>CAWUFW010002089.1:1190000-2410695 GCA_963921515.1 Calotriton arnoldi
TGTCCTTCCCCAGGGTTCTGTAAGCCCCCACTACGTGGGGGTTTATTAGTCGAGGAAAATAGGCTTGCCGGGCAGGCCGGCGGGGAGAGGACATGGCCTGGGCTTAACCCTCCTTGGTTCCTGCACCCGGGCTCCGGGAAGGTGGAAGGCACACCCGCCCGAGTCAACACCCTGACGCCCAAGGGTCTGGGTGTGGGGGGGTGACAGTCAGTAGCCAGGGCAGGGCAGCTGCAGAGCGGGGAGGACTGCCTAGCTCCCTGCTGTCTCCAAGGCGAGGAGCGGCAGGAGGCCAGCCCCGTGTGAACGGGGGGCCGAGCCGGAGCTGGAGCCCCTGGAGAGCTCGGAGAAGCCCTGAGCAGGAGCCTGGTCCCAGACCAGCCTGGGCCTGGTCTGGGATGGCAGCGACTTGCGGATGTCCCTCGCCGCCCAGGTGGGTCCATCGGGGCCCGGGGAGGCTCTTCCCGGCCTGGCTAGGGTTCGGAAGCTGGGACCGGACCCGGGGATTGAGCTCCATCTGGCGGGCCCCGGGGTGCGGGAGCCCCCGTCCTGCAAGCCAGCCGAGGGTCCGGGCGCTGGGGACGGGGGTACATTGGGACCCGGGGAGGGTCTCCCCAGCCTGGCTAGGATTCGGAAGCTGGGACCAGGCCCAGGGCTTGAGCTCTGTCTGGCGGGCCCCGGGGTGAGGGAGCCCCCCGTCCTGCAAGCCAGCCAAGGTCTGGGCGCTGGGGACGGGGGTCCATCGGGGCCCGGGGAGGCTCACCCCGGCCTGGCTAGGGTTCGGAAGCTGGGACCGGGCCCGGGGCTTTAGCTCCGTCTGGCGGGCCCCGGGGTGTGGGAGCCCCCCGGTCCTGCAAGCCATCCGAGGGTCCGGGCACTGGGGATGGAGGTCCATCAGGGCCTGGGGAAGCTCTCCCCGGCCTGGCTAGGGTTCGGAAGCTGGGACCGGGCCCGGGGCTTGAGCTCCGTCCGGCGGGCCCCGGGGTGTGGGAGCCCCCCGTCCTGCAAGCCATCCGAGGGTCCGGGGGTCCATCGGGGCCCGGGGAGGCTCTCACTGGTCTGGCTAGGGTTCGGAAGCTGGGACTGGGCCCGGGACTTGAGCTCCGTACGGCGGGCCCCCCGTCCTCAAGCCAGCCGAGGGTCCGGGCGCTGGGGATGGGGGTCCATCGGGGCCCGGGGAGGCTCTCCCTGGCCTGGCTAGGGTTCGGAAGCTGAGACCGGGCCCGGGGCTTGAGCTCCATCTGGCAGGCCCTGGGGTGCAGGAGCCCCCTGTCCTGCAAGCCAGTCGAGGGTCCGGGCGCTGGGGACGGGGGTCCATGGGGGCCAGGGCAGGCTCTCCCGAAAAGGCTGGGTTCAGAAGCAGGGACTGGGCCAGGGGGTGGGGGGTGTGGGGTGGCTGGCGGAGCGGAGTTCTCTGCCCATCCCTAGTTTTAAAGAAAGCGGAAAAGAATAAAAAGCTGCAAAACGGGTCTGCGTTAACACGCAGGCAAGGGCAATTATAAAGTAAATAAACAGTGAAGCATGAATGTGATCGGAACTCGATATACTAAATACTTGTTTCCATTCAAAATAGTGAGAGTGAAAAGTGAAGAGCTATTTTACGATATAACTCAATTTGTGAAGAGCGTAATTCAAGATACAAGAAGTGAGAAGCCTTCTTATCACAAAAAAATACAAGCCTCTCAACTGAGTTTACTTGGAAAAGGCATGGAGAAGGAAGTAAAAAAGGTCTTGTTTGTTTACAATAAGTCTTTATAAAAGAAGCTCTTAACTTTGCACAATATTGTGAATTGAAACGAGTTTTTTCCATTTTTTGAGTTGAAAAACCGGTCTTGGTCCTGAAGAGACCTCAAATAGAGGAGGTCGAAAACCATCAACTTTTTCCGCAAATAGGGAGTTGAATAAATCGTATTTAATCTCTTATGGACAACCAAAGGACTGTGATAGGTGCCAATTGTTATTTGATACAACCTCTGGTTATTGCGGGAACTTAAGAGTCATCTTAAAAAAGTGAAAATAAATATTGACTCTTTCGTGTCTATGAAAGTACAAAACTGGTTTTTAGGGCTATTGAATTTTTGTGTCAATTAAGTGTTCGGCAACAGGTGTCATTTTGGGCAATGGCTGTGTTATGTGTAATTTAAATGTATGAAACAGTTGCCTTTGAATGTGTCATATGTAACGTTGATTTGATTTAGTGCCAAAGGGCCCCTGATTCCTTTGTTTTATGTGATCTAATGTGTTTGACATTAGGAATGTTCACAAAAGAATCAAAAATTGGGCAATAAAAACCAAGGTTCATGGAAAATAAAGTCCTGAACCCCTAAAAATTAAAGTTTTTGCAAATAATTTCAGCGAAGGCAAAACAAAGCTGTTTATTTTAGATAGTTGGCATTTTCCTGCCTTAGCTATTTGGTGCCTGCAGTTTGTCTCTGGATCACATGACTGGGTGTAGCTGACAGTTGAGCTTTGTATATTCCTCCCAGAAAGGCACACACAACAGAGAGCGTAGTTGTGCTGGATGGGCCTTCACTGGCAGGATGGGAGGAAGGAGCTGGGGACAGCCCTACGTACCTTTGAATAGGCTGTGTCCTGCCTTCACACAAAGGGCTGCATACCCCCTGCAGTCAGTCTGGAGCCCGGACAAGGGAGACAAGATGCCTGGGGACTTCATAGGGAAACCTCTAGAAGCTTCTCACACCTTCCAGGGGAAGGGTACCAGGTACAAATAATTGGACCGCAGACACCAACTCTTCAGTACACTTCTAGACCTGTGGATACTCTGCCAGGAAGAAGAACTGCTGTGCCGCTGAAAGGACTGCCACTCTGCTGGACTTCTGCTCAGAAGTAACTGCTTCATTGCTGTGCTGCCCTGCTGCCACTGCCCTCTGTCTGGGTGAGTAGAACCGGACCTGCACCTCTTGAACCCAGGACTCCCACAGTGACTCCAAGGGTATGTCCTGTTCTGAGCCACAGGGACATAACAGGTTCACAACCACCTGCACCAGCACCCAGATCCAGCTAGAGCAAGCCCTTGACCCCCATGTGTGCCTCTCAGGTCCTGGTGCTTAGTGTGGCCTCTGAGACACTGAATTAAATTTTTGGCCTCTCCGCAACCATGAACGGGTGTGGTGGTGCCAAATTCTTGTCACTCGCACAGCCTAGCAACACAAAGTTCTGTTAGTCCGACCCTCTGTGCTGCAGCATCGATCGCTCGAATGGAGCGAAACTTTGAAGCACTGGCCCAACTGTCCATGACAACAACTGGATATTCACACAACAGCGATGACCGCCAGCTATGCCTGGCCCGCTCTTCGCACTACATCGCCAACCATCCGTGACGCTTCCTTGCTCCTCGTGGCTCCCTCCACCACAAACTGAACTTTTGGCGCTGGACTAAGAAGTTAACTTTTCAGAGGGACTCACCTGGTCTCTGTATCCGACCTGCACTCCATCGCAGTTGGCCTGAACTTGTGACTTTCTCCCAGCCTCACATGATCAGATAGCCGCAGTTGGTGCTTTGTTCATTTTGGCACTATTTTACCCTAAAATCTTTAAAAATTCATAGCTCTGGTTCTACTGATTTGGATTTTTGTCATTTGGTCTTGTTTTATTTATTAAATTGTGCTCTATTTTCCTAATGTTATTTGGCAGGGAGCGTTTCTAGACCTATTATTACATCTTGGGCCTAAATTACCCTATTGTTTAGGAACTTCTGAAACTACACAAAGAATCCCACATTTGACAACCTTACAGTCCCCAGTCAGCTAACAAATGATCTTTCTGAGTGTCCTCACTTGTAAAAACATCTATGGTATTAGCCTTCACCTAAGAATACACAACACGGGTTGTGAGCACGCGAATTACACCTCTTGTGCTACATGAGCTGCAAGATGGTGGCCAGGCTGACGATTACTTGTTCCAATTAATCTATGATGTAGCAAGAGTTCAGGCTGTGCATTAATGGTGTAGGATACTTGCCCATCATTCCAGCAATACATCTTAGAAAGTATATAGAATTCTTGAAGATGAGACTTCCATATATACCTGTGCAAGCCTAGAGCTGTACATATGGATCTCAGACTATAGAAATGGAAAGTGGGCAGCAAACACATGCAAAGGGTTTCTGATGTATGTGTTGCCGTGCACAGTAAGCTCTGCACTGTGAAGCAAAGAAATGTATACGTCTCATAGCTTTGCCAGCCAACCAATCAGTACCAGCCCTATCTTTCTGGTGTGTGTCTTCAGACAAGAGGTATGTTTTTTGCTTAATTGAAATCAGCTTTCTGTTGACATTAAAAAATGCTGCTCTTTTGCAAAAGGTCATGGACGATCGCTTGAGAGAGTAGGGGGGTCAGGCATTCTGTAACATTCATAAAGCTCTCTCTGTAGGATAGTGCCTCCTTGCAGAGACAGTGATGACAAAGCAGACGTTCTATCTTTCAACAAAAGTCATCTTTAATAGGGCTTTAATTACTTAGAGCAAAATTCGAGTCAGGCTGTCTTTGTATTCAATATTCAGGACTGTTTTCATTCTGAAGTCTACATTTTTCCGATTTCTTTTTCTACGAACCTGTAGATTTTCCACATTTAAGCAGGGACTGGAAGGGTGTTATAAATTACCCCTAACTAGGTGCAGTTACTTATGTCAGAAAACCAAACTATTCCAGAAGAAAAGGGAAATGAATAGTTTGCCTCGTGTTCAGCATATGGTCACCATATTACCAAAATGAGCGAATGTATTTCTTTAATAGTAGTGAATGAATTAACACTTTTGCTCGTTTTTGCTATGGCACAAGATCCCAACATACATAAATATATGTGAAAACCAAGAGAGAATTCTGAAAAACGGCAAGGTATCAAAACACTTTAATTGGGTACAAAAGTACAATGAGGATTCAAAATTATTTTTTCATCACTTTTATCATTCTATTTTTTAAAGAGACCACTTGTATTATAGCAGGAGCATTTTGGACATTAGATATTCAGACCTGAGAACTTAAAATATTTACACTGTGTGAACTTTGAGTCTATCGCTGCCTTACCAGCCATAGCAAGGTCTTCTCGGGTGTGTGAGGGGAAAGAAGAGTGGGGGGGCTTGGAGCCCAGCACTTACTTCAGTTGACCCTTTTGCCCCCCCCCCTCCCAAAAAGCACCCCAAAGGCTTCTAACACTCACACCCGGCCCCAGAGAGGTTGTAAAACCCCTGATGGGCAGGCTCACCTTCTCTCTTCTCTCTTTTGTGTTATCAGATCTTCACTGGGAGACAGTGTGAATGGAGTTGACTTCAAATGGCGCACAGTGGCACCATGTGTTTGCAGGTTGAAATGCATTGAATGAAACAACGGCAATCACAATGAGTTTCACTTGAGATCGGATTATAGAAAGCAGAATGTAATGAAGAATGGGGTGGGGCCACGAAACTGGAAAAGAAGTATACAGGTCTCTCTCCGCATGTTTTTATGTATAAATATTTTACAGGTTTACACTGCACATATTAAGACACAGGAAGATCATGGTATCAATTTAAAAAGAAAGTTGTGTATTCCTAGATGAGGAACATATGTATCTGATTGGTCAACTTATTCACAAAAACTCCCAGATGTATACAAGCAGAAGCTATGGCGTGCAAAGTTAAGCATATAAGTGTATGTGATTCACATGTATTGAAGGCACACCAGTGGCGGCTCCTCCGCTAAGGGGGAGGAGCGTCGCCCCACTGCTCACTGAGTGAGCAATTTAAAAACGGAAAAATAAAATTATAATAACTAAATGTTATTATAATTTTATTTAAATGTACTGGCTCCATTGTTTGGGGGCAGGGCGGGCTGTTTAGAGGCTGGGGGAGTGGTGGCACCCTCTTAAGTGCGCATGAATGTTTGGCTGGCTCTCTGGGGACGGCCAAACATTCATGCGAACCTTTGCATGTTCTACACTCAGGCTGCATTACAGCCTGAGTAGAGAACATGCCCATGGTCCCATTCCCTGTCTGAGCGCCGAACCACGGCACTCAGAACAATCACAACGCTGCATTTTCCTATGTTTCGCTTTCTTTATCTTTCATTTTTTTCTGCATTTCTCTCTTGCTTGTCATCAAAGTCTGATGATGAATAATAAGACCGGATCCCTGAAATAGGTATCAGTGCCCACCACCAGCAACCACCAGCACAAAGTAAACTCTCTGCATATGGTTCGAAATTTAGAGAGAATCTAATATCTTTCCATTTCCTGTTAGCTACTTGAAAAACTTTTTAATTTGACCATCTTCAAAAATTAAAAACATTGGTGCACTTTCCCACACTTTCTGCAACATGTATACTTTGATCATTTTGTCAAAACCTGGAATGTATGGGGTGTGGCTAGCAGCCGAAAGAAATGGCCACTGCCTGAAGAGGCTCCGTCGTCCAGATCCCTCCCAGGACAGTCCGTACACTGATCCGCCGGCATATTCGCCCTTTCAGCAGCGGTGAAGTGCACCGCAAGCACCAGACAACCCGATGCTGTAGCTGAATGGCTTGCACGAGGACCACCGGCATTGAAATACCAGCGTGAGTTGGTGCGGCCTCAACTCCACGACGAGACCGGGGTCTAGATTGCTGTCCGGCCCGACCGTGACGTGGGTGGCGAGCTCCGACGTCGACCGGAGGCCCGGGGTGGCGCCGCAGGGAGATTGCGCCCTCTTCGGTCCCGCCGCCACGGAACGGACCTTCACATTGCCGGGGAAGACTTGCCTGCAGGGGCCCCTGAGCCGCTGCTGATGATGGAGATGAAGGCCCGATAACGCACTTGAGGCAGTGCGGGAGGAACCCGACCCCACCGCGTCTTCCTGCAGCGCGGTACACATCTGTGAGCCCCTAACTGCGGAGATAACGAACGGCCGCATTGCAGCAGTATGGCCCAGGCACACGCCACGCAGCGGGGGCCAAATACTAACAGTCGGGCGGGGGCGCGGACCCCGCGGCGCTATACGCCGGTTGTAGAACGGCGGCGGGGATCTTGCCCGCGCATGGCCGAGGGTGGGGCCATCTGACACCATTCTACCACACGGGCCCCCGGGACATAACAGTGACTGGCCCTCATTGTAAATCAGTAAAGGGCTCTGCAGATGGGCAGGAGCAGTGACCCGCCGCACAGTGAATAACGCACCATCACCCAGTCCAGGGTGGCAACCACCGCAGTCGCAGGCCTTGCAGAGAACACGGGCCAAGCGCGCTCAGCTGCCATACGTCACCAAGGCCGGACCGCATCCACACTCAACCAGCTAGTTGCCGCTGAAGTGCGGCCTCCTCACACGTAGCAGCGTGGTGCACACGGACCCCCTCCCCAGGGATTACTCGGTTTGTCACGACGTCCCAGCGCTTCAACTGACCGAGGGTGCGAAACCCGACAGGCCGCATGGATCTTTACGACACGCGGACAGGCGGCGGTGAGTACCACCCAGGTCTTGGCTGCCAGGAAGCTGCGATGAGCTACGATGGGAGGTAGGGTCCAGCGGGGCACCCAACAAGTAAAACTGGACAAATATGCTTATACTGGAGCCCGGACAGACTTCACAGAGCGGGACCAGTCCCAAGTGAAGGACCCTACAACAGCAGGGAACACTGATGTCACGCTGCAGGACATTATGACCACCCTGAATAACGTGCACACCTCATTGGACTCACGTATAGGCTCAATCTCAGTGGAGCTCTCACTAATCAGGGCGGATTTTCACAAGTTGACCACCAGAGTGGGGGAGGTAGAAACAACCACGACCTCCCTCGCCAGCGACACGTCCGCGATGAAAAGACAAATACGTCAACTTGAAGCCGACAACAAGATGATAGCCGCCAAGCTTGACGACCAGGAAGGGCGTTCGCGACGCAACAATATAAGACTGATTGGCGTTCCGGAGCAATCCGGAGGAACAGCACTTGACCTACTAGTTGAAGATCTTATTAAGAACCAGCTACAGCCACGAGGTTTCTCTAACTATTTCTCTGTGGAACAAGCTCACCGTGTTCCAGGAGGAAGGCACAGGCCGGGGGCCCCCCCAGGCCCATCTTAGGGCGTATCTTCAGCTTTCGTGATCGAGATGCGATACTCCAGACGGCCCGCGCAGCCCCCCCGATCCGCTTCGAACATAGCACTGTCACAATCTTCCCAGACTATACCGCGGCGGTAACAAAGCAGTGGCGAGGATTCTTGGAGGTAAAGAAAGAACTCCCTAAGCCTGAAATCAAATATTCAATGCTCTTCCTGGCAAAACTCAGGGTCGAAGCCAAAGGGAAAGCGTGGTTCTTCAATACACCCGAGGAGGCACAGGACTGGCTGGAGGGATGGCGTCGGGCCTCGGGCCCTAGACGATCAGGCAGAGGACCCGGAAAATGTCTGCAAGAGGAGGCAACAGGGCAATCCGACCAGACCGGAACACCAGGGAATGCGTCGCAAACTAGCGGGAAGAAATGACAGCTTCCATAATGACAAAGGCTTCAGGTACGGTGAATACAGCCCAAATGGTCCAGCGAGAAGATGAACATACTGTGTGCAATTCCACCAGCTGGTGACAGTTACAGAGAACACAACCGGAAAGATCCAGTGACAGTGACCCTACATGTCGGAAAAGTGGACTCGCTGGCAACCGCACAGACATTTTGGACTCAGATTTGCTTAACTTCTATGGTCCGTAAGTTAAACCCACAGTTTGGGAACAATGTACATGCCACCAGATATGTTATGGAGGTGGGGGTACTGGAGGGGCTTCTGGAGTACTATCTCCCCCCCGTCAAGGTATTGGGTATGGGTATTAAGCACTCTGCAAAGTTGGGGTGGTGGGAATTCTTTTGTCTGTCCAGCAGGGAGGCAGGGAGGGGGTGGGTATGGGGACAACGTTAATTTGTTCGTATTTGTTACTGTTCACATGTTTAAATCGGGCAGCGGTTAAGTACTACTACTTATGCTTTACGCCTCTGTCACATTGCCATTACATCATAACCTGTGTGCACACAGGACATGGTAGAGACGATAGTGCAGATTGAGCAAGCAACCGACTCACCACTGACTCCCCCTACGTCGAGTACCCCACTATCACTGCTCACATGGAATGTTAATGGGCTTGGCGATAAAATTAAGAGAGGACTGGTGCTACAATACTTAAAACACCACGCCCCGGCGGTAGCCTTGATTCAAGAAACACACCTGGTGGGCTCCTCATGTAAAGCTATGGACAGATGGGGCTTTCAGATGGTAGTGCACTCAGAGTTCACTTCAGGTTCACGGGGGGTTGGTATTTTAGTGCGGAAACAATTCCCGCTTGTAATTAAACAAACATGGACAGATGAGCAGGGCCGCTTCGCAGCCATCGCATGCCAATGGGAGGGACGAGCCTATAATATAGTGTCAGTGTATATCCCCCCAGCGCTTCACTAGGTGGCGTTCCCGGCCCTTAGCGCATTTCTGCTCACCCTTCCAGAGGGAGAACTCCTGCAGGGGGAGATTTTAATACCACTATAAATGATGCTGTCGATCGTCAGCCCCCTAGAGACCATAGCAATAAAACCTCCCGATTTGCGGAGTTCATTGAGGCGCTCGGCCTCCTGGACACTTGGAGTTTACGCTACCCTTTGAGCCGCAAATTCACCTTTCACTCTGGGGTACATAATAGCCTCTCCCGGATAGATTACATCCTCACATCTGCAGATAGCCTGGGGAAAATATTAGACCTCACTACTCTACCTAGAGGCATCTCCGTTCATTCCCCAGTGGTGTTGAAATATGCCTACCAGACTGCGACCCGGCGCCGTACCTTCCCCATATATCCCGGATTTTTGCATAACCCCAAGATCCTAAAAGACATCACTACCACAACGCAACAGTACTTCCGCGAAAAGGAACACTCAGTCACTTCCCCAGTAACCCTCTGGGAGGCCTATAAGACAGTCCTCCGGGGCCAGGCCATCTCCTCCATCACGGGTCACAAAAAAGAAAAGAAGAAAGAAATAGAGACCCTAGAATTAGAGTTAGTCCATGCGGAAGGCCTCCATGGCCACAACCCGACGAAAGCAACAGCCCAAGCTCTTACTTTGAAACAACAGGAATATAAGGGATACTTAGAGGAAGACATACGGACCAAACTTCAGGCTACGCAGCATAAAATATACGAGGTAGGGGATAAGGCAGGGAAGCTTCTGGCCTGGCTTGACAGGAGAGAGTGCGCTACTCGGTGGATCGCACAACTGCGCACAGAAAATAACTCTACACCATAACCGACCCACAGGGAATAGTGAACGAATTAGCGAAACACTACCAACAGGTGTACACACCGACAACCTCGACGACAGTCGAGGAGGCCCAAGCATTCCTTAAAGATATTAGAATGCCCGCCCTAACACCGGAGGCGGCCAGAGCACTTGAGGATGACCTCACAACAGATGAACTGCAATTGGCTATAGGGGCCATACAATCGGGAAAAGCGGTGGGGCCAAACGGTATACCCATTGAACTCTACAAAAGAACAGTAACCACTGTTGCTTCGCACCTTTTGAATATGTATGTGGCCAGCCTAGAGGCAGGGGAACTCCCGCGAGATCAGCGCACAGCTACAATAGTGACGATTCATAAACCCGGGAAGCCTGCCTGGGAATGTGCATCTTACCGGCCCATATCGCTAATTAATGCAGAGGCTAAAATACTCGCTAAACTCCTGGCAGCTAGATTGACTCCCCATCTCACCGCCTTAATACATCCGGACCAATCCGGCTTCATGCCAGGTAGAAATACGGCCCTGAATCTGCAACGCCTGCATGGTGTGCTGGAGCGTATACCCACTATTCAGGAGGCAGCTGTTATCCTCTCACTAGACGCTCGTATGGCCTTCGATATGGTAGAATGGCCTTTCCTCTTCGCAGTCCTTAAGCATCTAGGCTTCGGCCCCAAGTTCTGTGCCTGGGTACAGCTCCTATACACGAAACACCTAGCCCACGTGACGGCAAATGGTCACATATCAGAGGACTTTCCTCTGGGACGCGGAACGCGTCAAGGGTGTCCCCTCTCACCGCTCCTATTTGCCCTCATTCTGGAGCCACTGGCTGCATGGATCAGGTGGGCACCGACTATCCGAGGGCTCCATTGGGCGGAGGGATGGGAGGACCGGATATCATTATACGCTGATGATGTGCTGCTGTATATGGCATCTCCTAAACAATCCATCCACGCGCTCCTGAATATCTGTGATTTATATGGCCAGTTTTCTGGCTACACCATCAATTGGACCAAGTCGATCCTATATGTCCTTCATGGCCCACCACCGCAACTCCCAAAGGAGTGTAGTTTACAAATAACGAAGGGAAGTTTTAAGTACCTGGGAATCCACATCACACCGCTCCCAGAGGAATTCACGGAAAAAAACCTTATGCCACCTCTGAAAAGACTTCAGCGAGATGCGAAGCACTGGCAGTCCCTGCCATTGACACTGCTTGGGAAAGCGGCACTCTTTAAGATGATGGCGCTCCCCAGGTTTCTCTATGCCCTGCAGAATGCCCCGTTCCTTGTTCCACTAAGTTACTTTAAAGCAATAATGGCAGAGGTGTCAAATTTACTCTGGGACAGAAAACCGGCCTGCATTGCCATGAATAAATTGGTAAAGAGCTGGTACGATGGCGGCATAGCACTTCCAAACGTACAACTATATTATTGGGCTTCCCAGCTGATGGTACTTAATCAATGGATTCACGCCCCACAAACAGATCCCGCGTTTAAAGCAGACAGACACGGGCTGGGAGAAGGAGGAATAATGAGGGCACTGTACACCAAAAAACGGAATGCGCCATTGATTGGGCCCACACAGTCCAAATTTGGCGAATAGCGCTCAGAAAACTAGGATGGGAGGGTGTTATAACCCAGCTCACCCCACTCTGGGAAACACAGCGACTGGGAAGACTTAGTAATAGTAAAGGCTTCAAGCGATGGGACGCAATCGGCATATCGACGGTGGGTGATTTGTGGGTCAAGGGAGAGGTGACTACCTTCGCTCACCTCCAGGAGCAATACGAAATGGCACCCTCAGAAATATTCAGATACACACAAATCAGGCATGCACTCATGGCAGCCATACCGGCTGGCACCCTACTTCCGGAGGCCTCCCCTTTAGAGGATAGGCTATTAACAGATTATATGGACAGGAAGGCCATTTCCCTCACTTACCGTAAACTTGTTAACACTCTACCAGATCCCACGGAACCTCTTCGCCAAAAATGGGCCAATGATCTTGGGGAACTAGACGACACAGACTGGCAGGAAGCACTCTCGTCCCCGCGCGAAGTAGCGATACGCTCAAAATTAAGACTGGTCCAATTGAAAATACTCCATCGTACTTACTATACCAGATTGACCTTACACAGAATAGGAGGAGCAGATAATGCGCTTTGCCTGAGGACATGTGGGGTGGAGGGTACCTTTTATCACACACTCTGGGAGTGCCCACATATAGAGTCCTACTGGGCAGCAGTGATGCGAACCATTACTCAGGTGGGTGGAGTTCAGGTTCTGCCGGAACCCAAGAGATGCCTCCTGAATATCTGGGAGCCCACTGATCTAAATCACGCAACACAGGACTGGGTGACGCTGGGAATGATGTTCGCCAAGCGTAATATAGCTAAACATTGGGGGTCACATTCCTCTCCGACACACAATGACTGGTGCAGGGACATGGACGGTGCCATGGTGGCAGAAAAGGCAGCGTACGTGCACCGAGGGTGCCCCAAAAAGTGGGAGCGAATATGGGGAGCTTGGAGTAAGTATAGAGGGTACATCTGTACTCTGCCTCTGTCGACGTCAGATGCGAACTCTGACTGAGGTGGATGAAGGAGGGATATCTGCTTGCAATTCTTTGCCAAAATTACTGTAAGAAATGTACTGATGTCATGTTTAAGTCAATATGCTGTGAGACATGAGGTGTATATTCAGATTCATTTTTGTAACCGCAGTTTTAAATTATGCCCGGTAATCAATAAAAAGAACTTAAAAAAAAAACAAACCTGGAGTGTACCTTGAGCGACTGCCAGTGGTTAGACAAACTGCAAGCATTCCTCCCATCACCTTTTTGGTGTTTGATGTACCATACTAAGTGGCAAGGGTATGCCCAAATGTGAGTCCTGTGCTCACTGTGGCACTGGAACTAAGCGACACCTGACTGAAGAGCCCCATCAGGGTGAAACTGGTCTTGGTTTGCTTGTGTTCCGGTTTAGGGAAGATCTGGCCTGGCATTTCGGGCAGGACTGCTTCTATTCAAGTAAGATCAAGACTGATTTGCATATGGCTGGGTCCAAACTGAGGCGGCATGGTATGCAATGAGAATGATGGGTTAGAATCTTACCCCGAGTGGTTGCCAGTGGCTAGACAAATTGCAAGTATTCCTCCCATCAACTTTTGTGTGTTTGATGTACTGCCTTAAATGGCTAGGGTATGCCCAGACATGGGTCCTGTGCTCAATGTGGCACTAGAACCAAGCTATACCCGACTGAAGAGCCCAATCAGGGCAAAACTGGTCCTGGTTTGCTTATGTTCCTGTTCAGGAATGACATGGTATGACATTTCAGGCTGGACTGTTCCTATTGGAGCAGAGTCAAGGCTGATTTGCATATGTCTACATCGAAATTGAGGTGGCATGGTGGGCAAAAGAACAAAGGGCTGGAATGCTACCCTGAGCGATTGCCATTGGTAGACAAATGGCAAACATTCCTCCCATTCCTTTTGGGTATTTAAAACTGTAGCTAATAGTGAAAAAAACATAAATGTGCTTATGAAAGTACAAAGTTAGAACAGTGTGGGTGTTCACCTCATTTGCTCTGTTTTGCTATTACCATAGACGTCTACTGATGCTTGGGAAACCCGCAATTAGGAAACCTTTCAAAACTTGTGTAACTTCTGCATACTAAGGGCCCTATTATGATGTCGGTCGGAAAGCCTCCGACCTGCGGTCAGAGGCTTTCGACCGACATCTCCGGTTTCACTTTTGACCTCTGTATTACAATGACAGTGGTAGGAAGTGAAACGGGTCGGTCATTCTGGCTGGCTTCCAACGGGCTCAAGGAGCCTGTCGACCAGTCGGATCCGGCACATAATCCCTTAAGGATGGCGTTTCCGCCGTCGGGATTAGGATGTTGGTTTTCCACAGGCTTTCCATGTCGGGCTTTCCGACATGGAAAGCCTGTCAGAAAGTGACTTTCAAGTTCGGGCCGAGAGGGCACCGATGGTGCCCCCCTGTTAATCCCTGTACCATGTGGCAGGCCCATGTGGTGCCTGCCACACGCTGCAGGGATTAACAGAACCTCCCATTTCTGTATTGGAGCTTGTGCTTCGGCCAGTTTACAGCCGCAGCACAAGCTCCCATAGAGAAATGGAAGTATGAGACCGCACCATGTGCAGTCGCATTGTAATAGCGGTGTCGGGACCGCCAACCGAAGCTCGGTCGGTCCAGAGACTGCAAGGGTGTCGGGCGGACGTGAGTCCGCCAGACATCATATTGAGGCCCTTAGTTGGAGCATGTGAATGCTGCACACAGACATTTTTATGGCGTTTTAATTGACGTCTATGTATTGCATGAGGAAATCACAGTTTTTTCATGCATCCCTCACACAGAAAAAGTTCTGCAACTTGTCCACTTGAACTGAATGGAATGCAGAAGGCATGGTGAGGAACAATAGTACACTCTACAGTGGTAATTTGAGTCGTTAGTGATGTCATCAATGGTGTCATTGAACATGCCATAAGTGCTGCAATTTGTGAAGTCATAAGCATGTCAGGGGCGCAAGGTATAGGTAGCTTAGTAAACTGATGTAATTTGTGAGGTCATGAGCAGTGCATTGCAGGGGTGTAAGTTATAGTTAAATCAGGTAACTACAACTGCTGAATGTCCCTGTTTTTTTACAAGTGAAATCTGGACCTAACTATAATGTCCCTCTAACCTTTGGTTTTTTTCAATGATTTTGTTTTTGGTAACTTTTTGTCTTCATTTTTTATTGGTTATCAAGACACAGTTGTGTAATATGGGAACAATGTAGTAAAGGATGGGATACACAACATAATCAATACAACAATGGAGAGGATGGGAAGGATCAGGGGAGGTAGGGGGGAAGGAAAGGTGGGTGCAGAAATGGAAAAGAACATATCATTAGCAAAAAGAGTACATTTAACCAGACAACTTGGTGCTAGGCACCGGACCCTATACAATGGGCACCAGATAGTGAACAGCGGACATTCCCCCTGTCAACAGCGAAGGTAGAGACCGCGGGCCTTGGGTACCCGAGATGAGGAGGGGAAGGGAATGCGACTCTGAAATAACCTCCGTGCGGAGAAGGGAGCAAAAGAGATACAAAAGAGATGGGGGGCGGAAGGTCCATCCCTCAGGCCATCGTGGGAAGGGAATCGTGAGTCTCGATCTGTAACAGTAAGCATAGAAAGAGGAGGCAGGGCACGCTGTGGGTGTAAGAGGGGTTCTATGGGTCGGTATCAGGGGCATCAGGTGCCACCAGTAACCTTTGTTTTTTCAGTGAATTTCTATGTTTTATTAAATTCTAGTTCTTAACTGTAATGCCAATGTAACTTTTTTTTCCAGTGAATATATTTATATTCTCAGAAAAAAAAACAAGGTTAAAGGGATGTTATAGTGAGGATCATATTTCACTCGTACAAAACCAGTGGAATTCAGCAGTTATAGTTACCTGAGCTAACTATAACTTACGCCGCACAATACACTGCTTATGACCTCACATATTACACTCATGACATGCTCAGTGACATCACTGATGAAATCCCTGATGACATCTTAAATGACATCACTGATGAGATCAACCACAGAACCCCTTGCACACCCACTCACATGCCCATAGAACCTCTCATACACCCACTCCCACTTTTACACAACCCCTCACATACCCATTCAGACCCATACCAGTGCTCACACAACCAATCACTCAACCATAGAGCCACTCAGACAACCACTCACTTGTACTGCTACTCACACACCCACTAACTCACCTATACGCCACTTATGCACCCACTAACTCACCAATACAGCCACTCACACATCCAGTCATACAGACACTTACACACCCACTCATATACCCTTAAAGCCACTCACACACCTACTCAATCACCCATACAGAAACGCACACAACCACTCACTCGCCATTATGTGCAGTCCCCTCCTTTCTTGTTCGCGGGTTGCTCCAGGTGGTGGTGGTCTCTTGGGCCCTATGTGGCCTGGGAGGGGGGATGCACTGCCCCTTCTCATTTAAAAAAAAATATCTGGCCCCGGGGAAGTGGTGGTTTCTTTGTCTAAATAAAACCCCTAAAACTGCTAGAAAATCCTTGCCCCTTGAAAGGCCTATGAGAAGAATTATAATCCTAATTCCTCTAATACACAACCTACACTAGAACAACCTGAAATCTCAGCTTATGCCTGTTGATCAACTAAAATGTCATATGTTATTTTCTCGCCATATTTCTATTAATAATCTGACATATAAAGATTTTCCTTATTTCTCTATGTGTAATATTCTTATCTCTGAACACTGTTTACCCCTGTATCACGTGAAACATGTACACCCGTTCAAAATCGATGAACAATGGGCCCTACTCACAAAGGTAAATTTAGTTGTAAATATAAGTTTCAAAACTATCAGGAATTCACAAAGGGATTACTACCAGGCATAAAACCAATTATGTGTACAGAGATTTTCATCATGAGTGCAGAGTCATCTGCACCCGTAAATCCCACTCAAAGGATGGGTAAATGAGAGATGTGGCTAGGACTGGAAGTTTGTGAATGTACGTTTGTGGCAAGGATGGGTAAATGAGAGATGTGGCTAGGACTGGAAGTTTGTGAATGTACATTTGTGGCATTCATAAAGTTTTCTTACTCCCCTTTCCAGCCTGGAAACAGTGATTTTTTAGGCCTGAATCCCTTCCCGGGAGAAAGGGGAAAGGGTGTGCTGGGAGTGTTGGCAAAGTGGTTTCTCCACAGGGATAAATATTTACCCTGTGGAAGAAAAAAGTGTGCATTTGCACTGGGGATCCTACTCCCACTGTGTATAGTTCTCCACTATGGAGAACACCACACTGCGGGAATAGGATTCAAATAAGAATATTACTTCACCTTCTCAGGGATTCACAAGAAAACCTGGCACTGGCGTAGCTTTCCACGTGGATTCCTGTGAATGTTAATCCCAGAAAGTAGTAAATCGATACTCACAAGTAGGTGTAAATCTGCAAGTGTAGATTTACTATTTTCTCAGTGAATTGGCTCAGAGTGTCCATCCTCAAGAAACTTGTGTTGTCTTCAACCACTATAAGTCTCTTTCTGTAAAATATTCTCTTACCAATCTCACAGCTGCTCAACACATGACTCTGAAAACGACACCTTTCTCCCCCAAATATCTCGTACTCACAATACTCCTTTGTGCTCGGTGCAGGGCTCTGTCACCACTTCTGGGATTTAGTGCATGATTTATAGCAAAACTTAGCAAATAAAAATAAATTAAATATGCTCCGTGCAACTTCATAGTTTAGACAAATAACATGGAAGTCCAGCATTACAACTACTGGAGGTATAGCTCCCCAGATGTATTTTGTTTGTACATGTGTTAACTTATTTTTATTTTATTTTAATCCTTGCATTGAAAATATGCAGTGCTAAATTTAAAATGAGTATCTAGGGATGACAGAAAGACTTTTAGACCCCGGTTTAGAGTCTGATGGACGGGTACTTGACGGATATCCCGTTCACCTTATTGCAAGTGCATCCTGTCCTGATGCTCTTGTAATAAGGCGGACGTAATATCCGTCATGTCTGTGATGGAGTACCCATCTGCCAAATTCTAAATCAGTCCTTTAGTCTTTCTACAGTTATTATATAGCACATCCGATTGAAATGTGCATGTATGTGCCTGGAACTGCACTAAAATATTCTTCTAGAAGAATGTCTATGTTTTTGTTTTAGCTCATGTTCTAGAAACTCTACATATCTGTGCTCCTGTTTAAAGAAAGATTAGGTTCTCAGCTGAATCATAGCACTTGCGTAGGATTCTAGGAATCCACACAAGCTTACAAAGGCACTTATTTTCAAGCAAGATTTTATGGGTAAAGGTTTAGGATGATTTAATGAATGGCCAAAAGTAATTATCAAAACAAAAAAATATCTTTCCTGTTAAGTAATGCCTCAAACCATAACTACAGAGTGGATAATTTGGAACTTTTCAGTTTGAAGAGGGAAAATGTCTGGGAATAGAATTGCCAGACACGTTTGTTTCCTTTCAGGAGCATTACAAAAAGTTTTAGGTCTCGCCTACCAGACAGCGCAAGTTTGCGTAAAGACCTATTGTCAGTTTATAGTGGGCCTAGAGCCCGCTGATTGGTGAGCCATTGGTTGGCTTTATTTTCATTTTCATTTGCTTGATTTTTATTCATTAACTTGTGTGGGATTTCCTTCCTCCTCCTGTGTTTGTGCCTTTCCTGGATCATATCCTTCCACTGCTTACTTTCCAAGCACTACTTTTTTTCTTTTGGGTTAAGCTCTCCATGAGACTGCATGTGTTTTCCTCATGTACTTCTCTTTCACCTCGGCAACACTTAGTTCTGCTCTCTCACACCCATGTGCTTCTTCACAGCCCCACTCCATGATGTGCTCACTCTAGTTTGCTTCTTTCCTGTGTGGCTTTCTCACCTGTGCGATTCTCCCCCCCCCCCATATTTCCATGGTGATCTCTTGTCCATGTGCTTATCTCCTCCCCGCATGCTCCAGGTTGCTCTCTCTGAATTGTGTACCTCTTCCCCGACCCTATGTGTTGCTTGTACCACCATCCGTGTTTCTTCTCTCCTCATCCATGCCCTCCATGTTGCTTCTACCCCTTGGTCTTCCATGTTGCTTCCGCCCCACCCTCTGTTTTGCTTTTGCCTTCCACCCCCACCTTCCATGTTACTTCTGCCCTATCATCCATGTTGCTCCGAACCCCACCCGCCCTCAGTGCTACTTCTCCAACCCGATTTAACAATAAACGTTTTTGTGCTCCATTTTTCCTGCTGTTTGTACCAATTCTTACCATGCTGAACAGCAAAGCTATAAACCATTGGCAACGTCAATAAGTTCCACAGGCGTAACCTATCGGCTTTGCCAATGCTTGTTAGTAATTACTTGTAGCTGCAGAAGAAATACTTTCAAGTGTCACATTAATGTCACACATGTCCCATTAAACCAGAAAAATGCAAAAAGTCTGGAATATGACTTTTTTGAAATTCATCAAAAATACCACAAATATGCATGGAAATCTTTGAAAATCATAGATTTCCATGCAAAGCCCTCCTACGCTGAATGTACTTAATAGAACTATCTGCAGGACACCCACTCCAGTACAGAGTAGCCTACTAAATTGCCTTCATCAGCCCACAACATTTCACAATAAGTAAAACAAAAAAATTAAGGGAATTAAGGGAATTAAGCAATGACTGTCATCTGACAAATAAGAGCTAAAATCTTTCTGAGTAACCTCAATAGTAAAATGAAAGCAAATTTGGCAGCTATAGAATATCCTATCTAAAGAAAGAACGTGTGACAGTTATTAGAGATTTTTTTATAGCAACAACCTTCCCCAAAACTAGACTACGTTACGTAGTTTTTCTGTTTTAAGCACAGGGACGTTCAAAGGCTGATTTTGAGTTTGACTCACAGATTATGTACCATTGCCATGGCAAAGTACTTTCCTCCCCCTATGGTGAGGGTACTTCACCTGCCAACTTTAGAGATGTTCAATGGCCCAGTGGACATCTCTTGTATTTCCAGGAACAGCCATTACAGAGGTTTCTGGAAATGCATTGATAGATTGACCGACGGCTCGGTTAACCTGATGGAGCCATACGTCAAACTTTCAAAATTGTTTTTATTTTCAGAAACAACATTTTCAAAATGGGATTTTGTTTTTGAATTTGAAAAAAATAAGGATCCTCTCGCCATGGGAATTTTCTCCCATTTCATTGAGTCATTTAGAGTTTTTTTGCCTTCATATACCACCACGTTTTGTATGGCGGTCTGTGAAAGCATAAACTGGCAATGTGTTTGCCCACTCTAAATAGGGCTGGTAAACTCTTTGCCAAACCTCCGATGGCCCTTACACTGTCAGGCCTTCAGAAGTGTATGTAGGTGGCAGAGACGGAGTACTCTTTGCCATCTACATACTGAAGTTCCACCTGACTCTAAATGAATGGAGGAGAGGGTACTCCGTTGCCTTTGTGACAGAGTTCCCTATCCGCTAAAGTCTAAATCAAGCCCTAAGTGATTTGCCCAGAATCAAAGAATGTTGAGCCTAAGTCAGAATTACACTTTCAGCCTTAGGAATGGTTTAATTTGTTGACATATCGTGAGGTAGTGACTCATTAGCACCACTAAAGAATACGGTTTTGCAGGTGTGATTCTCAGAACAGAGAGCAGGAAGTATGGAACAGACAATCTGCCATGGCTGGACTGGCACTATATTCCATCGGGCATTTCTGTGCTGAAGCCAATGGATGGCGGGTTTTGAAGGCTCAGGGCTGCTGTTGACACCTCTGTGTCTTTCTCAAGCTCCCAAGGGTTAATCACAGCAGGCAGAGAAGAAAGAGAGAGACAGGAGAGAAGGAGAATGAAAGAGAAGAGATGGATGGAAAGAGAGCTGAAAAGCAGAGAGGGGGAGATCAGGGCTGGTTTGATCATTTTTGCCAGGGTTGCTTTATGTATCCAGTCTGGTACTACAAACTGCATTAATACATGTTTCCATCGCCACAAAGAATGCCACCATTGCCCTGGCCTCAATATATTATCTCACAGTATGGCATTGAGTTTATTTATAATGTATGCACTTCCATGTTGGAAAGAGAAGCATTTTGTCAGCACACACAGTGACACAGCTCTCCACTGGATCTGGCTGGAGGTATTAGAGCTTGGGAGTCGCTTCCTTGTATATCAATTTCTGACAGAAAGTGTTGCTGGGA
Organism: Calotriton arnoldi; assembly: GCA_963921515.1. Taxonomy (NCBI): domain Eukaryota; kingdom Metazoa; phylum Chordata; class Amphibia; order Caudata; family Salamandridae; genus Calotriton; species Calotriton arnoldi. The sequence continues at coordinate 1,210,995 of CAWUFW010002089.1, forward strand.
AATTTGGGTCTTCAAAAAGCTCATGGGGGGCGATCCCATAGCGAACCAAATCAAATGTTCCCAGTTTTGATCTTAATTCACTGGGCCCTGATGGGAAGCAGTGTTTACATCGCATGCGGTACAAAGCATGCGATTGCAACGCGGTCGTTACAACAACTGCTTTGTTACAACGCTAACCATTACAACGCAAGTTGTTTCTATGACTTGCTGTAGGGGGCACTCTAAACTAAGGAATAGTATAATTTACTATTCCAACACCTTCCCTACTGTTGCGTAGGCTGGAGTTGGAATAGTAAATTATACTATTCTTAAGTCCAGCGCGCCCCCTACAGCAAGTCGTAGAAACGACTTGTGATGTAATGGCATGCATTGTAACAATGTGGTCATTGTAACAACCGCGTTGTAATCGCATGCGTTTGTACCGCATGCGATGTAACATCGCATATTCGGCCCTGATGCATGTCGAATGGGAGTACACCTACCAGTGGCGGACGGCATGGATCGCGTGTCACGGGTGGTTGGGCGGGGGTTGGGGGGGCGGGGTATGTCGGCTGTCGCGCGGGGTGGTCAGAATTTTAAAAAAAATCTTGCCTTGAGGCCGGGTCCCGCATCTTCTCTGCTCCTGCTTTCCTGCCTCCGACACTAACAGGAACAGAAAGCAGGCAGCCAGGCTCCCTCCCCTAAGCCAATCACAACACTGCAATGCAGCATTGTGATTGGTCTGAGCGCTGTGGCACGGCGCTCAGCCAGGGGCTGGAGGGGTGGGCATGTTCTGGAGAAGGGGGAAAGTGCAGATGATTGGTTCAGGCCAACCAAACAGTCATTGCGCACTTAGGAGTGGGCAAACCACTCCTCCCCTGCCCTGCCCTGCCCTGCTCAGAGAGAAGAGCAGCCCCACCCCGCCCACCGCAAAAGCAGGAAACAAAGCATAAATGATAATAACTCCAAGTTATTATCATTTTATGTTTCTCACTGCTTAAAAGCAGTGGGGCGATGCTCCTCCGCCATACCGGAGGATCCGCCCCTGGCACCTACTGTCTTTTCCTACCAACAATATTTCACCACGGACCAACTGTGCATACAGATATCACCGGAGTGGAGGCTTTAACGCAACTGGGCAACAGCCCATTCGCTCCTGTTAAATGCCTCGTCCAACCCTACATACAGACTATCGTGTTTGGACGCATTTACCTGCCATCATAATCCTTTCTATAATTAACTGTAAAATATTCAGATTTCCGATTTGTTTTATCTCTTTCCATTTTTTCTAAATTCATATTATTTCTGCATGATATCCTTTTACAGATTCAACTCTACAATTTCACAAGCCCATGGAAATGTTCATAACATTTCCTGAGCCCATATGTATATTGCAGTAATATAAAATATTTTAATTTGCTTCCTAATGTCCATATTTCATTCGCCACCAAACCCTAATTACTCATTTTAATGTGGTATTGTTTAGTTTGTCCTTTCAGAGGTTACAAGTGCCTGTCTATGCAAGGGAGGGGAACTTTAATTAATTTAAAGAGAACTTGCCCAAACTCTATTGATGTTGAGGGCATGTCAGACATATTCAAATTCAGTAGATAATAATGTTTAGAGAAAAATGCTGCAGTGAGAGGGGTATTCTTAGCAATTTGTATCGGTCTGTGCAAGTCAGTGTACATTTTAGCTATTTCAGTTGCATTAAGGAATTCTGATAGCATTTTCTGGAAGTTTATGGATTTTTTTAATCTACTGTAGGTGCGTATGGTAGTTCAATCTAATTCAGAATGAGTTAAATCTAATTCTACGAACACAAATAGGGAACGTAGGTCTGCTGCCATTCAGAAGATTTTGACACAAGGTGTAAACAATGTTCATCTAAATCTGACAAATTTAGGGCATTTGTACAAAGGTCAGTGGTATACTGATGTAACACCTTTGCTATTTTGTATTATTTTAGGCAATGTATATCCATTTCATTGTGATGTTACCCTCATGGGCAGCAGAAGTTGAAGATAACAATCAAGTTGTTGGGGTTCCTTGGAGCACCAGATGAAGATAGAAGCGACTGCGTTAATCTTTTGAAGACTGAATTGTGTACATATATTGTGAGGTCCAGAAAGAGATATAGTCATTTTTGGAAAGAGTGTCCTTTAAGAACATCAACACCACCAAATAACAAATTACTCCGCTTATTCCTCTTTTTAAGCAGTTTCGTGCAGTCTGACAGTAGGTGGTTTAAAGAAAACACCCCGTCTTCTCCTCCTATAATTCAACCATCAAATCAGCATTTTATGACGCTCAGAAGGACCAATTTTTATAGATACATTTTTATTGCATATTATTTTTCATTTTTCAAATTCTGTATAAATTGCTTTACATTATTTGCATCGTATTAATTACATATTTTGGCAAATTATATAATATATCTCAAATTATATGACAAACCATGCTAGACAAATACCTGCAGATCAATAACATTTCACTAATAACTGTGATTTCTTTAAATCATATTGTCCCTGCTTTGGTACCCTATTGATGCAGGGGTCCTTGTTCTTGATTGTCTGACAGTAGGTGGCCATAATTCAACAACACATACCTCTCGATTTCAGATGAGAGTGACTCTAACTACACTACTTTGAAGTCTTTGTCCAGTAGCTCTTCTGTAGCCCTCTTATCCCAATTAAGTTGACAACCTGCATAGCTGTCAAATTCCACCATGATTGCTTCCACCGCACGAATGGCTTAAAGCTGGTTGTAAATGGGAGCGGAAAAGCCCTCAAATTCAGAAATAAACATGCGGAAAGGACCTTGTAATCCTGGCTCTACATGGTTATTACACATTTCACGGACTAATAATTGTAAAATGCATAGAAGGAATTACTAGCAGGAATCTGGAATTCCATGACCACTGAAGGTGCAACTCGGCCCTTATGAAGAATGAGAAACATGGCTGAAACAAACCTAACGGTGTAAGCAAGCAAATGAAACAAGCATTGGCATAGCCAATAGGTCTTGCCATTGGTAGGTGTAAGTAGTTTTTGTGAATATGAGTGCTAAGTAATATTTTGCAAAGTGTCCTGTTAAAGAATTTTCTTTACCAATTGCAGCAGTTTACAGTTGTAGTGTAGTTGAAGGCCTATTAAAGGGAGTTTGTGTTGGCTAGTGCTTAGTATATATTATAATGCATTTATATCAGGGCAGGCGGCGAACGGGGGGCAGGGGGGTACAACGCCTGTACCGGGGGGAGAGGTGACGTAGCAGGGGCAGACAGAACTGGGAGCATGAATCGCAGCTGTTGAGGTGGGAGGTAAAGGGACGGGGGCGGGGCGGAGCCAGCTGGCATCGGGTATTACTAGCAGTGCAGAGGAGAGAGTGCAACCAGCGATGGCAAGAAAATAGGAGGGGGGGGGAAGTAGAAAAGAAGGGAGGGGGTGAAACGAGCTAAGAAAGGAATGAATGGCAGAGCTCAGAGTAGGGTGAAAGAAAAGGAGGAGTAGAAAAGCAGTGAGGGGCAAAAGGTAGTGAAGGCGGTGAGGAAATAGGTGAATGAGAGTGCGAGGCACACGGATAGAGCGGTGGAGGAGGGGGTTTAGAGAGCAGGCAAAGAAGGTGCGTCGGGGATATGGGAGAGTGAAATGAGCACGAGAAGAGAGTAAGGGGCCGTGTGCTGCAGGCAGAGGGGCCATGCGCTGCAGGCAGAGAGGGGCCGTGGAGTGCTCGCCAAAGTGAAAGTGACTGGCAGCTCACGAGAAACGCCGTGGAGGGCTCGCAAATGTAAAAGCGACCGGCAGCGACCAGCCAAGTCCCTGGCAGGGCACCGAGTGAGAGCCAGGGAGGTGGGGGGAGAGAGCGGGGGCGGGGGGCTGGTGAATGAGGGAGGGGCTCAGGGTCTGCGGATGGCAGGCAATAAGCTTGTAGTGCGTGCTGCTTAAAGAAGCGCGCGTGCATCGCACTGAAAGTTTTAAAAAAACAGAGGTTTTTATTATTTTAGTAGGAGGTGATTCATGTTTGTTTACATCTGGCTCGCGTGGTGTCCCTTTAGTAATGCTGTGAGCCGGATCAGAGCACATACGTTGACAGCTTTTGATGGAGCACGTTGGTTTAGTGTTGCGTCTCGTGTGGTTAATTTCATTGAGAGTTTGCGGTAACTGGCACACTTAGGATGGCGAGTCTCTTTATACAAGCTGCTGCCAAAGTGCCAAAAAACGTATGTCAAGGATTTACAACGAAGTGCAACATTAAAACGCACACGATGTGCTCGCAGCCTGTGTTTTTTGCAAACTTCGGCCTGGGTCTCCATTACAAAACCCGCCAAAAAATATATATATATAAATATAGCTTGGAGTTGCAGTTCTGTTTACCTTAGCTGAACCGAACTTTGAAATACGAGTTGCGCGTGGAACCCAGTCTGAACTGGAACACTTTAGATCAGCATGGGTGTGTTCCATCACGGTGAGGATCCGAGTTTGTTGGGGATGAAGATTGACTGAGAGTGGGTTGGATGATTTGATCAGCATGTGTATACTGGGAGCCATGGGAAGCAAGATGCGGGAGCTGCTGGTGTGCGCACGCGCGGTTGCGAGCAGCAGCATATGTTTCCAATTATCGCGGCCGCGTCTGGGCACGATAATTGGAAACATATGCTGCTGCTGCGCGTAACCGCAAGCATTAGGCCATGGGCGTCAACATGCTGCTGCGCGTAACCGCAAGCATTAGGCCATGGGCGTCAACATGGGTGGGACAAAAAGAGCCTTTGGCCAATTGCGTGCTGTCTTCGTTAAAAAGACGCACGCTAACGCCAATAGCCTGGGACAAAACTAAAAGCACACGCGCGAGCGTGTGCGAGCGTGTGGTGAGATTTCAAAAAGCCCTTACTTAAAGTCGAGCAGAGCAGCGCATGCGCACTGCGCTAGGTTCGACCTAAAAAGGATAAGGGTGTAAGGAAATTAAAATCACTTAGTATGCTCCAAAGAGCTCAGCGGAGCAAGGAAAGTGCAGCTGGTTGTACAGGCTACCAATGCGTGGATATGCAAGGTCATAATAAATGTGATTGTAAAAGTGTGCTTCCAGAAAGTGATGGGGAGTGCTTGATCATGTTTAACATTGATGTTAATGCAATCAGTATCATGATACTCATGGATTGAGGCCATCGTTACCAGACAAGAAAATTAACTTTCTGAGAGTATTTCAATGGAAAACGTGATTTAATTGAAAGAATGAGCTATATCTTCAACAGCCGATGGAGGATATCTTCAGCAGGCGATGGAGGAAATTCCATTTATATATCTGGATTCACTAATCCTACATTGACATTTAAAATTAGAAGGATCAATGGAAAAAGGAAGTAATTTTAGATTAGTCTCCACAAACAAATGTGTTAATGGTGTTAATACCAAGATGCAACCTAAATGTTTTGGTATTACACAAAAGCATAAACAGTGGAAATATGCAAATTGCGTTCCTTGATGGGTTTAGTGATAAAACAAGGATATTTGAAGGATTTTAACATAAAACTGGACTCAAGTGAGGCTTTTGACACATGGCTGGAAGATGTCCTATAAGGGATGTTAGGCCATGGCTAGTGGAAATGGAGCCATCAGTGTCTCTCTCTTGTGACAATAGCTAAAAGACTTAGGGCCTGATTACGAGTTTAGAGGTGGTACCGCGTCCCACCACGGCGGAGGGACCAAGTACTCTGCCGAGCAGGCTGCCTCCCTGCTTGCTGCATTTTGACTATCCCAGGGGGCTGGCGGTCTTACTGCGGCAGAGTACTTAAGGCGGTACATGTCGCTGCGAGCAAGTTTACAATGCTGGCTAGACTGCTGACTGCTGGACACGCCCATGACGTGATACCAACTAGTCAGCCGTATGTTGTCCCCTGAGAAGTGCTGTGAGAAATGGAGCTCGCCCGAACCAAAGGTATGGGAGCGCATGACATGTGTGCAAGTGCCAGTACACACTGGCTCAATCACCCTCAGCACACTTTTGGGCCACCTATACTGCCTTTCTGCCGACCCATGCATGGCGGTATCCCCACCAGGGAAAGGTCGGCTGAAAGGCAGTTCGTAATCTGTCTGGCAGAGGAACTGGCGGCACCGCCTCTATGGTCCGCTGCTATCTCTCCTGCCGCCACCACAGGAGCACAAATGTTGATTATGGCAGCAGTTTTCCCACTCTGCTTGTAATCTAGTGGTCGGACCGCAAGGGCAGTGGGCGGTCAGGCCACCAAAATGCAGTGGTGGTTCGCAAACCACCAGGGTCATAATCAGGCCCTTAATGAAAAAACTGAAAAGTTCTAGATGTAGGGGGTGGAACTATTGAGTACATGAACAGCTGCTAAAAACAACACAGATGTATTAAAACGTCCAGAAATATTAAATGAGACTTATCATTAACTTACTAATAAGCATACATCTATGCATCTTTCAAACACATGACAGTATGTGTGGTATCCCCCGGAATATACAGGTTTGGTGTGTATGCGATTTGAACAGGCATCTGCCTCCAGTGTGTTTCAGTGTCATATTGATGCATTGTTTCAACCATAGATGGGATCACATAAATTCAATGACTTCATTAATTGCTTCTAATTCAAGGTTCAGAAAGGTGATGACTGTGCTGAGGCATAAGGTTTGACAAAACAGAGATATCCATCTCAGCCACACCTAGCCAAAACGGTAATAAATCCCAAGAATACCGGAGTACAGGCCCTATTAATGTCAGATGCCTGATATATTATGATTATTTTAGCCCTTGTTGAAAACTATGGTTAATTCGCTGATCATTTTGTAAACAAAACACAAGTTTTCCATTAAATTTCTAACAAAGAGGATTTATGTGGCAGGAAGAAACAGGACCAAGAGATGTTCAAGTGTTTACAAATTAAATCACGAGAGCTGCAAACCTACTTGAATAAAACTATAAAACCACACTAGGGAACCATATAGAAACATTGCAATAACCTTGAAACTGTATTCTTTTAATTGAGAATTAACCACCCCCTTCCCCCTCCTATAGTTTAAGATGAATTTGCTGAGACCCGCCACCGCTTTATTTGCTCTGTTATGTTTTACAGATGTTTCAATTAGTCTTGAGAGTTAGAAAAAGGGAGAACCAGATAATTCCTCTATTTTCTGTCCATCCTGAAGCTGCGAGTTGAATTTCACCTTTAGCTTCGTTTTGATAACTTACAATATTTCAGTCTTATCTACATTAATTCCTATATACTTTTAGTGGCAGTAATGGACAAGTGTTTTCTCCCAAGTTTAATTTATCCAGAACCACTGTCTCATCTGCATTGATAAGGAAACCAACAAAAAAATCAACTAACTTCTGGGAAAGCTATGAATACTTTCATGTCATCAAGTCACTTCAGACAAACACACTTTAAAAAACAGAAGCAGAGACAAACTATCCCTTTCTATAAACTTTTCTACACCTCCATAGGTTTAGAATTTTGTCAAAATGGTCCAGATCTATTGAGGCATCAGTTTCTTATATGAAGCATTCTCAATATAAGCAACAGACTATTGCACTTTCCACGGCTGACACTTTCATAAGGTAAGGCTGAGACTTTAGTACATTTCCTTCACAGGGGGTTGCTCTAATTCTGATTTCCCCTTAAATATGACCATACCTTTGGGTTAAGTGCGTCCCCCAAACCTCTAAACATAATTGCCCATTTCAATTCCTATAAGATTCTTTGATCTCCAATACAGAAAAATAACTGAACTGAATTATACCAAACTTGGCATGAAAGTAGAAGTTTACTCAAGAAAGTTGTCGGTGTTGTTCTCAAGAAATTAATTTTTTGTAGGCCCCAAACTGAGCCGAGCTGTCAACCAAGGCAGAGATATCTGGACCATTTAATGACCATTCATGAACCCAAATTAAAAAAAAATATCCAAATGATATTTTTCTCCTCGTTCATTTCAGATCCACAAATCCAAAACCGGGTCCATGGACAGAAAAACTCTGACTCGCAGGGCAAAAGGTTGAGGGTGCCATTACATGGCATGTGGACTAGAAGGCTGAGTTTTCCGTCACCAGCAGAGCTCCTAAAGTCCACAAAGCCAGGTCAAGTGTCTGCAAACCCTTGACGAGGACCCAGTGCCGGGTGTCCAACAACAACAGGAGTTTCGAGGGTCAGTGAACTCCAAGACAGGCACTTCAAACTTTCAAATTTAAAAACGGTCTAGTCATAGGCCAGGGCCTGTGGCCAAGCCCACTGCAGGTTGAGGGCAGGGCCTGGCTGTAGTCAAGGTCCTATGGGCAACCCCTGCTTTATACGGCCGGCTAGCTGTTTACACTGAGGAAAAGGACTGGCCAAAGGTAAGACCTTGAGGCCAACCCCCAACGCACATGGCCTGCAGCCATGTGTAGCAGGGGTTGTCCACCCATGGCTGGTTGGGCACAGAGAACTGTTGCATGTGCTATATGATAAAAAAATAATAATAATTGGCTTAGAAATTCACTTAAAAACTCACCACTTTTCTATCAGTCTTTTGGTACAGGCTTGCAGGTTTGTAAAACTGATCTTCATTGCCCACTATTGGACTCATGTTACTGACTCGGAAGGATAAAGGGCTGAGTAAGTCCAGTGGAACTCGAAGCTCTTATTTTGTATGGCAATCTCTGCAGCAGGTGTCTTGGCCGTCAGAACTGTCTGGTGAGCTAGAAGAAACTGCATCCACTCTGGTAATAGCTCATCTTTCAATCAGAGAAGCGGTTCCCAGCAGAAGTAAGACAGCAGCTCAATGTAGGCAATGGAGTCAGCAGCAGAGGAGAACCAGGCATCATATGGTGTTGCTACGGTATGACCTCAGAAGCACCCATCCACCCTCCTCCCCTTCCTGCAGCACAGCAGCATTCTGAGCTTCTTTAGGCATGATCGGGTAAGATGCATTAAATCAATGTAGGCACATTCAGAGGCCAAAGACCAGGAGCTAATCTTTAGAAATAATGAATTGAATACTTGAAGCGCACAGGCTTGCGCACAGAAATAGCTGAGAAAAATTATACCTTCTCATCCATGTTTTAGCTCTTGAAGTACAGAAACCTTAGGACACAAGTAGTGGCTGCACTGAGAGCGAAAGAACATCCAACGTCACAAACGTCATTTATTTAAAACATGCTTGACAATCAATACATGTGCACCATCACTGTTTCATAAAAGTACAAATCGAATGCATTGCAATCACTATTACATAAAAGCACAAAGCACATTGATTGGTGTTGCCAGCATGCAAGGCAGAAGCACATTCTGCTTCATAAAAAAGAATAAATGAAAAACATAATTTACAATGTACATGTAAAAGCGCTATCTTGTTAGATTTGTAGCAAAGCAGCCAGTATCCAGCCTTATGATTAGTAGAAAGCTGCAAGCATTTTCAGCTGCTACCCCTGTTAACCCAAAACAATAAGTTAAGAACTTGGGGCCCGATTCACAAAGGTAAAGTTAGACCAACAGTCTAACTTTACTACTTTTCAGGATTCACAATGGTAAGTTCCTGCTAGTAACTTTACTAGTAGTAATTTTACTAGTAGTAACTTTACCACTAGTAACTTTACTACTAATACGATTACTAGTAGTAAAGTTACTAGTAGTAACTTACCTTTGTGAATACCGAAAAGTAGTAAAGTTAGACTTTTGGTCTAAGTTACACTTACCTTTGTGAATCGGGCCCTTAGACTTCAGGTGTAAAGTTAGACTTCATATGTAAAGTTAGCCTTCAGGTCTAAGTTCACCTTTGTAATACGGGCCCAGAGTCTTCTAGAATGGAAGGATACACTGCTCACAATTATGCAAACATTGTACAGGTTGCAAGGAACGAAGTGTGTACTATGGATATCAAACATAAAATACCTTAGAGTTGAAATGAAAGGCTTCACCAGGCTCCTTGAGACAAGGAAGCAAGTCTCAAAGCAAAGTTGGCTTGCAACCCATCAAATAACCAGCAGGACTACAAAACGTAAATTGGAATAGGCAACAAATAGCCTATCTTACTTAAGCTTTAATCAAGAGAAATATGTAAAAGCTCTATAATATTTGCAAGGACTTGTTTTTTAATGAAAATAGTGTTTATTAGATATCTTTTTTGCATACAAAAATAACTTTCCTTAAAATAAAACAAACACATATTATACACCTTTTACATTTTTATTCAGATAATTGTTCAATTAAGTATTTGAATATGAAGGAGAATGTGTTGTTTTTAAAGGGGGTGGGGCTTTTTTTCAAGATGGCGTCTGCATTAATAAAACTGTCCCTGCCACATGCTGAAAACAATGTACTTCAAGCATTTCAAAGGAAGTGCGCTATAGGAGGCAAAACAATAGATGCAGTAGCCAACAATATGATGAAGTGGGAAAAATATTGCACCAGGCTGATCTATCTCAAAGCGATAGATGAAGCGTACTAACCCAAAGCCCACTCTCTGTGAATACTGCAAACCAGGTTGGCTTCATAGTACCTACAAATGATACTACAGACAGAAAGATTATGCTTATTTTATGTAAAGTGGAAACTACGTTTATATTATTATCGCTAATGTTTTAAATTGTATTATCTAAATGGTTGTAATTTCACTAACAATACATTACAAAATATTTTAATGTATCTTTGTATCATCACATTTTCATTTTTTTATAAACCAAATAAACATGTATTTAGAGTAAATAAAAAAAAAAACATTGTACCTTTTGTCAACTAAAAGCCTCATTAAGAATTTGGATGGAAGTGGAAATTCTCTGATTTCTTGGGGAAACCTTAAATATGGAGTAGAATCAATTGGGTGGATTTCCTGCTACTATTGGGATATTACTTGGAAGGAAATTCAGCTGGTGCATTCTACTTTATGTTTAGAGTTTCCTTCGGAAATTGGAGAATTTCAGTTCCCTCCAAACTCCATATGAGGCCCTCGGACTTTTTAAAAAATATCACAAAGCTTGGTCAAAGAAACTTTGCAACTTCACACACCCAGTTCTTAATGTCTAAAAACAAATAAGTGCCAGGGCCCAAGGTATTATAGGGGAATGCAACTGCAGCTTGCACTATTGTTAGACCTGTCAGCTTCAGGGTGGTCTTCCCCCTAAAGTTTTGCCTGCCTCCTCCATTATTCCTGATCTTGTTAATGCTGGCCTTAGGACTCTGCACACTTTACCACTGCTAACCAGTGCTAAAGTGCATGTGCTTACTCCTTAAAACATAGTTATATTGGCGTTTCTTCAATTGGCATATTTAATTTACTTAAGTCCCTAGTAAAGTGCAGTACATGTGCCCTGGCCCTGTAAATTAAATGCTACTAGTGGGCTTGCAGCACTGAATGTGCCATCCACTTAGGTAGCACTTTAAAACATGTCTCAACCCTGCCATTGCAAAGCCTGTGTGTGTAGTTTAAACTGCCATTTCGACCTGTCAAAATAAACCTTTTGCCAGGCCCAAACCTTCTTCTTTTTTTTTTTTAAATATCTTTTTATTGAACATAAACAAGCTTCAGTACATTGTCGGTTCATAATGGCATATTTGAAGAGACTTGCGATACAGGATTTGCAATGCACGACGTGCACCACAACATATTCGCCCGCTTTTCAGCAACAACCTTCCCTTGTCATAATTCACGGCATCAGTTCTCCCACGTCATTGCACCCTGCTCCCCAAGGCATTTAGCTATAACCTCCATACTTGGTCCAGGCACCCCATATCTTGTCACCTTTCCGTGGACATACCCGGCTCTGGTATATCACCCGTTCTGCCCCGTAGTACCAGTCGAGGTCTTTCTTCCAGGCTGAGAGTGTGGGGGGTGTCCCTGCTCCCCATGCTCGGGCGATGCTCCTCTTGGCCACTCCTCCTGCCAGAGCTAGCCAGGTCTTGGCCCATTGCGGCCACGTCATTTCACCAGTCACACCCAAAATGAGCCACCTTGGCTCAAGCGGGACGCCCTCACCCACCACGTTCATCATTACTCGAGTTATACCTTCCCAGTTTGTTTGGATCCTATGGCATGACGACAATATATGAAAGAAGGACCCTGTCCCGCCACAACCCTGCACACATTCGTCAGTCTCACAAGTGCCCATTCGGACGTAAGCTGTTCGAGAGGCATAGGATCTGTGAAGGATACGGAGCTGAATCAGCCGGAACCTTGCTCTTATAGCTATTTCCCGGGGGGTCTGTAACGCCTCAGCCCAATCGTCGTCCTCTAATAAACCCACATCGGACTCCCAAGCCTCCCGCAGCGGGCCCAAACAGTCTGGGGTGTTGTTGATCAGTTTCCGATAAGTCAGAGAAATAGCCTTATCAATCATGGGATCTAGGAGTAGACGGTCCTCGAGTGGCGAGTATTCAGGTAACCGGGTTCCTTCTTGCAGATGGCAATGAAGCGCATGGCGCAGCTGTCGGTATCGCAGATACTCCCCCCTCCCCATTTGAAACTGTCTCTGCAATGTGTCAAAGTCCAAAATTTTCCCGGCCTTCCAGACGTCCCCCAGATGGTCAATCCCTATTAGGCTCCATTTCCGGAAGCCCGTTAGTCGTGTCAGTTCTCCCAGTTGACCACCCTCCCAGAGAGGAGTTTGTTCTGTAAGTTTGTTTGTCCACCCAGTCATTTTGGTTGCCCTATGCCAGACCTCAGAAACCGTTCGGGTATGTACCGGGAGAAGCGACTTACCTTTCCCTTTCCGATAGAGCTCCGTCAAGTAGCTATTGTTACCGAATGCCAAGCGGTCTACCCTGTACGCTGGTTCCTCTAGTGACGAGAAGGCCCACCCATTGATATTGACGAGGTGAGATGCCCAATAATATTTCCGTATGTCAGGAACAGCGTCATATGTACCTCTCAGAAATTTTTTAAGTGCGATTCTGGGGCTACCTCCCCCCCATAGCAATAGACGCTGCTCAGATTCAATGGATCAAAAAAACGTCTCTGGGATCAGGTACGGGGTGTTCTGGACTACATACAATAGGCGTGGGAGGGCCATCATTTTAAAAATGACTGCTCTACCCATCAGGGAGACGGGGAGGCGTCTCCAATGCGCAATATCTTTCCGCAATCGAACCAACTGTGCCTGTAGGGAAACATCCTTTACCACGAAACTATTACAACGCGGTATGGTTACATCGTGGTTTTGACAACGCAAGTCGTTACATCGACTTGCACTGGAGGGCGCTCTAGACTAAGGAATAGTGTGAATTACTATTCCAACACCTTCCCTACTGTACGTAGACTGGAGTTGGAATAGTAATTCACACTATACCTCAGTCCAGCGCCCTCCAGCGCAAGTCGATGTAACGACTTGCGTTGTCAAGACCACGATGTAACATACTGCGTTGTGATGGTACGCGTTGTATAATCATACATTCGTGCCTGTACATTAAGCCGCATAAATTCGTCCTCATTCTTGGTGATCCAGAGACCCAAGTACTTAAACGTTTCCCTAGGGAGCAACTCTGAACATGCCGACGATAGGGGCGGTAGCTCTCCCGCCAATGAGAACACCAGGGATTTATCCCAATTGACGCAATATCCTGAATAAGTACCGAAGGATTGTATAATGTGTATGAGGCGATGAAACGTTTGTCTTGGGTTGTGGGCATACAATAAGATGTCATCTGCGTATAGAGATATGCGCTCCTCCCAGCCGCCCCCCAGGTCTATACCTCTCACTATTGGGTCCCCCCCGTGTCCACACAGCCAGTGGCTCCAGTGCCAGTGCAAAGAGCATCGGCGATAGCGCACATCCGTGTCGGGTGCCCCGATAAAGCGCAAAGGCTCTAGAAATATTGCCATTGACACTAACGCGTGCCCTCGGACCAGTATACAAGAGACATATCCATTGTTGTATATTAGGGCCAAACCCACTTTTGTCTAGGACAGCGAACAGGTATGCCCATTCAATACTGTCAAACGCCATCTTCGCGTCGAGGGACAGTAGTGCGGCCGCTATATCCGCGGGCTTCTGAGTCATCTGCAACACTCCATACAGGCGGCGCAGGTTAAGCCTGGTGCTCCTGTGTGGCATGAAACCGGATTGGACTGGATGTATGAGGGATTGAATGACCGGGCCTATACGGTTGGCTATGACTTTAGCCAACACTTTGGCTTCGAAATTCACCAGGGAGCTAGGCCTGTACGAGCTGCAGAGATCGTGGGGTTTCCCTTTTTTAAGAATAACCACAATGGTCGCCATGCGTAGGTCTTCCGGGAGCATCCCCACGTCTCTTGCTCCATGGCAATTTTGCTTGCCACGCATTTAAACATTTCTGTCGGAAACCCGTTGGGGCCAGGCGCCTTACCGGATTGCAGATCCCATATAGCATTTTCGACTTCCTCTACCCTCATGGCGGAATCTAGCGCTGCTCTATCCTCTTCCCCAAGTGCCCGCATGTTCAGGCCCTTAAGAAATTCCGTAGACTCGCCCTCCTCCCGCAGAGTCTGCGATCGATAGACAGTTTCGTAGTAATCCGCAAACACCTCCACCAATTCGGCACCGGTGCCGCCCCGCACGCCCTCCTCGGTTCTAATTTCCGATACCCAGTTGCGGCTCCTATCCCACCGCTCAAGCCACACAATAAGCTTATTGGCCTTGTCCTCTAGATCATAGACCTTCCTCTGTGTTGCTAGCGCGAGCGCGAGCAGCGTTTTCTTCCAGATCCCTGAGCTCCTTCTGTTTGAGTTTGAATTTATGTATGTGTTCGGCATCGTTCACAGGGTCTGGGTCTAGCGTCTTTTCGAGAGTAAGGATCTCTAGCTCCAGGGCATCACATTGTGCGCGTTTTTCTTTGTGCCTAGTGCCACTGGTCGCCTGTACAAAGTCCCTGGCCACTGCTTTGTATGCTTCCCAGTGTATACAGTCTGACCGGACCGATCCAACATTTTCAGCAAAGTATTGGACTGTGCGCTCCTCAAACTGGTCCCTAAAGTCTTGGTCTCTAAACAAGGTGGGGTCTAATCGTGGTGGGAGAGATCGCTCTCGCCACGGCCCGCACATCTGAACCTCCACTGGCGAGTGGTCCGAGATACCTTGTGCCCTGTGGCATCCTCCCCTGAAGAGTCCCGCTGAGGCAGCATGCGTGAAAATATAGTCTATTCGCGAGCTACTCCCGTGGGCTGCAGATATGTGTGTGTATTGTCTCAGGTCAGGGTTATGACTCCTCCAGAGGTCTATCAGTCCCAGTGCGTGTGTAAACGTCGACAGAAACCGCGAGCCCCTAGTCCTGGGTGAACATGACTCCCTGTCCACATCCGGAGACATGGTATCATTCATGTCCCCCCCAAGGATCAAAGTCCCCTGTGGTAAGTCCAGTAGCAGTCTACTAAGGTCGGGAGTGTAGTGTCATGTAACCGTGGAGGGATATAGACCGAGCAAACGTTCAGGACCTGCCCCTCCCATGTCCCAGAGAGGGCTACATAACGACCCATGTGATCAGTCCAAGTGCGCTTTATGATGAGGGGGAGTGAGTTCTTAGTGAGTATAGCGGTGCCCCTGGAGCTAGTCGTAAAGCCGGCGTGTGCCCTAAGTGTGTAGCCGTACCGATTCATTGCCAAATAGTGAGTGCCTTTGAGGTGGGTCTCCTGAAGGAGCACCAGGTCCGGGGAGTGTCGATGTAGATACTGGAGCACCATGGTGCGTTTTATCTTATCCCCCAGGCCGTTTACGTTCCACGAGAGAACTGTTAATGTCCTCGTATGTCGTGTCGCCATGCGGGGTGTCTCATGCGGTCCCTCCCTCTCTCCCCCCCCCATCCCCGTCTCTGTCCCTTTCCCATTTGGATGGTCCTTTCAAGTATATAATCACTAGTCTCATCCCTTCTGAAGCGCAAACAATATTCTGAAACATGCACAACCAAAAAAAAACACAATACAACAACAAAAAAAACATAACAATACCCCCTCCCTGCAACCCTGCCTTGTAGGTCTGGAACCATCCACATCCCCAATAGCAGAGCGCCTGTCGTCCCAATAACTGAGTGTCTAATGTAGGGTTGCTTGGCACCGCCACCCAACAACATTCCCCCCCGAGCCCGCAACTCTGCCCAACCATATGTGAGAGTTCTGATATCAAGTAAGTCCGTAGATCACCTGGCCCTATCTCTGTCCATGACAGTGAGAAAGGGAGGTTACCAAGTTACGACAACAAGAAAAACCATACCTTGAGCTTGGACAAGAAACAAAGAACAGATCAACAAGATGAATCAAGTCTTTTCACTCCCCAGTACCCGCTGCACCACGTGCGGGGCTCGCAGATCGGGAACTTCTGGACCTGGACTCGGATCGCACCCTCTCCCCGCGTCGATTCAAGGATTCCAGGGACCGATTTTCTGTTTCCCTGCAAATCTGTAGCCTCTCGCTGAGCCTCCTCGGGCGTCGTGAAGAACCAGGATTTGTCGCCCTCCACGACCTTGAGTTTGGCAGGAAAGAACATCATATGCTTAAGTCCCTTGTCTCTGAGGGCGCGTTTCACCCCTTCGAAGGAGCGTCTCTCTCGCTGAACTTTCAAGGTGAAGTCTGGGAAGAACCGAATCGTCGTGTTCTCATATAAGAGGTCGCCTTTGACTCTGGCCGCTTGCAGAATTGCGTTGCGGTCCCGAAAGTTCAGGATGCGCGCGATGATGGTTCGAGGAGGGGCCCCAGGTTTTGGTTTGGGGATCGGGGCCCTGTGTGCCCTTTCCACAGAGAACAATGGTGACAGTCTCTTGTGCTTAAGGTGATTTAGGACGAGATCTTCGAGAAAGAGGTCCACGCTGGGGCCCTCCGCCCCTTCAGGCCCACCTACCACTCGAATATTGTTTCGGCGTGCCCTCCCTTCTTGATCGTCCAGCTGCAGTGCCATTGCCTTGTGCTGGTGCACCAGATTTTGGGCCCGTTCCTCCAGTTTGCGCGTCGTCGACTGGAGCTCCCCTATATGATCCTCCGTTGCTGTAACTCTTTCGGAGGTTTTGCGCATGTCCGCCCTCATTAGGTTCATCTCGATCGTGACCTTGTCGATTTTGGTTTCCAAGTTCGTCCCCACTGTCTGAATCGCCCCCATGATAGAGCTATGGGACGGTTCTTTGCCAGTTGAATCGTCGTCTTGCGCCCCCTCCTCAGAGTGTAGTTGTCGCGGGACCATATACTTATCCATTTTGTTGGCCTGCACTGTGGCTGCGGACCCCTTTGGCTTCGTCATAGCGAGTAGTGTCTCTGGGGGGTAGCAGCGGACCGATCACCCCCTTGCCCGATCTCTCCTGGGCAGCTCACTGCGCCGGTATGGTGGCCCTCTCCTCTTCCTATGCCCCCCAACTAACGCTATTTGGCGCTCCTCGTTGGTGGTCAGCTATGGCGCATGCAAACTCGACCCGTGCTGTTGTCGCCCACACTGGACGCAACACGCCCGCCAAGGTGAGCAGATGGGTAATGAGGGGGTCCGGGGGTGTAATTTGTCCCTCTCCGGTCTGTCCCCCTGGGGCTGGACACGCTGTAGTCCCGGTTTGCTCTATGTCACTCCACTCAAATCAAATCTGCCCCCAAAGGCCACCGATCAAAGGCCCAGGGCTCCCCAGCCCATGCGTGTCCGTTGGTGGATGTCCACTCGGGCATGTGCCCCGCACTCACCAGCCTTGATATCGCCACAGTAGTTGAAGGGGGCCCACGGCAATTTCCGGGGCCTCAGTCCCCCGCAACAATGTTGGTCACCACCACCTCACTTCCAGATCGCAGGGGGCAAACCAGATTTCCCAACTGTGTGCTTCGGGGGAAGGGGGGCGCCTTGACTGAGGTCCGGTCCCTTCCCGGGGACACTCGTGTTGCGCCCTCCCCACTCTATAAGATGTCGCCAAAGTCTGCACATGCCAGGAGCCGAGCGCCGCGTGTCCGCTGGCGAATGTCCACAAATGCCAATGTCCCATGCGCACCAACCTTAAGAGCGCCGCAGTAGTTTGAGGGGGCCCACAGCAGCTCTCAGGGCTTCGGTCCCTCTCAGTAGGGTTATTGGTCACCGCCGGCCGGGTCCCGCAGCTGTGTGCCTCGCGGGGAAGGGGTCACTGCGGCTGGAGTCTGGTCCCGGCTCCGGGGGGTATCCGAGTCACACCCTCTCTGCTCCGTGCGGTGTCGCCAGAGTCCACGTCCATTGGAGGCCGAGCGCCGCGGCCTTGCGTAGCAGCGTCCCCCGGCCGCAGGCTTTCAAGTACGGCTGGCGCACAACGCGACTCCGCCTCCTTCACGTCGACAACCCAGGGCCATCGGCTGGCAGGGCCCTGCCTCATCGTTAATCTGTCAGTCCCGGGCCGCAACAATGCCTCCCTCACCGTGGGGCACTGTCAGGAGCACAGTACCGGCACTTTCACTTCTCTAGTTGCCGGCTGTTGTACGGATATCGCGGGCTTCGTCGCAAGCCCCGGCGGAGCTCAGAAGCTACGCCACCATCACGGCTGGTGCAAGCCACGCCCCCAAACCTTCTTTTTTAATGCATATTTCACTCCTAGGATAGGCCCTGGACAGCCCAGATGGCAGGGTACAATCTATTTAAAAAGCAGGACATGTGGCCTTAAGACTTGCATGACTTGGTAGTGAAAACCCTTAAAGTAGTTTTTCACTGCTGCAAGGCCTATCTCTCCCATAGGATATATTGGGATTACCTTGTTACATTTTATAAGTGTAATTTCCAAATCGGAAGAGATAACCAGTTCATGTTTGGTGTTTCTGGAATCCTAATTTAAAATCCCAACTTATTGTGAAGTCAAATTTTAAATTGCAATTCTAAAAATGCCACTTTTAGGAAGTTGGTGCCTGCAGCCTGTATCTGGGTCACGAGTGGGTGTGTGTGTGTGACGGTTGGGCTTTGTGTTTTCCTCCCTGACAGCCATTCACAATAGGCATCTTAGATGATCTAGATGGGCATCACTAGCAGGATGGGAAGGAGGAGCAGGAAACAGTCCCACTTACACCTGAATATGCTTTGCCCTGCCTTCACACAAAGGGCCTAAAGACCCTGCATTGTCACATCAGCTAGCTTGGAGCCAGTGAGTGCAGGGAAGGTAGGGAATTAATTGCCTCTGCACCTGGACTCTGTCATCTATGAGTCTACCTTGCCAAGTGGTGCCACCCCAGTCCTGGACCCTTGAAAGTGGGCCGAAGGTGCTTGCCAGCCTCTGGATTCAAAGGAACTGACACATCTCCTCTGCTGTGTGGTGCCTCCCCAAGCAGAATGACTGCATCGCCGCTGCTGCGTGGTTTGGACCTGTCACTAAGACCCGCATTGCCACTGCAGTCCTCAGAGCAGGCGCATCGCCCCTACTGCACGTCACAATTGTGGTGCGTTTTCATTATTTTACTGTTGGGAGTGTTGCACAAATACTTTACACATTGCCTGACTGCTCAATGCCAAGCTACCACGGGGTTGAGCACAGGTTACTTTGAGGTTGTCTATGCCTTACACTGACAACGATTGTGGTTGCTGCTTGAACAGGGCTTACACCCCAGTCAACTAAGAACCCAATTTCTTATAACCATCTACTGCCCCTGCCAGTACTCAGTGGTACTGGTACAGTTTTCAGAGTAGGGGTGCTGCCATTAATGTTACATCACTAAAAGAATATGTTTTGCAAAAGAACCATGCCCATTCAGCAGGAGAGTGGTAAGGGAAGGGTAGTAGTGCACTGTCATTTACAGACAGCACATTCTCTACTGTAATAGCCACTAATTTTACACAGACATACAGCTTTACAGACAAAACAATATAGCGCACAAATGATAATGTAGGGAAATCGAGTTTCAGTGAGTATTTGTCATTGGAGCATCACGTAAAGTGTCATAATTTGTTTTGAACCTACTAAAATCTTTGTTTCCATCACACTTCAGAATTACAAAAAAGTGCTTCATTCGTGCTTTGCACAGTTATTTGTACAGTTAATTTATAGGCATTTAAACTTTGCTGTGTGCTGGAAAAAAATGACATCATACAGCATTTCCTGTCACACTAGCTAGTGTGTCTGATAGTTCACTTTACAAAATCCTCTCACTTGGTAGTCAATTAAATACCAACTTCTGTGTTATTAGAACAAATTTCCATTTGTCTAAAAACTAAGGGCCTGATTATGAGTCAGTCATTTTTTTCCGACCCCTGCATAAACCCCTGTTTACGCACGGATCAGAATTACGAGTTGAGTGTTATTTAACTCATCCATTTATTATTGGATGCTTTAAATACCCCAACCTTCTTTCAATGTCAGCAGGTCAAACCTGCCACATGTAACAGGGAAAACCATATGGTAATTATTGTTTCATGAGGATTTTGGTGCTTTAAAAACCAAACTCTGCATGTTATTCTTTAGAAACTAGTAATAAGTGCTATTTATGGCACCCAGTAAATAACGAACCCTGTGGTTTTGTTATTTACCAGATGCAATAAATAGCACCTATACTTGTAATCAGGCCCATAGCCTGACATTTTACGTCTGCTTTGAAAGCAGAGCAAATGTTTCAAGATAAAAACAAAATTTAAAGGCATCTTCATTGCTCATTCATGTTTGGAACACCAACATGGTTATTTTGGGGGTGCTGCAGCACCCTCTGCACTCCTACTTCCAGCGCATATTCCAGTACCGCAAAACGCCAGCAGAAATGGCCTGGACACACTGCTATATCCATTTTTTTGGTGCATATTGCATTGCTAAATTGATGTGTTCTGCTGAAAATAGATAGACAGCGCCACAGTGTGGCAGACTGTCATAAAAACCTTTCAGTGTTAAGAATTAAGGGTCTGATCACGACTTTGGCACAGCTGCGCCGGCTCTCCGCTGACACAGCTGCGTCAAAGCAGCGCAAGGACTGCCCACCTTATTACGGGTTGAACTCGTGTAAGGCGGACGGTCCTTCGCCTTTCCCATGGCGGTGCTGGAAAACAAGCACCACGACAACAAAGTTCCAGCACAGCATGGACAGTGACGTCTATGCTCTGCTGGAACTTTGGGGGAATACAGACAGGGGGGCACATGTGCATGTGACCCCCTGCATGTATCCCCATGGCGGGGGGGGGGCATGGAGGCCCTGTGGAGACCCCTTTGTTTCTCCACCACCAGCCTTTTCCTGGCAGGGCTCCTGCCATAAAATGGCTGGCAGTGGTGGAACTCATCATATGCTGAGCGGGACTGCCCTAGTCCCGTTCAGCATGTTACATTGTGGCGCAGCTCAGCCGGCGCCAGGGAATGACTGTTCCCTGGCGCAGCTGGTGGTCCTCCCCTGCAACAACTTTTGAAGTCATAATGCGGCAGACGGACCACCGCCACCTCGAGTCTGGCGGTCTTATGACCGCCAGACTTGTAATCAGGCCCTAAGTGCAAGAGCTGAGCACTGGCACAAATTAAGCACTGCATGCACCCATGGAGCTGACTGCATGGTTAGATATGGCCCCCCAAAGAGCTTCAATACGTAATGTTGCCTTGCATCTCAGAACTGAAAAAACTGTCTGAATGAAAACAAATTATAAATGCTCCTGAAATGCTATTCTGAAACACTAAGAAACACTAATAATCTCCTTTACATTTCTGTGTTTTACCTACTTATAAAAAAACGCAATGTGTTATAGTTACAATGCACAGTCACATTACCCTAATTTAGTGCCACAGCAGAACGACAGACACACATAAAAAGTTCTGCAACTCTTACTCTTAATTATGTATTCAATGCTTGTTTTAGGATACAGAGCCATTTCTGCTAGGCAGACGATATAACGCCTTTTAGGATCGAAGGAGGTCTTAAAATGTAAAAAAAAGATTAAAGTAGATTAAGTGTAACTCTTTTTTGGAAGGAAAAGACTGATCTAAAGAGAATGTATTGCTTTCAGAAGGATTCTTTACAGGAGAGGCTGCCATCAAAAAGATATATGCAGTGGAAACACATAGCTTACCTTGTAGCATGATACACACTTTCCTGCACTTCCAACCCCTGTTTTGACACTCGGCTTTTAACCAAAACACCACATATATACAAGCTAAGCAGAAAAATCCATCAAAATAGCCTGGGAAATGCCAAGTATGTTTTCACTGTCTAAACTGAGCAAGAGAGAGTCGGCGTTTTAGCTGGTGTGATGTCTGTGGAAATAGGAACAGACTTTTACAGAGAGTATTTTTAGGTTATAGTGCCGAACTATTATTTTATGGAGTTATTTATTGCTTCGGAGTGGCGAGGCTTTACTTCCACCAAAGGATAATAAAATGCCGAAAGATTCTCGAGAGATGTGCACAATCAAGACCTCAGTTTAATGCTAAGAGATGTAAAAAAACAAATGTCAGCCAGCACTGGGATTAGACACCAACCTACCCTGTCACTAACAGCTACAAACTCCACAGAGTGCATCTGCAACAAAGGGATATGGAAATAAGTACTTATTTCCATTACAATTTCGCCTGTAGGTATAACAGTTATAAACAGTGTCACAATGATAGATCTGTTAGCCTTATATTTATGAGCGGTTCAGCTACACAATGCAAGGCCGCTTCATCAAGCACCTTAATGTTGCCCTGAGAGAGTGCATTGGTGCAGTCGGTATGTTTTCTGAACCATGGAAAATCTGGAATATCAGCTGAGACTTCAGAAAAGGAGCTCAGCTAGACCAATGGTCGTTGTTATTCTTTTTTTTCAAGGGCCACCCAGACACTGGGAATCACACCAGGAACATCAATTTATTCCACACAGGCAACCGAGCAGCCATGGATGATAACAACTTTAGCTTCTGATTAAATTGAGGAAAATTGGACTGTGAGGCTTAAGTGTGACAGATTCTATTATTGTGCCAAACCACAGAGCTTTTCAGTGCTTCATTAGGTTTTTGTTTATGGAGATATTATGCCAAAAAATCACAGGCGGCTGGGGCATATACGTATGTTGAAAAAATATCATTACAGAAACAAACGATTTAACAGTTTCCCCACCCTGTAACATCTATACCAAGCGCATACAATCCCATGTTTGTTCAATTTAGGGTAAAAATCCCCCAAAATAATTGACCTGTGCCAACAAATGTCAAATCCAGGTTGACATTCAGACGGTCAAATCCCAGATTGCCTTCTGTCAGGCCAGGCCACTGATCAGATACTGACCATGGGCCTTCTGTAGATTATAGATTAAATGACCCTATTCCACTGCGCTATTTTGAGGCCTATCAACTCTGCTAATCAGGCTTCCAAGACTTTGTCCTGTTGTTTCTTGTTTCTAGCTAAACTGTGGCTGGCCACTATGAACAAACACCAAGCTACAACAAATGATTTCCCTGAAGGAATGGTTTAATGTAGAGAAAAAAAGCTCGATGATATGGCCAGTGTTGACCACATCATGGCGCTTTTTTCCTTTACTTTAAGCTATGTTGCATGCAGTGTGGGCTGATGTGCAACATGTCTAAAAAAAAATTGGCTAAGCCAATAGATCTTGCATAGGCAAAACCTATTGGCTTTGCCAATGCTTGTTAAGCGTTAATGCAGCAGAGGTTTTGATAGCGAAGCTTCAACAAACTCGTTGACTAGCAGAATTAATCATTTTTTTCCTTGATGACTGCTGCTGCTATGGAGGCCGAGGGGTGACATTTATAATGTTTTTCTTTGAAGTCACTGGATTTACTTTGCTGAGTTTAGAGGGCCTGAACTTTGCACAAAGATTCCAAGTGGGTGAAATTACTTCCACCATTGTGCATTCTTCAAGGGCCACAGTTCCTTCTGGATGGTTGCAATCGCAACTTCCATTTCATGAAATTGCCTGCTGCACTAAAAAAGCATGGGGGGGCAAGCAACACATCACAGGTGCGGTGGAAGAGGGAGGGAGCAGCAACGGGCATCAGGAGGAGGGTGTGGGTGGGGAGAAGAATAAGGGAGGTGTGGGGAAGGAGGGAGGGAGCAGCAAAAACTGACAGGGAGGGA
Source organism: Calotriton arnoldi (assembly GCA_963921515.1). NCBI lineage: Eukaryota > Metazoa > Chordata > Amphibia > Caudata > Salamandridae > Calotriton > Calotriton arnoldi. Next base: position 1,234,870 of record CAWUFW010002089.1, read on the forward strand.
GGTAGACAGAGGGTAGAGTGTCATGCACTCTTATAGCGTGCATAGGGAAGAGAAAAAAAGTACCTTGAGTGTGAGAAGTTGGCCTGGCATATGCTGTCCACTAATTATAGTGGGCACCTTGCACCAGTCAAATCGACTCTTATGGTAGGTAGGTTAAAGGCAACCTTATTGAAAGCTATCCTAGTGGTAGCTGTGGAGAGCAGCCTTCAGGCTAAGTCTTGAAGGAATGTAAAGCAGCTTGTTTTACCAGTCTATAATCTCTTGAGTGACCAAATGAAAGAGCACCACACCAGGTATATATTCAAAATATATGTATTTATTACTAAACACACCCCTCTAGTCTCTTTATGAGGCTAGAGTTCGAAGTACATAGGTTATAAGATCTTAAATCACAGTAATAGCACAAATACACGTTTGGGCCCTAGGGGCGTACTCAAACCATATACCAATAAAGTGGTATGCGAACCACGACTGAACTAGACACTAGGCCTAGAGCCTCTAGAAGTGCTTGGACCACAAGGAACCACCCAAGGTAGTGACACAGGGGACCCACGGGAGACGAGTGCAGTGTAAATACACAACCGCGATACGCCGTTAACTTCTATGGAGAAAGTCGGGATCGGGAAAATAGAGGAAAGGGACACTTTAAAAAGGACTAGGACAAAACCCTTTGAGATCTAGGACTTTGAAGAGTCTCTACCCACTGGAGCACCGGAGTACTCGTGTTACCTCACCCAGGGAAGCCGGGTGCATAGGTGCCTTTCGGGGTCGGGTTTCGTCGTCGTTTCTTATGGCGAGCTGCTGCAAAGTGCTGCTGGCGACCAGGAGAAAAGTGTCCAGGTGGATCCAAGAGTGGATCGGAGTTCTGAAGAACCTGAAAGCAGAGGGGACAGAGTCTGGGTCACTAGCCAGTGACCAGGAGGGCGATGGACAGATGCCCACCGATGTCGAGTGCTTCAAGTTCGTTGACGGTCGTCTTGACTCTTCAGCCACGAGGTCCGGGAGGTGTTGTCGGCGACCAGGAGCAGGATTCGGGCTGTTGCTCGATGTCTGTCGAGTGCAGAGGTGTCGGCGACCAGATTGGACCCAACAGGCCTTGGCAACGGCAAGTCTCGAGTAAGATGTAGATCGTCGATGATGCAGACCAGCAAGGTCTGGGGAACTCACCCAGCAAGGGTAAGTGAGGGCAGGCCTGGAGCAACCAGACTGCCAAGTAAGAAAAGATTGGCCTTCGGTAAGGGCTACTAGCCAACGGGCTAGCGACCGCGAAGGAGCCTCGTGACGCCGCACGTGGAGCTGGCTTACAGGACACTCGTGGAGTGGGGGCCAGTGATCTTCGGTGCAGGTGGTGCTGGAGGCTAGGGCTACTCGGAGCCCAAAGCACGACTTCTTGGGAGACCCAGAAGATAGTGCACTTGCAAATGTGCTCGGTGTCCAGGGGTCACGGTCTCAAGTCACCCACGATAGCCACGGGCCTCAGCTTTGCTGGGGACTCAGGGTAGCCTCGGGGAAGTCTGAGAATCCACCTCTGGTGATGCGATGACTTCGGCGTCCGACGGGAGCTTCAGTGATGCGAACTGGACAGATGCTTCTTTGGTGCCTGCCAAGCAGGGAGTCACTCCTTGACCCCAAGGGAGATTCTTCAGTCCTCTAATCTTGTCGTAGAGCGTCGAAGGTCCAGGATTCCGTGTCAGAGTTTCGTCCAGGTATAATCTAAAGTCCTAAGGACTGGGTTCCTACCTTTATTCTAAAAATAGGGGATGGACTACTCTGTGGCCCCACCTATGGGTGGGTCAGGGCAGAGGGGTGGCTACACCCCTTTCCCTTTGTCCAGTTCGCGCCAAAGCAGGGGCTGCAAGCCCCTGATCCGGTTTGAACTGGGGTATGCACAGGGACACCAAATGTGCCCCCAGTGCAGGACTTCAAAGCACCCGAAAGTGCTCCCGCCCAGCCCCAATACACATTGTCCTGTCTGGGGAGGTGGTCACACCTCCCTGGGACAGGAAACCTATTGTCCAGGCCTCCCCTGCCGGAGTTTCGTCCAGCAGCAGGAGGCCAGACTCGTGTCTGTGGCAGCAGCATCCATTTTGTGATGCCAGGCTCTGGAAAGAAGTTACCGGACTCGTCAGAGTTAACATGCCTTTCCCTCTAGAAGGGTGGAATGCTACCCCCGCCGCCAGGATTGGCGGGGGGTAGTATTCCAAGATGTTTGACACCAAACACGACATGTTTAGGTGCAGCCATTCCATAGTTAGCCTTTTACCGCGAGGATATAATGCGTTTAAGAGTATATGGTCAGGCTGCACTACAAACAGCATCAGAGATGGTCTCCGAACGCTGCAGAGGGGCCTTGCTCATGCAGGGGCACCCTCTCACATAGGAACCATGCACTCTGCCTTTAGGATTGATAAGGCCTGCCTTAGGAGCGACTTATAGGTTTATATGTGTGTATGCATTTAGTGATATAGGTAACCTATACCACAGCAAGGGGTGCATGCACCACCTTACCCAGGCTGCAGTAGCAGACCTGTGGTGCCAGTTTGGATGGCCTACCAGGAGTGGCATAATACATGCTGCAGCCCCTGGCAGGCCTCTGAGGTACCTATGCCCTTGGTACATAGTATACCATATACTAGGGACTTACAAGGGCACCCCAGATCCCAATCAGTGATGTGCCTAAGGCACATGGAGACCCTTTTAAAGAGGAAACAGCTAGGCTGGGGTTCTGAATAGCAGGGCCCCAGCCAGACTAATGTCGAAAACCAGTGAAGTATCAGCAAAAAGTGGGGGTACCCCTGTGAAGCAGATCCTACTCTCCTACACTGAGGAGCGCAGGACCAGTGGAAGGACACTGCCCAGAAACAGGAAGCTGTACTAGGTCTATGCTCCATGGCAGAGATAAACACTGAATCACTGGGAGGAAGCAGGAGGAGCTGACTGTTACGAAGCAGAGAAACGAGTGCTGTGGAAGTCAACCAATGGTAAGTAATAGGCGGGATTTATGCCCCTCTTAAGCTTTTTTTTTTGTTTACACAAAAGTTTTCTAACAGTGCATGTGCGCTGTCTCAGGCGAAACTTAATGAAGGCAACATGTGAAACCTAATGAAGACTGAACTGGACATTCTTAGAAAATTGATTTAGGGAATGATGATAGATTGCAAAGCCATTAAGAAAACTCCTGTACTATTTGTGAAGGTGACTAAAATCAATGGCAGGATCACTGCAATAGATAGTTGAGTAATTAAGAGTAGTCACTTCTCCAACACTACTATTAACGGCCTGACTTTACAGCAGTATGTCCCTGCGATTGTATAATAGCATAGTGGTGTGTGTGGCACTGATGCTCTCATTTAGGGAGAGTCAGAAGTGTACAAAATGCGTGATAAACGTGCTGCAAGTGGTGTATTGCTGACTTAATACTTTTCTCCAAGTGGCATAACTGCATCAACAAATTCATAGGCATATCACTTTGCTGCCTGGGAAAAGCAACCCCTTAAGAATCAACCAAAGGCTGATGCTAGCTCCATCCATAAAAACTCACAGACACGCTGTTGCTATGAATCATCCCCATTTCAGGGCAAATGTCTGGTAACAGTGCGCACTCTGGTGCAGTAATGCAATTACGGATTCTTCCTATAATTGCAATTGTATTGAGAAACCGTACATGAGGGCCAGTGAGTGAAGAGTGCATGAGATACTGTGCGAGTGTAAGTGAAGTGTGGAAAGAGCATGCGAGTGATACATGAGCGTGTGGCAACAAGTGTATGTAACAATGAACCTACTGTATTCATCATCAACTGAAAATGTATCAAAAGAAAGAAACTGTCAATGCTGACATTAATGTTTGGCAGATCTAATGTTAAATCAGTAAATAATGTTCCTTTTGAAACAAAAGACAGCTCCCTTCCCCCTCGAAATATTTTTAGGTCTGGTCATGCCAGGCTCATGTAATCTCAAAAATGAATGCACCATATTCTAGTGATTGTCCATAAGAAAAGGGGCTTTGGGTCAGCCTTCTTCAGTCATTGATCAGTTGGACGGCCTTCAAATTATAACCCAGGCACAATACAGAATACATATAATGGGGTAGTGGGTCAGCCGTCTTCAGCCATTAGCTGCACACGCAGTGTACATATTCCTTTAGATCAGCTCACAGGACAGCCCTTTGGCAATTAAAACGTCAGTCTTCTTGAGTGACATCATTTACCACTTTACATTTGCTTGAGAGACATAAATCAGCCCCTCTTTGAAAACCCCTTTGGACACGGGGACACACAGACAGACACACAGACACACCAAGCTCATCTTGAGAGAAGCATCGCCCGATGCACACCAACATAGAGCAAGCAAGTACCCTGCTCCCACTTCCGGCCTCCTTGCAGTCAGTGCATACGGTAAAGCCAGTCACTGCTCTCATCATGGTCCGTCGATCATAGTAAAGAAGCCAGCTTGAGAGGGTTGCATATCGGGCAGTGTCGAGCCCGTGACGGCTTTCAGCCCTGGCCCCTTGCTCATGATAATGACCGTGCTGTATCAGCCTTCACCCACACCACCTTGAATGTATTAAAGAAGCCCCCTCGAGTAGCACTGTATTTTGAACTGTAATTGTGCCTGTCACCGCTTTCACCCCAACCCCTTGCACTAGGTTTAATTTGGAAATGCTGCAGGTAAGTGGCATAACAAAGGCCCCTGCAGACCCTGCAGTGCGAGGAGGCCCGAGCTCCATGGGGACCCCTCAGCACAGCACCCTGGCCCGAGAGCTCCTGAGTGAGTCCGGAGGGGGCCCCTCCATGTACTCTGCAGGGAGGATCCCTTAAGTTTCATTACGCCACTGCTTATCACACACCACCTTTGGCACCCTCTTTCTCTTTCTTTGTGCGCTGCTTCGAATGTCTAGGGCCTCATTTAGAGTCTGTAGGGAACTGGAAACCACAGGCTTAGTGTTGTTGAGGAAGTTCAGCTGGAGGCTTCTGGTAGGCGTTTAAAGTTCCTCCAGAAATTGGTTGATTTTCCTTACAAACTGTAAACGAGGCCACTAGTGCCTTCATTACTACTAAATAGCTGGATTGGATAAGAACTTGCCCCTCCCCTCCATTTATCTAGTGGTTTATTCTGAAACATACTCTCTCTGTGAACAGTTTCCTAAGAAATTCTGGGCCATAATATCAAGGAGGGCGTTAACATTATCGCCGCTTTAGCGGCAGAAAACTGCCGCTAAAGCGGCGATAATGGGCTTGATAATATGCCCTTGTGAATTCCAATAGAAGCCCATGTTCACACCAGAACATGGGCTTCTATGGGAATTCACAAGGGCATATTATCAAGCCCATTATCGCCGCTTTAGCGGCAGTTTCCTGCCGCTAAAGCGGCGATAATTTTAACGCCCTTCTTGATAATATGGCCCTCTATCTGTTGCCCAGTCCTCACCCATGCTTTAATGTACGCACTGGTTGGTTGGCCATACAGAATCTGACGCTGCCTTATACACACTCCTCATTAACAAATCTAGAGATTTTTTGAAGCTTGAAATAACTGTGATTGAAGGAGAGCTTGGAAGGCAGCATTTCTTCATTGAGGTTCACCTTAGTGGCTCTAATCCCCTGGGAATGTTGTCCCAATCATTTATCCATTCATAAATAATGGTATCAATGCATGCAGTAGATCTTCAAGCAAACCTTTATGAACCCCATGTTTGTTTTAAAACAGTAAAACATGTAAGCTCAGGTTTCTTTCAAAACACTACTGAAATATAGGCAAATAGAAAATGTAAAAAAGTTTACACATATTGAAGTAGGAGAATTGAAAGGTACACATGTATTTGTTGGAGTATGTGTTATCGTATGTGTCTGTGTGATAGTATATGTAGGATTTTTCATGGGACGTGTATGTGTACTATGGCATGAATGGTGTTTACCTTAACTGATCTATTTCCTGTCAAAGGCCACAGAAACTGTGTTGGCTAACATTGGGGAATAGCCCATCTGCTCCCTAGATGGAGAACACAATACGTCCCTTTAATTCATTGACGTTCTCCTGCCAATGGGGAGAGGAGTTGGCCTAACGGCTAGGGCCGTCGACCTCCAATTTGGGGAACCAGGGGGCATATTAGCAAGACCGGCGATAAAATTATCGCCGTTTTAGCGGCAGTTTCCTGCCGCTAAAACGGCGATAATGAGCTTGCTAATATGCGTTATAGAAATTCCAATAGAAGCCCAGGTTAGATGTCCTGCACATCTAACCTGGGCTTCTATTGGAATTCTATAACGCATATTAGCAAGCCCATTATCGCCGTTTTAGCGGCAGGAAACTGCCGCTAAACGGCGATAATTTTATCGCCGGTCTTGCTAATATGCCCCCAGGTTCGAGTCTCGGTAATGACGCTGAACATCCTGTGATTCTGGGCAAATCACTTAATCTCACCCGTGCCTAAAAAAATGAATGTGTCCTCATGTAACGCAACTGGTGCTCGTGTAAAGCGGGTGTACCTTCGGGTCAAGTTCGCGCTATATAAAACTCCGTAAAAAAAAAAAATCGAGAAACTTGAATACTGGGCAGGTACTTCTAGATCTGCGTTGCAATGGGTCAAGTCAATTCTCACAAATCACAGCCAAAAAGTAAAGACTGAGGGGCATATTAGCAAGACCGGCGATAAAATTATCGCCGTTTTAGCGGCAGGAAACTGCCGCTAAAGCGGCGATAATGGGCTTGCTAATATGCGTTATAGAATTCAATAGAAGCCCAGGTTAGATGTGCAGGACATCTAACCTGGGCTTCTATTGGAATTCCATAACGCATATTAGCAAGCCAATTATCGCCGTTTTAGCGGCAGTTTCCTGCCGCTAAAACGGCGATAATTTTATCGCCGGTCTTGCTAATATGCCCCTCTATCATTTAAATCGTCTTAAAAAGCTTTTTGAAACGTTCCTCAAGGATCTCCTTCTCAAAACCTACATATGACCACTGGTTAAAACACCCAAGCACTATCAGATGTCCTTCCAAATGTATGCAAACAACACCCAACCCCACTTTCAACTGGAGAAGGGGCCAGAGAATCCAATAAACAAAGTGTATGGACGTCATGTTCATCTGGATGAAAGACAGATTCATGTGCATGAATGACACCAAAACATAAAGAAAAAATACTTAATGGGTCTAAACCAAGATATTTAACAAGACAAAACAGAATAAGACAAATTCAAAGAAATGAAGGGAATAAGCTATAGAAATAATAATAGGTTATTGAGGAAATAAAGAACGCTTTTTAAGAAAACATTTTAAAAAGGTGTGCTATGCTACCCTCTGGGAAACGTAAAAATATGAGAAAAAAATACAAAGGCGACGATTGCAAAGGGGCAGTAAAGGGTTAATTATTTGCTGCACCCACTAAATACCTATATACTTAGTTGTGGTATTTACTGGTTGTGCCTCATATTCTGAACCTTCCTCACACAAACTGGGGAATTGCACAGTGTTATCTTAAGGATTTTATTGGTCCCGTGCAAGAAATACTTTGGGGGACCCTGTTCTAAACAATTTGTATTTTTACTACCCATTTTCCCTAATTGAAGAACCATGATGCCAAACAATATCGAATTATATGTTAAAGAATGAGATCGAGAAATAGACAGCAAACTGAAAAAGCAAAAGTAAATTTTCCCATGGGTTCCATAGAAGATCAAAGCCCTGGGCAACTGCACCTTACCTATGCCTTAAAACGTCTCTAATTAAGGAATCAGTGTTTACCTCACAAAATTCTGCATGTATTGGAATTCACTACATATTTCCCCTAAGTACATTTCGTTGGGTTTGACCTGCTGAAATTTGTCTGGGAAGGATTGCGGATGGTGTGGTCAAATTTTTAATCCCTGCAAAAACTCCTGTTTGATAATGGATCTGCATTTTCACCCTTTCTTGTAATAAGATCTAAATTATCATCCATTCGGTCAATTGGCATCCATTCACCCTTTATGTCTGACAAACGAGTAAACAAGGACAGAAACAAGTTACTAGTTGATCACACTGGAAATTTTTGCCTGTGACATAGAAACGTTTCTGCAGGAAAAATATTTTCAGTGGGATAAATCTGAAGGCTGCATCTGATGAGATCAGGGCATGCCTGGGAGGCATTGCTGACAAAACATAAAACAGTGAGGGTCCTCTGAATGTCCAACTTTGTCCTGAAAAATCCTGAAATTAAATGGACATGTGTCCCTGGGCTGGCACAGTTAGAATTTATAACATAATTCTGCATGCAAGTGAAGGTTTTGCTGATCCGGTTGAATGGCCCACGAAAGGAACACTATTCTAAGCATCACTGCATATCGGCATAGGGTAAAATAGTGGTGGACCGATGCTGCATCTGAGCTAGGGTAGAGCATTGGTGCTGAAAGTAGCCACTTATCTAAATGCTTAGGCCAAACAAAGATTTGTCTGTAGACAGGTGCATAGAGGCATGAACGAGTTCTTAGGTCCCAGGCATACACTGGGTACTGGCTGTGCATGGTCCACATGATCAGGGCTGCCGAGTGGGGGCAGCCTTTTAGAACTCGTTGCCCGGAGCGCCCACTGCATGTAGATGGGACAAGGTGCTGGATGGTTTCTGTACTGCTTAGGCAGGCAGCAGTCCAAGCCTGGAAGTAGGTTCTCAACGGCTGGGCCTCCCAGGGGACTTGGGTAATCACACAGCCAGCAATTGGCCACCACTGCTGTGGAGCCTTCTGTAGAGAGCACTTGTGGCATATGACATTGAGGCCTGCAGCTGCAAGGAGGATACATGCTACATGTGGATTGTGAACCTGAAGAAGGTGCAATCTCCTGGTAGCAGTCATGCCATATGTGCAAACTGGAGAGAATATGTGTGAACTTAACCACAGCTGAAACTGTTACCTGGCACTTGGCATTGCATGTTTGAGTTCCTACTCTAGAGGGTGACTGGCGGTTGGGCTGTGGTGCCCAGTGTGTGCCACCTCCTTTACTGTGTTTTCAGGTGCTTCCCCTGCTATGTCAGCTAAGCTTGAAAGTCAGATGTTGGAGGCATGTGAACTAGTTCTGGGCCACACGACTGGCACAATTTCTGAGTAACCTGAAGTAGTAAGCGATTCTTTTGAGTGTTGGTGGTGGTCCTAAACTGATTTACTGAGTGTGCACATGACAAATCCTCCTTCTGACAAAATGGTTAAAGACAAGCGCACATGGTCAGGCAGAGACGAAAAAGGTGATGGCCAAGAGGGGTATGATTAATATAGACCCAATTGTCAAAGAAGAACCCAAACATTTGATGGAACCCTCCCCTCCTGACTTGCTCAAGGCTATCCCTGAGTCCAAGACATTGGTTAATAAATGATTATCAACCATGTACTGATTGAAATGAATCTCATCCACGTAAGCCAATGCAAGGGGCTGACAGAACATAAGCAATGCAGAAATTAAGTTTGAACTGTTAGTAACAAGGTAACTAAAGTGCTCAATATGATCTTTCAGTAAAAAGAGACCACCTGGAACCTAGAGATGAGGGTAGGCGATACTATGCATTGGTCAAAAGGCAATGACCTGCAATTTCTAGTTTTAAAAATAAATTATATATATATATATTCACTGAGTCTAACGATAACGTCCCTCTAAACTTTGTTTTTTTAGTGTGTATATATATATATATATTTAAATATATATATATTCACTGAAAATGAATATATATTTTCAGCATAAATATATATATATATATCATGTGATCAAGGCCGATTATTCGGCCGAAACGCGTCATGGCGGACAAATGGTTGGAATAAAGTAAAAGGATATATGCACTTATCGCTGGGTCCTCGCTCGTTATTTCTGGTGGCAAGGCAGAAGTGAATGCGAGTTTACTTCATATATATATATATATATATGTATATATTTCGTTGAAAATTTCCTCTCTCTCAGAAATAATCCAGCACTCCAAGGGGGGCTATTTACTCAACTTTTATTTAGTGAGTTAGATGGCATCCACACGTTCCGGCTGTCACATGCAGCCTTGTTCACGATATATAGGATTGTCACTGAAAAAAACAAAGTTTACAGGGACGTTATCATAAGGCTTAGTTTTCACTCATACAAAACCAGAGAAATTGAGCGGATATAGTTAGCTGAGCTAACTATAACTTACGACCCCGCAATGCACTGCTTATGACCTCACATATTACATCCCTCATGACATGGTCAGTGACATCACTCATGACATCTCAAATGACATCACAGATGGCAATCCTGATGACTTCATCCAGTGATGAGTGTTTTCTAAAAGTTACTGTGAGTGTTAAACATATATACTAAGGTAAGTGACTGTGAAAGTGCCTGTATGGGTGAGTGAGTGGGTGTGTGAGTGGTGTATAGAAGAGTGAGTAGGTATGTGAGAGACTGTATATATGAGTGAGTGGATGTGTGTGTTTTTGTATGGGTGAACAAGTGGGTGTGTCAGTGCATGTATGAGTAAGTGAGTGGCTGTGTGACTATCTATATAGGTGAGTGAGTGGCTGTGTAAGTAAATGTAATAGTGAATGAGAGGGTGAGTGAGTGCCTGTATGGATGACTGCGAGGGTGTGTCGGTGGCTGTAAATGGTGAATGAGAGGATGCATGAGTGGCTGTATGGATGACTGAGCAGGTACACCATTGTCTGTATGGGTGAGTGAGGGAGCACATGAGTGGCTGTATAGGTGCATGAATGGGTGTGTAAGTGGGTGTATGGGTGTGTGAGTGGCTGTATGGGTGAGTGAATGTGTGTGTAAGTGGCTGTATGGATAAGTAAGTGAGTGTGAAAGAGGTTATACAAGTGAGTATGTGTTTGTGTCAGTGACTGTATAGGTGAGTGAGTACATGTGTTAGTATATGTATGAGTGAGTGAGTGGGTGTGTGAGTAACTGTATGGGTGAGTGAGTGGCTGTGTGAGTGACTGTATGGGTGAGTGAGTAGGTGTGTGAGTAGCTATATAAGTGACCGATTTAGTGTGTGAGTGACTGAATGGGTGTATGAGTGGGTGTGTAAGTCTCTATATGTTTATTTGTCTGGATGTGTGAATGGCTGTATTGGTCAGTGAGTAGGTGCATGAGTGGCTGTATTTGTGAGTAAATGGCTTCTTTAGTGGCTGTATGGATGAGTTGATGTGAGAGTGGCTATATAAATCTGTGAGTAGGTGTGTGGGTGTTTGCATGGGACTGTGAATTGGTATGTCATTGGTTGTGTGGGAGTGGGTGTATGAGATGTTGTTTTTGGGTGTGTGAGAGGTTCTGTGGATGATGTCATCAGTGATGTCATTTGAGATGTCATCAGTGATGTAGTTTGAGATGTCATCAGTGATGTCATGAGTGATGTCACTGACCATGTCATGAGTGATGTAATATGTGAGGTCATAAGCAGTGCATTTTGGGGCGTAAGTTGTAGTTAGTTCAGCTAACTATAACTGCTGAATTTCTCTGGTTTTGTACGAGTGAATTCTGGGCTTAACTATAATGTCATTGTAGCCTTTGGTTTTTTCCAGTGTATTTCTAAGGTTTTTGAAATTCTATTTGCTAACTATAACAACCCTGTAACCTAAGGTTTTTTCAATTTTATTTCCTAACTATAACGCCCCGTAACCTTTGTTTTTTAAGTGAATTTCTATGGGTTTTTTAACTAGTAGTCACGTTTGCAGGATGGTTGAGAGAAGGTGCGGGCCTTCAACTAGCTCTGTGGGTCTTGCTGGAGGTATAAGGCGGGGTTCTTGGCCCCCAAGGACCCTCAGCATCCAAGCGGACTTCATCCCTCAACCAGTAGTGAGCCAGGAGGTGCGTTTTCAGAGTGGTGGAAAAAGGGGGGCCCGCCTCTGACCAGCTCACAGCAATCCTAGTATGTGGGACTTACAGGAGGTAACAGGAGGGGTTATTGGCCCCCAAGGACCCTCAGCATCCAAGGGGACTTCATCCGCCAACCAGTAGTGTGCCAGGAGGTGCATTTGCAGAGTGGTGGAGAAAGGAGGTGGGGACTCAGAACAGCTCACAGTAATCCCGGTGTGTGGGACGTAATGGAGGTAACAGGAGGGGTTCTTAGCCCCCAGGACCCTCAGCTGTCAAGGGGACTTCATTCCCCAACCAGTAGTGCACCAGGACTATCAAACATCATTATTAAAAACACCACTAAACTAATTAATAAGTCAAATAATTTACATAAAAGGTGAACTGTTAAAAAGGCACATATCAATATCAATTAATCAACTAAATATGATAAACAATTTACTGAAAAAGTATTCTAATTTTATTAACTTCAAATCACATTCCCCATCAAACCACCAACCAACTACTAAAATATAAATTACTAACAAAAGTATACAAATTGAAATATACATTAAAAATTGAAATAAAGTAATACATTAAATAACAATTTTAAAAATAAACAGTTTACATAATTATTAATTAATGTAAAAATTAATTCAGAGTTAAAAATTAATTAACATTAGTATAAAATTAATTGTAATTTAAGTAACATCCTATCCTATTTCTCTACAAACCCAGCAACCAGATAATGAATTCAAATTCAAATAATCTAAATATAAAGTATCAACAAAAATGAAAACATTAAAATATGCATACAAATTAACAAACTAAATTAAATATCTAATAAAACAACTAAGCAATTAAATAGTTTACATAATTTACAATAATAAATTATCATTAAAATGTAATTAATTATAATTTAATATACTTCCCATCCTTTCTCCCTAAAAATGCAACAACCCTCTACATTTTATTTTCAAAAATTAATAACAATTATTATAATAGCACTAATATTCTAATAAAGATTTACTAATAATAAATCAAAAAAATACATTTATTGCAACTATAGTTAGGTAAACCAGATTAAATACAACAACGTTATTAAAAACTATATTATAAACAAAAAAGATTTTCTTGACTATAATATTCTGTTGCACAATATTTTGTGCTAACAATCTTCTTGACACGATATTTAGGTAACACAATATTTTTACATTGATATTTGTGTCATTCAAGGGTTACGGCATCTATATGATGGAAATGATTTCTTACACTTGAGAATATCAAATTGCAAATTTGTATACAAAGGGGACAGTTCATAATATAGGTTAGGTTGGCTAAGACCGCCCTGATTGACCAGGGTGGGTTCCCTGGTAAACGTTCAAATCTGCTGTCCTTAGAGAAACTCTGATTCTTGCCCTATGAAAGAGGTTGATTTCTATCCTCGAAAACCCATTACAAGAATACAGACCCTATAGGATATTACTAAATGTGCTTTGAAATTTGAGACACCTTTGAGGGAAGCTGAAAGAAACAGTGTGTTTGCTCTTGTTAAGATGGTATCACACGATACTCAAGGTCAGTTTTCTGCAGAGAACACCTTACTTCAGATGTAGTAGACAGTATTTATCCTGATAGTTTCCATATTTGCCAGGCGCGGCCGGTCCATTGGGGCTGAGGGGCCACGCCCCTCCACCTTTTGCCCCTCACGAACAGTGTCTGTCAGGCTGCACAAAGGTTAGCTTGACAAACACTGTTCATTTTCAGGTCAGACAGCCAGGAGCCAGACATGCGCAAAATGTGCAGGCTCCTGGCTGCCTGAGCTGAACTTTGCTGGGCTGAGGAAGTCACAGCTCCTGTGGGCATGACGTCGTCAGCTTAGCAAAGGTCCCTGAGGCCCTCCCCTCAGTGACGAGGGGTAGCGTCACTGATTGCCTCGCACCTGGGCATTTCAGATTTAAGCGCTGAAGCGCCCAGGGTCGAATGTCAATCAGTGACACTTCATCACAGAGTGGGGTGGGATCAGCAGTCTCACTGACCCCATCCCACTCTTTGATGACGTTGGGACTGCTGCCATCCCTCATTGGCTGACCTTAGGTCAGCCAATGAGGGAAGGCAGCAGTCCCAAGCCTCCTGGAACCTCCGAGGCAGAGCTGGCTGCAGGGAAGTGTGTTTTGTTTTATTTTAAATTAATGTTTAGTGCGTGCATGTATGAATGTTTGGTAAAGAGTGTTGTGAATGGATGTGTTTATGTGTGTGTGTGTGAATGCCTGGCTGTGAGTGTTATGTGTGTGCGTGTGTGTGTGTCCCGTCGGCCACCCCTCCCTCCAAAACTTACCAGCCGCCGCTGATATTTGCCCATGAGAAGACAGGACCGGTATATTTATTTTCCACATGGTGTGGGCCTGTCTATTGATTGTGAAATATTGGGATGAGATGGTGTCACGAATAAAGAAGTTAATCAACCCTATTGTTGACAAATACTTTAAGCATTCCGCTTCAGGGCTTATTTGGAAATGCAAGAAAGGGAAGATCCAGCATAAACTGCTTGCCCTTTGCCTCCTACTTGCCAAATAGTGCATAGTAATACCACAGTTGTAACATGAGAAGCCGAAATTGGAATTATGGCCCAAGGATGTCCAATAACGGACTTTAGTGGCGAAAATTCACATGATTAGGACAAGGAATAACGAAAAGTGTGATGATGATTTCTGTGAATGCTGCCACCTGGTACAAAACCTGGTACATCGTCCTGAAATCCTCCCACTTTGAGCACGCTTCGCAGACTGGAATAGATGTTATGCATTGGACATCATGGGTCCATAGGGGCGATAATGCCAATCGAAATTCTGTCTGTACAACCCCTGCCGCTGATTTGTTGATATCTGTATATTTATTCTTCTCCAAGGTGCCATTATAGCTTTGTTCAACCTACCTGTGACCACTGCAAACTCCTGAGTATCATCGGTGGGTTAGACAATGTATTAATGGAACAGAGACCCAAGTGAAACTGGGAATTCTCAGAAGCGAAGCTCAAGGAGCAGAGCACCGAGTACAATCAGTAGCAGATAATTTGCTTATTAGCACAAACAAGTTACAGAGATCCAAACATAATCAGGACTAGAGATGTAGGAGATTTTCTGCATTGTCAGGAGTAGAGATTGAGTGAATGCGATTAAAATCAGAGATAGGTGTCACCTCAGACAGTTTTCAGAAATGTTAAGGAAGAACCTGTATGGAGCTACCCGAGTTAAGTCTGTATTCTCCCTCTTGGTAATGAAGTGCAAATGTTGGCATTGACTTGTGAAGAAGAGGAAGATGATGAAATCATGCACAAATGCACAATGACCATAATATTACATTTTTGTTCCTATATTGATGGTTATGTCCCCGTGTATGCCTACTGAAAAAGGGTATCCTATTTTACTACACTTTACTCATTTGTTAATTGTTTAAAAATGGAGCAGTTAAAAAAGAAACTGGAATGGGAGAGTGGATCCCAGATGGTGGTGTTGAGACATTGTCGGCCTACGTGAATTCATGAGACAATATATTGTATTATTTAAATTACAGTATGGCGTAAAATCATTACATAAAATGTTTTATTTATATTAATATTACTTGCTACGTGTGGGGGCATTACTGTATTTTTTAAGCCTGTCTTCATTGACGATAGGAGAGATATCCTACTGATACTAATAATGATTGAATACATAGGCCCTTATTACAAGATCCAAGTTAATGGGGATTCTGAGTTGTTTCCTCAGGAATGAAGAACAACACGCGGATCCTGGAATTTTAGGGGGAAAACAGGACCAACTCTGCAAAGACTTGTTACCTGCTTGAAGTAGGTGGTAAAAAGAGCAAGTGCTTTTTTGTGTATGGGTAGCTTCAAGGTGGCCTGGGGGCGTTGGTAGATCAGAAGGCTTTTTACTTCAGTTGGAGTAGCTTTTTCTACTCCCCTCATGCTGCTCTTTGCGGGCGGGTGGGTGCTAGACACAGCAGTTGCCCACAACTCCGCATTGGACTCCGGGTCAGGTTTCTCAGGACCCTAAATTATTGGTTCAGACTGAGCGGAGAAACCAGAAAACCTGTTGCTGTCTGGAACACTATGTCCACCCCTCCTTGGGGGGATACCACTCAGGGCATCTAGTAATGAGGGCTCTAGAAGGCAGTTTTCCAAGTTGGGATTTTCAGGGTGAAGGGTATGCCCGAGGAGAGGAGAAAGGCAAGTGGGAAAATGTCAAATTGAAGCCGCGGCTTAGAATGCTTTTAGAAACGCCAGATGTTACAAAACCAACTGGGTGGAACAAAATACTCAAATTATCAAAAGGAAAGAGATGTTTGTCAGAGTCTAGAAAATAAATCTCCAGGGATATTTTTCAGACACTTGTTCTTTGCGTTTCTGTGTGTGAAGAACACACTGTAGGCAAACGCCCTTACACTCGGTGTTTAAATGACACGCATGGCACAGAATTGCTTGATGTGGTTGAGTACCGGCTCTTGTTACACTCTGTTCTGATTATAAACATTCCAGCTGTGTGAATAATCTCACAAGTATGTAAAATCACCCTGCTCTTTCGTTTGGGCTGGAGCTCGGAAACCTGTCAAAGGCTCATCACACACTACGAGGCATGCACTACTGTACGGCTGATGTGGCACATGCTGGCGGCCGACGAAAATCTTTCATTCTACAAGACGACGCCAACCATATTGTTTACTGAATTTGATTTGAAACAGAGCTTTACTGGGAAGTTTTCCGGCGTTAGGCAGCCTCTGTGTCATACTGTTCGTTATGGTTTTCATTTGGATAGAGGCGGAAGGGCCAGGATATTCATAGGGAGAGCCGAGACAGGGGTGTGGCTTAATTATAACAGCCAAAGAGCGAGCCGAGACATCCATCAAAAGCTTCTGCATGTACACACCACATCGAGGATCCAGAAAACATATGATAAAGACTCTTTCAAATTAAAAGCAGGGCCGTTTCTACCACTAGGCAGGACTAGGCGGCCGCCTAGGGTGGCAAAAGGAGGAGGGCGGCGGCGGCAAAAAACATGAGTTCAACTTCTGCTGTTTGATGGCTGGCCGGGAATCCGAATCTCCGTCGACCTTGAATTTATTTTCAAAATGAAAGCGCGCATTGATTGGTTAGCGGCAGGCCAGGTAGCGTAATGGCGTGCCTTCAATTCGACCGATGTGACGTGACATCAGGTTCGGCGCCAAGGGGGGCAGGGCTGTGCGCGTGCGGCCGGCAAGAGGCAGAGAGAGTTCCCGACTTCGGACTTCCCGCTGCGGCCTGCAGGCCTATTAGGTACTGGGGGAGGCCGGGGTGGGATCCAGGTGGGCTGCGGCAGGCAGGTAGATGTAAAAAAAAAATATAGGGGGCTAAAGGCCTGGTCAGTTAGTTATAACCTGAACCTGGCTAAGTAAGCAGTAAGTTGAACGGTCGTGTCTGGAGCCAAGGGGGTTTGAAGTGCGTGCAGGGCCGGCTCATTCCAGGCACCTCCATCTTCCTGCCACATGGCTGAAGCAGGGTGTGTGTGTGGGGGCAGACCTTTCTCGCCCCCAGTGGGACACCTGCCCTGCCAGTGCCACACCTCCAGCTGGGCGGCCACTGAGCGGTCTTACAATGTTACCACTGCCTGCTGAGCCAGAGCTCACCGACCATCACCCAGCTGCTTCTAGGCGCAAACAGTGAGCGTGGGGCGTGGAGAGCCAAGGGCCAGAGTAAAGCAAAGACATCCGTTCTGTATGCACAGCCCCCTCGAGACAGAAGGAACACACGTCACAGCTCTCGCGCTTTAAGATGGAGCCGCTCTTCTATGTAGCCAAGAATATGTATCTGGACACCTCACTCTTAAACCAATGGTCACTCCTGTATCAGTCAGCCGACGTCTCACTTTTGCTGTCGGAACCCCAGCGTGTTTGTTGTTACAAAGATGGGATCGTATCTGGGAAGGAATGGGGCGAGTGGAGAGTGTGTAAAGAGGGGGAGGGGAGGAGAGCGGCAGAATCACGAAAGGGGGATGGGGGAAGAGAAAGGCATTGGATTCAAGAGGGACAGATTAGAGTAAACTGAGAGACCGGCATGGCGAGTGGGGACAGAGAAGAGCAGGGCCGGCTTTAGCGTTGGTGGAACCCAGTGCGACAATGTTTGTTGGCGTCCCCCAATGACCACCTCCGCCATGAATTCCCTCACAACCACCCTTTAACAGTGCCCCTCAAGTCTCCATAACCACTCTCTATCACATGCATTTCTTTAGTTTTATAGTGCCACTCATACCAGTGTAGGGTTTCAGAGCACGTTACAGCACACACATCTTACACAGAGACAATCAATCATACGTGTGCAAATCAGTGCATAGGAAATGTTGCATAAAACAGGGGACTACATTAAGGAGTCACATGTTATCCATACTGGTGGGCAGTATAGTTTAAGAGGCTTGATCTGGAGAAGCACAAACTCAGAATTTAAAACGCACCACCATGGTTGGGGGTTGTCTTTACTAATAAGAATTGATTTCTACCCAAGTGAACCCTTTTACAACATTTTGATAATGAACAGCTGGGGGAGAAATCTTAATGGTCTAACCTACACCTTGCAGTCTGCATGCAGCTCTTTAATGACACTTAACAGTTCACAGTTCTATGTTTTGATTTTAACTTATAAACTGCAAATAACAAAAGGATCTCTCTGACAAAAGCAGCAACCCACTGACCTATTTACATTATATGCACTTTGTGATCTGTGTGCTACACATTCTTAGCAGCAGGCATATTAACCCTCTACGCTACCTTACAATTAGTCAAAACTTCCACTAGACAACACTCCCATCTCTCTCCAGGAAGAACATTAATCACTAAGTAATCTTGACATTTTTATTGTTGCCTGAAAATTGCTAAAGGGAAAGATGCTGCAGCAGATGTGTTTAAAACTATGAGGTGCATTCAAACATGGCGACTCTCCCCCACCACTCCCCCCAGTGTAACACCTCCCCCCACCCCCCCCCCCGGCCAAAGTCAGAGCCCGGTGCAGTGGCACAGGTCGCACCACCATTGAGCCGGCCTTGGAGAGTCACCAACTCAACGATAAGACAGTGAAAGGAGGACATACAGTGAGAAGTGCAGAGGTGTATCAACAGTGAAAGGGAAGAGAGAGTAGGAGTGAAAAAAGGAGGGAGAAGCAATGAGAGGGGAAAGATGAATGGGAGATAGTGAAAGGTGAAAATTGGGGAAGCAGGAAAGTAATGAGAGAGAAACAACAGTACAAGGGGTGGGGCTAGGAAGAAATAATGAAAGATGGAAAACAAGTGGCAGAAAGGAAATGAGAAAAAAGAGAGTATCAAGTGTGGCGAGCGAGAGAGGATCAGCAGTGAATGAAAGAGGGAGGAGGGAGAGGTTGGATGGAAGAGAACTGGGGAACAAGCTAAGAGAGAAAGTCAGCAGTAAAAGGAAGAAAGATGGGGATGAAACAATGATACAGGGAGAGATGGGGAACCGTGAAAAGAAGCTGAGAGCAATTAAATGGGTAGAGAGAAGTGAAAGGAGAGAGAGATGAAGAGTGAAAAGGCGAGATATGAGGCTCTGAGAAAATGAGAAGCGATAAGCTTTAGCGAAAGAGTGAGAAAGGAGTACGAAACAAGGAAAGGAGGTGACAGGGAGTGAAAGGGAGTAGAGAGGAGCAACACTGAGGAGAAAGGGAGTATAAGGAGGAGAGTCGCAAAGACAGGATTGGAGAGATGGAAAAGCAGGAACATTCAAAGACAGGAGAAGACGCAGTCAGTCAGATAGCAGAGGGGGGACACTAAAAAGAGGAATTAGGCTTGTTCCCAGGCCCAGTAGGTGAAGGGAGCCCTATGCAGCCCCGAAGGTGGGATCGCACTATCTCTTCCTCACCTGGATGTTGGGACCATGGTCTGAGAGGATGGACCTGGCTTCTAAAGTCTCTGAAGCAGCTATGGTTGAGAAGTCAAGCCTAGGGCTGTGCAAAGTGCAAAGCTTTTCCCTCGTACCCTACCTGCAATTCTTCCAAATGGTATGATTGCGACCCATAGTTTGTGAAGTTTTTAAAGTCACGATTTTTGTGCCCCTTTTCAAGTGGCTTAAAGAAAATATTCACCATCTTCCATCGGGTTTAAAAGTTGAGATGTTTACAATGTTAATTAACTGACGAGAAAATGGCACATTCCGTTCTGGCACCATATAGCTCCTGCAAGACCATATTGTTCAGTTTAGGGGAAGAAACTACGCTAGTGCATCAATGTAAGAAAAGCTGGAAACACCAAAACTGTAAAGTAGCAGTAGCTCACAAAATGACTATGCTCATTGTAGAGTAAATGCTGTGTAAGGCGTTTTACGTTCTGAAGGTGTTTTCTACACTGCTGTCAACTGTTCCTCTGCTATGTTAGTTGTTGGAACAACCTTATAGGAGAACAAGGCTTTTCTGGAGTTTGACAGCTTGACATTAGAGATCTTGTTAAAGACTTTGCTAAAATAAAGGCAAAGAAGGTATCATTGGATTAAGCGAAAGAACCCAAAACACCATTGAAGTTAGAAGAGAAAAAGTTAAAAACGAAATAAAATATCATGAACAGTGCTTATTTAGTTATTTAATGTTTGATGTGTTCTTTGTTTAATGTTGAATACAAGTTCTTTTATATCTAATGCAGTAATTCTTCTAGCCTGGATGACAGGGGGAGAGAGTGATGGTAGTAAAAGGGAGGGGGCAGCATTTTTCAATTCTCGCCTAGGGCGGCAAAACACCTAGAAACGGCCCTGATTAAAAGTAGATTTTCTTCCAGCCACACCTTGCAGTAGAGGTTGATGCTGCCCACCCTACCCTGCTATGATCCCTAATTGGGGTACCGTCGCCACATTCCGTATTTAATGCAGGGCTGGTGCGGCTGGTGCGACTGGTGCGGCCGTACTGGGCGCTGACCTGTGGAGGGGGACGCTGTGACCTCAGGGGGGCGCTGTGCTTAGCGATAACTTATGATAGGAGAGATGAGGAGCACTTTTGCAGCTGGTAGTGAGAGAATCCGAGGAGGTGGTCATGGGACGTGGGGGCGCCAAAAGTGATTGTCGCACCGGGCGTCATCAGCGCTAAAGCCGGCCCTGATTTAATATGACAACTACTGCATGCACCTTTAGAGCCTGGAATGAACTGGGTAAACAGGCAGGGCTGAAAGTTCTGTATTCCCCATCTCTGTCTCTCCATTATCACCTGTGGCTACCAGTAACCCATGATGCTAAGGCAATCCCACAATGATCCAGTCAGAACCTGCACAAATAGGGGGCTTTATATGTAAATAAACAATTTATAATGTTAGACACATTTACGAATTGCACCGCACTTGACACGTTTCTATATTACCAACTACGAGGTGCACACACACCCTAACCCCTGACTTTCCCAGGGAGCCAAATGTCTGCCTTACAGTGGACAGGCTACTTACTGATGGCCACCTCCACTAAGCAACTGATCTCCAAATTATATCGTCCAGCACTTGATGAAAGACCTGCGTTGATTTGCTCTGCAAGGCCAGGTTGAGAGGTGGATATGGCGGATATAAAGCATGAAAGATTTGCTGTGCACAAATGAGCATGATTTCATAGAGCAGCAGATTATCTATTATTCATTTCAAATTTCCGCAACGAGTCTACTACACTCCTCAATCCTTACGGCTGTATGGAATCCAAGATAATTCAAACTGTGACATCTGGGATCCACTGACAACTTATCTGATTGCTGCCCCTCCACTGACTGGCAGTATACGAGACCCTTCTAGGGCAGATGTCACTTCACCCGGGTGGGATAATGGAGCCGCCAGGGATTAAATGCAGTAACTGCTATTTGAACCTTTGCAGTACGTGCTGATCATTATAACTGCTGTCGCGGGATACCAAGTGCATATGCAGGATTGGAGTTTAATCCAAATGAATATAGAACTATGTGTTGGTGGGCGGATGGATCAGCAATCCTACACGTAAGATACTGATAAGTTGTTGGAGTGCTATGATTACGTCATAGCCTTCTTTCACTTGCGTGCGAAGTTTGTTTATCTGGAAAAACTATAAATACATTAATATAAAATAAAAATAGATTTTCTTGAACGCTTCTGTTTCACAAGAGTGTGGCAAATTACTTCACTGCTTTGCCATCAGTTAAAAGTAATAGTTTTTAAATAGGAACCTTTCCCTGACTTCCATGCTCTGACAACACTGCCCTGAGTAAATCAAGAAGAGTTAGTTTGTATTTTGCAATGTAGATGTTGCCAATATTGTTGTTGTACATGGTGCATCATTATTGTCTAATAAACCTTATGTAGGTGATCTTTTTATGTAGCACATATTCTGCAACGAATTTCTTCAATGTGGTCCCAGATCTGATGCCTAATTAAAATGAGGTACAGTGAAGTAAACTGATTTGTGTAGAATCACATAGCTTGGTCAAGTGAGGAAACAGAGATTTGAACCCCAGTTTCCTGGTTACATGTTGTGGAATTTCGCCACTGGAAGGGTATGGCCTTTTCTCTCCAAAGGACAATCAGGCACATGCATCAAAGCTTTTTGCGATCGCAAACGGTGCGATTCGCAAAAATCGGCCGTTTGCGATCGCAAAATAAGCTTTTGCGATGCATCAAGGGTCAAGGCCCTCGCAATTTGAGAATTCGCAATTAATTGCGAGTTCTCAAATTGCGATTGCATTTAAGGAATCGCAAATTGAGATTCCTTAAATGCAATGCATTAAAGTAAAAAAATTAGCGATTTCGCTAATAGAGTCGCAAATTACCATGAACTTGAACTTCATGGTAATTTGCAAAAACTTAAGTGCATTTTTCAAAGTTCCATTTTACACACACACATGCCCTTGGGGCATGTGTGTGTGCAAGATGTACTCATATGCAGATTTCAGGGGTGCAACAGGGTGTCCTTTTAACACCCTGGCACCCTTGAAATTGAATTCTCAATTTGCGATTCTCTAATTGAGAATCGCAAATTGAGAATGTCTTCCCATTCATTCCTATGGGCCTCTAGGCCCATAGGAATGAATGGGGAGGTATTCCTTAATTGCGACTCGCAATTTGCGAGTCGCAATTAAGGAATGTTTAGAAATTGCTATTTTTTAAGCGATTTCTACATGCATAGGCTTTTGCGATTCCTTAATTGCGATTCCTTAAAAATCGCAATTAAGAAATCGCAAAATCCAACATTGATGCATGTGCCTGAATGCCTTTTGTTTCTTTCAAGAGCAAAATTAGAACATCATGTTAAATAAATCATTACATGTTTGCACTGAAATGAGAAATATTTCCAGAAAAAGTAATAAGGGAAGACAGGACATTCTATTCTTTTATTTTACTATCACTGGTTTCCCTTGCTTAAAGAGGAGCACATCAGGAGATGTTTAACGCCTCAGCAACATCAGTTTTAGGTATTAGCAAAGCAAAGGTCTCTCCAGCAGAATTAAGGGTCTTCATACAGATGGCAGTTCAGATGGGTTTAAATTTGTGATCACCTGCTGAGACTGAGGGGCAGTTGATGTGCTGATCATGAACAAGGTGCTAGAGTATGGCCTATTCGCAGCACTTCATGGCATCTTCCCACTAGGCTCAGCTGAATCCCCTTGGGATTAATAAAACATGCTGAAGACTTTGGTGCTGTGCTGCTGGCTGGGACCTATCGGTAGCACAGTTGCATGGGGACGGTTGAGGACTTACAGAGTGAGATGTGAGCATGGAAGGCGTGGCTTGTTTTGGGCTTGAAAATCCAGGCATCTGGTTCGAACTTTCAGGGACTCTCCCACCTCTACCTTTGGATGCCATAATATCTACAAGTTTGGAACATGCTAGTGGCTACATATTTTGAGTGGTCTATGGTAAGATGTAAAATTATTATCAAAAGTGAAAGAAGAAAGGTTGAAACCACCAGAATATATTTTTTTAAATTACTTTGCAAGATTCATGAAGTGCAAAGCTCGCAACGTTTTTTCATTTTTTTTTTTAAGATGGTCAATTGTACTTGCCCACTGCAGCAGCAGGAGCCCTTTTCCACTACCGCATGTGGCCACATTGTTCAGTGGGTTGACTGATTTTCACCAGTGCTTAATTTGAGCTGGTGGTTTCCGTGCTTGGCACCGGCACTTAATTTTCAACACCGGGACTTGTGACAGTCTGCCACAAGGTGGCGCCGCCTGCAAACTTAGAGATGACCACAACAACAGTTAATTATTAATTCAATACACATTAAAAATGACTATTACCTGCCGTCCAAGCAATTCCTTAGCTTTGAGACCTGAAATAGTCCAAATTGTCACACTTGTAGGAGTGTGATGGCTAGTAGTTGGGTTGTTTCGATCATTGGCAGAATAGCAGGGGCAATGTGGCGTGTAAGCTGCAGTGGCCTTTTTTGGAGAGCCCTGGCACTTCGTTTTTAACAAATTAAGCGCTGATTTCCACCTATCCTTTGTCCCAATATAGACACCCCACGGCAGGACATGGGGCAAGTCTGGCTGCCCAGAACCCTCCCCACACTGTCCCCAGCACTTCTATCCCTTCCCTCCCCACTAAGCCCAACTGAAGCCAACTTATAAGCAGGCCACACCACCGTACGTATCCCCTTCCTCTCTGCCCACTGACTGTATGCTCCGCGCGGCCAAAGCCTCATCGTACCTGCTAAGGCACTCACACCTCAGGACCGCTAGTGAGTGAACAACAGCTATATATCAGGAGATTCACAAACAGGTGCAGGGTATCGCTGGGTGGAAGACAAGGCTACTGCCAGGTGCACATCATCTCATAACAGAAGGATCAATGGAACATAGTGGTCTGATCTAGTAGTGTAAAGCTGTATTATTTCTCAGGCAAATACCACCCACCCTTCAACATCTGTTGGGTCTGAATGTTATTTTGGCTTTATGAAGGCAGCAAATATGGGACGGAGAACTGCTCAGAAAGAGACCAACCTTTTATTTGTTTATCCTTGGTGGGTTTCTAAGATGGCATCAATGGGTGTCTGCCTGAGACCAAGAAGAAAGAAGAGGAGCTCCAGCGTCCACTGTCTTCAAATAAGAGGGCACACTAAGCAGATCCCTTCAATACGAAGAGTCATGTTAGCCTGATGCTTCAGCGCTGGGTGACAACATGACATCCGAAAATGAGTAGGCCAAAAAGTTGTAAATAGTACCCACCTGGGTGGATGGAAATTACTTTCTGTACTTCCCCTCTGCCCAGCTTTTCTTTCACAGCTAATTAATAGGGATCACATTCACAGGCTGCATTATTTTCTTTATGAGGGCATTGAAAGTTAGTCATACTGACCACCCTACCAAATACATTTCAAATGATGCTACCTCGGCTTCAGATTAGACAAGGCAAAGATACCTTTGGGGGAAGGTAACACCTATATATCAGTGCTGTGTGAAATACAGGGATCAATCTCATGCAAGGGTAGATGATTGCATTGGAAGCTTGTCTGCAAAGACCTTTACCATCATAATGGCCCCATAGCCTGAACCTGCAGCTGAACTGTTTGCTGGAATGATTATAAAATCTGGGATTATATCAAACATCAAAGTTCTACATTTGTTAAAATAATTTCTCTCTATTTCTCTGTCAAAAGTAAATGAAATCTTCAGCGTTTTGTTTCAGAGCAAGTGACTATAATCAGAACTGTCTCTTCATAGTGACTTCAGAATACACGTCTCATTCTTCTGCATCTGCCTCATCACATCATAGTTTGGCCCAGTTCCTAGAACATTGCAGGTTTCTCCAAGCAAACTTTCTCCTATTACGAGTGACAATGGAATTCTACAAAGTTAAACATTTTCTCCATGGAAATACCTGCCAAGGCTTCAACCTGTGAGATCGCGAAGACACTGCTTGAGTGTTGGTGCTCCTAGAAGAATTCAGTACCTTACCATTACTAACTATCTGCAAGTGCCAAACCTTTAACACCAGCAAGAGCAGAAGACACCACAACTGATTGTTCTGGAGAAAGAACAGATACTGACAGTCATTTCTAAGAGGAGTTTAATTCACTTTCAGCCTTTTGGACATAAAATGGACAGAGGGCCAGCACTTTTCAAGATTTTTTATTAATATTTCAGTATGGTTGGGTCAGCCAGTTAGAACCTATGTTGTCTGCTGGGATATCCTCTTTGGGGGGTGGGGGGCAACTGCTTTCATAGCATTGATAAATAATAAGCAGCAGTATTTGTGATGAAATAGAGTGATTCCAGAGAGCTCATACTGCAAATAGACAGGGTTGAATATAAAGTGATGTACCAGATCTGTGGTGATAACAACATAGATCCTGGGCAGATGCTTAAAGTGGGCTAAGATTTGTGATTCGAGCATGCATATGTAATATCTCTTGATATTTACAATGCCTCCAATTCGTAGACACGATTCTATCTATAAACTACTTCAGGAGTTGGGTATTGCACATGAGTGTCACCATGCATTGGATACACCTGCCCTACACCATTAGCACCTTGCACACACAACAACCTAATTTACTACCTACAGCTACATGTCCTCCTAGATCTTCCACAGTCTAAATCTAGACCCCACACTATCTTCACCCTACACCACTCATACATACAATCCTCCAACTACAATTTATAATGGCGCCCTGAAACTCCACCTGCTCCCCATACAACGAATGCACTACCATCTTTAACTAATATGCTCTACAGCACAGACCATGCATCCGCAACTACACTCATAACCATCTAACGATCTAAAACCACACCACTAGCTACACCACAAATCATGCCCTTCCACGTTCACCTACATCCTGCAGCATTAACAGTGTAGGCTGCACACCACAAGCATCAATTTACAACCTACACTATCAATTCCATGCCCACTTATGCTATTACCCAAAAAATGATCTGCACACTACACCACTAGCACCCTATTTCACCTCACATTTAAGTCCTACCCCCCTACACCACTTATGCACTATACCACTGCTTATGCCACATACACACCCTTTCCAACATACACCCAATGCAACATACACCGTACACCACCACATGCTGAACCTATGATCTATTCCCCCAAAACATTATCTGCACACTACACCACTAGCACCCTATTTCACCTCACCATTTAGGTTCTACCCCCCTACACCACTTATGCACTATACCACCGCTTATGCCACATACACACCCTTTCCAACATACACCCAATGCAACATACACCGTACACCACCACATGCTGAACCTATGATCTATTCCCCCAAGATATACTCAACACAGCTCCAAACTACAAAAGCACACCACCGGCACCTTACACCCTGCACCACATTCATTTTATAATGTCTAATTCAAAAGCCATAAATCTAATAGCACCAATACCACTATTGCTCTATAATGCCTACCCCGCCTAAACCACTCTCTAAATGCTCCATAACTACCTACATCAACTATCCCAACTATCCACTACAGCCTCCCTTAAACTTCTACGCTCCCTACAACACATACTACAGATACTACACATGCACCTACGCATACTACTACTTACAAATATACATAGTGCACTACATAAACTACCACATGCACTATCACATACACCACCACATAAAAAACCCTCATTAATGAAGACATATGCCTAGACAAACACCTAGACTGCCACCTTCACTTACTTTTTTATTAGTTTTAATTGTTAAATGCTTTACTTAAACATCTAGGGGCTAGCCATAAAGTCAAGTTACACATCTGTGTAAGTTGCACGTGTAACCTTATTCTTACACTCTTGATTCACTTTACAACTTTTGGCTATTCACAAAATCCAAGAGTAAAGTGACTCAAAAGTGTAGAAGTACTTGTCTCCACCCCTTGGAAAAGGAGTGTTAGAGTACAAGTTTCTACTGCCAAAAAGAAACAGTAACAAGTATATTAAAGTTTATTTATCCTGAGTACATTCATAAAAATATTTTTATGGTAATTTAAATAATTGTATATATTTACTTTAAATGTAGAAGAAAAGAAAAAATGCCACAGTACTATTAATTACATTTTCAAATACATTTTTAATTAATTTAAATATAATAAATTAAATTACAATTTTTTTGCTGAATTTTAAATTAAATATGAAAATGTAATGTTCATATTATGCATTACAAATTATTAAAAGTGATGTATATAATTAATTAAAAGTAATGTATTTAGATTTTATTATAATTCAATGCTACATTAATTTTAAAGTCCCAAAAAATTAACATATTTCATAATTAAATATCGAATATGTTTTATTTTTGTACATTTTAACACTAAATTATATTTTAAACTATTTTAAATAATTTAATTTAACATTATGTCTTTTTTGTTCAGATACAGTACTTCCCTGTCTGCAGACTCTGGAAATTCCACAAGTTGGTCTTTCAGTCTCAATAGAACAGCCTAATCTTTCATGTTGCAATATTCTGCATGAAGTCATTTAAGTTCTATTTCTGATTTAGCTAGCTTTCCCCGAAGTGATTTCAGAATACCTGAGCTTTTCGAGATACAGACACCTCTGATGTAGGCCTTAAATGCTTCCCACAGGATGCTCACCTTTGTAACAGAATTTTAATCTACCTTAAAATATTAAATAATGGCTTCCTACACCTCAACCCTGAACACCTGTTCTCTTAGTTCTGAACCTCTAAGTCTCCATGTAAGTAGTAGTCTAGGATGCAGAGGACCAATATGAAGTACCATTCTCACAGAGACATGATCATCAAATAGTCTATGGCATGCGCTAGGGGCACTAGGCTATCGGACAGTAACCACATGTCTATACATGAGTGTGGGCCAAGTATGGGTGAGTAAAAGGTGTAGTCTGCATCAGCCAGGTGTAGTAGCCTCCAAACATCCAGCAGTGTAGCCATTTCCATGATATGGTGCAATGCAAAGCTGGAACTCTGAGCGGTGCAGGTGGGCCTTGAATCCTGATCTACTGTGCCACAAAGTGCAATGTTGTAATCCCCACCCAAAATCATAGGCCAGCCACTATACTTATTGTGTTATAGTAATAGGTTGTCAAAGAATTTTGGGACTTCTACATTTGGGCTATATAGATTGACAAGAAGCAGTTTTTCCCCTCCAGAATGCCAGCCACCACCATAGATCATTCTGTATTGTCATTTAAGCAAGGTTGTAATCCAGTGCACACAATTGTACTGTTGAGTTTTGATCCTCGCACCACACGTTGCTGCATTAAAATTGTTTGGTTCCCTTCAATTTATACCCCTTGGGCCAGAATCAGGTATTGCGTTGTCTATTCGCGATAGTGCAGTGGCCGGCGGTCCACCTCCCTGCCGAGCCCCATTGCACTTCCAGTGCCTCCAAGTGATGGGGTTCCCTGCCGAGGGGGCACAGGCTTCCCAAAAAAGTTTTCCTCAGTTTGTTAGCGATCCCTGTGTCTCATGGCCAGCAGAAGGTCAATCTCACAGACCCTGGGCACCAGCCCACATTCAGGAGGACACAACGCTCCTTAGCTCCCCAATCCTTCAAATGTTGGCTCTAGTTCGACCTCCTTCCAGGTGCCTTGCACTGCACCAAACCTCAACCAAGTCATTCTGGGGAAGGGCCAAAATCTTTATCCCCACTTCTGCCACAAATTTAGCTGTTGTGGGTACGGAAACATCTCAGTTCAGCCCAGCCGACTGACGGCGGCTATTACTTAGTCGGTTCTCTACCACCCCCGCTAACACTTCTTATGGGGTTTTATTTTAAATCCCTTCTTCCATTATTTTCTATAGGAGGGTGCTGCAGCACCAGTGATTAGACATGTGTGGTGCTGCTCTTACTTTAGCTGTAAACTGGAGTAATTTACTACCATTTTGGTTCCCTTTTTGGCTGTGGTAACGTTTTAGAGAATTTTTGTGAATAGGAATGGGCTTATTCTTTATGTGGGTGGGTGGGTGCATGTCCCTGCTAAACCCCTCCTTAACCCTCCAAAAAAATACCTTTACTCTTCCCTAATCCCCTCCTCTTTAGATGTAAATATTTTACAGCCACTCCTCTCTGCCCCACCCACATTTGCTACTAAAATATATACTTTGGTGGACAGAAACTCAGCAGTTGGGGCGGAAGTCTTCACATGAAAAAAGTAGGAGAGGCGAAGGTGTAACCTCTGTGCGTAAGTTGGTGAATGGTATTCACACACTACAAAATGCAGTTTTTAACTAGGCCCCCTAGTAATCCATTTCTATATCATTTTGAAACAATCATGTGTTTCTTTGAAATTACACTTGCATTGCATTTATTTATCAATTGGTACAAGATGAGAAACAGTGCAGTGCTGCTTAGGTTTTAAAACTGCAGCTGCTATCCAAGCCCTTCTTCTGTCTCATCTATGCCAAGTTTATCCCGTCTGGATTTGTAAATGGGGAAGGTGTATAAAGCATCATTCAACACATCTGGCAGACATGGTAGTGCCTATGCAGATGACAGCCATGTGGTATGATTCCTCGGTATACCCCTTCCTGCTAGAATATTTTTCAGAATATAAAGACATTTTTGGAGTGACATGAAGAGTACCAGGGCTTATGAAAAGAGTGCTCTTTTTGATAACTTCCACGGTCATTTGTCGATACTTCACAGTGGCAAGGAAAAGGGACAATCTAATGCCTGCAACTGTTCTTTTGTGCCCCTGTTAAAACCCTATAATACATGGGAACCTGCAGTCCCTGTGTGAAAACATGTCTCTAATTTTCTTATTACAGTCGACTTATGAAATCACCAGTCACCTGTAATAAATAATTAACGTATCAGCTCAACTGTAATAACTTATTAGCTAGCAGACAGTGTGATATGTAGGTCAACGAGCAAAATGACAATAGCTTTAAATTGCTCTTCTAGGCTATGTTCCTGAAATTAATAATAATCACTACTCAGAATGGAGCCATTTATGGAAGCATACTTAGGGTTTGTATTGGCTACAGGTGATTGGAGGAAAGCAGGAAAAGTTCTGGGTATTATATTTGTATAACACATTTCTGGCTATGAACTGGTAGGTTTAATTTTGCACTACAGCTAGCATATTTATTCTACATATTTGCAACCAGGCTAATTGATAAGAAGGGGCACGAGACCAATGATTTCCGTTTTTTCGGGGAAAGGTAATGATGTGACCATGTATTGTAAGGAATAAATTAGCCTCTGTAATAAGTAAACATCCTCTGGTGTAGGATAAAAGGATACTGCAAGTCACCCTGGAGTTCCAAGACCTTACACACTTGCAATATCCTTGTAATGTACAGCAGACGGTACTTCATTCCATATGTGATGAGGAAATGGTGTAACGAACATGATAATCATTCATTTGAGATGTCTACATTTCCTTTTAAAGGTTTTAAACACCACTATGATAATACAGAAAGTACCAATGTTGCCAATATGCAGACGGCTGGCAGAAAAGATATAATTCAGTTCTTCATTCGTTAAGAAAGAATAAGAGACTGGGAAGCATATTGGATATACGTTATCCACCCACACCAAATCCAAAAGGGGCATGAACACTTCACAACAAAAGGAACAGTATATGAATAACAGGATTTCTTCCAAACAATGTGACACTGGATTTATGTGTGGTATTAGATTTAAATTTGTGTACCCAGAATGGTTCACTGGTACCTGATTTCTCCACTTGGGGTACTAGCCAGAGAAGAGCATGCACTCTAAAAAGTAGTGCAAGAAGGTCCAGAGAAACTGACTTTAGAGGCACCGCAGCCGAGATCTTTGTCTGAAGCGCTGGTTCTACGCCAAAAGGTTGGGCAGAAGACAGGGGCAGCTACTCCGTAATGGCAGAGGAGGGTCGCCCCACTGCCAGCACAAGAACACGTTGTTATTATCGTTTTATTTATCTCTGTCAGAGTTATTTACATCTGACAGGAGGGGTGGGGCCAGGGCAGGGAGGACTACTCTCCACTTGTAAGTGCGCATATGTGTTTGGCCGGCTGTGTCAGGCTGGCCAAACACACAAGCGCACTTATGTTTCTCCAACCCGGCTGCATTGTACAGCCGAGTTGGAGAAACCCCACAGGCTCCAAGGCACAGTCTGACAGCAAACGAGGCCGCTCAGACCAATCCTAGCGCTGCTCTCATGCAGAGCAGCGTCTGGTTTGGGTGGGGAACCTGGGCCCTAAGCAGGGCCGTTTTTACCACTAGGCAGGACTAGGCGGCCGCCTAGGGCGGCAAAAGGAGGAGGGCGGCGGCGGCAAAAAACATGAGTTCAACTTCTGCTGTTTGATGGCTGGCCGGGAATCCGAATCTCCGTCGACCTTGAATTTATTTTCAAAATGAAAGCGCGCATTGATTGGTTAGCGGCAGGCCAGGTAGCGTAATGGCGTGCCTTCAATTCGACCGATGTGACGTGACGTCAGGTTCGGCGCCAAGGGGGGCAAGGCTGTGCGCGTGCGGCCGGCAAGAGGCAGAGAGAGTTCCCGACTTCGGACTTCCCGCTGCGGCCTGCAGGCCTATTAGGTACTGGGGGAGGCCGGGGTGGGATCCAGGTGGGCTGCGGCAGGCAGGTAGATGTAAAAAAAAATATAGGGGGCTAAAGGCCTGGTCAGTTAGTTATAACCTGAACCTGGCTAAGTAAGCAGTAAGTTGAACGGTCGTGTCTGGAGCCAAGGGGGGTTTGAAGTGCGTGCAGGGCCGGCTCATTCCAGGCACCTCCATCTTCCTGCCACATGGCTGAAGCAGGGTGTGTGTGTGGGGGGCAGACCTTTCTCGCCCCCAGTGGGACACCTGCCCTGCCAGTGCCACACCTCCAGCTGGGCGGCCACTGAGCGGTCTTACAATGTTACCACTGCCTGCTGAGCCAGAGCTCACCGACCATCACCCAGCTGCTTCTAGGCGCAAACAGTGAGCGTGGGGCGTGGAGAGCCAAGGGCCAGAGTAAAGCAAAGACATCCGTTCTGTATGCACAGCCCCTCGAGACAGAAGGAACACACGTCACAGCTCTCGCGCTTTAAGATGGAGCCGCTCTTCTATGTAGCCGAGAATATGTATCTGGACACCTCACTCTTAAACCAATGGTCACTCCTGTATCAGTCAGCCGACGTCTCACTTTTGCTGTCGGAACCCCAGCGTGTTTGTTGTTACAAAGATGGGATCGTATCTGGGAAGGAATGGGGCGAGTGGAGAGTGTGTAAAGAGGGGAGGGGAGGAGAGCGGCAGAATCACGAAAGGGGGCTGGGGGAAGAGAAAGGCATTGGATTCAAGAGGGACAGATTAGAGTAAACTGAGAGACCGGCATGGCGAGTGGGGACAGAGAAGAGCAGGGCCGGCTTTAGCGTTGGTGGAACCCAGTGCGACAATGTTTGTTGGCGTCCCCCAATGACCACCTCCGCCATGAATTCCCTCACAACCACCCTTTAACAGTGCCCCTCAAGTCTCCATAACCACTCTCTATCACATGCATTTCTTTAGTTTTATAGTGCCACTCATACCAGTGTAGGGTTTCAGAGCACGTTACAGCACACACATCTTACACAGAGACAATCAATCATACGTGTGCAAATCAGTGCATAGGAAATGTTGCATAAAACAGGGGACTACATTAAGGAGTCTCATGTTATCCATACTGGTGGGCAGTATAGTTTAAGAGGCTTGATCTGGAGAAGCACAAACTCAGAATTTAAAACGCACCACCATGGTTGGGGGTTGTCTTTACTAATAAGAATTGATTTCTACCCAAGTGAACCCTTTTTACAACATTTTGATAATGAACAGCTGGGGGAGAAATCTTAATGGTCTAACCTACACCTTGCAGTCTGCATGCAGCTCTTTAATGACACTTAACAGTTCACAGTTCTATGTTTTGATTTTAACTTATAAACTGCAAATAACAAAAGGATCTCTCTGACAAAAGCAGCAACCCACTGACCTATTTACATTATATGCACTTTGTGATCTGTGTGCTACACATTCTTAGCAGCAGGCATATTAACCCTCTACGCTACCTTACAATGAGTCAAAACTTCCACTAGACAACACTCCCATCTCTCTCCAGGAAGAACATTAATCACTAAGTAATCTTGACATTTTTATTGTTGCCTGAAAATTGCTAAAGGGAAAGATGCTGCAGCAGATGTGTTTAAAACTATGATGTGCATTCAAACATGGCGACTCTCCCCCACCACTCCCCCCAGTGTAACACCCCCCCCCGGCCAAAGTCAGAGCCCGGTGCGGTGGCACAGGTCGTACCACCATTGAGCCGGCCTTGGAGAGTCACCAAGTCAACGATAAGACAGTGAAAGGAGGACAGACAGTGAGAAGTGCAGAGGTGTATCAACAGTGAAAGGGAAGAGAGAGTAGGAGTGAAAAAGGAGGGAGAAGCAATGAGAGGGG
Organism: Calotriton arnoldi; assembly: GCA_963921515.1. Classification (NCBI taxonomy): domain Eukaryota; kingdom Metazoa; phylum Chordata; class Amphibia; order Caudata; family Salamandridae; genus Calotriton; species Calotriton arnoldi. Next base: position 1,268,999 of record CAWUFW010002089.1, read on the forward strand.
AAAGATGAATGGGAGATAGTGAAAGGTGAAAATTGGGGAAGCAGGAAAGTAATGAGAGAGAAACAACAGTACAAGGGTGGGGCTAGGAAGAAATAATGAAAGATGGAAAACAAGTGGCAGAAAGGAAATGAGAAAAAAAAGAGAGTATCAAGTGTGGCGAGCGAGAGAGGATGAGCAGTGAATGAAAGAGGGAGGAGGGAGAGGTTGGATGGAAGAGAACTGGGGAACAAGCTAAGAGAGAAAGTCAGCAGTAAAAGGAAGAAAGATGGGGATGAAACAATGATACAGGAAGAGATGGGGAACCGTGAAAAGAAGCTGAGAGCAATTAAATGGGTAGAGAGAAGTGAAAGGAGAGAAAGATGAAGAGTGAAAAGGCGAGATATGAGGCTCTGAGAAAATGAGAAGCGATAAGCTTTAGCGAAAGAGTGAGAAAGGAGTACGAAACAAGGAAAGGAGGTGACAGGAGTGAAAGGGAGTAGAGAGGAGCAACACTGAGGAGAAAGGGAGTATAAGGAGGAGAGTCGCAAAAGACAGGATTGGAGAGATGGAAAAGCAGGAACATTCAAAGACAGGAGAAGACGCAGTCAGTCAGATAGCAGAGGGGGACACTAAAAAGAGGAATTAGGCTTGTTCCCAGGCCCAGTAGGTTAAGGGAGCCCTATGCAGCCCCGAAGGTGGGATCGCACTATCTCTTCCTCACCTGGATGTTGGGACCATGGTCTGAGAGGATGGACCTGGCTTCTAAAGTCTCTGAAGCAGCTATGGTTGAGAAGTCAAGCCTAGGGCTGTGCAAAGTGCAAAGCTTTTCCCTCGTACCCTACCTGCAATTCTTCCAAATGGTATGATTGCGACCCATAGTTTGTGAAGTTTTTAAAGTCACGATTTTTGTGCCCCTTTTCAAGTGGCTTAAAGAAAATATTCACCATCTTCCATCGGGTTTAAAAGTTGAGATGTTTACAATGTTAATTAACTGACGAGAAAATGGCACATTCCGTTCTGGCACCATATAGCTCCTGCAAGACCATATTGTTCAGTTTAGGGGAAGAAACTACGCTAGTGCATCAATGTAAGAAAAGCTGGAAACACCAAAACTGTAAAGTAGCAGTAGCTCACAAAATGACTATGCTCATTGTAGAGTAAATGCTGTGTAAGGCGTTTTACGTTCTGAAGGTGTTTTCTACACTGCTGTCAACTGTTCCTCTGCTATGTTAGTTGTTGGAACAACCTTATAGGAGAACAAGGCTTTTCTGGAGTTTGACAGCTTGACATTAGAGATCTTGTTAAAGACTTTGCTAAAATAAAGGCAAAGAAGGTATCATTGGATTAAGCGAAAGAACCCAAAACACCATTGAAGTTAGAAGAGAAAAAGTTAAAAACGAAATAAAATATCATGAACAGTGCTTATTTAGTTATTTAATGTTTGATGTGTTCTTTGTTTAATGTTGAATACAAGTTCTTTTATATCTAATGCAGTAATTCTTTTAGCCTGGATGACAGGGGGAGAGAGTGATGGTAGTAAAAGGGAGGGGGCAGCATTTTTCAATTCTCGCCTAGGGCGGCAAAACACCTAGAAACGTCCCTGATTAAAAGTAGATTTTCTTCCAGCCACACCTTGCAGTAGAGGTTGATGCTGCCCACCCTACCCTGCTATGATCCCTAATTGGGGTACCGTCGCCACATTCCGTATTTAATGCAGGGCTGGTGCGGTTGGTGCGACTGGTGCGGCCGCACTGGGCGCTGACCTGTGGAGGGGGACGCTGTGACCTCAGGGGGGCGCTGTGCTTAGCGATATCTTATGATAGGAGAGATGAGGAGCACTTTTGCAGCTGGTAGTGAGAGAATCCGAGGAGGTGGTCATGGGACGTGGGGGCGCCAAAAGTGATTGTCGCACCGGGCGTCACCAGCGCTAAAGCCGGCCCTGATTTAATATGACAACTACTGCATGCACCTTTAGAGCCTGGAATGAACTGGGTAAACAGGCAGGGCTGAAAGTTCTGTATTCCCCATCTCTGTCTCTCCATTATCACCTGTGGCTACCAGTAACCCATGATGCTAAGGCAATCCCACAATGATCCAGTCAGAACCTGCACAAATAGGGGGCTTTATATGTAAATAAACAATTTATAATGTTAGACGCATTTACGAATTGCACCGCACTTGACACGTTTCTATATTACCAACTACGAGGTGCACACACACCCCTAACCCCTGACTTTCCCAGGGAGCCAAATGTCTGCCTTACAGTGGACAGGCTACTTACTGATGGCCACCTCCACTAAGCAACTGATCTCCAAATTATATCGTCCAGCACTTGATGAAAGACCTGCGTTGATTTGCTCTGCAAGGCCAGGTTGAGAGGTGGATATGGCGGATATAAAGCATGAAAGATTTGCTGTGCACAAATGAGCATGATTTCATAGAGCAGCAGATTATCTATTATTCATTTCAAATTTCCGCAACGAGTCTACTACACTCCTCAATCCTTACGGCTGTATGGAATCCAAGATAATTCAAACTGTGACATCTGGGATCCACTGACAACTTATCTGATTGCTGCCCCTCCACTGACTGGCAGTATACGAGACCCTTCTAGGGCAGATGTCACTTCACCCGGGTGGGATAATGGAGCCGCCAGGGATTAAATGCAGTAACTGCTATTTGAACCTTTGCAGTACGTGCTGATCATTATAACTGCTGTCGCGGGATACCAAGTGCATATGCAGGATTGGAGTTTAATCCAAATGAATATAGAACTATGTGTTGGTGGGCGGATGGATCAGCAATCCTACACGTAAGATACTGATAAGTTGTTGGAGTGCTATGATTACGTCATAGCCTTCTTTCACTTGCTTGCGAAGTTTGTTTATCTGGAAAAACTATAAATACATTAATATAAAATAAAAAATAGATTTTCTTGAACGCTTCTGTTTCACAAGAGTGTGGCAAATTACTTCACTGCTTTGCCATCAGTTAAAAGTAATAGTTTTTAAATAGGAACCTTTCCCTGACTTCCATGCTCTGACAACACTGCCCTGAGTAAATCAAGAAGAGTTAGTTTGTATTTTGCAATGTAGATGTTGCCAATATTGTTGTTGTACATGGTGCATCATTATTGTCTAATAAACCTTATGTAGGTGATCTTTTTATGTAGCACATATTCTGCAACGAATTTCTTCAATGTGGTCCCAGATCTGATGCCTAATTAAAATGAGGTACAGTGAAGTAAACTGATTTGTGTAGAATCACATAGCTTGGTCAAGTGAGGAAACAGAGATTTGAACCCCAGTTTCCTGGTTACATGTTGTGGAATTTCGCCACTGGAAGGGTATGGCCTTTTCTCTCCAAAGGACAATCAGGCACATGCATCAAAGGGGCACATGCATCAAAGGTTTTTGCGATCGCAAACGGTGCGAATCGCAAAAATCGGCCGTTTGCGATCGCAAATTGGCCTTTGGAGATGCATGAAAGTGTTTCCTATGCGCAATTTAAGAATTCGCAATTAATTGCGAATTCCTAAATTGCGATTGCATTAAGGAATCGCAATTTGCGATTCCTTAAATGCAATGCTAGAAGCACTTTCAAATAGCGATTTACGCTATTTGGGACCGCAAATTACAGACAAATCAAACTTGTCTGTAATTTGCAAAACCTTCGAAAAATGCTCTAAAATGCATTTTTTAAGTTTTAGGTTACACACACACATGCCCTTGGGGCATGTGTGTGCGCAACATGGGTGCACATCACAATTTCAGGGGTGCAACAGGGTGTCATTTTGACACCCTGGCACCCTTGAAATTGCATTCTCAATTTGCGATTCTCTAATTGCGAATCGCTAATTGAGAATGTCTTCCCATTCATTCCTATGGGCCTCTAGGCCCATAGGAATTAATGGGGAGGTATTCTTAATTGCGACTCGCAATTAGCGAGTCGCAATTAAGGAATGTTTAGGAATCGCTATTTTTATAGCGATTCCTACATGCATAGGCTTTTGCGATTCCTTAATTGCGATTCCTTAATAATCGCAATTAAGGAATCGCAAAGCCTACCTTGATGCATGTGCCCCAAAGCTTTTGCGATCGCAAACGGTGCGATTCGCAAAAATCGGCCGTTTGCGATCGCAAAATAAGCTTTTGCGATGCATCAAGGGTCAAGGCCTCGCAATTTGAGAATTCGCAATTAATTGCGAGTTCTCAAATTGCGATTGCATTTAAGGAATCGCAAATTGAGATTCCTTAAATGCAATGCAATAAAGTAAAAAAAATAGCGATTTCGCTAATAGGGGTCGCAAATTACCATGAAGTTGAACTTCATGGTAATTTGCAAAAACTTTGAAAAATGCACTAAAGTGCATTTTTCAAAGTTCCATTTACACACACACATGCCCTTGGGGCATGTGTGTGTGCAAGATGTACTCATATGCAGATTTCAGGGGTGCAACAGGGTGTCCTTTTGACACCCTGGCACCCTTGAAATGCATTCTCAATTTGCGATTCTCTAATTGAGAATCGCAAATTGAGAATGTCTTCCCATTCATTCCTATGGGCCTCTAGGCCCATAGGAATGAATGGGAGGTATTCTTAATTGCGACTCGCAATTTGCGAGTCGCAATTAAGGAATGTTTAGAAATCGCTATTTTTTAAGCGATTTCTACATGCATAGGCTTTGCGATTCCTTAATTGCGATTCCTTAAAAATCGCAATTAAGAAATCGCAAAATCCAACATTGATGCATGTGCCTGAATGCCTTTTGTTTCTTTCAAGAGCAAAATTAGAACATCATGTTAAATAAATCATTACATGTTTGCACTGAAATGAGAAATATTTCCAGAAAAAGTAATAAGGGAAGACAGGACATTCTATTCTTTTATTTTACTATCACTGGTTTCCCCTTGCTTAAAGAGGAGCACATCAGGAGATGTTTAACGCCTCAGCAACATCAGTTTTAGGTATTAGCAAAGCAAAGGTCTCTCCAGCAGAATTAAGGGTCTTCATACAGATGGCAGTTCAGATGGGTTAAAATTTGTGATCACCTGCTGAGACTGAGGGGCAGTTGATGTGCTGATCATGAACAAGGTGCTAGAGTATGGCCTATTCGCAGCACTTCATGGCATCTTCCCACTAGGCTCAGCTGAATCCCCTTGGGATTAATAAAACATGCTGAAGACTTTGGTGCTGTGCTGCTGGCTGGGACCTATCGGTAGCACAGTTGCATGGGGACGGTTGAGGACTTACAGAGTGAGATGTGAGCATGGAAGGCGTGGCTTGTTTTGGTCTTGAAAATCCAGGCATCTGGTTCGAACTTTCAGGGACTCTCCCACCTCTACCTTTGGATGCCATAATATCTACAAGTTTGGAACATGCTAGTGGCTACATATTTTGAGTGGTCTATGGTAAGATGTAAAATTATTCTCAAAAGTGAAAGAAGAAAGGTTGAAACCACCAGAATATATTTTTTTAAATTACTTTGCAAGATTCATGAAGTGCAAAGCTCGCAACGTTTTAAATTTTTTTTTTTTTAAGATGGTCAATTGTAGTTGCCCACTGCAGCAGCAGGAGCCCTTTTCCACTACCGCATGTGGCCACATTGTTCAGTAGGTTGACTGATTTCCACCAGTGCTTAATTTGAGCTGGTGGTTTCCGTGCTTGGCACCGGCACTTAATTTTCAACACCGGGACTTGTGACAGTCTGCCACAAGGTGGCGCCGCCTGGCAAACTTAGAGATGACCACAACAACAGTTAATTATTAATTCAATACACATTAAAAATGACTATTACCTGCCGTCCAAGCAATTCCTTAGCTTTGAGACCTGAAATAGTCCAAATTGTCACACTTGTAGGAGTGTGATGGCTAGTAGTTGGGTTGTTTCTATCATTGGCAGAATAGCAGGGGCAATGTGGCGTGTAAGCTGCAGTGGCCTTTTTTGGAGAGCCCTGGCACTTCGTCTTTAACAAATTAAGCGCTGATTTCCACCTATCCTTTGTCCCAATATAGACACCCCACGGCAGGACATGGGGCAAGTCTGGCTGCCCAGAACCCTCCCCACACTGTCCCCAGCACTTCTATCCCTTCCCTCCCCACTAAGCCCAACTGAAGCCAACTTATAAGCAGGCCACACCACCGTACGTACCCCTTCCTCTCTGCCCACTGACTGTATGCTCCGCGCGGCCAAAGCCTCATCGTACCTGCTAAGGCACTCACACCTCAGGACCGCTAGTGAGTGAACAACAGCTATATATCAGGAGATTCACAAACAGGTGCAGGGTATCGCTGGGTGGAAGACAAGGCTACTGCCAGGTGCACATCATCTCATAACAGAAGGATCAATGGAACATAGTGGTCTGATCTAGTAGTGTAAAGCTGTATTATTTCTCAGGCAAATACCACCCACCCTTCAACATCTGTTGGGTCTGAATGTTATTTTGGCTTTATGAAGGCAGCAAATATGGGACGGAGAACTGCTCAGAAAGAGACCAACCTTTTATTTGTTTATCCTTGGTGGGTTTCTAAGATGGCATCAATGGGTGTCTGCCTGAGACCAAGAAGAAAGAAGAGGAGCTCCAGCGTCCACTGTCTTCAAATAAGAGGGCACACTAAGCAGATCCCTTCAATACGAAGAGTCATGTTAGCCTGATGCTTCAGCGCTGGGTGACAACATGACATCCGAAAATGAGTAGGCCAAAAAGTTGTAAATAGTACCCACCTGCGTGGATGGAAATTACTTTCTGTACTTCCCCTCTGCCCAGCTTTTCTTTCACAGCTAATTAATAGGGATCACATTCACAGGCTGCATTATTTTCTTTATGAGGGCATTGAAAGTTAGTCATACTGACCACCCTACCAAATACATTTCAAATGATGCTACCTCGGCTTCAGATTAGACAAGGCAAAGATACCTTTGGGGGAAGGTAACACCTATATATCAGTGCTGTGTGAAATACAGGGATCAATCTCATGCAAGGGTAGATGATTGCATTGGAAGCTTGTCTGCAAAGACCTTTACCATCATAATGGCCCCATAGCCTGAACCTGCAGCTGAACTGTTTGCTGGAATGATTATAAAAGCTGGGATTATATCAAAGATCAAAGTTCTACATTTGTTAAAATAATTTCTCTCTATTTCTCTGTCAAAAGTAAATGAAATCTTCAGCGTTTTGTTTCAGAGCAAGTGACTATAATCAGAACTGTCTCTTCATAGTGACTTCAGAATACACGTCTCATTCTTCTGCATCTGCCTCATCACATCATAGTTTGGCCCAGTTCCTAGAACATTGCAGGTTTCTCCAAGCGAACTTTCTCCTATTACGAGTGACAATGGAATTCTACAAAGTTAAACATTTTCTCCATGGAAATACCTGCCAAGGCTTCAACCTGTGAGATCGCGAAGACACTGCTTGAGTGTTGGTGCTCCTAGAAGAGTTCAGTACCTTACCATTACTAACTATCTGCAGGTGCCAAACCATTAACACCAGCAAGAGCAGAAGACACCACAACTGTTTGTTCTGGAGAAAGAACAGATACTGACAGTCATTTCTAAGAGGAGTTTAATTCACTTTCAGCCTTTTGGACATAAAATGGACAGAGGGCTAGCACTTTTCAAGATTTTTTATTAATATTTCAGTATGGTTGTGTCAGCCAGTTAGAACCTATGTTGTCTGCTGGGATATCCTCTTTGGGGGGTGGGGGGCAACTGCTTTAATAGCATTGATAAATAATAAGCAGCAGTATTTGTGATGAAATAGAGTGATTCCAGAGAGCTCATACTGCCAATAGACAGGGTTGAATATAAAGTGATGTACCAGATCTGTGGTGATAACAACATAGATCCTGGGCAGATGCTTAAAGTGGGTTAAGATTTGTGATTCGAGCATGCATATGTAATATCTCTTGATATTTACAATGCCTCCAATTACGTAGACACGATTCTATCTATAAACTACTTCAGGAGTTGGGTATTGCACATGAGTGTCACCATGCATTGGATACACCTGCCCTACACCATTAGCACATTGCACACACAACAACCTAATTTACTACCTACAGCTACATGTCCTCCTAGATCTTCCACAGTCTAAATCTAGACCCCACACTATCTTCACCCTACACCACTCATACATACAATCCTCCAACTACAATTTATAACGGCGCCCTGAAACTCCACCTGCTCCCCATACAACAAATGCACTACCATCTTTAACTAATATGCTCTACAGCACAGACCATGCATCCGCAACTACACTCATAACCATCTAACGATCTAAAACCACACCACTAGCTACACCACAAATCATGCACTTCCACGTTCACCTACATCCTGCAGCATTAACAGTGTAGGCTGCACACCACAAGCATCAACTTACAACCTACACTATCAATTCCATACCCACTTATGCCATTACCCCAAAAATTATCTGCACACTACACCACTAGCACCCTATTTCACCTCACCATTTAGGTCCTACCCCCTACACCACTTATGCACTATACCACCGCTTATGCCACATACACACCCTTTCCAACATACACCCAATGCAACATACACCGTACACCACCACATGCTGAACCTATGATCTATTCCCCCCAAAAATTATCTGCACACTACACCACTAGCACCCTATTTCACCTCACCATTTAGGTTCTTCCCCCCTACACCACTTATGCACTATACCACCGCTTATGCCACATACACACCCTTTCCAACATACACCCAATGCAACATACACCGTACACCACCACATGCTGAACCTATGATCTATTCCCCCAAGATATACTCAACACAGCTCCAAACTACAAAAGCACACCACCGGCACCTTACACCCTGCACCACATTCATTTTATAATGTCTAATTCAAAAGCCATAAATCTAATAGCACCAATACCACTATTGCTCTATAATGCCTACCCCGCCTAAACCACTCTCTAAATGCTCCATAACTACCTACATCAACTATCCCAACTATCCACTACAGCCTCCCTTAAACTTCTACGCTCCCTACAACACATACTACAGATACTACACATGCACCTACGCATACTACTACTTACAAATATACATAGTGCACTACATAAACTACCACATGCACTATCACATACACCACCACATAAAAAACCCTCATTAATGAAGTCATATGCCTAGACAAACACCTAGACTGCCACCTTCACTTACTTTTTTATTAGTTTTAATTGTTAAATGCTTTACTTAAACATCTAGGGGCTAGCCATAAAGTCAAGTTACACATCTGTGTAAGTTGCACGTGTAACCTTACTCTTACACTCTTGATTCACTTTACAACTTTTGGCTATTCACAAAATCCAAGAGTAAAGTGACTCAAAAGTGTAGAAGTACTTGTCTCCACCCCTTGGAAAAGGAGTGTTAGAGTACAAGTTTCTACTGCCAAAAAGAAACAGTAACAAGTATATTAAAGTTTATTTATCCTGAGTACATTCATAAAAATATTTTTATGGTAATTTAAATAATTGTATATATTTACTTTAAATGTAGAAGAAAAGAAAAAATGCCACAGTACTATTAATTACATTTTCAAATACATTTTTAATTAATTTAAATATAATAAATTAAATTACAATTTTTTTGCTGAATTTTAAATTAAATATGAAAATGTAATGTTCATATTATGCATTACAAATTATTAAAAGTGATGTATATAATTAATTAAAAGTAATGTATTTAGATTTTATTATAATTCAATGCTACATTAATTTTAAAGTCCCAAAAAATTAACATATTTCATAATTAAATATCGAATATGTTTTATTTTTGTACATTTTAACACTAAATTATATTTTAAACTATTTTAAATAATTTAATTTAACATTATGTCTTTTTTGTTCAGATACAGTACTTCCCTGTCTGCAGACTCTGGAAATTCCACAAGTTGGTCTTTCAGTCTCAATAGAACAGCCTAATCTTTCATGTTGCAATATTCTGCATGAAGTCATTTAAGTTCTATTTCTGATTTAGCTAGCTTTCCCGAAGTGATTTCAGAATACCTGAGCTTTTCGAGATACAGACACCTCTGATGTAGGCCTTAAATGCTTCCCACAGGATGCTCACCTTTGTAACGGAATTTTAATCTACCTTAAAATATTAAATAATGGCTTCCTACACCTCAATCCTGAACACCTGTTCTCTTAGTTCTGAACCTCTAAGTCTCCATGTAAGTAGTAGTCTAGGATGCAGAGGACCAATATGAAGTACCATTCTCACAGAGACATGATCATCAAATAGTCTATGGCATGCGCTAGGGGCACTAGGCTATCGGACAGTAACCACATGTCTATACATGAGTGTGGGCCAAGTATGGGTGAGTAAAAGGTGTAGTCTGCATCAGCCAGGTGTAGTAGCCTCCAAACATCCAGCAGTGTAGCCATTTCCATGATATGGTGCAATGCAAAGCTGGAACTCTGAGCGGTGCAGGTGGGCCTTGAATCCTGATCTACTGTGCCACAAAGTGCAATGTTGTAATCCCCACCCAAAATCATAGGCCAGCCACTATACTTATTGTGTTATAGTAATAGGTTGTCAAAGAATTTTGGGACTTCTACATTTGGGCTATATAGATTGACAAGAAGCAGTTTTTCCCCTCCAGAATGCCAGCCACCACCATAGATCATTCTGTATTGTCATTTAAGCAAGGTTGTAATCCAGTGCACACAATTGTACTGTTGAGTTTTGATCCTCGCACCACACGTTGCTGCATTAAAATTGTTTGGTTCCCTTCAATTTATACCCCTTGGGCCAGAATCAGGTATTGCGTTGTCTATTCGCGATAGTGCAGTGGCCGGCGGTCCACCTCCCTGCCGAGCCCCATTGCACTTCCAGTGCCTCCAAGTGATGGGGTTCCCTGCCGAGGGGGCACAGGCTTCCCAAACCAGTTTTCCTCAGTTTGTTAGCGATCCCTGTGTCTCATGGCCAGCAGAAGGTCAATCTCGCAGACCCTGGGCACCAGCCCACATTCAGGAGGACACAACGCTCCTTAGCTCCCCAATCCTTCAAATGTTGGCTCTAGTTCGACCTCCTTCCAGGTGCCTTGCACTGCACCAAACCTCAACCAAGTCATTCTGGGGAAGGGCCAAAATCTTTATCCCCACTTCTGCCACAAATTTAGCTGTTGTGGGTACGGAAACATCTCAGTTCAGCCCAGCCGACTGACGGCGGCTATTACTTAGTCGGTTCTCTACCACCCCCGCTAACACTTCTTATGGGGTTTTATTTTAAATCCCTTCTTCCATTATTTTCTATAGGAGGGTGCTGCAGCACCAGTGATTAGACATGTGTGGTGCTGCTCTTACTTTAGCTGTAAACTGGAGTAATTTACTACCATTTTGGTTCCCTTTTTGGCTGTGGTAACGTTTTAGAGAATTTTTGTGAATAGGAATGGGCTTATTCTTTATGTGGGTGGGTGGGTGGGTGCATGTCCCTGCTAAACCCTCCTTAACCCTCCAAAAAATACCTTTACTCTTCCCTAATCCCCTCCTCTTTAGATGTAAATATTTTACAGCCACTCCTCTCTGCCCCACCCACATTTGCTACTAAAATATATACTTTGGTGGACAGAAACTCAGCAGTTGGGGCGGAAGTCTTCACATGAAAAAAGTAGGAGAGGCGAAGGTGTAACCTCTGTGCGTAAGTTGGTGAATGGTATTCACACACTACAAAATGCAGTTTTTAACTAGGCCCCCTAGTAATCCATTTCTATATCATTTTGAAACAATCATGTGTTTCTTTGAAATTACACTTGCATTGCATTTATTTATCAATTGGTACAAGATGAGAAACAGTGCAGTGCTGCTTAGGTTTTAAAACTGCAGCTGCTGTCCAAGCCCTTCTTCTGTCTCATCTATGCTAAGTTTATCCCGTCTGGATTTGTAAATGGGGAAGGTGTATAAAGCATCATTCAACACATCTGGCAGACATGGTAGTGCCTATGCAGATGACAGCAGTGCTTAATTTGTAAAATTTGAAGTCCAGGTGCTCAAATGTTTGTCGGAGGCCACACCCAATTCTGCCGGCTCCGCCCACTTACTCTATTGGCCCCACCCACATCCTCAACTAGCACTGCTGAAAGTCAGATGTAATACCTGATCTGATTTTCAGCAAGGGAGCCTTCCGACTGATGCAAATAAGTAAATATAACATCTGCACCTAGACAATTCACTTCATATAGTGTTAAGACTGGTTTAAATATTAGAACAATAAAACGTGATAATTTGTTTTATAGTGCTTGCTAACTGTGGACTTTGTCACTTTAAAGCACTGTAAATAATAAGGGGCAGATTTACAAGGCTCTTGCGCCACTTTTGTGTCACTTTTCCCATGTTAAAAGTGACGCAACAGTGGCGCAAGGGGCTAGTAAATCTGCCCCTAAGTGTTACTATTCAGTGGATCTACTTCAGAAGGATGAATGACTAAGTGTGAAGTTTGCAGATTACACATACACATACATATATATGCACCCATCTCGACAGGTGGAGCATATCTCACTGAGCTATCTTCACGCGGAAGGGGTGTCGGTCACAGTTCAGGCGTGTAACTTATGCTTGACTTGTTAAACACAGTGTCACACTGTGACATACATTCCGTGAATGTGAGGATGTAGGAAAGAGAGGAGGTGAAGGAGGTGTGCGTTTAGAAAGAAAAAGAAGCAGTCTCAGAGACAGCTGTGTAGACCACGAGAATTTTTAACAATAAATTGATACACAAAAAAGAAAATATGTAAGTGCGATAGTAGGAGAGGGAATGCCGAAAGATCTCACGTTTTGAGGAAAATGACAAGGCGAATGCAAGCTAAGGAGTGAGAAAAAGTGATGACACCTTTACTCAGTCCTTTCCCTTAAGTATGTTTAACTGAGCGTGAATAAAAACTAGAAAGGGACACTTCTATTTCCAACATAAGAACCGTTCCTCTACCTTTTTCAATAATAAATACATTGTTCCATGACACTTCTACTAACAGGAAAAGTATAGACTGTCAGGAAGTCACAGGACTTCATAGGGCTACATTTCCCTCATGTTCCATCAACCACATGAAGCAATATCTGGCTATGCATAAATAGTTAATTGTCACAAGAGGGGCGAAGGGCCAACTTTCTGTCTCCACCCCATTTTTGACACAGGTGAGGTCACCAGATAGTCAAAACTACATTCATCAACATGGAAAAAAGAATTTAACGAAGCTGGTAAACCTAAGATCTGCATTTTTCTGGTAATAACACAGGGAAAGTTAATGCATATTTTACACACGGTCATCTGAGTAGCGTAAACTGCTTAGTAATAGAGTTGTTTGTCCCTCTAAGTTGTGTCCAGGCATTACAAGGAAGCAGGCCCACTGTTCGAAAAGGACGTTTAAGCAGCGCATCCTGGGCTGGAAACAAAAACATTATACAACTTAAATGACGATAAACTGTCAGAACACCCAGAAAATCTGGGCCATATGACTACAGCATCAGAAGGACTCACAGGCAAGGCGATCAGATGACTCTATTCAGTGCTTAATTTGTAAAAGGAATGAGTGAGACTGCCCACAGCTGTGCTCCAAAGACCTCCAATGGTGCTAGTAAATGTCTACGCACTGATTACCAAGGCTGCGTAGTTCAGAATTCATCTCATTCTCAGGCCTCCTTAATCTATTCCCAGACACTACCTGCCTCTGTAGCTCACTGTTGTTGGTACCTGCATTCTCCCTTTGTTACTTTTTACATATTTATTTTACTTCTCCTTTCCCGTTTGTGTGTTTTTCACCTCGCTTGTTCTCGCCGGGAGCCGCTCTGTCAATATCTAATGAGCAAAAGCAAGTGCCTGGTTCAAATTAAGCACGGCTATTTCACAGGAATATAACTTTTCCCCCCTTTAACAGGTCATGTTTATCAGGGTATGTTGGAAATCTAGTTCAAGTGCACTGCCTACAACTCCCAGAATACATTCATTTGCTAAACAAGAGAGAGAAGACAGGAACAGGAATTGTGATTGCCATGCAGTCATCTGGTGGCACAAGCTTCCAGGTCACATCAAAAATTGAAGGTTTGAATATTCTATATTCTTTATAAAGCTCTTCGAGACGAAAGAGTATGCCCCAAGAAAGTAACAAACTCGAGAATGTGTTCTAAGTAAATAAAGCGCACTGTTAGCACTGACTGCATGAAAAGCAAAATTGAACTAAAAACCAAACGTTAGAAACAAAACACACATGTAACATCAACACTTTATCAGTTACGTACAGAACTTCAAATAGGTCTATAGGTATTAGGTTTTTTTCCTTCGTGGGCGACAGCAAAATGGGTGACAGAGGAAGATGTATCCTGCAGATTCTGGGGACACCACTGCAGCGTGTGTTTAAACAACAAAACTGCTTTACTGGGGACGTTGAAGGGAGGGCAATATTACTGATTTCCTATCCTGCCCTGCAGTTTTATCAGGCAACTAAAGCAAATGTTCTTCTCCGTTCCCATGCTGACCACATGCCCAGGGTCACAATGAATCCTGCTTGCAGCTTCCGAGCTTCGGCACACACTCTCCCCTTCCCGGGCCCAAGCACACCACTACGCCAGAGCGGTCAGTCTGTGTTATGTTCTCACCATCCCACCAGCCGTGCGGATGGCGGGAGGAGCTCGATGCTTACCTTGTGGGTCCACCCCAGGGAGGAGAGGAGGAGACTACCAGCGAAGCAGAGCAGGCAGAGACAGACGACCAGTGACATGACAGTTCCCGAGGGCCACTGGGGAGAACAGGTATTAAAATACCGAAATATATCCGAAAGCAGTGCTTAATTTGTAAAATTTGAAGTCCAGGTGCTCAAATGTTTGTCGGAGGCCACACCCAATTCTGCCGGCTCCGCCCACTTACTCTATTGGCCCCACCCACATCCTCAACTAGCACTGCTGAAAGTCAGATGTAATACCTGATCTGATTTTCAGCAAGGGAGCCTTCCGACTGATGCAAATAAGTAAATATAACATCTGCACCTAGACAATTCACTTCATATAGTGTTAAGACTGGTTTAAATATTAGAACAATAAAACGTGATAATTTGTTTTATAGTGCTTGCTAACTGTGGACTTTGTCACTTTAAAGCACTGTAAATAATAAGGGGCAGATTTACAAGGCTCTTGCGCCACTTTTGTGTCACTTTTCCCATGTTAAAAGTGACGCAACAGTGGTGCAAGGGGCTTGTAAATCTGCCCCTAAGTGTTACTATTCAGTGGATCTACTTCAGAAGGATGAATGACTAAGTGTGAAGTTTGCAGATTACACATACACATACATATATATGCACCCATCTCGACAGGTGGAGCATATCTCACTGAGCTATCTTCACGCGGAAGGGGTGTCGGTCACAGTTCAGGCGAGTAACTTATGCTTGACTTGTTAAACACAGTGTCACACTGTGACATACATTCCGTGAATGTGAGGATGTAGGAAAGAGAGGAGGTGAAGGAGGTGTGCGTTTAGAAAGAAAAAGAAGCAGTCTCAGAGACAGCTGTGTAGACCACGAGAATTTTTAACACTAAATTGATACACAAAAAAGAAAATATGTAAGTGCGATAGTAGGAGAGGGAATGCCGAAAGATCTCACGTTTTGAGGAAAATGACAAGGCGAATGCAAGCTAAGGAGTGAGAAAAAAGTGATGACACCTTTACTCAGTCCTTTCCCTTAAGTATGTTTAACTGAGCGTGAATAAAAACTAGAAAGGGACACTTCTATTTCCAACATAAGAACCGTTCCTCTACCTTTTTTCAATAATAAATACATTGTTCCATGACACTTCTACTAACAGGAAAAGTATAGACTGTCAGGAAGTCACAGGACTTCATAGGGCTACATTTCCCTCATGTTCCATCAACCACATGAAGCAATATCTGGCTATGCATAAATAGTTAATTGTCACAAGAGGGGCGAAGGGCCAACTTTCTGTCTCCACCCCCATTTTTGACACAGGTGAGGTCACCAGATAGTCAAAACTACATTCATCAACATGGAAAAAAGAATTTAACGAAGCTGGTAAACCTAAGATCTGCATTTTTCTGGTAATAACACAGGGAAAGTTAATGCATATTTTACACACGGTCATCTGAGTAGCGTAAACTGCTTAGTAATAGAGTTGTTTGTCCCTCTAAGTTGTGTCCAGGCATTACAAGGAAGCAGGCCCACTGTTCGAAAAGGACGTTTAAGCAGCGCATCCTGGGCTGGAAACAAAAACATTATACAACTTAAATGACGATAAACTGTCAGAACACCCAGAAAATCTGGGCCATATGACTACAGCATCAGAAGGACTCACAGGCAAGGCGATCAGATGACTCTATTCAGTGCTTAATTTGTAAAAGGAATGAGTGAGACTGCCCACAGCTGTGCTCCAAAGACCTCCAATGGTGCTAGTAAATGTCTACGCACTGATTACCAAGGCTGCGTAGTTCAGAATTCATCTCATTCTCAGGCCTCCTTAATCTATTCCCAGACACTACCTGCCTCTGTAGCTCACTGTTGTTGGTACCTGCATTCTCCCTTTGTTACTTTTTACATATTTATTTTACTTCTCCTTTCCCGTTTGTGTGTTTTTCACCTCGCTTGTTCTCGCCGGGAGCCGCTCTGTCAATATCTAATGAGCAAAAGCAAGTGCCTGGTTCAAATTAAGCACGGCTATTTCACAGGAATATAACTTTTCCCCCTTTAACAGGTCATGTTTATCAGGGTATGTTGGAAATCTAGTTCAAGTGCACTGCCTACAACTCCCAGAATACATTCATTTGCTAAACAAGAGAGAGAAGACAGGAACAGGAATTGTGATTGCCATGCAGTCATCTGGTGGCACAAGCTTCCAGGTCACATCAAAAATTGAAGGTTTGAATATTCTATATTCTTTATAAAGCTCTTCGAGACGAAAGAGTATGCCCCAAGAAAGTAACAAACTCGAGAATGTGTTCTAAGTAAATAAAGCGCACTGTTAGCACTGACTGCATGAAAAGCAAAATTGAACTAAAAACCAAACGTTAGAAACAAAACACACATGTAACATCAACACTTTATCAGTTACGTACAGAACTTCAAATAGGTCTATAGGTATTAGGTTTTTTTCCTTCGTGGGCGACAGCAAAATGGGTGACAGAGGAAGATGTATCCTGCAGATTCTGGGGACACCACTGCAGCGTGTGTTTAAACAACAAAACTGCTTTACTGGGGACGTTGAAGGGAGGGCAATATTACTGATTTCCTATCCTGCCCTGCAGTTTTATCAGGCAACTAAAGCAAATGTTCTTCTCCGTTCCCATGCTGACCACATGCCCAGGGTCACAATGAATCCTGCTTGCAGCTTCCGAGCTTCGGCACACACTCTCCCCTTCCCGGGCCCAAGCACACCACTACGCCAGAGCGGTCAGTCTGTGTTATGTTCTCACCATCCCACCAGCCGTGCGGATGGCGGGAGGGGCTCGATGCTTACCTTTGGGTCCACCCCAGGGAGGAGAGGAGGAGACTACCAGCGAAGCAGAGCAGGCAGAGACAGACGACCAGTGACATGACAGTTCCCGAGGGCCACTGGGGAGAACAGGTATTAAAATACCGAAATATATCCGAAAGAGATTAAACATGGCACGGAAAAACAGCACTTCAAATGCAAGTCAAAGAATAGATAGATAGGAATACAGACAGAAAGGGGTTAAGGCCCTGCCCTTCCAGCCTTCTGACCCGGGGGATTGCACAAGGTGCCCGGCGGTGGCATGATTGCTCCTTAGACTCGGAGTCGGTTCATACTAAGTTTACCAACCACCAGGGTGTCCACACTAAACTAAAGAAACAGCAGCATTGATTTGGTTACTTACGGGTTACTGCCTTTAATAAGAAGAGGCCTGCTGCTGTACACTGACTGCACGACACGCTTTCTGCTTCAAATAATAGTGCCGTTGACGTTGTGCTGAAGTGCTGGTGGTCGTGACTCAAGTGTGTGTGCGCCGGCGCGTAGAATTTAAAAAAGGTTACGCACGCTGCCACGGCTGCCACAGCCTATCAGAACCAAATCTAGCCCAGTCAGTGGCCTGCCCACCGGTAACACTGACTGACTTCTTTGAAGTCAAATTGGCATGAATTTATTATCGGCTCAGCAGCACTCTTCACCGGAGACTCGATAGATTGTGAACACTGCAGTCAACAATCAATTTTTGTGAGTCGCATGACGTGCAGTCATTGATGTGTGGTGGCACTCGGGTGTAGACCCGGCCCTGATAAATAAGTGCCGGTGCTAAGCACCGGAAATCACCGGCACAAATTAAGCACTGTCCGAAAGAGATTAAACATGGCACGGAAAAACAGCACTTCAAATGCAAGTCAAAGAATAGATAGATAGGAATACAGACAGAAAGGGGTTAAGGCCCTGCCCTTCCAGCCTTCTGACCCGGGGGATTGCACAAGGTGCCCGGCGGTGGCATGATTGCTCCTTAGACTCGGAGTCGGTTCATACTAAGTTTACCAACCACCAGGGTGTCCACACTAAACTAAAGAAACAGCAGCATTGGTTTGGTTACTTACGGGTTACTGCCTTTAATAAGAAGAGGCCTGCTGCTGTACACTGACTGCACGACACGCTTTCTGCTTCAAATAATAGTGCCGTTGACGTTGTGCTGAAGTGCTGGTGGTCGTGACTCAAGTGTGTGTGCGCCGGCGCGTAGAATTTAAAAAAAGGTTACGCACGCTGCCACGGCTGCCACAGCCTATCAGAACCAAATCTAGCCCAGTCAGTGGCCTGCCCACCGGTAACACTGACTGACTTCTTTGAAGTCAAATTGGCATGAATTTATTATCGGCTCAGCAGCACTCTTCACCGGAGACTCGATAGATTGTGAACACTGCAGTCAACAATCAATTTTTGTGAGTCGCATGACGTGCAGTCATTGATGTGTGGTGGCACTCGGGTGTAGACCCGGCCCTGATAAATAAGTGCCGGTGCTAAGCACCGGAAATCACCGGCACAAATTAAGCACTGGATGACAGCCATGTGGTATGATTCCTCGGTATACCCCTTCCTGCTAGAATATTTTTCAGAATATAAAGACATTTTTGGAGTGACATGAAGAGTACCAGGGCTTATGAAAAGAGTGCTCTTTTTGATAACTTCCACGGTCATTTGTCGATACTTCACAGTGGCAAGGAAAAGGGACAATATAATGCCTGCAACTGTTCTTTTGTGCCCCTGTTAAAACCCTATAATACATGGGAACCTGCAGTCCCTGTGTGAAAACATGTCTCTAATTTTCTTATTACAGTCGACTTATGAAATCACCAGTCACCTGTAATAAATAATTAACGTATCAGCTCAACTGTAATAACTTATTAGCTAGCAGACAGTGTGATATGTAGGTCAACGAGCAAAATGACAATAGCTTTAAATTGCTCTTCTAGGCTATGTTCCTGAAATTAATAATAATCACTACTCAGAATGGAGCCATTTATGGAAGCATACTTAGGGTTTGTATTGGCTACAGGTGATTGGAGGAAAGCAGGAAAAGTTCTGGGTATTGTATTTGTATAACACATTTCTGGCTATGAACTGGTAGGTTTAATTTTGCACTACAGCTAGCATATTTATTCTACATATTTGCAACCAGGCTAATTGATAAGAAGGGGCACGAGACCAATGATTTCCGTGTTTTCGGGGAAAGGTAATGATGTGACCATGTATTGTAAGGAATAAATTAGCCTCTGTAATAAGTAAACATCCTCTGGTGTAGGTTAAAAGGATACTGCAAGTCACCCTGGAGTTCCAAGACCTTACACACTTGCAATATCCTTGTAATGTACAGCAGACGGTACTTCATTCCATATGTGATGAGGAAATGGTGTAACGAACATGATAATCATTCATTTGAGATGTCTACATTTCCTTTTAAAGGTTTTAAACACCACTATGATAATACAGAAAGTACCAAAGTTGCCAATATGCAGACGGCTGGCAGAAAAGATATAATTCAGTTCTTCATTCTGAGGAAAAGTGTTCTTCTGATCGGTATCATTTGTACCAGGACTCCATTGTTTTTTCATTGCCATTTCGTGTCAAACACTTCCACACGACCCACCTGGTCGTTTCTGCTGATGCCTGAGGAAATTCTAACTAACACGACAAAAAAAACCATCTTGCAGCCTGCATTTCTGCCCAGGAACTGTCGCACACCCAACCCCCTGTTCTTTGCAGTTCGACAGAAAACCATGAGACACTCACGCCCTGTGTAAATGATTTGTTTCCCATCTCCTGCTCCCTGCCTGGTAAACATCCTTGACACCGTGATCAGGTTATCTGGACAATGGTCTGACTGCTGGGCCTTGATCAGTGTGATTGGACAATGGTTTGAATGACCGAGCTTTGATCAAGCTGATCGAACAATGACCTGAATGACCGTGCTTTGATCAAGCTGAGTGAACAATAATTTGAGTACCAAGCCTTGATCAGGTCACCAACTACAAACACCGTCTGGATCTGGTTATCAACTGCAAACACTGCCCTGATTGAACAATGGACTAACAGCCAAAAGACTGGAATGAAAAAGTATAAAAGGCTTGTAAGCTGCGGAGTAAAGCAGCAGCCTCCTCTGTCTTGTTTCTAACGAGCTTGGGACTCTGTTCCATAGCCCGGGCTATTTGAATAAATCTGGGTTCCTCCTGCAGACGAAGGCTCCTGTGTCTCCTTTTACTACGTATGAAGGGTATGGAAGACTTGGGCAATTCCCCGCCGCCGAGACCCAGTGAGTGGGTTATTCCGGTTCTTCAAATGGCACCCGAATAGGGACTCCACGAGTACGAAGGTCAGGCCCGGTGGATGTGAGGAGGTGCACGGAGAGACTCCGACGGAGGCGCCCTACCCGAGGGATTCTTGCAATCCGGTAAGCCGAACGACTCGCCCGCTGTTCCTCCCCACCCGGTCTGGGCCACATGACCGCGTCCTCGCTGGAGTCCCCTAGCAAATAATTTCTGGAGCAGGACACAGCCCTACGTCTGCAGAAGAGAACTACCCCTGTAAGGTAAGGGTGGACTGATCACCCACCAAGTCTGTATGATTCTGCTGTTATTGACCTTTGCAAAAGCCAAGCAGGCGAGGTGAATTTTAAAACCCGCCGGTGTCTGTTACCTATTTACAAGCATGCCAGTCAGTAGTAAGTTCAAGAAATTATGTTGTTGTATGTGTACGCAGGACTCCCAGCTGGAGGCGGCTTGTCCGCTTCCTCCAGAAGGGACCCCTGGCCATACGATGTATGTTAAACATGGCCCTTCTGCCATAATGTTTTCCCCATTCTGGGTAAAATATACGAAACAAAGTAACGCGGAATTACAGTGGCCACTTTTCGGCTCCTTTAATTCCCAAGTTCTCGCCAACTTAGAGGAACAATTAATGAAAAGAAAAACGCGCCCGTCTATGTTTGAATCTGTCCGATTTTGGAGGAAAGAGATAGAGCAGAGAGCTAGAAAGCAGAAGGCTCAAGAAAGAAAACAGGAACGCATGTCAATGGCCGACCACGCCAGAGTAAATTTACAAAATCAAATGACAAAATCGGTAGAAATAGCCAACAGGGAGCATGGGGCCCGGGTACAAAAATGCTATCCAGCTCGTGAGGAGAAAAGAAAGGGCCATATGGATGGGGGAGAAGAAGGTGATTCCTTGCTTGATACCATGCTAGAAAGCCCTCCTGCATATGCCCCAATGTACCCTGCCCTGACGCCTCACACCCCACATGTCCCCCGCCACCGCCCACTCCTGCCCCCACTGCCCCTCCTACTGTTCTTCCTGTCACACCAACCCTCCCGATTTTTCCTATGACACCGACCACGCCCGCTAACCCTGTCCTCACTGCGGGAATGACAACATGTCTCCATCCGCCCAACCCCTGCGGCTTTACCCCTACCCGCCCTTTTCCTACTTCCCCGTGGTCTACAGTTAAACAGGATTTATATAAAATGTTCAATTCCCCCCGACTGGCCTCCTTGCGCTCTGCAGTCAGCTTTTCGTCCCTTCGAGAAAATGACCTACAGAAGCAACAGTGTGAATGTTGGATAAAGAACGGGAATATTTATGCTTTTAAAGACATATGGTCCACCTTTTCCCAGTGGACGATTATGGAACAGACCACCTGGGCTGAATACATGTGTACGCTGGTCATGCAAAAATTTGAGAATGCGCTTATGCAGATACCCACTGGATTAATGGACCTTAGGTCACAAATAAGAAGAGGCGATGTTCAGGGAGAGGGGATGTTTGGTGCTGTGTCTGCTTTAATGGCTTACCGTGATATGACCGCTTTTTCCAACACCCCTCTAGAGACAGCTATGCCAATGAGAGAGGCGGCCCCTGTCTTTGTTAACGCACTTACAGATGCCCAAAATAATGGCAGAGGGGCTGTTGAGGCACACTGGCGCAGGCTTTGGGTTCATGTTCCTTGGAAAAGGTCAGAAGTAATGCAGTTAAAAGAACAATTACCAGATCCCCGGAAGAATCCGGCTGCCTTTTACAGAGAATTAGGTCAGATTATATCTGCAGGTACTCTCGTTCTTGAGGATATAGATTTACTTTTTGGTACGGTTGTTCCCACTGAAATTTGGGACAAGATTCGACATACTGATCATGAAGTGGCGTTGGGAGGTAAATGGGCTGACCTAGAGGCTATGGAAGAAGCAAGGGTAGGAGGGACTAAACCAGAAGCTGCCATCCTGACTTTGCCCGGTAAAATAATAACGTTTATGAAAACACTTTTGCCGGAAACTGTCATTAACTGGGATAAAATAAACGCCTTTAGGCAGCGAAAAGATGAGAATGTGGCGGACTTCTTTACCCGTTTTGAGACAGAATACAAGGGACATAGTGGTTTGGATCCCCGGACCCCAGGTTCTGGCCCAGTGTTTGTCGATAAGTTTGTCAGCAACTTGCTTCCTGAGATTTCCACCAGGCTTAAGAAAGTTGAAAGTACGTGGTCTGTCCAAACTATCACTGGTATCTTGGCTATGGCACAATATCATGAGAATAGGGAGAATGAAGATAGAGACAAGGAAAGTAAGAAGGTTAGGGATCTTAAGACTAAGGCACTTCTGCAGCAGGCTTACCCTCCCCGAGGTCCCGATGCCCGCGGGAATTTCAGACCTCAACCCCAACACCCTCCGAGGGCTCGCCAGTCTACCCCCTCCAGCCCTCAACATACGGGAGCCCTCCAAACAGATCAGTGTGCTTATTGTAAGGGGTACGGCCATTGGATAGACGAGTGTCCCGTGTTAGCTGAAAACATCCGAACAGGGAAGACTCGGCCTCGCGCTCCCAGGGAGGAAAGGCCGACTAGGGACCATGGCCCGCCCCATCCACAGGATAAAGAACGTAAGCCCAGGGATCACGTTCCCGCCCGGCCGCGCCCGGCCAATAGGTTTGATGGGTACGAAGCAACACGCACTTATTACAATGATGATTATGACGAAGTTGATGAGATAGGGTCCTACCAAGCATAGGACAGCCAGGAAAGGGGTATTACCAGAGTGCAAATTCCAGTGGATCAAAGGGGCCCGTATGTTCAAATGTCAGTTGTGGGGAACGATCGGAATTTTCTTTTGGATACTGGGGCCACCAGGTCTTCTATTGCACGTCTGTCAGTCCCGGAGGCACCCCTTTCTGGCAAAATAAATGTCTCCGTGGGTTTTGCAGGAACACCTGTGACGAGCCCTGTCTCTGAACCCCTCCTCTCGATATTGGCCCTGCACATGTTGACGCTCCCTTGGTCCTCACTACAGGTTGCAGTGAAAACTTGTTAGGCATGGATTTACTGAAAGCTCTGTATGCGACCATATCATGTAGTCCCCAAGGTGTATCCCTAACAATTTCTCCCACCGCAGCTTCCTATATGTATCTGTCTGGTCCCCTCCCACCAGAATTGCAGTTTTTACCTTCCTCCCTCTGGGCATCATCAGACACTGATGTAGGGTGTCTCAACATATCCCCTCATGTGGTACGCATCGAGCCAGGTGCACTTCTCCCCCGCCTCCGGCAGTATCGACTACCCGCGGAAGGAGAAATGGCCCTTTTAACAATAATATCTGAATTAATGGACAAGGGCGTAGTGGAGGAAACACGTGGCAATATCTGTAACAGTCCCATTATTCCCGTTCTTAAAAAGACCAATGGAGATGCTCTCTCCCCTAAAATATACAGATTCGTGATTGACCTGAGAGCCCTTAACAAAATAACAATCTCCCAATATCCTGTTGTCCCCGACATTACAGCCCTCTTAACGATGGTCCCTTCTGACGCAACGCACTTTTCTGTCATAGACCTGAAGAATGCTTTTTTCAGCATTCCTATACATCCTGACAGCAGACATTTTTTGGTTTCTCCCTTGGTGGGCGAAGCTTTAGATTCTGCCGCGCCCTCAAGGTTTCACCGAGAGCCCCAGTATCTATAGTCAAGCCCTCAAAAGTCAACTAGATTCCTTGGAACTCCCTGATAACTCCACACTATTACAATATGTAGATGACCTCCTCATTGCTGCAAATTCTGCCCCATCATGTAAAGAAGCTACTCTCTGTTTGTTATGCCACCTTGCCCTCCATAATCACAAAGTCTCTTTAAAAAGCTTCAGTTTTGTCAAGAGAAGGTGACCTATTTAGGTCATCTCCTCTCGAAGGAGGGAAGACAGCTCACCGCTGATCGTGTAGCCATTATCAATGCTATGACGGCCCCACGAACACAAAAGCAGGTGCGAGCCTTCATAGACCTAACCTCATACTGTAGACAGTGGATTTCCAACTTTTTGGCCATGGTCAAACCTCTTCTTGCCCTCACCACTAAAGACATATCAGACAGTTCCTTTCCATGGACTAGAGAGCATGCGCAGGCCTTCCAAGATTTAAAGAGGGCTCTGTGTACTGCTCCAGTCCTCGGTACTCCTGATTATAGCAAGCAATTTTTTCTTTTTGTACATGAGACAGACGGCTGTGCATGCGCTGTCTTGACCCAGATGTTCGTAGGTCACCATCGGCCATGTGCCTATTTTTCAGCCACCTTAGATCCTGTTGCAAGGGCTCTCCCAGGATGCCTATGGGCGACCGCTGCGGCCGCCCTCATGGTCCGTCAGAGTGCGGGGATCGTCATGAACTCCCCCCTGACTCTGATGGTCCCCCATTCTGTAGATACCCTCCTTAATAACACCAAGACACAGTACCTCACTAGCGCACGACTCACAGGATATGAACTGACACTCTTTTCCAGCCACATTAACATCAAGAGATGCACTGTACTGAACCCCGCAACATTACTCCCACTGGATACTCAGGATGCCCGCTTAAACCCACATGACTGCATATTAAGGACAGAGGAGGAGACGAAGGGACGGGTTGACTTATAGGATACCCCGATAGCAGAACCAGAAGGTACACTATATGTGGACGGATCATGTCTCAGAGGGCCAGATGGTAACACCTCAGCCGCCTATGCTCTCACGACATTAGGACAAGTAGTAGAAACAGCTCAGATTCCGCAGTGCTCTGCTCAAGCAGCAGAATTAGTGGCCCTCACTAGAGCCTGTGAGTTAAGCAAAGGGATGACGGTAAATATTTATACTGACAGCCAATATTCCTTCGGGGTGGCCCACAACTTCGGGAGGTTATGGAAAGAAAGGAATTTCCTTACTTCCCATGGGACCAAGATTCAACATGGCCCCCTAATTCACCGATTGTTAGACTCCCTGACACTCCCCAGAAAGGTGGCCATTATAAAATGTAAGGCCCATAAGAAAGTGACAGATGATGTTGGGAAAGGCAATGCCCTGGCTGACCAGACGGCCAGACAAACAGCTCTTAGAAAAAGGGAAGGAATGTATGTAGGAGGTCCCGCTAGGTGGGTGGCAGACGAGGGCATGGTTGAAAACACAGTACAGAGTGTGATCGATATTCAGTCCCATACTACTCCTGAGGAACTACGGGTGTGGAAGGAGCAATTAGCAAAGGAGGGAATTGATGGTTGCTGGGTCCGCACGACTATGGAAAGACAATGGATGTTACCTGACAGTCATGTGCTACCAGTAGTTACGATGGCCCATGGTCCTGCTCACATTAGTGCAAAGGGATATGTAAACTGTTGGAACCTACATGGTACAACTCTAAGATACCAACATATGCTGAAAAGCTGGTTAAAACATGCATGATTTGCCTAATGTATAACCCAGGAAAAGGCACAGTTACTCCTAAGGGAGGATTCTCTCCTCCTACCTTCCCTTTTGAAGTCCTCCAAATAGATTACATCCAGATGGACCGATGTAACAATTTAAAATATGTCCTAGTGGTGGTCTGTACCTTCAGCCGATGGGTGGAGGCCTACCCCGTCAAAGACTGCACCGCTATCACTACCGCCAAAATGCTATTAAAAGAGTACCTCCCACGATTCGGTTTGCCCCGCTTGGTCTGGAGTGACAACGGGACACACTTTACGGCTCAAATTATGGAATATATCTGTACAGCATTGGGTATAAAACAAAAATTTCATGCAGCTAACCACCCCCAGTCAGCAGGTCTAGTGGAGGTGTACAATGGCATCCTAAAAACTAAAATGGCCAAAATAGTAGCCGAGACAGGTGTCACTTGGGTTGATGCTCTGCCCTTGGCCCTATTGTCTACAAGAACAACAGCCCACACCAGGATAGGGCTATCCCCCATGAGATTGTGTTCGGGAGGCCTGCCAATGTATGGGGTGTCCCGCGGCCTAAGAAACTGTCTGATGTTGAATACCCTGTATTAACTGATTACCTGTACAGTCTAACTAATACCTTTCGTACTCTTTATCACCAGGTGCATGAGGCCATACCTGACAAAAGCGAGGGCCCAGGACACGTTATCCAACCTGGTGATTGGGTCTTAGTAAGAAATTTTCAACGGACTAAGAGCCTTGAACCCCGCTGGACACAGCCCCGTCAGGTGTTGCTGGCCACCCGCACCGCCGTGAAAGTAGAAGGTCTGAAGAATTGGGTGCATTCGTCCCACTGTAGGCGTGTGCCTCTGCCCCTCCCCTATGATCAGTGGGTGAGGGAAGGACAAGGAGACTCAGAAACAGAAACAGTCCCGACGTTTGTCCCATTCAGCGATGCCAGACTGCATTTTACATCTACGGAAGCAGAGAGTGACAGCATACTGAAAGGAAGGGTGGAACCCTCCCTTAACTCTGCTCAACGTCCAGAACAATTGTTTCCCGACCATACTGACCCTACTTCCGACCGATATAACTTGCGCCCCGAGGGAAGGCTTGCCTTTGACTTCGCCAAGTGCCTATAGGCTGTAGGGCTGTGATCTCCCCGGCCGAGAGTAGTGCTGGTGTGTCAGACTAAGGTACGCCATAGGGCTCTTGGCACCTGCGCCCAGTGGAAGCAACCACCAATCACAGA
The DNA here is from genome assembly GCA_963921515.1 of Calotriton arnoldi. Classification (NCBI taxonomy): domain Eukaryota; kingdom Metazoa; phylum Chordata; class Amphibia; order Caudata; family Salamandridae; genus Calotriton; species Calotriton arnoldi. The sequence goes on from CAWUFW010002089.1 coordinate 1,296,400, forward strand.
CAGCCACTAGAGGTCCCTGGCTTAGCACAATGGCTGCCGTCCAAAACACTCGAATCCAGAAACAATATGTCAGTCTCCGACATAGTAAATGCTTCATGGCCACCGTGGTGACGCTGTTTGTCTCCCTCATCCTGTCTATTCTTGGTTGGCTGTTACTAATCTACCATCCTGTTACCTCACCAACCCCTACCCCAACTCCTACAGAGCACCAGTATTACACGCTACCAGCCCACGAGTTACCCCGCCGTGCAGAATTCTTCAATAACACCTTCATCCAAATGTTGCATCATCATCAGCTGATCATGAACACTTCCAACTGCTGGGTTTGCGGACTGATGCCGCATTCCATGATACACCCTGTCCCATTCTTTCCCTACCCCTTTTCCATCTCTGGGTCTTGTCTTGCATGGTGGATGTTGATACAGGAGGCCTACACTGTCAATGGTACTGCCAATTCTGCCCTTGGAACATTTCAGGATGACTTCTGGCGGAACAGATCTGGCCATGCCAATGCTCCTTTTGCCCGACCAGCTCATCCACATCGCTACTATCACCAGATGAACTCGGTGAGATGGTAGTATTCAACTCAACCACTCGACGAACATTTTCCAGATTCCGCACAAGAAGGATACTGCCCGATGAACGAGACACTGTGAATGTCATAAATGTGCAAGGCCGTGTCTGCATCCATGGCCTAGGGACTAAGAAAGTTGGTACCAGTACTTGTAATATCACAACATCTTTAAACTCTACATCTCCTCCGAAGCTGGTGGCATCCCCCAACACCTATTTTATCTGTGGCACTGCCGCCTACACTTGGCTCCCCCGTAACTGGTCTGGTACCTGCTATCTGGCCTTCCTCCTTCCGCCAACGTATTCTACCCATGGGAGTTACCACCTGTTGATGAAGGGCGCTCTGCGTCGCTCATGTAGGGGCGACATATCAGCCGAGGATACAGCAGGCCAGGAAACCGGGGACTTCCTTAAAGGTTTCCTTCCATTCTGGGGCCCCATGGCAAACAGTCGGGCTGTACGAGGACTGACCAGGGTCCTTGAAGCCACCATCACAGTAACAGCTGGTGCCCTCTCCAACATCACTGCAGAACTACAGGCGGACCGCCTTATAACACTGCAGAACCGCATGGTCCTAGATGTCCTCCTTGCTGATCGTGGTGGTGTGTGTAAATTGATCGGCTCCAGCTGCTGCGTGTACATCCCAGACAACGCACCTTCAGTGTACTATGCCATCCAACGTCTGCATCGCCTTTCTTCCGAAATTCATCTGGATAAAGGCAACTGGTCCCTCACAGGCTGGATCTGGGGCCTCCTTTCCCAGTGGGGGTGGAGGGTCCTCATCTTCCTTGCCTTGGGAATAACTGTCCTGGTCTCCTGCTGTTTGTGCTTTCAGTGCCTGCCAGTGCTCTGTACAATGTGTGTCCAGACCATCCAGCCTCCACCCTCCAACATTCACAACACCAATATGATGATGATGCTCCAACAAGAAACCGATGGCCTTATGAACATTGACATTTCTTAAAGTATTTGCCACTCAATGGCAAAAGGAGGGTCTGAGGAAAAGTGTTCTTCTGATCGGTATCATTTGTACCAGGACTCCATTGTTTTTCATTGCCATTTCGTGTCAAACACTTCCACACGACCCACCTGGTCGTTTCTGCTGATGCCTGAGGAAATTCTAACTAACACGACAAAAAAAACATCTTGCAGCCTGCATTTCTGCCCAGGAACTGTCGCACACCCAACCCCCTGTTCTTTGCAGTTCGACAGAAAACCATGAGACACTCACGCCCTGTGTAAATGATTTGTTTCCCATCTCCTGCTCCCTGCCTGGTAAACATCCTTGACACCGTGATCAGGTTATCTGGACAATGGTCTGACTGCTGGGCCTTGATCAGGGTGATTGGACAATGGTTTGAATGACCGAGCTTTGATCAAGCTGATCGAACAATGACCTGAATGACCGTGCTTTGATCAAGCGGAGTGAACAATAATTTGAGTACCAAGCCTTGATCAGGTCACCAACTACAAACACCGTCTGGATCTGGTTATCAACTGCAAACACTGCCCTGATTGAACAATGGACTAACAGCCAAAAGACTGGAATGAAAAAGTATAAAAGGCTTGTAAGCTGCGGAGTAAAGCAGCAGCCTCCTCTGTCTTGTTTCTAACGAGCTTGGGACTCTGTTCCATAGCCCGGGCTATTTGAATAAATCTGGGTTCCTCCTGCAGACGAAGGCTCCTGTGTCTCCTTTTACTACGTATGAAGGGTATGGAAGACTTGGGCAATTCCCCCGCCGCCGAGACCCAGTGAGTGGGTTATTCCGGTTCTTCAATTCGTTAAGAAAGAATAAGAGACTGGGAAGCATATTGGATATACGTTATCCACCCACACCAAATCCAAAAGGGGCATGAACACTTCACAAAAGGAACAGTATATGAATAACAGGATTTCTTCCAAACAATGTGACACTGGATTTATGTGTGGTATTAGATTTAAATTTGTGTACCCAGAATGGTTCACTGGTACCTGATTTCTCCACTTGGGGTACTAGCCAGAGAAGAGCATGCACTCTAAAAAGTAGTGCAAGAAGGTCCAGAGAAACTGACTTTAGAGGCACCGCAGCCGAGATCTTTGTCTGAAGCGCTGGTTCTACGCCAAAAGGTTGGGCAGAAGACAGGGGCAGCTCCTCCGTAATGGCAGAGGAGGGTCGCCCCACTGCCAGCACAAGAACACGTTGTTATTATCGTTTTATTTATCTCTGTCAGAGTTATTTACATCTGACAGGAGGGGTGGGGCCAGGGCAGGGAGGACTACTCTCCACTTGTAAGTGCGCATATGTGTTTGGCCGGCTGTGTCAGGCTGGCCAAACACACAAGCGCACTTATGTTTCTCCAACCCGGCTGTATTGTACAGCCGAGTTGGAGAAACCCCACAGGCTCCAAGGCACAGTCTGACAGCAAACGAAGCCGCTCAGACCAATCCTGGCGCTGCTCTCGTGCAGAGCAGCGTCTGGTTTGGGTGGGGAGCCTGGGCCCTAAGGCACATCCACTTCCAGCTTCGAGACACGACGACGCCAGGAGCAGGAGGAACAAGGGGTAGTAGAGGCAGCAGAGCGGAGTTCAGCGGCAGGTAAGGGGTTTTCATTTTATGTTTTTTGTATTTGCCAACGTCTCCTCTCCCCCTCCTGCCACCCTACTGGTTTTAATTGACGGCAGCTGCCACTGGCTGAAGATATAGTAATCGGAGAAGCACGAAAGAGACACATGAAGATTTGGGTCACAATATTTATTGACAATACATGCTGTGTGTCCCATGCTCACACAATGTTTCTGCTGTTGCGCAACATCTTCCTATTACGCTAAAGTGTGTGGTGACAGTTTCTACAAAAAAGGAAAGAACAAGCAATACAGGTTACACACCACTTCATCTGCAGCCCCCAAGTTCACATTCCCAAAGTGGAAATATTGGTTTATGATTTTATTTAATATTTGTCAGGTTCAACATATCTTAAAAACCTCAAGATGCCTTACAAAACTCAGAGTTGGTTCTGCCCTGTGCAAATGAGACTGGGTGTCATTCCTAACCCTAAATGTTATAAATACAGCTTTTAAAAGCTTTAATACGGGAAATAGCCTAAACCACGCAGTCAGAACAACGTGTGGCTGAACAACGCAGGCGTAACCATGGACGTCTAAACCACGCATGTGCCTTTAACACACATATGCATGGTTTAGACGTCTGTGGTAGTTATCGCTCTAGACCGCGGGCGGGGGAGATCTGGGCGGGGGGTCGGAAGTGAGTTCCTGCCGGGACGAGGAACTTGGTGAGTAAGATTATTTTACTTTTTGAACAGTTTTTTTGACTGGGACGCCGTTTTTAGGGCTAAGGGTGGGGGGCTGGATAGTATGGACCAGGGATAGGGTACTTCTTTACAACGTAGGGTCGGGGGTCCCGGCTGTGGGGCAGTTTTAGGGCTTAGGAAGGGGGGGCTGTGGTGTTTTTAGTTATAGGGGGAAGGTTTTAGGGCTCAGGGCAGAGAGGGAGGTCAGGCTCGAGTTCTGGGGTAAAGGACTAAGGACTTAGGGTCGTAGATGGGGGCGGTTTTAGGGCTTGGGGCAGGGGTGTTTTTTTAGTTATAAGGTGAAGTTTTTAGGGCTCAGGGCGGAGGGGCAGGGTCGAGTTCTGGAGTGAAGGATTTAGGTCTTAGGGGCAGGGGGTTCGGGTCGAATTCAAATATAGGGGCTGGATTTTAGGGCTCAGGGCACAGAGGTGCTGTGGTGTTTTAAGGAGTGGGGTGGGGTGGGGTGGTCTTCGTATTTCGGGCTGTGGACCACTTTTAGGATTCAGGGCACTGGGTTTTGGTGTATTTTTAGGGCTGGAGTCGTAAGTCAGGACAGGTGGCTTAGTTTTAGGGCCTAGATCGGGGCTAGGGCAGAACCTTAACCACGCATATGTCATTACAGCCAAATTCGTTGTAAAGGCATGCATGGTTAATACGTGGTCGTTTTTGAGACCGTGTTGTTCGTCCACGCGTGGTTGGGGATAGCGTGGTTGGAACATGCAACCTTTTAATACTAATGCCAAAGCACATCAGAATTCATTTATCATGCTCCACTCTCCTGTTGAGGATTACATCCTTTCCACAAATTGTCGGGAATTTAAAGAAACCTGAAAGCCTACACTGAACTGAGGAAAGAAATTTTTCATAGTTGCAAAAAAAGGAGCAACTGAACAAAGTCGTTAGATCCCAGTTCACCAAAAGGCATACGTCAGAGCAAATTGCTTTTCTTTCTAAGTCATATGGCATGAAATACAATTATTTGTGGATTAATTAAGTCTAGACCTTATGGAGCTATTAGTTTGAAGAAACATAGCTTTGGCAGGATGAACCAGCTATCTGTCAGATTATCTTTTGTACAAACAATCCCAGACCAAACCATGTCTAGCTCCAGGAGGTTAAAATTGGTTAAATAAGGAAGCATACATCAAAAGGTTGTGCTACCACCCCCATTTAAATTTAAAAGGCAGCTCGTGCCCCTGATGTCATCTGCAGGTGGCTGTGGCGGAAGCTGTCTGCTGACTGCACCAGATGCAGGAGGCTTGATATGGCTGTGGTGACATACAAAGAACAGAAAAGCAACATCCGAATTTGTTATTTTTGGGTAGAAAAGGCAGTCTGGAAAGTGAGGTGATGCAGCTCTACCTCCCACAGGGACAGCTGATTTTAAGGTTAGCTACGCTACTTTAACCGCTAAAGAATCCATTTAACACCGAAACAATTCTCTCCCATGGGTACGTGGGAGGGTCAGCAAGATGAGATGAAGGGTGCCAATGGCTGCACATTGACGTCACTTCCGCCCTGGCAATACACATGAAGAGAATGCAAACAGCTTTGAGGGAAGCCAGCCACGTACACATACACCACTGGAGAGATGGCAGGTGCTGTACTGCTGCACACCAAGCATATGATGTGCAGAAGACAAGGCTGAGTACTACAGAGGATACTGCGAGTATTACTGGCTCTCGTTAGCTATATGGAGTTTGCACACACTGAGATAGCCGACGTGTACCTCTGGAGGCTACTTAAAGTGCAAGGGATCTGCCCTATTATGGTTCACATTGGAGAGCAGCATGGATAGGTTGAATGACAAATGAAACCAGCGTTAGGGGGTCTTGACCTAAGCAACCTGTTAACAATTAAAACATACACGCTCCTCAATATGGCAAATTACAACGAGTATGTAAAATGCTTGGTTGGTTGTGCAACAGGAAGCTAACTCACAGAACTGAAATACCATTATCTCATGTGAAAACGATCCCTCGTGCGTGAAAAAATGTGAGAGGTATCAGGCTGTTGTGATTTTGCAACCAGCAGGGGAAAACTTGTACTTAAAAATAATTCCGGATGGAAAATCCAAACAAAGGCGCATTTGTATTTTAATACTCGGAACAGCACACAATCGTTCCCCACATCCTATGCACTGAGGTCACACTGGCCTAGTCGAGCACAGCACACTACAAATACCGCTAGACAGAGCTTGTAATACAGAATGTATCTGAAGGACTTACATTTTCATAGCACTATTCAGTAGATAACTCACTCAGTCACCTAGATACAAGACAAAATTAAGGTACAATAAAAGGATTTCTGGGCAAGGAAACATTTCTCTAGGGTTGAAAAGCCAGAGTTGAGTGATTTGCAAAACCTATCTTGCGCCACTGGATAGGAACCCGTGCTGAGCAGCACGCTGCCATGCCTGCCAGCCCCTATCTGCAGTGCTTAATTTGAAGCCAGCGGTTTCAGGAAGGTTGAACACCACAATCATTTTCCGGGGCCGGCACCTATTTTTCCTCATCAGACTTTCCCCAGTGCAAAAGAGAGAAAAACACATAAGGGAGAAAGAAAGAAGAAAAGAAAGAAGAAAAACAGTGGCAAAGGGAGGAAGCAGTTACGAAAACCAACCTGCATCAGTGGGATTAAGAGGCAATGAGTGTGTGGTGGTGGATGAAAGAGGCATGAGGTGGAATCAATACTTCAAAGTATTGGCATTCGACACCCCCAATATTCTTCACACCAGCCACAGGCTTCCGAGCAAAACTTTGGGCCCAGGCACTTCTTGTTTTACAAAGTAAGCACTGCTTGTCAGGTATGCAGCGCCCATTGGGCCAAAAGGGCATGAAATAACTCCCCATCCCAATTGTGTATCTTTGCCCAGGCTGCTGCATATTCCAGGTGACACACAATTGTGCAGGACTACACTGGAGATGGGCCCTCAACAACAGCCTTAAAGAAAGTTCGATTGAAGTGCATAAGAAACGTATGGGAAATGTGATTTTGAGTGCTGTTGTGGCAAAGTCAGGGAGATCGAGGGTGGGGTCAGATATATGGCTAAAAAGAAAAATATATTCTCCAAATTATGTTGTTGGTCTTTTATCTACAGGTAAATAAATACATAATATAACCCACACCCCTGAAATGAAAACTAAATGAAAGTTAAATGAATCTCAATCTTTTATGTTATGAAAGTTCACTTGGTTAACACGACCACTGCAGATGTCTGTGTGTGTGTAACCTGTAACAAAACTGAATTCTTGTTGGTGCACTGGGGAATAGTGATATATGTATTTATAGTTCCATGAGGTTCCAGCCTGCGACTGAAGCACTGTGAACATGCAAGTCATTATTTTAAAAAAGTTTTACGCACAGTATAAAATAAACTATCACAAAATATGCAAAGAGATTAAGGGCCTTATTTAGCGGTTGGAGGATGAGCTACTCTACCAAAACTTGGTGGATACCTCTCCGTCTTATTACAAGTGCCTTAAGCTTTAACTGGGCCACTGGAATTATGCAACAGGAGAGGACCAAATTATGGAGCAAGATTGACTATAATTTTGCAGCAAGAAAAGGCAAAATATGCTGGACAATACTGCACAGATTGTGATATTATTACTTCATTATTTTGTTATTTTTACATGTTAACAGTGGCTTAGAAAAGCTTTCCCAAAGACAGAAATAAACAACTGAAAACTGACTAGTCAATGTTTGCAAAGGGGCATTCTATGGCGCGGCAACATGTGCTGCTGTGTTTTAAGTAACATTTGATCAGTTTGAGCTAACAACAATTTTTATTTCTAAAATCTGCAAATTATGCATTAGATGATGCATTATATGGCAAAAGCGGCATATCCATAATGATGCAGAAAACACCTCACTGCAGAATTGCCTAATTCCAATAGACCTGAACATAATGCACCTGGTATTATGGTGGTAGGGACATCTGCCACATCTGTGACAGAGTATCCTGTCCACCAATCTTAAAATAAGGCCCTTATGTTTTAAGATAAAACAATTGTGTTAAAAAAATATTTTTAGTAATAAACAATTAGACTGTACCCAATGCCAACCTTTTTTAAAGTTTCCTTTGGAGAGATGCACTCCAGAACACAGGTGACAACTCTCAAATTATCTCTCAAAAAGAATTTATTTTTCCCCATGAAACCTCAAATTACTCCATTAATTAAAGCTGTATAGTGACTCCCAAGCAGCCTCTAGATTAGCTGGTCAACCAAATGCTACATTTATATTGTTTTCAGGTAGCATGCACCCTGAAAAGAAGGCTAGTTTTTTCGTGTTTTTATGTCTGCCTCTCCCTTGGTTTCATAGAAAAGGATATTCCTCCATTCCCTTTCAGTCAGAGGCACCTCAATGGTGGCATTATGTTCTAGAGCCTTTTGTTTTTTACCAAAAAGTATGGGAACTGTAAAAGATTGGTAATGCCGTCCCCAATAGAGCCTGGCCACTTCAACCACTGAGGTAATCAAAAAGCCATTTTCAGGAAGAGGAAGTGTTGCTTGTTTTTTTCATTGCTTCTCATGCCTCACAGTATCACGCTCTCTCTGCCTTTTCCTCAAAAAACAATGTTACGCTAGGAATCATTTATGTTTCCATTAAAACTGTCTCAATATTACAGTTGGCCTTACCAGAATATGCTATAAATAAAATCATCTGTGATCTGATTTTATTTCTATATATTTTCCATAGTAAGTCAACAAGATAGTTTAAACATAGTAGGTGCCCTAAGTGATGGCACAGTGTGAGTGCAAAAAAAGGGAGCCAAAGAAATATATACCACATAAAGCATAGGTGAATATTTACATTATTTACAGGCTCGGTTAACACACAGACAGGACAGGAAATTACTTTCAAAATCTGACAATATAAATATTCAGATTTGAACAGTCCAACAGTGAATGATATTTGTGAGACACGCACAAGTCTACGTTTCGACCCCTTTAAAAGAATCACATTCGGACTTCATCAGGACAAAAGGACTTTGGTAGGAACCTGGCTGAACAAATTATGGTCTGTAACTAGAAACACCTGTAAATTGTTAGCATAATCTTAAACAAGTCGAGGTCTTACTGCAATCTTCTATGTGTGAGGCTAACTTTAGAGAGTGTTTGAAGTTCTCTTACACACCATGCAGCCCATAGAAACCTCTTTGCCTATTCTGCACACTTGCAAGGTGCCCATAAAAGGCATGGGGCCAAAATTGGAGGTAGCCGGAGGGGAATTCATTGTGGAATACAGTTCGGCACAATTATAAGAGGACCATTGTTCCTCCACAGAAATGCATTTGGTGCAGGAACAACAAACTCGATTTTATCGGCTGGAAAATGCAGCTGATAAATTGACTGTGTGAAAAGGCTACATTGTAGCTTGGACCCCTTTCGATATTTCTTGCCTGAACCTCAGACAAAGGACTGGGCAGCATTACATGCTTTTCCCCCCAGCCAACATTCTTCATGCCTCCTTCACCTTCCTTGCCCCCACGGCAGCCCCCTGCACATTTTAACTCCTGTTGACAGCAGGTAGTAAATGTATATGTCAAACCCCAGAGAAAATACAAAAAAGAATATCATGCAAAATACTGCAAGTTAAATCTGGAACCACATAGTAATTACGCATTCCGTAGACGTTAACTTATAATTGTATGGTCCTGGTGCATTGTTACTGTACGGTACTGGTATTTACAGGTGTTGAGTTTGCACCCCCCAGTACTGTGCAACGTGTGCTGCTTAAAGTGCCTGGGATAGATCAACAGGAATGAAAGCCCCAGCTATCACACCTCACCACATCTACAAATACACAGCAGGGTTACTTCACCACACTTTAATTTCAACAAAAGACAAGATGCAAGACTCCATCATAATGTCATAGAGAGAGACAGCAATATTGTATTGAATTGTCACTTGCATAGAGGCCCACAGATATGCTAGAAATGTTGCTTTGTTTTATTTTCTTAATGCTTTGAACCCATTCATAACATCAGGCACTATTTAAACTGAAATAGAACTAAAATATATATATTATGTCATCACTTTTAGCACTGATTCCAATTAATGCACCAGCATTCCAAAGCATGCCCAATTACTTGATTCTAGGAAATTGTTGTGTTAAGCAAAGTATACTGTGTGTCCTGTTATCTTCATGGTACTGTGAAGTTCATATGGATTCCTTTCACAGGCGCTGTTTTGTGGTTTATTGGATGTACTCTCAGGTCTCTTAGCCTGAATCCCTGAGTTGTACGTTCCAAGATTAGCTCCCTTATTCTCTATACACTTTTTTAATCCTGTATTCTATGGGTTTGAACTGTATATGTCCAGACCACTCCATAGATGGCATGCGGTGGCTTGTGCAGCTGTCTGTATCTTCATGCATCTCTCCTACACCCATGAGTAAGCACATCTACGCACTTATTTACCAGCCATATGCACACACCAAAACACTTCAAGCCTAGGCCATACTGTACTTCCCCAATTTTGTTCATCAATTAGAACTGAATGCGTAAACAACCTATCTCTCATTCATTTTATCTTTGATGTCACAGAGAGGTATAACAAGAAAATGTAATGAGAGCATAACTCTGATACTGACGAATGACATCAAAAAGCTCCTCATATAGGTTGTCCGACAAATGCAAACTGTTACATCTATTGCACTCTATGGAGTAGCATGCTTCCTCTATGCATGCAATCTGGTGCCTTGTTAGGAGTATAAAGCACTGTATAAAGAGAACTACAATACAATACAACATACCTAAACGCTACAGCATCACAAGGCCATAATAATGACAACACAGAGCTAAGTAAAAGTGTATTGACATAAGCTGTCCCTGCCTTCTATAAAGGTACAGACTTTACTTGGACCCTGATTCAAAGTTGTATTTTAAAATTCAATCCGTTGGCAAATTGATGTTTGAGCGGAGGTGACTATTCTGAGTTGTGCACCAGTTGTCACATAGACAGATTTCACCAGAAAAAGTCTGAAGAAATATATCAGGGTAAAATAGTAAGACATAACGCAAACATAATTAATTGGTGTAGTAAACACTGATTCCATGTTAGGTTTCATTCTGAGGTGGGGAGCTCAGGAGAATTTAAATATGCTGCCCAACAAAATCCCAACACCAGGGTAGCAATAATTACTGTGTGCACTAATAATCACCCGGATTATACATAACAGAGAACCAAGCCCTTAGTCTCCAAATCTATCTTTGTGCTTCTTTCACAATGATATCCATATAGGTACATAGCTTACAATATATTAGTCTCAGTTTGGGGTAACCAAGCTTACGCTGCTGTAATCTCACAGCCTCTAATAAATCTTCACCTCAGCTTTGCACTGACAATAAAATCACATATTATAAAGAGAGGAGTGGGGCGTGCATGTGTGTGTGTGTGTGCACGTGAGCATGCATGAATGTGTGTGGAGTCAAGGGACCATTAAGTCTGTCTATTTTGCTGCAGTCACCAGCTCTGGCTTTGCTTTTGCACTATGATAACATTATAAAGTATATTAAATTAAATGAAAAGGATTTTTTTTAAAGAACACCTAAATATGTTTATATTTATATCTAAAATTATTACATATTAAAAGTTACTAAAAGTTTTGCATAGAATGAAAAGTTTCCTAGCTATCGTAACGGAAGAAGTTTCAATTCTATTAAGGACTCAGAGGCGAGGATTATGCTATTCTTTCTCCACTTTATTGAATAGCAGCCATTTGAAGTTAAAATAAAACAAACTACTATTCCCATGAAACATCGGGAATAACAACAATCAAAACAATAGAGTGTCCATGGATAGAGAGTCCTCTTCCATCTGCACCAATCACAGGGCTCCTGGTAGTCCCCTGTCACTGTCCATTCCCCCTCTTTCGTCGCTCAAGGTCAGCCAGCCAGGACGCTTCACGAATATTGTTTGCCAGTCGCCTGTAGAAGCAAAGGCATAATGTAAGCGACAGCAATGGCTAAGGGTTAGCCCTATAGGGGAAATATCACAGATACATTCGCAAAATCTTGACAGTTAATGTGGACATAAGCAAGCTAAAGAATTTACTTACCCCGGTACTAGGGTGGGAAGGTTACCAAAGGAACTTGTACCCTGGGTGGGATAATCCTCGCCTCCGAGTCTTTAATAGAATTGAAACTTTCCGTTACGATAGCTAGGAAATTTTTCATTTTATGTCAGGACCGGAGGCGAGGATTATGCTCGTTTAAAGCTTGCTCACAACCAAGGGAGCCATGTCAATAACCGGTTTGAAGTAAAAAAGCTTAAAGGTAGAGTCTGAAGACCAGTCTGCTGCATTCAGAATGTCTTCCAGACGAGCTCCCAGGGTAAACGCTTTAGAGGCAATTGCCCTTCTGGTAGAATGAGCCCCGAAGGCACGTAGATCAATGCCTGCTTCCTGCATCACCCATCTTACCCAACGGGTAATAGTGGGGGAAGAAACAGCTTTGTGGGGCTTCTTGAGCGCAATAAGCAATTGCCGCTCTCCCGGAGGACGAAATTCCTCTGACATTTCCTCATATGCTTTGAGGCAAGAAACAACGCACAGCTTCGGAGAATCCGGAAAGGCGGGATAAGAAATGGTTTTCATCCCACATTTAGTGCGTCTACGAATTGTGAAGGTAACTCCCGTCGGTGAGAAAATCCTGCCTGAAACGTCCAGGGCCCTGACGTCAGAGACCCGTCTGCAAGAGACAATGCAAAGAAGCATGGCTAACTTCGCCGAGAGCTCCTTTCTAGAGAGGAACCTGTTCGGCTGCCAGGACAAAAACAAGTTCAGAACCTGGTTAACATCCCAGAGCTGTGAATATCGAGGCTCTGGAGGGAGGGAGAGGCGGATGCCTCGAAGGAGGTGACAGATCAAGGGATGTTCCCCCACAGGAGAGCCATCCACCATGGTGTGGCCTGCTGAAATGGCAGAACGGAAGGTATTAATGGTGCTGTAAGCCAGGCCCTCTTCCGCCAGGGCAGCCAAAAAATTCAGAATGGAGGTCACATCTGCTGCCACGGGATTGAGACTCCGTCGCACACACCAACGATACCACCTTCTCCAGGTGGATCGGTAGCGCTTGACGGTACTCGGCCCAGGCCTTGGACATGAATTTCTCAGCCACTCCTGAAAGGCCTGGGACCGCCCATCGTCCCCTGTAATCCGCCACGCCATCAGAGCTAGCGAGCCTTGCGGAAGCAATGGGTGGGGATCCTTGTTTGGACTGAGAAGGAGAGTTGGAAAGCGGGGGAAAGGGATTGGAGAATCCCAAGAAAGTTCCAGAAGAACTGGAAACCAAACTTGTGACCTCCAAATTGGTGAGATAAGCACCACGTCCGCTCTCTGGCGTCGAACCTGGGCCGAGACTCTCGTTATCATGGAGAACGGGGGAAAGGCATAGCCGGTTTCGCCCTGCCAGTCCTGCAAGCACGCATCCGTCCGCTCTGCAAGAGGATCTGGCCTCCAACTGAAGAACCTGGGAATCTGGTGGTCCAGGCGAGGAGCAAAGAGGTCCACTGAAAACGGACCCCACATACTCTGGAGGTCCGCAAATACCCCCGGGTGTAGCTTCCAGAGGCTCACGTCGTGGAAATGGCATGAGCGGAAGTCTGCCACCTGGTTGTCCTGTCCTGGAAGATACTCCGCTGTGACGGAGATGTGATGGTCCAGGCAGTACTGCCAGAAGTTTGCCGCCATGTCCGAGAGTGCTCTCGAGCGCGTGCCCCCTAGATGGTTGATGTATCGGACCGCCGAAATGTTGTCCATCTTGAGGAGGACGCAGGACTGGATGGAGTCCTTGGTCCAGCACTGGATCGCAAATGATCCCGCTAAGAGCTGCAGACAGTTGATGTGTAACCGTTGTTCTTGTGGTGACCACACACCTCCCGTGGTGAAGTCACCACACCTCTCGCCCCAGCCGGATCTGCTGGCGTCTGATTCTGTAATGACATCTGGCTCGGAACCGAAGATTGCGCGCCCATTCCAGGCTTCCATATTGGTGAGCCACCACTGGAGCTCCTCCCTAGCGTCCGCCGAGAGGCTCACTTTTTGTGAGTACGAGAGGCCTCTGCGTGGGTGTGTGGCCTTGAGGCGCTGGAGGGCTCTGTAATGGAGCGGACCCGGGAATATAGCCTGGATCGAGGCCGAGAGGAGGCCCACTATACAGGCTAGCTGTCTGAGGGAGATTTGAGTCTGCGAGGGAGCTCTCCGAATCTCGTGGCGGATCTTTGTCATCTTGCGAGACAGAAGGCTGAGAGTAGACACCACGGAGTCGATCGAGAAACCAAGCAAAACGACCCTTTGGGCTGGAATCAGAGTGGATTTTGCCTCGTTGACCACGAACCCCAGGCTCTGAAGGAGGTCGACCGAAGTCTGAAGCTGGCGAGATAGAGTTTTGGGGCACCGAGCCATCAGCAAGATGTCGTCCAGGTGTCTCATACCAGACGCTCGCAGGCGTTCTATCACTGGTCGGAGGACCTTGGTGAAGCACCAAGGGGTGGAAGAAAGGGCGAACGGGAGAGTGGTGAACTCGTATGTCTTGTTCGGCCAGAAAAACTGCAAGAACCTCCGGTGGGGAGGAAATATGGGGATCGTGAGGTAGGCGTCCTTGAGATCGAGGCGCTTCATTCAGTCGTGGGGCCTGAGAATATCGCGAAGGAGATGGAATCCCTCCATCTTGAAGTGGCGGTAAACCAGCCACTCGTTGAATTCGCGCAAGTTCATGACAGGCCTCTGGCCCCCGTCCATCTTGTACACCAGGAAGAGGTTGCTGATAAAGCCTCTGGGGTGGGGAAGGGTTTCCGTAATCACCTCTTTGTCCAGAAGAGACTGGACCTCCTGGTCGACTAGGGCGGCATCTGCTGATGAAAAGGAGAGGGGGCACGGGGAAACCGGTTGCGAAGGCTCCCCGTTGAGCTCTATGTGGAACCCTTGTACGGTTTGCAAGACCCAGGCGTCCCCCGTGATGGAAGTCCAGGCCTGGGGAAAATGGGCCAGACGGCCCCCCACTTTTAGAAGGGAAGAAGGGAGAACACTCACCGGAAGAGTTGGAGGCGCCACCGCCTCTGCCGCCTCTGTGTTTGCCACGTCGTCCTCGTGTCGGGTAAAAGTTCCCAAACCTGGCCTGGTCCTGATATTGACCGTGGTTGGAGCCTTGTCCCCTTTGCTGGTTAGGGCGGCCGGACAAGCGGCCCCTGCATCGTCCGGCCCCTCGGAAAACCCGAGGGTGAAACACCTTTTTAATGGAAGATTGCGCCTTGTCTAAAGACGTAAAGGTGTTCACAAACCTCCCTAGTTCTTTTATGAAGGGCTCCCCGAAGAGGACGCCCTGTGCAATTGGGCCCGCTTTCGAATCAGCCAGGTCCCCCAGTTTGGGGTCTACTTTGATTAGTAGGGACCTGCGCCGCTCCGTAGAAATAGCGCAGTTGGCATTACCGAGAAATACCACTACGCACTGGGCCCAAGAAGAGGGGTGCTTAGGGGAGATCAGGGACCCCGACAACTTTGCTTCCTCTGCCATGTCAAGGATTTTGGTGATTGGACCTAGGGCGTCTAGGAGCTTGTCTTGACAAGCGCGCCAAGACCTGTCGATGCCCTTCTTCGGGTCTTTGACAAATGTTTGGAGGAATGTCGCCATGCGGGGGTCAATATCGGGGGTGGCAGCTACTTTCCCCTCGAGGGAGGGGCGGGGGCACTCCGCCCTAAGACAGTTGCGAGCTGTGGCCTCTAGCGGCCGGCGGATCCGGCTGGCGACATATTGGGCGACCTTGTCTGAAGGTGCCCAGTCTGAGGACCTAGGATGGAGGATATCGTCCGGGTCTAACATGTCTGCACAGAGGCTCTGGGTGTCTGAATTGGGCGCAGGGCGGGAAGGGCGCCATGGGCGTGACGGGCCAGCGGCATCGTCATTGTCCCCTTGATTACCATTCCCTGGGGTAGTGGGAGTCACTGGAGGGACAGTGCTTGCCAGAAAAGCCTGTTTGAGGCGGTCGAAGGCATCTGTGTCCACCCCCGCGTCTCTGGCGCATTTGGCAGGTGGAGGCTGCTGGTCAGCGGGGGCTCCGCTGGGGGGTGAGGCGGCCGGTAAGGTCTGGGCGGCCTTGGCCAGCTTGTCGCAGGCCTGCGCAATCTGGCGGGACAGGCGGTCCTCAAGGGGTGCCATGGCTTGCCCTACCGCCTTGTGAATAGATGCATCTATTGTATCGTAAAAGTCATCGTCTCACTGAAGAGCGGTAAGTGGGTCCTCCTCCCACTGATCATCCTGGTATGCCTCATCCTGGTAAGTATCCATAAGGGCTAGGAGGAGATGGCGTAACACCAGGTAAGTGGTTTAATGTTGTAGAGGGGTTACTTCGGGATAAATGGGGGCTGGGTGTCAGCCTGAAATTTCAGCGGGCAGTGCTCGCGTTAAGGTGGACTGAAAGCCCGGGACCCAACAGCCCTGGTGCAAATAATGAAAGGGCAGCCTGCCAACAAGGGTCCCAGCAGGGCAGTAGACCTGCAGCACTGACTCAAGAAGAGAGCGTTATTAGGCCTAAAGTTACGGACCTCCGGGCGGGAAAACCGCTGATCAATCTGCCTAATGACAGAATACAGACCCGAACAATGCGGGCGTTCAATGGGGGCGTTCGAGTGTAGAAGCGCTGCCTAACGGCAGAAATAACAGACCCAAACAGCGGGTGTACCGGCAGGCGAACAAGGCTCCCCCACGGCACTGCGGCTTGGGTTGAGGAATGCGCGGAATCCAAGCACGCACGCCGCGGTTTGGGACGGGCAGGGGCGCCCTCTGTCGGCGGGAGGAGCGCACCGCGAGCCCGCACCGTGTATACGCAGCCGCTAGGGAGCTCAAACGCTCCCACGGCCGGGCGCGAGTCAGCCGAGTAGCAGGTGACTCGCGGGTTAGGCAAAGACAAAACCTGATGAGATGTAACTTAAAAACACACAATAATGCCAAAGCTGAGACGGGCGCGCGTCGGCGATTGAACGCTCGGAGCGCGCAGCCGCTCACAGCTGCGCCGTGAGGAGTACACGGTGACTAAGCAATGAGTGTAATCAATCACAGTTCACAAATATGACACAAAAAAGGCACAGTAGCTCTAAGAGCATATAAATAAGCAACGCTATGGCCCTAAGGCTGAAGGTACTAGAAACAAGCACAATAATCAAGAATAATCGGAGTGAAAATAAATAGGACTTATCTGGCTGCAAGCAGCGAAGAAAGAGGGGGAATGGACAGTGACAGGGGACTACCAGCACCTTGGAGCCCTGTGATTTGTGCAGATGGAAGAGGACTCTCTATCCATGGACACTCTATCGTTTTGATTGTTGTTATTCCCGATGTTTCATGGGAATAGTAGTTTGTTTTACTTTAACTTCAAATGGCTGCTATTCTATAAAGTGGAGAAAGAATAGCGTAATCCTCGCCTCCGGTTCTGACATAGAATTAATTTTCAATGATTTTATTTTATTTTTTTAAATAAATTAACATTTATTTTTTAATAGAAAATGGGTTATTACCATATTATATAATAAAACATTTGTTACAATTGAAAAGTAATTATTTGTAACAATGAAATACATGTATATATATTCTTAATAATGTAAATAAATTAATTTATTTTAGTATTATGTCCTATGGGATTTTATTTGAAGTTTCTACCTCCATTATTTTCTATTAGATGGATAGCTTCACAACATAGTTTGAAGTGTTAGCCCCGTCTCTATTGGTTAACATGTTAGCACCCCCTCTAAAGTTCAGATCTGCTTGTCTGTATAAAATTCAACTAGAGAGGCAGACAAAAAAAGTTCTGGTCGACAGAGGCCTGTGTGGAACCACCAATGCTTCATTTGTGTTGGTAGCTGCAGGTGAGGTGCTGGACAGCAGCATTCAGTTTTGGTAGCCACGATTTATTTTTAATCATCATATTTCTATATACAGCAACATGGGAAAATGAAGAAAAGGGAGAAACAAGTAGCAAGAGAAAAATAAGAAAACAGTGACAAAGTGAGAAATCAAGGAAGAAAAGTGGATCTACTAGAGTGAGGTAAATAGTCGGAAAGTGTAGAGTGGTGGAAGAAAGAGGCATGAGGCGGAATTAAGACTTGGCTGCCTTGGTATTCTGCACATTTTGGGTAGTGCTGGCAGCAGGATACTAAGAAAACCGTGCTTACCCTGTATTTATCCTTTTTACAAATGAAGCACTAGAAAACGTCTCTACAAGGCCTTCTCATGTCTTTGTGGCTCTATGGCAGACACACCCTCGACCCATGCACAAACAGCCTAAAAGTAGACAAGAAAAATGTTGGTCTATTTCTCTCCCCAATGAATGCACATTCATCACCAGTCTCGTAATGGTAAACTGGTCTTCAGCATCACCAGGACAAGAGAGCAAGAAAAACTTTGGAAGAGGCACACACTTATGCAAATGTTTTCCCGACCTACTGGTGAAGGCAAAGTGTGTCTTCTGCCAGTAGGAGAAATACATCATACCATGGCTATTCGCTCTTCTGCTGCATGCCTGTAATGGCCGGTGTTTACAGCCGGACTGCAGTCATACCACTAGAGCAGGGAGTGTGTGAGTTCTTGGTATTACACCTGTGAACAGAGACAGTGATTTAACTAAGATCTTATAGCGGTCCTTCAATAATCTCCAGAATGCCCAATATCAGCTAGAAACAGTTAGGATACAGAGGGACCTACTAACTGCTACCTACCAAGACAACCATGAGGCTCTGTAAACCAAGGGGAGAATGGTCATGGGACAATCTGGTTGGTACTTAAATCTGAGACAAAGGATTTCAGTTTGAAGAAAGAGGCATTAAGGAAGGAGACTTTGAAATGAAAAGATAATCATAAGTTTCCAATATCTAAGTGTATAGACCCATACATGTATGTGGCCGATACTGAACATAAGAACTCAGTTATTAGAGTAAACTTTTTCTGCTATATTATGGAATCATGACAAACTCAGGTTGGTATGCAACAGTACACATTTTGTCTTTACCAAGGAAGAAGCAGGGGAAGTGTCAGTAGCGGCTAGTGGAGGGAGTGCCGCGGGGCAGTGGGGTGGGGCGGGGGAGGAGCAGGGTGGGGGGTAGTAAACTACGGCATTCGGCCGAACAGAGGTAAGTAAACAAATAAATAAATAAAACGAATTTCATTGCGCGCGCGGCATTGCCAAATGCGATGCAGCGCGCGCAACGAAATTCGTTTTATTTATTTATTTGTTTACTTACCTCTGTTCGGCCGTATGCCGTAGTTTACTACCCTCCACCCTGCTCCTCCCCCGCCCCGCCCCACCACCCTGCGGCACTCCCTCCACGAGCCGCTACTGGGAAGTGTTCATGAGCAAAATAAAACACACCCTTGAGTAGAATGAAAACATGTTTGGAGCATTATTAGTTGAAATATGATACACATTGCAGGATGATCCTGTCCTTAGGTCACCAGGAGAGATGTGGGGCCCATGGAAAGAGGAACTGAATATGGCGGGGTGATCTGCTGTATGTGCAAGTGAATTTAAATGAAATTGCTTGACATTAGCTTCCACTTATCACAGAAGAACAAACAGTGGTAAAGCCAAAATGTCTCACCGTTATTAATGAATTTCTAGCTGTTTACTTTGCCAATGTTTATCTGTAAAGCATTGTTTCAAAAAAGTAAAAAAACAAAATGTCATATCACTGGAGGAAACACAAACGCATATCATATGTGTTAAACCTGGCATCCTTGAAGTGGCTATTCTTCTACTTTTTTTTAATTCTGACCTCCTGATCTGATGACTTAGTTTTTGCCGGCCTTAGGACTCTGCGCACTTTACCACTGCTAACCAGTGCTTAAGGGCTTGTTCTCTCTCCTAAAACAAGGTAAGATTGGCTTATACCCACTTGGCATATTTAATTTACTTGTAAGTCACTAGTAAGGTGGCACTACTTGGGCCCAGGGCCTGTAAATTAAATGCTACTACTGGGCCTGCAGCACTGATTGAGCCACCCACATACGTAGCACTTAAAACATGTCTCATGCCTGCCATTGCAGCCTGTGTTTTAAACTGCCATTTTGGCCTGGCAAAATAATCCTTTTGCCAGGCCCAAACCTTCTTTTTTAATACATATAGGTTTCCGCTAGGGTAGGCCCTGGACATCCCAGGGCAGGGTGCAGTGTATTTAAAATGTTGGACATGCACTTTTTAGTTTTACATGTCCTGAAAATGAAAAACTCTTAAATTCCCTTTTCACAATTTCGAGTCCTACCTCTCCCATATGAAAGCATTGGAGTTACCTTATTACATTTAATAAGCTGTAATTCCCTAATGGAAGCTTATGTGACCAGTCTTTGGAACTGTAATGAAAAATCCTAACTTATGGTGAAGTCGGACTTTCAATTACAATTATGAATATGCAACTTTTAGAAAGTTTTTAAACAAAGAAGGCTCAGGTCCTTATACTATCTGGACTAGACCACTGCAATACTATATAACATCTGAGATGTCCAGATAGATTTTTTTGACAAATTACTGACCGAACGAGACCTCAGACATTCAGTTCAAAGGCCCGAGTATTTTATTTCACTCTTCTTTAGGAGTTTTTTTGAAAACAAGATTAAGCCATTATTTTCATGTCATCTTGTCGGGCAACACTTTTTTTATGAAATAAAATTTTAATACTTACAAAAAGCATACATAAACAATTTGTAATGCAACTCAATGGAATGCAAAACACATTAAACATAACAGTGAACAAGTGAACTAATCATAAAATGGGAAACACATTCTAAATGACCAGTCCTTATTTCTAATATGCACTGAGCGGACACTAAAAGTTCATTGAAAAGGCTTTTGCCTACTGTCCTGCCCGTGTCTGATGCTTAAGGAATAGTAATTTTAAGGGGTGTTGTCCTTGCGGGGAAAGAAAAGGGATGGAAATTGTTCCCTTGTGGCACACCCAGTGGGTCTTATCACTTAAGCTGGAGTCAACGCGTTTCGAACCCCTTCATGCTGGGGGGTTCTCCTCAGGACTTGGACTTGGTCGTGAACATTGTTTTGACGGAGTGCCAAGCACTTGATTTTCAGTAGCAAAATATTCTTTTAGGCGTTGTCACTCGGTCCGTTGCAGGGTACCGGAATGTGTTAGAGGTACACAAGTCTCTGTTAATATTTTATCTCTTCTCTTCAAAGAAATCCAACACGACACTGCTCGCGGGTCTCTGCTCCAACTCGTCTGTTGTTGGCGATCCCTAAAAGAATATTTTGCTACAGAAAATCAATTGCTTGGCACTCCGTCAAAACAATGTTCAAGACCAAGTCCAAGTCCTGAGGAGAACCCCCCCAGCATGAAGGGGTTCGAAACGCGTTGACTCCAGCTTAAGTGATAAGACCCACTGGGTGTGCCACGAGGAAACAATTTCCATCCCTTTTCTTTCCCCGCAAGGACAGCACCCCTTAAAATTACTATTCCTTAAGCATCAGACACGGGCAGGACAGTAGGCAAAAGCCTTTGTCAAAAAACTTTTAGTGTCCGCTCAGTGCATATTAGAAATAAGGACTGGTCATTTAGAATTTATTTCACATTTTACGATTATTTCACTTGTTCACTGTTATGTTTAATGTGTTTTGCATTCCATTGGGTTGCATTACAAATTGTTTATGTATGATTTTTTGTAAGTATGAAAATGTCATTTCATAAAAAAAAGTGTTGCCCGACAAGATGACATGAAAATAATGGCTTAATCTTGTTTTTAAAAAAACTCCTAAAGAAGAGTGAAATAAAATACTCAGGCCTTTGAATTGAATGTCTAAGGTCTCGTTCGATCAGTAATTTGTCAAAAAAGTCTATCTGGGCATCTCAGATGTTATATCGTACTTTTAGAAAGTTGGCATTTTCATGCCGGAAGCCATTTCGTGCCTGCAGCCTGTCTCTGGGTCGCATGACTGGGTGTAGTTGACAGTTGGGCTTTGTGTAGTCCTCGTAAACAACCACACACAATAGCGAGCTTAGGTGTGCATGAATGGGCCATCACTGGCAGGATGGGAAGGAGAAGCTATGCACAGCCCAATTACACTTAAATAGGCTGTGTCCTGCCTCCACACAAAGGGCTTCATACTAATTATAAATAGTTGATACGGAGCTATAGTTAAGGTCCTAAAGAAAGCCAATCGACCCCTTAGTGTGAGCGTTTTCTAGTGGATGAAACATGTACACCCATGGATGTTGGAGTTCATTACATATACAAATATTATCTTACTGTGTTTTTAATCTTGCCAAAGGTTCCCATTAGGAATAAAAAGAGATAAATAACTTGGGTTACCTGCAGGCAATTTTAAAGTAGATCCCTCACAATCAAAGAGCTCTGCTGATAAGAAGCATTTAAGCCCATCCGAGTACATTAGAAACCACGGATGAGGACCCAAGGATGAAGCATGCCACTGATATCTATGATGGGTGAGGGTCCTTTTAAAAAAATTGTTTTTTTCCACACATCACTAGGAATAAAGAAGCATGAAGGAGACATACCTTTAAAGAATCATGAGTTTTTTTTAATTATGATTAGATATAGGATAGCAGTGGGAATCAGGGTGAACCTGTAAGAGTAGTTTCTCATTCACACCCTTTTTCTGATATTTTTTGATACACCAAATAACATGTGGTGAGCCAAAGCCCATTCTATGTGCATTTTAAAGAATTGCTAATAAAAGGTCACGTACACAGCTGTGCTGTCAAGCCAGACCTAAAAAATGATCTGTCAAACCACCATCCCTACTCAACTATTCTAGCTTCTCGTCCTTCTCCAGTATTTGTGAGAAGGGTGTACTTAACTTACTTTCATACAACCTCACCATTAGCAACATCTGCAAGCTCTTATAATCAAGGTTTTTCAGGCAGAGACAAAGGGACTTCTGTTGCATTACACTTTCAACCATGAGGCAAGGTGGGGTGAAAAAGAGAATAATATAATGTGAACTTTTTAGACAGTCACTGAAATGTACTTGCTTTTCTTTTCTTATTTTTTTCACTTGTAAGACTTTAATGATTTCAGTAGGTAGAATATATATTTAAGGAGTTACAAAGGTGCCAAAGAGATGCTATCTGTTGGTTAGCATTCTATCAGGGAAAAGGGCTGGTAGTGGGTGAGAAAAGTGGGTATGCAATGAAGGGAGACAGTAAGGAAGGGTGGGAAGAGTCAGGGAAGAAAAGTAATACAGTGGTAAAAGCAATCCATGATTCTAGGTCCAAAAAGAAGACTTGCTCAATAAACTTCTAGAAAAAATGAAAAGAAAAAGTCAGTGATCTGATTGTAAAATATTGGTTAGTGTTTAGTTTAGAGGTAGTTATGGATGCGTACAAACATCATCTTGCGATATATTAGACTATTGGTGGTTTAAGAAGTAGAAATGTTGACACATTTTTAACTCAGCCTTATAAGTAAGTTTAGACATTATAGTGTTACAGGAAACATGTATTTCAAGAGAGCAGATGCTTTCCTGTCCTGCCCAATACTATGTGGGGTAGTGTTAAACCCACCCAATACAGAAATCTCCTACTTCCCATGTTTCACCACAGCTAAATCAACTCTATTGCTCATCCATTGCTCCATAACGCTATTCTCCATGCCTATCAGCAGGTAACTTTTGTAACTTTGGGCTTCATTTCACCTATGGTATGTAACTTGCTGCTTTCATCACCTTGAATGACTCTTCCTTACAACAACTCTTGCTCATCATCTGTAAAAGCTATCTCCACCTCACCTTTCGCTCTTTCAAATTCCTAATGAACACAGTGGGGCTGATTTCGATGTCGGGCGGAATTTCTTCCGCCTGACACCGGCTCGGCCCTGGGAACGACCGACTCCGGGTCGGCGGTCCCGACTGGCCCATTAAAATGCGACCGAACATTGTTCGGTCGCATACTCCCTTTTCCCATTGGGAGCTCGTGTTACGGCCGGAAACCGGCCGTAACACAAGCTACCATTGAGAAAAGGGAAGTGCAGTTCATGCCTGCACCCTGCTGCAGGCACCACATGGTTTCCATGTCAGACAGGCCGGCATGGAAATCATGTCGGAAACCGTGCATTGTAATCTCAAGGGCGGAAAGGCCCGCCCTTGAGATTACTAGCCAGCTTCCGACTGGCCGACGGGCTCTCTGAGCCCATTAGAAGCCAGCCAGAATGACCGGCCGGATTACTTTCCGACCGCCTTCATTATAATGAGGCGGTCAGAAAGTAAACCACGCGGCCCATTAAGATGCGGCCCTGAAGGCTCCGACCACAGGTCGGAGCCTTTATGGGCCGCATCGTAATCGGCCCTAGTGTGTCCAGAATGCAACAGTCCACAGCAAGCACCATTAGATACCTTCTCGACCGTGGTGACACAGCAGCCCTAATCCTCCTCGACCTCTCAGCAACATTCAACACCGTATTCCATCACACCCTCATCAACAGACTCAACCACTTCGGCTTACAGGGAAACTCCCTCAAATGGATTGCATCTTTCCTCATGGGGCAAACTCAGAGAATCCACCTGCCACCCTTCACCTCAGCACCCAAGACCATCAGCTGCGACATCCCCCAAGGATCATACCTCAGCCTCACCCTGTTCAACACCTACATGACACCCCTTAGAGACACCGTCAGAACCCACAGACTCAACATCATATCCTATGCAAATGAAACACAACTCATCCTCTCGTTCACCGAAGACCACCAGAACAAATTTCCACAATGCCATGCCCAGTGTCACTGACTGGATGAGGACCAACTGCCTGAAGCTTAACATGGACAAGTTGGAAGTGCTGATCTTTGGGAAGAACACCTACCCATGGGTCAACTGCTGGTGGCCCTCCAAGCTGGTGCCCACACCCAGACTGTGCCCGCAACCTCGGGATAATCCTCGACAGCCAACCTACCATGAAGCGCCAAATCAACGCAGTCATCTCCTCCTGATTCCACACCCTCCACATGCTCTGAAAAATCTTCAAATGGATCCCCGTTTACACAAGGTAAACCATCACTGAGGCCCTCATCACCAGCCGACTCGACTATGGGAACGCTCTTTACTCCAGCATCACCACCGAACTCCTCAAGAGACTCCAGTCAGGCTCATCCTCAACCTCCCCAAACGTGCCCACACCACCCCTCAC
The DNA here is from genome assembly GCA_963921515.1 of Calotriton arnoldi. Classification (NCBI taxonomy): domain Eukaryota; kingdom Metazoa; phylum Chordata; class Amphibia; order Caudata; family Salamandridae; genus Calotriton; species Calotriton arnoldi. The sequence goes on from CAWUFW010002089.1 coordinate 1,321,395, forward strand.
CTCAAGAACCTACACTGGCTCCCCGTCCAGAAGAGATGCCATTTCAAGCTCCTGACACAAGCCTACAGAACCCTACATAACCAGGGACCAGCATACATCAACCACCGTGTGAACTTCCACCAACCCACCGGACACCTGCGCCCCACCTCTCTGGCCCTTTCTCACACCCCCCACATCTGCCGCTGCTGCAGCCACAGCTCCTCCACCTATAAACATCACCTTTCCTGGCAAAATTCAGAAGAGAACTCAAGATCTGGCTCTTCGACTGAGACCAACACCTGATCACCCAGATACCCTCAGGGGTGAGGAGCAGTGCTTTATAAAACTGATTGATTGATTGATTGAGTTGGACTACTACAACAGTCTCCTTATAAGTTTCATCTGTAATCTTTTGAACTCCTGGGAAAGGCTCCATACAGTTCATTTTTGTAATTGGGTGCAGTAAGATTTGGAACCAGGTTTGAGAGGGTTAGGTCAGATGTTTATTAAAGTAATGTACAATGACTTTAAATTTTTTGGTGCAAGAATCATGACCTATGACAGGCACCACACAAAAGATCACTAATTACTGTGGTAGCAGCCATGTTTTGAAAGCCTTTCTTAAAGTAAAATAATTCTCCAAGTTCAGCAAGGAGAATGTAAGAGCATTCCAAAGGGTAATTGCCAGCATACAGCAAACTGCAATGTCATAGATGTGAATGAAAAGCAGTTTAAAATTATGGGGTTTGGTACTGAAAGGGCGGAGGGATCAATTTCCCAGGCCTTGTTTTTGAACACAGTCAATTAGTTCTCTACAGTGACAACCTCAAGAGTATTTTAACTCATTTATAGTGTTCAGGCTTTCCTGATTACTGACAGCCAAAGAATTCACTGTGCAACTACTCTTTTAAGTGTTCTCTAATGGCTCCCTGTTCTGGCATATATTATTTTCAAGATCATTCACACTGTTTATAGGATATTGGATGAGAATCATCCCAGTTCTTGAAAGATAAGTTTCCTCTCTACACCCCAAATATGCTTCTGTCTACAAAAAATGGTTTACTGAGAATATTGCCCTTTCTGAGACAAAGCAAGGGTGGAATAAATCTTCTCCGTTCTAGCTCCCATATTTTAGAACAATCTTCCTGCTCTTCTAATCTGGAAACAGGTTTAACATGACTGTTCCTGACATACTATTCATACTTATCTGTGTTTTTTAGGTGTAGGTTTTGCCAGCACAGCTGTCGAAGAAACCTATTGCTAGCAATAAAAATAGGTTGGTGTTAGAAATGGGGTTGAAGGTTGACTGGGGTGTGAGCCCTAGTCAAGCAACAACCACAATCCTAGTCAGTGTAAGAAGCAGGCAAACCCTAAATTAATCTGTGCTCACCCTCTGGTAGCTTGGCACAGAGCAGTCAGGCTTAACTTAGAGGCAATATGTAAAGTATTTGTGCACCACTTCAAACAGTAAAACAGTCAAAACACCACCCAAAAAGATTCCACACCAGGTTAGAAAAATAGAGCTTAATTTAATAAATAAAACAAGACCAAAACAACAAAAATCCAATAAGTAGCACTTGAGATATGAATTTCTAAGGAATAAACTGTAAAATAGTGCTTAAAAGCAATGAGTGCTTCTCCTGGGATATTTGGTCGTGCTGGACCAGGTGAATGTCAAAAGTTCAGGACTAATGCGAAGCAGTGTGGGCGGGATACGAGGACACTGTGAGGCCCTCTGAACATAAGTACTTTAATCCTGGTTGCGTCGAGGATGTGAGGTGCAGCTGAGGCGATGCGACGGTGCCGACCCACGCAGCGGCGGCGATACGCCGGGCCTGATCCACGTAGTAGCAGCAATGCATCAGCTTCGATGAGTGGTGAGCTGCATGTGGAAAATCGTCATTGAGGTTCCCATTGACGGAGATCTGAAAGCCTTGCGCGGGAAAGAGAATCACACAGTGGAGGCTGCGTAGGCGATGCATCGGGTCCAATCCACACAGCAGAGGCGATGCGCCGGTTCTGGTCCATGCAATGGCAGCGATGTGTCAGTGCTGACCCATGTAATAGAGGCGATACGTAAGTTCCGATCCGCATAACAGAGGCGATGCGCCGGTTCTGATCTGCGCAGCAGCGGCGATGTATAAGTTCAACATAAGATGCGTGGGTTCTGCTGGAGCAAACAACTTAGGCCCACTTCCAAGGATCCAAGACTGGGGTGGCACCACTTGGCAGGACAGACTCACAGATGGCAGAATCCAGGTGCAGAAACAGGGTGATTGGAAGTCTTTTATGTCCCTGAGACTTCAGATCAGGAGGCCAGCCAGCTAGTCCTTGGAGTCACTCCGGGTTCAAGTGATGCAGGTGCAGTCCTTCTCACCCAGGCAGGGGAGCAGCAGACAGCAGGGCAGCACAGCAAGGCAGGAGTCCAGCAAAGCAGCTGTCTAGTAGAGTGGCAGTCCTTCAGCAGCACAGCAGTCCTTCTCCCTGGCAGAGTCTTCACAGGTCCAGAAGTGTACTGAAGTGTGGTGTCTGAGGTCCAGCACTTATACTTAGTTGTGCCTTTGAAGAGTTGGAGACTTCAAAGACAGGCCTTTGAACTGCACAGAGGTCCTCCCTTCCTGCCCTGGCTCCAGACTCACTACAGGTGGGTATGCACCGCTTTGTGTGGGGACCGGACAATGCCTACTCAGGTGTGAGGCTGGGTCCAGCTCCTTCCTCCCATCCTGCCAGGATGGCCTATCAAGTCACACCTAAGCTCCAATTGTGCATGGCTGCCTAGGAGGAATACACAAACCCCAACTGTCACCCACCCCACACGTGATCAGAGACAGGCAGCAGGCAACAAATGGCTAAAGTAACAAAATGCCAACTTTCTAAAAGTGGCATTTTCAGAATTGCAATTTAAAATCTGACTTTCCCATAATTTTGAATTTTGAATTGTGATTCCAGAGACACCAAACTTTAAACATCTATCTCTTTGCAAATGGGAATTACACTTATAACATGTAATATGGAAATCCCAATGTTATCCTATGGGAGAAATAGGCCTTGCAGTAGTGAAAAAGTAAGTGTTTTTCACAACCAGGAGATGAAAAACTTAAAAGTACATGTCCTGCCTTTTAAATACATTGCATCCTGCCCTCTGGGTTGTCTGGGGTGTACCTTAGGGTTGACTTACATGTATAAAAAGTGATGGTTTGGGCCTGACAAGAGGTTTACCTTGCCAGGTCGAAATGGCAGTGTAAACTGCACACAAAGGCACTGCAATAACAGGCTTGAGCCATGGTTAGAGGGCTACTTAAGTGGGCTCAAAATAAGTGCTGCAGGCCCACTAATAGCATTTAGTGTACAGGCCCTGGGCACATGTAGTGCACTTTATTAGGGACTTATAAGTAAATTAGCCATAATTGCCAATTGGGGATGGGATACAATTACCGTGTTTTAGGGAGAGAGTGCAGGCACTTTAGCACTGGTTAGCAGTGGTAAAGTGCTCAGAGTCCTAAAGCCATCAAAAACAAGGTCAGAAAGAGTGGAGGAGGAAGGCAAAAAGTTGGGAGGGAAGACCACTATAAGGTTGTCAAGTCTAACAATGGACTTTAGGTCTGCACAATTTCCACTGGCTGTCTTTAGCCCACTTCTTTAAGCCATTGCCTTGAGACTTCCCAGTGGAGTATTCATCTCTCACCCAATGCTACTGGCTACCTTAGTGTACCCATCTGCCTCTAATGAACTGCTTATTCAACAGCATGATGCACTATGCAGCCTCCGTGTTCACTCCTGCAGTCTCTCTCCCATGTATCTCATTTTTCGTTCTCCACTTCATGCTCCTTGGCCTCACCATCCCTGCAAGTCATCCCTTCTCATTTCTCACTCTCATCTCTCTTTCTCTTGTTTGCGCCACTTTTCTTTTCACAGTCTGACATCCTCTCCTGCTCTTCGCTTCGTTTTCCTAATCAGAACCCTTCTCTAGTTCCTCTTTCCAACCACTCCCTCTTTTCAGCTTGTTTTACCCCTTTATCAAACACTTTGTGATGAAGAAGGTTCTATGATGGCATTCCTTGAAATACTGTTATGATTTTTATTCTGGCTGCTTGGTACGTTTTGGACTCCTGAGGTTTCACAGCAGTCTGTGCAGGAAGATGACAATCAATCAGGGAGATGTAAGCGCGCTACTCACCCGTGAGGGTCTCAAGGCGCTGGGGGGGGAGGTTTGCAGCTCCGTTCAGTCGGAGAGCCAGATCTTGAGTGTCTTCCTGAAGATGTTCAGGGAGGGGGCGCGTCTGATGTCGATCGGGAGCTCGTTCCAGGTCTTGGCCGCGATGTAGGAGAAAGCCCTTCCGCCTGTCCTGGCTTTGCGGATGCGCGGGGTTTCGGCGAGGGCAAGGTCGGCGGATCGGAGGTCTCTCTTGGGTGCGTGGAAGGAGATCCTCTCGTTGAGGTATTGGGGTCCGGTGTTGTGGAGGCATTTGTAGGCGTGGGTGAGTATCTTGAAAGTGACTCTCTGCTCTACAGGGAGCCAGTGGAGGTTGTGCAGGTGTTGGGTGACTTGTTCGTGTCGAGGGATGCCAAGGATGAGTCTGGCTGCGGTGTTCTGTATGGTCTGGAGTTTGTGGAGCAGAGATTTGTTCCAGCTACTTTGAAACAGGAGATACTTCTGTAGCAAATAGATTCAGCAGCTACAATTGAATCTAGCAAACATATTTATGTTTACCCTGGAACTTTCAAAGACCTTAGAGAAAATACCATACAACCCATAGCATCTAGATAATACACAAGATGGCCGCTCCATTTATGGAAACTAAAATGGACCTTTTGCAGCAGAGTCTGCTGTATATGTCTAAAGATACATCTGGTCCCTGTCTCCTCCAAGGTTGGGACCTGTCTGGGGGAGTATCTCAATGACGTCATGGGATGGTTGATTTAACATTGCCTGTGCTACATGTGAATTTGCCCATTGTCTAGCAACTGAGCTGTCAGAGCCAGAGAAAGTTTTAGAGCACCAGGGGCATGGGTGAGGCATGTGTGACCCCACCAAGCAAAACATCCATCTTTGCATTCAAGCAACTACGCTCCATATCCACCAAGAAGATGAGAGTCTCCATTGTCAGCAAAGGGGTCTCCCCATAGCTAGTGATCTAGACAGCAAAAGCTACTACCCAATGGCTTTCTGATTTTATTTAAGGTAACCTCACCAATTCCACATGCCACCCTTTCTCATCAGATATTTAAGCAGTCTAGTCCCTTTCTGTTACCCCTTGCTGCTGTCGCCTATGTACCTTGTATTTTTTCAGCAACTATCCTCCCACAGGTTCTCATCCTACTTTGAGGGTCCCTTCATATTCCCATACCCCTCATTTCACCTGGAGGGGCCCTCAGCAGCCAAATTGTTTTCCTCATGTGACTACATGCTCCCTTCCATCACTGACACTTGACTCAGTCTTCAGCCCCTGATTATAGAGTTTGTCTATGGGTGATTGTCTGATTTTATAGTTAATTTATCCAGCTTTAATGTGCCAGTGCTGTGTTTCCATGCATTATCATATTAAACCCATAACAATTGGCTTTACCAATGGTTGCTATATTTGTGCTTTGTTTTTAGTTTATGTTTTCCATTTGTAATAGTTTTTTTTGTAGTGCTAAGCAACCTCTAAGGGATACAAGCGCTCTATTACGGGCCACCATAACCTGTCCTAACAATTTTTGGTCTCGACTGAGAGCTGGCCAAGTACTAGGTCAGGCAAGGAGAGCCGGCTCTAGGGCTCAGTACCACAGACGTTTGGATAGCACCCACTCCGGAAGAGCCACTATATTGAGAAACTGCCACAGGCAAAGATATAGTTCAAAATGTGTCTAGTCATATGGGTAAGTCTGTTCCAAGTGATTAAGTCAATTATGGAAGATCCTGTCTGATATATTATTTCAAAATGTCAACAGAGATAAGCTCCTTGGAACTAAGGAAGGGGGCACCAGAATGAGAGACAAAAGAAAGATTCTTAGACGGACTGTTGTGTTTTTGAAATTATCGACTATCCTCTCCAGGTCCTTGAGTGAATAGTTGGAGGTAGGAGTAATCCTGCCCAGGAACACCTTCCTCATAGCAATATTATCAATTGAGCCGTTTCAGTTTTGCTACAATCTAGTGTTTGGAAAAGGAAGGGACGATTCACAAGGAGTAGTTATGAGTACGGAAAGAAGTACTGCAGGAGTACTCTTTTGCATATTCTTACATTCCTTTGTGAATTGGCCCCAAAACTTCCAACTCCCTATTAGTAAGTCTGCAAAGAGAGCACCGTCCTTTCTCTTTCTACTGATTTTATATAAATATTCCCATTTTATTTCTACTTCATATGTTTTGGAGCAATTCACAAAGTCATGTAAAAGTATGTAAAAGAGCATCATAAGAGTACTAATTTATGTACTCCGAAACGCCTATGTAAATAGGGCCAGATGTTTCTGCATAAATATTTTTTCCATTTTAGACGTTTAAATGAATAAACAAAGCTGCCAGCCTTGCCTAAACACTTTTTCCTATAAAAATATGTGTCATTTCAGGATGGTATTTTTGTTTTCCACTGGCAAATAAAAACAGCTATTTTGGGCGTAACTTCTTATTTTGCACTGGCGTGTTCTAATTTGCTGTCTTTGGTAAACAAAAGTACTCACTGCTTTGTCTTGCTGCTCAGCCCTCGACTGTTACTACTTAATAAATTAAAATACAGCTACTGCAAGCTAAATGCATCATCCAATGAGGAGCCACACCTCAGAAACCATTATGCATGGGCAATTTTAGTCAAAAACAAGCATTGGCATAGCCAATAGGTCTCGCTTTTGGGACCTTATAAGTATTTAGTTATGCAGCACAATATCCTTGGTGCAACAACTTCAACTGTTGCATGGATAAACCTTGTACCTTATAAGTGTTTAGCCAGGCAACGGTTGATGTTGTTGCACCAAGGATATTGTGCTGCATAACTAAATACTTATAAGGTCCCAAAAGCGAGACCTATTGGCAATGCCAATGCTTGTTTTTGTTGTGTGCTAGGGAAAAAAACGTCCTACACCCTCTGCCCTACATGCGCACTTAGGATTGTCACATAAATTCTCTCAATTTGAAGTCAGAGAAAGAAAAAAAACACCAAGCTCCCCAGAAGAGAGAGCTTGACATTTGACCTCTGTCTTTGAATGCACAGCAAATGTGACAAAATAAGAACAAGATTTAAAGGCCTGTTTACCGAAAGCAAGTTTAATAAAGAATACAGTAAACATGGTTTGGGCAATGGGAGGGACGAACTCAAGCTGGACAGCCTAAAGAAAATAAAGCCAGCAAATAGAAAGCAAGAAAATATGAGTAACAAACCACAAAGCCAATGGTAAGCAAGGGCGAAATGCATTCCTAGGTCATATTTCTGAATGTCCCCAATATGTCTTTATCAAACCAGACAGCTATGCAAACATAAGATCACATATTCCAAGATGGAGAACAGTATACTTCTGAAGAGCTAACATTGCAATTTGGAATAGGTAATATTCAAGACTGTAGAAACAGACAATTAAAAACGGTGTTGTATGTATGATGGGGACATAGAGGTGTCAGCTAACCACTTCCCCAATATAGGTGCATATGAAAAATGGTTCCCTAACAAGGAAGGTTTAACAAGCTTTAATAATGTGAAAATAAAAAGTTAAAAATGGCAAAATAAACAGGAAATTGAGTACTCCGAAGAAGAGTGGACCACACTACTGGAAAAACATGACAAGAAGTTACGAGGCACTAGATTGGACATCACCAGGTAAATGGTAGGATGAAATTAATGGATGGATCTATGGAAGAGACAAGAGATATCTTCTGGGGAGGGTCATGATGATTTGCTTCATTTGCTTGGTGCCATAAGAGCTTTGGTTCGAAGTGGGGGTATTTTCAGTTTCTTCCTACTCATATGCTCAAAAATATATAGTATTGTGCCGAACAACAGCAATTAACAGTATGGCATTAAGAAGGTGCAACTATTGAAAAAAAGCATCGGAAATGCAATTGGTCTCGCATTTGTTTGAGTTAGAGCTATTGGCATTGTAAAAGGCAATGTCTTTTACCTATGTGTTATGGAGTGTATGTATGTGGTGTATAGTGGAATTATGTGGGTTGTATTGGATTAGTTAGGTGTAGAATTGTGTGGCGTGGAATTGTGTGGTGTGGAGTGGATTTGTGTAGTAGAATTTTGTGACATGGTGTGCTGTAGAAATACATGGATAATAATTATGTTGTATTCAGTGTAGTGGAATTATGTGAATTGGGATGATGTGTTATGGAGTGTAATTATGTGGAATTGTATTTTGTGCTGTGGAGTGGCATGTAGTGGAGTTTAATTCTGTGTTGTGCTGTTGAATTTTGTGGCACGATGTGGAATTGTGTGGTGCGGATCGGATGTATGTGGTGTGTTGGGTAATTGTGTTGTTGAGTTGTATTATGTGGTTTGGTGTCGAATTATGTGGTGTGGATTGGAAATGTGTGGAGCTGAATTGTGTGGCTTTGAACTGTGTGAATAGCTTTGCGTTTTTGGTGATGAAAAAGAACAAATAGGTAGAGCTAAGCTCCAGATCTGTGTCTTTGGACGTTTAAAAAAGGAAAGAGTTAGAGCTATTGGCTTTGTAAATGTAAATGCTTCTCACCTATGTGTTATGGATTGCAGTGGATTTATGTGGTGTGTAGTGGAATTATGTGGGTTGGATTGTTGTAGCATTGTGTGGTGTGAAACTGTGGTGTGGAATGGATTTGTGTAGTGGAATTATGTGGGATGGTGTGCAGTTGTATTGTGTGGATAGTAGTTATGTGTTTTTGAATGTATTGGAATTATGTGGAGTGGGAGTGTGTGTACTGGAGTGTAATTATGTGGAATGGTATTTTGTGTTGTGGAGTGTTTTGTAGTAGAGTTGAATTATGTGGTGTGCTGTTGAATTTTGTGGTATGATGTTCAATTATGTGTTGTAAATTGGATATATGTGGTGTGTGGTGGAATTGTGTTGTGGAGTGGAATAATGAGGTTTGGTGTTGAATTATGTGGCGTGGAATGGATTTATGTGGAGTTGAACAGTGTGGCATGAAACAGTGAGGTGTTGAGTGGAATTATGTGGCATGGTGTTGAGTGTGTTTATGTGGATTGTTGTTATGTGGTACTGAGTGGATTTATGTGGGGTGGATGTATGTGGTATTAATGTGATAAAACAGATAAACATACAAATTTAGCAAAACAACATTATCGTACGTAGGATAAATCGATTTATTTATCCGGCACATTTATGGTGTAAAAACATTCAAATCCTACAGCAGTTAATGCAGAAGTCAAACTATGCCACACACGTAGTTGCCACAAATATAGTTAACACAGCATATGTGTTAGACATCAAAGTAAGAACAAAGCTCTTTGAATTAATGTTACAATGTGGCTCAGATTACACCAGCTTCTGCCAGGAATGATATTACGGTGTGAGATGTGCGGGTAGGTTTTAAAGTAAGGACAAGGAGAGAAACGAGAGTTAGAGCAATTGGTGTTGTAAATGCAAATGTGTTTTACCACTGTGTTATGGAGTATAGTGGAAGTATATGGTGTATAGTGGAATTATGTTGTTTGTTTTGGAATTGTTCATTGTGGAATTGTGTGGCGTGGAGTGGATTTGTGTAGTGGTATTATGTGGCATGGTGTGCAGTTGAATTATGTGGATAGTAATTATGGTGTATTCTAGGGTATTGGAGGTATGCTTAGTGGGATTGTGTGTTATGGGGTGTTATTATGTGGAACGTTATTTTGTGTTGTGGAGTGTTATGTAGGGAGTTTAAATATCTGGTGTTTTGTAGAATTTTGTGGTATGGTGTGTGATTATGTGGAGTGTATTGGATGTATGTGGTGTGCTATGTAATTGTGTTGTTGATTAGAATTATGTGGTTTGTTGTCGAATTATGTGGTGGGGAATGGAAATCTGTTGAGTTGAATAGTGTGACTTGGAACTGTGTGGGGTTGAGTGAAAATACGTTGATGAAATTATGTGACATAGTGCGGAGTGTTTTTATGTGGGTTTTTGCTATGTGGTATAGTTTGCTTTTATGTGGTGTGTAATTATGTGGTAGTGAGTTGAGTGTTATGTGGAGTTGAATTATGTAGTGGTGAGTGGTATTACGTGGAGTGTAAATATGCTGGGTGGAGTTGATTTGTGTGTTGGTGAATTGTGTGGTATTGGGTGTTAGACGAAACATCCAGGTATGCCACATGGTACCCAGGAGAGTGGAGTAAAAATAAATTAAACTAGATCCTCTGTTAAATTTATGAAGTGTAATTATATCCTAAAATGCAAACAGTTTAAGTAAAAACTGTTTAAACAAGAATAATCTCTCTCACACACACACAAACTCCTTAATGCAACAGTGGGGAGGCACACACGGAGCAAACACATCCCACCATTATTTAGATTTCCCTTGGCAATGGCCATAAAGATTACATGGCATGACCCAGGCCCGTAAATCCACCATTAGAAGTCAAGAATGCAGAGAAGGTAAACCAGGCAATGGGGGACTCCGAAGCATGTGCGCTGGAGAATCAGCACAGCTTCAGACATGGGTCAATTTCAAATCCAAGCAGTTTGCAGAAAGAAAAAAAATGCCTAAAACTGTCAACAACCAACGACGCTATTTGCCCTGTTGGTTCATGTTTATAGTGCCAAGCACCGGTGGGGCTTCATTAAGCGATTATGTAGGCAACTGCTTTATGGAACCACCACAAAAGGGCATAAGGTGCCAGATAACAAAAAACGGTCTCAACATGTCTTTGTCAATATAGGAAATGGAGCACCCAAACTGCAAAATTCACTTTTTCCCCATGACATTCTTGCACCAGAGTTGGTGCCAAAAGACCATTCAGTTTGGAGAATAAGCGATGCAGAATTTAGTATAGTCCATGAACAGGCAAAATCTATTGAATTTAACAGAAACACATCGTTTTCACCCTGTACAGTAGTTAAACAAATTAACATAATGCACAGTGAGTAAAATAAGGTAAAAATAACCCTCATTTTCCTACTAGTTATAGGAAATCCTGTTTGTGAAGGGTTCACAGGCGTGAAGAGTTGTTACTGGCCGGGTGTGACGTTCCGGTCCCCCCTCAAGTGGGACTGTTGGTCTAGCTTCATAGCACATGAGGCCAGATTTCACGAGAAATCAGTCTGCGTGTGTTGCTCTGTTTCGCTGAGGACAGAACTCCGCTCTGAAGGGGTTTGCAAGTTGCAACGCAGGCACAATTAAATTAGTAATGCTTATGCTGCGAACCGCAGCAAGGGAACAACAGGCAACTGCAGAGGCAATTAAGATTGTAAAGGAAACGAAAAACTTAATTAAGCTAAAATCTAACAAAAAAAGGAAAGTAAATTCTGATCGCACCATAGCTGAGCAATCCCCCGCATAACCCTTTTATAGAAAATGAGGCATTCAGGTGATGCAGGAATAAACAGACAACAGTGCACGGCAGAAAAATTATCAATGGGCAGAAGACAAGATATGACAAAGGAGGAGCGGAGGACGGTGCGCAGCCCTGATGATGGAGCGAACAAGACATTGCCTGAGGTGGAGCAACAGAGGGTGGACCTGGGAAGGATTTTATTATCCCTGGGTGATAAGAAGCTTTGAGGACCAGGTAGTCTCGGGGTGATTCTCACTACCGGAATGATAAAACAACGGCCGTCAGAAATGTGGGGCAGAGAGGTCGGTATTTCTCACTCCCCACACTTTGTTTCAGGTCTCTTGTGCTGTGATATTTAGAAGGAGAGGATGTGGTGCAGCGGTCAGAGCTGTCAACTTCGGGAGTTGGAGAGCCATGTTCGAGTCTCGGCGTAGGCTCTACATCCTGTGATTCTGGGCAAATCACTTAAACTCCCCATGCCCCTATCCACTAATTTAATTAAATAAACAAAGGAATAAACAAGCAGATTAAGTGACGGCACTGCAAAAAAACCTCGTGACCTGTCATGCACGAAGTAAACAAAAGAAAAACAGAACCCTTAACACGAGCAGAGGCCGGCCAAAACAAGAGAGGAGCGGGGGCGAGCGAGCGCGGCAGCCTGGACTTTTGAAAGCTGACCAGACGCTCGTGCGTCATGGCCTTTTCCCCGCACGGCCAGCATGTGTTTCCAATTATCGCGCCCGCGTCTGGGCACGATAATTGGAAACAGATGTCTGCCGCGCGCGTAACCGCAGGGAAAAGGCCATGACGTACGAGCGTCTGGTCAGCTTTCAAAAGCCCTAACTTAAAGTCTCGCAGAGCAACGCTTGCGCGCTACTCGAGGCTCGACCTAATGACACTGCCTGCAGGAACAATATCCTAATGAAATGCACAAGAGGAAAATATATGACAGACGAATGAAAATATGCTGATAGAAATGTAAGGGGCTTGGTGACACCTTAAAAGAAATGAAGATGAAATTCTAATCTCTATTGTGTTAAAAATTGGAGTTTTTATATAAAGGTTTTTTTTTTGTCTCCTTACACCCAAGTTCCGAAAACGAGTGCTGTCTGGCTGTAGTCAAAACAGTGCTGGCATCTGAGAGTCTCCAGTTTTGAGAAAAACTGTCAGTATTTTTACAAAATTATAATATTAAGAATGAATCCAGTACATGTCACATCTAGTAACAGGGCACCAATCTCTGTTCTGCCCTTTTAACCCATGACCTTGACAGTGAATGCAGCATCTGCTCTGCCAGTTGAACCCTGCTCAATGTGCAGCTATAGGAAATTCATGGCACACGTGCTGCTGACATCAAAAATGCATAAAATACCTCACTCTTATAGAGCGAGAAACCAACAGCAGAACCCCAGGATTTTACAAACTACTGCCCCATCTCAAACTCAGCAGACAGGAGTAAGCTTTTGGAATGTGCGATTACATGCCTGTTACAGGATTATGTGTAAAATAACAACCTGTGACATGATTGCCAGTCAGGGGTCAGACAAAGATCCAACACCTTGACTGGCAGGCACCACACAGGGTTTACTTACCCCCAAAAAGGGGCCAAGAACCTGACTTAATCTTTCTAAACCAGTCTGCAGTCTATGACAAGGTAAATCACTGAAGCCTGTTCGACCATCTGGGCAACAGTGTAGGGAACCTTTGAAAGCGATTAAATATTACCTTATTCCCTTGTGCAGCGAATCTGCGTAGACCAACAGCAATCATCCATAAGCAATGTAAATTGTGTGGTGTAGCAGGAATCACAATTATACTACTCCCCCACTGTTTAATGCCTTAAGAATACACGGGCCACACCCAGATCTGCAATCACTGACCTCCTCAGCATCCACCAGCTACTTCAAAAAATTCTCCCTCAATCCACAAGGAGAAACTGCCAGCAGGACCATAAAAGAAACACTGATGGACTTGTTTAGACACAGCCGACATCAGTCAACATATCTTGTTAATCACTCACGTCCAGGGCAATACCTTGAACCTCTTCTGCTCATCCACGATATCCCCCAGTTCCAACCACCAATGCTCCTGGACTGGGGCAACCATGCTGCCATCTTTTTCGATGTCCAGCGCATCAGACCCTTCAATCAAGGCCGGACAAGGTACCACAACCACAAATTATGTTGCTTTGATGAACTACCTACTGATGCTCTACAGAAATACTTGAGCACCCTGGATCTCGACACCCATCCGAAAACATTAAACTGGCACATGCCAAGCCAATGTGGACAGTTATAGTCCCAGGAAGACACTATTCGAAAGTCAAGCCATCAGCCCATTAGAACTTCAAAGTCCTTACAAACTGCAAGGGTGTTATCTGAAGGCAAGAGAAGAAATGGCAATGATCAGAGTTCCGGAAAGACTTGAGGCTTTTTGACCACTCTGTGCACTCTGTAGCAGGATCACCTCAGCTGCCAACACACACAGTGCTGCTCCCTTCAGGGCTCTTCAGGGCCTTCAATCATGTATCACTGTATCAACCTCACACATAGAACCCTAGCACTGGACCTCAATAGAGAAGTGCAGCACGATCAATAACTTCTTTAATGAGAAAATTAGCAAAAAGAGAAAGCATGTCGATGACACTGAAACATTGGATGTGATTCCTTCTATAACACTCTGAATAGCATCCTAGTGCGCACACTGGAGCACCCAGACATTCAGAGGAATGTTGAAAATCCCCACCTCCATAAAAGTCACATCACTGAAAATAATATCTTCCATTGGCCTATAAAGAGAAGTCTATCAATCAATCCATCAAGCATTTATAAAGCGCAGCAAATCACCCATGAAAGTCTCGAGGCGCTGACTCTCTATCACTGACAAACTGGTCTATCACTGGCAAAGCACTCAGTGACTGACATATTAAAGGCTTTTTCACACTCGGTTTCTAAGGGAAAATGCACTATGACATAAGAGCCATATACATGTGTTCAATATCATTAATACCTTACTCACTCAAGGTATTTCCCTGATCCCTGAAGACAGGCAGATTCTCAGGGTGCTGAAGAAGCACAGCTTTTATCCCAATGAGTGTGCAAGCTGGTGAGAATCAAGAATGCTTGCAATAAAAGAAGCTAGCTGGCTCGACCCTAGGATCTCTCTGTGAGCAATCTCTGTATTTGCCTCTTGAGCCACACACATACTGGCTCCACCTTACCAACATTGCAGGAGAGGGCAACAGCAGACACCAGGCGCCCCAACCTCTCTGGGCTTGTATTAAACACAAAGGGCCTGCATGGGGACAGAACGTTGAACACCTCTAGCGTCACCAGAAATTGAAGTCCACTAGAGTGGACGATCCCGGACATCTGCAGGAACACAGGCAACTGACAGGAAGGAAATGAGGCTTCGCATCCTAAAGGTAAGTCACTGTCTACAGACAGATCACACCTGGTTGGTATCACCCGCCCCTAGGCCCTGAGGTCTTCACATTTAACTCGTCATCAGCAGATACTGTAGTTCCTGCCAGCCTCTCCTCTGCTTTCCAATCGCTTGTGTACAAGACAGCTTGGTGGTCTGAGTAAATGTCTCACAGAAACCTTCTACACAAAGCGATACCGTGTTTATTCCAGTCGCTCCTTTTATCATAGGAGGAATGGTACTGAAGAGAGCCTCGAAAGAAACAGGCTCTGATGCTGCATTTTGAGCATCAAAGGTAAAGTGTATTTAAAGGAAAGTCCACTCATCTGACATCATTTTTAAGGTTAGCCGATCCAAATGACAAGACCAGACAATTCTGCTGACAACCTCAAACATCAAACACGACTTTTGTACCAGTCCTGAGAATAGTTCTTTACATGTGACCTCTACAGATGGGACTGCAGGCAGCAAGATGAAAGAGTCCCACCTTTGGCATCTGCAGCTACAGGGTCTCAGGTTGAAAGCAAGTATGCAGCAGGTGTGTGTTCATGGTTTAATCTGCCCCACTGGCATAGATGGGAAAGCGCGGGCTTTGAAAATGATCCTCGACGGGGATTTAAAAAAAAAAAAAACCACACTGCAGTGTACCGAACAAGCGGTTGTGGGAAATTCAGCGATTAACAGATAGAGATGAAGGCAGGCACCGCAATGAGCACACTTGATTGCTTCTGTCATCGGTGACAACTCGCTTCTTTAACTTCTCAGATGAGCACCAGATAAAGTGATTTTAAATGTATGCTACGACCCCCAGCATTTATGTTTCTTTGTTGGTTTTAAGAATGTGCTTTGTCATGACCATCAAGCCACAGTGCCAGTGTTCGGTTTAGACAAATACAAATTCAGTTTGAGAGTAAATGTGGTAAGTCTTAGTGCTGGGGTACAGATGTAAAACGTAAGACGTTGCACCGATTTGATCAGAATGCCAACAGTGGTGCTGGAAGAATTTTCAGAGCGGTGTGCTGCCATCAGTGTTACATTACTGAAGTCATAGACAGTGTGAACAATCTCAGCATTACATAAAGAATAGGAGCAGGAAATGAGTCATGCCTATTAAGCAGGAGAGAGGTAAGGGTGTGGTTTGTAGCTAGCTACTGGTGCATTTTGGAGCACACAGTCATAAATGTATTACTAAAGCATGGTGTGGTAAAACACTGTCATTTACAGACAGCACATTTTCCATTGAAATAGCCACAAAATTCACAACGACATGCACCTTTACTGATAAAACTGTAAGCTGCATAAATGATAATGTATGGAAATTGCGGTTCAGCAAATATTTATAATTTGCGTATCACTAAGCAAAGTGTTTTGATTTATTCTGATCCTATTAAAATTTTTGTTTGCATCACACTTCGGGATTACAAAAACCTGCACTTCATTCGTGGTTTTCTCATTGATATGTTTTGAAATATTTGTACAGTTCATCTACATGTATTTAAATGTTGTTGTGTGTTAGATAAAAACTGACATCCTTTCTTTCCCCCCTCCCTGTACCCCAGCAAGATTCTGCGTCTGTGTCCAATCTATTAAAAGAGAAAGACAGCATGAGTAGTTCATCCCTAACTGAGCCACCAATGTTTACAACTCTACTGCCATTGTTACTCACAAATTCCAAAATTTGGACAAACTGTTTGGGGGGGGTGGAATAAGCTATAATTATTTTCAGCTATTTCACTCAGTTCCAGCATTCCAAGTTCTTAAAGTCAGCCTTCTCAAAGCAGAGTCTTGTGCAGTGAAGAGTGCTAGGTTTCCCTCCAAAGTGCTGCTTGTAAATAACACTTAGGGCCAGTTCGCAAAACATAATGTACTGGCGCTATTTCATGTCCTTGGTGGAAGTAAGGCAGTGGTCATTGTATAAACCTCTTTGCACAATTTTACTCTGTTATGCTATTCTAGTTCTTGTAGTCTTGTTTTGATATCACTGCGCTAATTAAAGTAGCACAATGAAATCAACGATTTGTAGGGGAAAAGTTCAGAACTGGAGACAGTGTCTGTAATGACCTGGAGGAAAGAGGTCACCTTGTATATATCCCTAGGAGTTCACAGTGAACACCTCTCAGCTGTTATTCACATTTAGTAAATATATACCCTCAGAATACCCCTTTATACTTTAAAAACTGAAGTATTTGAATCCTGGCTGGGAGTGTGTTAACCATCACATATAAAGGTAATTGAGGCCTCTATGGATCTGTTTGAAGGATCACCTCTAAACATTTTCTCATTATCTAGTTTAGTTGATCATCACCGTTGGACAGCATAGATTTTGTACATCTTGCAGGACCCTACACTACTTTTCACCCACTGTGATCTCATCTGCCTTATTCCCTACTTACCAATTAAGCAAATTATTTATTTAAGTAAATGTTAGTGTGTGTATACATAAATATTTTTCCGCTACCCCAAGTAGATGGTCATACTGGGCCTACGAAACATTTTCATCATCTTTGCAAATTTCTGTTCTGTCTCCAACACATTTTCCTTCTCTTGGCATGTTTCCCGGTGGTGGAATATTTTGCATTAACGGCTGAATTTCCACTTGAGCTTCAGAGTGATTCTCTAAAGGTGTCAAAGGAACGTGGTTCATTTGTGGTCTTGTGCCGCATTTCTCCTCCTCAGTGGAGAGCTTGGGGTTCTCTCTACTACATTATTGACTAAAAACTCTGCCACTAACTCCCAGTAATAATCATCACCAGACCTCTAACTGCCATTCCACACTCATCAAGTATTCAGTTTGATCAGATTTTTCACAGTTTGATTTCTTTGCTACATAACTCTAGTAAATCATGCACAGTTCTCAACATCATTAATATGGAAAGACCAAGGCTCACATTATGAGTGGTCTGTTCTTTTCTACATGGCTCAGAATCACAGAATCACAGACTTTCTGGTCATTACTCCACACCCACAATTTCCCCTAGAACTATTTACTTCAGAATATATTTATTAGGGAGTGTAACTTACCAAACACTGCCCTTGAAGCTACGGCCCTGGCAAATTCAGAGACATGCAGATTTTGGTGCTCTAAGCACCAAAATCTGCATGTTATGCCTCTTTTTCAGCAAAGATTGGAACAGGCAATAATTATCTCACCTGACAAATCCAGAGCATCTCAGTGTCAGATTTTATCTGGTGTGATAATTATCACATCTGACATCAGGCCACTCATATTGAGGACCTAAGTATGCAGATATCCTGTGTAGTCCAGATTATATGTCCTCATTTTAGACATAACTGTGCCTTTTTTAGGTAAAGGCATGAAACTTAAAAGAAGTGTCCTGTATACTCAAATAGTACTTCTAAACATTGTAGGAACTGTCCATAAGCATGTTAGCCACCAAATTAGAAAATGGCAGCTGAAATATAATTTACTTTTTGTTGGACTTGGCCCTTTTTGCAGGGTCATCCCTGAACTTTTTGCCTTCCTCCTGGTATTTTTTCTGACCTGGTGTTGGTGGTTTTAGGACTCTGGGCACTTTATCACTGCTGTCCAGTGTAAAGTGCATGTGCTCTCTGTGGTAAAACGTGGTAAGATTGGTCTACTCCTGTTTGGCTAATTTAATTTACCTATCAGTCCCTTGTAAAGCGGTATCCCAGATACCCAGGGCCAGTATAATAAATGCTACTGGTGGGCTTGCAGCGCTGATTGTGCCACCCACCAAAGTAGCCTTTCAAACCTGTCTCAGGCCTCTGCCATTGCAGGGCCTGCGCGCGCAGTTTACTGCCGCTGTGACGTGGCACATAAAGTGGGTGCCACGTCTGTGACTCCCCTTTTACTACATATCAGTCACCCCTAAGGTAGACCCTAGCTAGCCCTATGGGCAGAGTGCATTGTAGGTAAAAGGTAGGACATGTGCCTTAACTGTGTGGCATGTCCTGGTAGTGACAAACAGCCATTTTGGTTTCTCACTGCTGTGAGGCTGCCCTCTCATAGGAATGCATTGGGGATTCCCTGATATGTGTTTCAGTGGTAATTCCTGACCTGAGAGGAGTAGTGTGATCAAGTTTGGTCTGTTTGGAATTGTGGTAATAAATGCTGCGTAATGGTGTGCGCAGAATTATTGTCACTATTTTAGAAATGCCACTTTTAGAAGTGGGCATTTCTGTGTGCTATGTGTCTTTGTGCCTACCTGATGTGTATTGCATGTCTGGCTCTGGAGTGACAGGGACTAGGGAGGTGCCGTGGCTCCAGAGGGGCTGGGTGAGTCAGCGCTAGGCTGAATAGGCAGATCTGCATTTGGAGTAGTGGGAGGAGTAGCCCCTGACCTGAATAGGTCTGTGCCTGCCTTGTACAATGCTGGCTCCGCCCCCCTGTGGTGTGTCTGGGGCAGAGCCTAACCTAACAATGAGGAGGTTGTGAGCACTATAAACAAATGTTAAGTGCCGCCAGAACTGGTTGGATCTGGGACCCAAGCCCTGTGTCAGGGCAGAACAAAGTACACAAGGAGTATAAATATTGGGGCAGTGACCCCATGAAAGTGATGTGTGTGCTGACCTGAAACTGGTGGCTGGCAGGCTGCTGGACTGCCAAGAGGAACCGCCGGGGGACCCAGCTGCTGCTTCCTGGGGGTCCCTATGTGCTGGCCTACTTTGCCTGTGCCCAGTGCTGGCCCTGGTGACTCTGGGGCTCAGCGCAGGAGAAGCGTCAGCACTGTCTGCTCCTGTTCAGTCTGCAGGCGAGAGACAGGCGAGGCGTTTTCTGTGTGGCCTCTTTGCCTGTGTGGTGTCCCTTCCCTCCGTTGAGGAGAAAGCGGGGAACGAGTCGCCGTGCTGTGCTAGGCACCACCGAGGAGAGGCAGATCGCCGCAGCTGCCGGAAGTCAGGCGGAGATTGCCTGGTTGTAGGCGGGGCCAGAAAAAGGAAACAGAGCGGAGAGGAAGTCAGCCGGAGTACGCCTGGTCGGAGGCGGGGCTCCCGTGAGGTGGAGAGAGCCCCGCATTCTGCCCGAGGGTGAGCCCAGGAAGGGGTGAGGCGGAGACTTCACTCTGTGCCTGCGCGTCTCCGAGGACCGGCCTCAGAGAGCCTTGTGTGTCCCCAAGCTGGAGCGGCTGTACCGCGAGGTCGCGGGCCACCGAAGGGCTGTGAATCGTTATTGGAGGCGTGGTGCCTCCACAGGAATCTCTGGGGCCCCATGGCAGCGCCCCAGTAACAGTGGATGAGGGCCTTGGAGGACGGAGTGTCCCGGGACCCGCGTGTGCCGGCATAGAGAGGTACGGAGCCTCGGGGGCTCCCTTTGTCCAGCCTCGTGCCTTTCCCCCGCAGCCGGACGTGCAGCGCTGCAGCGAGGAAGACCGGAAGAGTCAAGAGAAGCCCCGGTGAGTGGGGCTTTCAGGGTAGCACTAGCGCGAGGTCCCTGTGAAAGGAGCCCCGGGAAGGAGGGGCTCCCAAGTCATTGTTGGTGCCTAAGTGTTGTGTACACAGCTGAACCACCAGATTGCAGCAGCTGCAACGTTGGGGGCATTTTGCGTCTCAGGAGAGACAAGGGTGAGTTGCACCCTCGCCCCCCCCCCCCCCATTTCTGGTACCGGCCTGTTGGGCCTGTACCCTGCTGCAGTGGCATATGCAAAAGAAACAATTGATGGACGGAATGCTGGACAATGCAAACATTCACCACCAGTCACAAAGATCTGGGTTTAATCCATCATTCTTTTGCTCACCACACCACCCCAGTTTGGACCCAGCCATATGCAAATCAGTCTTGACCCTGTTCCTTGTGGGAACAGTCCAGCCCGAACTGCCAAGCCAGGTCCTTCCTGGACTGGAAACAAGCATCCTGGGACCGGTTTCAGGGCATCACCCTTCTTCAGCCAGGCTAGCTTGAATCCAGTGGTGTAGTGAGCACGGGACCCACGTCTGGGCATACCCTTCCCACTTAGGGCGACATATGCATAGTGGCAGCCTGGTGGTAGACGGAACCCACAGACTCCTGACTCCTAGAGCCCTGACTTTTATGGACATAGGGCATTGCAGGGAAGCCCAAGACGGGCCCCCGAGGAAGGCCAGTGGGCCTGAGAGCACCTTGTGTTCTGGTGGGGCGCAAGGCCCTAAGAGGATGTATGCACCGTGTTAGGGTTACTGTGGTGTATTGCTAATATGATTGATGCATAATGTGGTTTATGCCTGATCTAATGTGATTTGTGCATAATGTGTTTGTGCTAAGTGCCTGTACCAATAGTTACTGGTTGTGTTATTACTTACCTGTTCTGATGGTTCTGACAGTGGCCCGAGTGGCCCTGTACTGTATATAATCCTCTGTAAAGTAATACCTAGTGCCAGATGGCACAGTGTACATATGTGATTATGCTCTAAGGTGTTTTATGGAAAATACAAAGGCTATTTTTATATAACCTTGTGTGGAGTTTCTTTTGTGGTGTTCCTAGTGTGTCGCTGCTGTGTGAGTGTGTTGGGCAAACGCTTTACACATTGCCTCTGGGATAAGCCTGACTGCTCGTGCCAAGCTACCAAGGGGGTGAGCAAGGGTTATCTTCAGTGTGTAACTCCCTTGCCCTGACTAGAGTGGTGGTTTCTGCCTGGCTTAGGCGCTTGCCCTAGCCAACCAGAAATTCCATTTCTATCACTTTTCATAACTTATAAATAGACCAACAGATTTCACTTCCCTTTTTATTCGTTCAGCAGGCAATTATCTACAAAAATACAGGAGCAACTTTTTTTGCTGGATCAATATCTATCACTTTAATTCTCACTTTAATTGAAATACATGGACATTTCTGCTGCAACAGGAACCCTCAGTTCACATCGACCAATTTGTGATGGCAGATAGAAGGCATGTGGGCAGGATTTCTGGAACATAAAGGCTGTTAGAACAAGTGCGACCTACACACATGATGCTAAAGGCTTGGACGTTAGCATTATGCTCGTAAAGGATGAGACTGAAGGAGTCAACCCCACTGTGGGATAGTGACATTCTATAAGAAGTGAAGGGACTGAAAGAATTTGGTAATTAGGGTGTAATAGGGATCTCAAAGAGGGGAAAGATATGGGAAGGCAGTACCTTCGAAAGAATCAAATAGGGCTTTGATCGGATGGAATTCAAGAGATTCCATTATCTGTGAAAGCTGCGACATGCAATATTTAGCCATACCAAGGACTTGACTGTGATCAAAGACAGCTCATCTTTAGAATATAGACTGCTCTCAATGAGGCCGCAAGAAGGACAATATTTCAAACATACAGAAGACTGATTAACAACATACCCAATGATTTAGGCATACTTAAGGAGAAGTGGGAAGAGGACATAGGGCCCTTTGATGAATCGGATTGGGAAGAGGCATGTGGTTTCCCTCACACAGTTGCAATCAGGTCTAACTTTTAGCCGGTACAGCTAAAAATACAAAATCGGTTGTATTATATCAGGACATAAATGATGCAGTTTGGTAGGACAGATAATGCCCGATCCCTGACACTATGTGGAGAAGAGGGTACAGTTTCCCACATATTTTGTGAATGTCCCAGACCGAGTGAGTTCTGGAAAAGGGCGAGGAATACAGCTGTTTTGTTTTAGGGATTGTGCTGCCAATGAAAAATTACCAGATACTGATATTTGTAACTTACAGCTGAACAGAGGGAGCCTGTTTCTGGTGATTGTCATTTCTATAGACACTTCACATTTTATCAGTCTTTCGTTGAAGACATTTTTACTCAAACCTTTCCTAGATCTTTTTATTGACTTTATGGAACCAACAGTCTCATCCATAATTTCTGCAGTTTGTAGAATCAATAGATGTCCACTGGTATCTAAAAATGCATTGCCCATTTTCTTTATGGTAGCTGCCAAGTTAAAGACTTTACCCAGAAATATTTGTTACTTGCTAGAAGTGTTGTCATGGGGAGAACATTGTTTTGAGCTGGTGTGGTTAGCCTCACAAACTCATCCTCGATCCTAGCTACCTCTGATTCATACACCATCCAGGAAATAATGGGTTTCGTTCAAGCCTATTGTTCTTCCAGTGATATTTTATTATTACTTCATCGAGATGCATGTTGGAAAATTGATAACTGTTTACATAGTGAACTTTTCATTTATAAACTCTTCAAAGACATCTGGGTGCTTTTTGTGGAGGGATGTCTGTCAGGTGAACAGCAACATGGCATTCATATTTATGGTGCTCAAAATAGAAAAGTCATTGATTTTTAGACAAAGGTATGCAGAGACCAACATCGCCTGCATGTACATCAGTAGCTCAAGTGAATATTTCCAGCTGTGTGGTGATTATAAGTTTCCACAATTGGAACGTAGGGTTTTTTGTCTGCTTGAGACATCCACCAGTCTCCCTTGAAAAGGATTTCAGTTTGATCTCCACTCTCACTGTAGTACTTCTGTTAATCTTCCAGATTAGGCCTGTACAAAGCACAGGTTGTTATGTGATGTGCTTGTGAGGTCTTCTTAACATATGTGGCTTTGAAGAAGAAGTCTGCAGTCCTTGGATGTGAAATGTTGCTTGTTTAAGTGCAGCAGTCCAGCCACTAATGTTTAACAAGTATCCAAAGTACACTGAGAGTACCATTTTGATAATGTGGAAAGCACCAAGAATAACAACAAAGTGATCCACTCCATAAGTATCAAGCCAATTCAATTGCATTTCTTTCATACGTTTGTAGAGTGGTTGATCACATGTAATCACATGTATTAGTCCTAGTTTTAAAACGGCTACTGAATTTTATGGCAAGACAGGAGGATAGCATTATGCATACAACTTTTATTTTCCACTTCTGAGCAGCCTCTTTAAAAGTTCCATAAGTAGAACTTAACTACTTCACAAAGTAAACAGAACTTTCCATTCTATAAAAAAGCCCAAGGCTCCGATGATCTTCCTCTTTTGTTTGCTGCTTCTGAGCAGATAAGTATTACTTTACGTTTTCCATTTTAACATAGACTACAGTATTTATTGACTTATATAAGATTAGTTTCAAGCTAGAACAAATGTTACTTAACAAATTATAGTATACCTTGTAGATAAACCCAATTTACGGGTTTGGATTTTTAGCAGGTTAATATTTGTTATATATTCAGTTTATATTGCGATAAGTGCTTAATATGGGCTAAAACTCACTAAATGCTTTTTGATGAGGCTCTGATTAACATTTTGCGGAAGCCGCCTTGGGCCGTAGACTGCTCAATCTACGGCGCCTAACACTTAACGCGCAAACACTAGATTGCATCACCGTGATGCACGGCCATGTTGCCTGAGGCAGACGCATCACGTGTATTGCCCCCTGCATGACTCAGCGTATAGTTTTTTCTATGGGTGATCTCCCTTACTAAACCGCAGAACGGCTCATCGCGTGTCTCACGCTCAGCTGATTGTTGCTAAGCAACGTGCATTGCTGACAGTTGAATAACAAATAACAAACTGGAGGATGAGCAATTTGGTTTCAGGCCAGGTCACGGGACAGAGACAGCCTTGGTAACCGTGATGGACAATCTCCGGATGCGGGCGGACAGGGGTCAATCAGCAATTTTAATTCTGCTGGACCTGTCTGCCGCATTCGACACGGTGAACCATGCCATCCTCCTTGCAAGGCTGGAAGATCTGGGAGTGGTGGATGTTGCATTGAGTTGGGTGCGATCTTATCTGTCTGAAAGGCGGCAGGCGGTAGCACTTCCCCCGTTTCAATCGGAGTTTACCAACAACGAGCATGGGGTACCCCAGGGGTCCTCAATCAGCCCCATTTTGTTTAATGCTTACATGCGGCCGCTTCTGGATGTCATCAAAGTTCATAATATTAGTGTGGTTAATTACGCCGATGACACCCAGCTTATTGTGTCCTTGGAAGGTGACCATGCTGACTCCCAGGATACATTCCATATGTGTATGCGGGAAATGGTGAATTGGCTGAGGGACAATTCATTACAATTTAACAACGATAAAACTGAGATTCTTCACTGCAGGGTGGGCAGTGTTCCGCCAGTATTTCCAACTGATTTCTGGCCCATACCCTCAGACGTTCCTTTGGTACCCGTGAGCACGGTACGTAATCTGGGGGTCAGCTTTAATGATAAGCTGAATCTGGAATCCCATGTCAACAAGCTGGTGGGAAGCTACTATACTCTTATCAGAGGACTCCGCAAAGTGTTGCCAATATTGCCAGCTCAGGCAAGAGCTACAGTAGTTAGGAGTGTCATTTTGAGCCGCCTGGACTATTGTAATGCTTTGCTACTGGAGTCCCCAGATACCTGATTGCAAGGCTCCAGAGTATCCAGGCGGCAGCAGCGAAGCTGGCACTGACAAGGGCACGTCGGTCATCAACATCCCAGGCGCTGGCAGAGCTACATTGGCTCCCGGTGACTCAAAGGATATTGTTCAAGTCTCTTTGTATTGTGTTTAAGGCACTGCATGGACTGGGGCCTAAACTGCTCCAGGGTAGGTTTAGATGGTATGAACCGGTCCGTAGCCTACGCTCCTCGTCAGCTAATCTTGTTATGATTCCGAGGACAAAGAGAGTTACTTTGGGGGGAAGAGCGTTTCGGCGTGGCAGCTGCCTGCCTCTGGAATCGCCTTCCTCTGGAACTAAGGCAAATACAGGATTTATTGATGTTTCGTAAGAAAGTCAAGACATGGCTCTTTCCTAGAGTATAATTACTTGGTTTAGCCCCGCAGTCTACCCGCTAGCTTTCTTCCAGTATCTTAGCGCCAGGATGCCCGTAGGGTTACAGTGCGCTTTATAAAAAAAAAATAATAATAATCATGGTTACAGGTACCAAAGAGGTTTTGAGCACATTTACATTGAAATATTCAAAATAATTTCTAAAAATAATAACAATATTTAAAAGATGGCTGAACAGGAACAGGTTTCTCAAGAAGAAACCATAAGGAAAATTGTATCACAGGAACTGCAACAGGCAGTAAGGACACAGTCAGGGAAGTCCTGAGGTCCAAGAAATTTGGTGAAAGCCAAGAGACTGAGGAACACAATTTAATTTCAGATGATGAGGAACAAAACCTCAGAGGACCTGGTGGCAAATCTCTATCTACAAGGAAACACTTATTAATTGAACTGGAGAAAGGAGTCCCTAGAGGCTCAAAACGAAGCATCGGCTGACGTGACGAACATGATAGGCAGTCTAGCACTGCAATAGATAGGGACAAACTATATGAGTTTGAAGAGTTTGAGGACCAACATGATTATGACAATTATGTATTGAACTTGGATTACAAGGACTTGAATAATGGGTTTGATGAAAACCCAAAGAAAAGAGAAAGGGGAAACAACATGGTTTTAGACCGCATGGGCATAAAATTATTCGACCCAAAGGAGATTAAACACCCTAGAAGTAAAGAGTGGTGGCCCTTAGATCACGTAGCCAACTACATTAAACAATAGATAAGGAAGCCTTTGGAAAGAGAAGAAAGAAATGTCTTAGGAGCTGAATGCTCAAGACCTATAATTGAAGAAAAGGTCCCCATGACCCCAAATATCAATACGGAAATGATCACCTATCTATTTGAAAAGGGGAAAGACCCAAGAAAGGGCTTAGAAAAATCCCTAAAATATTGTCAGGATATTTGATCAAATTGAAGACGCATACGCTAAAGGTACCTCACCTCTTACGAAGATGGTGCCAAAGGTCAATATGCTTTTTGGGTAATACCAATGCCCGTTTACTAGCCGAGAGAAGAAAAACCATCCTCATGCGCATCAACCCAAAACTGGCAGATTTCTGCGTAAAGGAATCCAGCGAAGAGGTAAAGGGCCTACTATTCAGGGATGGTATGCTGAAGAACATAGCCAAGTATGTTCAAACCTTTACAAGCCTTGACAAGGCTCATTACTCCATGAAAAAGGTTTTCCCGGAAACAGTTTTTATGGATTTACTAGGAGGAGAGGGCAACCTCTCAGCCGAGGATTCTTTAAGACCCAGTACCCAAGATACCTAAATACTGGATAGCAAGGATTTAGCTACTATAGACAACCCTCTAGCTTCTATCCCCAGAGAGGAAGAAATAGTAATAGAGCAAGAGCATCAAGAGCCCGAGGTCAAGGCTCTTCAACAGGCCAAGGTGAATATGAAAAGAAATTCTGGTTCTACCCAAATAAAAGTTGGGGGAAGGTTAAAATTATTTGCAGAGCAGTGGGAAAGAATAACAGACACCCCAAGGGTAATCTCTACAGTACAGGGTTACTTAATCAATTTGGATACAGACCCATATTAAGAGAAAGAACCAAAAGAATTGAAGTTTCAGAAAGATTTAGAAGATATTGTAACACAAGAAGTGTTTCAAATGTTATCAAAAATGCAATCGTGCAGATAGAGGAGAACAGAATGGGTTAAATCAGTACTGTTTTTCTGCTAGAAAAAAAGGACAAAGGGTGGAGACCTGTAATATATTTGTGAGGCTTAAACCAATTTGTGACATACAGACACTTTAAAATCGAAAGTATCCATCTACTGAGGGATATGTTGTTGGAAGGGGGCTCAATGGTCAAACTGGACCTCAAAGACGCATATTTTACAATCCCAATTCATGCAAAAAGTCAGAAACTGTTATGTTTCAGATGGAAAGGTCAATTGTACCAATTTCAGTGTTTTCCTTTTGGCCTATCATCAGCCCCATGGTGCTTTACAAAGATATTGAGAGCAGTAGTAGGCTTTCCGAGAGAGAGGGGTGTGAGATTTATAGTTTACCTAGAAGGTATTCTGGTTATGAATCAGGACCCAGAGGAATTGAAGGAACATCTTACGGTGGTAAAGAACCTTTTGGTGACGCTAGGATTCATAATCAAAATAGAGAAATCTGTTTTTATATAAAATCAATCACTAGAGGTTTTAGGTTTTATTTTAGACACTTTCCAAAATCTATTGCAGCTCCCTGTGACGAAGATAAAGAAAATAAAAGAGGCAATAAAAAAGGTGCTAAAAAGGGAGAATTTAAACCTAAGAGATTTGGCACACGTGATTGGACTATTGTCATCATCGATCCAAGCAGTGTTCCCTGGCCCCTTACACTACAGAGCTCTGCAGAGGCTAAAGACAGCGGCCTTAGCAAAAGGCTTATGGTATAGAGACAGAGTAGCATTAAACATGGAAACAAGGGGAGATTTAGCGTGGTGGTTGGAGAATTTGGAAGCATGGAATGGACGTGCAATTTTCGGAACAAGACTGGATTTTGTTCTAGAGACGGATGCGCGTATGTCAGGATGGGGGCAATTTGCTCAGGTCAGGAGACAGGTGGCATTTGGGATGCGTTAGAAAGGATGGAACATATCAATTGTCTAGAGTTGAGAGCAGGCTTATGTGCACTTCGCAGTTTAAAAGAGTTACAGGGCAGATCAGTTTTATTAAAAATGGACAATACAACAGCAGTGACATATGTCAACTAGTTAGGGGGGAGCAGATCAAAGAGACTGGCAGGCTTAGCAACTGAAATGTGGGATTTATGTTTGGAACACAAAATTGGTTTGAGAGTGGAATACTTTCCAGGCAAGCACAATATAGTGGCAGATTTGAATTCAAGGAACCTAGTAGACTTCAGCTATTGGAAACTAGAAATCGCTTATTTCAACAAAATACAAAAATTGTGGGGCCCTCTGGAAGTGGATCTTTTCACGTCCAGGTTGACCTTCCAATTACCAAACTATTTCAGTTGGAGACCGGATCCCAGGTCGATGGGAGCAGATGCATTTATGCAGGACTGGTCGGGATGAAAGCATATGCATTTCCCCCTTTCTCAATGATACAGAGGGTCGTATTACAGTGCACGAGACAGAAATGTCGGATTGTATTAGTAACACCCTTTTGGAGGACTTAGGCATAATTCCCCACTGTATTGGAATTAACTATGGAAACCCCTTTTTTGATAAGATCCGAAATGGGTTTCCTAAAAAGGTTTGGAAGGGAGAGAACAACCGCTAATTCTATTGGGTTTGCTCAACCTTCTAGTTTGGAAAATTTCAGGGGATCAGAAAGACTCACAAAACTTCCAGAATCAGCTACAGGATTACTCAATGAGTCATGGGCACCAGGAACTAGGAAGAGATACAAGAGTGCATGGGGAGTTTGGTTATGTTGGTGCTCGGCAAGGGATCTGGATCCCATAGAGGCTGATTTGATAGAAGTTGCTAATTTTTTGGTTGAATTGTTTGACAGATGCATGGCCTGCAGAACAGTTAGTTGCTATTGTTCTGCGGTAGGGGCAAGAATTTCTTTGATCCAAGGTATCTCTGTGGGAAAGAGTCCTCTAATTTGTAGATTGATGAAAGGGATAAGATTGAGAAGGAAGTCCAAGCCCAAATATCAATCTCTCTGGGATGTGGATTTAGTACTGAATCTGTTTCATGATTGGCCCAGTAATAAATATCTAGGTGCAAGAGAAATATCCTGGAAACTACTTTATTATGTTTAATATCCTTTAGAAGAGTGTCGGATGTAGGGGCCTTGGGGGTGACAAACAGGTTTTGTCAACCAACAGGTAAACTATTCAAAATTGTCAAATGAACAAAAACGATGTCTACTGCTTCATTTTATCCGATTTTAGATAATTTACCTAAATTATGTGCTGTCAAATGCATAAAGGAGTATGAATGCTGATTATTGTAGAAACAAAGTGCTGAGGTAAAACTAACTGTTGATCTCATATGTTTCACGCGATTACTAACGCCACAATTGAAAGGTGGGTAAAATGCGCTATTAGAGAAGCGGGTGTTGATATATCCAAATTTACAGCTCACTCAGCAAGAGGTGCCATGGCAAGTAAAGCCTTTATATCAGGGGGTAGATTAGACGAAATTATGATGCCAGCAGACTGGTCCAATGCGGATACGTTTAGGAAATTCTATTTTAGACCTATAGACCATGTTTCAAGCTGCGCTTTAAAAAACTTTGAACATGCATAATGCTAGTCGCCTGTCTTACCATAAAATGTTGATTCTTAAAGGTTTACTGTATAAAGAATCGATCATGATTTTATTAAAGACAAGGAGGTGTAGTGTGGTTTGTGGCCTCATTGTCTACATTGCTAAGTTAGCTTAGGCCTGGCTGCCATGATGCCTTTTTTGCACACGTTACTCTGTGACTTTGTTTTTCCAGACTCTGCTTGTGCCCGGCTATATTAGAACTGTCTGCCTTTTTGTCTTTCACATTTTCTCCTGTTCCCTGTGGGTTTCGTCAGCACACCATGTACAAAGTCGAAAAACAACGTCCCTTGTTATTGCTGATCTGGTCAGCCCCTCGCACTTAGACATAACACGAAGTGCAGCTGCATTGGAGAAATTCGTGTGCTTTTAATATTGTGAGCTCCCTGTTGGAGGCACTCGGAGGAAAACCTTTCCAGCGAGAAGAGCTGTGCTTGTCTGATGATGTAAACCTTGCATCTAGATATTGAGGTATGAGGGTCCGCCTGACAAAGCCCAGAGGTCTTCTATTTTTATAATAAACTAGTTAATAGCACGGGTAGGGTGGTAAGGCCATTTAGCCCTATATCCAGTGCTTTATAAAATGCTTTCCCCGTTTGTATTCTATGGAATTGTAACTATGCTTCTTATATTATCATTATGCATTATGCTGATAGTACTGGCACGTGTACTGTATCTTAGAGCACGATAGTTGAAATAAACATTTTAAACTATACTATGTCTCTTATTACGCACGTTGTGGACAAGTATGAGTGAGTTATGAAAGGGTGTTCTTGCTCCCGCGAGTCCTGAGAGAGAGACCGTGTTCTGGGTTGTCTAATCATTGGTAGCTTCGCTGCGAATGAGACGCTAAAGCTAGTCGGATTGGGATTGTGGGTACTAAGGTGCATGGTTGGTTCACCACTATACTCCGAGGTCCTATTATCCTGTGCATAGCTCTGTATATGTGCAGAATCCCTACAAGATGGCGCCACCAACGTGGTGGGCTTCTTATCTGCGAGACGCTTGAGTAGTGCTTGTGCTTGTCCACAACACCCTTCGCATACGCTTCCGGAAACGTGTGTGAGGGGGATACCTCCTACATTGATGTTTTTATAGGTTCTTTCAAGCTTGAAGTTATTAAAAGGTGTTTAGGTTAACCCTATATTGTGCTGCCTCACATTAGGTTGTTGAACATTCCTAGTCTTAATGGCGGATGTAAATATACCGGCACATAGCTGCGCTGCGCTTCGGGCTCATTTACGGGCTTATGGAGTGCCTGATGCGGGTGTCGCTCTCATCTTTGTGGTGCAGGCTGACCCGGCTCACCACTTTGAGGTGTTTTACTCTTGGGTCACTTTTCCGGCAGTGGAAGGAGCGGACAATTTGTTTCATGTGTACGCTCCCACTGCCTTACCCAATGCTTATCGGCCTTATCAGGCTCTTGAAGTACCACTTACGGCATGGCAACACCGTATTTGGTTTAATGGCGCCCTTCCACATCCGGTCACCCCGGTTCGTTTAGGCCCTTTATCAATAGACGGGGCCGCTTAGCCAGTCTTGGCCGGGTATACCCCCCATCCGCGTTATTTGACGCTTGCGGTTGATGAACTGCGTGCATTGCATACGTCTTTAATCAGCGTGCACAGAGCGTTGGTACAATATGTTACAGGCAACGTCCAGGGAGCCCCTCCTGGAGTTGCAGTGCATCCAGCTGGACCGGGCGGTGTAACCATAAGTCCCGTCATGGTTAATTCGGTGATGGGCAAGCGCCCACAAAATAAGGATGATTTGCCTTATTGGCTTGCAGAAAAATTTGACCAGCTGGAGGCTGTTTTTCCAAATACTTCTCCGGTGGAAAAACACAGGATTTTGACGATTAGTTTGCCGAAAGACTTAATTCCCGAGTTGGCAGAATGCAACAACTGGGGTAAGGTATTCGCAGCAGTCTATGCGAAGTGTTTCGGCACGCCTTCCATGATGGTTCTCCCCTCCTTAATTAAACGAGTGCAGGATGAACATGGCCCTGAAGCGGCTGTGGAATTGGGGATGAGACTGGTGGGAGTGTTCGATGTGGTGGCTGATCTAATCCTTGCGAACGTCAAGGGCGATGCAGTTAACTTTCAAGTAGCTAATGCTTTGACTTTGGTCCCAGAGCCGGACAAGCCACGCAAATTACCGAAAATTATTGCACAGGCTTATAAAACCATTGGCCGCAATAGTCTGGGAGTTAAGCCTTTTGCTAAAACGCAAACTCAATCACAGCCACAACAAAAAACTCAGTCTGAGAAAGATGAGAAACCGTTCTTTACTAAAAAGAACTGGAGGTTGAAAAAACAGGGTAAGCAACAATCAAAAACAGGGTCGCGTGCCGCATCCCCGGTTTCCATATCTTCTGAACGCACTTATGATTTGCGCGACAGAGCGAGAATTAAATCTCCAGATAGATTTCAAGTCCCTGACCCGCGCTCTCCTCGTTCTTCACAGGCACCATCGACCTCCCAGACTGGTGGAGGAGATCGCCAGGATAGAGGAAGGGGTCGTGAGGCCCCACAGGGACGAGACCAACCTCGACAACCAGTCCGAGGGAAACCAGAAGAATTTCCACGTTCTCGCCCACAGTTTCAGAAGAAAAAAGTTGCAGCACTAACAGCGAGGTATGCCACAGACGGTGAGAACGAGACTCCTGAATTGGACGTGGGCAGTGACGCTACTAGACAGCGCCACGGAAGTTACCATAGTGCGGGAGGCACTGCGTCCTCATGTGGAGGCGACAGCAACTGACACATTCATTACTGTCGAGACAGCTGACACCTGAGTGGCACCCCCTGACAGACTATTTAATATTCTCATTCAAATTGAAGGTGACATTGAGCGTGTTATTAAAGGGATTTTTGGGAGAATCTGACCTCTTCTTACGATATTTTGTTGGCAGAGGCGGATTGGCCGCCCCCATTCGTACTTGCTGCTCGTAGAGGGGAGGAGGTAATCCTTCCGAGCTTTTCTCGTCATGTCCCCAAGGACAAAGCGGAGGCTCTGGCAGCTGAATGGGCTGGGGCCCTGGCTCCGGCGCTATACCGTAACCACGTGGGCTGGGATGAGGATTCTCCACCCCATGATATACCATTGCGGTCTCTGCCACAGCCACAACCCCAATATCCCATCCGGCGGGAAGCTAAAGGTCCTGTTTCAGACATTCTGACACAGTTAGAATATCAAGGAGTAATTGAAACATGCGTATCACCAATGAATAATCCCCTATTTGCGGTTTCTAAACCCGATGGATCGTACCGCCTAGTTTTGGATTACCGACATTTGAACTCTCATTGTCGGACCTTTGCGGTACAAAATACCCACAGTTCTGCGCTTGTAGACAGTCTTGTTCGTAAAAAATATAAAACGACACTTGACCTATCCAATGGATTTTACACGCACAATTTGTCCCCGGAGTGCAGCCAATGGAGCGCTTTCACTTCCGGTGGAAAACATTTTAAATTTCGTTGTTTGCACATGGGCTATAAGAACAGCCCGGGTGTCTTCGCCGCCCGTGTTGTCTCTTTGTTGGACAGCATAGACCCAGATGCGTGTTCGTACGTTGACGATATCTATCTGACAGACGACGAATTATGGCCGCATCTTTCGCGTGTGGACCGCATTATTCTTGAATTTGCGGTCTTAGGATACAAATTTAATTTTGCCAAATCACACATCGCTGAATTTACCGTTTTGTTTTTGGGCTATGAGCTCAACAATGAAGGTAGGGGCTTAGCTCCCCATTTCTTGGAGAAGTGCGCACTTTTGCACCCTCCAACCACCCTGAAGAAGCTTCAGTCATTACTGGGTTTTCTAAACTTCGGGCGTACTTACATTCCCGAATATGCCCAGCGTATCAAGCCTCTATATGCCTTGATACAGCCCAACTTTTCAAAGTCATGCTGGCTTCCTGAGCATTCCTCGATACTGCATTCTTTGCAGTCTGATCTACTTGAATCTAAGTTCTTGTTGACTCGTGACAACCACACAAACCTGGTGATTAGAATTGTGCCAGGGGCAGTAGTTTCACGTACTTAACCTTTAACGAAGGTGACACAGTACCGATTGCATACAAGTCACTTTTCCTCTGTGGAGAAAGTTTTGACTGCGGTGCAAATGGCGATTCTAAAGGAACGCGCACTGGCACAGGAAAACGCATTTTGGTGGTAACACCATATCCTGCCCTTGAGGCAGTAACGAAGGCAAGTGTACAGAACTCTAAGGCTTTGCACCCCCGTTGGATACAATGGGCTACATCTCTGACGTCCCCGGATGTCACTTTTATCTTTGATTCCTCTCTTCAGACACAGGAGTTCTTACAGTATGAATTTGTTCATCCTCCTCCTCTGTCTTTGCTGCCCCTTGAGGAGTACGAATGTATTATATACACCGATGGTTCAGCGCAACCGGCCACTGGTTCAAAACATGCTTATTCCGCAGCTTGTGCTATTGTTGCAGGTACTATGGTGAACGGTGAGTTCAAATCGACCATAGTGCACACACAGGCACTAGGAGACAGTACTGCACAATTGGCCGAGCTGCGTGCTTTGGTGCTCGCACTTGAGTTCGCGAATCCTGACGTGACTACACTTATAGTATGCGATTCTTACTACTGTGTTCAATCCTTCAATGACAACTTATTCTTTTGGTCTCAAAACGACTATAGAGATGCAAAAGGCAGCACAATTAAGCATAAAATGCTTTGGGTTCGAGTGGCAGATCTTAAACAACGTCTGCCTCTCACACAGGTGATTCACACACTTGGCCACCAGCGTGTGGGCGCACACGCTGTCGGTAACAGTTTGGCAGATGAAGCTGCCAAATCAGCAGTAGCCACGTGCTCAGTAGCAGCAGTTACAAGATCCATGACTAAAATAGATAATGAGATTTTGGCAGCT
Organism: Calotriton arnoldi; assembly: GCA_963921515.1. Classification (NCBI taxonomy): domain Eukaryota; kingdom Metazoa; phylum Chordata; class Amphibia; order Caudata; family Salamandridae; genus Calotriton; species Calotriton arnoldi. Next base: position 1,356,076 of record CAWUFW010002089.1, read on the forward strand.
ATTGCTGCAACAAAGGAAGGTGCGAATTACCCACGGGGTTTCCCTTCCAAATACTCTTATCACTTAAGTCCCAAACAGGTTCCTTACGTAACAATTCCAGACGTTGGTGATCGGCTGATTCCCAACGCGGACCGCAGACCTTCCTTGATAACGGCCGCACACGAGGGCTTGGCTTCGGCCCATGCTGGCGTATCTGCGACAGTTTCCATCTTGCAGCAGCGTTACTGGTGGCGTGGTTTATATAAACAGACCCGTACTTATGTGCTTTCTTGTGACGTTTGTCAGCAAATTAAGCCTTCGACGGTTACACGACCACCGCAAACATAGCTCTGCATTTCAAACAAACCTTTTGGTTGTGTTTACCTTGATCACTGCGGTCCATTTTCTTCTGACACTGCATACAAATACATCTTAGTTGCAGTAGACTCGTGCACACGTTTCATCTGGGTCTGGCCACAACGGAGTGCTGACGCTCGAAATGTCATAAGGGATTTGCGTGTCTTTGTGGGTATTTTTGCCTGTGGCACCTTCTATTCCGACCAAGGTCCAGCGTTCACCTCTAAGGCGTACAAGGACGCGATGAGGTCACTGGGGTGCGGGTGCAATTTTCGTCTCCATATAGACCTGAGGGTAATTCGATTGTGGAGCGAATGAACCGTGACTTAAAGCAATCCTTGACAGCTAGAGTCTTAGGTACTGGCAGGAACTGGCTGGCCCACTTGTATAGCGTGCAACGTGCACTTAATAATCTCCCTAGAAGATCTCTGGGTGGGCGGACCCCATACGAAATGCTCTTTGGCATACAAATGTTTGTGCCCGACCTTGATGGTCTAGACATGGCGGCGAATACCGCAATCTTTGACGTAGATAATCATTCTACTATGTTGCAGGACTTACAAGAGACCCGTGACAAACTTGCAAACGAACACTTGCCTTCAGCCACTGACGCTGCGTTGCAGATTCCGGTTGCCGGCTGGCTTCCGAAGGTTGGAGATCTGGTCCGAGAGAAGGTGGAGAACAAAAAAGAATTTGGCCCCTCTTATCGTGCACCAGTTCCAGTCCTTGGCTTGAAGGGTACTCGTACAGTCATTTTACCACCGCTTCCTGGTCGCAAAGACAACAGATACATCTCAGTGGACAATGTCAAGCTACAACATCTGGCCGATCCTGAATAGCGTGACACCTGCGGTATCATGCCCAGCCATTTCAAGGACTCCTGTTTGTGGCCCTACACCTTACACAGACACTGATGTTGCCATTGAGATGGTCGATTTGCCTGATCGCCTGCTCGACTGCCCGGCTTCCTCCTGCAACGAGGAGACCGAGTATGCATACCCCCCCAACGAGTCAGTGGCTCATTTACCTACAACACCACTGAGCCCAAGCCGCTTTTCCTTTGATTCGGATTCCACCTCATCACTTATCCCGTCCAGCTTCAGTATTTTTATATCCTGGTTTAGAGACAATTTTTTGGTCCCACCACATCTGGTTGGTACTGTTCCTGATTTTCTTCTTCATGTCCATTGGCTTTGTGACAGTTTTTTTCTTCCTCATCAATGGTCACTATTTACCAGAACACTCTGCAGTGAACTGTGTCGCTGGAACTTTGGCTCCGCATTCTTCATCTCACATCATGAAGCGTGACCACACATTTGTGAACATTTCAGCTTTCCCAGTCGCTGATGGCATCGTATGGGATGCAGTAAATTTCCAAATTCATGGACCAACCGAGATAATTAATGTACCGAATGTCCTCCGTGTTTCAATGGGTGATGTAGTTAAAAGTAATGTTCATTCTGACGATTGGGATGTGCATGCCGTTGAATCGTTATTCTCTGATTTGAAATATTATGCTGCTTTTAATGCTGAAGATTTGTACTTAAATTCTGCAAGTTATGCTGATTTATATTGTTACCAGCATTGGGGCAACCATTTTCTCCATAAACCAAGTACACTTAGGGGTACTTTTAATTACACACAATGGGAACATTGTCCGACCCCTTTGCCAGGTAGCTCCCACACACTTAAAAGTAAATTTACTTACTTTACAGACTTTGATAGATCAAACCCTGGGTCCTAATATTTTAAACTGAACGCTTCGTCCACTCAGAAGATCATGTTGACCCACACCAAATTGCTATATTCTGGTTCCTTTTTGAACGCATTAGCAGTGGGTGGTTATGAACACTGGCAGGACACCATTGACTTGAAATCTATTTGGGGCACCAAATCATGGCAGGTACGCGGCACGGAAGCCTTACACCGTGCTTGCCTAATTCCGACCCAAATTTTATTTTTAAATCGTACGGTCTATCAAACAACCTGTTGGGGTTTGGCTACTTCAAAACAGTTGAATGCACCCTCCATTCCCGTATTGTCCACTCCCAACGAGAGCTTGCATTTCAATATTTCCCTTGCCAATTTGCAAGCTTTGTTTCAAAACAATTCGTTTAATATCTCTTCACTTGTTCAGTCACCTTGGTTGGCTTGGCCCATAGCATCAAATGCCTGCCAACTGCGTTTTCATGACTCAGCTCCTGGTTACAAACAGGATAGGCCAGATCCGAGGTTTTCTGACTCCCGTACTGTTACAACGTATTCTGTTGGTAAATTGTGTAAACAGTGGTTGCAGCACTCTTCATTGGATTCTGTAAAACAACATTTATCCCTCCTATCAGGCAACATTGATCTGTCCGATTTTTTGCTAGGGCCTCGTGGTCCTCGACCTAAGAGGTTCATTTATGAAACTTACAATGAGCTCTGGAAGCTTTCGCAGATAGAAGCTGCTTCCCGGTTACGGGAAATCGATCAAGCTAATTTAGAGAAAGTGCTTGCTGTTGTTGACAATAGTATTAACACCCTGTCTTCCCGCATATACACATTGGAGAATATTATTTCGTCTGTTGTTGATATTGTACAGGATGATGTGTCTGTGTTATATCATGGTCAAAATCAATTGCATTCAGTGATGCAGTTTGCGTGGACATTGCAGACATTGAAGATGGGCAAAGTTCCTTGGCATTTTTTAAACACGTCAGCCTTATTCCTGCCTTTTAATTTAACTGAAAAACAGCAATTCATGTCCATGAAAGATGCAACATACACTCTCTTACATATCGAAAAGATAGAGCCGTTACCGTTCTCTTTGGCGGAATTGGATTCTGCAGTATGGCTAGTTCACGGGGTTATCGCTTCGCCTTTTTCTTTATTTGAGTTCAGTTCATGCATGGAACATTAACCTGTTGGCCGTTTTCAGCCTTTAGGCAGTGCCTTCTTGCATGAACTTTGGTCCATACCTTTCATGTATAGATGCCTTAGGGATGGAAAAGAGGTTTTTCTCACGGGGGAGTCTTGTGATTCTACAGTGGGTCATACCCTAATTTGTAAGAATATTAAATTACACGGGGCTTGTAATGTTTCAGCTCCGAATCTTGCTTGTGTTTTAAAAGGCATTCCGGCTCCTGTTATATCACCTACTTTCACTGTGCTTGCAAATGGTAGCTATCTCCTTCTGAATAATCAAGAATGCTGTGGCATGCAGGCTGGCATCCCCTATATTGTAACTGTTTCCCACCGTGTAGTGTGCTGCAAGAATGTGCTTTTTCCACCCCCGCAAGACATAATAGATAGTTCCATTTGGCCTTCCATACCAACGTTGACGGCAGACCTCAATAAATTGAGCAGAATAAAGGCACTATTATTAAACCAGGAGGTTATGCTCACGTCCGCCCGGGAGACCTTCGTCCTCCAGGTGGCTAGTACCCACAGTGAGATACAGGCTCTTTTGAACACAAACCTCCCACAACATTTCGGTGAAATGATTCACCCCGTTTTCAATGCTTCTGCCACCGAAGGTCTTGTGCACTTTTTTAAAGTTGTGGGCTCCGGCCTTGTTACCTCCTTTCAAACTATATTTGGTGTAATTCCGGCTTTTATTCATTCCATTTTTTCCAGCGTCTTTGGAGGCTTCCCATTGCTCCTAGCCTTAGCTGCTGGAATATTACTTTTAATTTGTTTGCTGCGCAATGGCTGCACTTCCTGGGGGTCTCCTCGACCAAGGTCGACTTCGGATGCTCCGTGAACGCATGCTCATCAGCTTCGGCATCTTACCACTGGCGACACTTGGTGTGTCCTATAGACTTTCTTTTCGCTTTGCGTATTTCACTTGCGTGCAACCTGTGATGTCATGCTTACGATGTCCTTTCTCTTGGTCCTTGGATGTTTGCCTCTCCAATACGTCTCTGTCGGACCAGGATTTTGGCCGGTTGATGGGCCCCTTAGTGGCCCATGAACGGGACTGTTCCGGCGCAGGATTGATGGCGTGTGCGGCTGCACTTGGAGTTTTGGCGCAATGGGATATCTGGGCGGCTGCTCAGGATCTCCTACAACGAAGTTATATTGCGTATCACGCAAGTTGTCCCGCAATGCTGATCACTGCTCCCTATTGTGAGGAGCATGAATGCAGTTTTGATTTGTTGAACTGGATGGCATCTCTTTTTTCAGACGATACCAATGATGTACTTTTGGAAGGTGTGGCAGTTTTCTGCACATACACTCTATTGGATTAGGGGCCTTTGCTTTCAACGAACTGCATTTCTGGATTTTTATTTTTTGTCCTTTAGTGCCCTGGTTTCTGGCCCTATCTGCGTTTTTTTTTTTGTCCTGAATTTTTTTCCCATTCACTGTCCTTCATGGGGACTTTTCATACATAGACGTTTGCGTTCTGCTCCATCTATTTGAACTCTGTTTTCGTCCTATGTCGTGGCCTATGGACTGACCAGGGGAGGGTGTAGTGTGGTTTGTGGCCTCATTGTCTACATTGCTAAGTTAGCTTAGGCCTGGCTGCCATGATGCCTTTTTTGCACACTTTACTCTGTGACTTTGTTTATCCCGACTCTGCTTGTGCCTGGCTATATTAGAACTGTCTGCCTTTTTGTCTTTCACCTTTTCTCCTGTTCCCTGTGGGTTTCGTCTGCACACCATGTACAAGGTCGAAAAAACAACGTCCCTTTTTATTGCTGATCTGGTCAGCCCCTCGCACTTAGACATAACACGAAGTGCAGCTGCATTGGAGAAATTCGTGTGCTTTTAATATTGTGAGCTCCCTTTTGGAGGCACTCGGAGGAAAACCTTTCCAGGGAGAAGTGCTGTGCTTGTCTGATGATGTAAACCTTGCATCTAGATATTGAGGTATGAGGGTCCGCCTGACAAAGCCCAGAGGTCTTCTATTTTTATAATAAACTAGTTAATAGCATGGGGAGGGTGGTAAGGCCATTTAGCCCTATATCCACTGCTTTATAAAATGCTTTCCCCGTTTGTATTCTATGGAATTGTAACTATGCTTCTTATTTTATCATTATGCATTATGCTGATAGTACTGGCACGTGTACTGTATCTTAGAGCACAATAGTTGAAATAAACATTTTAAACTATACTGTGTCTCTTATTACGCACGTTGTGGACAAGTATGAGTGAGTTATGAAAGGGTGTTCTTGCTCCCGCGAGTCCTGAGAGAGAGACCGTGTTCTGGGTTGTCTAATCATTGGTAGCTTCGCTGCGAATGAGACGCTAAAGCTAGTCGGATTGGGATTGTGGGTACTAAGGTGCATGGTTGGTTCACCACTATACTCCGAGGTCCTATTATCCTGTGCATAGCTCTGTATATGTGCAGAATCCCTACAACAGAGGCTAGCATTATCCTACCACACCCTCCCAGATATTATGGAGGAGGTGGGAGCTTCATGCATTTTCATTTATGTCTTATACATTATTTGCCTGTATGAATGAATCCGCTTGACACTGTTTTAAAAAAAAATTCAGTTTATGCTTACGTTATATATTTTTTTGCAGATCAGTGAAAGTAAGTGCTCCAAGAGTAAAAAGGAAGAAGATATCTTGTAGAGGATTAACAAAAGAGGAAGATCATAGGAGTCTTGGCTTTTATATAGACTGGAAAGTTCTATTCACTTTGTGATGTAGTTACGTTCTACTTATGGAACTTTTAAAGATGCTGCTCAGAAGTGGAAAATAAAAGTTGTATGCATAATGCTAGCCTTCTTGTCTTTAATAAAATCACGATTCTTTATACAGTAAACCTTTAAGAATTGACATTCCTAATAACATCCCAAAAATGATGTAGCATAGCAACTGACATGGAATAATTCTGAAATAAGGGCTGGAAAGCAGTTTATGAGGTTGTTGTAGCTGGTTTCTGATTAGGTGGGAAAGCGGGCCAACTTGAATGAATATTTGTCTTGTCACTACTCTGTTTGCTAGCAGTCTAGAAACATGCCTGCACCAAGTATGCTCATAAACAACTCTTTTATCTTCCAATTCTTCTGAAGCATATTCGAGATCAGGGAGCTTTTGAGGAGGGCCTTTCAGCTTGGTAACAGTAACTGGAGCTACTAATGAATAGCTTATAGACAATTTCATTACCCTTTGGAAGAACGTCTGCCAAATTTTGATGATTTGACTTGTACCACTGGTTTCCATGTCAGGATGCTGGAAGAGAAAATCCAGTAAGGATCCAGCTGCACTTGTTGAACTGGGGTAGTGGCAGAGGCTGTAAATACACCTATTCTTAGTCTGGAGGGTTACAGCACCAGTATCATGATAACGAGTTTCATAATTCAGCTGAGAAGCTTATGACATGGTCATATGATACTGAAAATGAAATAGGGAATCCACATGTCCTTAGATTTTATTTGCGATTAGATGTCGGACCCCAAAATTAATGTAAATGGTGTCTCTTGGGCTTGAGTGTGTCTCATACATTCAAGGGACTAATGCAGCTCCTTAAAGGTATTAAAGGTGGTTAGGTGTACTAGGGTTGTGTTCCATAATCTATCTCACTTGGTATTCTTGTGCCATACATTATCATAGATGTTAGAGTCAGAAATATAGAAAGGATGCATTGTTCTTGCCATTCTTCTTTGAACAATCTAGAAAATGGTGGTTGCTTGTGCTGTACAATATGAATATATCAACACAATATTGATGTAGCTTGTGCCAATGTCACTGCTTCTGATTCATCATAAAGATCACAGTTTTTACTCAGAGGGTGTCTGACATCTTTGTTTACAACTATTTACACATCCCTACTTTCTGTATATGGCTAAGATTAATTGAAATAGGTTAGTATTTGCTGTTTTGCTTCTGGGATGAACATTAGACACATCTCATCCAAGCAGCTCTAATCTTCTACAGTAAAGACACTTAAGGTTACGCAAACTATGTGGTCTCTGCTGCTGCTGGGGTATGACTATGTCCCCAAGCACGTTCAAATCAATGGGGAGGGAGATAGAAGTATGTGTGTAGAATGTCATTCTTTTTCCATGTATCATAACGTTCTCAGTCAAAAGGGAATGAATGCTGCTGATCTGGGAGGACCTGAATGTAATTAATCTTACCCCGAAACCCTTAACTAAACTTAACCATTCGTGCGTATATTAATCACCACTGTGGTTTTTGTCGTTGGGCGGTATCATCATTGGGTTTTGCACCTAGGTACTCGTTTCCCTAGGTGAGTACCGCCTCCCCTCGAGGGACAGTACTGGTGGGATCCGTCTGATATTGTCTAAAATTACTTCCTGTATCTTCAAAAAAATTGTTTTTATATGGGTGGAAGATACAGGTGTAAGATTAAAAGAAAAGTGATGTTCTAGGAAGTGCTAATTAACCGTAACATAATCGGGTGTGCTCAACATGTTTCGGCTCTTGATGCCCATCTGGGTCTTATTCCTTCGTCAGGACCAATTTATACGGGTCCCATTCTTGTTTCTAAACCATGATTCTTGTTTATTATCTTGACTCGTAAGTCATTTACTCACGTGTCTTCAGTCCATTATGTATTAATCGGACAAGTGTTTCTGGCTTCTTTGAGCCTATAAGTTGTGCTTCACTTTTGTATGCCTCATAGGAATCAGGCGAGGTGGGGTGCTCCTATTTGGCAACCTCATTCAGCTGCGACTTGGAAGAACTGAGCACGATCACTGATGCCACTGCCCTTAGTTCGGCCCCACACATATGTGAAGTTGATGCAGTCTCTGGTGATGCCCAGATTCCCAGCTCACAAGTTGGGGATACCTTGGTGACTCTGAGAGGGAGGGCATGCATGGGGGGGGGGTCAAAGGGTATGAATGATTTGTCTGATCAGGATACTGGAGCCCATGCTCAGCCCTATTCCAACCAGGCATGTGTAAATCTCCCCCCCAAAAGCTGTCCCTATGTTGTTATCATGACAAGTGTTCCATCTTTGGTCCCCTCTATAGTGGAATCTATCTCCAAACTTAAGAACAAAGTGTGCCATTGGTTGACCCATAACTCAAATTTTAACATCAATGAATATAACGAAATACTGTTTGTAAGGATCGGGAGGGTTGGCCCTACAGCTAAGCACTTGAGGAGGGGATTGTATAGTGATCAATTGTAAACATCAGAGTTTGGGCAGTCGTCTGATCATATGTAATGCTAGGAAGCAGTCCCCGAATGTTGGTATTAAAATTCTCCTATTAGGTTTTTTTTATAAACAATTGCAACCCAGGAAGCAGCCAGGGCACCAGAGACCCTCATCAATGGCCAGTGAGTCTGTCAGAGCATTTGTCCTTACTCTAAAAGATTTCTTCCCCTGTCGGACCTTGACAATAATGACTGACACCCAGAGGTCCCAACTGCCCACAGATGCATTCAAGACACCCACGGTCAGCCCTCCCACCAGAAATTTGGTTGTAGAACTAGGTTATGCCCTAGGGCTTGTATGTTGGAACATTGCTGGCATTAGGGATAAACAGCTGGATCCAAAGTGGTTTGATTTTATTTCTCAGTTTGGCATAGTTATGCTGCAAGAAACTTGGGCCCTTGAAGATATCACATGGGATGGCTTTGAGAGTTTCACCATACCAGCCATTGCCTCCTTGGGGCAGGGAGCATGGGATGGTTTGGCTATCATTATTCGTATTTCTAAGCTCTTCAAGATTGTTCCAATTGCCTTTAACCACAATGAGATCCATATTCTGTGGATTGGTTTACCTTATAGGTTACATTTTTTCTTATTAATTTTTATAACTCTGTTTATGTATTAGGTTGTCAGATTGAGATACTTTTCCAGGCATTGTCAATCTTGAAATCCAGGCAATTTACTCTTTTTAATGATTTTAATGTGATACTAGGTGGAGATTTCAATGCTAAATTAGGCTCTTTCTCTATAGTGCTTGACCATTTTTTGCCATTCAATATGCCAATGTGTACTAAATCATCTGATCACAGGCTGGAGGCTGTATAAGACCCTGTGTAATTCAGGACTTTCTAGTGTGGTGGAAATAGTGGGAGATCCCCATAATCAGCCCTCTACTTTTGTTTGTTGGGGCCAAAGTTCAACTATTGATTATGTTTTTATATCCAAGAACATGGAACAGTTTGCTCACACAGAGAGGGGGGGGGGGTAAACAGAGAATTATTACAGCGACCATAACCCCACTGAGTTTGTGCTCAGTCTACCTGGCTGCTCCCGCTTCCCTGTTTCCTCTGGCATAAGTGGCATGTCTCTGAAGGACAAGGGCCTCAGGCTAAACTGGAGAGCAATCCATATTCCTACTCTGATGCACTCACTAATTGTGTTGAATCTGGATATATTAGTTGATTGCCTTTTAGCTACTAACTCAGCATTCACTGACATTTTAGATGCCTTTCTGACTTTAAATCAATCAATCAGAGCAATCATGTAAGATTTTTCTTGATCAAGGGGGGTACGCTAATCTTGATGGTTTGACAAAGGGTGTAGGATCGCTAACCGTAGGCTCCGAGAAGTAATTAACACTTGTCGTAGGAAACAGTAAAGTATCATGGAAGCAAGGCTAGCATATAAAAAGGCCATCAAGAATAAGAAACTAGCAATAATGGAGGAAAGATGGGAACGTTTAGTTTCTACATGCAAAGCTGGAGACACAAAGGGGTTTTGGGAGATCGATAATGGTAAACAGGCTCCTCTAACTCTGTCCGAAGGTCTAGTCTCTAACATCAACCAGGATAGGTGGGTGGCCCATTTTAGGCAGATCTACTCATTAGGACATAGCGTTATAGTTGATCTTGCAGAGGAGACCCCACACTTTCCCTTGGAATTATCTTTTGGGCATGAAGAAGTCATTACTGCCATTCTAGCTAGCCCATCTAACTAGGTTCCTGGGCCAGATGGGGTGCCTATGGACCTTTACAAGGCTAACGTTCATCTATTGGCACCTTTGATCACTAATATTTTAAATGCTGCAGCATCTGTCGAAATCCCAGATTCGTAGAATACTGCAACTATTGTGTTAGGGTTTAAGAAGGGCAACAGACAGGACCCCTGTTGCTACAGACCAACATTATTATTGGGAAATATGTAACAGCAAAGAAAGAGGCACTTCATTTAGCGTTCCTGGATCTAAGCTGCGCATTTTATCGCATTAATTGGTCTAGGCTGTGTGGCATTTTATCTAGCATTGGCTTGCATTCTCCCTCGGTTGATTTTCTATGGGCCTTGCATATGGGGGTCAGTGCCTGTGTTAGATATGGCACTGGGGGAGAATGTACTGAACCCTGTGGCCTATCTCAGGGCATCCAACAAGGTCGTGTTTTGGCCCCTATTTTATTTTTGTTCTACATCAATGGTCAGAATTAATTTTTGCTTTCCAATGGGAAGGATATGTCAAAGGTGAAATCCGCTTTTATTCCCACCCTTCTTTATGCTGATGATACAGTCTTTCTCTCCCACACCCATAACCGTCTCAGGGGCCTCATTGATCCTTTGTTAGATTTATCAATGACCTAGACTTAGGTACTACTATTGCTAAGGTGCATTACATGGTGTATGGGAGACAGACTTGCAAAATCAAGCCAATTTCCATCAAGGGCAAAAACATTGGAAGGGTCAGTGTGTTCCCCTCTCTAGGCATTACTTTTGACTCCCCGAACTGTTGGACACCCTGTCTCTCAAACCGCTGCTTGCGTTTTAATCAATCATGTGGAGCACTGTTTAGGATTGATGCTAGTGTTGGAAGTAAACCTTTTCTTACCCTTGTTGGAAGTATATAAAATGAAGTGTCTCCCCATCCTGACCTATGGGTCTGCTATATGGGGATATTGAGATTGTACGAAATTACAGTAGAAGGAGGATCGCTTCTGCAGATTGTTGTTAAGTCTGGGGCCAGGCAGTCCTAATCTTTTTGTTCATGAAGAATTGGACCTAGCATATGCTGAAGATCTTACTAAACTTGCTCCTCTCTTCCTATGGATGGCTGTTTGGAGTAACCATCATGCTGCCTTTAACCGTGATGTGATTCTGGATTGCCTAAACTGTGAGCATGGCCACAAAATCCCATGGCTTGACTATGTAAGAACTGCTGGGTAGACCTGATTTGTATACTTTTCCTCATATGATGGGTAAGGGTGAGCTCGTAAAAGTTAAGGAATTATTTATTAAGCGTGCCTCAGATGCTAGAGAGTCTACCGCCCTGGGCAAACCAACCTTCAAAGACTAGCTGGTTAATAAAACTAATGATGGGCCTGAGCCTTATCTTTCCCTTATGAGAAACCCATGGGAAAGGTCTCTTTCAACTAAATTTTGAAAAGGCTCTATTAGAACCCATCTTTGTTTGCCAGCAGGCCAGTTTGATCCGAACTCTGTCTGGATTTGCCCATGGCTTTTGTCAATGCAGACCGGTCTTCTTCTTCTTTTTAATGTTATCTGAGCTGGCTGTTTGTTATGTTGTAGGGGCTTTCCTAAAAAGTGCCATGCAATGGTGTAAAACAATACATTTTTAGTATATCTCCTTTTAAACAGTGTGCGCTTTTAAATTAGTAACCTCTTGAGTTTCATTCAGTCTTATGCCTTTTTTAGATGTGTTGTCTGTTCATGCATTTGTACCTCATTTTTATGCAGATATGTACTTTACCAGCGCTGTGTTTTATTATGATTGTTATTTAAGGTTACTTGTACTATTCTCTGCTTTATTCTTGTATGATTATTTTTTAATAATCGAATAAAGCTTTATTGATATCGAAGGCACTTAAGCTCACTAAGTTTAAAAACTGCATATGTTTTGTAACATTTTTGAGAGGACTGAATGAAATCTATACCCTCAGCAAATGTGCACCTAAATATCAAAAGCTGCAAATCATCCTCTTCATCTCTGGCTTTTTGTTTGCTATTTGTATGATACACGCATGGTACACTGCATCCCTAGCATACATGTTTCCCTCACTTAGCTTGCCAATTAGCCCTTCATTTTGGAGATTCACAGCACATCACTTTACACAGATACCACTTTAATGCAAGAAGCAGTGTTATTTCAGCATCAGATATTCTTTATTATCACAGTTTTCTCACTTCTGCTCTGATATTATTATGACTGGAAAAAACTTTTCCTCTCATAAATCAGGTTTTAGAAAGCGTGTCCCATTCACTTTCTGATACCTGTTGTAGCAAGCTGGCTCTTTATATACTATACCAAAATGAGGTACAGTGTGCACAGAGTCCAGGGAGTCCCCAGAGGTATAGCAGAGGCTAAATTAGGTAAGTACCAACAGCTCTCTTTGTGGTAGTGTGGGCGAGCAGTTAGGCTTATCCAGAGGGTGTGTTAAGCATTTATTGTATTCACTCAATCAAGGACTGATTACACACACTCAGAGACAGAATACAGACCAATTAGGTAAGTACAAAAAAGGTATACTTATGTTTTATTTTAGAACCAGGTAAGACTTGGCACAGGTAAGTAAAATATACTCTCAGATGCAAGACAGTTCAAGGAAATGCAGTTGTAATTGAAATTGGTACAGGTTTGTATATGCTTTGGAAACAGTTTAAATTACACAGTAATTACTTTTTAGTTACTTTTGGATTATTTTAAGTACTGGGATGGCATGCCTAGACACTACACCTTAGGAGCTCACATTACAAGGTTAGGAAGACTTTTTATACATTTGAAATGTAGTTCTCTTTTCTCCATACAAACATCAGTTCACCCCTTAAAACATTTTAGGTCCAAAATCTCTTGGCATGGGTTCCTATGGGAGAAAAGTGTGAGCGGTTTCTCAGGTAAGTACATGACTTACGAGTGGGAGTTTTGGGGTTTAGGACCAAGGTTCCCTAAGGTCCAAAGGGGTACTCGAGTTGCACCACCAGCGACACTGAGGCGGCCGGGTGCTGAGTGCAGGGGCCCAATGTTAGCCAATGGGGCTAAGGGGGCCTTCGATTAGGGAATGCTGACGAGCAGCCCACTCGAGTGTGGGAGCCAAGCTCCTGGGTTTAAGGTCAGCACTGCAGGGGCCAATGACCAGCACAGGAGCTGCACCACCAGCAGCACTGGGGCGGCCGGGTGCATGGTGCAAAACGGGCGTCGGTGACCCTCTGTTTTTCAATGATGACCTTGGTTTTGCGAAGTTGCTGCAGGCTTGGGCAGGGAGATGTCCTGAAGGTGACCACCAGCTGGAGAGGTAAGTTGGGGGGTGCCTGGACACCGTCAGTTGGGTGACCAAAGGCTGTGGGGCGTCGGGTGCAGGGGTGTCTTCTAGGGTTGGGTTTTCTTATCAGCTCCGATTGTGGTCAGGGGGACCCTTCAGGTTGAGGCTGCAGGTGTCATCTTGAGGCTTGGGGGAGGTCGGGGATCACCAGATCCCAGGTCAGTATCATTGGAAAGACCTCCCTGTGGTGTTGGGCCACTCGAACTTGGGCCGTGGGCATCGGGTGCAGAGTGGTGCAGAATCGCGGAGTCGCCGGAATCCGGATTCTGTGGGGGAGTCTTTGCTTGAGCAAATCCGTTGCTCACGGGAGACAGAGTCTGTAAGAGGGGTGCAGGGCAAGTCCTCCAAGCTCTGGGGGTTGCTGGCTGCTGGACTCGCCAGGGTTCTTGCTGTAGGCAGGTCGTAGATGGGACAGGCCCGTAGGGCTGGGGCCAAAGCAGTTGGTGTCCTCTTCTACTTCCTGGGTCAGCACGGCTCTTTGGTCCTTCTTTGTTCCTCGAATCTCTCTTCTGGGTTCAGTGCTGTCCCCTTAATACTGTATTTAGGGGGCGTTCTAGGGGTCTTGAGGTAGTAGCCAATGGGCTACTGACCTTAGGGTGACTACACCCTTGGCGTGCTCACCCCACGTGGGGGAGTGGGCACAATCCCTAATAGTGATTGGCGAGTGCCTGCCATCTGCAAGATGGCAGGCACAAAAGAGTGGGCTTCACCTTGCCTCCTCCACCTGAGGGGTGGGATTGGCAGAGGCAGGCACACCTTCTGGGCTGTTCTAATTTTTCCCGCCCGTCTTCCCGCCGAAAAGGAGTGAGACACGAAGGCTGCCTGCTCCTGACAGCAGGAGAGGCTGGGGGTCGCATAGCAAAGGTGGCAAGGCCTTTGAAGCTCCCCTGCCTGAGATGGCTCTTCCTGACCTGAACACCTCTGCCCATGAAAGGCTTTGTTTCTGGGCTCCTACCCCAGGGGTCCAGAAATTTGTCTCGTGGTGGCAGGCTGGTGTTAACCAGTCAGGGAACCCACCAGAGGCTGGTTGTTTTTCAGGGGGCTTCTCTAAGATGCCCTCTGAGTGCACTGTACAATAAATCCTACACTGGCATCAGTGTGGGTTTATTATGCTGAGAAGTTTGCTACCAAACCATTATGGTGCTCTGGAGTTCGTAATGACAAACTCTCAGTGTTTATGGCTTTACTGCACTTACAATGTCTATGAATGGACTTAGACACTGTGGTGGTACAGTGCTCATGCAACTGTACCCTCACCAGTGGTATGGTGCACCCAGCTGGAGAGGTAATTTACCTATACCATAGGCAGTGGGTTGCAGTCATGGCACACAGTGCCATGTCGACTCTTCACTTTCCTCTGCACCAAAACACGCAGCCTGCAGTGGCAGTGTGTGCGCGTTAAGGTACAGGGCCTCTAAGGATGGCACAATATGTGCTGCAGCCCTTAGAGGCCTTCCCTGGTCGCAGTGCCCTTGGTACCCATGGTACCTTTTACAAGGGAATTATACATGGCCAGAGGGGTGCCAATTGTGGGTACAAATGTACAGTTTTGGGAAAGAACACAGGCCCTGGGACCCAGATTGGCAGGGACCCAGGGCACATCAAGTTAATGTGCATTAGAAATCTGGCAAAAAGCGGGGGGGTTACTGCAACAGAAACCCACTTTCCTACACCTGTGCCTTATTGTACACATAGGGACCCTCTTGCTTAGTTTTTCTTATTTCAGTTCTCAGTAGGACAGTCCACACCCTTCTGATTGTAGCACAAATTGCACCTTCTGCAGGACTTAGCTTCAAACTTAAAGGATGGCTTTAATTCCAGTGCCATCATTCAACTGATCGAGAGTCCCAATTTCTTCCGAAAGGCTACTTATAGCTTCCAGAGCTTAAAAAATTGCTTCTCTGGTTTCAAGTCCTGCAGCCACGTTTCTACAAGCACAATCAGTAGAACATGTTACTTTTCTCAGTTTTTTGTTGTTTGAAAAAACCCCATTTCTCCCAGTTGAAGTTGTCTTGCCTTGTTTGTAGAGCCCGCTATCACATTCCACTCACTTAAAACTTCTTTTCATAGTTTCAGCCCACTGACTTACTTTCAAATTAACAAATATTTTATACAGTTACAACTCCAAATAATTCTACTCTTCCGGAATCTTGGAGTCTTTTTAAACCTAAATTAAAACAAAGCCATTGTTTGTACCCCATACGTGTTGAAATGTCTGTTGTGAAGGCTCACAAAATAAATTATCTACCCTCTCAATTATATCACTATTTTTTGGTGCAAGCATCACCAAAATACCCAATGTAATGGAAGAGGCATCATATACTCTCTGACCTCACTGGCATCACAGGAAGAGACATCATATGACCTTTGACCCTGAATCCCAATTATTGAAGCTCTATGACCTTGCAATAATAGAAACCTCTCACTGGCATGCCCAAGCCAGACCTATCTGCTTGCCAATGCTTGTGTTTCATGTATTCACATAATGAAGCATAGTAACAACTTTGAAATAAAAATGTATTTTTTTCTTGTCTCATTTAATTATGTATTCCAAACTGTGCATTATCTTATGACACAGAAGGTGTAAAGTCCTCGTAGGCGCTGGAGCAAGTAAAGAGTGCTCTTGAGGGAACTGTTTACCTTCTATTCTTGACACTGCTTCTACCACCTCTGAGGCCAGGAGGTGCAAAGACAATGTTAATGGACGCAAGATGCAAGTCAGAGGAAGCAACTTCTGCCCCTGGCAGCCCCTAAATGACAGCCATGGCAGGAAGTTAGAATTCAAGCTGAGAGAAAGACTTATTCATGATCTAGCTTTCCCCTTGGTGCAGGTGCTCAGCTGAAGTCCAATCTGACAGCTCAGTTTTGAAGAGTCTCTTGAAACAAATACAGTTGTGTTCGGCTACAAGATGTGGATTCCAGTTGTTTCAGAGGACTTTCAATAGGTATCTGTTCTCATGTCTCTTGATTACAATTGGATGATGAAGTCAGAAGAAGTCAGGGTTTTCAGGTGCCTGATCCTTTTTACCCCAGTACACCGTGTGTATGATGCAGAGTTTTAACTTTGATCTTTAAGATTTTGTATTGTATTAACTGAGGCATGTGGAGCTTTCAAGCCATTTTTACCAGATCTATAGGGTACGTTCAAGGGGTTTAGGACTCACAGGAAGGCAATTTAGAGCAGGAACAAGGTGGTATTGAATTGTTTACATGATTGTCCAAAAGGCATGAGTTATTTTAGGTGGGTTCATGGAGTGCCATACAAAGATGCCAAGCTAGCTACATTTTTTTGCATGGATAAAAACCCACAATACACTTTGCTGGCTCTGATATTTTCTTGGAACATATGCAGGTGAAAGAGTTTTATTAATGGAAAGATTCTTATTTTGAATAGTTGCTTAGACAAAAGCAGAGTGATTGAAATTAGATTATTTTACCAAGTAGAAGCCAGCTGAGTGATTGAAGAGTATTGCTACCATTTTCTGTGGAGCAGTACGTGTCACTTTGGCAACAATTGTCTAACTTGTCATGCCAATAAAGCACTTTGTGCTACATGAAGCAGTGTAATAATGACAAAAATAACTATTTATATAACTCAAACCACCTCAAACTTCCATTTCGTAGTACAGCTGACTTTAACGACAGGGTATTGATACATGGTTCTTGGACAGTTCCAATGGTGTGATTTATGTATTTTAAGGAGATATAAATTGAAAACATCTTAGTCATCCATTTTGGATAGTGTTTAGGCTCTTACAAACGAGTCTATGTCCTGGAAATATAATCTTTTTCAGGGTCCAGATTTAGGCAATCATGAATGAGAATGACTATTTCACTCTACTGTTCCCAGGATTTGTAATGCGAGACTTCGTCTAAGATGTTGCTAGAATTGGCATTCCTCCAGGTAGTTGGTAGTGCAGACCAAAGAAGGAGGATATGGATCAGATTCACTACCACTAGCATGTGTTTTCTGGGAGATCAAGAGTAGATTAAGATGCCATAGTTAAGAGGATTGTTAATGCTCTTCTGCTTCTGGGGCCGTATTATAGAATACGGCGCACTCTCTTTGCTAGCGCCAAGCGCATCTTTCAAAAGGTGCGCTCAGCACTAACAAGAAGAGTGCGCTGTATTATGTTGAATGTGCTGCCCCCAGGTCAGCCTCAAAGTCTTGCTGCCCTGGGGGCAGCTCATTGAAGTGAAATACGGAGCGGCTTCGAAGCAGCCCATCCGTGTTTCACTGTGCAGGCGGCAACAGCCTGCACTTTTAAGGGAGATTAGAGCTCCCCTTGCATGTGGGTGCAAGGGGATATCTGAGGGGTCCATAGAACCCCCTTTCCCCCCTCTAGAGGACTACCATCAGGGGGTGAACTGACAGTGCATCACCTTTGAGGTGGTGCACTGTCAGTGCACCTTCTGACAGCTTCTTTACCTCTGCACCCGCGTCTATAATTCTGCGCAAACAAATGATGAACGGAATGCTGAACAAATCAAACATCCCCCCCCACCAGTCAAGAGACCTGGGCTAAATACATTGTTCTTTTGCTCACCATGCCACCTCAATTTGGACCCAGTCATATGCAAATCAGTTTTGACCCTGCTCCTAATGGGAACAGTCCAGCCCGAACTGCCAAGCCAGGTCCACACTGGACCAGAAACAAGAATCTTGGGGCTAGTTTTGGAGTATCACCCCTCATCAGCCAGGCTAGATTGAATCCAGTGGCACAGCGAGCAAGGGACCCTCGTCTGGGCATACCCATCCCATTTAGGGCGAACAATGCTGCGCAAACAAAAGATGAATGGAATGCTGAACAAATCAAACATTCACCCCCAGTCAAGAGATCTGGACTAAATCCATCGTTCTTTTTCTCACCATGCCCCCCCAGTTTGAACCCAGCCATATGCAAATTAGTCTTGACCCTGCTCCTCATGGGAACAGTCCAGCCCGAACTGCCAGGCCAGGTCCTCCCTGGACCGGAAACAAGCATCCTGGGACCGGTTTCGGGGTATCACCCCTCATCAGCCGGGCTAGCTTGAATCCAGTGGTACAACGAGCAAGGGACCTATCTATAATACAGCACGGGCACAAAGGCAAAGGGATTCCCCAAGCAAATGAGGGAACACCTTCTAGTGATAGCGCTAGTACTATATGTGCACCAGCACAATCTGTATTACAGAAAGGGCCGCGCAAGCATCTGCAGCTCATACTGTAATACCAAAGTGCCCTGGGGGCGCGCAAAGCGGGCGCAAATGCCCGTTGCGCACCCAGGGCACTTTGTATAATATAGCCCCAGGATGGCAAGCAGTGGCATTTTGAAACTTCTCAGCATTAGCTGAGAGAAGGATAAAGTGTTGGAGGGCTGAGAGCTAGGCCTGTAGGATAGTCTCTTATTCCCATTCAGCCAGCCAGTGAAATTGGCAGGATTACTTAGGTTAATGAAAAATGCACCAGCCTCATCAAGAAAACTACCAAATGTAGATGGACCAGATGGGCATAAAAGTTGGATACACTGTGAACGGGTGTTAAGTGTGGACTACTATGAGTGGCCAGATTGCAGAGTAAGGGAAAGGGTAACTTTATTTTCTAAGTGGGATAGATAGTGTATAAGTTGACAAGCTGTTCAGGTAAGGATGGGGTGCACTGGGTGCAAATGTGCATGGATAACAGAATGGATAGATCTCAAAAGAGAATATTTGTGAAGGAACAAAAGCATGGTTTCATCAGTCATAACCAGTGGTGGCTTGTCGACATAGGCATTAGGGTACCGCTTCAGCATAACCCAAAAGATTCGGCTCTGAGCAGGGGCTGAATGAGAACACAATGTGGCTAAACTGTGAGATCATGCATGCTGTCAGTGCACGTTAGTCAGCTGATGATTGGAAGAGGAGGGTCTCTCCTGTCATTGTGAGCTGGAAGGCTGACACTGACAGTGTACAGGGCTGAATTACAATCCATCTGCAGACTGCTGAGATAGTACTTAGGAATCGGAAGATGGATTTGGGGATTATGCATGGGTGAAGGCATAATTCACTGTTGTGTCCCTCAAACGGGCAGGTAAACTTAATCAGCCTCAAAAGCGACAATCACCAAAGTTGAATATTCCTTTGATAACTTAGATCGGAGTGGTTACCCATCAAGTTGGTTTCTGGGCATCATGCCAAAACCCAAACAAGCGAAGTTGAATGTACATTTGTCGACTGAGAATTGCTTTGGGCAAAACAGCAAATTAGAAAAAAAATGGAGATCTAGAATTTGGCCAAAGGTATCAAGTTGAAAGATTAAAGTGGGTTGTTGAGGCTGAAATAAACACTATCAGAGCTCCAAGTAAGGAATAAGGGAGGCGACACTGACATGAAAGCCAAAGATGATCACCAACCACCATAAATCAGAGGGTGGTTGTTTTAGAACACAAACGACAGACACTAACAAAACATAACAGGCTACCACAGACACATACAATGGGTTAGAATCGTTGTTCAGGAACAAAGGGAAAAGAAATGGAAAACAATAACCAATAATGGAAGTTTGTGATCATTACACCCTCAAAGGTGTTGTGTATATTAACATCTAGTAAAAGTAAGATGCAACAAAGCAAACTGGTTGAAAATGTAGGTAAAAATATATATTTTTTAAATAGATGGGAGTAGCAAGCGAGGTACAACTTGCAAATGCAAAAGAAAAGTTGGATAAAAAAATATGTTCATATTTTTTATTCACAGAGTTTTGTATAGCGTTTATCAAGTCTCATTGGTGTAGGAGGATTTAACACCAAGTTTAAATACATGGTCTGGTCAGTTAAGACAGTTGGGAGGGAACAAGAAGAGACGATTTACAGCAAGTAATGGCGTGTTGAGATGAAAAAGGATCAAGATGAACATCTAAAACAAGATGAACAGCGAGGTGAGAAAACATAGGAGCAGTGTCTTCGGGATAAATATGATAACACACAGCAATGAAGAAATATGACGAAGACATGGCCACAGTGCTATCGACGTCCACGCTCCCCGTGGTATGCTCTATCTTCAGCACGTACCCTGTTGTTGCCTGTTCATAACTCAGGAACAAAAAGCTGGGACTAAATCAGGCTGTTTCCTCTTTCCCGTTAGTCCTCAACCTTCAATGAGATTGTAAAGTGGGTCCGACACAGGCATGTGCTATTGTCAAATAAGCAATACATCATGCCGCTTTCTAAAATCTTGTAACAATTTCTGCCAAGCTCTGAACTCTTGAAATTAAAAACTTACACCACAGAAACAGCTGTTCACACTGGGGCAAGCCAACCACACACTAACAGCTTTAGCCCCAAAACGTATATCCCTATACTTTATGGTCTTGTGTCCTAGTTATTCTTCCATGATAAAGCATAAGAAAATCCCACTTTTGTAAGCAAATAGTATTTTGGATTTTTGGGGGGCATACTGACATCTAAGTACCTCGTTCAAGTTCAAAACACCCTTTTCAAGTCGTCATAAGGTTCAGATTAACAACACGGAGAGGTGAAGCTGAAAGGTAAATTGTGTAGAAATGGTATTATTTCCACTGTATTTTCTGCTGCCACTGCTCCTGCCCCTGAGAATCACAGGAAGTCATATGCTACCAGTATTTTCTCTGGCATACATTGTTTCCGAGTGTGCCTGATCGTTTAGATTTATAGAGCCCACACTGCAAATGTAATTGCTTGTAGACGCTAGACCACAGGAGAGCAGTAAAAAAACATGAGAACAAGAACTGTTTAAAAAGAAAGGGCCAGTGACTGAAAACTCCTCTAAAGGTGCTACCTTAACAGGCCTAAGTCCGTGACTTGGAAACAGTCCTGATAGGTGGTGTTTTACAGTTTCGGCAAAGATATAAATTAACTCCCACGTCGAGAAGAGCTCCCAATTTCCTTTAACTGTAGACACCTTCAACTGGCTTGCAGCAACCACCTCAACAGCACATCCTGTTGACTTCTTGTGGCTGAATAAGATGATTGTATCCGTCAAAGAGCCTTTCATTTTAAGACTGTCATGTCTAGGAGCCAAGGAGTTTCTCTTGAGGATGCAGTGAACTGGACAAATGAGTTAAACAGGCTGCTGCCCAAACCGCTGTATCCAACAGACTCTGTGGAGGCGGCACAGTAGAGCATTTGGGAACATAATGCGAACTTCCTGATGTATTTGGAGGTTATCCTAACACCCATCTGAAGAACAGACACTTTAAAGATGCAGGGATGTACTCTTCAGTATACATCCAGGTGATTCACAACTATTTTTGCACTTTTATGTCAAGTATAGCGCAAAAAACATCTGCATTAACAAATTACAGACCAGTATATGAGGAAATTTATGTTCAAAATGTAGCTTAGTACAACAGGAAATCTATTAGCAGTAACTATGTTCCACAGTACAAAATTTAGGGATTGGGACGGAGAATATAGGTGGTTTCCAATGAAAGTTCAAGGATTAGTGACCAGAAAGGTAGTGGTCACACAGAGAGTTGCAGCTTTGTGGATATTTACACACCTTCTGAATTTATTGGTCCCACTAACTTTGCTCACCTACACTTGATGACAGAAAAACGCTGGTGTATGTTTGGAAGTTGGGTTTGAAAATACCTAAATAACTCCATATTTCCTGGGGAGAGTAGGGAGAGGTGTTTCCCCCGCATGAAAGAACAAAAGGGTTTAACGTACTACAACCATATTGTGGATAATCTGCAGTTTTAGAGGAGGAGTACTTCTCGTGGAAAACTATTATGAGTAACCATGGAGATTTTGTGGATTCCCAAAAAGTCACAGATCTACTCAAATCATATGACAAAACCTTCTGTGAATATATCTACAACTTTTTTGAATAGGTTAGTGAATTGAGCCCACAAAGGTCCTCCCTCTCCAGGGATTTTAACTCTATTCTACAATGTGAGTGCCATGTTTAGTACCATGCAAAAAGGTATTGTTGTGCCTTATTTCCACAAAGTAGGGAGAAATGATGCACCTTCTAGTGCTCCACCTCACGTTAGGCAGGCCTTTTATTCAAACTTCCTTGCTCAAAATCTGATAACCTGGACATCATGACTGATTAGCAGAATCAGGATATACAGACATTCCTGTCACAATCAAAAAAGGTAAAGAGGAAGGTTCTCTATTGGGAAATATTTGTCACTGTGAGGAAAAAGATATCTTTCACAAACATCTGCCACAAATACTGCAGCGGATTGTCCGAATGGACAGACATTCCAATGAAGTATGCAAAGCGGATCATGAGAATGCCTGGCAATCTACGATTCACAAAGCATTTTCTGTTCAGTGTGCCATCACTTCTAAGAGGATTAGGTGAATTGAGAACGTTGTATGGCCAACTGATTTTCATTAAAATGGTTCATTGGCTCATGGCATGCCCATAATCTGCTATAAAACGTTGGCAAAACAGTTTATAAAATGATGTATTGTAGTGAGGAGTGTCGTTGGGGGGGAGGGCACGGCTTTATCACCTACAGACGCGTCTCTTTAAGCTCCTTCAGCAATCTATAATAATTGTGACAAAATCCTACCTGAAATTAAAATGAGCAAATGCAGTGGGGCTAGATTTTGCTGATGAATTCATGGTGACACTGTATGAGACTGGTGAGGCCTGGACCGACAGTGAGCTGTGGAGTGGCATAATGGGTGAGCCAGAGATGTTGTGGATTCTGCTGGCAGTTACCAACTAGTGTGAGGTGCACCTTCCTGACCCTTTGGCAGCGGTGAACAGGCTTGTCTGAGGCTCTTGCATGTGCTCGCCCCTTCCAAATAACATAGCACTGGGCCTCGAGCAATCGGAACTGAAGTCAAAATAGCAGCCCATCCCAGCCGAGGCTGCGTAAAGATTGAAGCCGTTGCAGTGGACTGGAGAGGGAGACACAGGGTAACAGTGGCAGAAATGACTGACTTTTCCTCTCCCACCTCTTCAGATTATCTGAGGTGTTGGCAACTAAGCCAGAAAATCCTGAAATATAGAGAAAGTTTGGGGCAGGGTGGCCCCACAGGGGGAATGACATCTGCCTGCGATGGAACTGACCTCCTGCATGATGCGAACGTCAGGAAAATGGGGCTCTCACTAGAGCCACGGGGCCTCCTGACACAACCTGGCATTGTCTTGGGTCCCACGGTAGACTACCTATGAAAGAGGGACCAAGAAGAGTTTTGGTGGGTGTATGAATGCACTTTGCATAGAGGGGAGCACTTCATGGGATAGAAATGAATGCACAATGGAGAAAGAGCTTTTTTGCACCCTCCTTTCTCTAAGCCCCCATTTGGTCTTTACTACAACATCATGGATCTAAGGGAGGGGTGTGGATAGCCTCTCTGGGGTTTACTAATACTCCTGCAGCCCTCTTACAGCAGACTGTCCTTATGCCTTCCTTTGAGGGTAACTGGATGGCACCAGTCTTTGGTGAAACAGCAAGTTTCACTAAAAGGGGAACTAAAGAGTGCTGTTGAGCATGTTAGCGCCCAAAATCTGGAAAATTCGGGTCCTTAACCATTCAAATCAAACTTACAGCTCTGACCCTTGAAATCATTGGCGCTTGACAGGTCGGATGGACCTTTGCCACCGTGCTTCGAATAGAGCTAAAACAGAAATATAGGTCATGTATATCATCATCTGTCACGTTCTTAATTTGTAGTCAATGATGAGAAGTTGAAGAAGTTTCCAAAACCTGTATTTATCTTTAAGGAGTTAGTTAGGTTTTGTCATTCTTTATTCAAGTTAGTCCAGATTATAGAATTATTCGAGAAAAGGTTGATTAGTGACAGCATAAATCAAACAGAGTGTTCGATAAGGGAATTTTGTCACTAAACTATCTAACAAGCCTAACCTACCCTATGTAGAACACACAAAGAGTCCTTTCCAGAAAAGAGCAAGATTTTCGGAGCTTAGATAAAGTGTTGAACTTCCCATAAAGGGTCGTTCTGTGGAGAAGGGGGACATGGTGGGGGGAATCAGGGTAATGTGGGAGGTCGGGGAGGAGGCAGGAAGGGCGTAGGAAGAGGTTGGGGGATTTGGGGGGGCAGGGAGAAAGGAAAGAGAGGGCAGGGTAGTAGAGGGGGGAAGGCTGTGGAGGAGAGAAAAGGCAGGGGGGTGTGGTGGGGGAAGGGCATTGGGATGTGGGTGGTGAGGCTTGGGGGGCACAGGGCCTCCCGGGGGTATGTCAAGAGTCGCCCACATGGCTCACGAGTATGCTTGTCTCGGAGCTCGGGTGGGATGCAATAGGGGGGGGTGGAAGCGGGTTCTCTCATTTCAGGGATCATCTCTTAGGAAAAGAGTCCATGTCTGCGTGAACACCTCTGCTTGGTCCTGCAGGTTGTAAATAACATGC
This sequence comes from Calotriton arnoldi, assembly GCA_963921515.1. NCBI lineage: Eukaryota > Metazoa > Chordata > Amphibia > Caudata > Salamandridae > Calotriton > Calotriton arnoldi. The sequence continues at coordinate 1,380,905 of CAWUFW010002089.1, forward strand.
TTATGCGACGCTGTTTGGATCATTGCCACTGTCCAATCCTCTCGAGATGGGAGCACGAGTGACCTCCATTGGCAGAGGATACAGACCTTGGCCATGGCAAGGGCTGTATGAAGGAGACGATGCTGCGGACGGGAGAGGTCTGGAGAATCCCCGGTGTTATGGAGGAGAATGACAGTAGGGGTGAGGGGGAGTTGCAGTGGTATGGACGCTGCCAAGGTGTCCCCAACATAAGACCAGCAGGACCAGATCGAGGAATACTCGAAGAGGATGTGAGTGAGATCGCAGTCAGCATTCGTGCAACTCCAGCAATTCGCATGGGGAGGGAGTACTGCCCTGTTCAGTATTGTTGGTGTCCAGTGCCCATCGTGGAGCGTTTTGAACAGACAGAACTTTAAGCAGACTGCACGGGTGCCCCTGTCCAGGGCTTCTAGGATATCAGCACAGTTCTCTTCCTCAAGGGTTGTCTGCAGGTGGGGCTGACATTTGGCATGGAGGCTGCGTAGAAGAGGTTGGGAGAAGAGGTGGCTCATGAGTGTGCTGTAGAGTCCCGACATCACTCCCCTGTGGCGGCCCCACGTAGTCAGGTAAGCCACCACTAGTGAGGACTGTATGGAGAATGGACGTGAGCCTAAGCGATGCCTCACACAGTGCTGTAGTTGCAAGTAGCGCCAAGCTTGCCGTGGGTGGAGACCACACTCCACCCTCAGAGGGTCGAAAGGCTTCAGATCCCTGCTGAGCAAGATCTGATGCAGGGTGTGTATGCCCGCCTCCATCCAGTGGGTCCAGCGTAAAGCCTGACCATCAAAGTGCAGACCGTCATTGCCCCACAGTGGCGCTTTATCATGCAAGCGTGGGCCCACCCCAAGAAGTTGGTGAGCATGTAGCCAGGCCTTTTGCGTGGCCTGCAGCACAGGGTGCGCGAGACGTGGCTGTAGGGTAAGGTCCCCATAAATAAGGGAAAGTCCCTCGCCTCCAGAGAGGAGTGATCATTCTGTGTGGGCCCACTGTGGTGGGTCCGGGGTAAAAAGGAGCAAGTATGCCATTTGCGATAGGTGGAGAGCTAGGGTGTAATGCTCCACTGACGGGTGGCCCTAGCCTCCACATGAGCGGTGTGAGATGAGTTTGGACGCAGCCAACCGGGGCCGTGGGAACCCCACACAAGGACCCGATCTGGGAGTCGATGAGGCGTAAAGGGGTTAAAGGCCCCAGTACAGGGAGCATTACCAGCGTATAAGTGAAGCACGATAGTGTGACCATCCTCACCACCTGCACCCTGCCCACATGGAGAACCCCATTAGGGACCATTTCTCGAAGTCCAGTTTCATCTGGGCTATCAGGGGGTCTAGGTTGTCCGAGACCATCCCATCCATTCCTCTACTGACCAGTATCCCCAAGTATTTGAGATGTGAGGGCTTCCAACGGAAAGGGTAGATGTGGATCGCTGCTTTTGTGGTGCCCATTGAGAGTGGCAGGGCCTCGCTCTTGTGCCAGTTTACCTTGTAACTGGATAGGGCCGAGAACCCTTCGATGACTTCCAATAGAGCCAGCAAGGAATGGTGGAGTTATGTGAGGGTGAGCAGGACATCATCTGCGTAAGGTAGAGTTTCCATTGTCCGCCCGCGAGGGGAATGCCCGCAATGTATGGCGAATGAGGGATAGCAGAGGCCAGGGGTTCCAGGGCCAAGAGGAACAGGATGGGGGAGTGCGGGCAGCCCTAGCGGGTGCCCCTCTGGATCGTGAAGGGGTCTGAAAGGAACCCCTCACAGTTGACTTGGGCTGTTGGACAATCATACAGCAGCCGCACCTTGTTGATGAATTGGTCTCCCAGGCTGAATCGTTTCATGGTGGCGAAGAGGTATCCCCACTCGATGCGGTCAAACGCCTTCTCAGCGTCCAGGGAGAGGGCCATCGCGTCAACTGCAAGGTCCATGGCCGCCTAAAGGGTGTGGGCCAGGGTGCGGAGGTGGTTCCTTGAGGAGTGACCCGGCATGGAGTCAACCTGCATGTGGTGGATCAGGGAGGGAATTACTTTGCCGAGGCACGCCGCCAAGATGCTGGCAAGGATTTTGATATCACCATTCAGCAGCGAGATGGGTCTGTAGCTGCCGCATAGTAAAGTGTCCCTCCCAGGTTTGGGTAGGACTACGATCACCACCTTGTTAGAGAGAGGCCCCAAGGAGGCCGTCTGCTCCGCCTCCTAGAAGGCGGCATGCAGAGAGTCAACTATCTCCTCGCCTGACCACCAATAAAACTCAGCGGGGAAGCCATCCTCACCCGGGACTTTGTGATAGGGCAATTTGGAGATGGCCAACGCCATCTCTTCTTTGCTGATCTCTCCCGCTAGTAGTTCCCTACCCTCGACAACAAGCAGGGGAGGTCTACACTCTCCAAAAATGTGGCCACCTGTTCCGCGCTAGCCAGCGCCTCTAGGGTGTAGAATGTCTTGTAGAATGAAGCAAACTCGTCGACAACATCCTGTGGGCAAGTGAGAACTTCCCCGCTCACCGAGTGTATGGCAGAAATGGCCATGGCGGCCTCCCGCTGCTTAAGTTGGGCCACCAGTAGGCGACCCGCCTTCTCCCCCTGTTCATAGTGCCGCCCCTTCAGGCGTTGTAGTGTGTATTCACAGGTAAAGAGGTCATTGAGGGCCACGCGGCTCTGTTCCAAGCATTGGCAGTTGGGCAGTGTAGGGTGGGAGGAGCTATCTGCCCCTAGAGTTCGGTCTGGCGGAGAGTCGCTTGTTTGTTGGACACGATGGCATCTCTCATGAGTTGGCCCATTATTGTTGCCTTTGCGGCAGCCCACAGAACTCTGTGGGTGTCCACCGAGTTTCTGTTGCCCAACATGTATGCGGAAACATGGGCTTTCAATTGGGACTTGCCCTGAGGGTTGCGATATCGTTGTACATTCAGAAACCATGGTTTGCAACCTGGGGAGGACCGGCCCATGTTGAGGGATAGAAGAACCGGGTAATTGTCAGATAGCGCAGCTTCCAGTATTCAAGACTCTCCAACAAATGCCACCGTTTTCTGGGAGAGGAGGAAGTAGTCCAACCTAGATTGCATGCCGTGAACAAGTGAAAGGAAGGTGTACTCCTTATCCGATGGGTGGCTGAGACGCCAGTTGTCTACCAGGCCGTGGTCCGAGGCCACGTCTCCCAGCAGGGTCCTGTTTGCATCATAGCCTTTGTCTAGAGGCCTGTCCTGTCCAGAATTGCGTCCCAGGTAATGTTTCAGTCCCCTCCAATGACATACTGCGACATCCCAATCTCCACAAGCAGGCTGTCCAGTTGAAGAAAGAAGGAGTGTTTTGTCCCAATCGGGGCGTATACTGATCCTACACAAAGGAACCTGTCCCCCAACCGCAATTTGGCAAATGTGTATCTGCCTTCCTGGTCAGACCATGTTTTCACAACGGTAACGGGCAGCGAATTCCAAATATGGATTGGCACTCTGCATTTGCGTGATGTCTCTCCCTTGGTGGATCACCCTGCCCACCCAGTCTCGTTGCAGCTTGTCAGATTCTAGGTTATCCAGGTGTGCCTCCTGCAGGAGAGCCACATCTGCTCTCTTTGCCTGAAGGTAAAACAGTATCTTTTTCCATTTGATATAGTGCATGAGGCCGTTAACATTCCAAGATAGGACGCAAAGAGGGTGGGAGGCGTGTGCAACGGGGGTGGACATGGGCTCTCAGGGGACCTGCGGCAGTGCTGGGCTGTGGTGGGGTGCAGGAGAGGATATCCAGGCATGGGAGGGTGGGGGGACTGGGCAGGGAGGCGTTCAGAGGTGTGGGAAGTTAGGTGCGCAGCGAGGTGACACGGTCGGCAAGAAGGCTGGAGCGAGGAGGGTGATGCGGGCTGAGAACAGACCCAGGTAGGAGGATGGGGGCAGGTCGGGAGGAGATAGGAGCAATAGGTGGTGAAAGAGGAAAGAGTGAGGGCGGAGAGGGTGGGGTGCCTTGTGGGGGGACGGGGTGGGAGGAGGGGGAGGGAAGGAGGCGTAGGTTGGCGGTGTACTGGACATGTAGGGGAGGCGCTCCCCAGAGAGCACTAACCAGAGTGGGGCGCGGGCTGCTAAGGGACACCTAGGATGCGTGCTGTGGGGGGACTAGGGGGAGGGAGGAGGGAAAAGAGTTGGGATAAGCTACTGCAGTGGGATGCAGCGCAGGGGACACTGAACTGTGTGCCGCGGGTCTTGACTTGCAGAGGCTGTGCACCGAGGGGACCTCTTCGGGAAGTCACAGTAGTCTGAGTGGTGGACGAGTATGGTTGGGCTGGGGCATAGAGTATCCGCCGGGGCAGCTGGGGGTGGAAAGTGAGTAAAGGCATTCCTGGGCATCCTTGTGGGGGGATGAGTATCCGTGGGCCCGAGGCGCCGTGGTGCACTGCCCTTGTCGGGGGTGCGTTGCCCAAGTTGACGCGGTAGCCGGGGGTGGGGTGGGGTGGGCCGGGTTGTATAGGGCAGATGCTTGTCTCCCAGCGACAGTATGGCAGTGGGCGACCGCCGTCAGGGAGCGGTATCATTGACAATGGGCAGAGGGGCAGAGGGGCATCGGGATGAACGTGTAAGGAGCGGTCTCAGATGAGAGGGGGCCAGTGGCACCCAGATCCTACACAGACACAGTAACACAGAAACAAGGGTCTTGGGTAGGCAATCTAGCATACTTTAGGAAACAAAACAACAGTTAGGCTTATAGCGCTACTAGTAGTAAATGGGCTAAGCTTGCGGGGAAGTTGGAGCGAGGAGGGGTGCCTCAGGGCCGCCTCAGACCACCAGCTTACCACAGCAACTTGCATAGGAGTCTAGTATTGCTCTCGCTGGGGAACTGGAACAAAGTAGCATACAGCGCACATAGATTACATGCAGGAATAACAGAACGTTAAAATATTCAAATATTTAAACAGTCATGGTGATACTCAGCCACCCAGTGGGCGCTGGTCCCATCGTTCCTGCTGCAGCTCCCCCAAACACGCTGGGCTCAACACAGCACAACAGTCCCCAGGGTGGTCATTCCGCGGCAGGAGCGGGCTTCAGGGAGGAGCACAATTTGTCTCTGTCCTGGTTCCTGAGTGCGGCTGCCATGGCCTGGAGGGCCTGGACTCTGTTGCCCTGGAAGCGCACTGCTCTATCGGGGTCTCTGCCCCGGTGTCAGTTCTGCTGTCACCCCGCCAGCGCCCGCCAGAGGAAGTGGGTTGGGATGTCAGTGCCAGATGGTGGGCTTCTGCTGTGGAGGAGGCAATGTCCATGTCCTGCATGGACAGTCCGTCCAAGAAGTGGCGCAGGTCCTCCTGGTCAAAGAATTCCTCCGAGGTGCCATCCTTGGTGATCTGCAAGCAGGCGGGTTCAAAGAGGCCATATTTAATGTCCACCTTGCTGAGCTGGGGCTGAAGAGAGAGGAAGGCTTTGCGGAGGCCATTGTTTTCCCTGGAGAAGTCTGCCGCAATGCGGATTTAATGGCCTTCGTGTGTGTAAGGACCATTCTATCGGGCTACAGACAACAGTTGCCGGGCCTGCTTGTGATGTAGAAAGCAGACGATGAGGGATCGAGGGCACGTTGAAGAATCCCATCGTGTTATCGCGTTCCCCTTGGTCACCTGATAAAAAATATACCTCATGTGTTTGGGTGTACAATGCAGAATTACCTAAAAATGTATATAAATGATATAGCGCTTAGAGCTCGCTGTGATATCCCCTCAATATCTATGTTTTTGGCCTTTCCCATTCGCAGGCCCTTGGCCCACCCACACAAGTGAGGTATCATTTTACTCGGGAGACGAAGGGGGTCACTGGATGGTGGGAAATATGTGGTGGCGCGGTGATACCAGACAGAAATGTAAGGAAAATGTGATTTTATTGCCAAATTTGAGGTTTGCAGAGGATTCTGGGTAGGAACACATTGGGGGATCTACGCAAGCTACACCTCCCTGGACTCCCCCGGGTGTATAGTTTTCAGAAATGTCTGGGTTTGATAGGTTGCTCTGGACGGACGCTGAGTCCGGGACCAAAAATTGCAAAAACAGGTTGTTTTGTCTGGCAGGGGCACCTGCATTTTTGGGCCAGGGCTCGGCGGCTATCTAGGGAAACCTACCAAACCCAGACATTTATGAAAACTAGACACCCAGGGGAGTGCAGGGATGTGTGGCTTGTGTGGAAATCCTAATGTTTTCCTACCCAGAATCCCCTGCAAACCTCAAAATTAGCTAAAATTTCACCTTTTCTTCACATTTCTGTGTGGGAAGCTTGTGAGATCACCGCACCGGCACAAATTTCCCACCACCCATCATTCCCCTCAGTCTCTCGATAAAAATGATACCTCACTTGTGTGGGTGCCCAAACCAGTGTCAGCCTAAAAACGTATGAAAAAAAACTGCTCTTCTGGACTCACTTTGGTTTCCCCTCAGTTTTTCATTTTATAAGTTTCTAGGTTCTCTGCTTTAGGCACCCACACAAGTGAGGTATCATTTCTTTCAGGAGACTGAGGCAAACGCTGGGTGGTGGAAAATGTGTGCCGGCGCAGTGAACCGACAAATTTTCCCCACCGAAATTTGAGGAAAGTGTGAATTGTTAGCTAAATTTGAGGTTTGCAGGGGATTCTGGGTAATAAAACGCTGGAGGATCCATGCAAGCCACACCGTCAGCCAAGCGCCATCCATGCATACCACCAGCCAAGCACCATCCATGCATCCCACCAGCCAAGCGCCATCCACAAACGTCGACAGACAAGCACCATCCAAGCACATCGCCAGCCAAGCGACAATCCACGCACATCGCCAGACATGTGCCATCCACACAGACCGCTAGCCAAGCAACATTCCATGCACACTGCCAGCCAAGCGCTAGTCCACACACACTGCCAGCTAAGCACAAGTCCACACACTCTGCCAGCAAAATGCAGGTTCACACACCGCCAGCCAAACACCAATAAACACAGACCGTCAGCCAAACTCCAGTTCTCACACACACACACACACACAAACTTTCACTAGTGTTTAGTGGTTTTCTGTCCCCCTTGGGAACAGGTGTGCCTAAAAATATTGCTGATCTGCCCCAAGGGGGGCAGAAGCAGCCAAAATGTGTTCACAAAACAAAAGAGGAGCAACCCTTACCTAAAGGGCCGCTCCCTGACATGCCCATAAACATATCTCTGGTGCTTAGTGGTCTTTCTGCCCCCCCAGGGGGCAGAGAGACTGTGCCAATTTTTGGGAGGGGTGGGGGCATTATAATGCCCGTTTAGGGCAGCCCCCACCCCTACATTTTCACAATAAAGAATCCCTGGTGTCTAGTGGGCTTTCTGCCCCCTGGGGGGTAGATCAGGGGTGATAACGCCCACATCTGCCTCCCGGGGGGCAGAAAGACTGTCCCTTTTGTGTTGGTGGTGGGGGCATTGGCATGCCCTTTGTGGGCAGCGTCCACCCCTCTTTTACAGAAAAAAAGAATCCCTGGTGGCTAGTGGGCTTTCTGCCCCTCCTGGGGGGGCAGATCGGGGGCCATTGCCCCCATCTGCACCACAGGGGGGCAGAAACACTGTTCCAATTTTTCAGAGGGGTGGGGGCATTATAATGCCCATTTAGGGCAGCCCCGACCCATAAGTTTTCACAACAAAAAAATCCCTCGTGTCTAGTGGGCTTTCTGCCCCACGTGGCAGATCAGGGGTGATAACCCCCATCTGCCTCCCGGTGAGGCAGAAAGACTTTCCATTTTGTGTTGGGGGTGGGGGCATTGCCATGCCCATTGTGGACATCCCCCCTCTTTTATAAAAAAAAAACAACCATCCCTGGTGCCTAGTGGACTGTGCAAATTGTTGGGAGGGGTGGGGGCACTATAGTGCACATTTAGGACAGCCCCCACCCCTAAGTATAAAAAAAAAGAATCCCTGGTGTCTAATGGGCTTTCTGCCCCCCCTGGGTAGCAGATCGGGGGTAATAACCCCCATCTGCCTCCTGGGGAGGCAGAAAGACTGTCCCCTTTGTGTTGGGGGAGGGACATTGGAATGCCCATTGTGGTCAGCACCCACCGCTCTTTTATAAAAAAAAACAACCATCCCTGGTGCCTAGTGGGCTTTCTGCCCCCCAGGGGGCAGTTTGAGGGCTATTGCCCCCATCTGCACCCCAGGGGGGGGGGCATAAAGACTCTTGCTAATTTTTAGAAGGGGTGGGGGCATTATAGTGCACATTTAGGGCAGCCCCCACCCCTAAGCATTAAAAAAAAATAATCCCTGGTGTCTAGTGTGCTTTCTGCCCCCATCTGCCTCCCAGGGGGGGGCAGAAAGACTCACTATGCCCAAATTACTATGGGAGAAGCAAAAGCCCTTGCCCAAGGGGCTGCTTCTCCCTCCCTGGTGCCTACTGGGTGGATCCCTGCTTGGCTCTCGCCCTCCTGGGGCAATTCCCAGGCAGTGATCCACTAGGGAGGGGTACCATTAGAAAGGGGAGATTCTCACCTTTCCACTGGTTACCTCTCCTGTGTGATTCGGTGCTCGGGGGCTGAGATAGCCGCATGAGCAACGAAGCACTGAAACTGAAACGAGCTGCTCAGCTCATTTCAGTTTCAGTTTCATATGTAATGACGTCCGCATGCTATGCGCGTGATCGTCATTACATATGAACAAAAAAGGCCTTGGGAGGTTGGGTAAGCTCTTTCCCACCTCCTGAGGTCAAAACAAAAGAAAGGAAATCCCTCTGCTGAAAACAGCAGAGGGATTATGCGGTGGTGTGCTTAGGACGTAACGGTTACGTCCATGGCACACCAGCGCTGTAGCCATGGACATAACTGTTACGTCCATGGCACAGAACGAGTTAAGCCAGTGCTGACATATTGTCAAATCAATCAGTGGACACGAGCACAGGCAGAGCATGATTTGTCCAGGAAGATACAGTTTAAGTAGTAGAGCAGAGAACGCAGTGCATTGCAACGTACTGCAAAGGCTTACAACCATAGTGCGTTTTGGTGAATATATCATGAGACTGGACATTTCTCCCCTTCTCCCGATAATATCCAGTCAATTTTTTAACCACATGGCTACTAACAGCTTTTATGCTGATTTTATATACTCCCAATCTTGCCAAAAAAGGAGCAGGGGAATAAGTTCAAAAAGTGATTTCCTAAAGCACACCATTTGGCCAAATAGGAGACTGGGATTCAAAAGAGTGTCCCACAGTTCTACGTTTTTAACTAGTCCAATAGATTGAAACTGGGGTGGCAGTGATACTGATGGCAAGGCAAAGAGGTTGGTGTTCTGAAGAAAATGTCACTGTGTTTTGGGCTCTGTCCTGCTTTAGGATATAGTGTTTATTTCTAGCATATGTAGGTGAAGTTGTAAAGCTGAGATTAGATGTCAAGTATCCTAGCTCAATGGCCAAAGCATGCCTACTGCACCAGGGCACACTGTGGAAGTGGTGGTTACTGGGTAGTATGCATGGTAGACACAAACATTTACCATTGCTGTTTCCAAGCCTAAGACTATTTCATTCCATTTGGATACCAGGGTTGTTTATTTTCTAAACACGGTCCTCAGAAGCTGCAGCAGTGAGCAGTTATGATGTACTCCAGGACATGGTAAAGGGAGTACGATATGAATAGGAATCACACCTGATAAGCTCACTCTACTGCCAATTGATATCTTTTGAGATGGCCTGATATACAACAGGGGCTTTAGATTGACACCCCAAAAATGCCCTATGTGGCTCATACTGCCTCAGCTCCCCAGCAAACTTCTTCTGATGTATGCGATGGGTTCCCTCATGCGCAAAGTTTAATGCAGAGTTGGCCACCCGAGCCTGCTCGCTTAGCTCACTAGCAAAGTGCAATGTGGGATATATATTTACGTTTTTGCCTGGGTTAATTTTGTTCCCTAGTCCGGTCCTGAGCACTTCTGTTCGAAAGTGGGCTTTATTTATTAAATAATTTAAATAGCGCCAATGCGCCCAGAGATATTTGGGCACTTTATATAGAGATCAAACATTACACAGCAGTAGAGCATGGGCAATGACGTGTTACTTACAGTATGCGAGGCTCCATATTTTCATCCAGTGATAGGAAGCGTGTGTTCAATTACAGAGCTCTACATGCCTGCAGACATTTCCATTCCCCTAGGCCCCCGACGAGGTACCCTAAAACGAGGCAAGCGTTCATGCCAAGTTTACAAGAAGTGAAATGCCACAAGTGTGCCAAGGCAAATAACACCTAAAGGTCTGCCGCATAGTTAGCGGTTCTCCGGGAGACTGTAAGTTTAGTTAGGAACAGCGAGGGCGTGGGGCACTAAAAACATCATATCAACTATTCATCAACTTCAAAAGTGCTCTTCAGATCAAAAGATTCCGTCAGCTCCAGAAATACTACGTGCAAAGTGGTCAGCGTTTATCAGGAATTTCCATGGAAGTGCGTGTATCTTTTTAGAGGCTACAGACAGAGTCACAAAGAAGTTTCACTGGCAACATGAAACAGCGACGAACAAACATAGAAAACGGGATTTGGACAAAAGAAAAAGAAACCGATGGTGTTCAAACAAATAAAAACGCTGAGAAGAATGTTTGCACATCCGTACTCTGGTGCGTTTTTATTCTCACTTTTATTCTCTCTCAAAAACAGGCATTCTTTCATATTTTACCCACTTCGTGTAGTTTAATTTACATTTTTACAGGCCCTGGATGTTTAAATGTGCCCCTTCATCTAGAGGGCTGGGGAAGTATTTTTGCTGGCTAACAAACCATGACAAAGAATGGTCTATGTGGGTCTGTATTTTTGGATGTTTTTGGATAATTTTAAAAGTAGAATATTAATCACCTAAAAGGGACTACACACAAAACGCAAAACCAAGACAGCAAACATCAGATCTTGGCAGCCAAACTGAGCAATCAAAAACACTTTCATTGTCAGAGGAAAAGGACTGTGGCAACTTTAGAGTGGAATCTTCCCAAAACAGAACATAGCTGACATTTTTTAATATAAGGCATGGCTGGGTCAAACCACTCACAAGATCTTGGGACACAAAAATCCCTGCCAGGGTGATGGGCATGTACCCCTGCCCTCAGTGCAACAGCAGCTGCTAAATCTCTCAAATGCCAACAGAAGCGGCGTCCAAATGACCACAGAAAGAGAATTCCCAACCTGTATGTAAAGTATCCCAGTATACTATGAAAGTGGTTGGCAGGCATATCTGACAATGGAGTAAAATGGCGCGCCTTTAAGTGTTTACAGATAGCAGCACCACAGTATGAAGATGCAGAGTGGATAACTTGATGGACATTTATATCAAAGGCAGCATTACAATATTTGGGTACAAATGTTCCACATTAAGTGGACAGATGATAGAGCTGAATTAGGGTGCATTGTCTCCGGCTTGCAGGGCTCTGTTGCATTTTAAGCTACTCCTCCTCTTTCTCTGATGGGGGCATTGTGTTGCTGAATATGTTGATATCAATTAGAGGTGTCTATATGCTGCATGGCATGATCTTTGTGAGGCCAAAAGCATTTTTAAGTCTTTAGTCAACTTGATGTCTTCTCTGCTGTGGGCTGCGCCAGTCCCATAGCTTCAAAGTTGTAGCGGTTTCTGGTAAACTGTACAAGCACAGTAAGCACTTTAGACAACATCAGAGACGTGAAGAAAGAAGACTCACAAGAAACACATGACAGCTGACAGCACCTTGGAAAAGACCTTAGACATTCCACGGCAAGAGGGGTGACATCTTTTCATCATCATCATGACATCCATCACTAACCTGGAGGACATGGCCTTCCCAATCTAAGATGGAGGTGAGTAGTACTTCCACGTTAACTTGGGAGGAGACAGCATATAAGCCATTACATTGATTTCCTCTTTGTCTGGAAATTGTGTGTTTTGTTGGGTTCTTTCAGTGCCATACCAGTTCACATTCAGCTTTCCCCCTGTGTCCACTTTTGTTGTTTTGGTCGCTCCCTCTAGAATTTCTTCTTAAGTCCTTATCTCCTCTGCTTGACTCATGATGACCTGCTTGATGCCTCCATCGCTTTTCCAGCCTTTGAAGACCTTCGGCTCCTCAGCTCCATCTCTTTTGAGTCCACTGCTGGAGTTTCTACTCATGCTGTAGGTGATACCTTACCTCAAACCTACAGCCATTGAAAGCGTTTTCAGCTCTATCGCTTCTGCTGCTGGAGTTTCTACTTATGCTATGGGTGACGTCTTACCTCAAATCTACAGTGCTGAGTACTAGCATATGAGCTGCATATGTTATTCTTGTTTAACCTATTCAAAAGACCGTTAATAATATACTGCGTCTCACCATAGGCGATGGACTATCTGCAGAGGGAATTGTGGACTTCTGAAGTACGTTGGGCCGCTCCAATGTTTTTCTCTTCCCTATCACTTCGTCCCCATTTCCATAGGATCTCTTGTATGGTACTTTTTCCAATTAAGTACTTGAACTTACACTCCGGAGGGAACAGGGGTCAGCATCGGCATCCATGTCACAAAGTTCTGATACCTAAGTTAACCTAGAAGCCCTGAAACTGCCATATGAGCAGTGCAGTTTAATGCACACGGTTTTCGTAACAATACTACCTGGATCCATGACTACAGTCTGTAGCAACCTGACTGGATGATGGTCACAATACTGAAAAATCGTCAATGGCAGGTACATCTGGAACCTCAGACTTAAAATTACTTTTACCTCCCTGCCAACGTTGAGCACCCTGCCCAATACATTGTCTTGTTGATGTTGAAACTTTGGTTATTGTATCGGAGTAAAAGGAGAAAAAAATACAAACTGCCCCAGACAACTTAGCCATGGTGCCACTATAGTTCAAGCTGTCCTGGCAGTTGGTGTTTAAAGTTGTGCTGTGTAGTGCTCTTTTTGCAAAGGCAGGCCTAGAAGACCGCGGCAATGGCTATTACGTGGCGCACTTCACGTTAATGCTCCTGCACCAACAGTAGGCCTGGTTTGACATGTACAGTGTGACTGACAGTGCAAGGCCCAGACCAGGCCCTACACTGTCAATCACACTGTACGTGTCACACTGGGCCTGTTAGATCGCGAAAAAGGTGACTTGAAAAGGTGAATTGTAAAGAGGTGAACATCAAACCTCAATCAAGCAAGTCTGGTGATTTCAAGGAGCCCCCATACAGTAATAGGGAAGTAAATAGAAGTAATAGGTAAGTAAAAAAAATCTTCTGGAGGATACCTCCTTGTGTGTGGAACTGTGTCCTTGTGCATGCACCACTATCTTTCTGTCTGTATGCATACATGTGTGTGAATTTGCATGTGAGTACGCTGCATAGGCCCAGACACTTTCGCAGTAATCCGTGGCCTACTGGGGGCATCCACACAGTCTTATCTCTCCACTCTTGTGGTGCAGATGGAATATTTTGATAGCAGTTTACATTTAAGATTTTAAGGGATTCCCCGTTCAACCGAGTTTATAACTTTGTACTCTGTTTATCTTGTTATATTTTGCTTACTTAGTGTACTGTTTACTATTTGTTATCTTTCAATAAAAAAATCCTTAACTAAAAAGTTTACATTTAGGAGAAATCGACTTTCTATAAGAATTTGCAGCTATCGAATAGATGAATCTCATAAAGCACTTCACAATTAGGTTTGTGATTAATGGGAGAATGATGTACTAGACTTAGTACATTAATCTGTCCATCTTCTGCCTAAAAAGAAATCAAAGAGAGGGTGGTGGGTAAAAAGGTGGAAATTACAAAATCATCCATCTTGAAGCAGCCAAATATGAACTATAATCTGTGAAAGACACAGGGCAAAGTGTAATAGGGTGCAGTAGGACCTGTACTGTACACATTTTCAAGGACTTCCCTGTGCCCTGTGCGTGGAGAAAGTTAGGGTTGGGGAAGATGTATACCAATCATGGAGATTCTGTTCACCTCAGTGAGACCTGGTCACTGTTTCAGCACGGTTTGCACTTATGATCTCGACTGTTGTTATACTAGGTCATCTTCACACTGCTGATTTCAACAGAGTACTCTGCTGAAAACACGATGTAGGAGGACCCTGTCACCAAACCATAGATCCGCCTGCCTTATTTAGGAGATGGGCAGGTCTTAAGTTGTCTGTCTACTGAACCCCTGTCGGCTCGAACAGTAGAATTCCTCTGACGCCTAATTTAGGGTGGACAATGAAATGTCTTTTTTTCCTGGCCATCACTGCCAGGTTTTTCACTGCCAGGAAAAACCTGGCAGTGAAGCATGGATGTCAATTCACCAAAATGCCACGGGTAGCTGAAGTGACATCACATGTCCTTTGATAATGGGTGACATCACAGGCAGTGACATCATATGACCTTTGACCTTGTAAGATCACTGGAAGTGACATTATGTGACCTTTGACCAGTCAGTGCCCAAAGTGGATCTCCAGTATTATTCCAACTTATGTCTGCATACGAGCTATGATCTTCCTGACACAGAGCGGGTCCAAAGAAAGGCCAGTGTTTTCAACCGGTAAGGCAGTGAGAGCATGAGTGTTAGTAGGCTGAAGAAGATTTCCACTCCATTGCATACCCAGCTACTTGTCTGCAGGCATGCTGCCACTCACCAACCACACCTTCGTCATAGTTGTGAGGGCTGTCTAGTAGCAGCTGCTAGTGGACGGGAGTGGTGTGGTGGGGAGGGGGAGGGGGGGTTGAAAAAGATTTTTTTTAAACACTTACCTGGCCACTGCCTCTACCGGTCCTCTTCATCTTCCTCGAGTCCGGCAGCAGGAAGCACCTGGACTCCCAGGCTCCCCACAGCCAATCACAATGCTGCAATGCAGCGTTGTGATTGGTCTCAGCGCCGTGGTTCGGCGCTGAGACAGGGTCTGGGGGCCTAGGCATGTTCTCCGCCCAGGCTGTAATGCAGAGGACTGGCCAAAGCATCATGCACACTTACAGAGTGCACTAACCAACCCTCCTCCAGCAGTGCTCTGGTGTCATGGAGCCCAGCTCCGCCCCAACTGAGCCACTGCAGTAGGAAAAATAAAATGATAATGCTGCGTTTTTATCTTTTTATTTTTCCTCTCAAATGCTCGGAGAGCAGTGGGGTGATGCTCCTCCGCCTTAGTGGAGGAGCCACCGCTGGGGCTGTCACCCACCTCTCTTCATGACCATGAGAGAGGAGAGAGGTGTGCCCGCCCCTGTTCTCCCTCCTGCTGCTGTCACCATATACTTATTGCTCTGCCTCCTTCTGCTACTCTCTGTCTTACTGCACTCATCACTTTACTCCCTTATGTGCTTTCACATGTGCCCATCCGTCTTACATCTCAGCTGATAGACACCTGATGATAATGATGTGATTCACTGTTGTTATGTATGGTGTCATGATTTTCCTCCATACTGGTCAGCCCAGATCTGACTTTTTATTCATTTTGTATCTATGATTTGTTTGTATGTTTTCGATTACTGATTGACAACTCAATAAAAAAGATTTAAGAATGAAAACTGCCTCAGCTGCAGTCACCATGTGTAAATACCTCTACTCGCTTCTTCTGTTCTCTCTTACCATGCACTCAAACCTCTGCCCACCTCAGCTGCTCCCATCTTGTGAACATCTTTCAATCCCTTCTTCTATTCTCTCACTATGCAGTCATCCCTCTACTCTGTTATTTTGCGCTGTGATCATGTGCTCACCTGCCTACCTGTTTCTGCTGCTCTCTGTCACAATGCGTCTGTTCCTCTACTCCCTTCTGTTACTGGTACCATGTGGTCATCCTTTTGCTGTCTTCCCTTCCTGTTACAATACAGTGTCTCTGCTGCTGACACCATGAGCCCATTTCTAAACTCCCTTCAACTACTGTCATCATATTGGCCATCCATATACTCCTTCCTTCTTATTCATCACCATGTGCCCACCCCTCTCCTCGCTGCTTCATTTCTCTCTTCCCATGTGGCCATTCCTCCACTCCACTCTGCTGATCTCAATCACTAGGCTGCAGTTCCTCTGTTTATGCACAGTCTTGACATCCCAGCGGGCTCTTGCTTCTCTTCACACTCCTTGTGAGGAGGTCTGGGAGTGGAGGGTTATCTGAATGACCATTTTGTCTGAAGACGGTGCTTCTTCGCCCCATATTGTCACTCACATCCCTTGGTTTCAGATCATTCTCTTTTTTTCTCTCTGCTCTTTTCCTACCACAACAAAACATTTTAGTCTACACCAAACCAATTCATAGTCTCCCTATTTCACGCTTTCACTATGCAGTGCTTGAGTGTTACATCACTAGACATTTTTCTTTTTCTACCCCTGCAGACAACTTTCTGCCACAAGTATTTCCTCCTTTGTTTCTGCTTGGATTCTAGTGCTTTACTTAATCTTCCTCTTGCACTGACTTTACCCATTCTGCTTTCCTAGATAGGTTATCGGCTCTTGCTCTGACTGGATTTGTTTTGGTATATGAACCCAGCTCGTCCATCCCTCCAGATACCTCTGAGTGGGGTTGCATTTTTATGACACCTTGGTGGAGCATGGGTTGAGATGTAGCCAGTATGCTACTTTGCCTGGGGTCAGATGCTCTAACTCCACAAGCTCCCAGGCTCTGCAACTAATAACTTCTCCATTGGTGTCTCTCCCAGTAGCTACTGCCTCTCTGGTTGCTCTTTGAGAACGCTCTGTGCCCTCATCACCATTTAGGGCCTGATTACAAGTTTGGTGGTGCAGGAGCGGCCCGCTCCCTCACCACCAAATCCATGTGCCCACCACCGGCCAGATTACGAGTTTCCTCGTGTCTGGCGGTCTTCGTTGGCGGTCCCACGGCGGTGCCTCTGAAAATGGTCACCGCAATGGGAATGCCAAAAAAAGTTCTGCACGGCATGGACTGTAAAGTCCACGCCGTGCAGGAACTGGCATACAAGCACACAGGGGGGCACATTTTGTCCCCCCATGCATGCATCCCCATGCAAATGGGCAACAGAGGGCCCTGTAGGGCACCCTTTGTTTCAGGACCACCAGCCTTTTCGCGGAGGAAAGACCTCCATCACACAGTTGACGGTCCTGAAACTCGTAATATGCTTGGCGGTGCTGCAGCTGCACCACCAGCATATTACTGAGGCCCTGACTGTCACGCCACCACCAGGGAATGGCAGTTCCCTGCCGGCTGTGGTGGTCCGACTGCCCAACTTGTAATGGGGCGGTCAGACCGCCGGTGTGGAGGTGGCGTGACCGCCACCGCCGTTCCCCAGTGAGTCTGGCGGTCCTCTGACCTAGTACTGCAACCACCTTTCTAGTACTGCAACCACCTTTCTATGGACCCCCTTAAAGACAGTGATGGTTGTACTATAACCAAATGGGATCGGCTCTCATTATGTCCTTTGCTACTGTCATTCTCTCTAGGTCCTCATCATGCATTCACTGCAGCCACCTCGTGGACTATCAACCCACTTCCCTCTCTGAACCCCCTGGCCCCCTCTAGTAGTTGAGGAGAGCACTCGCAATGCCAGTCTCCCACATACTACAGAGAAATGGAATGACAACAACCCGCTCCATGAACCTAATCCCTCTCTCTTGTACTCACACACACTCTCACTTTCTCTCTTATTTTCAGGTTTCAGATTGATGGAAAGAAAGTAAAGAAAGTGAAATGTGGGCCTGTAGATATTGAAAGGCCACATAAACAGTGCGTTTTTAAACTTCCTCTGACACCTATGTTTTTTACATTTTTTCTGGGGATTATTGTGCCACAAATGCACCACTTTGTTAATTTTTTCTTAAAATTTACTAAGAACAGATCAACCTGCAAGATTCATGGGGAAGAACAAGGCTTGTTTAGCTTCCCTTGAAAGGACTGGATTATGTCATGTGTTCACTTTCATAGTCTAAGGTTTTTTTTTTTTAAACAATAAAATGCACTGTTTTACCATTTTTTCAAAATCTTTTTGGGCGAGAGCACACCCCCAGGCTGCCATTGCTTTACTCGCTTCACTTATTGCAGTACCTTGCAGAAGAAAACTGCAATAACGGGTTACTGTTTATGCCTGGTGTAATCCACTGCTTGAGCCCTATCGAGCCAAAAACAAAAACGTGATATGCAGGTGTATCTGGGAAGGGTGTTGCCTTCGAACTGCATATATTATCACGAGAGCAGATTTGAAACTTAAAAAGATTTTTGGCAACATGACGTGTGCTGCTGCATGACACCAGACAAACCCACTTGATAATCTGCTGCCATAATTCTGCGCCTCAGATTCGAAATAGAACCAAAGAATTTGGATCAAATTTGGATTTGATTTTAGACAGATGCATTTAGACCAATATGATAATGGTTTATATATATATACACACTGATCCTCCAGCTGAGAATTGCTGTACTTTAATTGCATATCTGTAGTATGACTCGTGACCGTTTTTCACTGCATCATGTGAGGTACTTTGGAAAAATCAATAAACCATTTAAAAAAAAGAAAAAGACAGCATTACTGTTCGTGTAAATGGAAAGATTCCATCCATCAAATAACCTAAAGCAACCTCACTCTCCAGGTGCGCCTTGCTTCAGCTCGTATCCTATCTGCACGCCACTTCTAAGGTGGAGGAGCATCGCCCCACTGCTTTTCAGCAGTGAAAAATGAAAAATAAAATTGTACAAAGGTTATTGTCATTTTATTTTTCCTCGCTCACTTCCTGCAGCCGAGTCGAGGGCGGGGCCATCCATTCTGACACGACACAGCTGCAGGAAGGAGTGGTGGCACTGCTTCAAGTGCGCATAACAGTTTGGCTGGACGTCTAAGGCGGCCAAACCGTAATGCGCAGTTCGATCTTTCCACCCGAGATATGCTATACAGCCGGGTGTGGAGCAAGCACAGGGTCGTAGTCCCTTAGTGAGTGCCTAACTAGGGCGCTCACCAATCATGGCGCTGCGCTCATGTTGGGTAATACCAGCATGAGACCAGCGTCTGGATTGCTGTACTGAAGCCTGTGGCATGCTGGAAGTCGAGGAGCAGAGGCCAGAAGAGCACTGTCACTGGAGATGGCCTGTAAGCATTTTCTAAATTCATTTCCACGTGCTGCCCCCCCTACGCTGCTTCCCCCATGCTGCCCCACCACTTTCATGCCCCAGCAGCTACCACTGCCTGTGCAATCACTTTGCTGATTTAGTCAGAAACCATTTTGAAGGGAATGGCTCCTCCTATTATAAGGCAGGCATTGAAGCACTGATTTCCCAACACAAGAAACACAAAGACATTGTTGCCATGGAAGAAAGACAACATGGGTATCCAACAAATAAGGAGGCCCTCATATTATCCCCAATCTCTGAAGTATAAAACACATGCTTTCCGGGAACTATTGCGTGCTGGAGTAGGCAATTCTGTTCCGCAGATAATGCTGTTTCAGTGCAGCAGGGCGTTATATTTTTACATTAATTTCATCTTTTAAAAAAGACAGGCATGGTCAATTAGACCCGGGTTGAGAGTCTGCCCTATACAGAGATCCCCACCTGCCTTGTGGCGATATGTTAGCTGTGAAGAAAGGCTTCACTGTGGCTCCCTTCACAGCACTGAAAGATTGTCAAGTGAGTATCATGTTTAAAGCACCCTCTCTACAAACATTTTTGGATTGAGAAAATAAGCTCCCAAAGTGGGAATCTTTTCCTCAATACCCAAAACAAAAGGTTACAATGTACAGGGAATTTCTCCCTGAATGTGGAGGCCATTTTACATTTTCCTTGTCCATGGCTAGGGACTTGAAACTTGTAGTTTAGGTTGAGATACCACTCTCAAGGAAATAGTCTTCTGGGTGGCCTTTAACTGTTCCTGTAAAAAAACAATGCACCAAAATTAAAGACAGCAGGAGGGAATATCACAACATGCTCTTCACCGGTAACGCAAATATGTTTTTCTGCATGAAGAACTGAGAAAGCTAAGAACAAAAGCTAAGCAAATCTGCAAGGAAAATTACACTCTGATTAATTTATTGCATTTGGGAGGTTTGGTTCATTTTCATTCAGCAGAAAAAAACAGGGAAAGTTCTTCTTCTTCTCTATAAAGGGCAACTTGCATTTATCTTAACATTCTCAATGTTCTTAACCGCTTAACCGCGGCGGCAATTCCGCCGCGGTGCGGCGGTTTAGCGGAGTGGGCGGGGCCGCGTCGGCCAACGGACGTTCGCAGCACTACAGAGGTAGTGCTCGCGACGGCCATTGGCCGACAGACGCACGCAACGGGTTAAATATGAACATTTTGGGCTTGATTCACAAAAGGCATTTTAGAGTATGTGAAGTTATACTCTAGTAGTACTAATTTACCTTCCTCAAAATGAAATCCACAAACCTATGGCCAATCTCCAACTCCACTATTACTTATATTTTCAATATAGAAATCTCTGCCTCTCTGGCAGAGATCTCTGTGCACATAAGTATAGGATTTAGGGGTAAATGTCAGAGGTACATGAGGGAGTAGTTGAAAAGTGAGGATCAGTGAGGATATACTAACACAAAATATACACCTTCATGAGAGTAAATCCATTGCTAGTCACAAAATACACTTCTAAGTCTACTACAGCCCTGATAGTGACAAAACTGGCTTAGATGTACTACTTTGGCCCCGCACCATTTTGTGCAAGCGGGCTGCCCAATAAGGACCTCACTTTAACCGAGGGGCAATTGAGACACTCTTGAAGTGGCAGCCGTATCTAGGCCCCTGCTCCACCTTAGGAATGATAAAGGCGGTCTCACAGCGGGCTGCCTTCTCAGGCCCCTGCTCTTCCCAGAGGCGCTTCACACTTGTCACTTTTGGTGCCATCTTGAGTTTTGAGTCAAATAAGTACTATTGAGTTTCTTATCCATCTCCTTTGTTACTACCCATCACTAATCCTATACATACTATCAAGGCACCCATTAAGACTACGTCTACGGGTATGGGTCACTCAACCTAGTACAGGTGTCCCTCATTCTGTCTGTCCTCATGAGACCACAATATTGCAAAAGAAGTTGAAACGTCGTTGACAACTACCACACGGAACCTAGGATGCCTCTAGTTATACTCTAGGTCAGAGTTTACTAAACGGAGGGTCGTGACACACTGGTGGGTTGTAAGCTAATTTTTGGTGTGTCGCAAAAGTCCAAGCAGTAAATAAAGATTACTTAAAATCCTGTTTTTATCTTATCATATTTGCTGCGCTTCAGGGACAGAGGTCAAATGTCAGGCTATGTCTTCTGACGAATTGCTGCTTATTATTTTAACATGGGGACTGGTGTAAACAAAAGTAAAGTGAATTATGTGACAATGTTGCTGGGGTGCATAGAGTGTGAAAGAAAAGATGTAGGCTGTCATGTTTTTTGTAACACACAACAAGATGTAAATACCTGTAAATGAACAATACACATTCAGCAGTTAGGAAAGCAAAAATTAAGCACAATATTTTGTTATTCTGAAGTGTGATGGAAGCAAAGATTTTTAATAGAATCAGAACAAATCAAGACATTTTATTTGGTGATGCACAAATAATAAATATTCACTGAACCGAAACCCGAATTCCACACATTGTCATTTGTGTGCAATATTGTTGTATCAGTAAAACTGTATGTCTGTGTAAATTTAGTGAACAGTTCAATTGAAAATGTGCTGTATGTCAATGACAATGTACTACCACACCATGCTTTAGTCACGTCACGAAAGTTTGTCGTACTAAAAAGTGGATCATGGGTCTAAAAAGTTTGGGAAGGCCTGGTCTAGGCAATCAAAGCTCTAGTAATTTATTTGCTCTGAGTGGTGTGTTTCTTGAATGGATGCACTATAAAAGTTTGTGAAATATATTCTAGTTTTTTTTTTTGTGTGTGTGATCACTGGGGACACTAAACACATTCTTCCATCTCATCAACTTTCACCAAGTCCGAAAAAGTATTTTTATGAAAAATATATTTCGTTTTTGTCATTTATGGGTAACAAACGGTTTTTATTGAGTGTTAAAGGCTAGACAAAATATTTATTCCCGTTTACATTCATTGTATGCAATGATTGTACTAACTGACTGAAATAACACCTGTCTAATAACTGAATGCTTGGTGCACCACAGTTAATGTAGATATACAATATTTTGGTAGCACAATATTTATGTATTCCATATTCTGACATCCACAAACATACTTTCAGAGCCTCCCGCAGTCACACACACATTTACATGATTTCCACCTCTCTCACAAGTAATTCTGTGAGTATGAAAACTATTTGTACTTACCGCAGAGCCCGAGTACCCTTGGCCGATGCCCGGTGGAGCTGTCCTATGCAGCTGTAGAGGAGTCTGGCTCTGGGACACCCCCTCGGCCGTCACCTGCCCAGCCGGACATCGGACATTGTTTTTCACGGTTCTTCTCGGTTTTATCTGTCTCTCTCTTCGACTGCTTTTACTACTGTGTTCCCCCTGGAGTAATTTCCCACTTCAGGTCTACCTGACTCTGTCTGCTCTCCCCCCTCCTGTTTACCTTTCCCCCCACTACCTTCCACTCCCCATAAGACGTGTGTCTTGGATATGCTATGCGCTAATATCTTATATTATTGAATAAGCCCACGTTTTTCTCCTAAGTATGTACTGGTAACTGTAACTGTAACTGATGTAACTATGTAATAATGTACTGAAACAATGTCCTATCTCATGTAAAGCGCTCTGATACCTCCGGGTCTAGCCAGCGCTATATAAAACTTTTCAAATAAATGAAAGTGAGCGTCAGTCTCCTCACATATTCATTATACTCACCTCACAGAGACACGCACAATTCACAAACATACTCACTCACTCACTCACTGGGTGAGCATGTGTGTGATGCTGTGTGAGTGAAGGTCATATTTGAGTTTGATTGTGTGAATTATTTTGTGAATGTATGTGTGGATTTTGATGTGCACATGAGCACATGTAAGTGAGTGTGTTTGTGTGTGGATGAGCATACGTTCCTGTGTGCATATGCTGGGTTTTTCTGGGGCTTTCCTTTAATATATGCACACAAGGGATACACTGCCTTAGTTTGCAGACACACCTGTGCAAAATTAATGAATGTATAATTATGAAAAGCATAGTGTACAAAACTGGCCAAGGTCTTCCTACTGCTTGCCCACCAACAGGTACATCTGCTTGCATGTGTACATGTTTGGGAGGCATTAGTGTGTATTTGTATATTTGTGTCTGTAAGTGATTGAACAAGTGCACATGTGTATATCTACATGTGTGCATGTTTGTTTTTGTATATTAATGCATGCGTTTTGTGTGTGAACAAGTGTGAAAATATGCATGACCAAGAAGGTGATCTCGGCAACATTTTGAAGTGTAGAGAGTGTTCCACTACATGATGGTGTTAGTAGGTGGAATGGAGTAAACTGGACAATGGAATGGAGCAGGGTTACTTTGTTTTAACAGCGGTAGGTGTGAAGCAGCTGAAACTCGATGCACTGCTGCAAGAAAGCTGTACAGAGTTTTTAAAAGTCACGGGGTCCGATTCCAAAAGATAACTTTGCATGTGTAGATCCACTGACCTGCAGATCTACTTCTACACCTAGATGTAAATCTTCACTTTTTTGCTGTTCACCATTTCCGAGTGAAGCTTTACAATTAGATGCAGAAATAAGAGTCTCCACCAGTGCTTAATTTGCACCTGTGGTTGAAGGTGGGGCTGACACTCAATTTTGGGGCACACCACTTGTTTTTCCTCATTAGACTTTGATGCAAAGCAGAAAAGGAGAAAAACACAAAAGGGGGAAAGAAGAAGGAAGAGAAAGATGGAAAAACAATAACAAAAAAACGAAAGTAGGGATAAAAAAAGACTCAGAAAGATTAACATAAAGGGACAGGGAGTGTCTGGCGTTGGATGACAGAATCATGAAGTGGAATAAAGACGTAGCAGCCCTTGATATTTATTACGTCATGCTGCAGACTTCTGAGGAAATCTTTGCGCCTGGCTTTTATTCTTTATTTATTTATTTAGAACGTTTTATAAAGCGTGAACATGACCCTTGCGGGTATCACAGTGCTGTACACACGGCGAAAACATGAATAAACTCCATACAATAGAAGTCAGTATAGTGACACCACAAGGAGTACACAAACAAGATCAGGGAACTGGTAGTGGGCCACACTAGATCCATTTCTCCTAGGGTGTAAAATATTTCCTGTAACATTTAGTAAAACAAGCAAAGTGAACTTGACACAACATAATACAATAATTGACAAACATGAAGGGTGAGGGCCCTCGGGTAAAATAATAATTAACAGCCAAACCTAAAATAAATGGAGAACAATAAGTTGGGAGAAATGTCAGGTCTGTCAGCAAGGGGACATGTAAAAGAGAACACGATGATGCAGTTAATGAACACTCAGGAAAATCGATTAGGCTTGTTTCTTGAAATAGGCAGGGGAAGGATTGGCTCTCAATTCCGAAGGAAGAGCATTCCAAATTCTAGGTGCCAGTCCGGAGAAAGCACGTTTGTACATACTTTTCTTCTTGAATTTGGGTGGTTTCAAGAGAAGTGTGGACGCACTTCTTAAGTTCCGATTGGAGCCAGAAAGAACGAGCTTGTTCGCAAGATAGGCCGAAGTGTTGTAATGCAAGGCTTTATGCATGAGGCAAGCTATTTTAAAGCGAATCCTCGCTTCAATAGACAGCCAATTAAGCTGCACAAGGTCAGGTGTAAACGTGATCGTGTTTTTTGGAGCCTGTGATGAGCCTGGCCGACGTGTTGAGAGTGGCTCTGAGAGGGGCCAAGCTAGTTTTAGGTAAGCCCCGCAAGGGTCACCAGACCATATTCAAGACGTGAGATCACCAGGGATTGTACTGCAGGTTGTAAGTCTTCGGTCGGAAGGAAAGGTTTGATTTTCTTGAGGGTGTTAAGATGAAAGTTGGCACCCCTAATAGTGGCACTGATGTGAGCTTGCATGTTAAGTAGTTTGTCTAAGGTAATGCCTAACGATTTAGCGGAATCAACCACGAGAGGGGTGCAGTTAAGGGCTGTGAGTTGCTCTAGCCAGTCCAGGGTAGGTGCAGAGTGATTGTGGGGGGCAATAAGCAGGAATTCAGTTTTGAGGGTGTTCAACAACAGATGGTTCTGGGCTAACCATTGTTGAGTTTGCGAAAGAGCTTCATTTAGAATTTTAATGTCATTTAGAGAGGAGATCTTCAAGTAAAGTTGCGTGTCATCCGCATACATGTGGTAAAGAATGTTAGACTGGTTCAGAATGACAGTGAGAGGTTCCATAAAGAGGTTGAAGAGCATGGGCGATAGTGCGGATCCTTGCGTAACTCCAATCCTGACCTGGGTACTGGAAGCAAGGGACTGGTTGAGTTTAATCCTTTGAGTGCGGGTGTGCAAGAAAGAGGTAAACCACTTTAGGACCGGTCCCGCTAAACCCATCCTCCGTTGTAGAAGATTAATCAAGGTTTCGTGTTTGATGGTGTCGAAAACAGAAGACAGGTCCAGAAGGATTAGAAGACAAGGGACATTCTGATCCAGGGATTTCAGTGCGTCATCCACAATGTGTGTTAGAGCTGTTTCCGTACTATGCCCTGCTCTGAAACCGGATTGATAGAGGTCCAGTAGTTGAAATTTCTCTATATGGTTGCAAAGCTGCTTGTTGACACTTTTCTCCATAAGTTTGGCTAACGTCATGATGTTAGTGATAGGTCTGAAGTTGTTGGGATCAGATAAAACTGAGTTGGGCTTCTTGGGGATGGGAGTGACTTGTCCAATTTTGAGGCAATCAGGGATGCTCCCCTGCAGAAGGGATTCATGAATAATCTGCGACCAAAGAGGTAGAATGGCCAAGTTGAGATCTTTAAAAATTTAGCAGGAAGTGGATCATTGAAGTGATTGGCCGGTTTTAGAGTTGCCATCTCGTGGAGTAATTCTGTGTGATCTGGCAGGATAAAGGAATTCCAAGAGGCGTCATTTTTGGGAGAACATCCGAGAGAAAAGGAGACCGTCGAGGAGACCACCAGCTCCTCTGGAGATGAGGTGAGGATTAGGCGGCACCATGGGAATGCCAGGTTGGAGCTCCAGTTCGATTTTCCTAGTTTTTTCTGAGAAGTGCACTGTGAATTCCTCCCCGCTAGGAAGTGGAGTCGCGGAGGACAGGTTTGGGTTGGAAATGTGGTTTGCTTGCTGTTTGATGATTTCAAAAAGCATCTTGGGTCTGTTTGTGGCGCCATCCAGTTGCGCTCTAAAATGGTCAGTTTTGGCAATGCGAATTTTTTTATTGTATGCACTTCTCATTTTCCTTAGCTGAGAGAGGCTGGTAGTGGAAGGCTCATTTCTCCAGGACCTCTCTAAAAGCCTAAGTATGCGGCGTTCGTCATTTAGGGAACCATTAAACCAAGGTTTGGATTGTTTATGGGAATCCTTTTAAGTTGTTTCGGCGCAATAGAGTCAAAGATATAAGTCATAGTGCTAATGTAATGGTCAGAAAGATCGTCCAGGTTAGTCATGTTAGGTGGAGGCTGAAGTCTATTCATGGTGATGGAAGTAAGAGCATTGATGTTTACGTCTCTCATGTTGCGAGTCCATTGTTTCGCTTTAAGAGGTTGTCCCTTTCTGCTAGTCGACTTTTCCAGTATGTGGAAGGCAATTTGATGATGGTCCGACCAGTCGCAAGGTAGGATGTCCTTCAATTGAATGAGATTGTCTCTAGCAATAATGAGGTCCAGGGTGGCGCCTTTGATGTGGGTGGGACCCTTACAGATCTGAGAGAAGTTGAGATCGGAGAGGAAAGTCTTAAAGGAGCTGACTGAAAGATCATTGGTGTCATTCCAGTGGAGGTTAAAGTCTCCAAGGAAGATATGTTATTGTTGATCAGAGCATGAGCTAATGAGCTCCATGATTTGCTCTATGAAGATCAAATTGTCACCAGGAGGATGGTAAATTGTGTGGAGCACACAGACAATCTTGCCCTTATTCCAAATTTCTGTCATAAGTAGTTCACAGGAAGATGGCGGAGCCTTCTGAGATTGCTTTACGGTTAGGCTGGAGTGATGAATGCAGGCACTGTCCCCCCCCCCCAATTTCCCTGGGCGATCACCTCAGATAATGACATACTCAGGCGGTACTAAAATGTCCAGAACCGGGGAGGAGGTATCGTTGAGCCAAGTTTCGGTGAGAATCAATAAGTCCAAATCTTGCGCTAAGATGAGTGCTGAAATGTCAGCAGCATGTTTCACCGCAGATCTGCAGTTGAGCAGCATAGCATTAATGTGGGGGGGGGGAGGTGGGTGTTAATCTCTTCAATATGAGTAGTATTTATTTGGAGTACATTTTCTTTATTAACCGATCTGGAGTTAACCCTGGGTTCCCTGTCAGGGTCAGGGGAGGTAGCGGGGATGTTAATAACGGAGTTAGAGGAGGCGACAGACCTCGAACTACTATACGAGAATACAAGAGCGTGGCTGTCTTCCTCCGACAGCTGAGGATGAAACCTACAATTTCTTTTACAAATTAAGCACTGGACTCTCCGGCACAACAAATGAGGGGTTGGAGACTCCTACTACTGAATATATGAGTGTAAGTTATTATTTGTAAACTTTCACTTAATTGTGGAGATCTTTGCCACAGGGACTCAGATCTCCTTTTAGGAAACTACAGGGATATTTAATAACATTTTTTTAAACAATTAAGTAAAAGTAATTTATTGTAAAATAAAAATGTAAAATACTTAAAAACAAATAATATATTTTGTTAAACATACATTTTTGGCTCAATTAATTTGGGTACCCAGACAGTGCTGCTGGGTACGCGCTGAGAGGATTTTCATAGGAATAGCTTGTCTAGTGGTGAAAAGAGAATTGCTCGCTTGTGGAAACACCCTTCACAAACCTTGCTGCAGTTATGGTGAAAGGGAGTTGACTGGTGCGCACACCAAGAGAAACCAATATACGAGGCAAGAGGATGTCCCAAAAATAGGACAAAATATAGGGAAAGTGGTGAGCATACCGTAGGATACAGCCAAAAGAAATATGTTGTTTGAGATTATCATTCTACATAATAATGTGACCCAGAGAAGTTACGTAGCTGATAATTATATCACAGTGGATGACGCATCCACCCTCACCTGCATTTTTGTTTTTTTAACAAATAGGGTTATACATTACGTTTGTAATTAAAGTTTATGTATTTTATGTTTTCTAATTAAGGTAGAAATGTCATTTTAATCATTTAAACCCCACGCTCTGTGGGACCAAAGGGACCCATGGAAAAAAGCCCTCTTAGCCAAACAAATGCTCGTTTTTAAAAATTTATGATACTGCAGGAGTCTCGCGCTACTCTTGTGGGACCACCTGTCCAGATATCGCCATAATTTAAACACTAATTTCTTGAAAACAGCTGAACGGATTTACACCTAATAACAAATTGCACACTTTCTGAGAAAGATCTAACTTTCTACCAAATATGGTAATTTTGTTCAACAACACAAGGAGGAGAGAAAAGGGGGTCCTAGGGAACTTTTTAAGACCTGGCGTGAATATATTCCCCACATCAATTATATATCACAACAAAAGTATCCACGGGTCTATTTAAGTACAGAGCTACACAAAGCTTAGCGGAACGTGACCATATCAAGGGTGACCAGTACATAGACCTGGGCAATCCTTTCAGGAGGACGGATTCCCATCACTCACCAAGGTGACATGCTTCATCATCTGGGTCTCCTCCTAGCGACACGCTAGTGGCGCCAAGGGCTACAACCCTTACACTAAGAAGGGGAGCTCACGGATGTTTTATCCTAGCTCTAATTGTGCGATAGCGCGCTCCTATCAGATCCACTAGATGTGAAGAGGTGTTTCAATAAGGAGTGATGGACGCAGTGCACATAAGTGAAAAAGTGATTTAAAAATGAGCAGAAGGAGAAAAAGGCTTTAATAGGTATCTCCTAGTGTCCAGGTTAAAAACAGTGCAACGACAGTTTTAACATAATAACTGTCCGTGTTGAAAAATAGGTCTACATGTTTCAGCCACTTGGATTAGATGAATCCTAGGCTTTCTTCAGGACCATGCAACTAGTATATCGCTACTGCGTAATTAGTGTGATAAGTGAAAAAACAAATGTTAAAAACAAGGTTGGAACAGATACAACCATGTAACCTGTATCAGTAGGTTTTCATGTCCTCATCTGTATAGGGAATGCTGTTCGCATCTGCAAAACCAGAAATATTTGGTCACATACCAACTGAGCTACGTGTCTCTGGTTGTATATCATACAATATTGACATCCCAATTGTCATCTAGTTACTAAAAAAGTCAGGAGTGTCTTACCCATATACTGTGAGGAAGACAGCTCACCTGGCAACGGCTCAGGAAAATGAGGCCCCGCTCTGTAGAAAAAATAAAACAGAGAGCAGAAAATGCTCTGAGTCCCATCATACTCATATCCTTCCTGGGTTTAGCCATCCCAAATACTAAATGATAAAATGAATTAAAACCATGTCACAACTAAACTTTGCTCCAACATCATAATAAGCCCTAACACTAATCTGAATCAGACATTTCAGCAAGAATTAAGATGTAACTACAGGATAAAAAACAGAAGGAGGTACTTAACTCTAACAGGATGTTAAAAGCGTTATTAAATGCATGATGCTCACCAGTAACCCAAAAGGGTTATATTGCATGTCCCTACAAGAATTAGGACATGCAGCTGCTAGAAGCCCTTACTGGTTTATACACATACTCTCCGCGTGCCTCATATTAAACTACGAGCGTGCTCGTCTCGATACTTTACGTGTTGCTTATAGATCAAAGAGGAGGAAGGGGGCACAACTCCGTTCAAGCCTAGAATGCACATGAGCTTATTGAAATTACCCCTTTAAGGAACACTTCCCCAGTTGTTACGAACAAAATTCACTCAGCGCGACGTATTTCCAACTGCGAGCGTACAGGCTGTAATAGCCTCTCACTCGTGGTACATGCAAAAGTCAGGCAGACAAGTTACACAAGGGACACCTCGCCGCCTCACTCACCTATCCGTCGGTACCTCTGGCTTATGCAAAGCCGTAGGGGAGGTACCGGCGCCGGTCTCACATCTTGTTTTAAAAGGAAAGACTCCAATACTTCCGTGTGTGACGCCCATCACGTGATGCCGTGTCAGGCGTCACGTGACAGCTGAATGGAATTCGTAGTCTCCCTCGCTCCTGCCTAATTCGACATAGCAAGTGTTATAAAAATAAATAAATAGAAGGCTCTAACTGAAAATACGGAATCTTGAGAATTCTATTAAAAGAATCTCAAAAACGCCTCAACGAAAATGAGATAAATTATGTCAGAGCGATCACATGTGTTGTGTCTCTCTCATATGCATGCTGGATAATGTAGTCCCATAAAGTCAAATGTGCATGCGAGATGACTTCTGCACCAATATCTCAATGTATGAAGGTACACCCTATTACCTAAGTATGTCTCAAGAACATGTATACTAGATGATACATGGAATTTCATGATTGTAGATCAGGATAACATGAATGTGTTCATAACTCCGTATGTCCTATGAGGAGGTTGAGTCTGGCTACCGTGCACTAGTGTTTGATAAAATACACTCCCCTCGTCTGAGTGACATACAGACTGAGTCGTTATACGTATGAATACATCTATTGTCAACAATGATAAATTCCTGACCCTTCTTGTAGTTTAGTACAACTGATGAGTTTATAATGTCATGGTACAGCTACATCACAGAGAGACCCAAGGTATATCATCATTGAGTCCTCGTCTGTCGCTCTGTAATTTAAAAACCCATTTCTGTTCTCTGTGAAACAAATATTTCGAAATGTCAGTAATGTGTGGTGGAAAGGTTGTTCCAAGACTGTCCACGTGAAATCGTCTGCTTGATGTTTGGCATCCAGAAAGTGTTTTGTAAGTCTCGTGGCCTGTTTTTTACACCTAATGGTGCTCTTGTGTTCTGAGACCCTGGTTTTGACCTTTCGAGTGGTCATGCCCACATACTGATATTTACAGGGGCATGTGATCAGATAAATGAGTTTGTCACTATTACAGTTAGTGAACCTATTCTGCATCCAGGGCCTGTTGGTCCCAATGTCGATTGATTTGGATTGTTGTGTCTGAGGGCAGGCAGCACACGACCCACAGGGAAAGTGTCCTCGGACTGCCGGTAGATTCCACAGAGTCCCCACATTCGGTGTAGTTTTAGCTTTTGGTCTAGTGTGGATAAGTTGGTCACGTAGATTCGTACTCCTCTTGAATGAAAAGAGTGGTATAGGGATCTGCTCATTCCCAATATTCAATATACGCCAGTGTTTGCGTACACTTTTTTGGATCTTGTTTGATAAGGTACTGAAAGTATTGACAAACGTGATCCGGTTCATAGGAGGTTTAGGTATCGATGGATCCAGAAGGGCCTCTCTGTTGTTATTAGCAGCTCGTTTGAGGGAACGCCGTATTAATTTCTTCGGGTATTTCCTCGCTCTTAACTGTGTAGACAGAGCTAATGCATGATTCTCAAATTTGTCCTTGGTCGAACAATTTCTGCGTACCCGGAGAAATTGGCCATATGGTAGGTTTTCCCGGAGTGACTTAGGATGATGACTTTCATAACTCAACAGGGAATTCCTAGCCATAGGCTTTTTGTATAGTATAGTGGAGAGTTGCTAATAACAACAGAGAAGCCCTGTATCCATCGATACCTAAACCTCCTATGAACCGGATCACGTTTGTCAATACTTTCAGTACCTTATCAAACAAGATCCAAAAGAGTGTACGCAAACACTCTTTTCATTCAAGAGGAGTACGAATCTACGTGACCAACTTATCCACACTAGACCAAAAGCTGAAACTACACCGAATGTGGGGACTCTGGAATCTACCTGCAGTCCGAGGACACTTTCCCTGTGGGTCGTGTGCTGCCTGCCCTCAGACACAACAATCCAAATCAATCGACATTGGGACCAACAGGCCCTGGATGCAGAATAGGTTCACTAACTGTAATAGTGACAAACTCATTTATCTGATCACATGCCCCTGTAAATATCAGTATGTGGGCATGACCACTCGAAAGGTCAAAACCAGGGTCTCTGAACACAAGAGCACCATTAGGTGTAAAAAACAGGCCACAAGACTTACAAAACACTTTCTGGATGCCAAACATCAGACGATTTCACAAAGACAGTCTTGGAACAATCTTTCATTCCACCACACATTACTGACATTTCGAAATATTTGTTTCACAGAGAACAGAAATGGGTTTTTAAATTACAGAGCGACAGACGAGGACTCAATGATGATATACCTTGGGTCTCTCTGTGATGTACCTGTACCATGACATTATAAACTCATCAGTTGTACTAAACTACAAGAAGGGTCAGGAATTTATCATTGTTGACAATAGATGTATTCATACGTATAACGACTCAGTCTGTATGTCACTCAGACGAGGGGAGTGTGATGGAGCAAGGTAAACAAGAAAATTTTGAACCCCCTAATATTAACGTTAATAATTAATACAATGGTTTGTTTCAGTGAATAACCAACAACGTATGTTTTCTTTATAAGTGTTCATGGTAACATGTCGTATCTGTGCAAACTAATCTACTTACAATTGTTAATGTGAATAATGCTAACATAATAATTTGCGTACTAATTAGAATAATATTGCATGATTTGTGCTTCGTAGTAAATTGTATGGTGGCAAAATAAAGCGGTTGGTAAGTAAGAAATAGCTTTATATGTCGCTTTTGGTAGGTAACACCTAACTGGGGTACGTAGAATGATGGGAGGGAAACGAAAAGGCTTATTTTCTTTATTCTTAACTATTTTCTGTTTATTTCTATAATAGTTCGCTTAGGCCTGCTAGGCCGTGCTGTAAGAATGGCTGCTGAGGCGAACAAGCTAGAGTGCGCGTGCGCAAGATGGCTTCCAAGCGAAAGAAAAGCTGTGAACGAATGCATCACGTGGTTATTTCCAAAGCCTAGGATGGAAGAGGGATCAAGGTTGTGATGACCTTATTACCCAAGCGTGTGCCAAAGGGGGACTTAGCGAACGAGTGTGAGAACCAGCAGTGTATTCGTGAATGGACAATGAACTGTTTAAAATAAAGTATCGGAAAGAAGATACAAATAAAGACTGTCAAATGGATTGGTAATGTCCTGAACCCGTGAGAAAGGACAAAGTTATGAACATTCTTCGGAACTGGTTTGAGCAAGGAGGGTAATAATGAGATGTATGCCACCCCTCAAATGGACCAATTAGAGTGAATCTCGCCCCCAAAACGTAACATTTCTGTTTAGTAAGCTAGTATTAGGGTATAAGAAGACCTACTCTTAAGTAGGAGGAGCGCTGCTTTTACATATTTTTTATTGAGCACTGGACGCTGACGCTGGAGAAGCCGCTGCTAATTTTATATAGGCCTTAATATTTTTAATACGATTAATCTTTTACTCATAATTCTGATTGAGAAAGAACGAGAGTGTGGCGGAAAACCTATATAGGTGGTCCGTCGAGAAGGCCTGTTTAGCAGGACAGACAGTCAGTTTTTGGGAGTTCTATGCTGGGATCTGAATTTAACTGCTGTGACGAACTTTATTTTTCCATCTAAAGGGTATGCATTGCAATTTCAATTTATTCTTATAATGAAAATAAATGTATTGATCTGATTAATAAAACTGAATTTATTCATGCTTATAAAAATTAGATAAACTATATTATAATTAAATTTACGAGTCTGTGGTTCTTTAGCTCAATAATAAATGTAAATGTTTAATAAGAGTTTATAGTGATTGAGCTGGTCTTAATCACCATCAACTGATTCCTACTAGTTGGTCCATCGACCAATGAGCGGAATACCTGAGAAATTTGAGAATTATCATGTTGATTTAAAAGGTATCCCGTCTCCTTCCAGCAAGTCATTAACTTTTTCTCCTAAGTAAAGGCGGATGTGTTCCAGGGAATATATGAGAGAGTGAATGTTTTATGCGGTGTTATGGGCCCCACCGTCATATTGGTATAGTTGTGAAGAGGAATGTTTTTCAACCTGGACGTCAATGCCTAAAGGAGAAGAAATGTTATTGATAGCGCTGGATCAGATTTCTTGGTAGCAGAGTTATGGTTACTATAGATTAGTTTGGTGATTATTGATTATCAATTATTGATTATTTCATGTCTAACACTTCATGTTGAATTGTATTACGTTATATGTAAGTCGAAAGTTTTGAAGCTTCCGGGAAGTAGGAAGTGGACACGTGTGGCAAGAGAAGTCACATGGAATAGTGCATTGTCTGAGTTTCATATTGGTGATAGCACAGGTTGTGTTATGATAGGGACAATTTCCGTATAAAAGGTGTGTGAGTGAAATAGCAACCGGTTTTCTTGTGAAACTCTGGCCTTAATTCTCAGGAGCAGTGTAGTCTCCACATGTGTTTGATCCCCAGAGAAACGGGTTTACCCCTTGCTTGAAAGAAGGGTAAGGTAGAGGGAAGTGCTACACTTATCGAACAAAACTGTATTCTTGCGAAATAGAGTAAAACTGTCACTTTTGTTAGCGAAATCAGACAATGGAAATGTGTTTTTAATGTCGTAACTAACCAAGAACAGTTGAAAATAAATTGCCGATAATTTTTGTAAAGGAGGGGTCAGGAGCAGAACTGACGTCGACAAAGAGCCGCGCTGGAATTGGTCAGTGCACTGGTTATACTGAAGACGCTTTGATTGGTGCGTTGGTGTGAGACGCGCTAGGATAGGTTGGATAAGCAGTGACGTAGAAGCTTCGGATTGGTGCGTTGGTGTGAGTCGCGCTGTGATAGGTCCGAATAGCACATAGAGAACAGAGTTGTGTTGCGAGTTTTGAAAAAGGAAAGGAAATCGTGAAATATGGCTTATTATGAGTATGGTAGAGAGAAAACGTTGTGGATGGTGAAAATTAAGAACTTTTTTAAGAAAGACAAAAAGGTAGTGACTAGAGAGGGACAAGTAATTCCTCCGCCGAAATCACCAGCTTCGCATATGATGCTGAAATATGGTTATCATACTTGCATATGGTTAGAAAATTGGACCAAATATACTCAAAATGATGGAGTATTAGCCTTTCCTGAGAATGGTTCATTTAGCGTAGCTGTACTTCGAAATTTGAGAGAGAAAATGACGAAGCTTGAGCCTAAACCTAGATCAACACAGTTTGAAGCGTTAAGTGAATGGGAAGATGAGATGTATGAACGAGAAAGATTCAGAGGAGTAAAGAATCCCGATTCTGTTCCTGGAAGGCTGTGGGGAGTGAATCATGAGGACAGAATAAAGCGTTGGAGATATGCTAATATGACAGGAGGTTTGTTTCCAGCCTTTACAGTTGAAGAGGAAGCAAGGAGAAATTGTACAGAGAAAAAGAAACATTTAGTTACCGAAAGGTACGGGTATGGTGGTAGCAAGACAGAGGATGAATTGCTGGAAGATATTTTAAACCGAAACCCACCTCCATACCAACAGAATTCTGCGGTGGTGACACCTAATGCACCGCCAATGGAAACTGGGAGGAATAAAAGTCCAGAACGAAGATACAAAATAAATAGGTCAAAAGAACAATTGAAAACCCCACAAAGCGAAAAGGTTGAAAGTGACAATACAACCGAATTAGCAAAAACCACGAGAGAATTGACTGAGAAAATAAGAGAGTTAACAATGAATATGGAAGCCGTAACTGTACCAGTAACAATAGGTCCAGTAATACCAGTTTTTGAGAATCAGAAAATAGATGAACATTCTTTAGTCATTCCCATGAATTCAAATTTGCAAAGAAGGAAAGAAGGGATGGAACTAGAAAATGAAGGAGCAAGAAATTTGGTCAGCTCATATAGACCGAGCCCACCTACTAATTTGACAGTAAATGAGAGTGAGTTTAGGAGGATTCCTATGGGAACTGAGTCAGCATCAGAAACACCAGAGAGGAGTAGAAATTGGGTAGAACTAAATAGTACACCTGTAGGTCCAACTCCAGATGAATTGAATGAATGGATGAAAACCCTGCAAAAGAAAGAGACAGAACCAAAACCACTAGATGTAATTAGGCTAAAAATAGATATGGAAGAGTTAATTTTAGGGACTATTGGTACAGAAAAATTGAAAACATATCAGGACGATGAGATTATGTTTTTGTGTAAGAGTATTACATGGAGAGCTAGAAATTTGCATGACAAATTAGAAGAGACGGCGAATGAACTAGGAGTAGAATTTGTAAAGGTGAGAAGTTTGCAGAAACCATATAGGGTAGATTTTTGTGAGAAAGATATAGAAAATTTAAACACATCAGGACGGTTAACCCAAATAAAAGAATTGATTGTTTTGTTGAGAAAATGGGGTGATGTGGACAGATGGAGAAGCAGGTGGACTAGAAGGAATGAGAAAACGACCGATAAAGCGTCTTTGGCTTTTGCGGTGACAGACAAGGAACCAATTGTAAGGGAGTATCCGATGAGAGAAACTCCAGGAGGTAGTTATGTGCATGTCCCTTGGTCCAGACAAGATATACTGTCATTTACAAATGACTTCCCAAAATTAAGAGAAAAGCCAGTAGAATGGTACAGACAAGTGGAAAGGTTTGTTAAGGTTTCGAAGGTGTTGTGGGTAGATTTGGATGGATTATTTGACATTGTAGTACCAGCTGATTTATGGACAGAGTGTAAGATTACCATTGATTGGCCAACTGTAGAATACCCAAGAGATGCAAAAACAGGAGCGCCAGGACCCGAAGTTATGAGGAAATACGACCAAGTTATTACCTTTTTGAAAAATAAAATTCCACCCAAAGAAACCGATTGGGTAAAAATTGATAGAACCACACAGGAGAGTAAGGAATCTGTACATGCCTATTATGAGAGGCTACTTCTGGTTTTTAAACAGTATAGTGGCTATGAGACATTAAATGAGAAAGACATGAGTCATTTTGTATATAGATTTGTTTATGGGTTAAAACCAGAGATAAGTGAAATGATCAAACAGCATATGATTTGTTGGCAGAACAGCACAGTAGACGAAGTTTTGAGATATGCTAAATACTGTAGTGATGATATTGAGTGTAGACAGCGTAAATTAAAAGAGAAAGCAATGTGGGCACAAGTGAAAGTCGCAGAAAAACAAGAAGCTCAACTGAATAATCAGGTTAATGAGGCAGGACAAACTAAATCCAAACCGAATATAGGTAAAGGAAAAGGCCAAATGAGTATAGAAGAGGCAAAGAAAAAGTGGCCATGCCACAACTGCGGAAAGTTAGGGCATTGGAGAAACGAGTGTAAATTCCCTCCAAAGGCTAATGCGGAAAATCAATCATTAAATCCACAGGTGCAGAGTGAGGTGAGTTACCAACAGCTGCAGCAACGGCAGGTAGTTACTCAGCAGAGTCAGGTGCCTCAACCACCACTTCCCAAGAGTGTAAATCCACAGAGATACAGTGCAGAAACAGGATTCTACGGAGGAGAGCAGGTAACACAATTGCCGCGCGCAGCTGCAATATCACAATATTGGTTACGACAGGATGGGAATGAGTCGGATGAAAGTTTATGACGGTGCCTAGGAGAGGAGGAAGAGTGCGTGCTTGGCGCAACTCTAGAGGTAGATCAAGCAGGTCCATTTGTGGATGGAGAAGTGAATGGTGCAAATGTAACATTCCTTGTGGACACTGGAGCTACCCGTTCTACTGTTAGATCAGTGGAAATTCCAAACCTTCCTCTCTCAGGTGAACATATCCAAGTCGTTGGCATCTCAAATCAGCAAATTAAGGTGCCTCTTACCAAATTAGTAGAGGTAAAGATTGGACCTTTCAGAGAAATGCACCGATTTGTGGTGTGTGATTGCAGTCCTGTGAACCTATTAGGACGCGATCTACTTTGCAAAATGAATTGCACCATCTATTGTACTCCAGATGGGATTGCATTTCAGACCCCCGATGAAGATGTACTGTATAAAATGACAATGGTGAATTTAGAGTCAGAAGTGAATGATTTATTTCCTGTGTTTGATGTAGAGAAAATCCCAATTGAGCTAAAAGAAACAGTAAAACAGGAGGTGTGGGATTTTACGGGCGAAGATATAGGGTTAATGAAAGGAGTAGACCCTGTTAAAATTTCTGTTAAAGAAGGAACAAGTTACCCAAATACTCCACAGTATAAATTGACGCCAGAAATAATTGAAGGAATAACACCTGTAATAAACAAAATGATTGAACAAGGAATTCTGAGAGAAATAATGAGCAGTCCATGTAATTCGCCTATAATGGGACTGAAAAAGCCGAACGGAACATATAGAATAGTACAAGATTTGAGAAAGGTCAATAAAATTGTTGTTCCTTGTTGTCCAATTGTACCAAACCCTGCAGTGATTCTATATCAGATTCCACGTGAAGCAGAATGGTACACCGTCATTGATTTGTGCCATGCATTTTTCTCTATCCCATTACATTCAGATAGCCAGCCATTATTTGCGTTCAGGTTCGGAGAGCGTATTTTGGCATGGTGCCGAATTCCTCAGGGGTATACAGAAAGCCCCTCGATCTTTAATCAGATTCTAAAGAAATCATTGGAAGATTTAAAAATGCCCGAAAAATCTGTGATGGTTCAGTACATTGATGACCTATTGGTGGCATCAAAAACAAAGGAAGCATGTGTTATCGACACAATTGCTTTGCTGAACCATTTAGCAAAAGGAGGACATAAAGTATCCCCATCAAAATTACAGTTTTGTCAACAGGAGGTCCAATATTTAGGTCATAAGATTGAAAAGGGAGTGCGAAAAGTGACGACTGAGAGAATAAAAATAATTCAAGGAATGAGAGCTCCAATGACACAAAGAGAGGTAAGAATGTTCCTGGGAATGGTTGGATATTGTCGACAATGGATAAGTGGATTTTCATTAATTGCAAAACCATTACAGCGATTGACAAAAAAGGATGTTAAAGATCCCTTTGAATTGAATGATGAGGAAATGAAAGCGTTCAGAGAATTAAAAACGAAACTGTGTGAAGCCCCGGCACTGGGAATGCCTGATTATGAAAAAGATTTTGAGCTGTATTGTAGTGAGAGAGATGGGTGTGCGCTTTCAGTCTTAGTGCAAAGACATGGAAACATGAAAAGACCTATTGCATATTTTTCAGCTGTTTTAGACCCGGTAGCAAAAGCGTTGCCTGGATGTCTGAAAGCAGTAGCTGCTACTTGCGTGAGTCTGAAGCAGAGTGAAGGCATTGTGATGGGATATCCATTAAGAGTATATGTTCCTCATTCTGTGGAAA
Organism: Calotriton arnoldi; assembly: GCA_963921515.1. NCBI lineage: Eukaryota > Metazoa > Chordata > Amphibia > Caudata > Salamandridae > Calotriton > Calotriton arnoldi. Next base: position 1,420,037 of record CAWUFW010002089.1, read on the forward strand.
TTCTTTTGACAAGAACCAAAACTCAATACATGACACATAGTCGGCTGACTAGGTATGAAAAAGTGATTTTGAGTGCAGACAATGTAACCATTGACAGATGCACAAATGTAAATCCTTCAACATCATTGCCAGATGAAGAGAGTGTGATAGATATGGATGAAGTTGACCATGATTGCTTGAATGTACTCGAGTATTGTACAAAACCGCGTCCGGATATTAGAGATGAGCCTTTAAAAGAATCAGATTATGTACTGTTTGTGGATGGCTCATGTTTGAGAACGAGTGAAGGAGTTTTGAGTGCGGCATATGCAGTATGTACAGTAGCTGCCGTAATGGAAGCATCTTGTTTGAGAGGAATACGTTCTGCCCAAGTGGCTGAACTAGTTGCTCTAATTCAGGCATGCAAATTGGGAAAGAATGTCCGAATCACAGTAATCACGGATAGCCAATATGGCTTCGGAGTGGTTCATGATTTTGGGCAGATCTGGTCCCAGAGAGGTTTCTTGACGTCTGCAGGGACCCCAATCAGAAATGGTGAGTTTGTGAAAAAGTTGCTTGAGGCGATACAGCTGCCTAAACAGATTGCGGTGGTGAAGTGCAATGCACACAAAAATGGGGAAGACTACATAACTGTGGGCAACAAATTTGCCGATGAAATAGCTCAGTACTGTGCCAAAAATGTAGTCTCATTGAACCGAGGCAGGGAAAGAGAGCATGTTTCATGTCCTTTGCTTTTTACTAACCCTGTCGAGACATGGGATGAGGTGAGACAATTGCAGGAAGCAGCAGATGATGAAGAAAAAGATAGCTGGATAAAAGCAGGATGCAGGAAAAGGGAGGAAAATGATGTTTGGGTTTACAGAGATGAAAGACCAGTTATGCCTGATAGCATGATTTCTGACATGGCACGGATGTACCATGGACAAGCTCATATTGGAAGAGATGCAATGATCAGACTTTTTAGACAAACCTGGTATAACCCAAAATTCAGAGCCATAGCTGAGAGTCTTTGTCAAAGATGTCTTATCTGTCAACAGATAAACCCAGGAAGGAAGACAGTAGTGAGTCTAGGAACAATAGGACGAGAGGGAGGTCCTTTCACGAGAATGCAGATGGATTTTATTGAAATGCCCCCAAGCAATAGACTAAGATATGTTCTTGTAGTCGTCTGTTTGTTTTCCCGTTGGGTGGAAGCCTACCCGACCAGAAGGAATGATGGAATTACAGTAGCAAAACTCATGCTGAGAGAATTCATTCCTAGGTATGGTTTTCCAGTAACGATTGAAACAGATAGAGGAACACATTTTCAGAACGAATTAATTCAATTGATATGTGAAGCACTTGGTATTAAACAGAAACTACACTGTGCATACAGACCAGAGGCTTCTGGAGTAGTAGAGCAAGTGAATGGAACGATAAAGAACAGGTTAGGGAAAATGTGTCAAGCCACAGGACTCAAATGGCCAGATGCCTTGCCATTGGTCTTAATGACTATCAGAAGCATACCTGAAAGAAAGACAGGTCTGAGTCCCCACGAAATAATCATGGGACGAGCAATGAGGCAAGCACATGTACCTGTCAACAAACTGCTGACTATAACTGATGATCTCGTGTTGGATTATTGCAAAGGATTGGCTGATGTGGTACGTTCTGTGTTTCATCAGGTTGGACCGGATGCGACCACTCTTGAAAGAAAACCAGCTCATGATTTGAATCCAGGAGATTGGGTCCGCATAAAAGTCCACAGGAGAATAAACTGTTTGGTTCCCCGCTGGGACCAACCACGACAAGTGATCCTGGTGACAACAACTGCAGTCAAATGTGCAGGAGTGAAACACTGGGTACATGCCAGCCACACCATCAGAGTTCCAGATCCTGAAGCTCGACCTGTAAGTCGACATCTGGAAATATCCGATACCAGTTCAGCATCCGATGCAGAAGAAGAAACGAACAGGGCTCCAGAATCTGAAGATCGACCTGTAAGTCGACATCTGGAAGACCCAAGTACAAGTTCAACGACAGGAGGAGAGAATGAAATAGCAACGATTCCAGAATCTGAAGATCGACCTGAAAGTCGACATCTGGAAATATCAGACACCAGTTCAGCATCTGATACAGATCACTCAGATTGTGATGAAAATCTGAAAAAGGATTGGAAAATTGATATCATAAAAGAAGAAACTGAGCAAAGAGACAGCAATAGTGAGCAACCAAGTACAAGCTATGGTAAAGATCCTTCAGAAATCATTTTAATAGATGAAGAAGGGATAGTTTCAAATAGAAAGGTAGAAGAATCGGAAGACTCCCGAGGAGCAATAGGGACAGATCGGCGAACAAAGGAACAGGGAAATATAGAAACAGATAGAGAGATCGACACAAATTCGGAAGAACCTCAAGGAGGGACAGAAGTAGGCGATCAAAGAAAAACACAAGGAGGATCAAAACCAGATGAAGGAAGTGAAATCATAAAGTTCAAGATAAGAGACAATAAAGCAAGGTCTGAAACAGAATCAGAAGAAAGTGGAGAAGAAAGAAAACAGAAATTAGAATCAAGAAAGAGAACTTGGAGAACAGAAAGAGAGGAAAAAGAAAGTGAACCGAAAAGGCCGAGAAAAGGAGATAATTGGCCCCACGAAGTTAAAAGATTGAGATACAAGATCATAAACCTAAATGGAAAGAATGCAGAACAAGTAAATGAAATAACAAGTCAAAAGGAACAAGAAAAACAAGGTGGAAAACACTTGCAGAAAACAAAAAGAGTAAAGAAAGCAAATCTGAAATATAAATCACCTGAATGGCTATACATTGCGTTGACTGATATCAAAGAAGAAGAAATCACTCACGAGAACCCTGAACAAAGCTACAACCTAATGGGTGAAGGTGAAGTGCAACAAATTTAAAGAAATTTGAAGGAAATTTCTACCGGACTGGACAAAACCCCGAATAAGACAAGAAAGAGTTCTGAGAAGAACTAAAGAAAGTACCAAACGAGACAAAGTGAGAAAGTAGGGTGGCTAAAGACGTCATTTCTGAGGTGTGGTGACACATTTTCTGTACATATTATAAATATAGACAATAGAACAAGATGGTAGATACAAAAAATAGAACATGTAGATGTGAGTTCTTACGTAGATGGTGTAAGATGTGTTTCTTTTGTACAGGATTATTAATGTTCGTATGGTTTATCTTAGCAATCACCATTCCAATTAGATTAGCTGTAGAAGAAACATCCATATTAGAGAATAACACAGAAAAGGATAAGGGAGCTAACATGCAGAAAACAGCCATTTTAAAGGATAGTGTAGAATTACATAAAGATAGGTCAATAACAGATTTTTCTAAAAATGTTTTCACAAAATTATTATATGAATATGTAGAAACAACGAATGTGAGAGATTGTTGTTTTTGTATGCAATTGCCTGCGTCCGTTGCAGAAGGTGTGACCTATCATCACCTTCCTTTGACGTATGGAATAACATGTAGTGTTTTAGCTAGTCTATTTTATAGAACAGGAAGGTTAGAATATTATTATACTGACATAAATAAGATTTTTGCAAAGATTCCTATAGTATCTGAACTAAATAAGGTGAAAGAGGCAAGGACGTTTGGAGAGTTTTTCTTAGAAAATAAAGTTCTAACATCAGATGACATAATTAAACACAACCTTACCTGTGAGTTAAGGAAGGAGGAAAAAGTGTTTTTAGAAATGGTTGAAAACAGAAGAGTAAAATTCCAAAGAAAAGTGATAGAAGAAGAGACAAAAACACCTCTTTGGGCGTTTGAAGAAGAAAATAATGACAAGAAAAAGACAAATGCAGCTATGACTTTGGATTGGCCCCAACAGGGAAGGTTGTACATTAGTAGAAATAGAACCGGGTATGATAACTATTTCGTGGGTTCCAGTGATTGCCAAGACAATTAAAAATTTTTAGGAGGTTGGGGATTCAAAGGGGGAAAAGATCCAATATTTCCAGGGATCTATTATATTTGCGGAAACCGAGCTTATAACAGGTTGCCGGACCATTGGTACGGGTCATGCTACTTAGGCCTGGTCTTTCCAAAGATCTTTCATGTAGAATAAAAAAGAAAAAAAGGAACACACGAAATGGGTAAGACATTTACACGTAGAAAAAGGGAAAGTTTTTCAGAAATAGTGGGTGATATTTTTGGAGCATTGATACCAGCAGTGGGAATATCTTTGAATGCATTTAAAATTCGGAAGTTATCCACAGTAGTAGATCGTTTATCTACAGATACTGCTGGAGGGTTCTTGATGGTAAATACCGAGATGGTTGCCATGAGAGCTATGGTGATGCAAAATCGACTTGCCCTTGACTTTTGGCAAAAGAGGGCGGAGTCTGTGGAATGCTGAAAGTCCAACATTGTTGCACTTACATTCCAGATAAAAGTGAAAATATACAAAAGTATATAAAGAATATTACAAATTTGCACAAAGAACTTGTTCCACTGGAGGTTGAAAATGCCTGGGAGAAACTTGGTAAGAGTTTTTCCTCAGTATCAAAATGGTTTACTAGAATAAGTGGTTTTATTATAGGGAAAGTTATGATAACAGCAACAGTAATAATCCTAGTAGTTTTATTTGTGAAATTTGTTATTATATGTATCAAAAGAAGAAAAAGACAAAATAAAATAGAAAAAGAAAATAAGATAAATAAAGAAAGAGAAAGAGAGATAGGTGAAATAGAGCTGGAAGAACTGAAAGAAAGCATGTATAAGAAAACAAAGAGACAAGATAAAAGAGATACAGTTGTGTAAAGCTAACAAAAAGCAAATGGACAAGAAATATGCTATCTGACAAAATTTGTGTAACATGGGTTTTTGTGGTGATATTAAAAATCACCAAAGGGGGAGTTGATGGAGCAAGGTAAACGAGAAAATTTTGAACCCCCTAATATTAACGTTAATAATTAATACAATAGTTCGTTTCAGTGAATAACCAACAATGTATGTTTTCTTTATAAGTGTTCTTGGTAACATGCCGTATCTGTGCAAACTAATCTACTTACAATTGTTAATGTGAATAACGCTAACATAATAATTTGCGTACTAATTAGAATAATATTGCATGATTTGTGCTTCGTAGTAAATTGTGTGGTGGCAAAATAAAGCGGTTGGTAAGTAAGAAATAGCTTTATATGTCGCTTTTGCTAGGTAACACCTAACTGGGGTACGTAGAATGACGGGAGGGAAACGAAAAGGCTTATTTTCTTTATTCTTAACTATTTTCTGTTTATTTCTATAATAGTTCGCTTAGGCCTGCTAGGCCGTGCTGTAAAAATGGCTGCTAAGGCGAACAAGCTAGAGTGCGCATGCGCAAGATGGCTTCCAAGCGAAAGAAAAGCTGTGAACGAATGCATCACGTGGTTATTTCCAAAGCCTAGGATGGAAGAGGGATCAAGGTTGTGATGACCTTATTACCCAAGCGTGTGCCAAAGGGGGACTTAGCGAACGAGTGTGAGAACCAGCAGTGTATTAGTGAATGGACAACGAACTGTTTAAAATAAAGTATCGGAAAGAAGATACAAATAAAGACTGTCAAATGGATTGGTAATGTCTTGAACCCGTGAGAAAGGTCAAAGTTATGAACATTCTTCGGAACTGGTTTGAGCAAGGAGGGTAATAATGAGATGTATGCCACCCCTCAAATGGACCAATTAGAGTGAATCTCGCCCCCAAAAACGTAACATTTCTGTTTAGTAAGCTAGTATTAGGGTATCAGAAGACCTACTCTTAAGTAGGACGAGCGCTGCTTTTCATATTTTTTATTGAGCACTGGACGCTGACGCTGGAGAAGCTGCTGCTATTTTTCTATAGGCCTTCATATTTTTAACACGATTAATCTTTTACTCATAATTCTGATTGAGAAAGAACGAGAGTGTGGCGGAAAACCTATGTAGGTGGTCCGTCGAGAAGGCCTGTTTAGCAGGACAGACAGTCAGTTTTTGGGAGTTCTATGCTGGGATCTGAATTTAACTGCTGTGACAAACTTTATTTTTTCATCTAAAGGGTATGTATTGCAATTTAAATGTATTCTTATAATGAAAATAAATGTATTGATCTGATTAATAAAACTGAATTTATTCATGCTTATAAAAATTAGATAAACTATATTATAATTAAATTTACGAGTCTGTGGTTCTTTAGCTCAATAATAAGTGTAAATGTTTAATAAAAGTTTATAGTGATTGAGCTGGTCTTAATCACCATCAACTGATTCCTACTAGTTGGTCCATCGACCAATGAGCGGAATACCTGAGAAATTTGAGAATTATCATGTTGATTTAAAAGGTATCCCGTCTCCTTCCAGCAATCATTAACTTTTTCTCCTAAGTAAAGACGGATGTGTTCGAGGGAATAAATGAGAGAGTGAATGTTTTATGCGGTGTTATGGGCCCCACCGTCATATTGGTATAGTTGTGAAGAGGAATGTTTTTCAACCTGGACGTCAATGCCTAAAGGAGAAGAAATGTTATTGATAGCGCTGGATCAAGTGTATTTTATCAAACACTAGTGCACGGTAGCCAGACTCAACCTCCTCATAGTACATACGGAGTTATGAACACATTCATGTTATCCTGATCTACAATCATGAAATTCCATGTATCATCTAGTATACATGTTCTTGAGACATAGTTAGGTAATAGGGTGTAGCATCATACATTGAGATATTGGTGCAGAAGTCATCTCGCATGCACATTTGACTTTATGGGACTACATTATCCAGCATGAATATGAGAGAGACACAACACATGTGATCGCTCTGACATAATTTATCTCATTTTTGTTGAGGTGTTTTTGAGATTCTTTTAATAGAATTCTCAAGATTCGGTATTTTCAGTTAGAGCCTTCTATTTATTTATTTTTATAACACTTGCTATGTCGAATTAGGCAGGAGCGAGGGAGACTACGACTTCCATTCAGCTGTCACGTGACGCCTGACACGGCATCACGTGATGGGCGTCACACACGAAAGTATTGGAGTCTTGCCTTTTAAAACAAGATGTGAGACCGGCGCCAGTACCTCCCCTACGGCTTTGCATAAGCCAGAGGTACCGACGAATAGGTGAGAGAGGCGGCGAGGTGTCCCTTGTGTAACTTGTCTGCCTGACTTTTGCATGTACCACGAGTGAGAGGCTATTACAGCCTGTACGCTCGCAGTTGGAAATGCGACGCGCTGAGTGAATTTTGTTCGTAACAACCGGGGAAGTGTTCCTTAAAGGGGTAATTTCAATAAGCTCATGTGCCTTCTAGGCTTGAACGGAGTTGTGCCCCCCCTCCTCCTCTTTGATCTATAAGCAACACGTAAAGTATCGAGACGAGCACGCTCGTAGTTTAATATGAGGCACGCGGAGAGTATGTGTATAAACCAGTAAGGGCTTCTAGCAGCTGCATGTCCTAATTCTTGTAGGGACATGCGATATAGCCCTTTTAGGTTACTGGTGAGCATCATGCATTTAATAACGCTTTTAACATCCTGTTAGAGTTAAGTACCTCCTTCTGTTTTTTACCCTTGAGTTACATCCTAATTCTTGCTGAAATGTCTGATTCAGATAAGTGTTAGGGCTTATTATGATGTTGGAGCAAAGTTTAGTTGTGACATGGTTTTAATTCATTTTATCATTTAGTATTTGGGGTGGCTTAACCCAGGAAGGATATGAGTATGATGGGACTCAGAGCATTTTCTGCTCTCTGTTTTATTTTTTCTACAGAGCGGGGCCTCATTTTCCTGAGCCGTTGCCAGGTGAGGTGAGGTATCTTCCTCACAGTATATGGGTAAGACACTCCTGACTTTTTTAGTAACTAGATGACAATTGGGATGTCAATATTGTATGATATACAACCAGAGACACGTAGCTCAGTTGGTATGTGACCAATTATTTCTCGTTTTGCAGATGCGAACAGCATTCCCTATACAGATGAGGACATGAATACCTACTGATACAGGTTACATGGTTGTATCTGTTCCAACCTTGTTTTTAACATTTGTTTTTTCACTTATCACACTAATTACGCAGTAGCGATATACTAGTTGCATGGTCCTGAAGAAAGCCTAGGATTCATCTAATCCAAGTGGCTGAAACATGTAGATCTATTTTTCAACACGGACAGTTATTATGTTAAAACTGTTGTTGCACTGTTTTTAACCTGGACACTAGGAGATACCTATTAAAGCCTTTTTCACTTATGTGAACTGCGTCCATCACTCCTTATTGAAACACCTCTTCACATCTAGCGGATCTGATAGGAGCGCGCTATCGCACAATTAGAGCTAGGATAAAACATCCGTGAGCTCCCCTTCTTAGTGTAAGGGTTGTAGGCCCTTGGCGCCACTAGCGTGTCGCTAGGGAGGAGACCCAGATGATGAAGCATGTCACCTTGGTGAGTGATGGGAATCCGTCCTCCTGAAAGCATTGCCCAGGTCTATGTACTGGTCACCTTTGATATGGTCACGTAATTTTGTTCAGCCATTTTTTTCTGTATCTCTTCCCAAAATGCCCTATGGAAAATAACATGGGAAAACAATGTCTTGGGACCCCTTTTTCTTGCCCCTGCTTGACAAATCACCTGGAAATGTTCCTGCAAGGAGCTTTGGTGGATGAACTTTTTTTGAAAGTTTCTTAAAGGTTTGTCAAATAGCACCAAAGTTATTAGCAAAAAAAAAACGCTCTTCTTATGGAAATTGCGACCTAATGTATAACTAAACAGAGGCAACCACCAACATATACTATAGGTATATATCTTTAATGAGCATTAATGAAGAGTGAAAAATAGTAAATCTATGCTTATAAATTTATCTTCAGGATATAATTATTGCGTTTGTGCATACGCATGCATAGGTGCACTGTGCTCACCTAGAGTCAGGGCAGAGAGCACAGCTGGACTAATAATTCTGAGGAGTTCTGCAAAGTAGCTCTGCTTATGTCAACTGTGACTGAAACTGTGACTGTGCATTGCTATAATAGAAGACCATGATTGGTAGGATAGCTCAGTGAGCTGAATGTTCGTCACTGACAAAAGCAGGGTATTGAAGGTCCAGTTTGAATTCCGGCTGACTCAGCATTCCATTCTTTTGAGGTGTGTAAACTAAGTATCATTAATTATGTATTGGTAACATCAGTTATTTTCAGCATTTACATACAGCAGAAATGCAGTATGAAATGCTACGAGAAATAGATTATTAGTACATCTGAGTTGTACAAAGAGTGCATGCCTAAACGCAGCACTCTCTATCAATCAATCACTCAATCAGCATTTGTAGAGCATGGCACTGGGGGTATCTGGGCGCTGGGGTGAGAGGTCTCTGTCGATAAGCCAGGTCTTGAGTAAACGGCGGGCAGAGGGAAGGAACAAACAGAAAAAAGCTAAATAGAGGGCGGAAAAACAAGCAAGCAGAAAAGGCAAACAGAGGGCAGAAAAATTTGCAGAAAAGGCAAAACAGAGGGCAGAAAAATCAGCAGAAAGGGAAAACAGAGCAGAAGAGGAGAAAACAGAGGGCAGAAAAACGAGCAGAGGAGGGAAAACCTAGGGCAGAAAAACAAGCAGAAAAGGCAAAACAAAGGGCAGAAAACAAGCAGAAAATGGTAAAACAGAGGGCAGAAAAACGAGCAGAAAAGGCCAAACACAGGGCAGAAAAACAAGCACAAAATGGCAAAACAGAAGACAGAAAAATTAGCAGAAAATGCAAAATGGAGGACAGAAAAACTTGCAGAAAAGGCCTAACAGAAGGCAGTAAAACGAACAGGAAGAGGCAAAACAGAGGGCATTTAGGCAAAACAGAGCAAGAAACAAGCAGAGGAGGCACAAACAGGGCAGCAGGTAGACAGGCAGCAGAGGACAGCGGACTGCGGGCAAGCTGGACAGGAGAATGTCATAGGGGGAGTTGCACGAGTTATGCACCACTTGAATGCAGCAGCAGAATACACTTGAATGGTGTTGGCAGGGCACAAGTGGAGGTGGACGCGGTGACTCGACAAAGGAAATCTGTTTCCCCTAGCTCCATGCTGAGAGTTGTCACATTGTGCCCCCAGCACTGCATTGCTTGCATTTTGAACACACTGTATGCATGTCACAGGGTCTCAGGTTGTTTGTAAACCTCCACCCCACTGGCAGCATCTCATTCATTTGTATGAAAGGTTCAGGAAGGCAAGGCTTTGTTTATCTTTCATTAGAGGAAGAGAGAACGTCACACCATTACCGCTAAATTGCTTAAAGAACTGCAAATGTGAAGCAATGTGTGCTCTGAAGCTGAATGCAGAACTCTAAAAGGAAACAAATGCGCATTAACAGCAACTTTAAAGTTTAAAAAAATGCCCCAGAACATTTTGTTTACTAATTAAATGTAGTTTAAAAAGTAATTACCAAGTTCCACATGTCTAATTAAAAATATTGTCATCGTCAGCAATTTCCGAGCTCAGCTATTGACAGATAAGTGGAAAAAAAGCACGTTTTATAAAAAAGGAAAACTAAAGAAGTTGTTTTCACATTTCTTTGTGATTATGTTAGTTTGTTCTTTTAGTAAAATAGGTCTTTGACCTTTTAAATGAAGATTGTTATAAGGGCAAATCGGTACATTGAAAATTGCCCGCAGCTGAAAGCTAAGGGTCATTCATGTGTATCTGAGTGCTAAAATTAGGCTGTGCCTACTCTGGAGTTTCCCTTTGGTAAAGTGTAAGGGTATATAGAGAAAAGTAAAAAAGTTTATTTAACCTGAGAAAAAATAGTAAAAATATTTTGTTAAATATTATTGCCAATTAATTTTATATAAATATTGTAAATGTAGAACCATTGTACAGCACTATTACCTTAAACTTAATTTTGAATAAAATATTTAGTGCATTTAAATATATTAAATTAATGACAATTATTTTTGTGAAGTTTAAATTAAAAAATAAATTGAAACCCTAAATAAAAAATATGTTCTATTATGCATTACTAATTATTAAAAGTAATATACAGAATTAATCAAATGCAACTTGATTATATTTTATTAAAATGTAATGTTAAATTAATTTTTAAATTAAAAGATGTTGTTAAAATATTTTATAATTAAATAAATATGTGTAAATTGTATGCATTTATTTTAATATTAAATTATACTTAGTCATATTTTGTACTATTTCAAATAATTTATTGTAATTTAACATTATTTTCTATAGGGATTTATTTTAAATTCCTAGCTTTATTATTTTAAATGAGATGGTGTTGGGTTGGCCATGTGTGGTGCTGGACTACTCCAGCTCTGAGCTGGAGTAATTTACTACTGTTTTGTGGACCTATTTGGCTGTAGTAACTTTAGAAGTGCAGTTTGTAAATAGCAATTGCTTTACTATTTTGTGGGTTGGTGCACACCCCTCTCTAAACCTCTCCGAAGCCCTCCTTAAACACCCCTTACTCCCTCCCTAAACCCTCCCATTTAGTAGTAAGCATTTGCCTTTTCCAGCCACTGCCTTAGTCCCAGCCTTATTCACTACTAAATAGTAAACTTACATGTGTGAAGATCTTCTCTTCTCATAGAGAATATAGGAGAGGTGGAGTTGGAGAATTACATTCCTAGATTTGTGAAAAGCATTTTGTAGTATGTTAGTAGTACTATTGCAGTACTAATATGCGTACCCTAAAAAGAAGTTTGTGAATAGGCCCTCTGAAACATTTGACTGATTAATATAGAGCATAGCTACAGCCCATGGACTGTGTGTCCCACTCAGATTTAGTAGATATTGGCCACCACTAAAAGTTGCAAAAAGTGTGCCTGATTTGTAAACAAACAGCTGCTGATTTGCACTGTGTGTAACTTTCAGTCACATTTGCAAGACTTGTGGCAATCAACGGTAGTCTTAGTTAATTTCATGTGTGCTATGGGAACAGCACACCAACCAGGCAATGCACTGTGTGTAATACCCCCCTATTACATACACTGACCACGGAACCAGTGCTGCTGGCCCTATGTGAGACAATCCATGCTGGAGGCTGTCCATCATGTGTACCAAACAAATGCAGCAGAAATGACTTGACAGTAAAATGTTTAAGACTGTTTGGCACATCTGAGTGGTACACACAGTACATGCCCACGGGCAGACCACTGAGCGTAGCACTGTATGCAACAGAAAGCCAAAGATTGAAGACCTGATTCACAAAGGGCTTCCGCAGTTATGGGGGAGTCTCCGCACTCGAGGCGGAATCTCAGCAATGAGAATTCTTTTTGTGTCTTTGTAACTTATGACTGATGTACACACAGCACACCTTGATACAACGCAAGCAGCAAATAGCAAATAATAGAGGCAACACTGATACCGTTACATTCCTGCAGGACATATAGCGATGTATGTAAACACCACCTGTGAATTGGCACATAAATAGAAAACACAGGAATCAGCAGTGTGTGTGTCCAAAGTGCCCTACTCCGTTCAAAATGTGTTCTGGTGAGTAATCAGAGCATACAGGGGGAAGTTAAGGATTATATCCATATAAACTAGCAACTTTTTTCCAACTGTAATTTTAATGTTATTTCAATAAAAGCGTTTAGATTTGTCTTACATATCCTCTTTATACAAGCGACAAAGCAAGTATGCCAATATGAGTGTACCTACAACGGTTTAGAAAAGACAATTAACAAACTGCCTGCATAATGTTTCACTTTATTCTCTAGTGTCTTGCATTTTGAGTGAGCTCAGAACAGTGTGTGTATACCAAACACATTTAGATTGAACTGTATCTAGGTGCCTCTGTGAGATGAGCCTGACCAAAGCATCAAAGGAAAGTGGCCAGTCATTACTATTGAATAAATAGTATAGTTCCACATTTGGTGTAAATGAATGTGGCACAGTGAACAAATCAGAAAAAGTAACTCTGTTGGGACAGTAATGTACCCTGGTACCCCAACCCTCAGTGCCTGACTGCATGTGAAACTGGTACCCTGACTTTGAGTTTGGCCACAGAGTCGTACTAGGTTTGCTTGTGTGCAGATGCCTAGGCCTGTCCCTGGTATTGTGAGGTTGAGAACCATTTATGTGGCCTCCAGGGGCACACCAAACATGCCCTTACAGTGGGAATAGGACTACTGTCCATGCCCAGCGTGAGCCACAAAGCGGTGGTGGCAGTGTATCGTCTTCTGTGAATTCTTCGTGTGACCAAACCTCATTCTCTGTGGCAGAGAGATTGCAGTCTACTAACCTCCCTTGAGTAAAGTTCCACTGTTATGTGAACCCAGAACCTTGCGCTGGTATCCCTTTGCGCAGATCAAGTACCCATTTGTGTAGCACATGTATGGTAGTAGGACTCTATGTGTGGTATAAGTCTAAGTAAGGGGGTCAGTGGGATCCATTTAAGAAGTACCTGGTTTAGCATAGCACAAGATGGAGGATAAAGAAGCTTCCCCAGATAGTGGAAGCGTATTTCCTGATTTCCTGTGGTTGGAGGGTGGAGACCAATACACTGTAGAGAATGAGGATGGTAACACGGCTTCCCTTGGAAATGTAAAGAGAGCCTTGTTAGCATTAAGCTATCGATTAGTTCTTCCTGAGAGCTGTCATTTGGTAAGGGTGAGAGGTGGGACTGAAATTTCCGTTCAAGGTGAGGAAGTTTCTACGCAGAGCCTTCCTTTTAGTTGGTCTCCGAATATTGCTTCAGGAATGAGGATGAAAGACTGACGCAGAAAACTCACATTTCATTGTGTCAATATTTTGGATACTCCTGCCTGTAGTTAACCCCTTGTTGTGAGAGCCATCATTTTGAACAAAGGCTGTATTTGAGGAACAGATATAAATGTAATTTGAAAGAGAACTACAAAACCAGTTCTATAGTTGCAAACATTGGATCAACATTCCCTGTATGGAAAATGTGTTTATAAGAGGGATTTGAAAGACCTCACTTTGTTCCAGTTCCAAGCTCTTCTTGACCAAGGCAGGGAATGTGCCACAGAGAAATTGAAGAGCTGCTGTGTAACTAGGGCTGTTGTCTGCACAAGAGCACAGTCTCCCAGAGATGAGGTGATAAACCTTGAAGTCTGCAATTTCTCTAGGAGGACCTGAAGGTCTTCCTAAAGTGCCTGCAGAGAGAGGAAATGATTATGCTTGGCCTTGCAGGAGGACAGACTGTCCAGGAGGGGAAGCCCAGCATGTCCCCCCATCGGGGATCACCCAGAGCAAGCTACCGACCACAGAGAGCTCAGCCAAGAGCGACTTGTGATGTGAAGGGTCTCCTAGACTCTCTGAAGGGTTTCCGTATGACTTGCACTAGCAGTCAAGAAGCAGCATCATTGTTAGAAATTGGGTTTCTGGGTGGCAGAGGTATGCACCCTGTCCAAGCAGGAACCACAGTCCTAGTCAGGGTAAGTCAGATACACACCCTAAATTAACCTGTGCTCACCCTCTGGTAGCTTGGCACAGAGCAGTCAGGCTTAATTTAAGAGGCAATGTGTAAAGTATTTGCGCAACACTTCAAACAGTAACAGAGTGAAAAGAACACAAAAAGACTCCAAACCAGTTTAGAAAAATAGATTATAATTTTATAAATAAAACAAGACCAAAATGACAAAATCCAATAAGTTGAAGTCGAAATATGAATTTTTAAAGAATAAAAGTAAAAATAGCGCTTAGAAGCAATAAGCGCCTATGGGGTTATCTGGTTGCGCTGGACCAGGGCAAAGTCAAGAGTGCAGGCCAACCGTGATGGAGCACAGACTCTATACAGGAGCCACACTAGGCTCGCTGAACATAAGTACCTTGATCCTGATCGCAATAGCGAGATGCGGGGTGCAGCCGAGCGATGCATCGGTGTGATGCACAGTCGAGGTGGTGCATCGATTTTTTCCATGCAACATTGGCGATGTGCCAATTCCTAAGACGAAGCGGTCAAGATGCATTCCTTCTGAAGCTGATGTGCCGGATTTCTCCAAGCAGATGAGGGGATGCGTCGATCGTCTTTCACTGCAGCAGCGGCGATGCTGTGGTTTCCGATGCATCAGTTCCGATGGCGATGCACTGATTCCAAGTGCGATGTGCTGGTTCTGTTCTTGCAACAGGGGCAATCCTTCGATTCTGCTTCATGCAGCAGAGGATGTGTCAGTTCCACTGTAGTAAGAACCCGGACCCACTTCCAATGGACCAGGCACAGGAGCAGGGGGTAAGACTTTGATATCCCTGAGTCTTAAAACAGGACGCAAGCCAGAATGCCCTTGGAGATCGCTCTGGATGCAAGTGAGTTAGTTCAGTTCTTCCTCAGCATGGCAGAGGGTAGCAGGCAGCAGGGCCGCACAGCAGAAAAGCAATTCTTCCAGAGCAGCAGGCCAGTAGACTAGCCGTCCTTGTGGCAGCACAGCAGTCCTTCCTCGTGGCAGAGTTTTTCACAGGTCCACTAGTGTCCGATTTGGTGGGATCAGAGACCCAGTACTTATACCCAGTTATCCCTTTGAAGTGGAGGCGACTTCAAAGAGGGGCTCTGAAGTGCACAGAGGTCCTCCCTCCCAGCTCTGGCTCCAGACTCACTACAGGGGGATATGCAGCCCTTTGTGTGGGGACAGGACACAGCTTATTCAGCAGCCCTGGCCGGTGATGGTAAGCGTGGTGGGGCGTATTTATTTATTTAATTTTCCCTATTCCATTGCCTGTCGGCTCCCCCCGCCCCCGCCCCACAACGCTTACCTGCACCAGCCGTGTCTGCTATTCAGGTGTGTCTGTTCCTCCCTCACATTTATCATTACCATTCCAATGATATGAAACATAATAGAGCTACTCCTTCTCAATCAGGAATTATAGCTCATAAATGTAATAAGAAATTTCAAATGTTAACCTTTGAGAGGGGTAGGCCTCACAGTAGTGAAAAATTAATTTGGGTGTTTTTCACTACCAGGACATGTAAAACTTAAATGTACGTGTTCTACCTTTTGATTACAGGGCACCCTGCCCAAATGGGCTACCTAGGGCCTACCTTAGTGGTGACGTATACTTAATAAAAGGGGAGTTTAAGGTTTGGCAAGGGGTCTTAAATGCCAAGTGGATATGGTAGTAAAACTGCACATTCATGCTCTGCAGTGGCTGGTCTGAGACATGTTTACAGTGCTACTGGTGTGGGTGGCACAATCAGTGCTGCAGGTCCACTAGTAGCATTTAATTTACAGGCCCTGGGCACATGTAGTGAACTCTACTAGGGACTTATAGATAAATTATATATGTCAATTGTGGATAAGTCAATCAAACCATGTTTTAGGGGAGAAGTACATGCACTTTAGCACTGGTTAGCAAACATAAAGTGCTCAGAGTCCGAAGGCCAACAAAAAGAAGTCAGCAAAAAGGTGAGGCAAAAAGGCAAAACTTTTGGGGAAGACCACCCTAAGGCTGTCAGGTCTAACAATTATTATGCCCACTAGCAATCTGCAATAAGCCCCAAAAGACTGATGCTGTTGCTGCCAACGTTAGTGAGAGGAGCTGCGTTGTCATTGAAGTTGAAAAGCCCTGATCAGCTGTAACTACCAAAGACACTCCCCATCCCAGATAAATTGCGCCAGGGCCGCAACTCCTGTACCATGAGCACCTGTCTCATTAGGCTGAGAAAGCCACTCAAGTTGAGGACGAGTGCCGATGAACTGGCCTGCCATGCCAACTTCATCCAGTGGTCCCTCTTCCGATGGAAGATCGCCGCAGCAGCTCTCGCAGAAGTGAAGCTGCCACCACAAGGTAGGATATGTAAACCACACCTTCCCTAAAGCTAGAACTGCATTGTTAACCAACATGTAAACTCAGGGCTTAACATGCAACTGGAATTACAGACAAGAGAGCAGTTTGCTGCATTGACCTAAGGCTTTATGCCAACTAAATGCAAAGGGTAAAAAGACGCATAAATGAGTTATGCATTTGATCAGTGGGGTATTTGAATCAATCTACATCAGTGCCTAATCAATGCCTATACTCACTGGTATACTGGGGACTGTAGTCAAGATATCTCATGTAGAGGGGAGACACATTACCCAATACCGGAGGGGGAGTAGCTCCTGACTGAAGTTCATAACTGAAATAACAACCCTGTACAACCCTGTACTTACATTTCTAATGCCCTGTCTAGTGTTTAGGTTTGTTTTGAGATTTAAGTACGTTCTTTCTGGCCTGAACAATACGTCATTGTGTATGTTGGTTGCCTGTTGAGTTCTAAGCACTTGTTCCCCACACTGCCTCTCTAAGAAGCCTTGGAGTACTCGCCCTCAATGCCCTGAAAGTCAAGTGCGGAAAGGGTTGTACTTGGTCCAGTTTGCAGAGCATTCATAGGATGGACTACAGGTCCCCAGTGGCAAACTACCTCAACCGCCACGGTTCAGGAGCCTCTCTCTCCCCTGTGCTTCCTCCAACAGGCTCTGACGGAAACCATGTGACATACTAGACTAATTGAAGGAATGAGATTCGATGCAATTGCCTATTTGCTGGAGTACTCATGGAATTATTTTCGAGTTTCAAAAAAGTCAAACATTGACGTAAATCCTATGCGTAAGCCTTTTCATGTGAATTTCTGACTTCACAACTTTTGTGAATTGGGTCCAATGTATTTTTCACGTATGCTATCTCAAAAAAATGTCTAAAAATACAAAAAAATCAGAACAGTACAGCAACTTGATGTCCAGCAATTCTTTTATTCTGGCATCAGGCAATTGTAGCAAACTAGCCAAGTGGTGGTATATGCTTTAGAACAAGGATGTGTAATTAAGGTTAGCGCTTTGAGAAGTGAGTCCAGAATATACCTTTTCCTGTCGCTCAAGGGTTCCGCGTGACATAAAAAACGCATTTTCTACGACTCTATGCACAACTTAGAAGCTTTAAAGTAGAAGAAAAAAACCTTTACAGACTTGGCCAACTATTCATTTCAAGACTCATGCAAGAAATCTGAGAAATTGCGCATTATTTTCAAAAGCAACAATTGTTCGTTTTTTTGGCAGTTAGTATTGTAGAAGTGTTATTTCCAATGTACCCCTTCTAAGAAACCATATTGAGTTTTGGAGTTTAGAATAAAAAACTATGATGTCGTTGGAATTTGACACTCCACGTGGATAGCTGTGTACTACCAATGTATAAAGCCACAAAACTCCACGTGGACAACTAAGCGCTTTCTGTGTGGGGACATACGGACTCTAAATGGCCAGTTCAGGAGGCTGTTATTGTTTGGTTGCCGCCTTCAAGTATATTTTTCAGGTGGTGATGTTTACTGATGCTCGGGGGCTGTAAAAGGTCTGCTGTATCTGTTTTCTCATTAAGATGGCTTCCATTTGCGTCCCTGCAGTGTGTTTTTGGGTTGTATTGTCTGATTACATTCTACTTCCGCAATTCTGCCATTACGTTCTTGCATAATTTTACTTTTGCCGGTATACCGTGCAATGAACGCTAATCGATTTGATGATCCCTTTGGTGTAAAAACAATCTTAAAGACTTCTACAGGATTTATTATGACCGATGCACACAGGTTCAAAACGGCGCCCTGTGCCTGTTTCCAACTAAATGGTTGCTGTTTACAGTGCACTATGCACTGGATTAAGTATATGTACTCCAGAAATCAGAGTTTGGAGTGGCAACCACCATTTCGTGTTTGCAAGCTGTGTTGTCTGCAGCTCATGTGCTAACATGTGTACGATGTACAGGGGCCACGTGCAATTTAGTTAAAATCAGGCACACAGCTGTGGTCAGTCAATGAGTGAGGTGTTCATAACTTAGCCCATGGTAGCCCTTAAGACTATTATGCGCTGTAGTGTTGCCAAAGTAGTGTATGTACTGTAGACAGCATGATTTTATTTAAAACTGGCGCACATCTCTACCCTGGTCTTATACGCACTATTCGTAATATGTCCCCATGAGAGACTGATTTTATCTTGGCCAAATTATGGCAGTGTTATATGTTTTATAGCGGAGTACACCTCGCTTTGAGGTAACAGGTCTTTGTACCCTGATGAATGATGAAAGAACTCCATGTTGAGGTCCTCTGTATTTTCCGGAAGGAGTTAACACGCTTATGTTGCTTAGGCACAATTGCCCTTCTGCGTCTTTCACTCTAAATTCCAGTATATCTGTTTCGGGTCAACATCTTAGTCACTACTGATTTTAGCTCTAATGCTGTGGTGAATGTAGGTGTACATGTGTACAAAGAGAGGGCCAACATATTGTAATATAATGCCTTCAAGAAATTATCAGGATAATGGGTTTCCATACCATGTAGTTGGTGTTCTTCATGACTCTAGTAGTCTGAGGCAACCCGCATGGATTATGAAAAGGACCGCACGAGTATCCTCTAGAAATGAGCGCCTCACAGGCTCTTTTCTGAGGGGAAGGGATGAACACAGTCATGGTCTCATTGGACCCACTGAATCCTGTTTCTTTATGTGAAATCACTGCCAATTCTGTACTGCGGATTAGTGCACAATCGTACAGAGCAATGTCTTGTCGCAGCACTCAGTTGCTACTACAGAAAATCCCACATCTGCGTGTCTGCTGTAGACCCAGATCCTTATGATGAACAGGATATACAGTAATAGGTGTAGATGCTTTGCATGGCAGTGAGGGCGATGGGCTTCACGTCATTGCCCTTATCACATTGGCTGGATTTTGCTGCAAGATTCAGCCCTAAAGTAGCCAGCACACCCGTCCCTTTGTGTAGGGCCACATGTTTCCTGCACCCAGATGGTACCCATTTGTCTCATGTGCTCACTCATTTGTATCATGCCCCCAGATGATAGGAGCTTGGGCATCATAAAGGTCAGAGCACCAGAAGCAGTGTCACCAGTTTCACTGAACAACCCACAATCCAGTTCATCCATTTCTCCAGTCTCTGGAGTAGTCTTTCCAGGCGAATGGGCACTTGCCTCTTCAGCCCCCACACCCCACTTTGAGGTTGAGCATTGAAATCCCTGGTTCTAGAGCAGGTCTGTATTGTGACAGTAACACTACACTGAATGACTAAGGGCCTGATTTAGAGTTTGGCAGATAGGAGTATCCTGTTCGCCAAACCCGCGGTCTGCCCGTTCAATTATGAGTCAGGTGGATCATCAGTTTTCTGAAACTCTAGAAAGTTTGGTGCCCAACCATCAGAAACATGGTGGGTGTGCACAAAACATTTTGTGCCTTCACAGGAGCTGCCATTGCTGCAGCTCCTGTGAACGCACATAGATTACCTTATGGCCTGCAGTAATCTCAGCGTGGTGGAAGAGCGTACCTCTGCCTTCCTGATGGAGGGCCAACTGCCAGGGTCTAAATTGGCCTCTAACATTCCCTCTCTAGGCTCCTCATGGACTTAGTTTTGCCCCAACAGATTCCTTAGTTCCTCAACGAATCCCAGTGTTGCACCTCCTCCACTGGGTCCTCACAGGGGTCAGGTGCTGTTCTCTGACAGCACAGCTAGCTTTCTAGCGACAGACCCCTGGTGCTCACATCACTTCGGCAACATAAACCAGGGTAAACTCCAAAGTCAGGCACATACAAGTCAGTAGCAAATTGACACGCATTTCCTCTAGAGGCCGTATTTATAAGGTCCCATGCATACCAAGCGGTTCCAAGATGTTTCCTCCAAGAAAAATTAAAGGTCTAGAGGGAGCCCTCCACAGATATGTCCTCTCTGCCTCACAACAAGCCACTCCCTCACAATATGTGAAAAACACCTGATAAAAAAGTACCTAGGTGCATGCGAAGCAAGCTAGATCTTTTGAGAAAAGTTTGGGCTATACATACAAACCAATAATCAGACTGGTGAAAAATGGAATTCAAAGGGAATGAAAACCTGATCGTAGCTGTCTCTGCCAGGCTTCAGAATGTTGCTGAATGTTGCTGTATGTTATGCAACATGTGTTAATGGATGGTGTAAAGTGTTTGTCTAACTCAGGCAATTTCTTTATTATTTTGGGGGGGGGATAGTAATACAGGGGCATATTAGCAAGGGCCTTATCGCCGCTTTAGCGGCACTTTTTGCCGCTAAACGGCGATATTTCTATCGCCCTATTAGCAAGCTGTCGCTAACAGCTGTTAGCGACAGCTTTATGGTGAAAGTGACCGTTTTGGTGCCGCTTTGCATGTCAGCGATATATATCGCTAATGACATGCAAAGTAGGCGTTCCCAACTAAAAGCGACTGAAAACAGTCGCAAACACAACTTCCCCCTATTAGCAATGCCCGCGAAGCAATAAAAAAATTAGCGCTAACCGCGATTAGCGCTGGAATCTAACACCTGCTAAAAACCTGACTTAACCATTCTAGTCAATGGGAGGTGGATTGTAAGGTTAAGTCCTCACCTGCCTATTAGCAAGCTTTTCATTAGCGCGTTGAATTTATCGCTGGATTTCTCGCGCTTATTGCTGGGTTTCGCCGCTATCGCTGGATTTTTATCGCCTTGGAGATAAGCGTTGATAATAACGCGTTATCTCCGCGATGAAATCCAGCGATAGCCGGCGATAAAAACAGCGCTAAGCACACTTTGCGATAATTATCGCAATTCCTTGGTAATATCCCCCACAGTTCTTTGTTTTTGGTGTTGGCATGTCAACGCTTAGTGGATCGAATGTAGCTTAATGCATTGAAATTCTAGCACTAGAAAGAGATACAATCAATATTAAGTCCTGCACAAATATTTCAAATGAATATGTCAACAAGTGTTTGGACTCGGCTGGTATATGTAGGACCATCTTCACAGGAGAAGGAAAATTCATACATAAAATAACCCCGCCTCTCACCCACGATGCAACCTAGAGTTGACAGGATCCCTGTAAAGGGGACTCACACCATTGGGTCCCCTGACAACAGGCTTTGCATTAGCATCACTGTACGCTGTGCCTTCCGGGACCCTCATCTCAGGGTAACCCCGAACAGATATGTGAAATAATGGGACAAGTCAATTCGAAACATTTGAAAAATATGAGTCCTCAGCCACCTGCAAGAACTGGGGAACCCATTGAATGAACAGTGACCTTTAAGTCTCAGCTCACTCGTGAAAAAACACGTGCCTTTAGCACACAACTAACATACAGTCAGCAGGACAATTAGGGCATGTGGAGTTCCAAAGAGACAACTTTGTACGATACACAATACGAGAAAGCTTAGCACCCCTAGGGAGGGAATAATGATAAATATGAATGACAGCATAAAATAGCATATAGCGTTTGATTGCAAGGATACACCACCCAAACAAACGCAGGCTATTTCTTTAAAATGTCTGTGCAAATCAAAGGCATACATTTTAAGACCATTTCTGAATAGCAAAAATGCTGTCAAAATCAATCTGCAGATTACACTTACTTTTGGCAGCTGAGTTTCTGAGCGCCATTTCATGATCACTGTTCGTCATATGCCTCTAAAATGGTCAAGTTTCATATCAGCCATTTTCCAATTCCTTAACATGGGCAACAGCAGAAATACAGGAGCAGCTTTGCCTCACCTCTCCAACATAAAATAGCAAGGAATAGGCAGCGCTTAATTTGTGTCCGAATTTGTAGGATGTGAGCAATGGCAATTCTTTTTGAAGACCAGGACTTATTTTTCATCATCTGTCTTTGGCCCATAGCAAGAAAGATAAAGGCATAACAGCAAGAAAGAAGGGTAAGACAATAGGAAAACAGTAACAAAGCAGGAATGCATTGATGAAAAAGAACCTGGAAGAGTGAGATAAACAGACAGGAAGTGTATGGTGATGGAAGAAAAAGTGTGAGATGGAACGAAGACTAGGCATTCTAGGTACTCTGCAACTGCAGCATTTAGCAGCACCGGTGGCGAGTACCTAGGAAAAACGTGTCCCTCTCCACTGATATTGTTTTTATATATTAAGCACTGGGGATAGGTAAGTAGCCATTCTGCGGCACAGTAATGGAAGGTACAATTGTCATTCAGTAGTCTCGAGGGTCCCAAGTGAAACCACAGTGCTTTCCCTTGACAGCCAGATGCCTGCTTTTTATCTGTTTCTGTGATGCTATTTCTTTAGATACAAAAGGGGTCAAATTCTTGTGATGTTGCTTCGTGTTTTGCAGTCAGTGAAGGTTAAAGGAAATTGTAAGAAATTGGGTTGGTAGTTGAGGGGTTAAGTACCCACTTCAACAACAATCACGGTCCTTGTCAGGATAACCCCTTAAACTCACTAAAAGAACCAGAGCTCAACAATCTGGTACATATGGCACAGAGCAGATAGGCTTAACTTAGAGGTAATGTGTAAAGTGTGTATGCAGTATCAATATAGTAATAAAGTCAAATGCAAAACAATAACAATTCCAAAATGATTTAGAAAAATAGAGTAATATTTAATATGGAAAATTACAACAAAATGACAAAATATGTTAATCAGGAAAACTGGGGGTATGTATTTTTAAAGTTTTAAGTAGCAATAGCGCCAAGAAGCACACAATGCCAATGACAGGCAATGGTCTAAGTAGAACAGGACCTAGGCACAATTTGACACTGACTACAATGGAGCGTGGGTCGGAAAAAATAATCCAGGTCAAAGATATTTCCTTCTGACGTTATTCCTTTTAGTCTCAATACACAGCAGGTGTACACTTCTAAAGCCCCCAGGACATCAGGGGAGGCACTTAGAGACTCACAGGGTGGCAGGCAGAGGCCAAACAACAGGGTCCAGTTCAGGTCATTAGTCAGATGAGCAATTGCAGGAAGAGGTCTCTTTTAGGCTGTTGTGTCTATGTAGATTTAACAAGAGGTCAGCATTATAGCCCTTGGAGTCCACTTCGTTGTTCTGGTTACAAGAGGGAGAGTAGGCCAGGTTTCAGATGTCAGACAACAGGTTCAGTCCTCTTCTTATCTTCCACAGGTCCAGGAATGTTCTGAAGTGGGTGCCTCAAGATGCCACATTTATTCCTGGCATGAGCTAGTGGGTGGGAATGACCCTGGGGGATGCCCAGGTTCTCAGGGCTAACCCTACCTACTTGGGGCATTTTCAAGATGTCCGAAGTTTTTGGTCACACTATACTTGGGCTCTGAGGACTGGGGTGTGTTTGGGGAGTGTACTGTGGTTAATTCTAGTGTTCTCCCACATCTAATACTAAAATATAGTTTTAAACAATCCCTGCACCACTAACAAACTCAAAAAGAGATGTCTTGTAGAACACAGCTAAGATTTCTGCAACCAGACTGTGGATTCACACATATTGTTTTGGCATTCAGCTTTCTTCCTTTAAAGTGCACATCAAATGCCATATGAAAAAGCCCTAGGGCATCAAAAAAGTGGTGGATGAAATGCTTGAATTAATCTCAGTCACTGGTGATCGCTCAGGCCGCATCCCAATCCATTGTTTTTCACCAACCATGTCACCTCAGTTTGGATCCAGCCATAAGCAAATCTGCCTTGACCCTGCTCAAATGGGAACAGTCTAGCCCAAACTGCCGAACCAGGTCCTCCGTGAATCAAAAAACAAGCAACCCAGGAACGGTTCGCAAATATTATGGGCTCATCAGCCAGGTATAACTTGATTCTAGTGGCACAGTAAGCACGGGAGTTCGGGCTGGACTGTTCTCATGAGGAGAAGGGTTAAGGCTGATTTGCATATGGTCGGGTCCAATCTGAGGTGGCATAGTGAGCAAAAGAACAATGGTTTGGGATGGTATCCCAAGCCATTGCCAGTGGTTATACAAACTGCAAGCATTCCTCCATTCACCTTTTGTGTGTTTATATGAAAAACTGCTGCAGACCTGTCAGGCAGGTCTTAACACTCTAGCAGGATCTGACAGTGTGATTCATGAAGAGGCCCATTGTGATGGAAGCTGGTCTTGCTGTAGGGACAAAAGAAGGGTGCAGGCTTGGGTGTTAGCCACATCTGCTGATGACAGGGTAGGCCTCTTTGAAGTTAATCAAGAACTTGGGTCCAGCCCACATGCCATCCTTTCAAGTGCGCAGCAATGCCTCCTACCATCCAAGGCCTTTTATCCCTGTCCTGTGGGCAAGTTCACAACTCATTCACACCTATAGAAATGCTAATTACTGGCTGGCAGAAGGGGTGAGAACACAATGCAGATTTAGCTTCCAGGAACTTCAGGCAGGGCAAAGGTAACTTTTTAAATGTCCTCTTTCCAAAATATGTATTACACACTCAGCTTCACCAGTGAATTAGGTGTATAATAATTATTTTAAAAAGTCCAAAAATCCCAAAATTAAATTTGTAGCGGTTTCCTAAGTGGAGGTATCATTTATTAAACTTAATATTGTATCCCAATACTTTCCAATGGGCCATCTAACTCTGCTACAGTGAATATAGCTTCTACTGCTTTTTCATTGTAAGGACATGTTTAACAATACATTTTCAAGTACCATGCACCCTGCCTTTTGGACAATAAGGCCTAATTAGGGGTGACATAAATAGTTTAATGGAAGGTTCAGGTCTGTCAATAGCGGTTATTTTGACAGGTCGAATTTGCAGTTAAAACCTGCACAGTCAGGCTGCTGGTGGCAGGCCTGCAGTCATGTTTACATTGTCATTGTAGTGCGTGGCACAACGGATGCTGCAATGCACTTTTGACATTTAAAGTACAGGCCCTGGACACACCTTGGTACCATATAGTAGGAACTTATAGGTAGGTTAAAAAAAACGATCATGTGTATACCAATTTTGCCATGTTGAAAACAGGAACACATACTTTACCACTGGTTAGCAGGGCTAAAGTGAACAGAGATCTATAGCTAGCAGAAACAGGGTTCAGCAAAAAAAAAAACAATTCCATGGTGACCCTGCAGAAAAGGCAAATTTCCAACATATATGCAATACCATGTTTCTACCAAATGATATTGGCGAAAAGACCTCAGTAGTTCATATACAATTATGAAAGACATAGTCTGCGGCAAACATAGCCAAGCATATCTTTCTTTAAATTACATTATTCATTATGATGAAGGGAGTGTTCTCCCTTCTCTTAAAAATGGTTTCTCTTTGGGAACATACCCATATCTACAGTCGCAGGTGCTGGGCATACAATGAATATTCCTTCAAATAAATTAAAAGAAATGGGAGTCATTCTTTTTTCAAAAGGGCATGGAGGAACTTCCAGTGCTTCACCTGCCTACTATTACTATTTAGTATGTCGACTAAGGCCTTGAATATGAGTGCCTCGGAAAAGGGTGAAAGGATTACCGTACCAGGTAAATGCTATTTCCGTAGAGGTGTGGGGTGAAGAATTACCTCACTCTATTGCCACCTTCACTCACAAGTCTGGCATCAACAGCCAGTCACAAGCTGCAGAGAATTCAAGAAAATGGTGCGAAAATTACTTAAAATTCCTCCAAATTCTCTTTCTAGACTCTTGTCCTAAAGCACCAGTCTGTAGGGCGGAAGGGGTCAGTTAGTACTCCCCCAGTAGTCTACCTGAAATATACTGATATTCGATGTCAGTACTTAGTAGCACTGCTCAAACACAGTGAACTAGTCAATCGCCCATTTTTAGGTCTTAGCCAAAACCTTCTGATTTTACTAAAATTCTATATATAATATACTTACAAGAACTGTTAAACATATCTCTTCATTCATTGTGCTGTCATTGTGTTATTTACACTTTATTCCACCCACTGCAGCATACTCCTTGGGGCAATGAGTCAGCCCATTTCAGTCATTGGCTAACTTCACAGTGAGTGACATCATTCTGATCTTTCATAAGGAGCATGTAAGAAAGAGAATCATGAATCAAAATGGATAGTAGTCCACCACAAGTAATAAAGTCACTAATCTTTTAGGTTTTAATAATTTAAACCTGAGCTCAACCCCCGGTAGACATGGCACACAGCAGATAGGCTAAACTTAAAGAAATTTTCAAAGCAAAGCATTTAGAAGCACCAAAACAGTTCAAGGTCAAAAACACACTGCAGTAAAAATCCAATTCCAAATAATAAAAATAGAGAAATAATAAATAAGCAAAATGAAATCAAAGCGGCAAACATCCTATAACGGAAACTGTTTATATGAAGTTTTAAATATTTAAAAGAAAAAGCACCAAGAAAGAGCGAAGGCTCAATGACAGTCTATGGTCGCGGTTGACCGGGACACAGGCGCGGTTTCTAGCTGACCGCGATGGAGCACGGGTCAGATACACCAAGTAGGTTTGTCCTGGTCAGAGATTTTAATTTGAGATTTATTCTCTGAAATGGAAGTCGAAATCCTCCAGTGGGGCAAGGTTGCAAGCTGTATCCGATTAGAGTTCCACATAGCCAGATAGACGTTGGATAAGGTCTTGTTGAATCCATTGGTTTAGGCGAGAAAACTTCAGAGAGGGAACATTTTAGCTTCTTGGCTAGAGAAGTCCTCTCGTCAGCCAGATACTTTTCACTCATTCAGCTGGTCAACATTTTTACATTTGGATTAGTCTCTTTTTTGGAACTCAGAATCCTCCAGTGTGACAAGGTTGCAGGCTGAATCCAATGATGAGTTTCATGAAGCCAAATACCTTCTTGCCAAGAGCCCCCTAAAATTGATTAGATCCTGAAGAGAAGCTCCAAGTGGGAGCAACCTGTTTCATTAGCCCTGTGAAGTGGTGCCTTTTGTGGATTGGCTTGAATGGTTGGTCTCAGGCCTCCTTAGGTCTGGCAGTCCACACATTTTCTAAGTCCCAACTTCCATGTTAGAAGTAACTTTAGACACAGCCAAGGGTCCCAGGACTTCAGGAACAGCACTTTTGATTTAAGAAACACTGCAGAAGACGCCACCAGCAAGGCCAGTTCATGTCCAGTTGTTATTGGACAGCTGGGCCCTTCAAGAAAAAAACCTCTTGAAACTTGTTGTGTCCCTGTAGTCAAACAGGAGGTTAGCCAACTGACCCTTAGAGTCCACTTATTTGTCTTAGGTAAGTAGGAGCAAGTCTGGCTCTTACGGTCTCCTCGCAGGTCTCAAACAGCAGGTGTGGTACTTCTTCTGTTCTTCCACAGATCCACAAATCCAGAGAGTGTTCTGAGGGTTTTGGCTTAGGGTGCCACATTTATGCTTGCCACCAGCTAGTGGGTGGGGGAGACTCCTGGCTCCTTCCTAAAAAATGTGGTGCCAGGGACAACCCTACCCACTTTTGAAGCAGTTCCTGATTGCCTTATTGCAAACAATCCAACAGTGCACCTTATTCCCAAAATACAAGATGGGGAAACCTGTGGGCCCACCCAGAGATGAAACCAGAGTAATGTGCAGCCCCCTCCCCTGTGGTCACTCAAAACTAGGTCTAGGGCTAGCTCGCCTCCCACTGGGTTTGGTGCCAGCCTGAGGTGGGAGACAAAGGCTGGTCCTCTCCAGGGTTCACCTGACAGGTACTTGTTATAGGGCAGGCCCCTTTGAAGTTAAATAAGTTCCTTGGCCTATCCCAACTGGTCTTCCTTGCCACTGGATTCAAGCTAGCCTGGCTGATGAGGACTGTTAGCCCGAAACCGGTCCCAGGATGCTTGTTTCCGGGCCAGGGAAGACATAGCTTGGCAGTTCGGGCTGGACTGTTCCCATAAGGCACAGGGTCAAGACTGATTTGCATATAGCTGTGTCTGAACAGGGGTGGCGAAGTGAGCTAAAGAACGATGATGGATTCAACCCAGATCTGTGACTGGGGGTGAGTGACTGAAAAGTTTCAGCGCTCCGTCCATCATCTCCTTTCGTTTGCTAAGAAAAACACCTACCCACGCCCTGTCATTGCCCCTGCTCTGGGAGCAGTTCTCACACCTCATTAAGGTCAAGCACTTGCTGGACATCTGCTGGAGGACTAATGTAAATTAGCCTTAAAGAGCCTCAAGCAGAGAAAAGGTAACTTTGTAATAGTTATTTTTCCTAAATATTTATTAAAAATCCAACTTCACCATTGAATTGGGTTTTTAATAAAAATAGAAAGAGTAGTTTAATATTTTTTCTAGCTTTCTCAAACTTGAGATAGCAGAACTAATATTTTAATCTTAACTCTTGTTTTCTCATAGGACAGGATCATCCATAGTGAAAATAGCTTTTGGTCGCTTGTCACTGCAGAGACATGGCGACATTAAGTTTCTGCCTGTCTCATTTTGAAAATTATGCACCCTATTTTGTGGGCAACAAGGACTACATAGGGGTTACTTATTAATATTTAAAAGCAAGGTTTTTCCATAGTCAAAAGGGTTATTTTTACAAGTTGGGCTGCAGTTTTAAACTGCAGCAGTCAGGCTAAAATTATAGGCCAGAAGATATGATTTCTTGTCACGCTAGTGGATGGCTCAATAAGTGCTGCAGCCCACAGGTGGCATTTACATTTCTATGCCATTGGTTTGTTTTCTTCACTATATACTATGGCCTTATAAGGAAGTTAAGCAAGCCAATCAGGAGTTAGACAATTTAACCATTTTGCTGAGGTCAGAGTACATGCACTGGGGCCTGGACAGTAATGTCCTAGGGCGCAAAGCCAAAAATAACAGCAAAATTCTGCAAAACATGGGGATGGCCACGCAAAAAGGGTCATTTTCTCACAGAGTTGTCTGCACACAAAGTAGTTCCACTCAGTGCTGGAGTATACAGTGGTAACATGCGCTTTTTGAGCCCAAATTATAATATTTGCTTTTAGCCAATATTTATTTTTATATTGGTAACAAGGAAAAACATGTCCCTCTCCACATATTTTTTTATACATTAAGCACTGGGGATAGGTGAGTAGCCATTCTGTGGCACAGTAACAACAGCTCGCAAAAGTTAAGTTCTAAAACAACCATGACAAAATAAACAACTAACACCAGGCCTATTGTCTTTGCCAATGGTTGTTTAATTGGTCACTACAAATAATGTGCCACACTCAATCTGTCATTGCGTAGTGATAAGTTATACTCAAGCCACTGAAGTTTTGTCGCAGCGGAGAACCAATAAATATTTGGCAGACTTTTTTTTCTGAAGAAACTGTTTATAAAAATGTGCTCTGGTGGGCCATTTGCCAAACAAAGGTGATGTCTGCAGCTTTGTGTTGTGCTGGCACCATAAGATCCTTTGAGTGACTTCTAATGAGACACAAGGTCAGGGGTTAAGTGTCTTCAGTCAACTAAAAGTGCCTTGTAATTCACTAAATTCATAGCCAGAAGCATGTGATTGCTTTTTAAAGAAAAGCAAAAAAATGTTTAGTTAACAGATGTCACTGCAAAATACACAAACGTATTATTTACAAAAGTAGACATTGACACGTATAAATCCCCAAAAGCGTGCTACAACTAAGCAGTGATCTATAAGATTCTGTGGGTAGCTATTATAGCGATACAAAAGGGGATGATGGACGGAACGCTTGAGCCAATCAAACACTCACCCCCAGTCAACTGATCTGGGTTTAATCCATCATCATTCTTTAGCTCACTCCACCACCCCAGTTCAGACATGGCCATATGCAAATCAGTCTGACCCTGTGCCTCATGGAAACAGTCCAGCCCGAACTGCCAAGTTATAGCTACACATTGGTGTGAGACTTGAGTAATGTTGGGACGTACCGAATGCTATGGTCGCAAGATTACATATTTGGCCTACTAATGCAAACTCTTATTGGAAAACAGATACGAAAATACAGAATAATGCGACAGTTTCCTTGTATGGCTAGCAACTCCGTGTAAGCAACTTGCTAAAAATGGTTGGAAATAACGATAACACACTGGTGTACGGAAACAAAGCCTGCAAAAGATGCTTAGGTTATCTGCATAAGTACTTTGCAAACGAGTAAGCACCCAAGTAAAATGTCTGAATTGTGCAACAGCAGATAATATGTGGCATTACAAATGAGCCTTGTGACCTCTTTTGTAAACTAGTGCTATGGATCCAGTAGGACAAACTGAAGGTGCAATTACTCTACTAAAAATCAGGGCCACTGGAATTATGCAGCAGGAGAGGGAAAATTATGTGGCAGGTTGAGTAAATTATGCGGCAAGAAAAGGCAAATTATGCAGCATAATGCAGCACATTTTGTAATAGAATTAATTATTTCAGCCTTTTTTTAAAACTTGGTACCACTGTTTGGGCATCGGTGGCACCTCATTAGTACCAGTTTAACACCCAAATATAGCAATAAGCAACAGAAAGGTGACCAGTCCAGCTTTGCAAAGGACCTTCCACTGCGCTGCAACACGTTCATTCACAAAGAGGAAGGGGTCCCCTGAGTACTTCTTCCCGTTTGCGAATGGGTTACCACTACCTATGTATAGGCTGTAATATATTAATATTTTGAAAACAGATTTCAGTTGCAAAACAGTAACAATATATTCCGAATCGATATTTGGAAGGGACGCCCTAAACACGCCCCTTCCAAATACCAATTCGGTGTGTACTCGCAAACACAAATGGCGATTTGGTAATGTGTTACAGAATCACAACTTCTGTATGTTACATACCAAACTGCATTTTTGTGGTTGTAAATGGCCCGATTTTGCAACTCGGACCTTTTGCGACTACCAACATCCTTAGTACACATGGCCGGACTGGCTACCGGGCATTTTGGTGTGCTGCCAAGCTGGGGGCTGATTTCGTTGATGGGGACCTGCGTGTGCTTAAAACCATTCGTTTTGCTTTGTTTATTTAGAAGCACACGCAGGTCCCCATCAACGAAATCAGCCCCCAGCTTGGCAGCACACCAAAACGCACGGTATTTATTTATTTATTTATTTATGCGTTTTTATATAGCGCGGACTTTACCCGAGGGTGTCAGAGCGCTTCACAACAGGATCAGCAACATTACATAAGGAGGAGGATACAAATGAGCATAATACAAAGACAAGCGTTACATTGCATGAGGAAAAAGTGACAATTGTGCAAAAACAAACAAACCAAATACAAAAAGAGGAATAAGTTCCAATAGGAAAAAGTGACAGATGTGCATTAAACATGGGATACCAAATACAAATGGAGGTATAATACTGCAATAAATGGCAGTCACACATGACACACTGGGAAGGCGCTTCTATAGGCTTGGAATACAGA
Source organism: Calotriton arnoldi (assembly GCA_963921515.1). NCBI lineage: Eukaryota > Metazoa > Chordata > Amphibia > Caudata > Salamandridae > Calotriton > Calotriton arnoldi. The sequence continues at coordinate 1,451,922 of CAWUFW010002089.1, forward strand.
ATTTCCTATAGTGGAAGAACTTCCTTGAGGTAGTAGAGAGGGCGTGGATTCAGCAGGGGGTACATGGGGTACAAAATATATGATACATGGGGTACAAAATACTCTAAAGGCAAAATACTGTAATAAGTGGCAGTAACTCAAAGCACACTGAGAAGGCCCTTCTATAGGCTTGGAATACAGAATTCCTATCATGGAAGAGCTTCCTTGAGGTAGTAGAGAGGGCGTGACTTCACAGGGGACTTATAATGGAGGGAACACGCACATAAAAACCAACACAACACATAAAATAAGGAATGAACAGACAAAAGTACAACTTTATACTGACGAGCGGACTTCCTAGAGGGGCCTAAGACCGAACGTATTAGTTCTGGAAGTGTCTTTGGAATAGAAGAGACTTGAGGTCAGCTTTGAAGATCCGGGTAGAGGAGGTGGCACGGAGCAGTGGGGGAAGCGAGTTCCAGATTCTCACTGCATTGCCCGAGAAGGATTGAGCCATCGATCTTTCCCCTTTGAAGACGGGGGCTCAAGCAGAAGCTTTTCCGCATTGCGAGAAGGGCGAGAGCCACCGGACAATTTCAGTTTATTCGCCAGGTAACGAGGGAGGACGTGTGTAAGGCTTTGTGTGTGATGCAGGCAGTTTTGTAAATAGATCTTGCCTCGATCGGAAGCCATCGCAGAGAGGACAGGATAGGAGTGATGTGGTCGCTCTGTTTAGACCCTGAAATGAAGCGAGCTGCTGAATGGAGGATGGATTTGAGAGGGGAGAGGTGGGATTTGGGTAGGCCAGTCAGAAGAGAATTGCAGTAATCCAGTCTTGAGAGAACCAGAGATTGTACCAAGGTTTTTAAGTCTTTCTCCGGGAAGAACCGACGGATCCCCCACAGAAGGCGCAGCTGGTACCGTGCATTCTTAGCAATAGAGTTGATGTGGGCGATTAGGTTGAGTCTTTTGTCGAGAATGAGGTAGCCAGTCCGGCCCTGTTAGTACATCTGTCCTCAGGTCTTTTTTTTTATTTTTATATATATATATATATATATATTAGGTATATGTTAAGTATTTCTTAGTACATGGGCGCATTATGGCTTGCTGGCGGGTGCCTGGGTGTTGTGCTTATTTAGGCACCATTGTCCTCACCGTGGCAGTACTGCGCAGCGTAATGTCATTTTGTTTACTGTGGCTTTGAGCAAATGAACCCCTACTCTGTGCACCGAGGTTTACTTCACTCTACGGGGGATGGTGAACTTAGCTGCCTTTGCGCCGACTGACCTGTTCAGCGGGTGGGCTGCCTTTTTGTAGAGCGACAGCGCTCGACCTCTCGGCAGGCGTGAAGTGATGCCTTAGCTTTCTCCTTTCACAACAATTTCAGCGCTCGACCACCTGGCGGGCGCGTGGCTGAATCCGTAGCGGTTTGACAATGGCTTCGGTTCTTACCATATCTCACTTTCCCCATTCCACAATATCTGGGATAAGCGTTATCATAGTAACTGCCGCCCGGTATGACAGTGCGAGGATTCATGCCTCTGTTTTTTACATATCACCGCGAATCCATATAAAACTGAAGCCACTGGGAGTCCCTCTATAGTCCTCCCCTCGATAGTCCTCCCCTCGATTTACTTCCACTTCAGCGAATTGTACTAGACAGGTTATAGGCCGCTTGGGAATTATCTCTCTAAAATGTCTTAAACAAACTCTGTGGTCCTGCGGATGGCCCGTTTAATAATTATCCATCGCGGTATGTATGGATTAAAGTCTTAGGTCAAAATAACTTTTTTCGGCACAGAAACATCTAATGTGTTTCATGGCCCTAAATGAGTTGGTTTAGTGACTGTTACTTCTTATGTTTTGTACAGCGCTGTTTCACTGCACTGAGAACTGCGCTACTTTGATGCCATTTGTTTATAACAATATTTAAATAGCTTTAAAATATATTATACAAAAGTAAAGAATTTTAATATGGATTTGTATGGCACAGAATTATAATTAATACTCATTGTACCCTCATGGCTTTAGTAATTTATGCATGGCAAAATTGTTTAACTTAAAATCAGTGAGGAGCACCATTTATTGCTTTATAATTATATACCCAAATTCCTCTAAACCTGTTTTATATACATCACTTCACAAACGAATCAATTTGCCAAGGCCACACCTTGCTTCTCAGAATTAGAAAACCCGGAAATGTACCCTCACAAGTTGCAATTATAGACATGGGAAATTCTTTAGAAAGGTGGATTATTCCTAAATGCCGAAGAAGGGGTGAGAATATGGGAGCTTCTGGGAAGGGCAACATGCGAGAGTAGTTGAACACAGTACTCTCGCCTGTTTGTTGGTGTTAACATATTCCTTGCAGGACGTTTCCAGCCATTGAAATGCACGAATATTTGCTCCAGTAAAACACAGAGGCCAGTGCATTTCAGGGTAAGAAGGGGGAGGGAGCACCCACATATTGATCCAAAGCATAGGACATGGGTTTGCCCAATGAGAAATTATGCGTAAAAAAGTTATATGTGATAATCCACATCTGATCATGTGAATATTTCCACAAGAGTGGCGGCTATGAGTGGGCGGAAAAAGGGCCCAATAATCCCACTTTATCAATTACCATCACCGGAGGCAACAGAAACCCCGTTACAAGTTTTTGTTTTATTTCCACACGAGTTTTAGCATGTTTTTGCCCAGCATTTCATCCAGACACTCAGTCTGCTCTCAGGTGGAAAAACATCAGAACTGAGGTGTTCCCACCGGATTTGTAATCTGGTTCCATCAGGAACACTTAACTTCATCTAATGAGGGTACTGGTGAGAAATCTATACCTGGTATGCTTTGGGTCACTCCATAGGAGCACTCCTTGTGATTGTTGTGATTCCCATAAAAGTTGAACTTTAATTTCTATTGTACGAAATTGGGTTATTATTTGGGGTGGGTGACTACCCGCCTCAAAAAATAATCACAACACTAGTCAGGGTGAACCCTGTCACTAAATTAACCTGATCTCAACTACGTAGTATTTCTGACACAGAGTAGAAAGGCTTAACTTAGGAAAATGTTTAAAGTATTTATGTAATACGAAAACAGTAATAAAATCAAAATGCAAAACAATAAAAATTCCAAACCGAATTAGAAAAATAGAGTACAATGTAATAAACAGTATAACATGAAAATTAAAAAAATCTATTAAGGGGAACCAGATATATGATTTTTAAACAACGTTTTATGTAGCAATAGCGCCAAGAAGCACAATGTGCCAATTACAGTCAATGGTTGCGGTAGACTGGGACCTAGGCACAATTTGAGGTTGACTGTGATGGAGCGTGGGTCGGATAAACCAACGAGGTTAGTCCTGGTCAACATTTAACTTCTGACTTAGTCCTTTAAGTCCCAATCTACCACAGGAGTACACTTCTAACGCCCCCAGGACCTAAAGGGAGGCACTTAGAGACCCACAGGGTGTTAGACAGAGGCCAACAGCAGGGTCCAGACAATGTCTAGTTACCACTGGTCAGCTGGGCATTTGCATGAAAGGCGTCTTGTAGCTTGTTGTATCCTTGTAGTTTGAACAGGAGGTTAACCTTATGCCTATTGGAGTCCACATCTTTGTCCTAGGTACAAGAGAGAGCGAGTCCAGTCCTCCAGGACTCCTCTCAGGTCAAAGACAGCAGGTCCAGTCCTCTTCTGTTCTTTCTCAGGTGCAGGAGTGTTGTAAAGTAGGTGCCTGGAGGTGCCACATATATGACTGGCACTAGGTAGTAGCTGGGAATTACTTCTTGGCACTTCCAAACCAATAGGGTGAATGTTCCCAGGTCCAAGCCTACCCACGTGGGGCATTCTCAAGACGGCTAAAATCTTCAGACACAAAACTTGGGCTCTGAGGGCTGGGTGTGTGTGTGGAGAATATACATATGTAATCATAGTGTCCTCCCACATCTAATACTAGAATCCAGCTTAAGGACCCAGAGCCGGACGTCTGGTAGAACAAGAGCAGGATTGTTGAGCAGCCAGACAGTAGAGATACAAGATTTGTCTTGGCATCCTGTAGTGCGCCCCAAGTGCTATGTGTGAACCCAGCAGACCTTTCAAGCAGGATTTGAAACTCAAACAGGATTTGACAGTGTAATGTCAAAAAGGACACTCACAGACCCCACTCTTCAGCTGCGCTCCAAGGAGTCATTCCTGCCCATTCAGGTCGACCTGTAAATCATAGTGACCTACTGTGTAGCTACTGGGAGGAATTTCACACCACATTCACACCTTACTCAGGTCAAGTACAGGGTGGGGGAAGCTAGGGAATTAATGAAAATTAGCCCCCCCGAGCTTCAGGCAGGGAAAAGGTAACTTTCTAAAAGTTACTTTTTCTTAATATTTATTAAAATATGACTGCACCATTGAATTGGATTTTTCATAACTGGTAAAAATAGTTCTTTAATTTTTTTTCTAGCTAGCCCCATTCCCAAGATACAGTATTAGGATTTGAATTTGTACTCTGGCTTTCAACAGGACAATAGGCCTGTCATTGTGAAAAATAGCCTTTCAGTGCTAGTCACTGTAAGGACATGTTAACATTACATTTCTATATGTCCTACTTTTAAATACCACACACCCTGCGTTCTGGGTTATAATGCCTACATAAGGGTGACATTAATATCTATAAGAGAGGTTTTTACCTGTCAAATGGGATTATTTTGACAGTTCAAATTGGAGTTTTTACTCTGCTACAGTCGTGCTGCACAGGGTTGGTCTAAAGCCATTTCTGCACTTCCACCGTAGTGGATAGTACAATTGGTCTTGCAGTACACTAGAGGCATTTACTTTCCAAGCACTAGTAATACTTTATACCATATACTATGGACTTATGGGTAAATTAATTATAATACACAGGATTCTGTAATGCCAGTATAAATGGCAGTCACTAATTTCTCTATAATCGGTGGCTTGTGACTGGTTATAAAGAAAAGACGTCAGAACTTGTCTATTATAAGGTCATTACAGTTGAGTTCTGATGTCACAATGCCTGCTGCCAGAGCCAGCAGCTGAGGAGAAAGGCAGTTCAGGTCACAGAGCAGCTATTTAAAGCAACTATGTTTAAAGGGGGAAGAGCATGCACTTTACTACAGGTTAGCAGGAATAAAGTGCACAGACATCTAAAGCCACCAAAATATAGGGTCCAGCAAAAGGCAAAAAATCCAGGGATCACAAAGTGAAGGAAATGTGGTAGAACAAAAGATAATTTGAAAATAGAGATAGAAACAATGGAAGATAAAGGGAAGGTCCATATGAAGAGTAAGCCAAATGTATTAGGTGTCTGTCATGGTTTTGGAAATCAGTGTTAAAGTTCAAATCTTCCAGGAAGCGGGTTTGGAAAATTGTGTGTTTCAATAAACGTAGGGATGCGGTGCTCAAGACCCACCAGTGCGAAGATTGAAGCAGTGTATGTACAAAGTGTTGTGCCACTTGGCAGAAGAATACAAACTCATGGAAAGCACACTGTGTGACAGCTTTTTGCCCATGTAGTAAAAGTTCCAGAAAGCCTGAACTCTCACATTATTGCAGATGGCAGCATCCACCATGGATTGCTGGGTATAACTTTCCTTGTGTTACACAGTTTACTTGCTAGTCCATCAAGTTGCTATGTTGCTGCAGTCTGGACACATGTCATGTATGGCAGGGCTTTCATGTGACAATAATGGATGTTATATGCAAGGCCAGACCACATTTAATAAAACGGAGTGCGAAATAAGCATAGGGCCTAGAAAAGTGGACTAACTGTTTAAATGGCAAATCTAGTAACTATTTTTGATCGCCATGCTTTCCAGAAACTCCATGTTCAAATTAACAGGGCAGAGAAGGGATACTGTCCACTTCTCTGGTGCATGTTATAACTGCAACTGTAAGGGAAGATAACATACCATTAATCTTGAAAGGAAGGATGTTAAAGTAGCATGTGTATCAATAGCTTCCGTATACTTCTGCAAAGGGACATTGCTTGCACATTTTAATTAGCAAAGAAGAATATGAGTCACCCACCTTTTCAGCTTATGACACCATTTGCAATAAAAGTATATAAGTAGTGGTTCAAGGGAAGAGTTAGACACATGGACCAGCTGCTGCTGATGTTGAAGGACTGAATTTCGACTGCTGACCTGATGACAGCATAAGGTATGCAGGAACACTATACAAGGCTTGGCATAATTAACGCTTAGTAAACTAATATAATATATGTGTTAAATGGTTGGCCACATTTAAACAATTTAGCTAGGGAATAAACTAATAGGGATGTGTGATGAAATAATCAGGGCATATCTAAAATTCGCCTTGATTTGCATATTATCTGCTGACTTGTTTAGAATAATCATAATTGTTATGATTAATATTATTTATAGGCAAATATTTCTGAATAAATGACATAATACAAATCAATATGTGTGTACTGATTTTGGGGTACGAGGGCAGAGATCCTTCTACATTCACCTGAAGATAAGACATTCTCTGAGAGGTCTGTCTGACTTCTAACACTCCTTGTCTAACAGAGCATAGCTAGCTAGATTCGAAGTGAGAGACAACTGCCAGTTCCACTCTTCTCTGAAATGGGTATATTTCCTTTTGGGGAGGCCTACTAGGTGTGACTCCCAAAATTATTTGGGTGGAAACAACACTTGCTTTATGTGTTTACCATTTATGTTTGTGAAACTTATGTTCTTGCAAGTTACTGAAGATGGATACATTTACAAAGTCTCCTGGAAGTTCTCATATTCGGAAAACAAACCTTGAACTATGCTTGCTACAGATTTGAATTCTTGAATTGTTTGATGATATATATGGACACCAGAGCCTTTAGAACATAGAAAGACTTTGCACTTTAATTAATTTTGTGAAGCAACTATAGGAATTCTTCTGTCACTCATCATTAATATTAGTATGTTCATGTAATGGGCAAAAACGTTTCTGTGATCTTCAGCAAGTGATATATGTGTTGCTAGGGTAGGGGGTTACAAGGTATTAAAAAGCATTCACTTAGTTTCCAGTTGTGTCAAGGTTTTCAATAAAGCATGTATAGATATATGAAACTATAGGTAATTTTAGTACGGAAAGGAGCTGTTTCAGAATTACATTAGTCACTTATAGCTATTTGTATTTCAATTTTAGGGAAAGCCTGTTTCATATACGGAACAGAGAGTTGGATATGTAAAGTTATTTAAAAAGTATATAATTTCACTATTGTACTTAGGTGATGTATTTTTAATGACAGAGCCTTCCTGTTTGCTCTTAGTTATCCATTCCAATCTTTAAGTCTCTGAGCCCAGCAGAGAGGAGAGGCAGAGAGTATCTCATATATACTATTGTGCAAGGCCAGTAGTGCTTGTGGTGAAGGACAGAAGAGTGCATAGTTCCTTCTGGATCCACGATACTAAGTTAGTTCCATCTCACATAGGCGAATATGGCTCATTACTTCGCAATGTATTACATCGTGTGCTTTTACAACGCGGTCATTACAACGACCGCGTTGTTAGTACTCGATGCATTTACATTGCAAGTCATTACAACGACTTACACTAGGGGGCGCGCTGGACTTAGGAATAGTATTAATTACTATTCCTACTCCAGTTTGCGCAACAGTAGGGAAGGTGTTGGAATTCATTTCCAATACCTCAGCGCCTCTAGTGCAAGTCGTTGTAATGACTTGCGTATAAATGCATCGCGTACTAACAACGCAGTCGTTGTAACGACCGTTGTAATAGTAGCGCGATGTAATGACAGCGTTGTAAACGCTGTTTCCCCACATAGGCATATAAAAAAAAAAACTTTTCAAATGCTTATAAATGTAATTGGCTTTAAGACTCTGCACACTTTACCACTGCTAACAAGTGCTAAAGTGCTTGTGCTCTCTCCTTCAAACACGGTAGAATTGACTTATACCCAACTGCCATAATTAACATCCCAAGTAAAGTGGCACTACCTGTGCCCAGGGCCTGTAAATTAAATGCTACTAGTGGGCCTGCTGCACTGATTGTGCCACCCACTTAAGCAGCACTTTAAACATGTCTCAGGTCTGCCATTGTAGCCTGTTTGTACAGTTTTAAACTGCGATTTTGACCTGTCAAAACAAATATTTTGCCTGTCCCAAATCTTCCTTTTTAATACATATAAGTCACTCCTAGGGTAGGCCCTGGACTGCCCAGAGTGCAGGGTGCAGTGTATTTAAAAAGTTGAACATGCATTTTTAAGTTTTACATTATTAAAGTCTTAAATGTATTGTTCACTACTGCAAGGCCTACCTCTCCCATAGGCTAACATTGGAGTAACCTTACAACATTTAATAAGTGATAATTTCCAAACGGGAGCAGATAAAAACTTCAAAGTTTAGTGTTTTTGAAATTGTGATGAAAAATCTTCTCTCATTGTGAAACAGGATTTTCAATTACAATTTTGAAAATGCCACTTTTCGAAAGTTGCCATTTTCCTGTCTTTGTCACTTAGGGCCTAACTACGATCTCAGCAGATGGGTCACTCCATCACAACAGTGACGGATATCCCGTCCTCTGTAGTCTGAACCACATTATATCCTATGGGATTTAGATTTCAGCGGACGGAATATCCGTCACCGTTGTGATGGAGTAACCAGTCCGCCGAGATCCTAATCAAACGGTTAGTCTCTGCAGCCTGTGTCTGGGTCACATGACTAGGCGTAGCTGACAGTTGGGCTTTGTGTATTCCTTCTAGACAGCCACACCCAATAGCGCGCTTAGGTGTGCCTGGGTGGGCCATCACTGGCAGGATGAGAGGGCAGAGCTGGGTACAGCCCTACTTTACTTGAATAGGCTGTGTCCTGCCTCCTTACAAAGGGCTCCATACCCCCCTGTACTTAGTCTGGAGCCAGGACAGGGAAGGTAGGATGCCTATGGACTTCAAAGGCAAAGGGAAACCTCTAGAAATTTCTCCCACTTCAAAAGAAGGCTCAGATATAGAAATTGGACCTCAGACACCATCTCTTCAATACACTTCTGGACCTGTGGATACTTTGCCAGGAAGAAAGACTACTGTGCTGCTGAATGGACTGCCACTCTGCTGAAAGGACTGCCACTCTGTTGGACTGCTGCCCTGCTGTGCTGATTTGCTGCCTGCTGCACTCTTGCCTGGGTGAGAAGGACGGAACCTGCATCTGTCGAACCCAGGACCCCAGAGTGACTCCAAGAGCTAGTTGGCTGACCTCCTGACCAGAGCCTCAGGGACAGAAGACTCCAACAACCTTGAACACAGCACTTGGAGTATGCCATCTGTGAGTCCTGCCCTGCTAATTGGTGCCACCCCAGTCCTGGACCCTTGGAAGAGGGCCTGAAGGTGCTCTGCCTGCACATTTCTGGATCCAGCAGAACTGATGCATCGCCTCTGCTGCAAGGGTTCTTGAAGTGCAAGGGCTCCCCATCGACTTCACAGCCCACATCAGAACCACCGCTGTGCGAAGCTTCACCGACGCAGGCCCTCGCATCGCAAAACTCTTGTCGATGGCAGCCTCAACGACCACACAGGTTCTTGCATCGTAGTCTGCGCGACGCAACCTCGATGCCAAACTTTGCATCGTAAGCCCTCGTCGATGAGATCCTCAACAATGTCAAAGGACCTCACATCATAGCTCCGCAGCTCCCTGGAACCAATGCATCGGCTTGGCTGCGCAGCGTATCCTCGACATGGCACTTTGCAATGCTCTGCAACAAGGATTTAAGGTACTCTTGTTCAGCAGGCTTAATTGGGTCCTTGTAGCCGGCCCACGCTCCATCACGGTCGGCCTGAACTTGTGACTTTGTCCTGGTCTGGTGCGCCCAGATATCCAGAGAGCGCTTTTGGCACTAATTTCACTGAAATCTTTAAAAATGCCTATCTCTGATTCTACTGATTGGATTCTTGTCATTTTGGTATTGTTTTATTTATTACTATTTACTCTGTTTTTCTAAATTGGTGCAGGAGTTTTCTTGTGCTGTGTTTTCACTTTATTGGTGTTTGAATTGCTGCATAAATACTTTGCACATTGCTTCGAAGTTAAGCCTGACTGCTCTGTGCCAAGCTACCAGAGGGATGAGCACAGGTCAGTTTGGGGTTTGCTTGTGCCTCACCCTGACAAGGATTGTGGTTGCTGCTTGAGTAGGGTTTCATTCCCCCTTAACCAGTAACCCAATTTCTCACAATATGGGTGTCAATGCACTCTAAATAGAGTGGACATAACATCCACTGTGTCTTGTCCCTGCATGTGGGCTCCTGATCCCCCAAGGAAGTACACAGAGGCAGGTCAGTACGTGGAATGTTTATTTATTCTATGGTGCAGATAGCGGCAGCGAAAGTGTCCGCATGTCCTGCCTCGTCGTGAGGTAGGGTCAGTGTGTGTGTGTGCGTGTTTCCTGCTCCTCCCTCCCACTGCCCAGAAGTGGTGTCCAGTTGTCCAGTGCATGGCAGGTCCTAGTGCCCTACCACCACTGCTACACACTGCTCTTTGACAGTTGGCCTGGATCCATCAAACTCTAATTCAGACCCATTGTTTGTAGCAAGGAGCAAAAAACTGCAAAGATTATAAATTTATTAATTTTAAATTAATCTTAAAATCTACTGAATTGATTTACATTGAGCCACCAAAATAGTCTATTCTGATTAAAGTTCTACTTTCAAGTCAATTTTGTTGTAATTCCGTTCAACAGTTTTCCTGTAGCAGAAAGCAAAAAGACCTAAAATGGAAAAGGCTTCTATTTCGGATACCTACCCTTTTACCCCTCGACATATCTACACCAACTTATTATACCAAAACTTAGCTGGATGTGCTAATGGCGTGCCACATTTCATGCAGATATGTAAATTTGCCCCCTCATTATTGATCTGCACGAAACATGAGAGGCCAGCACTGGACTCCATGTGGTAACATTGTGACAAACTTCCATGCAGATTATTAATATGGTGCAAAATTATTAGCAAATAAACGTTTTTCTAATACCCCTTATGTTTTGCAACCGCTTGATGGAATTGCATGAACGTTAAACATTCCAAGAGAAAGTTAAATGCACTGAGTGTCTTCCACATTTCCTGCAAGATTGTCAAACGGTGATTCAATTATAGACGAATCAAAAAAAGACTTTTCAACTGTCAATATATCTATAATTTTACTCCTGCCTATTCCGCTGGACACATTTAGATAACACATGTATGCCATACACATATGTATCTCAAAAACTATTGAACACTTTTACACCAAACCTCATGGGTCTAGTCTAAGTAAACCTTTAGTTCCATGCCAAGTTTGATGTAATTCCTTTCAGTCTTGTTTGCGATATGTTCCTTCAGGACCCACATTGTAAAAGACTTGTTTCTGCTTGCAGCCTTTAACTTTTTCCCACCTGAAAAGACCAGCAGAAAACGTGACTTTATAAAATTAAGCAGAACGCGCACATTTTGTGCAGATTTTGCACCAACATTATCTACAAAGCAAAAGAGGCCTTTTCACAGGTAAGTGAAGCTTAACCATCACCACAGCATACTATAGGAACTACATTTGGTAAACAACACTGTAAATAATCTTCTCCATGTAGTAGCTGTTTCGCATCCATAAATTATAATATGCAAAAGAAATGTAAATGCTCTAGTATCAAAATGGTCCAAATAAAGTTAAGGACAGTGCAATGACGCAAAATGCACAGTATCACTTTGCTTCCTCTTTTATCAAAGTGCATGGGCAAGCTATAGGAGTTGTGCCGGGTGGTTCGTTTTGTATTTTTTTTACTTACTCCAATTTGTTACATGGGCGTTTTGTCCACTTATAAAGCGTTATACTAGTACCTGCTGTTAATTTTCACTACAGATTATAAACATACTGCAATACTACAACGTTCTGTGTGTTAAACTGTTAAAAAGATTCACAGTGCCTGCAATTAGAAATTTGTTGGCAGGACTCTATTCATGAATTAAACAATGAAAAAATTGTAGCACCTGCAAATGATATCAAAATCCCGATACAATGCAAAGCATGTACTAAATTATACAGGGGGTAGTTCTGAGTGCAAGAAGGGCAAAACATGACCCTCCATAATTTAGTGCAGACCCAAATTAGCACCATCCTGTGCAGTTTATGTAATTCGGCCCTTGGAGTCTCCAGGAGAAGAGACAGCGTGGACGCCAGGGAGTACTGGTTGGTGATGATTTAGATCAGAGGTCACGCAAATATACGTGAGAAGACAGGGGTCAAACCGATCAGAAGCAGCCAGGGCACAGAAAGAGCTTTAAAAACGCATAAATCCAGGACTGGCTTGCTGGGTTGCCAGATATTGCAATTATGACAGTCACTGATGCGGCGTAATCTATATTTATGAGTGAAAAGAATCCAGTGTTTGCTTTTGAATTTATAGCGCTGAGGGACTTTGTAACTCATATCCTAACATCTTTGGGAAAACCAAAAGTGTGAATAATTGGGTATCCTCAGCCCGTTCATTTTTTCATTCTTCTGTAGTCTTATATGGGAAACAGCACTGTACATTTATATAGTGGATCTTTAGCAAGGAGATGCTAAAAACAAAGAGCACAGAAAAAAGCAGTCTAATACTGTTAGTGTTTCCTAAAAATATAAGTTTATCGAAAGCAGTCAAAAAAGAAAGCAGACTGTTTTTCAATTACTACAAAATACGGTTCTAATTTCCATGATGCACAATAACTTTTAGTTTTATTTGTGCAATAGAAAAACTGTATATTTTTCAGCTGCAGAAGCAGGAGGCGGGGAATGTGACCAATAGAAAATTAAATATTTTTTGCTTCACTAGGAGAGGAGTGGCAGCAAATATGAGCATGACAGTCCTAGCCGAAATTCTGAGGAGGTGCTAATGGTTCTAAAGGATCCATGAGCAGCATACAGAGCTAGTTTGACCTTGTTTCATGTGTAAAACAGGAAACTCTACATTGAACTGCAAACATTTGGTGAATACCCACTTGAAAACTTGTGGGCGCTCGAGAACTTTTGCAAGAGGACTCACCGTAGAAGGGCCATTTACAATCCCACATGACAACAGATTTGTTTCACAGAGCTTTCACGATGTGTGTGTGTGTGTGTGTGTGTGTGTGTGTGTATATATATATATATACTCAATCAAAAAGAGGGTGGGAGTAGGAGCAAGATAAAGGTTCAGAACCCATGCTCCCTAAAAGCAACGTATAAATACAAAAGAAGGGTAGCTGTTCCTAAAGAAAGAAGAAAAGTCTGATGAGAAGGGTAGATGAAAAAAACATCAGTTAGGGGGGGTGTCTTCCTTATTGGAAGATTGAGACTTCAGACACCCAGATGAGTGGAATGCTTCATCATAGGGTTTAGCTCTTCCTGCGACTGGTGCTGCAATGCCCACAGGCCCCGCAAGAGGGCTCTTTAGCGGAGATCTTCTCTTTAAGCCGTATGAGTGAGTGAGTCTGTGAACCAGTGAGGAATCAGTGACTTAAAACTACCTCAGGAGTATGAAAAAAAAACCTGTTTTAATATATGATCCCCTTGGCAGGGTTAAAAACAAAAGTGCGAAAAGCTGTCACTGGAGTGTAATGAGCTGTGACAGTTTCTACCCGTGGGATTATTCAAAGGTCGACATGTTTCACGCATGTGTGGTTCAGGAAGGATCCGTGACGTTTTCAATTACTACAAAATACGGTTCTAATTTCCACGATGCACAATAACTTTTAGTGTAATTTGTGCAATAGAAAAACAGTATGTTTTTCAGCTGTAGAAGCAGGATGTGGGGTATGTGACCAATAAAAAATTAAATCTTTTTTGTTTAACTACGAGAGGAGTGACAGCAAATATGAGCAATTCTGAGGAGGTGCTAATGGTTCTAAAGGAACCATAAGTAGCATACTGAGTAGCATACAGAGCTAGTTTGACCTTGTTTCATGTGCAAAACAGGAAATTTTACATTGAACTGCAAACATTTGACGAATACCCACTTGCAAACTTGTGGGCACTCGAGAACTTTTGCAAGAGGACTCACTGTACACGGACCATCTACAATCCTACATGACAACAGATTTGCTCACACAGAGCTTTCACGATGTGTGTGTGTATATATCTATATATTTACATATATAATATATAAATCTCTATACAGTGGCGGCTCACATATGGCATGCTGCGAGGCGGTGGGGCGGGCGGGGGAGGAGCAGGGTGGGGGGTAGTAAACTCAGACATACGACGGAACGGAGGAAAGTACTTAAATAAATAACTAGAACTATTTACCTTGCGTGCGCTGCATCACCAACACGGCGATGCAGCACGTGCAAGGTAAATAGTTTTATTTATTTATTTAAGTACTTTCCTCCGTTCTGTCGTATGTCCGAGTTTACTACCCCCCACCCTGCCCCTCCCCCGCCTCACCGCCCCACAGCACGCCCTATGCGAGCCGCCACTGTCTCTATATATGCATATTTGATATATATACATATATATATATATATATACACAAATACAAATAGATAGATATATCCAGTGCTTAATTTGTAAAATTCACGATTGTCACGAGGCCACTGCAGCTTGCACCACCCATTGCCCCCACCTGTGCTGGCAATAACAACTACTAACCATGACACTACTACGAGGGTGACAGTTTGGACCATTCCAGGCTGCCCAAAGCTATACGAATGGCTTGGGCAATTGCTATCAGTCATTTTTAATGTATAAATAATTATTAAACAACTGCTGTTGTGCTCATTTCAAGAGAAGACAGACAGTGCCACAATGTGGTGGACTGTCATAAATACCGGTGCCGACAATTAAGTGCCAGTGCCAAACACCGGAAACCACCAGCTCAGATTAAGCACTGTATATATCGATAGATAGATAGATAGATAGATAGATAGATAGATAGATAGATAGATAGTCACCACTGTATAGTTATAGTTAGATCTGAGTTTCCATAGGAAGGGGTGTTTTTCTTAATTTATAACTCTGGTGCTTGGTTCTGTTTGATGAATCTTCATGAAACATTTTTTTAAAAAAAGGTTTATTCACCTCAGCTCCTTCCTGGAAAGTTCTGGTGAGATTCATCAAGTGGGGCCAAGAAAAAGGTGGGGGGAATATTTGTTTTCCCATGTTAATTCCCATAGGAAATTTTGGGACTAATACAAAAATCATTTGAACGGCATTACACCAAACTGGGCAAACAGTTAGAGCTTCACTCATAAAGGGTGTTTTTATGTTTATGTGCCTTATATATTTAAAACGACTGAACAAATTTAGATCTACTTATAAAAAGGCCCCTTTCCACCCCATGATCTATATTTATGCTAAGTTTCATTCAAATCCGTTCAGCCATTTACCTGCTATGTCTGTTTAAACTACACTCTACAATATGACACGCCACTCCACTCCACTGTATGACAAGCCATTTCACTCTATGGCAGTCCACTCCACTCTAGGACACTCCACTCCACGCCACTCCACTCTACGACATGTCACTCCACTCTACCACACGCCACTCCACTCGACGACACGCCACTCCACTCTAAGACACTCCACACTACTCCACTCTAGAACATGCTTTTCCACTCTGTAACATGTTTTCTCTACCACACGCCACTCCACTCTATGATATTCCATTCTATGTCATGCCACGCCACTCTGCTGTACTATACGCCACTCCAGTCTAAGACATGCCATTCCACTTAATGCCACCTTACTCCAATCTAGGGTCCTCCACTGTACTCCACTCTATGCCACTCTGCAACACTCTACTCCACTCTACTTCACTCTACTCTATCCCACTTGACTCTATGCCACTCCACGTTGCGCCTCTCCACTTTGCAATATGACACTGTATGCCATGACACTCTACGCCACTCCACAATAGGCTATTCCACTGTACTCCACCCCACTCTACTCTACCCCACTCTATGCCACTACACTCTACGCCACTCCTCTCGTTGACAGTCCTCTGGAAGAGCTGTACGATATGCCACTCTATAACAGCACACTCCACTCTACTCTGTCACACGCCTCTCCACTCTACTGTATGCCATGCCACTCCATGCCACAACACTGTACGCCATGACGCTGTACGCCACAATACTCTATGATACAACACTCTATAACACAACATTGTATGACACTCCACTCTACGCCACTCAACTCTATGCCACTCCACTCTACTTCGCTATATGACAATCTACTCCACTGAATGACATTCTACGTCCCTCCATTCTACCAACTCTACTCCACTCTATGGCACCTCACTGTACAACACTCTACTCCAGTCTATGCCACTGTAGAACACTCTACACCACTCAATGGCACCTCACTGTACAACACTCTACTCCAGTCTATGCCACTGTACAACACTCTACACCACACAATGCCATTCTACCACACTGTACATCCCTCTACGTAACTCTCTGAAAGCGACTCCACTCCATTTTACGCAGCTGTACTCTATGACACACTACTCCACTCTACGTCACTCCACTTTCCACCACTCTATGCCACTCAACTCTATGACACTCCATACCACTCCACTGTACCACACTCTACTCTATTCTATGCCCCTCTACTCTACAACACCTACTTCACTCTATGCTACTCCACTCTATGACACTTTCTGACACTCTATGACACCATACTCCAGTCCACCCTATGACATGCCACTCCACTCTATGACACACCCTCCACTCTATTGTATGCTACTCTACTGCCCTCCACGCCACACTGTTGTATGACACGCCACTCCACTCGATGACACTTTATTCCACTCTAAGCTATGCCACTCAACTCAGCTCCACTCGACTCTATGACACTCACCTCACTCTACGCCACTGTACGCCACTCCACTCTATGCCGCTCCACTCTACATCACTCTACTCCAATCCATGCAATTCCTCTCTAATCCACTCTACGCAACTGTACGGCACTCTACTCCACTCTATCCCACTCTGTGAGACTCTACTCCACTCTATGCCACTCTACAACACACTACTCCACTGTACCACATCGATGTAGCTCCACCCCACTTTATTCCACTCTACTTTATGACACACTACTCCACTCTAGTCCACTACTCGACTCTACGCCACTCTACTATGCCACTCCACTCTGCCACACTCTATGAGACCCTCCTCACTCTACTCTAGCAACTCAACTCTACAAAACTCTACTCCACTGAATGCCACTGCACTCTACTCCACTCTATGACACTTTGCAACACTATGTGACATGCCACTCCACTCCACTGTACACCACACCATTTCAGTTTATGACACTTTACTCAACTTTATGCAATGCTACTCCACTCTACTCCCTTCCACACCACTCTATTCTACGACATGTGGCTCAACTCTAAGACACTTTACTCCACTCTACACTGCTTTACTCTACTCCCCTCTATACAACTCCACTCTATGACCCTCCATTCTTCACAACGCTACAACACTCTCCTTCATTCTACTCTATGACACTCCACTCAATGACACTCCACTCCACCCTATGCCACTCCACTTTACAACACTCTGCTCCACTTTATACCACCCCTAGAGCACTCTGGCTTGATGACACTCCATTTAACGGCAATCTACTGTATGACACTCCACTGTACTCTATGACATGCTAACTCACTCTCTGCCATTCTACTCTAGAAGACTCTACTCCACTGAATGCCCCTCCACTCTACACAACTCTACTCCACTTTATTCCACTCCATGAGACTCCACTCTATGACACTCCACTCTATGTTACGCCACTGTACTCTGCGATATGTCACGTCGCTCGATGGCACTCCACTCTAGAAGACTGTACTGCACTGTATGCCCTTGCACTTTACACCACTGTACTCCACTCTATGACACTCCACTCTACGACACTACACGTTACAACACTCTCCTCCACTCGACTTTCGACAGGCCACTGTATTACACTCTACTCAACTGTACTCCACTCTATGCCACTGCACTCTACCGTGTTATACCCCACCCTATGCCACTCTACTCAATGATACTCCACTCGATGATACTCTGCTCAATGACACTCCTTTTGACGACACTCCACTCAATGGCACTCCACTCTATGATTTGAAACACATTTTTATGAAAATATCAAAAATTTAGATTCAATGGGAAAAAAAACTTAAACTACACAAACATTACAAATTCTAAATTTATAGTTATAGCTTACAGTCATTACTTGTGACCAGTCAGAAACATCCTATAACCAGTGCACCTCCGTACCCAGTGTTGTGAACTCACTAGCCACACAACATTAGCTATAACTTGGCACTCTACCATGCATAGTGTTCTCGTAAATTATTTCATTAGACATGTCATAAGCCTTGCTAATAATGCTATCATTTAACATGCTATAAGTGATGTAACATGAAAGGTTATAAGCAGTGCATGGAGAAGGCACGAGTTACAGATAATGTTGTGTGGCTAGTGAGTTCACAAAACAGTGTAGAGAGGTGCGTGAATTATAGGATGTTTCGGACTGCTCATCTGAGTCCCTACCATACTTACTCCATCATGATTAGAATTTGAGCCTAACCCGTACCCGCAGGCTACACTTCTTTCCCAACTCACTCCAGACACTTAATCCCCGTTTGGTGGCTAAGCTCCTCCTACAGAGATAAGTTATTTTCATACTTCTTTGTTTTACTTGAAGGAGAGTGAAAGTTGATGAATTGATGGATCAGAGTGACCATTGTGAAAACACAGAGCCTTAATGCAGGAATGTGGACCTCAATCTAGACTCTTGCACATATTAATTTTGCTCACTTGTTTAAGTCCAATATTGCACACAGTGTTATGTCTTTGTGGAGACCAACACACACAGTTACATATTTCAACATAATACACTAAACCCTATATCACTAAAGGTGGCAACGAAGAATATAAAGAAAACTGAATTGTTTCCATGCTTTTAAACAGCTGACATAGGATTTTCATAGTTATTTATTTCACAGCTATAGCAACACTTGTTGCCCAACGGAATCTTCAGGGCTCGTTTACTGCCTAATGCCAACATAGACACAGGACAGTATTAAACAACGAATTACACAATGCAGTTCGAGCAGGATATTAGAGAGAACAGAGTGGGAAAAATGTGGGTAGACTCCTCAAATTTCATGAACGTGAAAAAATAATGGATTCTCTGTGAGAAAAAAATAAAAATAAAATAATTAGCTCTGTAACACCACGGGATAAGTGTGCAAGTGCTCTCTGGGTTTCCGTGTGAAGTACAAAACCAGGGAAAGGTATTTGAAACAGTAACTGTTAAAAATAGACCCCTGAAAGAGTGAGAGTAGAAGGCGGAGGGACACACACATGTGGTGAACACAAACCTTCATATGGGTGAATAGAGTTATGAGTTAACCCACCTCTGTTAAGAAGGAAACTGAAACCAGCAAGAAACCGAATACAGCTGGGGTATAAAAGGTGGGAACATTGAAGATTTGCAGAACAATGTCATGATCTAAACCAGAATAGCTAACTAGTATGGCAGGTAGCTATCGCTTCACCTACCTAACTGGAGAGCTTCTCTTTGGCCTACGCATCACCATATTGTGCATACATGGCGCTCCTTGAATATTGCTGTTTTAGACCAAGCAAAAGGATGCCTTCTTTCTCACACACCTGATAGTTCTAAAACTAAATATTAATGATTCATATGTTGTTATATTTTTTATAATTAAATATTTTTATTAAGAAGGTCTACACATAGTGGCTGCAGCATTGATCAGATCACATTCAAGAATATGTCATGGAAGTTCGTGTTTTGTATTTCTATTAAATGTGGAAAGTGCGCTTACATGGGTGTGCCTTTAAATCACTCACACTGTGTGTGTTTACTTTAAAAATCTAAAAGGCTAAACCAGGGTACTTACAAAGAGTACTTCATGAATAAATTGGATTACAGAACAGAGCTCGAAAGAAAGTTCAAAGCAGAGTTAATCTGTAATTTAGAGGATGCAAAAGTTTACAGTGCAAAACACTTAGGCCCCTATGTAACAAAATGTTTACCCATTTCGCTCCTATGGGGAAATACGTGATACATGAGGGCCTTAATTACTGGGACTATCAACATTGCTTGTTCATCACTCTCCAAACAGAACAGGCAAGGCGGACTATGGACTGTGAGATGTGCTGGCATTCTTCAGGGGTGGGTCTGGGCTGTGTCTGTTGACGTCTAACTCTGGGTATTGTTTATAGGATTTGTTTTTAAATGTAGTGTGGTGAACGGATGGTTACAAAGTGAAACACATCCTCAAACAGTCCATCAGCATGCATGGCATGCATCAATGATGGACGTGTGAATGAGTAAAGGTATCAAATATAGTGCATAGAAGGTGAGAGCATGTCCAACTAAGTTCTCATAGAATGCCAATGTGTAATATACAGAGGGATGGTTTGAATTGGGATCCGGGTCCGACCTTAAAGACAGTGATGTAATTATGTCAGCACTAGATTAATGTTGGAGAAATAAAATCACAGCTCGTTCAATATCCTCAAATGACAGGCAAGCTCGTCTCCAGTGGTCTTAGCCATGATGCCAAATCTAAACAAGCATTTGCAATGCAATATATCTCGCATTTGTTAAAGTTAGAGCTGTTGGAGTTGAAAATGACAAATTTTGCTTTTTTATACCAATGGCAATAGTGCTATGCAAATATAATTACTCAACTGCAAATAAAAATCAAAAGTAAAAAACATTGTCATTTTCAATGCCAACAGCTCTAATTTTAACAAATGCAAAACCTATTGCATTGCAGATACTTGTTTAATACTTCTTGTGACTACTGTACAGAAAGTAAACCAAAAATTGCATGTGACCATCGCTATGAGGGCATGACCATCACATTGTACTTAAAAATATATAATGTTCCTGCTTTGGTCGTTCATATTTCAACAGTAACTTATATTTTATACATTATATTTTATGCATAGCAAACACAACCAGTTGTTCTGTTTCGTACTGTGGTAAATAACAGATGGGATTCAGGGGCGGCTCCTCTGCTATGGCGGAGGAGCGTCGCCCCACTTCTTTCTCGCAGTGCGAGAAGCCAAAACATAAAATGGTAATAACTTTTAGTTATTACCATTTTATGTTTGCTTTGCGGACGGGTGGGCGGGGCTGCTCTGCTCTCCGAGCCGGGGCAGGGGAGGAGTGGTTTGCCCACTCCTGAGTGCGCAAAGACTGTTTGGTCGGCCCTCTCGGGCAGCCCAAACCAGTCATGCGCACTTTGCCCTTCTCCATGCAGGCTGCATTTCAGCCTGCATGGAGAACATGCCCACCCCTCTAGTCCCTGGCTGAGCGCCGTATCACGACGCTCCAGACCAATCACAACGCTGCATGCAGCGTTGTGATTGGCTTCGGGGAGGGAGCCTGGCTGCCTGCTTCCTGTTCCTGTCGGAGGCAGGAGAGCAGGAGCATAGAAGACGCGGGACCCGGCAGAAAGGTAGGTTTTTAATATTTATTTTTAAAATGATGTCCCCTCCGCGTGACCCCCCCCTCCCCGTGCGACCCCCCCACACCCGCCCCCACCCCACCCGCGAGCCATGCCGGCCACTACTGATGGGATTATAGCTCAAATCAATGATTATCATACTATTGACCTGAAAAGGATGAAAAGTTCACTCTAAAATGTCATGGTTCACATCCATGCAGGGATCCTGCACTCAAATGTCAGATATGTGTGCTAGAATCCTCAAGATTACTCGTTGGCCTATTGATGCAGTTTTGTCCGTTCCTAGAAAAACCTTAACTTGAACCCCCATTTTTAACTTCAAAGTGCATTCATTATAACTTTTGCTGCTTGAGAGACACACATAGAGGAAGGAAGCCAGCTAGGCATAAATGGAGGGAGGAATGAGGGAAGGAAAGAAAAGGATGTAAGAAAGAAAGAAAGAAAAACATAAAAATGAAAGGAAGGAAACAAGAATGCAATAGAAAAGAAATAAGAAAGGGTGGGAGCTGGAACAGAAAGAAAGAAAGAAAGAAAGAAAGAAAGAAAGAAAGAAAGAAAGAAAGAAAATAAATGAAATGTGAAATACGATTATGGGGTCGAAAGGAAGATCGCATGGTTGACAGAACAGGTGCAAGAAATAGATTTGTGCAAATAACAAACCTTGAAATGTGCTCAGTACAACATACAATATAGGTTAGAAAACCTCTGCTCTCATGCAGTAGATAGAAGCAAAGGTGTTGGCCTTAAGGATTACATTTAGCATAAAAGTCTCAGAAATTAAGGTGAGTAGAGAAAGTGACTCAGAGAATGCATATCACTGCATGTATCAGGGGCATGCTGGTTCCCTAAACGAAGAGCACGGTGCAAGGCCATTTTCTGACCAAAAGAAGAAAAGAAAAGCATTTCTGAGAAGCAGAGAGCCGCTCATCACACATGCATGCCCGGTGCGAATGGAGATCCCCCATAATCTTTTGTAAGGGGTCAAAAATTTACATATTGGCTTTTGCCATTCATCACAAAGTGCAGGAGAAAGATATGCCTCACATGATAACCAGGCAACTTAGTGAGTAGTACGAGAAATTAAAAGCAATTAATCAGTGGATCAAAGTTAGATTTATGAGAATTATTCTCTTGGAAACGTATAACAAGTCAAATAAACAACTGAATCATACACAGAAAAAGTAACATTGCAAGACATTGCATAAAAAACAAACACGAAAATTACCAGAGTGCCACAGAAGTTGTGTCCGTCACCAAAATCGTGTTTAAAGTTAAACTTCATGATAAATTCCGCACCATTAAAGTCCCAATTAATAATTTGTAAAGAAAAACATACTGGTGGCATCCTTAGTTAATTTGTCCATACGTGCTATTTAACAAAGAAAAGCAGGGTGCTGGGTTCATGAGATAGCATAATTATAACTTCTATTATTGCCTTCTGCTTGATACTGCTTGTGTTATTGATATTGAGCACCTATATCAATGGTAATGATTATCGGCCTGCGGCAAGGGAGCGCAATAACTTTGAGAGGGAACTGTAGTGGGGGTTGAAAAAACACCACGAGGCATATTTCGACTGAAAAATAACTGCAGTTCTTGGTGGAACGAACTGTTTGTAACTTCTAGCGGTCGGCTCTGTTCGCTGCTGTTCCCGTTCTTGGGTGTATTTCTAAATGGGGAAAATTGTGGGCTTGTAGGAAGGGAGTGCGATGACTTAAGCCCTCGGGTTGGTGGGAAATGTAATGCTGGTCGGACAGTCTCGAGTTATTGATTGAGTTTGAGAGCATAGGTGTGGAAAAGTCAAGTTTAATACCAATGTACTATAGAGACTGTACAGAAGTCAATCACTGCACATAGGTCCACTTAGTCAACAGGTTCAGCATCCATCAGCAATGGGCCCATGGATGTCAAGCATTCTAGGGCACAAGGAGGTTGGGTTGCTCCAGAGGCAGCCTTCTTCCCAGTCCCTCAAAACCCCAGAAAGAGGTGCCTATCATAAAACGTTAGTAAGAAGAAGGTCACAAGGATGACCTTCGCTATTAGCGGGACCAGTTCATGAAATTAAAAGTATTGACCCTGTTCCCAAATTACCCACTACTGGAGTTTCCACTGCTGGCAGGTTTGTTTGTACAATGGATTGCCTTAAACACCAGGAAGTGAATATGTGTGGTGCACCCTGCTGTGTGCACTAGAATGCTGACCGCGTTTTGAGCTGCGCAGCCTGATACACAACAACAGAGGCAAAAGGAAAACATTTTAAAAAGTAAAACAAAAAAAATAAAAAGTGGAGGAGGGGTGGACAAGGCAGAGTCCCAGAAGAGCGAGGACGAATGGAGAGAGCGAGGAAGAGTGGAGAGAGCGAGGAGAGGCAGACAGCCTGCATGTTCCAGCGCTAGATTTGCAAGTTTTAACACTTTTCCTTTACTGAAGTAGTCCCAAAAGGAAGAAAAAAACAGCTACAGCATAAGGGAATTGTAGTTGGACGGTTTCCCAAGTAGAAAACGGAAATGATGTATTGGAGTGCCAACCAATAAGGACGCACCAAAGAAGACCGATGCAGACATGAACCAATGGTAAGCAGGAGGCGGAATTTCCCTCTGTAGGTTGATTACAGCAGGTCTTGCAGACAGCGCATTCGCGCTGCCAAGGCTCGACCTAAAAAGGAAATAGGCTCCCAACCCCTGTATGGTCATAATTTGGGTGAAGTGGGTCCTTCAGGCCGCTGGGACCTAGTGCCACTGCACCTGCTGCACTAACTATAAACAATGCTCTTGCATCCTAGAAAAGTTGTACCCTAAAGGACCTTGGGAAGGGCCAAGCAAAATAGCTTTGTTAACGTGTATATTCTGGAAGAGGTGTGGACCTAAGGTGAGGCATCCATAAGGGAATTCATTATTAGATGGTGTAAGATCTGGAAAAGGCATGTTCGGTGGAGTTGGGGGTTTACTCTAGGAATGGTGGGGTAAACTGGAAGAGGGCTTGGCCATTTGACGCATCATTTAAAACCATTTTATGGACAATGCCTCCCATCTTCTGATGTTATTGGTGATGATATGTTATGGTCGACATAGGAAATACACTGTGGTACAGTAATGGTTGAGTGACGGCCCTAATATCATCATTTCATTATATGTCTGGCTTTGACATCAATCTATAAGTTACCTCACAAAGAATTTGGACAATGTACACAATAAGCCAATTTTGCAGTATAGTGGATGATAGATTAGCAGAAAACACAACCGATGAAATACGAGACAGTTGTAGGTCTCCAACTGCGCCTCTTTTACTACCAGCCTTGCTTCTCGTAAGCAAGGACTATAAGCACAAAGTGTGTGTTTACACACAGCTTTCAGTTTTTCGAAACACATAAATAATAGGCATTGTCATTTACAATGCCAATAGCTCAAACTCTCGCAAATGCAAGACCTATTGCATGGCAAATGCTTGTTATGTATTTGTTTTTTAACACATCCTGTTGTCCCTTTAAGGACAACAAGCTGCATTTAAAAAAAAAAAAAAGTAGCTTTATTTAAAAGCAAACACAGACATGGTGCTCTGCTGACCCCAGCACGCCACCATGCCTGTGCATGTAGCAAATCGTAGTGGGTCACAATATATGACCTACCCCATTGATTTTAATGAAGCAGATTAAATTAAATTGAGGACCAACCTATTAGTACATAGGTTGGTTCTCAAAATACGAATGGATTTGTTAGAAGTTGGTGCGCAAATTGCGACCACTTTTAACAAATCCATGTTGTACATTCCATTTAAGGAATCGCAAACTTCAAATCGTTATTTGTTGTAATTTACGATTCCTTAAATGGAGTCTTTGTGCATGAAGCCCATAGATTTGACTATTTTCTCAAAAAATAGAACGTAGCAATTAATTCAAGAAACAGGATACAGAGGATCACATAGCATGAGTCCAAGTTTCCCTGCATCGAGGGTTGATGAATATAAAGCATTAATCTATCCCTACACTAACACTAAATTGACATCCCTACTTAAGCATCTTCAGGGAAAAGAAATTAAAGGTGTCAGCATGTGGAGTCTCCCTAAGAAGTCTCTCCACCATCAATGGGTCAATAGCATAAAGCTATTGAGACAGAGCTTGTTCAAAGGTGCTCTCTCTCTCCGAAGGCAGAAGGAGAAGTGGGCTTTCCCTACTCCCAACAACACAATATTGAAGAGAACTTTCCCAAGATCCTTTGCAAGTCACGCCATCCGCTCTGGGTACCGTCCTAAAGGTAGTTTTCCATTGGACAACGGTGTTCTTCTTCTCACATTTGCCCTTGGTTTCCAAGCCTTTTCCTGTGCGAAGGACAACGGCCTTCCTTTATCGATTCAGACCGTACAATGTAACTTTTTCTCTCCTTGCATGACTAATAAAACAAAGACATTATTCTAGCTAACAAGAGCACTTCTTTCACCTGCAAAACAAAATGTGAGAAAGAACGAATTCCACAGCACGCATTAAATTCAAACTGTAAATTCTAAAGCGAGAGCTTCCAGGGAAAATGCGTTTCAGGCCTATAAGATTCAGCTAACATAAGATAATGGCATGTGAGCTTTACGAATGAGGCACATTCGATTAACGCATTTGCCTACATGTAGGCAACAAATTAATAAACAGTTTAATAAATGAATGATGGTCAGTTACACAACACAAACACTTCACGTCGATCTTTGCTGCTAGTCACATTCAGTTTCTAACTTAATTCTCCAGGTTACTATTTAATGGCCTAAACACATCACGTTTCATGTTATTACATTTCAAAATTCTAAAACCCTACAAATAAAGGTAGATTTCCGCTACATCACAAGCATTATTAAAGCCAATAGATTTGGCCCTGGCTGCTAGCCTTTTGGCTTTGTCAGTCCTTGTTTTGTTTCATCATGTTTTTGTTTTTTTTAACTTTACTGTTGGGGAAGCTGCTAACAGTCTCAAAAAAGTGGCTAAAAGCAAAAATATTTTTGGGTGTCTAAAAGGACACCTTGCCATAATAGTCCAAGAAAAACAAGGTGACTACTTTGTGTTCTGAAGAGGCAGAATGCTGTGGCTCATAGTGAAGTTAGTCAACGGATGAAGTGGGCTGACCCAGTGTGCCATGCTGTATGTTGTAGTGGGTTGAAAAAAAATGTGAATGGCTAACTGATAAAGAGGGCTGGCTCAAGGCCACAATAGGTAAGTGTAGTAAGCTGGCTCTGTATATACTATCCCAAAATGAGGTATAGTGTGCACAGAGTCCAGTGGAACCCCAAAGGTAGGCAGAGGTAAAAGTAGATAGCGCCTTACTCTCTATTTGTGGTAGCGTGGGCGAGCAGTAAGGCTTTATCAGAGGGTAGTGTTAAGCATTTGTTGTACACACTCAATCAGCAAATGATGTCACACACTCAAAGACTGAACTCAGACCAATTTGTATTGTATTAAAATATTATTTATTTTATTTCTAGAAGCAAGCCAAGCCTGGCACAGGTAAGTGAAATAAATACTTTGCAAAATCCTATGTAGTGATTTACAATTGAATGCAGGTTCAAAAGCAGTTGATTGAGATACAGGTAAGTCAAAATGTCGAAATTACTTTTTAGTTACTTTACAGATTACTTTGTATGTTACTTTTCAGATTACTTTTTAAGTTACTTTTTCTACTCAGTGTGATATGCCTAGATATCACACTGGGACATTTCCTAGAGAAAAGGTAAGTAAATCAGTTTTTGTACAGTTGCAGTTTTTCAGGTTTCCATACAAATCAACTCCACACTTAGAACATTTTTCAAGGAAAAAATAGTCAATGTATTCCTATGGAGAGAAATTAAGTTATCGGTTAACAGGTAAGTACTTTGTTGTGGGAGCTGGTATTCCGGGGTTAGAACCAGGGTTCCCCCAGGGTCAAGAATGCACCCTTGAAACACCCTCAGCAGCACTAGGGCGGCCGGGTGCAGAGTGCTGAGGCCCAATGTTATCCAATGGGGGATAGGGGGCCTCCGGTTGGTGGGTGCTCTTGAGCAGGCCACAAGGTTGTGGGAGCAAAGCTCCTAGGGTTTAGCTCAGGGCAAAGAGGTATCCAGTTTAGCACAAAAGATGCACCCACAGCGGCACAGGGGTGGCCGGGTGTCGGGTGCTGTTTTGGCATAGAGTGCCCTATTGTTTTCAATGGAGGTTGCCGGTTTGGGATTTTGGCTGCCGGCTCGGTCCAGGAAGACTTCCGGGAGGAACCAACAGCTGGGCAGGTAAGTTGGAGGGCTTGGGGACGTAGGTGCACCTCAGGTTCTCTTCTCCAAGGCGCAGGGTGGCTGGATGCAGGGGTGTCTTTTGAGGTCAGATTTCACCTTACCGAGCAACTTGCGGTTGGGGGGGTCTCTGTGCAGAGGCTGCAGGCGACGTCGGGGAGTCCTGGAGGGGTCAACTCACGGTGGACTCGGATTCTGGAGTGCTGGGGGACCTTGCTGGGACCGGTGGGCCACTCGAACTCAGGCCGTTGGCGACGGGTGCAGTGGTGGTTCCAGGCGTCGGGTTTCTTTGTCCTCAGCAGGCTCAGAGTCTGTCTTGGGAGTTTCTTTTGAACAGAGCTGCTGTTCACAGGAGATCCGGTCTTTGTGGAAGGCAGTCAGTCCTCCCAGGGGTTCTGGAGGTCGCTATCTGCAGGACAAGGTGACTTTTGGCGCAGCATCTCTGAAAACTGCAGAGGGGCCGGTAGGGCTGGGGCCAAGTCAGTTCTTCTCTGCAGTCTCCTCTGCTGGGCTTCTTCTTTCGTCCTTCTTCTTCGTAGGTTGCGGGAATCTCTCTTCTTGGTTCAGGGCTGACTCATAAATACTGTATTTATGGGGCGTTTTAGGGGTCTCGAGGTCAGTAGCCAATGGGCTACTGACCTTAGGGTGACTACACCCTTGGTGTGCTCACCCCACGTGGGGGAGTGGGCACAATCCCTAATCCTGAACAGAGTGGGCTTCATCTCCGAGCAGACCTGCTTTTAGTACCGTTTTGCTTTTATAACCGTTTCCCTTTTAAAATTGTAAAACTGTTGAAATGTAAATTGAATTTGATGTTATTTTAAAAACTTGGGCACAGACCTGTCTCCAACTCACGGGGCATTCCTCCTCACCACTTCCGCTTCATGGACGCGGTCTAGTTGCCACGGGGGAAGTCAGCTGCTGCTGCCTGCAGGGCTGATTGGCGGGGAGGGACGAGGGACGCATTAAAGTAACGCGCTGGAGCGCACGCACAGCACAGAGAAGATGCGCTGCAGCATCCCAGGTGGAGCGTGTATAATTGAACCCCCGAGCAGACCTTCTTTTAGTACCGTTTTGCTTTTATTACCGTTTCCCTTTTAAAATTGTAAAACTGCTGAAATGTAAATTGAATTTGATGTTATTTTAAAAACTCGGGCACAGACCTGTCTCCAACTCACGGGGCATTCCTCCTCACCACTTCCGCTTCACGGACGCGGTCTAGTGGCCACGGGGGAAGTCCACTGCTGCTGCATGCAGGGCTGATTGGCGGGGAGGGGCGAGGGACGCATTAAAATAACGCGCTGGAGCGGACGCGCAGCACAGAGAAGACGCGCTGCAGCATCCCGGTGGTGCGTGTATAATTGAACCCCCGAGCAGACCTGCTTTTAGTACCGTTTTGCTTTTATTACCGTTTCCCTTTTAAAATTGTAGAACTGCTGAAATGTAAATTGAATTTGATGTCATTTTAAAAACTTGGGCACAGACCTGTCTCCAACTCACGGGGCATTACTCCTCACCACTTCCGCTTCACGGACGCGGTCTAGTGGCCACGGGGGGAGTCAGCTGCTGCTGCCTGCAGGGCTGATTGGCGGGGAGGGGCGAGGGACGAGAGACGCATTTAAATAATGCGCTGGAGCTGATGCGCAGCGGATGCGCGCAGCGGGCATGCCGCTGGCGCGCCTAAGGCAAGCCCGTCTGTGCCCGTCCGCGCCCGACCGGGACCAGGGGCCAGGACCCCTGGCCTAACCCTGTCATACTCCGGGGAAGAATTAAGGGCTCTAGAGTGCAGGGACGTTCCCCTGGAGCCACAGGTTGAGAGTCTACTCCTGGCCGAAGAACTCCTCACTACACAGAGGGGGGGAGAGGACAGAGACACACCTCCCCAGACCCATAAGGGCAAAGACCCCAGCCATAGTAAGCACCTAAAAATATCAGTACTCAATACACGCTCACTCCAGAAACACTGCCTAGAGATTCTCACTCTCCTGCAAGAAGACTCTCCCGACATCCTCGCACTTAATGAAACATGGCTTGACGGTGACTCAGAGCCGAACATAGTAGCAGCACTACCCGCAGGGT
The DNA here is from genome assembly GCA_963921515.1 of Calotriton arnoldi. Taxonomy (NCBI): domain Eukaryota; kingdom Metazoa; phylum Chordata; class Amphibia; order Caudata; family Salamandridae; genus Calotriton; species Calotriton arnoldi. The sequence continues at coordinate 1,481,672 of CAWUFW010002089.1, forward strand.
ATGATGCCTTATGGCACAATAGGCTAGACGGGAAAAGAGGAGGTGGGGGTTGCGATACTATACAATAATAGGCTAACAATAGAAACATTGGCTGGGGAAAATCCGGAAGGAGCCGATATTTTAGTGGCCAAAGTATGCACCAACACCTCATGTATGGCAATAATGGTGGTGTACCGGCCCCCGCGAGCGCCCCCACGGTTCATTGACCACCTTACCGAAATTGTCACCGATCTACGCTCACGGTTTCAGCAACTCCTGGTGGTGGGGGACTTTAACTACCACTGGGACCGGAAACCGAGAGACACACAGGCCCAACAGCTAGAGGACACTATGTCTGCACTGGGACTACAGCAACTGGTGGACAGCCCCTCCCACGAGAAATGCCACACCTTGGATCTCATCTGGTCCACTCAGCCACAGGTTACTCTGGTAGATACTATTCCCTGTGGTTGGTCAGACCACTACTTGATTAATCTCCAGATCTCCCAAGATAGTCGCTACATGCGCCCTCCCTCCACATGGAAGATGGTGCGTAGTTGGAACAAAATTGAGGAAAAGAGGTTGGGGGATACTCTGCGCGACCAAGGAATTCTGGGCCAGAGGACCTCGAAGAGAGGAGTGAATCTATCTCCAACCAACTGAGAGCAGCCATCAACAGGCTAGCGCCAGCCCATAAATTTAGAGTGGAAAACAAGGGGAAGGGAGGCCCCTGGTTTACGGAAGAGCTAAGGGGACTGAAACTGACCCTCCGTCAGTACGAAAGACAGTGGCGGAAAGCCTATGAGCCGCAGGCACTCATAGAGTATAAGTCCAGACTGACTACCTATAAAAAATGTATCCTTAGAAGAAAGGCCGAATTTTATGAATCTTGGATTATGAAGGCAGATAATAAACAAAAAGAAACCTTCAAAATCCTGAAGGAGCTTAGCCAAAAGCAGATGCAAGAAGCTCCCACCAGCCAGGAACACTGTAACAGGTTTCTGACCTTCTTCCTAGACAAAGTAAAAGACATCCTAACAGACATACACAATACCCCCATTAACCAGCACTCCTTAGCCAGGGCAGAGCCACAGAGTGACATGGTAGAATCGATCACCTCCTTCCCAAAGCTGGACCATAAGTCTTTGCACCACATTGTGACCAGAATCAAGTCAGGCTCGCCCGCTGATCCTTGCCCACCAAGGATTTTTAAGCTAGCCCTCCCTGCAATTGAGGGAGAAGTCCTCTCCCTGATTAACCTTTCGCTAGAAACAGGGAAGGTCCCCAGGAATTTTAAAGAAGCCAGAGTAATCCCCCTACTCAAAAAAATGGGAGCAGACACCACCAACATGAAAAACTTCAGGCCTATCCCCCAACTTCTTTTTCTGGCTAAAATAATGGAACAGCATGTCCTCAAAACTCTATCGATGTTTATGGAAGAACATCAACTACTTGGGGACAGGCAGGCAGGCTTTAGAGCCCACCACAGTACCGAGCTGGTGATGCTGTCAGTACTGGACGAAATCAGGCTAACAGCTGACAGCAAGTAGCAGTGCGCCCTGGACCTGTCGGCGGCGTTCGACACGGTCAACCACTGTCAACTCTTGACAAGAATCACGGACATTGGTATCTGTGGGAGGATACATCAATGGATTACCTCCTTCCTGACAGACCGTACCCTAAGAATTCAGATGGGTGATTGTGTATCCAACAGAGGGTGAATAACCTGTGGAGTCCCTCAAGGGTCAGCACTGTCCCCACTTCTGTTTAACATCTATCTCAGACCACTAGTGAGGGACTTGGCCCGGATGGACTGCCAGGTGTTTAACTACGCCGAAGACATGCAAATTATTTTACAAATTGACAACACCCCACAATTGCGTACAAGACACACTCAGATATGTGGTGAACTGGATGAAGGCCAACTCACTTAAGGTTAACCCAGATAAAACGGAGGTACTGGCCATCACTACGGGCAGCAACCCGTGGACCTACCAATTCTGGCCACAGGAGCTGGGAGACACACCGTCTCCAGCCCCAGTGGTAAAGAGCCTGGGTATTAAAATAGATGCTAAACTCTCACTGACCAACAAAGTGTTCACCGTGATTGGGACCTGCTTGGGCCTCATGAGGCATTTAAGGAAACTGTCACCCCTCCTTTCATTTTCCACCATGCGGACGGTGGTGACCGCATTGATCATGTCGCGACTAGATTATGGTAATGCGCTTTACATTGGGCTACCGGATAAGCTGCTAGGCAAGCTACAGGTTGTGATGAATGATGCAGCCAGGCTGATCTTTAGGCTCCCCAGACACACACGGGCCACTCCACTGCTGCAAAAACTTCACTGGCTCCCCATCAAACAGAAGGCTAGATTCAAGGGCCTATGTATCGCCCCCACAAGGCCATGTATGGACAGGCCCCAAGGAACATCAAAGAGCGCCTGGGGAAATACATCCCCAGCCGCACCCTAAGGTCATCCGTGGGTGGCCAGCTAGCCTACCCACGGTTCAACTACATGACTAAAGGAGGGCGAGCCTTCTCTGTCCTCATCCCGCAACTTTGGAATAAGTTGCCGGACCACCTCCGATTCGAACAAGCCCTGCTCCCTTTCAGGAAGAAACTGAAGACCCTCCTCTTCACTGAGGCCTGGGCCTAACGCAGACTGATCAGGGGTTAACATTTACTCGGGGCGGCTGTGGCTATTCTCTCTCAGCGCTTAGAGACCTGCCGGTATTAAGCGCTCTACAAATCACAATTAACATTAACATTAACATCTCGCCTCCCCCACCTGAGGGGTGGGGTTGGCAGAGGTGGGCACAACTTCTGGGCTGTGCTAATTTTTCCTGCCTGTCCTCCCGCCGAAAAAGAGGGTAGACAGGAAGGGGGCCTGCTCCTGATAGCAGGAGAGGCTGGGGGTCGCATTATAAAGGCGGCAAGGTCTTTGAAGCTCCCCTGCCACAGATGGCTCTTCCTGGCCTGGGGGAGGTGTGATCACCTCCTCCCAGGAAAGGCTTTGTTTCTGTGCTCAGGGAGCGAAGGCTCCCACCCCAGGGGTCCAGAACATGTCTCGTGGTGGCAGGCTGGTGTGTACCAGTCAGGGAACCCACCAGAGGCTGGTCGTTTTTCAGGGGGCATCTCTAAGATGCCCTCTGAGTGCATTTTTCATTTAATCCCACACTGGTATCAGTGTGGGTTTAATGTGCTGAGAAGCTTTATACCAAACTTCCCAGTTTTCAGTAAAGCCATTATGGTGCTGTGGAGTTCATAATGACAAACTCCCAGCACCATATACTCTTAGTGGCATTACTGCACTTCCAATGTCTAAGAATTGGTCAGACACTGTAGAGGTACAGGGCTCATGCACCTGTACCCTAACCACTGGTACAGTGCACCCAGCTAGAGGGGTGGCTGGCCATTTGCCAGGGCAGTGGGTTGTAGGCATGGCACACAGGGATGTGTGCCATGTCAACTCTTCACTTTGTCCTGCACTAAAACACGCAGCCTGCAAGGGTAGTGTGTGTGTGTAAAGGTTCAGGGCCTCTAAGGGTGGTACAATAAGTGCTGCAGCCCTTAGAGGCCTCCCCTGTCCACAGTGCCCTTGGTACCCATGGTACCTTTTACAAACGACTGACATTGGGCCAGAGAGGTGCCAATTGGGGGTAAAAGGTACAGTTTTGGGAAAGAACACAGGCCCTGGGAACCTGATTGGCAGGGACCCAGGGCACATAGAGTTAAAGTGCATCAGTAGTCTGGCAAAAAGTGGGGGGTTACTGCAACAGAAACCCAGCTTCCTACAGTAAGTATATTATAAATATAATTTTGGTAAAATCAAAAGCTAATACAAGGCCTAAAAAACTAAAAAGGATAAAAACCAGCAAATAACTTAATACCTTTCAAGTAAAAAGAGCCTAGAAATGCAATAATTTTCTTTTTCAACTTCCTCCCAATGGAGAAGGCTGTCTGAATCATTGTGCAGTTCGGAATTAATTGAGGTGCATTATCACCGACACGAGGTGTTCATTTTTTATTTAACTAAACAGTCCTGATTCCTACCAGTACAGTAGTAAGATGTGAAAGATAGCAAGAGCAACGAGGTACAACTTTTGGAAAGCAGAATTTCCTGAGCCAGAATTTATGAGGTGAAATGCCGACAAAACACAGCGTTTGCCTCCACTCCAGTCCATTTCCAGCTCTGTATTTTCCATCGCTTACTAATGTGAATATTTGGGTTCTTTCCTATCACACAATTGTAAATGAGTGAGGGCTGCAGGTCTCTGATGCCAGAAACTGTGCCAACATGCTTAGAGAAAGCCAAGAAAAACAGGCTTTAGTTTTATCTCTCTGTATACTTTGGCATTTATACCTCAGTCAACCTGCATCTGCTATTGGGCTTACACTTTATTGCCCTTTATTTGAATAAATAAATATCAGAGTATCACACAAAGCTGACTAGCTGCACATATTCATCTACCGTGTCCCTGAGGATCCATACAGCTGAATCGTTAGTGAATACCCACAAACAGTGAGAAAAGGCTTGACAATCCGACAAAAGAGGTTAAAGTCCTGCAGAGGAGAAGATAGTGCCTAATTTGATTTGAAAAATAAGTGCAGGTGGTCACAATGTTTCTTGGACAGCCCTGCCCACTTCCACCACTGGTGCGGAGCATATCTCATATATTGTGACTCAAGCAATACTTTGGTCATGGCTGACTTCAGACCACTTAATACGATCAGCCATGTTACAATTGTGGTCACAATATATGTAATTTCCTGTGAATGCTGAATGGTTAATGTTTCGCCTCTAGAAAAACTCTTGGCTGCAGTTTGTAAATCCGCCACAAGGTGATGCCATAAAAATGACAGAACCATATTTATCAATTCTGTTCAGTGGTGGCTTGCATAGGGCGTGCTGTGGGGCGGTGGGGAGGGGCGGGGGAGGGGCAGGGTGGTGGGGTAGTAAACTCGGACATACGACAGAACGGAGGAAAGTAATTATTATGTTCCTCCGTTCCGTCGTATGTACGAGTTTACTACCCCCATCCTGCCCCTCCCCCGCCCCACCGCCCCGCAGCACGTCCTATGCGAGCCGCCACTGATTCTGTTTATTTGTAATGTGTGACAAACAGGGTCCTTGGGACAAATATAAGCTGTCCCAGTCCTCTGAAATAAGTGGCGGTGGTACCCACCGGCAACCAGCAGCTCAGCTTAGGTACTGGGAGAGGGTCCCCAAAGACAGTGCTTAATTTGAGTGGAGGGTGCAGGTGATGGGCACCATCACTAATATTTTTGGACAAGGACTTTTTTTCATGATCAAGCTTTGGCCCAGACTAGAAAAGAGAATGTATCCACATTAGAGACAACAATGATTTATGTAATGTGTGCACTAATGTTTCGTACATTTAATTTAGAATGTAGTTCTTAGTCATACTTACACATGCAAATTCAAGATTTACTGTATGCCACATGTAAGATGAATCTAATGTACTGGCATTTTATATTAATTTGTGTTTAAATGTGCACACACATATTAAAGGTGCACCATTGATTTAATACTTTAAAGTTGCCCTGACTAGGCCTGTTTTTCATTCTGCATAGAATACTGTTGTCCATTCATGCTTGCATGTCTTTTTCCTTGCAGAGAATAGATAAAGCACTGTACTAGCGATAGAGAGAGAACCTGAGAAGAAGTCCTTGACGAGGAACTTGGAGAGCAAGAGCGTTAACTGAAGAGTCCTATTCAGCACTTTTGCAATCAGTGGTGGCCGTCGCCTACCTAAAGTGGTAGGGCGGCCGCGGTGGGAGGGCAGGGGGTTGGGAGGGTTTAAATAATATAAAAGATAAACAAATAAAAGACTTACCTGCTGCTCCACTCCCGCAGCCGCCTCGCTGCTCCTTTTGTCACCATCGGGCTGGAAGGGGATGGGCCCTCAGGGCTCAGGCTCCACACCCAATCCAGACACTGCTCTCACATGATAGCAGCACTAGGATTGGTCTGAGCGGCCTCTTTTGCCGCTCAGACAGTGCGTTGGAGCCTGTGCCTTTTCTCCAACCCTGCTGTGTAACACAGCCAGGTTGGAGAAACATAAGTGTTCATGTGTATTTGGTCGGCTTAGGACGACCGGCCAAACACGCATGCGCACTTATAATTGCACTCTACTCCTCCTCCTTGACATGCCTGGCCCCACCCCCCCTATACTTGTTGCGGGGCTCAGACAGATAGCATAAATAAAATTATAATAACTGTATTATCATCCGCTGGCGCGGGCTGTGAGGCTACGCCCCTCCGCCATTACAGAGGAGCCGCCCCTCGTTGCAATATGGCTCAGGTGAGCAAGGGCGATATTGTTCCCATGTTCAGTATGGGACATTTCATAAATGTTGCACCTTGCAACGTGAAAAGGAAAATGGACAATGGAGCCCTTGATGATGCGAACAGAGAGGTGTTACCTGAGAGATTCTAGTTCAAATAACTGGAGTCTACATTGTCTGAGATCACCACCACTTTCTCTTGGGCTTTCAGAGGTTAGGAGCCAGATGTATGACCATTAGAGATTGTGACTCGCAATTTCCGAATTTTAGCAACTCGCAAATTGCTAGTCGCAATCTCTGATCTTCAACAGTGTCTGAGACACTGTTAACGATTCCCAAATGGGCTGCACAGGGCCTGCCTCATTAATATTCATGAGGCAGGTCGCATTTTGCGACCCAATGGGAATGGCCGTCACTCACAGAGATGATGACCCACCATGTCTGTTTTTTAAATAAAGTAGTTTTTTTTTACAAATGCAGCCCGTTTTCCTTAAAGGAAAACGGGATGCATTTTAAAAATAGAAATGAAACGTTTCATTTTTTAAGAGCGGGCAGTGGTCTGTGGGACTACTGCCTGCTCTTAAAAAACATTTTCGCTGCCAATCACAAAGGGGCGGATCGCTTGCCATTTGCGACTGGCCTACCGCCTACTTGAAGCAGGTTGAACTGTGATTGTTTGGCGACTGCATTTGCAGTAGCAAAATAATCTTACATTACCCTGCGACTCGCTATTAGGAAGGGACGCCCTTGACACGCCCCTACCTAATAGCAACTCGCAAAACATATTTTGCGATTCAGTAACAGTTTCCAATTCGCAAAATAGGTTTGCTACAACTCTTTTTAGCGGTCGCAAACTGGCCAATTTCCCATTTGCAACCATTAAAAATGGTCGTACATCTGGCCCCTAGAGCTCTATGCTTATTTCCTTTGATTCTTGCTGAGTGTGGCTTAGGCTAAACACTCTAAACCCTGATCCAAGAACACTCTTGACCGAGCTAATTAGATGCTGGCACCGCCATTATTTCCTTCACTTTCCTTACTGCCCAAACTTTTCCATATTTCCGTATTTTTCTGCATTTCCTTCGATTTTGAGATCATTTTAGACTATTGAACCATCCTTTTAGTTTGGACTTTAACCTAGATGATTTTAGATTTTGCTCATGTATAAAAGAGCAAACCAGAAAATCTTCTCTGAGCACCAAATCTTGTTATTGATCTTTTGTATTGCAGTGACTGAACTTCTTGTTTGTCTCATACTGGTATACCTAAGCTTCTTTAGGAGGTTAGGTTTACCAATTGTTATTCTGTACCTTCACAGCCTAGTTCAAAGATTTTTGTACCTTAACTTGACTGCTAACTTTCTCTTAACTATAGTCACTGATTCCTGGTCCTAATTGTATAGCCAAATGGGTTACACTGTTAATTGAAATTAAATGAATGTAATGGTGACTCCCATCACCTCTCAGATGGAAAAGAAAGATTCATTTCAGGACTAATGGTAAGAGGGTTGGTCCAGAGCACTGGATTAGAATCAAGGCTAGGCATCCTTGACATGTGGCAGCCTCGGCATTCTGAAGCATTGATGGCAGCTACTTGGGCCCCTGCACTTCATTTTTACTAGTTAAGCACTGACCATAGAATTGCAGTCCACCTAGAGAAGAAATGGTTTTAATATGTGGCATCATGATATTGCTTTGTACCCGCTACATTACAAACCTACTTGTCTCTTAGTGCAGTTCACTCACTTGGGTGAGAGAGATCAGGGAGCCTGAGGGGGGACAGTGTGAAGAGATTTTCCACGGGGAGGAAAGCATGTGAAGTGTTCTGATGTGCGAGGATAGGCAGCTCCAGAGTGGTGCAGCCTGGTAGACATGCGACCTGCCACAGAGCTCACAAATTTGGAGGTAGGGTGGGTTTGCGAGGAGGGGGCTGGAGGAGTGATTGCCTCTGTCTGGGGTGGAACTCGAAATGTTGCCACAGATGTGATGATAGAAGGAGGATAGTCTCAGCAATTATAACCAATCTGAAAATTATGTTTAGCAGATCTATTGAACAGTTCCTGAATCATATTAAAGCGTTTTTAGTAATCTGAAAATCGCCTACAGAAATGACCTTCATCCTTTCTAAACACAAGTGACTGACTTGGTGGCTTCTTAGGAGTGTGCATGGTCATTCCTCACTCAGCGTTTGAAAGTATCCCTCTCTTAGGCCTTCCTTGAAGGTTACACTGTTAATTGAAGCTGTTGACATTTCATGCAAATTAGCATGCAGTCCACGCTGTGACTAAACCTAATATAGAGGCTAAAATATTTAAGCTTGTAAAACAATGTACATCAGGGTTAATTTTCCAATAGGGGGACATTGCAAGATGACAGGTTTCAGCGTGAATCACCTTTAAGCAGTGTGTGTCAAAGTCTGGAACAGGCCCTTTGATCTCAGTGGGTCATTCATTATACCACATGCCCATGTTTTGGCAATCAGAAGGCCCGTACACCTGCCTCTACAGACACAAGAAGATGCATATGTGCACCCAAACTCTGGAAAACACAAGTCCAATGATGTGAACGGGACACCTGCAAATTTCCCCAATACTAACAGAATTTGAAGTGCATTGTGACAATCTGAACATGTCCTCAAATACATATCAAGCAAAATATATTTTACTGCTTTTTTATTGAGAGCCTCATCTTTATGAGGCTTTTGCTCAGTTCTTTAGTTCTGCCCATTTACTTCCTTTTATATTACATCGACTGCCCGATACATTAATGTGTAAAAATTGTGACCTGTACAAACAGCACTTATCTGTATTTTGATACTGCTGAAGAGGTCACCATGCCCATTCTTTAATACCAAAATGCAAGGACCCTGGCAAAGTACTCACACGCTCAATGGGGGGCATACGCTTATTTGCATAACATTCACTGACAATGCAGTGCATGTTCTGATGAACGAATATGCACATGGCTGATGCATCTCCCAAGGGTGGCAGAGAATGTAGAAAACCCCGAAGCGGCGAACACTCGTACACTATTTCTGTCCACAAGCAGAGGGAGGATATGGGTAGAGGGTAAGGTAGGTCCTATAGATGTACTCCTATAGCTGAGCAGCACTCCCATAAAACCAATACAGGCAGTATGGTTAGGGACGATCAACGTATGCAGGAAATTCTGTCGAGAAGGCAGGTGCTTATAAAATGTGCAAATGCACACCTTCCTGGGATACCTATATTGTAATACCGTAAATCAAACAAATAAAATAAAAGCAAAAAAGAAACAAAAGGTTAAGAAGCATTAGCATTTTAACCTAACTCTATATTCTCTGATATTCTCAGGAAGACTGAGAAGTCCATGAACAAAATGTAATTACTCAATATTCATTTGATGATTTACCCATTAATGTAATTGTTACACTTTGTTTTGAGAAAGCATAACTGTTTTGATGATATTAAAAAATGGACTTTCATAAGATTTGCTAATACTTGTAAATGCCAAAATCTTGGCAGATGGAAAAAGTCAACACACCTTCAGGGGTAAAGTTTTCTTCAGTTACTAAATGAACTTGAAGTTGTTGTTTTCACGTAAATTTGACTAAAGTGTGCACAAATTAATTGTGAAGTAAATAGCATATGTAAAGGCCCATTTTCCCTTTCAAATTTACACAAAAATAACAGCTTCAAGACAGTAAGCACTCTTAATGACTGTGTTTGCCTGCATTATACCAAAACCACACTAGTCATTGAAAAAAACTTTAGCCCTGAAAAAGGGACAACATATCATAGTGTTGCGAAACACATGTTGGCTTTTTCCATCTGCCCAGATTTTGGAATGTACAAGTGTTATTGAATCTTCCGTACGTCCATATTACAACATCACCAAAAATGTATTTTATCTCTAAACAAAGTTGAATGAATAAAGTAATGGATACAAAATGTAATGAATCTAGAATAATTAACACTTTTCATAGACATCTACTCCACCTTTTAAACAGAGCAGTGTTAATGAAAGGACACTGCAATCTGAGGTCTTTTTTGCTGGTCCCCTGGTTTTGTGGGATACCCATCAGCTTGCTTAATGTCTAACATTCTGCTGGAGGAAAATGTTTAAGTTTGAGTTAAGTATATACATGAAGATTTATGATTTCTGTGGGTTTCCATGTGCCAGAAAAGGGATTTTTGTGAATTCCTAAAAATCTGTAACTTTTTTAACATAATATGCTTAAATCTATGACTCATACTGTTACTCATTCTTATGTGACGCATGTTATCTGTCCTAAATGACCACTGGCCTGAACTCAGACAACATGTAGTACATGAGCCAAGTGAACAACTTCTGATTACCGTAGATCAGTGGTTCTAAACCTTTTAACTTCTGTGGACCCCACTGGCGCAAGGGACCCCCAAGGCATTTCTATTATTTGTAGCACAACACAATACAAGAATACACTAAATAAACACAGCACATCAACTTTCCTCTGCAAATACGTGTTTAAATGAGTGAGACTACAGACCGGTAAAAGACCCAGGTTGTGTTCCAAAATCAATAGGTAAACAGAGCTCTTAGGTGAAGTGGTAGGAGAGAAGTTGAAACTGGATTGACATTGCCCATGGGCAGACACATGACAACAATCCAGCTTGATATAGACAAAGCTGGAGAGTATGCAGTGACTTTATTTCAAAAAGTGTCAAAGACAGTGATTGCATAAAAGCTAAAAGACCAGGTGCTAATTATGCTGCCAACTGGGAAATTGTACTCTGCTTTTGAAAGTATTTCAACTATGCTGAAAAGCGCAGGCATGCCCCCTTTCCAGTACAAGAAGTGTAGGTACTTAGAGTCTTTAAGGGCCTGCCCATGCAAACCAGTGTATGGGCAAACGTGCAGCCTGGCAGGGACTTTTGGGAAGTCTAACTATGCATACATGCATAGATCACTGATCACTTAGAACACTGGCTCTCGAAATGTGCAGAATACGTATGACTGACTAGAAAATCATAAGCAATTCAAAATTGTTTTTAATTAGAAGCTGGTTGTAGTTCAGGTTCATTCACACATGATCCATCCTGAACTAGCAACCAAATTCTGACTAAAAACATTTTTATATGGTTTATTATTTTTTAACATATCTTTATTGCTAGTATTAATACATATATCAAATACATTGGGGAGGCACTACAATAGACTTCAAGTACGTATAATTGTTACTTGATGAAGCTATTATCCTCATAGGAGGAACCATCATCATACATTTATTTAGCTCAAAATGCTTATGATTACTGACAGAAAATAGTGGCTACAGATCATTAGGTTCGCCCACCCCTTGAAAATGTGCTGTGGACCCCCAGGATTTCGACGACCACACGTTGAAAAACACTGTTCTAGAAAAAGCCATGACACTTCTTTTTCCTTATTTATTTCAAATTTAATTACTGGCCTGTAGCATGTTTCAATGTTCATTTACTTATGAAGATGTGATTAGTTTGGGGTGGTATTTATTTTTTGCTGCTTTTGTTGGGTTTTCTTCACCTTGCTTAGTCTGTTAACATGTGTTTCTTTTAAACATGCTATTCCCCACTCCTACTTGTATGCTTGCTGCTGCGCATATCACACAATAGTCCATAGGCTGGCTGTGCATTATACTGAGTGCTATTTTAGGAACTCCTTTTTGTTGTTTTTATTCAAATTTGAAACATAAAAGATGGATGTACTTTAAGCAAAATATGTACTGATCACAATTCATCATTTAGGGCCTGATTACGATCTTGGCAGATGGGATACTCCGTCAGAAACGTGAAGAATATCCCATCTGTCGTATAACAATTCCATTATATCTTATGGAACTTGTAATACAGCGGACAGGATATCCGTCACGTTTGTGACGGAGTATCCCATCGGCCAAGATCGTAATCAGGCCCTATATCTCTTTGTGACGTGATTACCCCAGGATTAAACATTCCTCCCAATTTTATGCCCTTAATGTATTGTATTGTTGTACTGTAGCATTTCAATAGATCTTCGGAGCCTGGGTGTAGCCAGGTAAGGCTGAAGGAACTAAGTTATGAGTTGAAGAAGAGAGGAGTCATGATGGAACCTTGTGGAATGCTAGTAGACAAGAAGTAAGGCACTGTAGCGAAAGGAGAATGACAGATAATCTGGGATCTTTCTACACAGTAGGGAGAGCTTAATTTTTAGACAGAAGGTTAATATCTAATATTTTGTGTACCTTATCAAAGGTGGAAGAGAGGTACAGTAGGAGGAAAGGGGCACACTTTGTGTCAACAGTGGTCTTGAGGTCATCCCTGGTGGTGATTAATGCGGTTCCATGACTCTTCGTGGGTGGATTAGCCATTGGTGATTAGAAAGGAGGCTCTCTTCCTTGAGTTAGACAAAGATCTCTGTAAAGGCTGAGCTTTGGATGAACTTGTCAATGAAGGATCAATTGGAGATAAGTCTGAAGCTGGATGGGTTTGTCAGATTGAGGCCTTGTTTCTCTAGGATGGGTGCAATCTCAGAGTTCTTGCGATCACTAGGAAAGGTGCAATATGTCTGGGAGTAGTTGAACATCGCATTGCCCAGAAGAGCAGCAGAAGTGACGAGGTGGATGCTCTTAAATACATAGGAGTGGGTGAGGCCAGAGGAAGCGTATTCTGAATTTTTAAATTCAACGCTGATTTAGTGTAGTTCCTTAGATGGGCATACTTCTTTGGTGACATAGGTGGTGTGATAGAACGCCTTCACCTTCTTGATAGTGGCTTTCTATATGCTGCAAGTGCAGTGGACACCAAGCCTGTCATTAAAGTTGTACATTTTCTTCCATCGTCTTTTAAGGGTTCTGTAGTGTGTTTTTATTGTCTTTACATCAACGTTGAACCAATCAGTATTTTATTGGTGTTGTGTGTATTGCAATGTCTTGAGATCAATTAGTTTTGCAAAGGCAGCAGAGTGTTCATTTATCATAATGGGCTCGGATGGCAGGAAAGTGCAAGCTATCATTGAAGGATTTTGAGATCAAAAGATATTAGTGGTCATGGGGTAGGTGTGGCTGAAGTAGAGAAGAGGCTGAGGTTCAAGTGGTTCCAGAGTGGTCTATCCTCATGATGGGTTGGTGTCCTATCACATGATTCATGCTCACGAAGTGAATACTACATCAATGATGTGCATCATTGAGAGAGTTTGGCAAGAGCCCAGTTGGTGAAGTTTTAAAGGTTTCTACGGTTGATAGGAGGAATCTGATTAAAGGACCATCAGACTTCCATTTGTATGTCTTCGGCAAATCATTCACCTTGCCAACTGACCACAAGCCTCTAATTCCACTTTCAAGGGAACAGCATCAAAGCCGCCCACGCGAATTGAAAAATGGATGCTCCAACTTTAAGAGTACAATTGTCAAGTGGAACATCGGTCCAGGCCCCAAAACCCAGCGGCCTATCTGTCCAGGCACCTTTGTGCCGCTACGCCAGAGGAAGAGGACAAAGCAGAGGAAACTGATAAATATGTAAGGTGTGTGACTGATCGGTGTTGCCCTCTTCCTCTCTCCATGGAAGTCATTCGCCAAGCTACCAGCCAAGATGAATGCCTCCAGAAAGCGCTGGAGGCCGTAAGGAACAATCAGTAGCACACATTAAAAAACCAGTGGGCCTGACGCACCCCAGAAGCTCGCCGCATCAAGGAGAACTTGTATCATGTCCGGCAAGACCTGAGCACTGACCCAGACGGCTGCCTCCTGAGGGGCCATCGCCTAGTCATTCCCACCAGGCTCACTGATCAAGTAGTTCGGCTTGCCCATGCAGTGCACCAAGGTATGGTTAAGACCAAAAACGGGCTATGGACCAAAGTTTGGTTCTACTTAATGGACGAGTAGGTTGAAGCCCTGGTACGATCATGCACCTGATGTTAAGCTTCATACGAAGCCTGTCCACCAGCCCCTGTGGCAACAGAAAGAGGGCCACAACAGCCTTGGGTGTGTGCCAGTCTCGATTTCGGGAGTCTACCAGATGGCAGACACACCATGGTCATGATTGATGACTGCTCCAAACATCCCAAAGTTAAAATTCTCACCTGAGTGCCAATGAAGTAGTGCCGAAAATTGAGAAGATAATGGCCACTCATGGTTTGGTAAAAGAGCTGCAAACTGATAAGAGTCTGCCTTTCCAAGGCCAGGAAGTGGCCTCCTATCTGAAATCACTTCACTTCTCCCACAAGAAAATCACTCCTTGCTGACGCCAAGCAAATGGGGAGGTAGAGCGATTTATGCAGACTTTAAACTAAGTCATTCGAAGCCGATCATCGAACACCTGAGCTGGCCATATATTCCTTCCTACGGGAACACCATCAATCTCCTCAGTCTACTACAAGGCGAGCGCCTGGACAACTCTCAATGGGTAGGGTAGTCACGGACTCTATCCCTCATCACTCTTAGTGGAGTCCAGACCCCATTGATGACCAACACGTCTATGACAAGAGAGTGACGTCCAATGCTAGAACCAGCCGGCGCTGACACACCATGGTGTCTACTCTCAAAGTGGGGGATCTACTGATAGTCAAAGACCGATCCCCAGGGAGCAAATTCCGACTGCCATTTGAATGGAGCCCTTGGATCATCATACACCTGTGTGACAATAAGGTGACTGCCTGTCGCGGGACAGAAGAGATCACACGAAACATCTCAATGTTTAAGACATTTTATCCAAATGCCAGTGCCTAGGTGGACTTGGATGACACTGACTCTCTGATGGGTGAACAGGATGATTCTGCGGGGCCTGAAAGAGGAGTTCCTACCTCACCTAGACCAGCAATCAGTGGTTCGAGTGAAATCCCTTCCCCAGAATGCAGTAGGGGAATCCCAGAACTGGTACCACCAGATCAACCTGACAGCCATAGCATCCGCACAATGTATGGACTCCGCAGCAACCAGATGCTGTCGACTCAGCTAAAAGACCACCTGGTGTGATGTCAGGCATCCAGGTATCAGTTAAACCTAATTACCAGGGACAATGCTGTCTGGACTGTTTTGTGTGAGTAAAAGAAGAATGACTTTGTAGTTTCTTTGATGTTTTATTTGGTTCAAGACATTTTATTATATGTTCGTCATTTTGTTTCATAACATGGCTTTATGTTTGGTGGCTTATTTTTGTCTTCAAAATTTGGGAGGAATGTAATGTTCTAGTGACGCAACTGGAACAGTGGACAATTAAACTGTGTTTGAATTACCAAGGGTCTTCCTGTTTCTACCCCTTGCTTAGTCGTGGTCTCATCCCGTAACTATGTGGGTCCTAATCAATAAATAAGGGAGCAACCAGGCGAGGAGACAGAGATCGCCTGCACCGGGTCCCAGTTGCAACTCATTGCGTGTCTTGAGTCGTCATTGCAGGCCTACGCGGCCTGTTTCCTATCGCTACCCTTATCCCAGCAGTAATCGGTGTCCAAACACAACACCAGTGTTCAAGATTTCTTATACTTTAGTGGCTAGACTTTATGGGGCTGAGCTAGGGGTAGAGTGGATGGAATCATTTATGTTGTAGATGAGCATGATAAAAGGTCAGTGCGTCTTATGCTGTGTCAATTTTGTGCTTCTTCCGACAGCCCATACTCCTCCGTTGGACTGTCAGAGCAAGAATTGCATTGAGAAAATACTTATGGCATGCCTGCCTCTAAATAGGGCTGGCAGACAAAGGGTTTGGCAGTTAGGAACCTTTGTCGCACTTGCGATGGAGTACCCTGCCTACCAAATTCTAAATCAGGCCCTTGCTATTTGCTTACTGAAGGAAATACCAGTTCATCCCAATTCTGAAGGAGTACTATTGCTCAGTTCTCAACCAATAAGTCAGTTAGGCTTAGTACTGTACTTTCTGAGAAGCACCTTTTTATTAATTTAGTTCAGATTTTCTTTGCTAGCATTTACCCAAATCCATTATTGGGAGATATATGATTGGAGCCTTTATTGCCTTGCTAAGCATACATCGATTATTCATTGATATATAAAGTCATCTTCACCAACCAGGGTCTTTTTTTCACAAAGAGGCATGTTTGGGCCAAGTAAGAGCTGTAAGAATAGTACACTTATATTAACTGACATATGGCCTGATTTAGGCTTTGGCAGAGAGGGTAATCCATCGCAACAGTGATGACTACCCTCTCCACCAAAGGGAAGTTCCACCCGCCATATTCAGAGTCAGGTGGAACTTCAGTATGTAAACGGCAGAGACTAATCCATCTCCACCTCCTACATACGACTCCGACAGCCCGATGAAGTAAGTGGCCATGTCTCCGCAAGTTCTATTTAGAGTAGGGGAACATATAGCCAGTTGTCACTACCATTTTGTTGATGGAGCCTTCTGTCAAACTTTCAAAACACTTACAGGAACCACCATGATGGCAGTTCCTGAAAATGCAAGAGTTGGCTGCTGGGCTGCCAGACATCTCAAAATTTGGCATGAGGAGTACCCTCTTCATAACGGGAGTAAAGTAGTGCATCATGACAACGGTATTTAATCCTTCCACAAAAGTCAAAATCAGGCCGATGTTCAACTGAAAAAGTGTGATAACCTCTGCAGCAAAATGGGTACAAAGAAATAATATATTTGTTGGAAGTCTTCTGCTAACAGTGACACCTGTGGTACCAGAGCAATCTGGTTAAGAAGTGTCTGGAAATTTACCTACCTAAGTTGTGAACCTTTTGTGAAGAACAGATGCAGCACTCTAAGAACACTGAATCATTTACCTCTATGCTCTGGTTGTTTTCACAATCTGGCACTAACAGTTGCTGCTGCTCTTACGAATTTAGTCTGGCACTTTTTCATTTGGTAGCATTTTCCTTACTTCAGATGGCCGGTGGAAAGCAGGCACTCAGCCGCACTGAGAAGTATCATGAGAGGATAGGACCAGAGCTTAAATCCTGGTATTGTGTCACAGCCAAATAAAAGTAGTTATAATAAAGCCTCAAAACAAAGCGATGGTTAGAAAGCTAAAATTATTCTCAACAGTGGCAATTGCTTGGGCTGCAAAACAATTCATCATTTCTAGCCCACCATGCCGCTTCAGTTTGGTCCCAGTCATATGCAATTCAGCCTTGGCTCTCCTCCAACGAGACCAGTCCAGCCCGAACTCCAGACAAGGATATACCCAGATAACGGTCCTGTGCTCACTGTGCCGCAGGAACCAAGCTACACCCAACTGGTGTGCCCCAATCAGGGCAAAGATAGTCTTAGGATGCTTGTGTTCCGGCTCAGGAAGGACCTGGCCTAGCAGCTCAGATAGAATGTTCCATTTGGAGCAGGGTCAAGACTGATTTGCATATGACTGGGTCCAAACTGAGGTGGCATGGTGAGTAAAAGAACAATGGGTTAGAATGCTACCCCTAGCGATTGCCAGTGGTTAGATTTATTGCAAGCATTCCTCCCATCACCTTTGAAGTGTTTGAGGTACCACCCTAACTGCCAAGGGCATGCACCAGATGTGGCCTCCATGCTCAATGAGCCACTGGAACCAAGCTACACCCGACTGATAAGCCCCAATCAGGGCAAAACTGTATCTTGGGTTGCTTGTGTTCCGGCTGGGGAAAGACATGGCCTAGAATCTCTGGCTGGACTATTTCTATTGGAGCAGGGTCAAGGCTGATTTGCATATGACTGGGTCCAAACTGAGGTGACACTGTGGGCAAAAGAAAGATGGATTAGAATGCTACCTGAGTGATTGCCAGTGGTTATATTTATTGCAAACATTCCTCCCACAATCCCTTTTTGTGTGCTTAAAATAAGAGCCTAGATATGAAAAATGCTAATGGACCCTAATTGCTATTCTTAAGCAGGGGATAACGTGACTTGACAGGATACACCCTGCTCCAGAAAAGTATCCAAGACACTCTAGGACCCACAAAAGATCCATCACAATAGATCAACAAGTTAATTTAAAGGCTCTGCATGCTGCTTAAGTTGTGGCAGCGACTGGAAAAGACCAAAATGTCAACCCGAGGACATCACATCTTGCTTTAGTTTCAGTGGAACATTTTCTTCATCTCAGTTCTTTTTCCTTGAATTCACCCATTGAACTTATTTGAATATTTTGATTATTTCAGTCAACATTACCCATGACACTGCCTGCACTAAATTAAACTGAGACCTTGAAATCTTTATAGGTACAACATAATTTTTCCTTTTATCAGCCCTAACATCTATGGCACCCTGGCAAGGCCCTCCACTTGACCTGACACGACCACTGCACTTCACACCATTAAAAGGGAACCTTGAGCACACAAACTTATATATACTTAAATGGTCTCTTATCACAATTCTATACTGCTAGGGGGAATTATTAAGTATTTTTCCTCTTGCAAAATTTTACTCGTAACTATTTAATGAAGTCCTACATTTTTTTACTATTTTTTTAATAATCTTTCAAATGTTTGGAATCATTCTTGTTTTGTTTGACTGTATGTCAAAATATACTTTCAAAAATATCAAGGACTAAAATATTGAGAAGAAAAGTGCATATAGGTAAGTTAAAAATTACTATTCTTAACTCCATATCTATGGACCTTGAAGGTAATCATATATTGTAGAGGCACACATACGTGGAGTTCAGTAAAGTGATCCCATACTTATATATCCCTAATGTTTCGATATTTGGGCCTCAATATTTTTCCACAATATTTAGCACCATATGTTTTTAATGATATTTAGGTGGAATGCCGTTTCTTTCTCTATCCCCAACAAACATTTTCAGCGTTAAATGTTACCCTCTGCCAAACTAAAGGAGAAAAGCAGAGGTTAGGGTGTCATAGAGCACCTTTTCTATGTTATGTGTATTTGTATGGCACGCGTATCACCCGAGAGGGCATCCCGGCGCCTTTAGAAGGAGGTCGCTGCTCTTATTGGGGCAATTGCGGCTCCTGGAGGGAGTGCTGCGGGGCGGTGGGGCGGGGGAGGGGCAGGGTGGGGGTAGTAAACTCCGGCATACGGCCGAACGGAGTTAAGTACATAAATAAATAAATAAAACGAATTACATTGCGTGCGCCGCATCGCCATTTGGCGATGCGGTGCGCGCAATGTAATTAGTTTTATTTATTTGTTTATGTACTTATCTCCGTTCGGCCGTATGCCGGAGTTTACTACCCCCCACCCTACCACTCCCCCGCCCCGCCCCGCCCCACCGCCCCGCAGCTCTCCCTCCAGGAGCCGCGACTGGATTGGGGCCTATTGGAATAGCCAGGTACACCTCGCTGTTTGAATACCTAAGCTTTAGTGCTGTCGCAGCTTATTTATAGCGCATAGAATCGGTCAGCCTTTGTTTTACCCCTATATGGTAATCGACTTCATCACAAAAAAATGTTTTAATTCTTAAACCCTTGATAGACTCAAGTTACTCTTGCCCACAGTTACCGTATTGGAGAAGGGCGGATTGTTCAGTGACAGCCCACCAGTAACCCATTTCAAGCCCTATATCCTGATTTTCACATCTCTCACTAAAGGCAATAACTGATTGTACTTTATTGATATCAGTTTGAACTACTTCCCAATGGTGGCTGCGTGCATGTGCCTCTGAAGCATAGTGTTTCAGATGTGCTTTAAATAAACCTTAAATTATACCTATTACATGCATGTGAATCAACGTTATTGGATCCGTACACTTTCATCCACGTCCCTGAACACTAGGGTTGCCTCTGCCTTTCATCCTGCATTCCATCTTCTTTCATCCACATCACACCCAGAGTGCACGGGGGTCGAGTAAATGCCACAAAATGTCAGAATTAACAGAACTGCATGGGATTATTTGGCATGGGCTTTGAAGGCCAGGATCTGACGGCTGGCACGAGATCTGTATTTTATTTTTCCAGCACAAAAGACTTCCCTATATATTTTTAAACCAGTGGAACAGTACATAGACTGGCAGTTCTCGCACGCACCTTTCAACCAGCTGGCGACTTCAGTCTCTACCACTCCAATGTCCATTAGGAAAAATCAACACTGACTGAAGAAATACTATTTTTAAATAATTGCTGTGGGGCGTACCAGATTCTTTTTAGTTCTTCTTGCTAAGAGATAAGAGAAACATTTCACAGGTCATAACAAAAATACCTTTAATATTTCAGTTTTCAATCTTCAAAAGGGCACTGCCACTATAAATAGAACAGTCCTCCCTAACGACAAAACCAGCCTGGCCTTTGCATGCTAGTGCAACGGTTAATGCTTTTTAATTTTTTTTATTGCAAGCATATGCTGCAAAAAGAAAAAGAAAACATGCTAATACTAAAATGTGGCGCCCATATGCTTGCAATAAAATATATAATTTACAAATAAATTAACCGACACATAGAATTTAATAGAACAACACAGATGCTTCATAGCAAGTAGGTTTGCCTAGAAGAGCTACAGAAACCCTTTTTAGTTTTAATGATATTGCATGAAAATATTATTGTTACTTGTGCAAAGGAAAGTTACTAGAGATTTTGAATTACTGTAACCTGAAAACATAGTTCAAAACTTGCATTCATATGTTCCAAATCTATTTTGTCACCTTTCATTCTATAATTGGTGTTGTCTCTCAAAAATAGGGCACCCTGAGAGGAGATCACCACACTTGCCAAAATCTTCTTCTTTCTTTCTCCAATGTTGTCCCAAAATAAATCCTTCTTATCTTTCTGTAACCTTCCTTTATCATCCCTAGGTGGCATGCAGGGGTTCATGGTACATGGATGCTGACAGACAGCATTCCCTACATTATTCGAATCTGGCAGAAGGATTCCTGTAGTCAGGCGTCAACCACTACTGTGTATCTTGTGGTAGTTTACTGTATCCTGCCTTTCAAGTGTATGTAGTTCTCATTCAAGGACGCCCGGGTCCACTCTCCTGCACAGCTTGCTCACCATTACGTCATTCCAGTTATGCACCCAGGGTGTGAAACCTCAATCACAAATACATGAGGCCTGCCCCACCCTGCTTCAATTTAAGAAACCTTTAAATAAAAAAATAAGAGCAACCCATACGTCCATGCGAACTGGGTATTAAAGCTACAGCTTACAACAAGTGTTCACATGGAACTTATTTCTGAAACAATTTCATATTACCACACATTATTATTCTGTGTTGATTTACTCAAGAAGAAAAAAAGGATGACAATCAGGCAGAACATATCGACCACAGGTCAATTCAAAACATAAAATTTAAGTTGAATTAAGTAGTAAAGTTGTTGTCTTTTGTTAGACTCAATTCAGCCGAACTGAGTTATTTATTTATTTACTAACTTGATTATAAAGCAAATAGAAAAGGGAAAAAATATATACAAGATTATATTTTGACTCTACAGATGTATTTCTCTCGCTGCAGAAAATTGGTGTGTTTTTTTTTTTAAAAAGAAGGTCATGAAGGAACCCCAAGTAAAGTGACCATAACCAGACATAGAAATATGTGACAATAAAAGTGACTTAAAATTAGAAAAGAGTTATTGGTATACATAAGGTTGTCTGAACGTCCATTTCTTGATCAACGAACGTCCAGCCCGATTGTCCGCTGGTGCTTTTGCTATTAGACTATCCTTTAGTGTTGTCAGCACCGTTTCAACCCTACTTGAAGTGTGAGGTTCTGATCAGGACAGAAATGACCTGGGGACCAAGGGTAGACTGTGCTCTCCTTATTGTGAACAGAACAATTTATTCTTTACGTCATGGAATCCTATGTTAGTTGCCTTCCTTCATGCGGGCTTAACAATGCCCTGTGACTGAAGTCCACAGATCTTGCCACATTCAGTGAGTTTTTTCCTGGGGGCAATTTGGAATATTATAGTTTTATCCACGTGGGAACCTGATTTAATGGTCTTTCTTTTTGGGTGAATTCTTGATATCGTGGGTACGCAGTGTCCCTGTTGGCAGGGCCGTAATCTTTTTTTGACGAAGAGGAGATGTGAGAAGTTGGCCTGGCATATGCTGTCCACTAATTATAGTGGGCACCTTGCACCAGTCCAAACAACCCCTTATTGGAGATAGGTTAAAGACAACCTTTATTGAAAGCTATCCTAGTGGTAGCTATGGAGAGCAGCCTTCAGGCTAAGTCTTGAAGGAATGTAAAGCAGCTTGATTTACCAGTCTTTAATCTCTTGAGTGACCAAATGAAAGAGGACCACACCAGGTATATATTCAAAATATATGTATTTATTACTAAACACACCCCTCTAGTCTCTTTATGAGGCTAGAGTTCGAAGTACATACGTTACGAGTTAGTTATCTACAGTAATAGCACAAATACACGTTTGAGCCCCAGGGGCGTACCAAACCATATACCAATAAAGTGGTATAAGAACCACGACTGAGCTAGACACAAGGCCTAGAGCAGTAGAAGTGCTTGGACCACAAGGAACCATCAAGGCAGTGACACAGGGGACCCACGGGGGACGCGTGCAGTGTATGAACACAACCGCGAACCACCGTTAACTTCTATGGGGAAAGTCGCGATTAGAATTTAAAAGAAAAGGGACACTTAGAGGAGGACTTGGAGCAAACCCTTTGAGAACTAGGCTGTTCTAGTGTCTATACCCACGGGAGCACCGGAGTACTCGAGTTACCTCACCCAGGGGAGCCGGGTGCATAGGTGTCTTTCGGGGTCGGGTTTCGTCGTCGCTTTCTATGGCGATCTGCTGCAAAGTGCTGCTGGCGACCAAGTCGAAAGTGTTCGGGTGGATCCAAAGGTGGATCGAAGATCTGAAGAACCTGAAAGCAAAGGGGACAGAGTCTGGGTCACTAGCCAGTGACCAGGAAGGCGATGAGCAGATGCCCACCGATGTCGAGTGCTTCAGGTAGGTTGACGGTCGTCTTGACTCTTCAGCCACGAGGTCCAGGAGGCGTCGACGACAACCAGGAGCTGGATTCGAGCTGTCCCACGACGTCTGTCGATTGCAGGGGTGTCGGCGACCGGATTGGACCCAACAAGCCTTGGCAACGGCAAGTCTCGTGGAAAGCGAAGAAGACGATGTTGCAGACCCGCAAGGTCTGGGGGACTCACCCAGCGAGGATAAGTCAGGGCACACCTGGAGCAACCAGGGAGCCCAAGCAGAAAAAGATTGGCCTTCGGGAGGGCCTACTAGCCAACGGACTAGTGACCGCGAAGGAGCCTCGAGACGGTGCACGTGGAGCTGGCTCACAGGACACTCGTGGAGTGGAGGCCAGTGATCTTCGGTGCAGTTGGTGCTGGAGGCTGGGGCTACTCGGAGCCCAAAGCACGACTTCGTGGGAGACCCAGAAGAGGATGCACTTGCAAATGCGCTCGGTGTCCAGGGGTCACGGTTCCACGTTACCCACGACAGCTACGGGCCTCAGCTTTGCTGGGGACTCAGGGCAGCCTCGGGGAAGTCTGGAAATCCACCTCTGGTGATGCAAAGACTTCGGCGTCCGACGGGAGCTTCAGCGATGCAGACCGGACAATTGCTTCTTTGGTGCCTGCCAAGCAGGGGAGTCACTCCTTGACCCCAAGGGAGATTCTTCAGTCCTCTAATCTTAAAGTAGAGCGTCGAAGGTCCAGGATTCTGTATCAGAGTTTCGTCCAGGTAAATCTAAAGTCCTAAGGACTGGGTTCCCTTACTTATACTAAGGTAGGGGGTTGGACATAATCTGTGACCCCACCTATGGGAGGGTCAGGGCAGAGGGGTGGTTACACCCCTTTCCCTTTGTCCAGTTTCGCGCCAGAGCAGGGGCTGGAAGCCCCTGAGCCGGTTTGAACTGGGGTATGCACAGGGACACCAAATGTGCCCCCAGTGCAGGAATTCAAAGCACCAGAGAGTGCTCCCGCCCAGCCCCAATACACACTATCCTGTCTGGGGAGGTGGTCACAACTCCCTGGGACAGGAAACCTATTGTCCAGGCCTCCCCTGCCGGAGTTTCGGTCAGCAGCAGGAGGCCAGACTCGTGTCTGTGGCAGCGGCATCCATTTTGTGATGCCAGGGCTCTGGAAAGTCAGTACCGGGCATACCGGTGTGTACATGTCTTTCCCTCTAGAAGGGTGGAATGCTACCCCCGCCGCCAGAACTGGCGGGGGGTAGTATTCCAAGATGTTTGACACCAAACACGACATGTTTCCGTGCAGCCATCCCAAAGTTAGCATTTAACGCGAGGTTATAATGCGCTTAAGAGTATATGGTCAGGCTGCACTACAAACAGCATCAGAGAAGGGTCTCCGAACGCTGCAGAGGGGCCCTGCTCATGCAGGGGCACCCTCTCACATAGGAACCACGCACTTTGCCTTCAGGATTGATAAGGCCTGCCATAGGAGTGACTTATAGGTTTATATGTGTGTATGTATATAGTGATATAGGTAGCCTATATCACAGTAAGGGGTGTATGCACCACCTTACCCAGGCTGCAGTAGCAGACCTGTGGGGTCAGTTTGGATGGCCTTCCAGGGGTGGCACAATACATGCTGCAGCCCCTGGTAGGCCTCTGAGGTACCTATGCCCTGGGTACATAGTATACCATATACTAGGGACTTATAAGGGCACTCCAGACTCCAATCAGAGATGTGCCTAAGGCACATGGAAACCATTTTATAGAGGAAGCATATAGACTGGGGCCCTGAATAGCAGGATCCCAGTCCAACTAAGTCATAAACCAGCAAAACACCAGGAAAAAAGTGGGGGCAACCATATAGTCAGATTCCACCTTCCTACATAACCCCCCCAAACGAAAGGAGATAAGGCTAACCTTGGCCAGTTGAGCCTTTATTGACTAAGTGGCCATATAAGGAAGCACCTGCACTAGCATGGTTGCCCCCTATCTTATGGTCCACTAAGCAATCCCTCACCCTAAGGGTATGAGAGGGTCTCCACCATGGGGAATTACTACCTGTGGTGTGCTTTGGTAAAGTACAAGGCTGGTGAGGTGTCTGAGAAGGGAAGTGAGGCCCTAGGAAGGTTGGTCTCAGCTTCCTCAGATCACTGGTCACCATGTATGCCTGTCTTTCCATGACTGAGTTGCACTGTGCTCTAAGGGTCAACCTTTGGCTGCCTACAGCTGGGGGTTGGGTCCCTTTGGATGGACCACTGGAGGGACATGGCAGGTTTGGAACCTTTTGGTCCCAGGTTTGCCCTTGCCTAACAGAGTCCCTACACAAAGGTATGGGGGATCCCTCAGTGTGTTGAGGAATTTTCACCTATTAGGGCTACTAGCCTGGGTGCCCCTAATCTGCTGATGGGGGGGGGGTTCCTCTGGACAGGGGGCCCTGGGGGGTCCACTGACCTCCCTGACCTCTGCAGCCCTGGGCTGACTGAGGCATGGTAGAGAGGGGCAGGTTACCTGCTCCAGACTGGGTACCACCTTGGAAGGGTCCTCTGCCATCAGGGGTGGGGCCAGGCCAGGCCTGACTACCTCTGGGGCAGTTCCTTCACTAGGGGTAGGGTCAGTTCCCTGAGGAGGCTGACCCTTACCTACTGTCTGGAGGGAAGAAGACTTTTCTTCAACCCTTGTGCTCTCTTTTGGGGGAGAGTGGGCCATTCTTCCAGGCTCCATCTCTCCCAAATTTCCCTGGGCTGGGGCTGTGGCCATCACAGCCCCTCTAACTTTTACAGGGACGCCCAGCATTCTCAGATGGGTTTGGTGTTTAACTTCAGCCCAGGCTGAAATGTCCAGATCATTGCCCATCAGGCAATCTACAGGCAAGGTTGGGGACACTGCCACTCTTTTTGGGCCTGTGACCCCTTCCCAGCTGAGATTGACTATGGCCATGGGGTGATCTGTTCTGACACCATCAATGTTGGTCACCTGGTATTTAAACTCAGGTAAAAGCTGGTGAGGGGGACTAGGTTCCCTGCCATCATGGTGACACTAGCCCCTGTGTCCCTAAATGCCACAGCTTTCTGACCATTAATTATTGGCTCCAGTCTGTACCTGCCCAATGCATTGGGACCCATGGTAAAGGGGGCAAATCCTACACCACCATCAGAGTCAGAGGAGTCTGTTGAGGGGGCCCTGTCTGAACTAGGGCCCACCTCTGTTCCTCTTGCAAAAGCACCTAACTTTTTGGGTACACTACTCCCAACTGGAGGATTACTACTGGTAGTACCAGGAGGGGTGGTAGTAGTTGTTGGAGGAACATTTTCCTTATTGCCAATCCTGGGGCAACTGGGATCAGTTTTCCAGTGTCCAGGCTTTTTACAGACATGGCAATAGGGTTTCTTTTCAGGAGAGGAAGGAGTTTGGGACCCACCCCCAGAAGAGGACTTTTGGGGCCCTGTAGTGGATTTATCCTTAGATTTATCCCCACCTTTCTCTTGGGACTTGGTAGAATCTTTCTTCTGGTCACCACCCTGATTCTTAGTCTTTACTCTGGTTCTGACCCATTTGTCTGCCTTCTTTCCCAATTCTTGGGGAGAGGTCAGATCAGAGTCCACCAGGTACTGGTGTAAAAGCTGGTTTTGACAATTATTAAGGATCTGCTCCCTCATAATCAAATTGTACAATCCTTAAAAGTCATGCACCTTGTTGCCATGTATCCAAAACCTTCCAGAGCCTTAGTAGCACAATCTACAAAATCAACCCAGTCTTGAGTCTGAGCCTTTTGGGTGTCTCTGAACTTCAACCTATACTGTTCAGTGGTTAGGCCAAACCCATCTATCAGAGCACTCTTCAAGACTTTGTAATTGTCAGCATCCTCCTCTCTAACAGTGAGGAGCTTATCTCTACCTTTGTCTGCAAAGGAGAGCCACAAGATTGCTGCCCACTGCTCCTGAGGGACCCTCTGTACTTTACAGGCCCTCTCTAGAGCAGTTATCCATTTGTGGATATCATCCCCACTCTGGTAGGGAGGGACAATCTTGCTCAGGTTTCTATGGTCATAAGACCTTTCCCTATCTTTGGGGAAACTGCTGCCACCATGGGACTCTAGTCCCAACTTTTGTCTCTCTCTATAGAGATCTAGGGACTCCCTGTCTATAGCCAATTGCTGTTTTCTGAGTTCAAGCTGGGCTTGCTCATACTGAATCAGTCTCTTTCTCCTCTCATGAGAGGATTCCCTCCTATGAGAGGAGACAGAGGTCCCTATTGAGGTGTCAGAGTGGTTAGACTCCTGAGAAGGAGACCTAGACCTTCTGGGCACACTCAGAACTCTTCCTGGGGGGACAAAGGGAGGTCAGTCTGATCCTCTCCTCCTCCTCCTCCACAGGAGGAATTGGGTTTTCCAGGACAAGGTCATTTTCACCTTCCTGGCCAGTTTCAGAGGGGGGGGCCTGGGTTTCTTCACCCCTGGCCCCTTCCTCATCTTCTGCCCCACCCTCTTTGCCTACCCCTTCAGACCCTAGGGGCCTGCTGAGATCATCAGCTAGTAACACCTCCCTGAGGTGTTGGGTGCTGGCACCTTTGCCTGTCTTCAACTTCCTAGTAGTGCATAAGGCTCTCAATTCCGAGAATGGGAGTTTATCATACTTGGAGGGAAGAAGCCCACTGGCTTCTGGCAAGGACTCACTGGGTCCTGGCTTTGAAGACATCACTAGTGAGGTGTGGTGTATGCACTACCTACTCTAGTGTGGCCTACTAAACTCTCTTGAGTTGTAGAAAGGGTGTGCTGTCCCTTAACACACAACTCTAAGTTCAGTAGAACTTACTGTATTACTAAGCTTGATTATATGTACCTTAGGTACCCTTAGTGGTTTTCAGTTGATCAATTCAATTGAGATTATCTGGTAAAACAATAGCAAGCTAGAATCCCACACGCTGCACCCAATGTGAGAAGTTGGCCTGGCATATGCTGTCCACTAATTATAGTGGGCACCTTGCACCAGTCCAAACAACCCCTTATTGGAGATAGGTTAAAGACAACCTTTATTGAAAGCTATCCTAGTGGTAGCTATGGAGAGCAGCCTTCAGGCTAAGTCTTGAAGGAATGTAAAGCAGCTTGTTTTACCAGTCTATAATCTCTTGAGTGACCAAATGAAAGAGGACCACACCAGGTATATATTCAAAATATATGTATTTATTACTAAACACACCCCTCTAGTCTCTTTATGAGGCTAGAGTTCGAAGTACATACGTTACGAGTTAGTTATCTACAGTAATAGCACAAATACACGTTTGAGCCCCAGGGGCGTACTCAAACCATATACCAATAAAGTGGTATAAGAACCACGACTGAGCTAGACACAAGGCCTAGAGCCTGTAGAAGTGCTTGGACCACAAGGAACCACCCAAGGCAGTGACACAGGGGACCCACGGGGGACGCGTGCAGTGTATGAACACAACCGCGAACCACCGTTAACTTCTATGGGGAAAGTCGCGATTAGAATTTAAAAGAAAAGGGACACTTAGAGGAGGACTTGGAGCAAACCCTTTGAGAACTAGGCTGTTCTAGTGTCTATACCCACGGGAGCACCGGAGTACTCGAGTTACCTCACCCAGGGAGCCGGGTGCATAGGTGTCTTTCGGGGTCGGGTTTCGTCGTCGCTTTCTATGGCGATCTGCTGCAAAGTGCTGCTGGCGACCAAGTCGAAAGTGTTCGGGTGGATCCAAAGGTGGATCGAAGATCTGAAGAACCTGAAAGCAGAGGGGACAGAGTCTGGGTCACTAGCCAGTGACCAGGAAGGCGATGAGCAGATGCCCACCGATGTCGAGTGCTTCAGGTAGGTTGACGGTCGTCTTGACTCTTCAGCCACGAGGTCCAGGAGGCGTCGACGACAACCAGGAGCTGGATTCGAGCTGTCCCACGACGTCTGTCGATTGCAGGGGTGTCGGCGACCGGATTGGACCCAACAAGCCTTGGCAACGGCAAGTCTCGTGGAAAGCGAAGAAGGACGATGTTGCAGACCCGCAAGGTCTGGGGGACTCACCCAGCGAAGATAAGTCAGGGCACACCTGGAGCAACCAGGGAGCCCAAGCAGAAAAAGATTGGCCTTCGGGAGGGCCTACTAGCCAACGGACTAGCGACCGCGAAGGAGCCTCGAGACGGTGCACGTGGAGCTGGCTCACAGGACACTCGTGGAGTGGAGGCCAGTGATCTTCGGTGCAGTTGGTGCTGGAGGCTGGGGCTACTTGGAGCCCAAAGCACGACTTCGTGGGAGACCCAGAAGAGGATGCACTTGCAAATGCGCTCGGTGTCCAGGGGTCACGGTTCCACGTTACCCACGACAGCTACGGGCCTCAGCTTTGCTGGGAACTCAGGGCAGCCTCGGGGAAGTCTGGAAATCCACCTCTGGTGATGCAAAGACTTCGGCGTCCGACGGGAGCTTCAGCGATGCAGACCAGACAATTGCTTCTTTGGTGCCTGCCAAGCAGGGGAGTCACTCCTTGACCCCAAGGGAGATTCTTCAGTCCTCTAATCTTAAAGTAGAGCGTCGAAGGTCCAGGATTCTGTATCAGAGTTTCGTCCAGGTAAATCTAAAGTCCTAAGGACTGGGTTCCCTTACTTATACTAAGGTAGGGGGTTGGACATACTCTGTGACCCCACCTATGGGAGGGTCAGGGCAGAGGGGTGGTTACACCCCTTTCCCTTTGTCCAGTTTCGCGCCAGAGCAGGGGCTGGAAGCCCCTGAGCCGGTTTGAACTGGGGTATGCACAGGGACACCAAATGTGCCCCCAGTGCAGGACTTCAAAGCACCAGAGAGTGCTCCCGCCCAGCCCCAATACACACTATCCTGTCTGGGGAGGTGGTCACACCTCCCTGGGACAGGAAACCTATTGTCCAGGCCTCCCCTGCCGGAGTTTCGGTCAGCAGCAGGAGGCCAGACTCGTGTCTGTGGCAGCGGCATCCATTTTGTGATGCCAGGGCTCTGGAAAGTCAGTACCGGGCATACATGTCTTTCCCTCTAGAAGGGTGGAATGCTACCCCCGCCGCCAGAACTGGCGGGGGGGGGTAGTATTCCAAGATGTTTGACACCAAACACAACATGTTTCCGTGCAGCCATCCCAAAGTTAGCATTTAACGCGAGGTTATAATGCGCTTAAGAGTATATGGTCAGGCTGCACTACAAACAGCATCAGAGAAGGGTCTCCGAACGCTGCAGAGGGGCCCTGCTCATGCAGGGGCACCCTCTCACATAGGAACCACGCACTTTGCCTTCAGGATTGATAAGGCCTGCCATAGGAGTGACTTATAGGTTTATATGTGTGTATGTATATAGTGATATAGGTAGCCTATATCACAGTAAGGGGTGTATGCACCACCTTACCCAGGCTGCAGTAGCAGACCTGTGGGGTCAGTTTGGATGGCCTTCCAGGGGTGGCACAATACATGCTGCAGCCCCTGGTAGGCCTCTGAGGTACCTATGCCCTGGGTACATAGTATACCATATACTAGGGACTTATAAGGGCACTCCAGACTCCAATCAGAGATGTGCCTAAGGCACATGGAAACCATTTTATAGAGGAAGCATATAGACTGGGGCCCTGAATAGCAGGATCCCAGTCCAACTAAGTCATAAACCAGCAAAACACCAGGAAAAAAGTGGGGGCAACCATATAGTCAGATTCCACCTTCCTACATAACCCCCCCAAACGAAAGGAGATAAGGCTAACCTTGGCCAGTTGAGCCTTTATTGACTAAGTGGCCATATAAGGAAGCACCTGCACTAGCATGGTTGCCCCCTATCTTATGGTCCACTAAGCAATCCCTCACCCTAAGGGTATGAGAGGGTCTCCACCATGGGGAATTACTACCTGTGGTGTGCTTTGGTAAAGTACAAGGCTGGTGAGGTGTCTGAGAAGGGAAGTGAGGCCCTAGGAAGGTTGGTCTCAGCTTCCTCAGATCACTGGTCACCATGTATGCCTGTCTTTCCATGACTGAGTTGCACTGTGCTCTAAGGGTCAACCTTTGGCTGCCTACAGCTGGGGGTTGGGTCCCTTTGGATGGACCACTGGAGGGACATGGCAGGTTTGGAACCTTTTGGTCCCAGGTTTGCCCTTGCCTAACAGAGTCCCTACACAAAGGTATGGGGATCCCTCAGTGTGTTGAGGAATTTTCACCTATTAGGGCTACTAGCCTGGGTGCCCCTAATCTGCTGATGGGGGGTTCCTCTGGACAGGGGGCCCTGGGGGTCCACTGACCTCCCTGACCTCTGCAGCCCTGGGCTGACTGAGGCATGGTAGAGAGGGGCAGGTTACCTGCTCCAGACTGGGTACCACCTTGGAAGGGTCCTCTGCCATCAGGGGTGGGGCCAGGCCAGGCCTGACTACCTCTGGGGCAGTTCCTTCACTAGGGGTAGGGTCAGTTCCCTGAGGAGGCTGACCCTTACCTACTGTCTGGAGGGAAGAAGACTTTTCTTCAACCCTTGTGCTCTCTTTTGGGGGAGAGTGGGCCATTCTTCCAGGCTCCATCTCTCCCAAATTTCCCTGGGCTGGGGCTGTGGCCATCACAGCCCCTCTAACTTTTACAGGGACGCCCAGCATTCTCAGATGGGTTTGGTGTTTAACTTCAGCCCAGGCTGAAATGTCCAGATCATTGCCCATCAGGCAATCTACAGGCAAGGTTGGGGACACTGCCACTCTTTTGGGCCTGTGACCCCTTCCCAGCTGAGATTGACTATGGCCATGGGGTGATCTGTTCTGACACCATCAATGTTGGTCACCTGGTATTTAAACTCAGGTAAAAGCTGGTGAGGGGGGACTAGGTTCCCTGCCATCATGGTGACACTAGCCCCTGTGTCCCTAAATGCCACAGCTTTCTGACCATTAATTATTGGCTCCAGTCTGTACCTGCCCAATGCATTGGGACCCATGGTAAAGGGGGCAAATCCTACACCACCATCAGAGTCAGAGGAGTCTGTTGAGGGGGCCCTGTCTGAACTAGGGCCCACCTCTGTTCCTCTTGCAAAAGCACCTAACTTTTTGGGTACACTACTCCCAACTGGAGGATTACTACTGGTAGTACCAGGAGGGGTGGTAGTAGTTGTTGGAGGAACATTTTCCTTATTGCCAATCCTGGGGCAACTGGGATCAGTTTTCCAGTGTCCAGGCTTTTACAGACATGGCAATAGGGTTTCTTTTCAGGAGAGGAAGGAGTTTGGGACCCACCCCCAGAAGAGGACTTTTGGGGCCCTGTAGTGGATTTATCCTTAGATTTATCCCCACCTTTCTCTTGGGACTTGGTAGAATCTTTCTTCTGGTCACCACCCTGATTCTTAGTCTTTACTCTGGTTCTGACCCATTTGTCTGCCTTCTTTCCCAATTCTTGGGGAGAGGTCAGATCAGAGTCCACCAGGTACTGGTGTAAAAGCTGGTTTTGACAATTATTAAGGATCTGCTCCCTCATAATCAAATTGTACAATCCTTAAAAGTCATGCACCTTGTTGCCATGTATCCAAAACCTTCCAGAGCCTTAGTAGCACAATCTACAAAATCAACCCAGTCTTGAGTCTGAGCCTTTTGGGTGTCTCTGAACTTCAACCTATACTGTTCAGTGGTTAGGCCAAACCCATCTATCAGAGCACTCTTCAAGACTTTGTAATTGTCAGCATCCTCCTCTCTAACAGTGAGGAGCTTATCTCTACCTTTGTCTGCAAAGGAGAGCCACAAGATTGCTGCCTAAGGCACATGGAAACCATTTTATAGAGGAAGGAGATAGACTGGGGCCCTGAATAGCAGGATCCCAGTCCAACTAAGTCATAAACCAGCTAAACACCAGGAAAAAAGTGGGGGCAACCATATAGTCAGATTCCACCTTCCTACAGGAGATTAATCAACTTTCATGCGTCTCTCGATCAGAGCGGCACCCCAATTTAAGAAACAGCACTTCTTTAAATAACACTGTATCACAAAGCTGTACCAGAACACATCTGTTCACAGCCCAGTAACCTCCCCAATCACGCATTGACTGCCTCTTTGTCTTTGATCCTGTGCAGGACTCTGCTTTGCTATAGGGTCGCGCTACACAAAAAACATATATTTATATACAAATATACATTCAGTGTGCCATCATTCTAAAGACACAGGTGCACCCGATAGTACCAAAACACCCATATATGGAACATTGACTTCAAGAACATCATGTTTCAAAATCATTTTAGCAATAGAACCTGAAAATAAATATACTTCTAATAGATTTGTATTCTGATACTCATAAAAACATTTGAAACTTTAATTAATTTGATAGTTATTGCACCAATCACACAAATATCAGTTGTATGATAGAGGCACACATGGCTAAACCACACGTGCCTCTACCACACAGCCTAAACCACGAATGCGTCTTAACCACGCATTCCTTTACCACTCATGCCTTTACCACATAATTTCGTGGTAAAGGCGTGAATGGTAAAGGGGTATGTGTGGCTAATGCTGCAGACCCCCTCCCCGCCCTAAGCTACAAACTCCCCCACCCCGCCCAGAGGTCCAAATACCCGACCCCCTCCCAACCCCCACGCTGTCCCTAACCCTTAACAAACACTACCTCAACTCCCTCCCACCTCCTTGCATTGTCCCTAAAACTACCCCAACCCCGCCCACTGCCCTTAGGCCTAAAACCCAAACCCCTTTTTAAAATAACTGCCCGCCCCCCCAAGCCCTAAAAACGACCCCACCCTCCCCTGAGCCCTAAAATGACCCCGACTACCCATTCACCTTCCCGTGCCCTGAGGCCAAAACCCCTGTCCCTTAACAAACACTATCCCAACCTCCTCCCACCCCGCGCTTTCCCTAAAACTACCCCAACCCCTTCCACTGCCCTTAGGCCTAATACACTAACACCAAATTAAAAAAAACTACCCGACCCTCCCCAGCCCTGAAAACTACCTCCGAACCCTCAGCCCTGAAAACTACCTCTGATCCCCCCCTGCCCTGAAAACTAGCCCCGAATCCCCCCAGCTAAGAAAACTACTCCTGACCCCCAGCCCAGGAAACTACCCCGACTGCCCAGCCCAGAAAACTACCCCAACCCCCCAGCCCAGAAAACTACCCAGCCCATTTACCTCACTGCAGCTCTCTTCCTGGCGAGGTCTTCCTACTTCCGTCCCTGCTGCCTGCAGCCGGCAGCAGCTAGACTGCGCACTGCCTGAACCACGCATATGTGTGGTTAAGGCATATGCATAGTTAAGGCAAGCGTGGTTGAGCTTGCGTAGTCAGAACACGTGTGGTTAAGACCGCGGTGTTCTGACTGTTTCCCACAAATATCTATATTTACGTTCTTGCTAACAAAACAGGACATTATGCAACAATTAATTTTTGTGCCAAGAGGTAACAGTGCTACTGACTCTATTTGGGGAGCCTGTAAATTGCTTATCGGTCAATAACAATCTTTAATGAGATGTAATGAATGTCACCTTGCTCAAAAGTCAGTGGTGCTGGAACAAATCTCAGAGTGGGGGTACTGCCATCAATGTTACATCACTGAAGTTATAGGAATTGTGAAAAATCCCAAGTGTCACACTAAGAACATGTAAGTGAGCCACGTCCAATCAACAGGAGAGTGGTAAGGGTGTGATATGCAGCGAGTGGTACATTTTGGAGCACACTGTTGCAAATATTTTACTAAACCAATGTGTGGTAGCGCACTGTCATTTAGATGCATCTACATCTAATTTTCCATTGAAATTGGTATTAAATTTGCACAGACATGCACTCTTACTTGTAAAAAACATACATTGCACACAAAGGATAATGTGGAAATCTGTTTTCAGCAAACAATTATCATTTGTGCATCAAGTGAAGTCTCCTGATTTGTTTTGATTCTGTTAAAATCTGTGTTTCTATCACAATTCTGAATTTCAAAAAGAGCTTCATGAGTGCTTTCTGAACTGCTGATAGAGTTTAAATTATATGTACAGTTTATTTACAGAAATGTAGATATTGTTGTGTTAGTAAAACTTTGTCATTCTATAGCCTTTCCGTCCACACTCCTTGTACACCAACAAGATTGTCACATAGTCAACTTTAAACAATCTTCTCACTTTATAGTCGAAGAAAGACAAGTAAACAACAATATCCATGTTATAAGAATAAACAAACATTTGTCTGAAGGCATAACCTGACATTTGACCCCTGTCTTCGAATGCACAGGAAATGAGACAAAATAAAAACAAAATTTAAAGATATATGTATTGCTCATTCATCTTCTTAATTCCAGCATGTTTTTTTAGGAATGTTGCTGCACACCGCACCCTTTCTTCCAGCGCCTTTGTGAAAAATCGAAAGACTGTGCTCAGCACTAAGAATTTCCTACTAAATGGCACTGTCTGTATATTATGGCCCCATGCTGGTTAATATCCTGTCTGAACCCGTTTTGGCCAAAGATCCCGGCATTCCTACTGCATTGAAAGTTACAACTGCAACTTTAACGCCACTTAATTTTTTCAACAATAAATGCTGCAACTACAAACAAGCAGATCAGAAGGTATGGCGAAAATGTCAATATAATTATATTAATGAAAGCACAAAAAAAGAACTGTCCCGTGATTGTAAGAAGATGTTTCCAGGAAGGCAAAAGGTACAAGCTCAAAAGCACTTTGACTGCATTTGAAGGTGGACTTTTCCAAAATCACCTCATTGCGTGTATATATCAAAACGGCAGTGTGGTAGGCTACTGCCCCTAGGAACTGCAAAGAGTGGTGTGAAAGCACCCGTAAGATACAGTGTATAAAGTTAATGTACCTAGAATGTTCTGAACCAAACCCAGAGTTTGTGCAATATTTTTGGGTTAATGTCCATCTAATGAGATTCAGAGATACATTGGGTTATTGGCTCTAGGCAGGTTGTGCCAAATATTGTGGTAAATAAGTGCAATTCTGGTGCTTTTTGTTGTAGAAGATTAGTGTCTGTAGGTAATTAACAGTATACAATGGTGAAGCCGTGTTCCTAGAATGTATTGCAGTGTTGTGGGGAAAGCCATCCAACACATTGCAGGATGGTGTAATAGCGTTCTTTGAACACCCTGTGGTAGGTCTCGATCCAGAGGAGGTAGTCCAGTGAGTCCCTATAATGTAATGTAATGTGATACATTAGGGTCCTTATGATGTGTGACTGTGGTGGAGTTGTGCTCCTTGGTTCCAGAGCAGTGGATAAAGGCCTTATGATGCAGAGCAGTGTGGTGGGGAAATATTCCTACAATCCATTGCAGGAAGGTGTGGTAGTGTTCATCAGACACCCTGCAGTGGGTTTCTGTCCAGAGGATTTATTGCTTTGAGTCATTATGAGGCAAAGTAGTCCAAAAGATTGCAGGAGGTGGATTACCTCCCTCCCCGCCGCCGCCGTTTTCCTGGACGCAACCAAAGCATTCGACACGCTGGAATGGCCTTATCTGTTCTCGCTCCTTGCCTGTGTGGGCATGAGTCCTGCTTTTCTCAAAAAGATTGCATTACTCTAGACCTCCCCGTCTGCTAGGTAACGGACTAATGGAGTGCTCGCCCCTCAAATTGCTGTTGCTCGTGGCACAAGGCAGGGGTGTCCACTTTCACCCCTCCTCTTTGCCATAGCCATGGAACCGCTGGCGGCCAAATTACGGCAACACCACGCTCGGAGAGGGCTTGATTTTACACCCAGGGTGATTCTGGAGTCCATGTATGCGGATGATGTGACTCTATATGTTAATCATCCGGCGACCAATCTTGATCCCCTCATACGCGAGATCACCAGATTTGGCGGCCTTTCGGGCATCAATATTAATTGGGGGAAGTCCATGATTTTTCCACTCACTGCCGCCATGCACACGTTTCAGTCAGAATTCCCACTTAAATGGGCAGACTCCCCAGTGAAGTACCTGGGCATCTGGATCAGTAGGGATCATGAGGAGCCTTGGCGATATAACTACGGCAGGCTCATGGAGTGGCTGGAGAGTCGATTACACTGCTGGAGAGCGCTTCCCCTCTCTTTAGCCGGCCGAATCGCTATTGCGAAAATGATGATACTGCCTAAATTTTTGTATGTTTTTGTAAATCTCCAGCTTCCTCTCACCTCCGAGTTCAAGAGGAGGCTTCGCTCAAATTTGATATCTCTTGCTTGGCCGGGCGGGCAACTCCGTGTAGTCTGGGAGACCCTCAGGCTCCTGTTCGAGCAGGGTGGCCTGGGAGCGCCTGACATGGAACTGTATCACAGCTGCGCACAGGCCCAATTTGGGTTCCATTGGATTTATCCGACTCAATTTATGGCACATACTGCCCCGAGGGTGACCAAGCGGACCCAACCATATGGCATATGGCACTGTTTCGTCCGCAGACCTGCCCGTGGTCGGGGATTGACACAGTGGGTTGCACGGTCTGGGCGTGGCAGCAACTCCCTCATAGAGCACAGCTGGACACTCTATTTGCGCCGTCGGTGCCGCTCACTAGGCACCTAGCATTGCCTTTCACGGATGAGGCGGGGGTCTGTCTGCGACTGCGCAAGCGCCAGCTGCATACGCTGGGGCGGGCTTTCTCAAACTTCGTCTTCATTGGACTAGATGCCGCACTAGGGGACGAACACACTGGCCTCCTTGATAGGATAACATACTTCCAGCTGCGGGCAGCGTTGCGAGCGCAATACGCTTCGTTTCCGGTCCCGCCCCCAACTTTCCACGTTCTGGAGGCATTTTTAACCAATACCTCACCTCGCAAACTCAAGACACGACTCTATTCTGGCATGCAGCGCGAATCCCCAATTAGCATACCCCCTGCCCAGCGCGCATGAGAGGAAAGCCTAGGAACCCCATTTGAGGAGGGCGTATGGGCCTACTGCTGCACGCAGTCAAGAGATATGTCACCCAATTATAGATTGAGGCTTATTAATTTCAAATACCTCCACAGACTTTATAGGACCCCTGTATGGTTGTGCAAAGCGGGGCTGAGCATGGATGCAAGGTGCGTACGCTGTGGAGCATCAGAGGCCTCTTTCATGCACTTGGCCTGGGAATGCATGGACGTTGCAAAATATTGGGATTGTGTCTTTGATGCGCTGGATGAAATGCTGGAGTGCAGGTTGGAGCGCTCTCCGCTGACCGCTTTGCTAGGATATGTTAAGAACCTCCCGGCAGACATCAGAAGGTTGGCAGCAATGATGCTGCTATTGGCTAAGAGGCGAGTGGCTATTTGCTGGGGCCGTAAACGTAGACCGCGCAGGGACGATTGGCAGAGGGATGCTGCTTTCTGCCACAACCAACTGTCAGAGTTCTGGGAACTAATGCCTGTACCGGCGCGCCCCCACAACATTTGGGAACCGCTGTAAAGTTTTTTACGAACACACCCTTTCTCCAATGTGACCAGAGAGACATACCTTCCTGTCCCCCTCCCCCTACCCTCTCCCCCTTTCCCCCGCCTTCCCACGATGATCCTGGCTCCAGATCCCTTTCTCTATTCTATTTACGTTTCTCTTTCCTTTCTTGTTGACTTGCGGCTGCTGCCCTCCGGACTGATTCACAAACTGGTGAGGGAATATGCAGAATATAGAACTTTGTATGCATTGCCTGATCATTTCTCTCCGTGACTTGACAATTGTATACTTGAGTGCATATTTGCAACCACTTGCCTTTACATGTATCCTCGTACCACCTACACCCGGTGCAGTAAGCTGCAATCTGTATGTTCTAAAATCTATAAATAATGTTTAAAAAAATAAAAGTAGTGCACAAGATTAGAGTCCCCAAAGTGGTGTACTGTGGCTGAGCTTTACTTCTTGGCTACAGGGCACTGGGTTAAATGCCTTAGGATGTGGAGCTGTGTTATGGGAAATTATCCCTACAGTGCACTGCAGAATGAAGAATCAGTGGTCATCAAACACTTTATGGTGGGTCTCTCTCTCCCAAGGATGTATTGCAGTGAGTCTCTTCAATGCAATGCAGTGTGATAGATTAGTGTCACTAAGATGTGGTGCAGTGTGCTGAAGTTGTGCTGCTTAGATCCACAGCAGTTAGTTAGCGGCCTTAGGATCCAGTGCAATGTGGTGTGTGGTGTTAGTGTCCCATGGATCCTTTTCATAACACATTTTACTATGTATTCTCCCTGATCAGAAAGAATATCAGATCCATTAAAATCCCATTATGACAAACATGCCCTTTTTAATGAATATAGCATCTTGGAACAAGATCAATTGGGCTTCAGACCTAACAGACACACAAAAATGTTCTTTTAGATAGCCAACCAACTATCATAGAGTACTAGTTTTCAGCAGTGCTGCTTATGGTATGGGACTTGAGGGCTAATTTCTGCGCTCATGACCACCCTTTATTACCAACACAAATTGATGAGAAGTGGTGAACCAAAGGCCTTGAGTGTATGTGAGGGATTCTACTAATTATCTAAACTACATAATATTAAATCTACCACGTTGCCCCTGTATGTCTGCAACTCACCAATATTTATGTAAACCACTGGAGAAACTTGCACAAGACCTTGGGTTGTTATCCCATAAATACTGTTCAAATTTTTATGGACATGTATCCTGCACTACGTACGGGGGGCGTGGCAAAGCCAGCAAAGATGGCAGGTGCAACTCTGTAGTGCTCTGCCAGCCTGCCGGACAATCAGCAATCATCTGCGCTTCAACACTGGCTGAGAAACAGCTCATTAAAGCGGGTAGTCCCTGGCAGATCACCACTTGTGCTCCGACATTCCCTGACTAGCCATGGCTGACCCTGGGAAGCTACGAGCCCATGGATGGCACAGGGGCTGGCAGCATGGCAGAGGCCTAATGGCCTTGAATCGAATAGAGGCCGCCTTCGAGATGTCTGGGAGAGCACTGACAGATGCGGCTCCACAACACAAACAGCTGCGCTGAAGTGCTGCGCTGCCACAGGGAGTGAGAACCCCAGAGCCCCTGCACAAGAAGGTAGTGGGAGTTCTGACACGTAAAACCTGCGGGGTGACCCCGGAGTCATACTGAGAGCGGTGTGGGGGCTGCTCCATGGTGAACGACGGGTAGAGGCAGCGACCCCATTGATGGAGGGACCCTCCCTCTAGCGACAATGATCGAGGACCGCAGCGCATGACGCCGTGAGGGCCATGATCAACGCGCAGGGCATGCTGAGACCCGTGGGTCTGGCGGTGGTGACCGCCACTCATACTCTGGTGGGGAAGTGGCAAGTTGTGGCCAGCACAGCACTGATGTTTTGACCTCCCAGCCTCTGCTGCCGGTCGCAAAAGCATGCAACATGGAAGTGCCTCCCCAACTGTACATGAGGGAGGGGTGCCCAATTTGAAATCAATGCCACTGTGATCGAGGCGCGTGGTGCCTTCCTGGCTGCGATCTCCCCTTTCAAAATAACAGACACAGAGGCACAAGGTGAGCGGTAGTGCAGACGGGAAGGGGGGTATCAGCGGCTAGAAGAGAGCACCCCCAAGCTGCCCAAAATTCTACGCGGCCATAAAGTGGAGGTCACTGCGGGGGCCCCCACCGAGTTCTGCCACACATTGCCACTTGGCAGGGTCATGGTGGACCCTGCTGCCATAGCTGAGGAGTGCGCGTTGCTGAATGGGGAGGAGTCCCACATGCCCTGCAGTGAATCCATATGCTCAGGATAGTGCATCAGCACCAGATCGCAGTGCGCACCCCCCTTTTTTACCACAGGGGAGGAGAGCTGTTGCTGCGGTCCAGCCTAAGGGGCCTCTGTGGTGCCCCCTTAGCAAAGTTGTATCAGCCCGTGTGGTGTCCCTGCGGACTCTCCAGCCTTAATTCATTGCTCCATTCCTCTGCTGGACATTAAAGACACTGGGGGGGGGGTCCCGCCTTCCGGTCGCCGCTCCTTCCTATTTGGAACTGGATGGTCACCTCCTGCCAGTGTGATCCCCCTGGATGAGGGACAAGAACTTTGGTGGCCGGGTGCGGGACAGTGTACCATCTTGCCCAGACTTGAATCCTTTCCCGGGCCTAGCGCGCCTCCGCGAACCCCACGCCTTCAGGGATTAAAGACAACCCCACCTTTTTGGGTGTTTTTCTCTTTTATACACAATACGTGCCACCTGGTGCTGGCCGCAAATGCCTCGGTGACCTCATCATTATGAGGCAGTGTGATCTGCCACCGTGGCCGAGCTGCAGCCCTCTATGGACTCACCTGTTGCGGCCACCGGCACCTTACAGGAAGAAAGTGGACTGGCCCTTACTACATCAGAAAAGTTGGACAGGGTCCTGGCAGCCATCGAACATTCTCGAGTCACCATAAAGGATCTCTTACAGCTGACTTCACACTTCTCCGGTACGATCAGCAAAAGCTGGCAGAGTCTCAGATGGTGAGATGGCCCTGTCCACTCTGCGCCCACTTGCTAAAGACAATCATTCCAGCATCAAAGATCTACAGGGCCCAGTTTCACAACTAGATAGCAGGGTGGAGGATTTGGAGGGACGCTCCCGGAAGAGCATCATTCATCTACTGGAACTCCCAGAGAGGGTTGGATCCCCTTGCTTACCTAGAAACTTGGTTCAAGTCCTGTACCCTAGCCTCAGACATTGCCTCCTTCTTCTCCCTGGAGAGAGCACATCACATCCAGGCGAGGCGCCCGCCCCCGGACTCCCATCTCATCTCAATTTGGCAAAACTGCTCCACTTTGAGGACAGAGACACAATACTCCGTGCGGCCATGCGGGCGGGACCTCTTCAAGTAGAGGATAAAACTGTCATGTTGTTTCCAGACTACACGCTCGCTGTTCAGCACCAACGATCCTCCTTCTTGGAGACCAAATGTCGCCTCCGTCAACAAAAGGGTGCAATACTCTCTGCTGTTCCCTGCATGCCTCAAGATAATCTCCAGGGACACCACTACATTCTTCACAGACCCCGAAGAGGCATGGGACTGGGTGGAGCAACATAGGGGTGATCCAACAGAGGAACTTGCCGAACACAAGACAGGCCCCTGAGGCCCATGAGGCAGACGCCAGAGGAAAAAACGGGGTGGGACATAACAGAGACCCCATCCCCCCCCGGATTTCATCTACCAGCTCCCACAACCTGGAGCAAATTATTGCGGACCACTGGAGAGCCATTCAAGCTGCAGCAAACTTAGGTCATCACACCACTGCCACAGACGACGAGAAAGGCCTGCACATGTTCTCTTCTCAGGAAGACTCTCTTCACACTGATGACTCCCATGTCGATTCACAGTCCCTCCGAATGGTGACTGCCCAAATAGCAGACACTGTCTTTTAGCTGCTCACTCTGGAGTCTCCACAGTGAACAGCCACCCATTGCCATACCGTTTCTAGGCAACCTCTTGCCGTGACCGACAACTATAAACCCTGGACTTTGATAGACTCCTGGCTGTACTATTTGGTACATATGTTTGCCTTTTTTTCTTCCCCCACGATACACTAAGGTATAAAGAGTATGTATAGTTTGGGCAAATCACCAGTTGCGATAGGCTCCCCGTATTGGGATTTTCTTCCCTGCCCAGTTACTGATGTTTCCCTTCACCACTTCTCTCCCTATCACCCTACCATACAGGGTGGCGGACACCACATGGATTTTGAGACACGGACAGAGCGAACGCGCTGTGGTCACCTCACATCCCACACTCGTATCCCACACGGCTAGCCATGGCTCCAACCTCTGACATTCAATATCTTACTCTCAACATCTGTGGCATGCACACTGCCAGGAAGCACCATGCCGTTTACTCCTACATCAAGAGACAGAAGGCACAGTTCGCTTTCTTACAAGAAACGCATATCACAGCAAGAGAACTAGATCGCTTGTGCAGGCGCTGGGAGGGTATACTTTGCACCACAACATACTCAGCATATGCATGGGGCGTGTTGGTGTAGGGTCGCCCCTGGGTCCCCTTCCAAGAAACCAGAAGGGAAATTGACAAAGATTGACGTTATGCCCTCCTGGAGGGCCATCTGGATGGACGACCCATCCTTCTAAGTAGGATCTACGCACCCAACACTAACCAGAGGACATTCTGGGACACCCTTTGGACATGCTCAGCCACAACACAACAACACGATGGGTTCTGGGTGGAGACTATAATTGTGTTCTAGACCTTGCTTTAGACAGGTCTCATCCTCCGTTGCCTTGCTCCCCCCGCATGCCCAGACAGAATGTTTTCGAACCTTGGTACACCACTGGGCACTCACAGACACGTGGCGCTCTCGTCACCTCACATCCTGGCTTTACTCCTTCCACTCTGTCCCACACAACCTCTACCTACGCATTGACCGATTCCTTTGCTCCCCTGAGCTGGTACCTTTAATTCAGCATGCAGACTATCTAGTTCGGGTAATATCTGACCATGATGCGCACATTATGGACCTTAGATGGGCAACTCCCCTATTCCCCACACCCACTTGGAAGCTGCCACGTGACTGCCTCGAAGCTTAGGTGTTCCAGAAGGAGCAGGAGGTCTGAATTAGGCGATACTCCTCTAACAACCACAACACAGCATCCACTAGGATGCTGGAGTGGGATGCTTTTAAAGTGGTTGTTCGGGGAACATGCATCCAACAGATCGCCAGAGTCCGCAAGACTCTTGAGAGGGATATAGAAGGGGCTGAACGAACCCTGGAGGACCTCAGTAAGGCAGCAGACGCCGATCCCAAACTCACCCTGCAGTTAGCAGACACCAGGTCCGCCTATGCCGCCCACCTGGATGATTTGCATTGCTACAATTTCACGGCCTACGCTGCTAGAGATCATTGAGAGGTAGACAAATCCGGTCAATTCCTGGTGTGGCTTGCCCGGCAGGACTTGGCGACTCGCCCTATATTTGAGGTCATAACACTTGCAGGCATCACAGTTCCCACTCAGGTTGACATTCTGCAGGTCTTCTACGATTATTATTCAGCCATATGCAGCGCACCACAAGACTCTCCCACAGAGCGACCGGACGGATTCCTGGTCAGTATTACGCACTCCCAGATCCCAGCCTCCATGAGGA
Source organism: Calotriton arnoldi (assembly GCA_963921515.1). Lineage (NCBI taxonomy): Eukaryota > Metazoa > Chordata > Amphibia > Caudata > Salamandridae > Calotriton > Calotriton arnoldi. The sequence continues at coordinate 1,525,678 of CAWUFW010002089.1, forward strand.
CTTCTTTAGATGCAGACATCACGCCGGAAGACGTAAAGCAGGTGATCTGTGACCTCGCCTGAAATAAGACTCCTGGCTTAGATGGTCTGCCCATGGAATATTATCATACCTTTTCGTCCCTTCTATCACCCAGGTTGGCTGCAGTGTACAGGGCGGTGCTGAGCGGTGGCAAACTCCCTCACTCCCTTCGGGAGTCCCTTTTGGTCTCCATCCCAAAACCAGATAAAGACCCCACGCAATTAACTTCGTACAGACCTGTGCTTTACTTGGGGCTTATTACAAGATCTGAGGTAAGATTCTGGCCGATCAATATGCCCAGATTGTCCCGGGATTAGTACACTGTGACTGGAACGGCTTTGTCCTGGGCCGAAGCACTTCTCAGAATCTTCGCCACCTCTTTCACGTGCAAGACCAGATAAATGGGAGAATTCCGCAGGCGGCCTGCCTTATACTAGATTTGGAAAAGGCGTTGGACACCCTGACTTGGTGCTACCTGTTCACTGTGATCACCAGCCTGGGGGTGGGTCCCAAACTCTTGGCCTACACTAAACTACTGAATGCTAACCCAACATCTCGAATTCGCCTAGGTCGCCTTATTTTGGCCCCTTTTTTTGGTATTCCGAGGGACGTGTCAGGGCTGTCTCTTGCCCCCCCCTATTGTTTGCACTAGCCTTGGAGCCATTAGCCATACGGCTGTGTGGGTAGGGCCTGGGATGTAGCATCCCGCTGGCAGGCAGGACTCACACAGTATCTCTGTACGCGGACGATTTACTCCTCTATGTCTGCGACATAACGAGCGATCTTACACCCATTCGGGACACATTGGTGGTGTTCGCCTCCACAGTTGGACTCCGAGTCAACTGGGTGAAATGGGTCATTAATCAACTCCACCCTGGGAAATGACCTCAGGCGGTATACTTTGGTGCAACCCGTCTTAAGTTAACTGGCAAGGTCAGGCGCCCCGATACTTAGAAGTTCATCTCTATCACACCGCCCTAGATCTCTACGAGGGAAACCTTTGCAGAGACCGGGCAGGCATCCAACCCAAATACAATTCCGGTGAACTCTCTTCTTGGCCCCCATCCGCAAGATAGCCCTAGCAAAAATGGTGACTTTGCAGCGCCTCCTTAAGCATTTTGCGAACCCCCCAGTCATACCACCCCGCTCCTTCTTCAAGGAGTTAGATGCACTCCTCGGCACACTTATTTGAGGATCCGGCCGTCGGCGTGTTACCCTGTCTAAACTGCAGATACCAGTTAGCCGGGGGGGCCTCGAGCCCCATCTTTTGAGGTGTATTTCTTAGCAGCTCAGTTACAATGGTTGTCCTGCTAGACCGCTGGGCGCTACCTTCCTTTACCGGTACCCGCTCTCCGTCATTTACTACTCCCAGAAACACAACCCGCGCCTTCCTGGCCCCTACAGGTGGTGATGGCGAGGGCCTGCATGATCAGGATACATCGCCTCACTCGAACAGTGCCGCTCTATACCCAGTCGCGGCTCCTGGAGGGAGTTTCGCCGGGCGGTGACGTGCAGCGGGGGAGGAGCAGGGAGGGGGGGTAGTAAAAACCGGAATCTGGCCGAATCCAGGTAAGTTAGCAAATAAATAAACAAAACGAATTTCGTAGCGCGCGCTGCATCGCATTTGGCGATGCAGCGCGCGCTAGAAATTCGTTTCATTAATTTATTTGCTAACTTACCTGGATTCGGCCGGATTCCGGTTTTTACTAACCCCCAACCTGCCCCTCCCCCGCCGCACGTCACCGCCCGGCGAAACTCCCTCCAGGAGCCGGGACTGTCTATACCCCTAACTTACCTTTAGTTGGTCTACCCCATGGATGAGACTATTACACCACAGGGGAATTGTGGGTCTGGACTGACCATTCGCTCCTCAAGGTGGGTAACCTCTTTGCAGAGGGCCGTCTTCTCCCTTTTTGCCAACTGGCTGAAGAGAGTGGACTCCCACTGGGACAGTTTCTCCTACATAGGCAGCTCACTCATACATGTGGCACCCTGTGGGATCTCCCAGGAGGGGAGCCTGAGATGCATCCAGTACTTCAGGCCATATTGAGTATGGGACCAGGCCGCCACCTTACCACGTGGTGTATAAAGCCATTCGGGAACTGACGGTTACATTGCTCGCCATACTCCGCCACAAATGGGAGGAGGAATTTGGGAGGGCATTACATGATAAGGAATGGGAACGAGCACTTGAATTCCAGAAGAAGGTCTCCCGCAATTCACTAATCAAGAACATACAGTTCTTTATACTACACAGAGCCTATCTCACTCCCGCACAACCACATCGCTATTTTCCGGAAACACAATTTGCGTAACCCCACTGTTAAGCCCCAGACACCATGCTCATACATATGTTGTGGTTGTGACCGGCCCTCCAGCATTATTGGTCTGCCATTCATGCCGCACTACATGAGGTCACGGGACTCCCAGATATATACACATGGGAAGCATGCTCCCTCGGCAAAGTCAAGCGCAAAAAACAACATAAAGTGTGGGCGCGGTTTGCAGACCTTGCCTTGTTGCTGGCCAAGCGTACAATTACACTACACTGGCGCTTACAGATGGCCCCACTGACAGAGACATAGCGGTTAGCTCTCCGCAAATGGGGCCTGCGGAGGAAGATGCCCTTCGCTACAAGGAGGTCTGCCGGATCCATCGACGGCCTATCTCACCGCAGTGTCATGCACTTCTGACAGGTGGACAGCAATGATGATTTGCCCCGTGAACATTTCACGCACACTATGCGTCAGGATGGGCCCCCCTTCCCTCTGAGATGGGCTCATCCCAACATTTCTATCATCCGTCCTCCCTTATTCCCCCATGTGAGCGCACTCCTCCCTCCGACACTTGCCCAGCTCTCACCCGTCCTCAATGCCATTCAATTCGCAAACGCTGACACATTTCGATACGTCCGTCCCCTCACCCACCTGTTTATCCATGGTTCACTCTACCTTTCACAACTCCGACCACATTTGAGACAGGTTACAGGCACCAATCCTCTGACTGCAAGACAACGCGACGCACTGCGGAATACCAGAGGTACCACCTGATATGATAATCACATGTAACTGTATGCTACTTGTCTTGTTGTACTTATCGACGTGCCATGATTTATCATGTGTTGTTGCTTCGCTTAATTATGAAAATCCAACAAAAATGGTTTCAAAAATCCGGCACTACATACATCAGATCAGAGAACAGAATCAACATATCTCACTTGAAACTCTCAAAACAATTTCCACAGGAAAAGTTAAAAACTCCAGGTGCAATTTTTCAACCCAACATTGTCAGTGGTAAGACGTTATATATTTTGTGAAGTACAAGAACTATTAAAACCCTTGGTCATAGCATATGTACCACTGACAATGTTTCAAGGCTCTGAATGCTATCTCGTGTGGGTAAACAATACAGGTCAGTAAAATCTTTGCACTAGATTTAGACTAGTAAGCCTGAATCTAGATTTCTTAAGTCAAGATGGAATTATTTTTTTCCTGTGATGTCATCTCCTGTTGATATCATAAGGAAGCAATGATAAGAGATGGAGATGCAACACATTTCCATCTTCCCTTAGTTTTCATCGCATTTATCGTCCATTTGCTACAATGTTGGACCCTAATTTTTGCTTCACTTTTTCTACAGCTATATTCCTGTCAGATTTCTTGTTTCTTGAGCCTTTTCTCTACCCTGATTCAGGGAGGATTTGGCGCCTTACTTACCCACACTTTCACTAGTCATCATCTTCAATCAATAGCTATCTAGTGGAGTCACCTTCCACAGGCAATCACGAAGGAAACGTGAAAGACTTTCACAGCAATCAATATTTCGTACTGCCTGCTTGAGATGATTGTGCATTAACCTCTTTCTTAATCTAAGCTATATGGCTGCCTAATTAACACACTGTCTTTGCAATTATTATATTGTTGTGAAATGTTTTACAGTTATTTTCAACGAGAATAAACAATATCTATCTAAAAATAAATATACATGTTAATGCGAAAGTGGCCTCTTCTAAATTTTACATTAAGTTGCTGAACTATTATTGGATGACTACCACAGCCATAATTGGTAGAGTAATATTAGGCTCAAATCTTGACTATTTTATGCATAGATGCCATGAAAAACGTAATAAATAATCAGATGCTAGTGTGGTTATAATCTTTTTTTAAAGTGAACATATATCTCCAAAAATGTCTATGTACTACCGGGTTTGATTTACAGTCTACATCTTATCAAGATTTCCTCACTCTAATAAGAAACAACAACAGTCAGTCCCGAAGTTATGACTAGCTTGTATGAGATTAAAAATCTTTACTTTTTATGATTCTCATTTGCTGCCATACCACTCCTTTGACCTTGTTTTCTGATCATTTCAAAATGTAATTGGCTATGCAACAGATTTATCACATGTAATTTTAGATGATGATGATAATGATGATGCAGTGTAGTATAATAAGATGCAGAGTAGGGAGCAGCAGGGGGTTACTATACCTAGGATGCACTGCAGAGGGTTAGTATGGATCGGAAGCAGGTCTGTAGACTTTTTAGGACTTAGTGCAACGACTTAGGGGTCGATTCCGATTCGGGCCGGAAAAAGCACCGACCGACTCGGATCCGGAAATAATACCGACCGACACGTACCTGTGGCGCCCGACACGCCAAGTACGATGCAAGGTGTGCAAAATCCGACCGACACGTACAGAACCCAAGTCGACCGACCGAGCCGCACGGAAAACAGCAATCCGGTCGGAAAAACACGCGAATCCAACCGACCGACACGCACCCGGAACAAATCCGACCGAAACGTACACGCGAACTCCAAACAGCAAAGTATGATGCGAGGCGCGAAAACCACGAGCGAGTCAGACGGAGGCCAAGCCGTACGACCGACACGCATACAAAACCGAGCCGAAGCAACACAAAACACCGCGACCGACGCGTACGCAGCATAGAAAACTGCACATACACAGCGTGAACGAAACGGAGAAGACCGTACGAGACAAATGCAGGGTCCGACTCGGTCACAAGAACGTCTCCAACATACACAGACAGTACAAAGGAAAAATCACCCAAAAAAAGGCCAAACAAGCAATTACAAAGCCAATAAATACTGGGGGTGGGAACAGAGAACAAAGACACACCCACAACTCCACCAATATAAAGGACACAAATCACAACCATGAGCCTTTGCAAATGCCATTCCACTGCCAGCACCCAAGAGAAAGCAACCACACACCCACAGCTCATCCCTCACACAAGCCACACACCATCAGCACACCAACAAATACCTACCTCACATACACCCAGCAAAACACACACTCACACACCCTCACCTGCACACCAACACACACATCACTCACCATCACCACCCATCACCATGCCCCCCAAGAAGAATCCCAAGTTCCTAGATAGTGAATTGGAAGTCATAGTAGACGAGATCCTCAGGGTAGAGCCACAGCTGTTTGGCACACTGGTCCAACAGACCCCCATCTCCCAGAAAACCAAGATGTGGGAGAGGATCATCAACAGGGTGAATGCACAATCACCATGTCGGCGCACAAAGAGCGACATCCAGAACAGGTGGTATGACGTGCGCAGGAGGGTACGGGACCTGCTCAAAAAAGACTACATCAACAGCCAACTCACCGGCAGTGGCCCTCCTGCCAAGCCAATATACCTCAGGCCCTGGGAGGAGAAGGTGCGGGCCATCCTTCCGCCAGTGAGCGTATATGGACTAGAGGACATCCCAGAGCCTGGTGAGTACACAACAAATGTACACAATATACTGCCACAAAACACACACACATCACTGTCAAGGGGAGAGTCAAACCATGCACTCATAGCAATTACACAGCAACCAGAACAGAATCATCCCAAAATGTGTATGTCAGTCAGATAAACACAACACATGCCATCAAAAAAGTCACATCCAACTGTGCCATCACATGTACAAACAACTACAACTACAGCTAGGCAGTGGCACAAATAGAACTAACAAACACATCCAGACATGTAGCCACCACAACAACACCAACACACAGTGAAGAACACTAAAAGGAAGGAATTCTGTGTATGCTGGCCAAGTCAGTGTAGCCAATAGCATCATGGGAGTCGCAGTCACACATATTGCCCCCCCCCACAACTGCCCCATCAACACCACCATGAACCATGCGCACATCACAGGGAGTGGAGAAGGACTCACAAGATGGCTGACACTGGCTACTGCTGTGGGGAGCACAAGGCCCTGCTGGCAACTGTGCACCAACAAACAGCAGGACACCACTGACTGACATCCTGAGAGACAACTTCCACTGCCTGCAATGCAAGCACGTTCCATGGTGGGATATCTGGCTGGCTGGGTGGGAAGGAGGACTTGCAGCACTAACCATAGTCACAAGCACCTCCCCTCACACCCCCCCCCCCAACACAAACTCCACAGAACCCACCTGGTAGAATGCAATGCCCCCCATCCTAACACAAGATCCCACAAAGAACCACCACCCTGGGTTATGTTGTGTGAAGCACAGGAACACTCTTGGGACTTTTAGCCAAACAACTGCCAGGACAACACTCCCAGCCATCCTGTCAGCACAGCAGGCCCACCCCACAGGGAAGCAGAATCAAAAGGAAGGAAGCATGGGCATGCTGGGAAGGGGGGTGGAGGCAATAGCATGATGGGAGTCGTAGTCACAGCTCTACATCCCCCACCACATGGCCCAGCAAGCTCACACTCACGCATGCACATCCCACAGAGAGTGGAAAGGCCCATCAAAGATGTCTGACACTGTTGCTGTGTCGTGGGGAGCACAAGGGCATGCTGGGTACTGCACACCAACCAACAGCAGGACACCACTGTCAGCCATCTTGCCATTGCTCTCACACCCACACACACTGAACTCCCCACAAAAGCAAGTAAGTATGGGAATGCTGGGAAGTGGGGTGGAGGCAATAGCATGATGGGAGTCGTAGTCACAGACATAGCTCACCCCCACAACTGTCCCATCAACACCACCCTGAACCATGCTCACATCACAGGGAGTGGAGAAGGACTCACAAGATGGCTGACACTGGCTACTGCTGTGGGGAGCACAAGGCCCTGCTGCCAACTGTGCACCAACAAACAGCAGGACACCACTGACTGACATCCTGAGAGACAACTTCCACTCCCTGCAATGCAAGCACGTTCCATGGTGGGATATCTGGCTAGCTGGGTGGGAAGGAGGACTTGCCGCACTGACCATAGTCACAAGCACCTCCCTCACACACACCCCAACACAAACTCCACAGAACCCACCTGGTAGAATGCAATGCCCCCCATCCTAACACAAGATCCCACAAAGAACCACCACCCTGGGTTATGTTGTGTGAAGCACAGGGCCACTCTTGGGACTTTTAGCCAAACAACTGCCAGGACAACACTCCCAGCCATCCTGTCAGCACAGCTAGCCCACCCCACAGGGAAGCAGAGTCAAAAGGAAGGAAGCATGGGCATGCTGGGAAGGGGGTGGAGGCAATAGCATGATGGGAGTCGTACTCACTGATATTGGTCACCCCCACAACTGTCCCATCAACACCACCCTGAACCATGCTCACATCACAGGGAGTGGAGAAGGACTCACAAGATGGCTGACACTGGCTACTGCTGTGGGGAGCACAAGGCCCTGCTGGCAACTGTGCACCAACAAACAGCAGGACACCACTGTCAGCCATCTTGCCATTGCTCTCACACCCACACACACTGAACTCCCCACAAAAGCAAGTAAGTATGGGAATGCTGGGAAGTGGGGTGGAGGCAATAGCATGATGGGAGTCGTAGTCACAGACATAGCTCACCCCCACAACTGTCCCATCAACACCACCCTGAACCATGCTCACATCACAGGGAGTGGAGAAGGACTCACAAGATGGCTGACACTGGCTACTGCTGTGGGGAGCACAAGGCCCTGCTGGCAACTGGGCACCAACAAACAGCAGGACACCACTGACTGACATCCTGAGAGACAACTTCCACTGCCTGCAATGCAAGCACGTTCCATGGTGGGATATCTGGCTGGCTGGGTGGGAAGGAGGACTTGCAGCACTAACCATAGTCACAAGCACCTCCCCTCACACACCCCCCAACACAAACTCCACAGAACCCACCTGGTAGAATGCAATGCCCCCCATCCTAACACAAGATCCCACAAAGAACCACCACCCTGGGTAATGTTGTGTGAAGCACAGGAACACTCTTGGGACTTTTAGCCAAACAACTGCCAGGACAACACTCCCAGCCATCCTGTCAGCACAGCCAGCCCACCCCCACAGGGAAGCAGAATCAAAAGGAAGGAAGCATGGGCATGCTGGGAAGGGGGTGGAGGCACATAGCATGATGGGAGTCGTAGTCACAGCTCTACATCCCCCACCACATGGCCCAGCAAGCTCACACTCACGCATGCACATCCCACAGAGAGTGGAAAGGCCCATCAAAGATGTCTGACACTGTTGCTGTGTCGTGGGGAGCACAAGGGCATGCTGGGTACTGCACACCAACCAACAGCAGGACACCACTGTCAGCCATCTTGCCATTGCTCTCACACCCACACACACTGAACTCCCCACAAAAGCAAGTAAGTATGGGAATGCTGGGAAGTGGGGTGGAGGCAATAGCATGATGGGAGTCGTAATCACAGACATAGCTCACCCCCACAACTGTCCCATCAACACCACCCTGAACCATGCTCACATCACAGGGAGTGGAGAAGGACTCACAAGATGGCTGACACTGGCTACTGCTGTGGGGAGCACAAGGCCCTGCTGCCAACTGTGCACCAACAAACAGCAGGACACCACTGACTGACATCCTGAGAGACAACTTCCACTCCCTGCAATGCAAGCACGTTCCATGGTGGGATATCTGGCTAGCTGGGTGGGAAGGAGGACTTGCAGCACTGACCATAGTCACAAGCACCTCCCCTCACACACACCCCAACACAAACTCCACAGAACCCACCTGGTAGAATGCAATGCCCCCATCCTAACACAAGATCCCACAAAGAACCACCACCCTGGGTTATGTTGTGTGAAGCACAGGGCCACTCTTGGGACTTTTAGCCAAACAACTGCCAGGACAACACTCCCAGCCATCCTGTCAGCACAGCCAGCCCACCCCACAGGGAAGCAGAGTCAAAAGGAAGGAAGCATGGGCATGCTGGGAAGGGGGTGGAGGCAATAGCATGATGGGAGTCGTACTCACTGATATTGGTCACCCCCACAACTGTCCCATCAACACCACCCTGAACCATGCTCACATCACAGGGAGTGGAGAAGGACTCACAAGATGGCTGACACTGGCTACTGCTGTGGGGAGCACAAGGCCCTGCTGCCAACTGTGCACCAACAAACAGCAGGACACCACTGACTGACATCCTGAGAGACAACTTCCACTCCCTGCAACGCAAGCACGTTCCATGGTGGGATAACTGACTGGCTGGGTGGGTGGGAAGGAGGGCCGGCTGTCAACCAAACACAACCAATGCAGACCATGTTCACACCCCAAAAAATACATAGAAATGCCCAAATAATGCAGGACAATGTGCCACACCAATATCAACCCCTGACTGTGACGACTTAGGACAATGCAATGTACAGGCCCGCACCCAGAGGCACAGTCACAACTGTCATGTGTGTCAACCATTGATGCCTGCAGAAACATAACATACATTGTTTGTGTCTCCCAAAAACAGGTGATGATGGGGACACAGCAGCAGACGCTGAGGAGTCCCAGTCCCAGGCTCAGGAGGATGCGGAGCTCACTGGCGTCGTACAGCCTCTGTCCTCCTTGGACGATGAAGACCAACCTGTTACATTCGGTGCAAGTCAACATGCAGCACCAGCAGGACCACCAGCTGCAGCACCAGCAGGACCACCAGCTGCACCCCCTGCACCCACCCCTCCAACGACTATCACCACAAATACCATCCCTGCCGACATGGACAGAACAAGGAGCAACACCAGCACAGGGACCCTGGACCAACCTGGGGCCATGGACACCACCACCACCACCAACCCCCAAGGTGGACCAGGGTTATCTGTGCGTGCCACTGCACACACTGCACAGGTCAGCAGGGGTGGTGGGAGACAGAGGTTGCTGCTTGCAGACGTTGCTGGTGTGCATGATGACCCACAACTGGTACGCATAGCTGATGCGTACCAGTCCAGCACCGGAGACCTCAGCCAGGTAGTGGGGCTCCTCAGAGACATGAAACAGCAGCAGGCTGCCCATCATGCCCGCTTGGACTCCCACATGTCCCACGTGGAGTCACACGTCCCGCGTGGACTCACACATGTCCCGCGTGGAGTCCAAGTGGGATGCACTGCATGAGATGACGGCGGTGCACAGGGACATTTTACAATGCCTCCGCCAGATGAACAGCAACCAGTCCACACCTCCCTGTGTGCCAACAACATCTGGTGCCGAACAAACTGCAACTGCCACAGGGAGGGAGGATGACTCTGGCGGAGAGTCCCCTGCACCGCAGCAGCCTGTACTTGAGGGCCCCCCCAAGAAGAGGGGTCGTCCGAGGAGGGGAAAGTGAGAGGCCGATGGCCAAGCGCAACTCCCAGGAAGCCTGAACCTGTTCTGGATGTTCGCCTTGTGCACAGACTGTTCACCCTGTTGACGGCAACACTACTCCCACACATTGCATGGGGAGTACAAGTTGGACCAATGTGTCAGACAACTGTGGCCCCGATACTGGGGATCCTGTCTACCAGGACTTTCAATTCACCTAGGAACTTCGGATTGCAAGATTTATGTACAGCACTACCCATCCTATGCACTATTAACACAAATGTATCACAATAAACACACTAATACACCATACTTGCCTCTGTCGTGATTCCAACGTGGGTGCTGTTATGGGGATGATGAACTGCAAAATTACACTGTGTATGCGAACTGCAACAGCAAGGACAACACAGGCATGTGAGTAAAGGCAACGTGACACATATGAGGGAGACACACCACCAGGGCTACACAACACATACACACCTAGGCCATCTGACTCATTGCCTACACTGATGTTGCCAGGGAAGACGGTGCAATGCACAGACACCACACCCATTCCCAGTTGTAGTCAAGTAGCCCACAGGTGCAGTAAGCAAATGGCACTCAAATGTGTGACCACAGACAACGCACATCACAAAGTGAAGCACAGGTTTATTACACAGTTGCAACATGTCGTAACCACTACAGATGCAAGGTAATCCCACCTGGCAGCGGGCACACAGTCAACAACTGTAGACGGAAGGAAGTCCATGGGTGTGGCGCACATCACCTGTAGGGACACAACAGCTACCAGCCTGGAAGTGCAATCACGTCGTCGGTGGACACAGTTGACCAAACGAATCTGAAAGTACCCTTTGAAGGACAGAAATGACACACAGTCAAAAGCAATGGAGTACAGGACAGAACAGCAAAACTCATGCACAATACATGTTACAAGATACCCACTCAGAACCAAGTTAGCATGTCAACACTGTTGGGGAGTACAGCCAACCTGTTAGCACACATCGCAACACACATCCAGTCAAGTAGCCCATGGACACACTCCAACAGCACCAGAGCACCACCCACACATCATGCCAACTCACATCATTGACATGACACCTCAGGATACTCACATTCAGCTAAAGAAGTTGGTGATGAGCTGTGTGCGGACATCACCATCATCATCATCATCATCATCGTCACTGGCATCGTGGTCCAGGCCAGGATCCTCCACAGGTGGCGGATGTTGGTCATTGTCATCCTGGATGAGAGGCAACTCCTTCCACACTGCCAGGTTGTGGAGCATGCAGCAGACGATGATAATCTTGCACACTTTCGCAGGGGCATATGGGAGGGACCCTCCGGTCTTGTGCAGGCAGCGGAAGCGGCTCTTCAGGAGACCAAATGTCCGCTCAATCACTCTCCTGGTCCGACCATGTGCCTCATTGTAGCGCATCTGGGCTGGTGTCACAGGGTTCCTGAGGGGTGTCAGCAACCACGGCATGTTGGGGTATCCCGAGTCACCTACGGACAGACAAGTGCACATTAGCTGACTTGGAAAAGTGGGCGGAATACTACAGATCAGATCACACACAATGGCACAAAGTCAGTACACACCGACAAGCCAGGCACGCTGGTTCTGCATCTGTGCCATCATCCTGGGGATGCGACTACTCCTCATCACAAAGGCATCGTGTGCTGAACCAGGGAAACGGGCACACACGTGTGTGATGGTCATGTCTGCAAGACACACCACCAGTGCATTGACCGAGTGGTAGTGCTTGCGGTTCCTGTAGGCCTGCTCCTGGGCCTGTGGTGGTACCAAAGCCACATGTGTCCCATCAATGGAGCCAATGACATGCGGCATCCTCCCCAGGGCATAAAAGTCACTCTTCACGTCAGTGAGTCGTCGCGAGTCTAGGGAAATAGATGTACCGGTTCAGGAATAGCAACATTGCCGCCAAAACATCGCGGAGCACACGGCTCAACATGGTCTGTGACATCCCACCAGCAGTCGCCACAGTATGTTGGAAGGTACCGGTGGCAAAGAAGAGTAGGGCTGCCATCACCTTCACCTTGGGGGTCAGCGCTGTAGGATACGGCCGGCCAGGCTGCAAATGTGGGGACAACTGCACTGCCAAATCCTCAATCAGCTGCCTGGTGAAGCGGTACCGTCGGATGCTGTCCCGTTCCACCATCGTTGCCAGGTCTGGGAATGGTCGATGGACAGCAGGAGCCCTGCAGTGCAGAGGAGAAGTAAGCAAGATTGTCAGTCACCCCACATATGCGGCATTGAACACACTCAATATCCCAACATACATCATTATGAGGCACAACTACATGAAGTGTGCAGTTCCGGAAGGACATGTATGGTACATACATGGCCAACATCTGTCAACACGGTCCAACAGATGGCATCAATTAGTCCCAGGTTGGCCCATTGGATATCATGAGGCCGTGTCACAGTTCCCATCTCCTGCTGCCGTGTCACAATAACCCCCACAGTGACATGTGAGGACAGATGTGCCCCAGGCACCACAGCTCAACGACAGGTACATTCCCAGGGACCATGTATTGCCACATGGACACTGGCATTACATGGAGTATCATGTATACACCACAGCAAAACAACCATGACCCCCACAGGTAGTGGCCCCACTTGCCACGGCAGGACAGACATGGACGTCTGTGACACACACACGCACAACATCAAAGTCCATGCACACACAACCGGGATGTGGAGACTGTCTCCCATTGTGCACATGAAATCAGAGACATTGTAAACACTACATGCACAAAGACTGTGGAGGACCATCACTATTGTGCCACTGGGACACCCTGGCTCAAACATACCGTCCCACATGGGACTCACGGGGTATGTGACATGACATACACATACACCACCGTGAAATGTGACCATGGCACATGCACAGATATGAACAGTTGCACATCACAGTGGTCATGTACACGTAACACCCAGGATCCTGTCCCCATGAACACGTGCACAGCCTGGGGTGGCTGCCCACAGGTAACACCCACAGGACAACATGTACACCAACATACACACAATAGGAAATGCAGCCTTACATGCCTTATGATAACGTTTGGACAGGCTGTCGTGATGTAGGTGTGCCCCTCACTCCCTGGGAGCTATCTGAGGCTGGCATATGTCCATCTGAGACAGGCATGCTGACATATGCCAGTCACATGTACAGTGATGCGTTGTACTGCAATGGACCGATCGGTGCCCCCGGCCGGCCCATTGCATTCAATGTGTGCGGGTACGCGTTGTACCCTGTACGCGTTGTACCCCTGCACGCGTTGAACTGCAATGGACCGATCGGTGCCCCCGGCCGGCCCATTGCATTCAATGTGTGCGGGTACGCGTTGTACCTCTGTACGCGTTGTACTGCAATGGACCGATCGGTGCCCCGGCCGGCCCATTGCATTCAATGTGCGGGTACGCGTTGTACCCTGTACGCGTTGTACCCCTGTACGCGTTGAACTGCAATGGACCGATCGGTGCCTCCGGCCGGCCCATTGCATTCAATGTGTGCGGGTACGCGTTGTACCCCTGTACGCGTTGTACCTCTGTACGCGTTGAACTGCAATGGACCGATCGGTGCCCCAGGCCGGCCCATTGCATTCAATGTGTGCGGGTACGCGTTGTACCCCTGTATGCGTTGTACTGCAATGGACCGATCGGTGCCCCGGCCGGCCCATTGCATTCAATGTGTGCGGGTACGCGTTGTACCCCTGTACGCGTTGAACTGCAATGGACCGATCGGTGCCCCCGGCCGGCCCATTGCATTCAATGTGTGCAGGTACGCGTTGTACCCCTGTACGCGTTGTACCCCTGTACGCGTTGAACTGCAATGGACCGATCGGTGCCCCCGGCCGGCCCATTGCATTCAATGTGTGCGGGTACGCGTTGTACCCCTATACGCGCTGTACTGCAATGGACCGATCGGTGCCCCCGGCCGGCCCATTGCATTCAATGTGTACGGGTACGCAATGTACCCCTGTACGCGTTGTACCCCTGTACACGTTGAACTGCAATGGACCGATCGGTGCCCCCGGCCGGCCCATTGCATACAATGTGTGCGGGTACGCGTTGTACCCCTGTACGCTGCTGTACTGCAATGGACCGATCGGTGCCCCCGGCCGGCCCATTGCATTCACTGTGTGCGGGCACGCGTTGTACCCCTGTACGCGTTAAACTGCAATGGACCGATCGGTGCCTCCGGCCGGCCCATTGCATTCAATGTGCGGGTACGCGTTGTACCCCTGTACGCGTTGTACTGCAATAGACCGATCGATGCCCCCGGCCGGCCCATTGCATTCAATGTGTGCGGGTACACGTTGTACCCCTGTACGCGTTGTACCGCAATGGACCGATGGGTGCGCACCCATTGACAATGGGCTTGCCTGGCAACGGACGCGTTTCGAATTTCGAACGAGTCGGTTGCTGGAAAATCAGTTGGTCACCCACAACAATGTTGCAAAATCATGTATGTCATGAAGTTGAAGATTTGAAGGATGCTGTGGGCGTGTTTTGGTGCTGCTATTCCATGGATTGGCCAGATTCAGAAGATGCAAACGACTTGGACCTATCACTTTGGACACAAGGGACAGTATCTGCCTCTCCAGCACATATATATTGCTGGCTGTTCCCCTGAGAGCTCACTTGCCTGCACTACATGCTCCAGGACGACATCTGCCACTGCACTGCTGCTGTCTCTGCCCCTCTGGACCCTGCAATGGCACGTACTGTGGAGAGAGCCCCAGCCTTCAGCCTTGAAGAGAACCAGGCCCTGCTGGACAGCCTACTTCCACAGTACAGCAAGCTGTATGGGACACCAGGGGAGCAGGTGAGTGTTCTGTGCACTGCCTTTCTGAATGTGCATTTTGTCTGACTAGCAAGGCTGAAAGTCTGCACGCCACTGGCTAGCAGGCTCACTGAGTAGTTGTCACCCCCCCTAGTGTGTAGTGACATGCACTGGACAGGTATGGTGCAGTGACAGTGCATTTGAACAAGGTTTTACTTCCCATGCAATGATACCATGTAGTGACGTCTGGCAAACTGTCCATGGGCAGCTTTGCACTGCCTGTGTACATCATGTGCCCCTGTGATTGAGACATGTATATACAACTGTGTCATGCACGGATATGTTGCATGTGTAGTAATGGCCTTTTCACTTTGTCATCCTGACAGGTTAATGCCCATCGGAAGCAGGAGATCTGGAAGGACATCGTCCGGGCCGTCCGGTCCGTGGGGGTCTACAAGTGCCGGATCCGCAACTGCCAGAAGAGGTGGCAGGACCTTCGGGGCTGGACCCGGAGGATTGCACAAGTCCAGATGAAGCTGTCGCCTCCTCGCAGGAGGGCGGAACACGGACCCTGACCCCCCACATGCTCCAGATCCTGGCGGTGGTGTTTCCAGACCTGGATGGGCAGCTGAAGGCCAGACAGCAGCAAGGAGGGGGTGAGTCAAAGACTGCACTGTGAACTCTGTATTACATGCTTTGTGCCCTCCTCTGGCCTGGTTCAACTGCCACAGTGCAGCAGTCATGTTGTCCAGGAGCCATGTCCCTCTATTGTGCACTGCCCACTGCTCATCTGATACCCAGGTGTGGCCCTTACATTCAGGGAATTGTGTCACTTGGGACTGTGTCCTTGCAGTTTGCTTCACTAAAGGTGGGGGACAGCATCTGTTTCCCTAACTCTGTTGTGGGCATCATGGGTGGGTCCATTGTTCACACAACGCCTGTGTTCGGACATGTGATCTGCGTGTTGCTTTGATATGCGGTCCACTTGCTGAGCTGAGCCACCACATGTGCCTGGGGTATGTGGCACACGCCCATGCAGCAGGTGGGAACAATGTTTGGGCCCCAGGAGTGTGCAGATTACGTGTGTCACACCTACATAGCCAGCTATCCACTGTCCAGGGCACATCCCTCATTCATGTGGAGCAGGACAGTCATGCCTACTCCAGGCCATGCAATGCACTCTGTACTCCCACTCCCGTGTATCAGCTGACACATTGTGCACAGTGATTTGACCCCTCAGGTGTCTGCCTCTGTGTCAGTGTGCTGTGGATTAGTTGCCAGGACTGCTGGGGTGTTTCTTGGTAGGGGCTCAGCATGCTCCTGGAGATGTGACCATAGGAGACGATACTTGTGTGTCACATAGGTGTTTGATCAGCTGCCCGTGCAGACTGGGGTATGCGAATGTGAAGTTCAGGCAGCTGTTCCCCATTCACAGCAAATTGTGAGGGGCTCAGGTTCAGAGGGTAGTGTCACAGGTCTCCCATATGTCCAATAGGTATGACCTGGACAGATGAGGGTTAAGATGATGTGTTGTGTGGGGGATGTACATGTGCACTTGTGCAGCTCCAGGACTTGCATTCCCCATGACCTACTATTGTGACACAGTGCATAGTGTTGTTGTCTGGCTGGCAAGTCATACATCACTGAGACAGTGATGTATGACTTAGCAGTCATGCCTCTGCCATGGCATGTGTCAACTTATTGGTGGTCCTGCAGGGGAGTGACATGTGCTACATGCACAACATTGTGGCGATGGCTATCAGGACATGGGTGCATCATGGTGTCTGTCGCTGGTATGCATCACATGCATTTCCTATTTGACTCTGGGCATCCCTTTCATCTGGAAACCTGTACTGACTCAGTGGCAAGAGCTGTGATGTGTGCATGTCCACATGCCACACCGTGTCCTCTGCACTGTCCAACTACTGTGTACTTGGTGCATGTGTCCACACTGGGGTGTTGCAATCCAACAGACACCAGACAGATGGGTGCAAGGCCATGTGGGATGTGAGTGCCATGCTTGGCATCAGACTGACAATTGGCTTCTCCTGTTCAGTTAGGGCACTTTTAGCAATGTACAACTAATGATGCCAGGGCTTGCTCTGTAATGTGCTGTGCTCACAGTGGTGTGTGCGTTTGGTGCAGGTGACTGATGTCTGTCTGTTTCCCCATTGTTTGCAGATACATCCACGGCCACGGAAGGGGACAGCTCCACGGACCAG
Organism: Calotriton arnoldi; assembly: GCA_963921515.1. Taxonomy (NCBI): domain Eukaryota; kingdom Metazoa; phylum Chordata; class Amphibia; order Caudata; family Salamandridae; genus Calotriton; species Calotriton arnoldi. The sequence goes on from CAWUFW010002089.1 coordinate 1,543,275, forward strand.
GAGGAGCCAGAGAGCCAGACTGGGTCAGCAGCCGAGGAGTGGTCGGAGGGACCCAGTGGCACGGAGGGCGAGGGGAGCCACACCAAGGAGTCCTCAGCACCATCCACCTCAGCTGAGGACCAGAGCAACTCGGAGGATGACTCCTTGTGGAGGCGGGTGTCAGCAGCCACCACACCCCAGCTAGTGTTGCTGTCCCCGCCACCACCAGCACCACCACCGCCCTCCCATCGGCTCCCATTCCCCAGGTCCGTGGAGGCTCCCATGTTCGGGAGCGTGTCTCCTTTGGGCCAGGCACCGCACCCCTGCCCCTGTGTCCCCTGCTGCCCTGAGTGAGGAGTCTGTGTACCTCCTTCGCCAGCTCCATGTAGGGCAGACAGCCATGCTGAGTGTCCTCCATGCGCACACCGCACTGCTGACTCAGCTGGTGTCGTTCATGGAGGGCATCTCATCGGGCATGTCTGACCTACAGAGGGGCAATAGGTCCATGGACTCCTCCCTGACGGCAGCAGTGTCCCTCCTCAGACAGTCCCTCACCCCTCCTGCCTCTGCTCCATCCACACTCCCCAGCACCTTACCCGTCCCAAGCACACACACACCGGCACAGGCACACACCAGCACACACACGTCCAGCACACAGACACACACGCCACAAACAAAACGCACACGCACGCACAGTCAGGGGACTGAAACCAGACTCACAGGGGATGGGGCCCTGGTACACACACACGCATCCACGGGCACTGCGCAGTCCTCAGTTGCCTCTCCTCCAAAGCACCCTCCCTTGCCTCACCTGCAACCCCAAAGACCCAGCGCCTCTTCCTCAGTGACCTCGGCCTCTTCCCTCCGATCCAGCTACTCCAGCATCCAGGGTGAAGAGGAAGTCCCCCACACAGAGCAGAGTGCCCCTCACCCCCGGACACCCTCCCCCAGGCGCAGACAGACTGAGGCCCCCACCCGCAAGTCCCCCCGGAGTGGTAAGAGCAAGACCCCGCCGCCGCCCTGCAGCTCAAGCACCAGGTCTCCTTCCTCCATCCCTCAGGCCCCCACTCCACAGGTGCCCCCACCACACCCTGCCCCAGGTTCCCCCACCCACAGATATACCATCCCCAAGAGGCTCCGGCCTTCTCCCCTGCCACTTGCTCTCCCGGCACCACAACCCCCGCTGCGCTTGTCTGTGCCACTGATGTGGTGAGGGTGTCCTCCCCCTCTGTCCAGCCCACCTTGCCTGTTCCCCATTCTCCTCCCCTGGTGGTAGGCACTGCAGTGGAGTCCACTACCACCCTGTCTGACTTGGGCACTGCAGTGGCGGACCTGTCCACTCCATCTGCAGGGTCCACTGCAGTCGTGCCGGCACCCACAACATCTGAGCCATGCCCCCCAGTTGTGCCGGCACACACCATGTCAGACACCTCCACTGCAGTTGTCAGTGGCTCTCCAGCACCCACCACCCCTTCCCTGCTTCCTCCTGGTGAGCCCTGATCCTGTCCCTGCGGTGCCTGGCCTACCCCCCGGTTGCCCCTCCTAGTGGATTGTCCCTGGTTTTGTGCAGGCATGTGTAGGGTGGCATCTGCCACTGTCACCCACTTGTGACTTTGTTGATGGACTGGCCATTGGCCTTTGTTTATGTTCTACCGGACTTCTACTTTTAATGCCACATATGCTGAATAAAGCAACTTTCTGTTCTCTAGTGCTTTTGCTTCTGATGTACATGATGTTGATGATGCTAACCATGCCCTTGCTGCAGTGATGGTGATATTTGGTCTCATGATAATGAAGTGTTACTGTGCAGGAACCCATGTGGTCCAGGGGGAATGTGTCCTATCCTGTGGTGTATCCATGTCATCCATAGCAGCATCTGAGGGTGTCATGTGTTCAGTATTTGGCAATGGGATTTCCTACTTAGATTGGCAATTTCACATCTGTGGCTTCCACCCCTGCACATCTGTTGTGCCTGCCATTGTTCAATTCGTCTACTTCCCTGACCGTGTGGCCATCTCCAGTGGACATGCAGGTTTGGGCATCAATGGGGAAGGACTCATCTGTGTTGTCAGTGCAACATTGCTATACAAGTGTGTTGGATCTGTGCTGATGATTCCGTTGGCACTTCCATGACCAGGCTGATGTGACGGGAGCCCTCATTTGGTGCTAATTGTTGATTGTGTGACCAAGTGCTCAGCTGACATGATGGGGCCCTACTGAGGCAACATATGGCACAGCTTTCTCACACAGGAGTGGAGTCCCCTCATGGCAGTGTGTACTCCTGTGACATTGCCTGCGCCCAAGGTGTGTGTTGTATGTGCATGTCTGTGTGTTCACTTCCGTTTAGCTGTGCATGCTGTGATCCCTAGTGTTGTACCTGTTTGTGATGCTAGCTGAGTTGAGCTATGTTCCCCCAAAGTCTTCTCCCTGGGTTCTCTGTGATGTGGGTGCATGGCACATTACTGGTCATCAGGGTGTCACCCATAGGTTTGTTTGCTGTCAGGGCTGAGTTTGTGTGCAGACGCAGATGGGTCACAGTCAGGTTTCCCCTTGGCACTTGTTGTTTGCCCCTGTCATGTGATTTCCAGTTTGTGTTATCTTTCAGTGATTGTGACACGTTGTGTGTGTGACTGCTGGCACTCCTCAGGGTCCGGGCTGCAATGTTGGTTGTTGTCTATGTGTGTTCTTTGTGGGTGACCTTGGCTTCTTCATTGGTGTGTGACTGTGGCTGGGATCCCATTGGTTGGTGTGGTATTGCCGTCATGTCCATGTACAGCGTAGTGTGCAGTGTGTCAGACCTTCAGGAGTCTTGTTGAGTGTCCATGTGTGATGTGTTTCTGCACCTTGGTTCCCACCCACCACCCTGGAATAGTCATGGGTGCATGTGCAATGTCACCAGTGCATGTGTGCTTCACTGCTGCACATTGTTGGAGGTCGAGGGGTGTGGTGTTGAGTGTGTGCAGATGAGAGTTGTTGCCCGGCTAGGCCCCTGCCTCCATGTTGGCCTTGGCTTACTGGCCATGCTGTTTGATTTGTGCTTGTGTAGGTGTGATGGTAGTTAGTTGCTCAGGACACATGACTGTGGTTCACAGTGTGAACCACATTTAGCTTTGTCATCACAGTGGGATTGTAATGCAGCCCAGGGTCCCCACATGTGTTGTGTGGTTGCCTGGGGACATTGGCACCCCCCCCCTCACCTGTTGTGTATGATGTGCAGTGTGGGTCTGCCTGTTTGTGTTTGTGCATCTGCACCACTGCATTGGCATATCTTGGGTGTGCCATTGGCTGTATGTAGTTTGGTGGGTTCCCCTGCTGTCCCTGGGACTCCTAGGTCATCGGTCAGCACAATGATCATGGTTTGTGTGTCCCATTGCTGCCATGGTATGGTATCTGTTCACCTCACATCTGCAGTCTCTACAGGGTATCTGCATGTGTGTGCCCATTGGTGCAAATATGTGGGTCTGCATTCTGATGGTCACTTCTGTCATTGTGTCATTGATGATTGTTGACGGTGTCAGCCCCCATGGGTGTTGTTTGTCTGCACATGGCCAAAGGTATGTCTTATTTGCACTGCAGGATTTGGCTCCCCCAATTTATGTTGCAATGGGACACATACACTACTTTGCCACTGATGTGTTTGTTGTTCTGTGACCAGGAATCATCCATGCAGTTTGGCAGTTGCACCTCTTTCTTTGTCAACACTTACCTTTTGGTCACTGTGATGATGGGGGTTTGGACCCCATTGCCACAATGTTCGAAATGTGCTTCAGCTATGGACCCCACACTTACATTTTGGTCACTGTGATGATGGGGGTTTGGAACCCATTGCCACATTGTTCAAAGTGTGCTTCAGCTATGGACCCCACACTTACATTTTGGTCACTGTGATGATGGGGGTTTGGAACCCATTGCCGCAATGCTCAAAGTGTGCTTCAGCTATGGACCCCACACTTACCTTTTGGTCACTGTGATGATGGGGGTTTGGAACCCATTGCCACAATGCTCAAAGTGTGCTTCAGCTATGGACCCCACACTTACCTTTTGGTCACTGTGATGATGGGGGTTTGGACCCCATTGCCACAATGTTCAAAGTGTGCTTCAGCTATGGACCCCACACTTACATTTTGGTCACTGTGATGATGGGGGTTTGGACCCCATTGCCACAATGGTCATGGCCTGCTTAGCATTGTGGGTGCCACACACATATATGTGTGGCACATGTGCTAGGGGGTCACATTGTATGTTCAAAGTCATGTTTGGTGTTGTAGGCATTTGACACAGTCTACACATGCTTGTCATGGTGTTGGGGGATGTCTTCTTCTTTGCATTCCCTAGGTTGTGGTGTGCTGGTTGTGTCATGCATTGTCCATCCTATGAGTGGGGGTGGTAGTAGTGGTAGGCATCCTGCCCCCTGGCTAAGGGTGGTAGTAGTGGTAGGCATCCTGCCCCCCTGGGTAAGGGTGGTAGTAGTGGTAGGCATCCTGCCCCCCTGGGTAAGGGTGGTAGTAGTGGTAGGCATCCTGCCCCCCTGGGTGAGGGTGGTAGTAGTGGTAGGCATCCTGCCCCCCTGGCTAAGGGTGGTAGTAGTGGTAGGCATCCTGCCCCCCTGGGTAAGGGTGGTAGTAGTGGTAGGCATCCTGCCCCCCTAGCTAAGGGTGGTAGTAGTGGTAGGCATCCTGCCCCCCCTGGGTAAGGGTGGTAGTAATGGTAGGCATCCTGCCCCGCCTGGGTGAGGGTGGTAGTGGTGGTAGGCATCCAGCCCCCCCTGGCTAAGGGTGGTGGTAGGCATCCAGCCCCCCCTGGGTGAGGGTGGTAGTAGTGGTAGGCATCCTGCCCCCTGGGTGAGGGTGGTAGTGGTGGTAGGCATCCAGCCCCCCTGGCTAAGGGTGGTGGTAGGCATCCTGTCCCCCTGGGTAAGGGTGGTAGTAGTGGTAGGCATCCTGCCCCCCTGGGTAAGGGTGGTAGTAGTGGTAGGCATCCTGCCCCCTGGGTAAGGGTGGTAGTAGTGGTAGGCATCTTGCCCCCCTGGCTAAGGGTGGTAGTAGTGGTAGGCATCCTGCCCCCCTGGGTAAGGGTGGTAGTAGTGGTAGGCATCCTGCCCCCTGGCTAAGGGTGGTAGTAGTGGTAGGCATCCTGCCCCCCTGGGTAAGGGTGGTAGCAGTGGTAGGCATCCTGCCCCCCTGGGTGAGGGTGGTAGTGGTGGTAGGCATCCAGCCCCCCTGGCTAAGGGTGGTGGTAGGCATCCAGCCCCCCTGGGTGAGGGTGGTAGTAGTGGTAGGCATCCTGCCCCCCTGGGTGAGGGTGGTAGTGGTGGTAGGCATCCAGCCCCCCTGGCTAAGGGTGGTGGTAGGCATCCTGCCCCCCTGGCTAAGGGTGGTAGTAGTGGTAGGCATCCTGCCCCCCTGGGTAAGGGTGGTAGTAGTGGTAGGCATCCTGCCCCCCTGGGTAAGGGTGGTAGTAGTGGTAGGCATCCTGCCCCCCTGGCTAAGGGTGGTAGTAGTGGTAGGCATCCAGCCCCCTGGCTAAGGGTGGTGGTAGGCATCCTGCCCCCCTGGCTAAGGGTGGTAGTAGTGGTAGGCATCCTGCCCCCTGGGTAAGGGTGGTAGTAGTGGTAGGCATCCTGCCCCCCTGGCTAAGGGTGGTAGTAGGTAGGCATCCTGCCCCCTGGGTAAGGGTGGTAGTAGTGGTAGGCATCCAGCCCCCCTGGGTGAGGGTGGTAGTAGTGGTAGGCATCCTGCCCCCCTGGGTAAGGGTGGTAGTAGTGGTAGGCATCCAGCCCCCCTGGGTGAGGGTGGTAGTAGTGGTAGGCATCCTGCCCCCTGGGTAAGGGTGGTAGTAGTGGTAGGCATCCTGCCCCCTGGGTGAGGGTGGTAGTAGTGGTAGGCATCCTGCCCCCTGGGTGAGGGTGGTAGTGGTGGTAGGCATCCAGCCCCCCCTGGCTAAGGGTGGTGGTAGGCATCCTGCCCCCCCTGGCTAAGGGCTAAGGGTGGTAGTAGTGGTGGGCATCCTGTCCCCCCTGGGTAAGGGTGGTAGTAGTGGTAGGCATCCTGCCCCCCTGGGTAAGGGTGGTAATAGTGGTAGGCATCCTGCCCCCCCTGGCTAAGGGTGGTAGTGGTGGTAGGCATCCTGCCCCCTCTGGCTAAGGGTGGTGGTAGGCATCCAGCCCCCCCTGGGTGAGGGTGGTAGTAGTGGTAGGCATCCAGCCCCCCCTGGGTAGGGGTGGTGGTGTGCATTCAGGCCCCTGTGTGCATACGTGGCATTGGTGATGGGCATCCCGCCCCTATGGTGCTGCTGTTGCTGGTGTAAGTATATTCTGCATCCCTCTGTGTGTGTGTGATGTGTCGTGTACGTGTTGTATGTGTTTTGTGGTTGGTGTCTGGCTTACCTTCTGCGCCGTACGCGTCCGTGCCTGTTCCGGTAGTAAATGTAGAATATTGGTATGATCGGGACGAAGCGATTCATGGTTGGTTCGTGTCGTTCGTCCTTCTGCGTTGCTTCGTCGTCCTCGCCGCTTCGCCCTCGTCCTCGTCGCTCGCCTCGTCCTCGTCGCTGGCGTGTTCGTCTCGTAGCCGTGGATCGTCTTGTGGCGCGAATCGGAGCTTATGTGCGCCTCTCCCGGTTGCTTTGACGTGCCGTGCGTAGCGACGGGTTCGGCGCGTACGGAAAGCGCATCGTACTCGTTCGGCCGGACGGAGCAGCATTTTTCCTTCCGTGCGACTCGATTTGGCGTTTCTGGATTCGCCTCGGTCGGGGAACAGGACCTGGTTTGGGTGAGTACGGCTCGGCCGGATTCTTTGCTGTTGTGCGCATCGTACTTACTCGTTCGGTGTGCTGTACGGATCGGTCGGGAAACAGGCTTTCGCATGGCTTTTTTCCCGACCGAATGCTATTGGGTGCGCCTCCGACCGAGATCGGAATCGGCCCCTTAGTGCCCCTAGGAAGCCTGTCCTATGGGAGTTAAGACTAGGACCCAAGGAGTCTTGTCCAGATGTGGTTAAATAAAATCCTGAAGCTGGATCATCAAAGCCATTCTATAGCTCTTGTTCAAAATTATTGAGGCAAGAACTTTAAAGGGCCAATGATGAGGACTCATTTGGAAAGTACTGAAGTAAGAGAGAGTCTATCGGTGACTGCCAGGATGAAGGGCAAATTATTTTCTGAATGTGCACAGGTATCTGATGCCATCCAAAATACCACTGACCAACAAAAACTCAATGAACTAGCAACATGTTTTGACCTATACTAATGCCAAAAGATGGTCGAAGATCTTCGTCATGGTAATAGGACTCCCTAGCTATGCTATGCATTCATACCATGCAATAAAGGATTTTTTTCCCTACCAGTTACACGTCAGATTGGACGTAACCCTGAGTCATACTAAACTACAAACATCATGGTTCAGTGTGGGGAACGCGACCTTTGTAGTCACTCTTTCATCAAGAGCATAGTGTAGCCTCTGCACCTAGCCCGGCCCCCTTCCACTGCCCTATTGTAGGCATACAATTTTCCTTTTTTGCATGGTATGAATGCATTGCATAGCTAGGGAGTGGTATTACCCCGATGAAGACCTTTGACATTATTATATGTCGAAACATGTTGGTATTTCATGGATTCTGTATGGTCAGATTAATCATTGCATTTTATCTATTGACCAGACTTTTTGATTTTAATCAATATCAGGGTACTCAATAATAAAGGAATTTCCGTGGGTATTCTCCTAGGTATTTTTAATTCTTATGACTTAGGACCACTGTATTTGTCCTGAAATAAGATATATAAGCCTAGAGACTTTGGTTGAGTCTGCTGGGGTGGCATTGTCTCTATATCAGTGCGAGAGGTTGCCGAGGCTGAAGCATACCATGATACGTTGTGGGTGAGAAAACCTCTTAAATATCTTTTTCGAACCCTACACAACTGCTTCTTAACTGTGATAAGACAGAGGGGACCACAGGTTTGAGTACTCAAGTATCTTGTGTGTTAAGCGTGTTGATATAAGGAGCACATAATTGAGAATATACCTCTTTATTCTCCTGCGGGGATTGATGAGCTGATTTGTGCCTAGCCCCAAGCCAGTAAGTGGCCAGATTGTGCTTTTGGTAGACTTTAAGCTTATACCCAGAGGAGAGACCCCCTCTGATCAGTGGCGTAACGAAACTCGAGAGGGCCCCCCCTGCAAGGTACATGGAGGGGCCTCCGCTCCAGATTTCATCAGGAGCTGTAGGTCCAGAGTACTGTGCTGAGGGGGCCCCCTGCAGCTCAGGGCCCCCCCACACCGCTGGGGCTGCGGGGGCCTGTATTACGCCACTGCCTCTGATTGAGATCAGGCAGAGGCATAAGGACTCCCAGGGGCCAAGTCTTCATGGTCGTGGGGTCTAAAAGTGAACAGCACATTGTAGATATGAATGTATGTACGACCAAACTACCATCTAAAAAACTCACCATAATTACACCTACTTGAGACGGTGGTGTATGGATACTAGATGCCATTGCAGCCACCTACATGGGTTCCTATGGAACATACCTATATATAGCCCAGCTTTCAACATATGGTAGGCTGACTCTTCGGTTTCTGTTTGGGCAGGGGTTTTTGCATGGGGACAGTCAAAAATGCGAGCTCCATCCGAGGTCTCTACATACTGTAACCAGAATTTGTCTGCAGCATCAGAAACAATACTATGGCTTCTGCTCTTCCTCATGCACCACCAAGGCAAAGATCATGGTCTGCATACATGTACGCCAGAGAGAGACAGAGAAACAGCATGGAGTGGAGCCAGCTGCCTGAAGAACATGTTAAAACAATCAAATGACTGTTAACCATCAACATTATGTCACTCAATACCTAAAAGGGCAAAGCACATGAGAATTTCAACCTTCTGGTGTGAGCCAAACTAACAGTTGGGTTTAGACCTCCAGGGGCACAGCACTGGACTTCAAGTCTCATAGAGCACTAAGGGGAGCTCCTCAAACAAGCCAGGAGAGACTGTGGAAGTGGCCTGTGACATAGGGATATGCACCCTGGTATAGCATTGGGATTCTACCACTGGCAGCAGCCACAGACATCTGATTACAATGAACGAACTGTGCAGATATGGAAATCTGTGTCATTTAAAGCGTAATATTGTATTGTTGGCTGAATAAAGTACTTTCTGTTTTTGACGAAAAAACTGTTGTTGAGCTTTGATTTATTGCATGCTATTAGTGCTATACTGAGTAGTTCTCTATTACCTTCAAAACCTCCCTGAGAAACACTTTGGATCACTCCATTTCACTATCCAGACGATCAAGTGCTTAGGGCAGTTTTTAGTTAGAGCAGTGGTTGCCGGTGGGACCCACCGGCACTCATTTTTGGGGACCAGCACTGATTTTTACTCATCAGACACTGATTGAGAGCAAGAGAGAGATAACAAGCACAGGGGAAAGAAGGAGTAAGCGAAAGACAGAAAAACGTCAAAAAGGGAAAAAGTAAGGAACCTGTAAGAGAAATGTAGAGGCAGTGTCTGGCAGGGTCGGAATGGGGAAAAATAAGCCCTGGCACCAAAATAAAAGTGGCTACCATTAGTGAACCAGATAGTTAAAAAAATTGTGTACATTTGCAAATCAGGGTAGTTTTGAACTTGTAAAGGCAGGCTGTATAGGTATTTTGCAAGGTATGAGAGACGGCATCATTGTGTTTGCTATAGGCAATGTTTGTGGTAATATCAGGGTAATCAACAGTACAATCCGATCCAGGAGACCATAAAAGAGGCCCATAAACTGCTAAAAAAACGGCCCACTCACTGATCTGTCAGACCAGCCATCAGGCAATGCTTGATTGCTCTATGGGCCAGTCTGGTGTCTGGTAGTGTTTTAAAGAGAAATGAGGTGGATTCAAATTGAGTTATTCGGCACATCAACATTTAATAGCACCGGCCACGGGCTTCTGAGAAGAGTCTTGGCAACCAGCACTCATTCTTTTACAAATTAAGCACTGGATTAGGGGATATAGTTGGTGTTCAGTTTTGTGTCCAAGTGTGTCAGGTCTTGGAATATCAGTGGTAAATGTCTTCAATTAGTACAACTGGTGCACAATAGCTCCTGTCCATCCATGACTACCGAACCAATTCCCACAGCATCCCTCTCTCGCTTTCCCAAAAAACTGAAAGCTATACATTGGGGACATTACATGGTTCTCTGTAGGTTGTGGGGGTGTACCAGATTGGGACATTTTACAAGTATTTGCCCAGATTAACCAAACTTCGTACAGCACAGTCCCACATAAAAATTAACAGCACTGTGTTGTGCAAATAATAAAAAAATTAGCAACTGTCTATTTATCAAAAATAGCACACCAATAATTTCATCTTACACACTCACCTTAAAATGCATTTTTGTGCAACATTAAATTGTTCTTGACTGTAAAAATGACGCAGCGCTGCCTTGCATTAGATTTGTATTTGAGGCAAACACTCTAGTCCAAATTTGAACACAAAGGCAACCTTGAAGGAGTAAGCACCGTAACATGTGCATTTTTGCTGTAGTTACACACTTTATGCATAGGAATGTGTAATGTGCTATTCCGCCTACCCCTTGTTTGCACCTGGTTTTATTTGGAAAAATGCAAAGCCAGAGCATCCTACTTTAGTAGATCTGGCTTGAAAACGTATGGGTGGTTGCACTGTTGCCGACTTGTTATGTTCCCTGCATAGATAATTATAAGGAGGCTTTGCGCTCAGTGACACAAAGCCATTTTGGGCTGAGTTTGCTTCAACGTTTCAGTCTCAAATATATTTGGCGCCAGATAGATGACTGGTACTGCTGTCTGCAACTCGCAAAGCACTGTCTAGCGTCTCACGAGTGCCAGTGGCAAATATTAGTAAATCAGGGACATTGTATGTTTTGTCTTTGCGTTGTGGCTTGTGCACGCCACCTTTATGTTATAAAACAATTAAAAAAAAAGTTTATTAAAAAGGAGTAAAAAAAATTAAACACCAATTAAACTCACTGTTAACCCTTTCTGGCAGCACATTTGCATATGCGTTTTCAAAAAGCAACGTGTTGTCATTATGTTGGCAACAAAAGCTAAGGCTCTCTTTAGTCAGGCTTAAAAACAAAATTTCTATGGAAATTGAGATCAAAAGCAATATGTTACCGTCCTGCTGCAAGTCAATACAGGGCCCAGGTCGGCATACTATAAATGTACTGGTGTTTATGATTGCAAACTTTCATGCAGAGTTGGGCATAAAGAAAGTTGGCGCTGCCAAAAATTTGTCAGAAATCTTAAGCAGCAGTGATATAAGGAACGCATTTTTCCGAACTCTCACTGGGTATATTTCTGCCAGAAAGTTGCATTTTATGTGCCAAGTGGTTCCATAAATTCGTTTTTTAAGTGAAACAATCCAGGAACCGAAGAGTAAAAAAGAAACAATTTATACCTCTAATAAAATTACCACTAGCCATTGTAAATAAAATATGCCAGGTGCTTTAGGGGCACTTTAAAGAAAATTCAATTTGTTGATAAATTGAATCTACTTTGAACTGACGCTGGCTGATTGTTTTCAGATTTCCAAACCCAAGTGGCCTCTCTCCAGGCTTCAACAGTATGTGAAAGTGCACACACTGAAAGGCGTCTGTCTTCAACAGCCATGAGCTTTCAGAACTTCATTCTTGAAACACGGTACATCATAACCATGTAATTGCTCCTGTGGGCTCTGTCTATTTAGGACTGAAACTGAGCAAACTGTTATGGATGCACGAAGCAATCACATAGATTTTCTCATTAATCACTAGTGGCCTTTACTCTGTAGCAGTTCACTAGCTTACACCAGAATTCATAGCCAAAGAGCTGTGGTGCTAGTTTCAGAGGGACAAGTAGGATTACTTTCATTTTAACAGCCACCACAGACCCATGGGTGTTATGCAGTCTTGCTCGGTTTGCTGGACTTTTAACCCAGGGGAGGCCACATGAACCAGACAGTCATCCCAGTAGTGATGAATGGAGATCTCCTGGGCATGCAACCAGCCTGCCAACAAAAACATGTCCCTTGTGGACACTCTGGGTGTTCTGAGGTTAGATACAGCTTGCATGATGGTCAGGTCAGTGGCGGCTGGTCCATAGGGGCGCCGGGGCAGCGCCCCACTTGGCAATAGCAACAAGAAAAACTGCTCACGGGCAGCAAGAAATGTAAGCAGACGGCAGACGCAATTCGTCTGTTTACATTTCCGGCCTGTGCTGGCAGCTGCTTCACAGCCTCAAGTGCGCATGAGTCATAGTCATAAACACACAGCGCACGCACACACGCAGGCGAGAGCAGCAGGAGTCCAGAACTGGACTCCAACTGCGCATCTGCGAGAAGGGCACTTTTGATTTCAGCACCCCACTCCATTGACAATACATTAGGTATGCTGCGCATGCCTAGTGTAGTGCAGGAGTCTCAAGATCGTATCCTGCTCGGGCGGTGACGTACAGTCGCCCCATGCCCTGTCAAATGGCAGGATACAGTCGAGTAGCTGCCCCCAGTCGCATCCAGACTTATGATTTGCCAACGTCTGTGACAGGACTCGGAGACGTGATGCGACGCGGGACCGGCGGAGGAGATGCCTCATCCTGGTAAATGTATTTGTTTTTATTTTATTTTATTAAACCCCCCCACGCCCCCCCGTACCCCCGAGTCATGCCGGCCACTACTGGTAGAAAACAGATTGGACCAGCCACAAATATAATTAAAATAGCTAAATGTGTTAATGCTCTTATATTTACAAACATATGCAATCTGTGGCAAACCGCAGGAGTAAGAATGCTTTTAAAAGCATTCTTACTCCTGCGGTTTGCCACAGATTGCATATGTTTTGTAAATATAAGAGCATTAACACATTTGGCTATTTTAATTATATTTGTGGCTGGTCCAATCTGTTTTCTACACTGGAAACACATTTACTCCCGCAGTGTCTTGTGAAGTACATTTAGAAGTGTCAGGGGTGGAAACGGCCATGCAAATGTTAGCAAGTGACAGTTCATGGGTGTTTCACACATTTCTTACGGCCACGCTCCTGACACCTCAGTTCATGTCCATAACCATAAACCTCCATCTGCAAGCATATGTCATTCTTCTAGACTTTCTGCAGTTGGGTGTTTCAAGTGTGGGCACGGATCTCCGCAGGTCCTGACTCTTATCAATCAACATCTGTAAAATTGCTTTTGGATGTTTTTATGTGCGCTCCGAGTGTGGGTTCCAACTAGTTTTTCAAAAGTACGATTTAGAGGTTTTTTTCTTGTGCGGTCCAAAAAGTCTCACATTTGAGATTTTGTGAGTTATTTGAAAATCAACTTCTCTTTTCTATTTTTGAAGGGAGCACTGTGTTTTGGCGCGCATAGCTTGAGTTGTCCTCCATTGGAACGGGATTAATGCTTTTAGAGATGGTGCATGAGTTGCTAGTTTCTGTTGCGCAGCAAAGAATCCATTTTGGATTGTGTAAATGTGACTTATTTGAAAAAAAACGTTTCTCTGTCTACATGTAGTACATTTCCTGCAGATTCTACTGTGGGTAAAACTATTATGGATATTGAAAAATGTGGTTCTATTCACCGGAATAATCATTGTTACTTTTAAAACATGAGAAGTTTAGTTGTTATTGTAGGCTGCTGATAATGCTGCTGTGCCACGGGAACACTGCACTGTTGTGTGTGAAATCCAGTTTTTTGAAACATTAAAGTATTGCAGAAGTGGCACATTCGCAGCAGGGATATTATAGATACGGACCGCTGCTGATTTTCGTAGGTTTTTGAAAACGCACTTAACGGTCTCCAGGGAGCCGAGGAGCGCTTGTGTTTCTGTGTTGCTGCCGGAGCATGCTGAACTCTCTCTCTTTTGGGCTGGCGGGCACTACCCAGGATTGGAGGGGCCTAGTCAGAGCACTGTCACAGCACTAGAGTGCACTGAATACTGTAAAGTATTTTATTTGTCATATTTCTAGTGTTACAAGGCCCTTGTGCTCTTGTGTTTAATTGGTGCTGAATACACAAAAGCACTACCCATAGAAGAAAAGCAACCCCCACGAAAGCCTCGCAGGAGCACTGCGCCAAAGTGTGCCGGCGGGTATCGCCATGAGACTACCTCGGTGTAGTGCGCTCCTCACCTGCAGCCGTTGTCTCCCTCTCAGGGGATTTCTCTCTTTGTGCGTAGCGCCAGTCTGAAACACCTCTCTACCACCACCCCAACCTCTCATGTCCAGTATTCAGCTCACTTTAATCTGCTGTTATTGAAATTGGCGCCCATATCTCCAGTTTTCTCTTGTGACGACCCTTGACGGCGCTTTGAGCCGCTCCACAGACACCCTTCCTTGGCTGCTTAAACATGACGGATGCAGCCCAGGGCTTAAACCCCGCAGTATGGAAGCCAAACAATCAAATGCCCTAAACCGAAGCCAGGGGCTCACTGGAGAGACATCAGAGATCACACTATCAAAGGCTCGTGAAACCCTTGTTAGCCGAGGGAACAGAATGGCCTGTCAGGCGATCTCCTCTGTGCCTCGACGCCTGCTTTATTTGGCAGTGACAGGCTCAAGAGGGGGAAAGTGGAACAGTTACCGCAGAGAGCCGGGGCTCAACGGAGGATAATGAGCGGAGGCCACATGTAGCCTTTCTCCCCCATTGGAGCCTCTCAGAGGGCTGTGGATATATGAAATCATACTCTGTACCTTGGTTTTATCCCAGCAGTGTCACGTGTTGTAATAGACGGGTACCATTGGCAATGCCACTTTTAAGGTTAGCTCACGTTTTAATGTTAACTGTTAAAATGTTGGGGAGAGAATGTGGCCTTACCGCTAGGGCGGTCGACATCAGAGGTGGGGAACCGTTCGAGTCTCCGCAGGAACGCTCAACATCCTGTGATTCTGGGAAAATCACTTTATCTCCTCGTGCCCCACAAAAATGAACGTGTCCATCTGTAACGAAACTGGTGCGCATGTAAAGTGCTCTGATACCTTCGGGTCTAGTTCGCGGTATATAAAACTCCACAACAAAAACATAAATGAATACCCTACACCACTGAAGTTCAAATTTCAAAGGATGTAACATTTTTTTTGATGTCTGTCCCTGCACTCCGTCTTCAGCACAATAACAGCACCATGAACAATGGGGTTTCACAAACTTGTAAGGAGATAACATTGGTGCCCCGCACCATTAACGGCCTCTTTTCTCACCTTTAACCGCCTCTTCTCTCACCATTAACCGCCTCTTTTCTCACCAGCGCAGGAAGAAAGGACTTCAGTAAAAATTCTCTGTTGCCTTCTCAGGAAACGCATACACCCACAATGTTGCCCTCATTCTGCCAAAGACATTCAGTTTTCAGTGCTGTACCCAATTCCTCTTTTATTCACTCCTTCATTCTTTCATTCCCTGAACTGCTGCACCAGCAGAAAAGCCTGAGCCACTCACCGTTCCTTCGCAGCAAGGGCCATAAAGAATGTTTACTTTAGTGTATTACCTTTTGCAAGTTCTATCACTATTCTGCGCAAACCGGAGACTTGTGCTTGGCAAGTATAAATCCACACACTTTTTTTTCTGCTTCGTATCATTTTCCAGCCGCGGCCGATAACTATCAGAACTAACTGCTTTTAATGAAGGCACCCATTTGCTTTGTGAGACTGTCCTTCAATTGTTCAAATTGCCTCCTCTGACCGCCAGAGGCAATTGGAACAATTACAGGACAGTCGCACAAAGCAAATGTGCGCCTTCATCAAAAGCAGTTCTGAATTACCTTTCGGGTCGCGTTCCCACTCTAAACACTAACACTCTTTGAAGTGCAGAGTGACTCTGCACTTCAAAGAGTTTTAGTGTTTATAGAACGAGAACGCAGCCTGGTGCAGAAAATGTTTCTCACTCTGAAGCTACAGGCCCTGCCACGCGTGATGCACCTCTGAGAAGCATACACACTGAGTGCCAGCACTGGGCCTAGCTTCAAAAACATAACAATAGAAATGTTTCTGACGCTAGGCCCTGCTGGCACACAGCGTGTATATTGCTCAAAGGTGCGTGGCACTGGCAGGGCCTAGCTTCAGAAACATTTCTATCTACATGTTGTTATATGACATCCCTTTATTAATGTAATAACTGCACTTTCACAATTGCTTTATTAACCTTCTTGCTTCGCAAATTTGCTTGAAAATGCACCATTTACCCACTCTTTTTTCAAAATTTTCTCGGGGGGAGAACCCCCCCGAACCCTCCTTAACATGTTCGGACTCGCTCGCTGCACTCGCTCGCCACGGTGCACTCCGACAGAAAGTTTACGCCCCACCACTTTCAAATGTCACCAGCCACCACTGGGTCAGGTGATGGGTGCATCAAAGTGGTTGGTAAAACCATTCTGCATCAATAAATGCCACTCCACCACTACACTTCGTTAGATATGTGCCTTGCTGTGTAAAACAACTGACTGCCCTAATTATGAGTTGCATTTTACTCAGATGATAAAATGAAATGTGATTCCCATGCAGTAAAATCACTATAGTACCATGTAATCACAAGTAAACCCCATGGAATGAGGAATTACTGTATGGCCCGATTTTTCTGGCCGTGAAATCACACGGAAAGCCACAATCCATGCATTTTTACCACATAAATTTACCATCTGCTCTGAGCACATGGTAAATGAATTCAGAGGCTGTTGAATGGGTTGGGAGTGAGTGAGGGGGTTGAGGCAAGTAGGGGAAGGAAGGGGAGTTTTTTTTAACATGGGATGCCTCCGTGTTAGGTGAAAAAAAAAGTAACATGAGACTTTGTTGCTGCCTAATCAGTGGCTATTTATTTCTGATGTGGCTGGTAATGAGAGTTACCAGCCCCATTGGGATCTTGAGATCCGTGGGAATACTGTTGATTTTTTTATTTAGCTCTGAGATTTCGGTTTCTTTCAGCAGTCAAGATCTCAGGGTAAAAGTCTGAGGCAAAATGAAAAATGATGGGGGTAATGCTGGTAATTTCTCAGAGGATTCTAAGTGTTCAACTCCCTTGAGTTAACAGGAGGCCCAGTATCATTAACTTTTCGGGTGCGCAATTGATAACCTCGCATCCAGGCACTCGTAATGAGGCCCACACAGGTTAGGGCAGTCCCATGGTGGCAGCAGGTGTGCCCAAGGTGCCATCACAGTGGGAAGAAGCTCACTGCCTTGATCGGAAGAAGATCATGTCTGAAAGGAAAGTAGACAAAGAAACCAATGACCTTACGCTTGGTCACTTTGCTTTCAACATAGATATTGAAAGTGATCAGTAAGGATACCCCATCCCCAATTAGTCTAAGGATTTTATGAGGGATTCATGCTGAAACTGAGGTTTTGAAGGTAAGGGCTAGGTGCACTAATATGAAAATATTTCAGGTTGCTGATGCAATCCAAAGCCCTATCAAGGAAACCATATAGGAGAAACGAACGCACAAATCAATAGACCAAGGGAAAAGATGTCATCTGTCATGTAATTTTCCCCCGGGGCTTGGCTGAGGGTCGGGCAGGAGCCAGTAAATGGGTCCAGGCTGCAATGCAGCCCCTTACCAAGGTGATTTTAAATGTTGGAATCTTCAGCTGGTAAAACTGGGTCTGGTGTTCCAGCACCAAGAAACATCTGGGTGCAGGAACATCAGCCAATGTATGAATCAGCGGAGCGGAATTCCACAGTCTTTGGGACACACCCAAATCCCCCATCTCTGATATAAATATGGCTGTGTGACCCTTCAGACTCAGATGAAATGTCTGTGCTGATTTATACCCACAACATGATATCAACATGGAAATTGTAACTTTCAAGCAAATTTAATTACTGTATTTTTTATGTTAGGCGCTATAGCCTTTGGACGCATTCACATTCGCTCCCCACAGACAGGAGCTCCTCCTTTATTGTTGGTGTATTCTTGTGCTCATTGCATGTTACAGTTATGCATGAGATTGGAAAAGGCGGACATGATAACTTTTGGGCTTTGTGCCCTGTAATGATAAGGTACATTTTTACCATGACTGTAGGTTGGCATTGTTCACAGAAGTAATTCATTTACAAATAGCGCCCTTTGTAAACAAAAAACTACTGCACTTTGGGGCCCAATAAAAGATGGCTGTACCTCAACCTGGTATTTTCCCATATAGTTACCAATACCAGGGGCATCTGTAACTCCAAGGGAGGGGATATTGCACGTTCATAAATTGATCCCTAACAGTCTCTTCAATAATGGGGAATCTGGAACAGCACAGCAACAGAAGTGCTGTAGCAAAAAACATCAGACCCACAGTGTTTGCGCAAAACCTATAATTCTGATAGGTCTGGTATCTTCCATTTAAGGCCCCATCAGAATTACAGAGACACAGTTGTAATGAAGCTCTCTGGTTTTCACCCACCAGGTCCCCAGCTGACCTCAGCCCACAAGGTGTATTGGTGAGCAACCCATTCTTTTTCACTGTTGCCAAACTTACCAGATCCATTATCAACAACTTCTAAACCTTCGGCGGACATCCCAGTAATCTGAAAAACTGCTACATCAATCCAATCATGAAGAAACAAAACTTAATTCCAACAGACCTGTTGTGTTTCCCATCAAACTCCAATGGCCTTTTCCTCAGCAAGCTCATTGAATGAGCTGCTGTCACCCAGAGTGAATGAATGAATGAAGATACTTTTATATAGAGCATGGCTACCCGGAGGCATCCCAGCGCTCACAACGGAAGGAACAGCGTAGCAACCGGATTAAGGAAATAGCCAGGTCTTTAACAATTTACGGAAGACAAGGTGGTTGGGTTCTTTCCGTAGGTCAAGGGGAAGAGAGTTCCACAGCTTCGATGCGTTATAGGAGAACATACGGCCTCCGCTTCTGACTTTCCTAATTTTTGGAACAGTGGCTAGATGTAAGTGGTCAGATCGAAGGCGTCTGTTGGCACGATAGGGGCGAATAATGAAATGATTGATGGCAGGACTTTTCCTGGCCAGTGACTTGTGTACTATGCACATTGCCTTGAATTCAACTCTCTCCTTGATTGGGAGCCAATGCAGAGATTTTAAGGCTGGTTTTGCTGATTGGAATTTTGGAATGTTCAGAAGAATTCTGGCTGCCCAATTCTGTACCATCTGCAATTTGGACAGTGTTGCACAGGGAGCACCTAAATAAAGGGCATTACCATAGTCAAGACGCGACAGAATGAGAGCCTGAACCATTAGTTTCCTGGCCTGAAAAGGAAGGAGAGGGAGGACCTTCCGAAGCATCCTCGGGATGCCATAGCATGAGGCTGCCACCTTGCGTGCCTGAGCCTTGAAAGTCAGGTCCTGGTCTAGCCAGATACCTAGGCTCTTTATCTGGGGCATGGGAGTGGGGACAGGACCCAATGTATTTGGCCATATAGTGTTAAAATCAGTGGGGGGCCGGTTCCCCAGGATCATCAGCTCGGTTTTTTCCCCATTTAATTTCAAAAAGGACTCATCCATCCATTTAGCAGTTTCTTCCAAGCACTGTCGAATATTGGGGGATGCGATGTCGGCATGGTTGAGTCCTACCACCAGTTGGGTGTCATCTGCATAGGTCACTATGTGTACCCCAAAAGGCACCACCAGCTTAGCTAAAGGGCTCATATACACGTTGAATAATGTGGGGCTCAGGGATGACTCCTGGGGAACCCCACAGCGAAGAGGCAACTGTTTTGAGGCCACATCAGCGTCAAAGACCTGAAAGAATCTGTCACTCAGAAAGGATCGCAGCCAGGCCAGCGCAAACCCGTTCACTCCTGATCTCCTAAGTCTGTGGACCAGGAGTTGATGGTTTACCGTGTCGAATGCTGCGCTGAGGTCTAAAAGTATGACCACCGCGATGCCTCCAGCATCCACGATTTTTTTTTACTCTTCTACAACTGAGAGTAGGGCTGTTTCTGTGCCTTGCAGTGGGCGGAAACCTGTTTGAGACGGGTGGAGAAGTGTATTGGTCTCCAAGAAGGTGGACAGCACTGAATTTACATGTTTTTCAGCTATTTTGCTGATCCCTGGGAGAAGTGAAATAGGATGGTAGTTTCCCAGGGAGTCAGGGTCTAGACTGGGTTTTTTGAGGAGGGCCCTCACCATTGCCTCCTTCCAGGGTGGGGGGACCACTCCAGATAAAAAAGAGGCGTTGGTGAACTCCAGGATAGCAGGGGAGACTGTTCCAGCCACCTGTTTCAGAATTTTTGGAGGTGCAGGGTCTTTAGGTGACCCGTTCTTTACTTGAGACATGATGCGATCTAGAGTCTCATAGTCCATCAAAGGGATTATATCTAGGTGGGAGTCTGTGCTGCAAAGACTAGAATCCCAAATTTGGCTCTCCATCTGGGGGAATGAAGTGTATATAGTTTGGATTTTATTGTGGAAAAATTCTGCAACCTTGTCACAGCGTGAACCTGAAGTGTCAAGGGTCACTGAGGGAGGGGGAACTCTGAGGAGAATCTTCGCAATGCGAAAGATCTCGGACGCAGAGTTGCCTGCCGATGAAATTTTTTCTTCATAAAAAGCTGCCTGGGCTGATTTGATTTCGGCTTTATATGCTTTTATAGCCTCCATATATTTCAGTTTGTTGTGTGGAGAGAAATCCTTCCTCCAGGTTCTTTCTAACTTTTTACAAGTTTGTTTTAGTTCCTGAAGTTTGGCAGAGTACCATGCCATTCTATTGCTACCTTTTTTCACCTGGATTGATTTTTATAGGAAGAAGTAGATCTAAGGAATCCTGTATCCATCTGTTAAAATTATCGTTAGCGATGATAACATCAGAATTTGGTGCTGGTTTTGTTTTTTCTAACTCTGAAGTCCTTTGTTCCATTGATAACTTGGACCAGGGTCGTGACCTTATGCTGGTTGGTTTGGCGTGGGGTATGGTATAATTAGGGGTCCAGAAAAATGGAATGAGAAAATGATCAGACTATGGTACTGGTATTGGGTTCTCCCCTACTAATTCCTTCACGTTGGAGAAGATAGGGTCTAATAAGTGCCCTTTCTTGTGAGTGGGATTGACAACTTTTTGGTGAAGCTGATATGCAGCTAGATCTCTCGTAATCTCTACTGCGGCCATCTGTGAGGGATCATCGAAGTGCAGGTTGAAGTCTCCTAATAGAGTAAAGTTGGCCGAAGTATTGGCCGAGTTGGCTGCTAAGTCAGGCAGGGAATGACCGAATTGTCCCATTGGCCCTGAGGGTCGGTATATTAGTATGCCAGACAGAGTGAGTGAGGGAGTAAATCCTATTGAAAAGGCAAAATTCTCGCAGTCCGGTATTGGGCTACCAAAATGCGGCAGGTTAGGTAATTTTTATATATTATGGCAATCCCGCCACCTCTCCCTGAGATGCGATCAAGCCTCTGGATGCTATAGCCCAGGGGGAGGGCCTGGACAAGGTCCGGCTCCGAACCAGGGTTTAGCCAGGTTTCAGTCAGGAACAGGACCTCTGGCCTTTCTTCATCCAGAAGGATGGAGATTTCCATTACGTGCTTAGGTAGTGACCTGCAGTTTAGCAGGAACATTTTATTTGAAATAGGTGGGAGTGGATTCGACTCTAGGTCCGTTGTTAATTTGAAAGAGCAGTATGGACAATTGGTTGGACTACCATCTGGGTGAATAAAGTGTTGACAGTTCCCCGTGATAGGTCTATCTAATCGAAGCAGCTCCTCTGCCTCATAGTGCAATCTCTTTGGATTGGAAGGTGCAGGGGTCCTGGCCCCTGGCCATGAACGGACGCGGACAGGGCGCAGATGGGCTTGCCTTAGGCGCGCCAGCGGCATGCCCGCTGCGCGCGAGAGTCCACTTTCTTTGAAGAAAACAGCCAACTCATTACCATCAAATGATCCCACCCAGCTAAAGGGATGTATCCTGCACTGACTATAGTCAATTCAAAATTAGTAACTGATTTTCTATTACTTGATCTCTTATCCACTTTCAATACATTCCACCACCCAGTGCTACCAGAGCGAGTAAATTATCTTGCCTTAAAAGTACCTTCCTAGACTAGATTCCTGTATCTACCCCATTTACCGCCGGGGGTCTATATCGAAAACAAGCTGGATGAGTAGCAGGAGGCTGTGCATAAATTGGAAAAACAGTTTGACATGCAACCAAGCCTGATAGTTAACAGGCACAAGTTCTTCACTCATGAGCAGCACCAGGTAGAATTAATTTACGCATATGTGGCAGCTTCACGTATTCTAGCTGTGGAATGTGAATTTGGGGAATTCACATCTCAATTTCTAAGAAATAAGATTGTAGCCAGGTGTTGGGACAAGAAGGGACAAGAGAAAGTACTCACATTAAAAAATCCATCCCTAGTGGAGACCATCAATAATGTGAAAAGTATTGAGATCTTGCATAAAGCATCTAAAGAGTTAGTAGGAAAAGAAAACTTTGAAGTAAGCTTTGCATTGGAAAAAATCACTAGAGAACACAATGCGTGGAAACAAGGGTCTCAGAAAAAGAAGCAAGAAGGGTACATGGTGAGAAAAGTCAAATCCATTTTTCAAGCAATAAAATGTTTTCGGTGTGGGTTTCCAAATCACACACTGTCTGGTCGGCAATGTCCAGCGAAAGGTGCGACTTGTCGAAATTGTGGCAAAGTTGGTCATTTTGCCTAGGTTTGCCAAAGTAACAAAAACAGGGTAAGTGCTATAACAGAGAATGAAAGTGATGAAGAGTGGAACAAGTTGTGTGAAAATACAAAGGAGGTGGGTTTGATTGTGCATGAAGGTGAAGAGGTGGAGTGTGCTGATCCACATGCAGAGGTTGTGGTTGATGGTAAAAAATTAAACCTGTTAGTGAATTCAGGTGCCAAGATGACAATCATTACCAAGGATCTGTTTTCTAAGAAATGGGGGAGAAGGAGCTCCTACCACTGGACAGGTGCCAGTTATCTTTTGAAGGAAAGAAGATCGAAGTAGTTTACTTTGAGAGTTTCCTACAGTTTAGAGGTAGAAGCATTGTTAGTAAGGTGTATGTGGCAAGAAAATGGGTTAAATATTTTAACTTGGTACCACCAAGGTTTATTCAGCATCACTTTGGCACCTGGAAGGAAAGTTCAAGTATCACTTGTGAAAGACAAAGAACATACGCCACCCAGAGGATTGAGTCAAGAAAACTGTGTGTGGGTGGAAAAATGTAAAGGCATATTTAAGAGTGGTTTGAGGAAGATCAAATGCTTTAAGCAGAGGAACCAGGTAAAGGAAGGGGTGGTAGCTGTTAGCACAAGATGAGAAATGTCCCTGCTAGCATCAGAGAGGAATTGGCAGAGATGTTGAGAAAGATGACCTTGGATGGGGTGATTGAACCTGTGGAGTCCTCACTATGGTTATCCCTTTTAGTGATAGCTAAGAAGAACGGAGAATTAAGAATTTGCGTTGACTTAAGAAGTCTAATTGAGGTTATATGGGTAGACAGCCCCTACCACGTATTGATGATATTGTTACAAACTTTTCAGGATTGACGGTGTTAATTAAGATTGATTTAGCATCAGCCTACCACCAGGTTGAATTAGATCAGGCAAGTAGACATCTAACCGCATTTCTTTCTCGGAGTGGAACGTTTAACTTCAGGAGGATGTTGTTTGGGTTGGCTTCGGCCGCATCAGTTTTTCAAAGGATCATGGAAACAGTGTTACAGGGGGTTAAAAGTGTAGTCACATTCCAGAATGACATATTAATAGCGGCAAGAGATATCCAGGAGCATGGTGGAGTGTTACAAACAGTGTTGGAAAGACTGGACAAGGCAGGCATAGTTATGAATATCAAAAAGTGTGTTTTTGCTAGTTCAAACATGGAATATCTGGGATATGTGATTTCAGAGAAAGGTGTGAAACCACGTCCAGGGTTGGTAAATGCCATTACACAGGCTCCTTTTCCTGAAACCAAGGAACAGGTCTCTTCATTTCTAGCTGCTTGTGAGTTTTATTCAAAGTTCATCAGAGGCTTTTCAGACAAGATGGAAAATTTAAGGATGCTACTAAAAAAGAAAACGTTTTTGAGTGGAATGAGAGTTGCAACGCAGAATTTGAGACATTGAAACAAGAAATTGAGTCTGCAAAGGTTTTAGCGCTATTCAATCCGAGTTGTCAGTGTTTGAACAAGGTGGCTGCCAGTAACAGTGGGTTAGGGGCAACACTGCCACAACTGAATACTAAAGGGGAAAGGACAATAGGATTTGCTTCAAGAACACTGAGGGACAATGAAAAGATGTTCTCTGCCATTTAGAGTTCTTCCTCAAAGTTTAAAATATGCAATTGTGGTTGTTGACTATTATAGTAAATTGTGGGAGGTTGAGTTTATGTAGGAGCCTAATTCTAAACCTGTAACATCTTTTCTAGAATTTTTTTTATCACAGAGGTATTCCCCAAAGAATTGGTGTCAGACAACGGGGTGCAAATTGTGTCTGGTGAAATTAAAGAGTTTCCGACAACGTGTTACTCACAAATGGGTAGCATTGGATCACCCGCAAGCAAACGGCCTTGTTGAGAAAATGAGCCGTAAATTGGTGGCGTGTGCCCAGAGGGCAGTGATAAATGGGCGTCAATGTACGCAAAGCTTTTGGCAGCATGTTGTTTTCCTATTGAACGACTACTAATGGTGTTACGGACAAGACACCTTTCATAATCATGAGGGCCCCTTTACCCGCACTTCCAATGTGTCCCTCATGGTTGAAGGGTTGGAAGTCTAGGTCTGAGCATGAACAACTCACAGATGTGGAAATTCGCTCAAAGGTAGAAAGATCTCAGATGAAGATGAAAGAGTATTTTGATAGTAAACATTGTTTCAGAAAAACTGATAGTACAATTCAAGTGGGGGGGGTTAGATCCTCATAAAAGAACCCATAAATGTACAAAAAGAGTCATCCAACTTTAGAGATCCTGTTGAGGTAGAGGCAGTCAAAGGGAATGTGGTCAGAGTGAACTGACACAAATGGTTGAATTTCAGCAACGTTGTGAAAGTTGATCATGACCATTTTAGTCCAGGCAATACCATAGACCATCTTCAAGAGAAGCACGAAGGTAACATGTTGTAACCAAAACAGAAGTCAGCAAGGCAAAGTGGAGCTTATCAAGGCAAAACCTGGGAAAAGAGGATGATAAGGAGACCTGTGAGGTTTCGTACAAAGGCTCCGAATGGCATTCGGAATTTCCTAACCTGTGTCGGAACCCATGTTTCCGACCGACTCGGAAACATTTCTGACCGACCAATAACGATAAATGGTAACCGTTCGGACTTTACGAATCGGTTCTGACGGGCATTCGGAGACTCCGAGTCGGTCAGAGCCGAATCGTACAGGTCTGTGGACCACATTTCCGACCGACATATTACAATGTCGGATTCTGACAGCCTTTCCTAATCGGTCTGTCCGACACAAAACGGCTGTCAGAAACCGACTTTGGGGGCCTGTAGCAGGCCCTCCTTCACCCGGACGACTCCAGTTGGGGCTCGTGGGGGTACCCATGGGACCCCTCTGTACAACCATGCATAATGTGTGGCATGCAACATGGGGAGCCCGCCACAAGGTGCAAGGTTTTCCGGAACCACCTCTTTTTTCAATGGGAGCCGGTGTTGTCGATCGGAACACAGGCTCCCATTGAAGTCAATGGGAGTCCGACCGAACGGTGTTCGGAAACATCGTAATCGGTCGATCGGACTCCCTGAACCCGAGTCGGTCGGAAATCATTCCGACAAGGAGTCGGTCGGAATGCTTTCCGACTGACATCATAATGAGGCCCATAGTGTTTAATGTTATGATATGTGTTATTAGAAATGTTATCAATGTCCATATATAATCAGTCAAGGATTATCGATGTAAATAATATGTATTACATCATAGTCTTCTATTTACAGTTTGCTGTATGATAAGTATGAGCATATAGTTTTAGCATTCTGTGACTTTAATGAATAGCTTGTTGTGTATTATACTTAAGTGTGCTGGGCTATTCCTAGTTTATTCTGTATAAGGGGGGTGTTGTGGTGATCTAATGCTTGTCTATGATGCCCAAGAATGCTCACTGTAGGTTCCATGTTCTTGTATGGAATGTATGTCTTTGAGATGTTAACATTTGATTGCTGGTGCTGCAAAGAAGACACATGAATAAACACCTTCCCGTGATTGCGACTGTGCCCACCTAGCTTCCGCCGTCTCTCTTACAGATCCCTCACCAATGCAATCGAATTATATTTCTCAACTCCGTATTTCAAAGATTTAGTGAATATTTGTGAGTTCCTAAAGGCCCTGAAATAATCACACATTATAAAGTCCTATGACATAACCCTACAAAACGGCTACATTTGTTTTATCCCCATTGCTGATCATTTTACTCTTCAACTCTCTCTGTTTCTAGCTAATCCATAATTATTATTTGCCTGAGCTTTTATTTCTTTAGACTTTAGAAAACTATTTGAAATCCACAACTTTGCCAAATGGAAGTAGAGGTCCACTGATGTGAGTCAATAGGATCAGTAAGTGGCCATAAAATAATATCTCTTTTGGAACATCATTAAATATCCTGCTTAATTTATGCGGCTAGGACTGTGAATGGAAGAGGCTACATCACAGCTCATTTAAAGATTGTGCACCCGCAATTCTCGTCTTCTGAAGCGTAGAACTAGTTTTAAGTATTTATTTACTTGCCATCTTACTGGACTTAAATACCCTCTCGAAAAAACACAGCAATCTGTACTTCAAAGTACTTAGGTCATAATAGCAACTTTCAGCTCATATTTGGTTTGGCATCCGCGCAGTGCAACAGACTTCACTAATTTATTAAGATATGTTTTGGAAAGCAAAACACTTCTTTTTAGAACCTGTTCCCTGGGGCCATAGAAACTACTTTTAATGAGCTTTGAGTAATCACATGAACTGCAAATCTAGCGATGTAATGTTCAAGCGTTATCTGGAATAAATAGATATGTTTTGTATTACACCACAGAACAGTGGTTTGCTCGTAAAGTGGAACAAAATAGCATGTGTTACTCATAGCTTGGCCTTGGGCTTGCATGTGGTTAAACCACACTCCCAGATGCAATATTGAATATATTTGGATAACCAAGGTTGCGCGGTGAAACTGACCAACCATGAAAAACCCCGCGGAATTAAAAAAGATAATTACTGAGAGCTTAATGCAAGGAGCACAGGCTACACAGCAAACTGAAAAATGCACAGACATCATGAGGCCAAGAAGTAAATTAGTTGCCTCGGAAGGTCTTCATTAAAGTTATTCCACACAAAAATAAATGCTTTCGAGCCAATTGGCTGGCGGATACCATCAATAAAATTGGTTGAAACATGATTATCCCTTAGTGAATTTCGGAAGAAGAAGTCGCATAACCGATAGTGATATTGAAAGGAAAGACAGATTCTAATGGGTAGGTGTTCTTAAGGCCAGCATGAAACCACCTAGTGTGGCGTGTTTGCGCATATTGGCTTACCGGCAATTAACTTGTAACTTTACTCTTTTACTAACTAGCTTGAACTTTGCTTGCCATGGTTATTTTGACTTGCTGCAGCACACTACTTCACTTCCAATTACCTATGACCTAATCCTTGTTTTGGAAAGGCGGCTTCAAGATAGACTCGCTGATTCCCTGCCGCAGCAGTGGCATGACATAATTTCTCTAATAAATCATACACTGTTCACTTCTGAACCCCGTGGAAAGTCCACTGCGATGTTTAATGTGGTTGTCACAGCTGTACATCTCAGAAAAAGAAAGCATGCATTTGAGACTGCTTATGAAGCTGCTGGCACAAAAACGAAGCTTGCAGAGGCTTTCCCCACATGCATCAACGTGTTCTGAAGGGTAGATAGCTCTAAAGCGCACAGAAAAGACCCATATTTGAGATTCACTCTCGAGAAAGGGGCGGGTAATTACTGTCATTAAATAATGAGTAGTAGAAATTACATTATGTGAAAATAAAGGAAAAATGATCAAGAAATACCACAATAAAGAACCCAAGATAAAAACATAGGAAGAAGTTTGAGAGGGGACATTGAGGGAAAAATAAAGAATATTGAAGCAATGAACATTTTCAATGTTTTCAAAAACACAAATGGACATTTCTTAAAAAGGGTGAGAGTTATAAATATATAAAGGTGTGGAGGTAGATGCAGTGGTAGGGGCGGATGTTGGTGTACAGGTAGACTTAGGGGCAGAGGTACGTGCAGAGGTAATGTTAAACTGCAGGTGTATAGGTAGATATAGGTGTACGGATAGAGGTTGATGAAGTAACAGCACTGATATGGTAGAGCTGGCAGCAAAGGTAGTATAGAGATACATTTAGGCATAGAGGTATGTGTGTATATGAAGGAACAGAGCTGGGAGGAGTTGTATAGGTGGGAGGAGAGTTAGAGATGGGTGGAGTAGTAGAGGTGTAAAACATGAGGTAGATGTAGAAGTAAATATAGGTTTGGAGGTAGATGTAGAGATATGAAGTAGAAGTATGTGTAGACATTACAGAGTAAAGGTAGGAGCAGGTGGGGTAGTGGGAGAGTAAGAGATGGGTGTAGCAGTAAAGGTGTAGAACATGAGACAGGTGTGTACGTAAATGTAAGTATGGAGATAGATGTAGAAGAAGGTGTAGAGGAAGCTGTCATGATACTGCTATGGTTATGATATGCGCAAGGAGTAGGACTGAGGCCATATTTATGCAATTACGCTATTTATTTTAAGTTCTTCATTATTTTCAGTCAAAACTAAAAACAATAATTCGTCACTATCAATTTCTTTATTGTAGTACTTCTCTGTTATGGCATTCTTAATTTTTCCCATGTGTGCGAAATGAGAGGCTACCCTTTGCACAATGGAGTTGTGTACTGACTTCCCACTAGCAAATATTGGTTGACACAAACTAAGAAATTGGGTTATTTGTTAACTGGGGTGTGAGCCCTGGTCAAGCAGCAACCACTATCAGGGCCGGACTGGCCGTAGCAGGCACCGGGTGTTTCCCCGTTGGGCTGCCAGGGTGGGGCCAGTTTTGGGCCCCTGGAGGGCCATTATTGTTACCTGGGGCCGACAATATCGGCCCCCGTAACAAAATCGGCTGAGACGGGCCCTAACAAACAGCTCGGCCGCATCCACCTCTCGCCCCTCCCGGGGGCCGGCCAAGTGGTTTGACAGGGCTGGTTTCGGTTCCCAGTCCAGCCCTGACCACAATCCTTGTCAGGGTGAGGCACAAGCCAACCCGAAATTAACCTGTGTTCAACCCTATGGTAGCTTTGCACAGAGCAGTCAGGCTTAACTTAGAGGCAATGTTTGAAATATTTGTGCAACACTTCAAACAGTAATAAAATGAGGTGCATAGGTGCCCTACCTTACTGGCCCTAGCGCCAGACTAACTACAGGGGATATGCAGCCCTTTGTGTGGAGACAGGACACAGCCTATTCAAGTGTAAGTGGGGCTGGGTCCAGCTCCTCCCTATCGTTCTGCCAGTGATGGCCCATCCAGGCATACCTAAGCTACCCATTGTGTGTGGCTTTTTAGGAGGAATACAACAAGCACAACTGTCAGCTACGCCCAGTCATGTGATCCTGAGACAGGCTGCAGGCACCAAATGGCTAAGGTAGGAAAATGCCAACTTTCTAAAAGTTTTTGGTAGAAATTTATAATCCAATGTATCAAATTCAAGGGTACAAAACAGTATTCACATGTACACGGGTCACAGCGATTAACAATCTTTAAATAAAAATATCTACTTGTCACTTATGTAAACAACCCATTTCTAGTACCTATTTACAAAAGGATTTTTTTTTTACATTGAGTAAAAAATTCCTATACATTGGTATTGTTTCATCAATGAAAATGGGTATGCTGGTCGACGTTTCGGTCTTGTTGTGTTATACATCTAAAAGACCATATTCAGGACAGAAACATTCTTATGTAGAGAGAGTAGCCTTTAGGAGATAGATCTATTTGGAACTTTTAGGTAATTGGTCCAAAGTGAGTGTTGAAATTTGTGCCACAGTTGTGTCGTAAATTGTCAGCATAGCTTGAAAACGGAGCACAGAAAATGTGTCTCCGATATATAATATCGCCATAAACTTTTAGCATATCAGTCGTGGCGTTTGTATTGATCTGAAGCGCCATTTAAGTTCAGCATCCAAGACCTTTGAATTTGATACATTGGATTATAAATTTCTACACAAAAGAATACACCTGAGCTTTATTTTTGATTTATTCATTTGTTTCATTATATAAATGTATTTATCAAATTCATGTTTTTGAGCCACTAGTTTGGGCACTCACAAATGATATCGTGAAGTACTGTTTTCATATATCACAATAAAATCCCTTGTAGACACCTTTACTAGACAAAATATTTTGTTACCCAAGCCCACAAGGGTATATCTGGTTGCCCAATAAATATAACAACTTTCTAAAATTGTCATTTTCAAAATTTTAATTTTAAATCCAACTTCAGCATAACTTAAGATTCTTCATTACAATTCCAGAGACACCAAACATGAACCGGTTACCTGATCCTATTCTGAAATTACACTTCTAAAATGTAATAAGGTAACTCCAATGTTATCCTATGGAGGAGGTAGGCCTTGCAGTAGTGAAAATGAATGTAAGCATTTTTAACTACTAGGACATGTAAAACTTAAAAGTACATGTCATACTTTTTAAAAACATTGCACCCTGCACTCTGGGCAGTCAAGGGCCTACCCTAGGGGTAACCCATATGCATAAAAAAGGAAGGTTTGGGCCAGGCAAAAGGTTTACTTTGCCAGGCCGCTATGGCGGTTTAAAAGCTGCACACACAGGCTGCAGTGGCAGGCCTGAGACATGTTTAAACTGCTTTTTAAGTGAGTGGCACAATCAGTGCTGCAGGCCCACTAGTAGCATTTAATTTACGGGCCTTGGGCCTAGGTGAAGCCACTTTACTGGGGTCTTACAAGTAAATGAAATATGCCATATGAGTATAAGCCAATCTACCATGTTTTAAGGAAAGAGCACAAGTACAAGCACTGTATAACAGTGGTAAAGTGTGCCGAGTCCTAAAGCCAGCAAAAACGAAGTCAGCAAAAAGAGGAGGTCTGAAGTCAAAAAGTTAGGGGGAAACCATGTCAAGGACGACAGGTCTAACACAAACACACCAGATAATATAATATCAAATTTTAACAGAGAGATAACACAAATGCATTGCCACATCTGTTTTCACACATTAGCCTAGGTGGGCTCGATTCATAAGGTTTTTTTTATACTTCGGGTATAAAATAAAAAAATAAAAATTCATAGAGTCCAGGAGAAAATAGACTAACTTTTGGGAAATTCTGAATGTATAGGTGGACTTCTTCTGGGAGTAAATGAAGGTTGGAGAGGCCAAAAATTGAATAGGGTCATAAAAAATGATTGAATTATAAACAAAGTATGAACTTCGTGTGTATTTATAACATTTTCTATGTTTTTCCCTCCCAGAGGGAAACGTATGCCATGGAAGGTGGAAGTAAGTGTGCTGTGTCGGTGAAACTCCACCCATGTTTGACAGATTTAAAGAAGTACACGTGTGAAACCCTAAACCAGTGAGCTATCTGATACCAGACCATCTGCCTGGAGTAGAGAGCAACCAACTATACTCTTCACTCTCTCACATCATTGCTGAATTATTTTGAAATGGAGGACCATAATTTAATCGTTGAAAAATTCATAGGCCATTGCACACACCAAACAAATAACATTTAGATCAATTTGTGTTGGGACAAGAGTGTTCCCTGCATGATGTACAGTTGTGTCCCCTGCGTGCCCCAACTGCATTCCTGTTACCCTTTTATTTGTTTTTGGTAATGCCACACACTAATACCATGTGCACGCATTGACATATGCCTGGTCTCTTGTTAATGATAAGTTCTGGACCTAGTCCTGAACCAGGATGGGTGCATCAAGCCCACCCTCAGAGTGATAGGGGACTACTGTCCCTGTCACGAGTTTCATGTGTGGAACTTGGTGGTGGCAGCAGACTGTTTTAGTGAATTATAGTGACAGGCTTTTATCTGTCAGACATGAATGCACGCTTATAGACTTATTCATTTAAAGTACTTCTGCTCTTGATGAACTCGGCACCTTGAATGGGACATCCCTGCATTGTAATTGTGTGTGTGTGCTAGATGATATAGTGTGCCTTCCACAACTGATAATGGCCTGCAGATTCCATTTTGGAAAGCCCAAAGCCTGGACAAGTGTATCAGAAGGAGGAGAGGTTGCTTTCTCCAGACAGCATATGTGTATTGCTCGCATCTCCTAGATGAGAGAGGGGAGCACCGGACACTATGGTGAGGAAAGAGTCCAGGCCCGTCCTGATACATTGGGCTGTAAATGACTCTGACTGCAGCTGTTATTAGGGGTACAGGGTGAGGTCTGCAGTATCTGTTGTTAGGGGAATGAGTCATTTCAAGGGCACAGATTCTTGTCTTTCTTCCTCATCACTGTGAGGATGGATCATAAATAGCTTGGTGCAGTTTGCTCTCACCATTTTGTACTTCTGTGGCGGGCACTCCACCTGGAGACTATTCTGCTGGGCAGGGCATCCTTGCAGACAAAGGCCAGGTCTGGGAGGTGGGCTGGCTAGGACACTTGAAAGGGAAACCAACCCAAGCCAGTTCCAAGGAAGTACACCTAGAATGTACATCCTTCATCTGCAAAAAATCGGTATAAAGGTGGGAGCTCAAGACCCATCATTGTTTATTGTTGTGATCTCTTAAACCAAGGACTGGGTACTCCGCAGAGTAAAAAAAAAACAACAAAAAACAAACACAAAGGTATAGGGGGTCTAAGGGAATGTTTAAAGACCAAGCATGGATATATTCCCCAACAGTAACTGTAAACTGTTGGAATAAATCCAGGAGGCAAAGTAATTAGAAGTAAAGACGTGGGTTTATTTCATAACACAGTTCCTCAAACTGCCATGCCTAACACTCCTCAGCCAGAAGTGCCAACATTCTAAGGTGCACTCCTGCTGCATTCTAGGGCAGAACCATAGATTTCTGGCAGAGGGGTGGACCATATCAAAAAAGGGAAACTTAAGATACAGAGGGAATAAAGATAGTTTAGTGCAAGATGAAACCTGAATATAGGGAAAGATTATAACACGCTTCCTTCCCCAAAGTTAGTGAGGAAAAGGAAACAGGGAGAGAAGAAAGGAAAGATAGAAAAATAAGGGGCAAAGGAAAGAGGAGGGGAAAAGTAAAGGAAGAGATATAACAAGGAAAAATGCAATTGACAAAATCCCCAACCATAGGGGAAACAGTAAAGTAACAGCGTGTACACTAGACATGAGTTTGAACATTAAGATCAACAATCAACTGGTTACCATACATTGCTCAAATTATTTCATGACATAGTCACCATGCCACTTAGGTGATCTTACAATTCTGTCACTTCGTTTAACTCCAGGCATGTTGGTTTGTAAATTAGAACTCTCATCCAACTTGTTACCACTATTCTGCTCTGAATATGGAACTAATCTGTCCATGCTCCACATTCTGCCGTCAGCCATGGTAACCACATTTTTCTTGACATCCTTTATTCTTGCAGGACCATAGTATTTATTGTACCTGTTCGGGCTATTTTGAGGTCTTTTAATCAGAACACGTTGACCTGCTTTCCAATCACGTGTTTTGGCTCCCCATCTGTGATCATATGCTTGTTTGTACTTCTCTTGGTGGCGCACAATTCTTTCCTTGGTCAATTTGCCATCCCAATCAAATGAGTTGTCTTCGAATAACCAGTTTGGTGCAAGTTTGGATCCTGGTTTGCGCGCTCTTAGAAGACAAAAAGGGGAGTAACCAGTCACACTGTTGGGTGTAATATGATACAACCAAATCATGTCTTTAATAGACTGAACAATGGGTTTATGTGCGACCATCGCTAATTGTAAAAGGTCTTTGATCATCCTGTTGCAGCGTTCCACCAACCCATTGGCACAAGGACAATATAAGGGAGTGGAAATGTGTTTTATGGCCAAACTGACAAGAAACTCTTTCATTTCCTCAGAAACCAACTGCACTCCATTGTCAGTAATGAGCGTGTGTGGGATACCTTCATTCGCAAAAACATCAGAAAGGAAGAGTATTATAGTTTTGGTGTCTACCTTATTGACAAACTTTAGGGTGACCCATTTGGAAAAATAGTTTACTAAAACTATAATGAACCTCTCTTGTAATCCTGATATTTGTAGGGGGCCAATAATGTCCAAGCCTAATTTTTCCCAGGCCTTAATGGGAACGTGTACCGGTTCCAACGGTATTTTCCGTGTGCTTTTAGTTTTGTCGCTGAGCCCACAAGCATGGCACCCTTTAACCAAATTCTCTATAAGAGTGTCCATGCCAGGAAACCAGTACCCTGAACGAAGCTTGCTTTTTGTAAGGCTCCTTCCCAGATGGCCTTCTTGAGCTATTTCACTGATGCGCATCCTGAGCTCTTCAGGGGGAATTATCTTGTCAGACTTGAACACATTAGTTCCTGCAATAGACAGTTCATCTCTAACATTCCAAAATGGTTGTAACTCACAAGAAAGGTCACTACATTTCTTGGGCCAACCCTTAGTGATGTTTTCGATAACCGCTTTCAATATAACATCCCTTGACATGAGGCTTTTCCACTCTTCCTCTAAAATGGCAGGAATGGTTACTCGTAAGACTTCG
Source organism: Calotriton arnoldi (assembly GCA_963921515.1). Classification (NCBI taxonomy): domain Eukaryota; kingdom Metazoa; phylum Chordata; class Amphibia; order Caudata; family Salamandridae; genus Calotriton; species Calotriton arnoldi. The sequence goes on from CAWUFW010002089.1 coordinate 1,577,863, forward strand.
AACTCTTCTATATTTTCCTCCATATGCTTTTTGAGGGGTAAGCGAGAAAGGCAGTCGGCAACCTGATTCATGTTGCCTGGAACATACTCAATTTTGAAATTGACATTTTGTAGGGACACAAGCCATTTGCCAATCCTGGGTGTAGTTTTCTCAATGTCCTTAGAAGAAAATAATGACACTAAAGGTTTATGGTCAGTCCTGAGCACAAACGGTATACCCCATAGAAAAAATTGAAAATGATTAGTTGCCCAAAAACAAGATAAGGCCTCTTTCTCAATAGTGGAGTAGTTAATTTCTGCATCTTTGAGTGTTCTCGAAGCAAAAGCTATGATTTTTTCTTTGCCCTCTTGCATTTGAGAAAGTGTGGCACCAATGCCTCTATTGCTAGCATCCGTGGTGAGGAACGTGTTTTTGGTACTGTCAAAATTACCTATGCAGGGTGCAGTAGCAATGGCCTTTTTGAGGCCCACAAACGCACTGTTGTGGATGGGTAACCATTCAAATTTATTCTCTGTCTTAAGTAGGTCTCTAATAGGTTGTACCAGATCTGAGAAATTTTTAATGAATTTAGACATATACTCAGCCAAACCTAAAAAAGATTTGATTTCATCCTTGTTGACAGGAATGGGAGCTTCTACCACGGACTCTATTAGATCCATTTTGGGTTTCATGCCTTCACTGGACAAGGTGTGTCATAGAAATTCGACAGATGCTACTCCGATCTTGCACTTGTTCTTTTTGATGGTGAAACCTGCTTCACTAAGTTTGGTACACACCTTCCTCAAGTTAAAATTGTGTTCATCCTCATCAGACCCGTAAATAAGAATGTCATCTTGGAAACAGATGGATTTGTCCACCCCCATCAAAATATGTTGCATTATTCTTTGGAAGGCCGCTGCGGCCGAGGCCAAACCGAACGGCATCCTCAAGAATTTGTAGGTACCAAAGGGTGTGGTAAAAGCTGTGAGAATTTGTGAATCGGGGTGCAATGCCACTTGATGATATGCTGATGTGAGGTCTAATACAGAAAAGTATTTGGCACCATTTATTACGGATAACATTTCATTAATTTTGGGAAGCGGGTACCTGTCTACCCAAATGTTGGCGTTAAGACTTCTCAAGTCCACACACATGCGGATGTCATTACTCTCTTTTTTAGAAGTTATAACAATGGGGGCCAACCACTCTGAACTTTCCACAGCCTGAATAATGCCCAGCTTCTCTAGTTTCTCCAGTTCTTTTTCAACGGTTCACGCATAACCAAAGGAATGGACCTGGTCTTGTGTGTGACCGGAACGGCATAATTTTTTTGCTTTATTTTGTGCATGTAGTTTTTTAGCAAGCCAACATTTTACGTGAAAACCTCTGGAAATTCATCGCATATCCCCTTTCCTATTAATGATCTATCAATCAATAATTCATATTCAAGATGAAACCTGAATATAGGGAAAGATTATATTCCCAACACAACAAGATATCCACGGGTCTAGCGAGCCTGAACAGACCCAAGGCACGAGCAGAGACCTTTAATACTGTAATCGAAAATTAATCCTTAAAAAAGAAGAAAATCCTTTATAAAGGACGGATTCCCATCACTCACCGAAGTGACATGCTTCATCATCTGGGATCTCCTCCTGGTGCAACACCTAGTGCAGCCAAGGGCTACAACCCCCTCACTGAGAGGGAGGAGCTCAGGGATGTTTTTAAAGGAATGTAGCTTTGCTAGGATTTCCTGAAATCCAACAGATCTGAAGAATTATGGTGAATATGAGTGATGGGCGCAGTGCATGAGTGTAGAAAGTGAAGTGAATGTTAAAATTGGTTAACAAGAGGAAAAAGTTTTATTCAGTATCTCTTGATATCCAAATTAAAAACAGTGCAAATGCAGTTCTAAAATAATAACTGCATACATCCAGAAACAAGGTCTACATGTTTCAGCCATGTGGATTATGTGTAATCCTGGCCTTCCTCAGGACCTAAATATATTATTGCTACTGCGTAGTGATTAAGTGAAAAAAACTATAAAATCAACACAAGGTTGGAACAAATACAACCTTCTAACCTGATGTCTAGGTCCTCAGTGGATTACAGAATGCTGATGGCACCTAAAGGAGAAAGGTGACATTTAGAAAGCATAAAAAGGTCAAATGCTGAAGCCAAATGCTAATGCAAAGTGTAGATCAAAACTAACCAGCGTTGCATGTACCTAAATAGTATACAGCTTACTATCATGTATCAAATTGTGCTTACCCTTAATTCACGAGGAAGCAGCCTCACCTCTCCGCAGAGTACTCAGGAACTATTGCGGAGCCAACTGTTTGTGTCACGCTGACAGCCAATTCCCCGGAGGCAAGGAAACACCGCCTGGAGTCGGATCTGGAGGAGGAATTACTGGACCGTTCTGGGTGCCAAGATATCCTGCCTGTGAGCAAGGGAAGGAAGTGCCAACCCTGCAGCAGGAACAGATTGTGGAAGGGACTGCTGCAATTGAAGCTGGAGTAGGGCTTGACCAACAGAGACTCACTAAGCAAGTGTGCCAAAGGACTTGTGGTACCTTCATTAGTTATCCCTGTCAAAGGCTCCAGGCACCTTGAGTGGTGTGTCCATGTGGTAAGCTCAACTGGGAAAATCACCAACTGGTGGCCCATATGCCCTACAATTGGACTGTGTGACAACGGTACTGCCAAGTGTTACGTTTGGTTGTGACCAATCCTAAAGATTAAGATTAAGTGACCTAAGAGATGCCCTGGGGGAGCCTCTTGAAATATTGAGGTCATTGCCTTGAGGGATTGTGTGCCAAAGATAGTGCCTGCTTTCCGCTGTGCTAAGGAGTCGTTATCCGTAAATGTGTGGTCATCATTCTCAAAAAGAAGCACCACGTACTCACCAAAATATTGGAGTAAGCAGCACTGTGAGTCAAGTACCCACTGGAGTGGAGGAGTGAGTTGTGATCAGCAGCCCGCCACCTGGAAGAGTGACCCCGACAGAAGCCTCCTCTGTCGCAACCCATCGAGCGACACACTGCATGGCTGACTGCCACACAGCCCAAGAGAAGTAGGCTGCATTCTGCTTGAAGGCTTCCTTTGGTCGGTGAGAGCCCATTGCCGCTGGAGGGGTGAACGTTGCCCAGTGCTGCTGCTACGATCATTTGGCCATATTTATGGGAGGCTTACCTCACGTTTGCACCACACAATGTGGTACATGTGCAAAGCAAACCTCTAAGTCAGGTTTCTGAAGCCAAGCAAAGCCACTTTGTGAGGCTCTGAGTGGCCTTATAAACCTGGAGTAGCACAACACAATGCAAATCACTGCGTTTCACTACTCTGCCCTGGGCAAGCATTCCATGGGCATTGCAGTGGGTGTTACCACACAGCTCCCATGGATATTGATGCATTCCCAGATTTACAAGGATTTGTAAACCTGTAAATGCGCCAAAATCTTAAGCCTTCCCAGGAGAGGCTTAACGAGGCAAAATATCTTTATTTCTCCTCCTTTTTCCTCTTTCTATGTGTGCTCCTTTCTGCAGCACACATAGAAAGAGAAAAAAGCCCCTTAGGTTTGTTTTTGTGCAGGAAGGTGCACTTTCCTCAGGGCTTAATTTGTGCCGGTGCTTTCCGGTGCTTAGCACCGGCACTTAATTGACAGGGCCGGGTCTACAGTCTACAGTGGGACTTAGACACTTAGCCTGCCGTACGGTACGTTGATCTAAATAAATGTAAATATAATAACTTCATGGCGGCGCACTGCTGCGCTACGCGCTGCGGCGGCCCTGCCTTAGTGCTTCCGCTACAGTCAGTGTTGCCAATGCCAGTGCCACTAACTTGCCTGTGGGTGGGTGGGGCGAGATTTGGGCTGGATTTTGGTTATACTGGTGCGGCTGCCGAGCTGTGTCAACGTGCGCAGATTTTTTTCACATTTGGCACGCCCCAGCATAACCACCGCAGCGCGCTGCACCACGACACCACCTGCCACCACGAGTCATCGCCAACTCGCCCCCACCCGCCGACCGTGGCGTGTTGAGCAGTTGAGGGCAACACTTAGCCTAGATTCATAATCAGGTATATGTAAAATGTTGTAAATAAATTTTATTTTAAATATAATAACTTAACTATGATGGCGTCATGGCGGCGCACTGCGCTCTACGCGCCGCCGCGGCCCTGCCTTAGTGCTTCAGTCAGTGTTGCGTTCCACGGTGCGAGTGCCACTAACTTGCTGCCCTGCTGTGGGTGGGCGCAGGCCCAGGGGCCCCGGCCGAGATTTGGGCTGCATTTTGGTTATGTGCGGCTGCCGGGCTGCGGCAACATGCGCAGATTTGATTTTTCTCACATTGGCACGCCCGTGGCCCACCCCAGCATAACCACCGCAGCAGCGCGCAGCACCACGACACCACCTGCCACCACCACGAGTCATCGCCAACAACTCGCCAACTCGGCCCCACCCGACGACCGTGGCGTGGCAGTTGAGGGCATCGGTGGTGGCGGGACTTAGTAGACACTTGACTTAGCCTGCCCCTGAGCCCCAGAGGAAGATTCATAATCAGGTATATATCATATATGTAAAAACTGTTACTGTCTCCGGGAGCCACTCTTTCGTGGGTGGGGGTTGGGGCGCTGTATGCACCGGGATTTGGTGGGGAAACCCCTTTTTCCTTGTCAGGGCTGCTGTTGGCAGATGCTGTCGTAGCATGTGCTGCCACTGCAAACACAGGTAGTCCATACAACCAGTAATCGCCAGGTTTCTTTTGGGGGGGAGGCATTTGGGGGAGAGCTGGGATGACAATTGCGAGGGAATCTCCACGCCACGCTCCCAGAATTTGCTAGCGAAATCTGGGTGTCTCCAAGTGCATAGGCGAAAAGCGCTGCTTGTGAAGTGACTATTTGGTCAAAACAACGTGCATTTTTGTGATAAGTTCATGTATGTGAGTTTCGCGGAGGTGGACGCCGGGCGTTGGACCACGTAGGCCTCTGTATATTTTGGCTGCGCTTAAAACCGCGGTCCTGAGGGGCCGTTCATGCTCATGTGTGGGCTGCGCAGGTCTGGTACTGCGCTCTCAGGGACGCGGAGATGCGCGCTGAGGAGACAGAGGGATGTGCGCTTGGGACTGGGGCAATTCCGGCGAGTTGCCTTTTCCCGCCTCTCCGTGACCGCCTCCTACCTAGGCCTGGGCGGAAAACTACGCTACGCTCGCGGAGTGTGCGTAGTTTGCGCAACTACGCGCTACGCAAATCGCACGTAGCCCAGTGCAAAAACGCGTAGCGGGCATTTTTTGCTCGCTCGCGGTCCTCAATGTCAAGTTGGCGACCGCAAGTGAGCAAAATCAACATCCCGGCGAGACTTTTTCCTCGTTCGCGATCGGCAACATCAAGTTGCCGATCGCGAGCGTGGAAAATAAACCTCCCGGCGAGATTCTCAACGTGGGGAGGTCAGGTTTCTCATTGCCAGTGGTTGCGAATGCTCGCGACCGCTCGCGATGAGGAACTACCAGTCCGCGTTGAGAAAGCTGCCGCTCGAGTACAAATCTACTTGAGCGGCAGAAAACGACCGCTTGCACTGTGCATGATGCCGTTCGCAATGATTGCACAGTGCGGACAAGCATCCGGCACTGTGCAATCATTGCGAACAGCATTTCCCTACCGCACTACGCAGTTAGCGTAGCTACGCGTAGCGCGCGTAGTGCAAAGTACACTTAGCGTAGCTACACGTAGCGCGACTACGCGAACTACGCCCAGGGTTACTCCTACCCCAGCAGCAGTGGTGACAGATCCTGGACAGCTGCGGTCCGGCTCCCGGAGATCTTGTTTACCGTGCCTCCTTCTCGGGTGTCAAATATAGTCGCTGCTGCGTCAGCCTCTTCCCTAAATAGGACACGAGCAAGCACCTACGGCAGAGCAGGAGAAAGGGGTGCTGGGGCTCCCCTGAGAGAGAGAGTAGAAGGGGCCACTTGGGGAATCCTCTCCCTCAGACTTGAATATATCACGTAGCTGCCATTAGCGCAGCAGGTGCAGTGGTGCTGGGGCATAAGGCTGAGAGGGGCTCATTGCACCCCCGATATGGTTGTCTTTTAGTATCCAACCGATGGCCAGGATCCCATTTTCATTGATTGCATTAGAGCTCATGGCCCTATCAATGAGGTGTTTTTTATCCACTTTAGCAAATGAGGCACGTTTTTAAAAGCCGTTTTGTAAGTGCACTGTTCTGACTCACAGCGCTGTGAAACCTTAAGGTAGCTATGCGCTTTTATAAGTCAAGATAAGATAAGCTGTTAGTAGAAATGGGCAACCCTCAGGTTGAGGTTCTGACTCACAGCGCTGTGAATCCTTAAGGTAGCGATGCGCTTTTATGCGCTTTTATAAGATAAGATAAGCTGTTAGTAGAATTGGTCTACCTCAGGTTGAGGTTCTGATCCTGTGGCCCTCAGGTTGAGATTCTGATCCTGTGGCCCCCAGGTTGAGGTTCTGATCCTGTGGGCCTCAGGTTGAGGTTCTGATCCTGTGGGCCCCAGGTTGAGGTTCTGATCCTGTGGCCCTCAGGTTGAGACTCAAGTACAGGTCCACTGGTCTTTGGCTGGAGAGGTTTTTCTTTGGTCTAAAGAAGAACCTGTTGCACTGAACCTGAGGCCTTGACTCAGGGGCAGAAACTGTGACTCCTGGTTTGAGCAGTCAGATCAACACTAGAACCTGTGACCCTACGAATAAGGATTTAAGACAGTAAGAGAACTTATTAAGTTGCAGGCTTGAGTCACAAACACAACCTGTGACTTTCAGGGTGAAAGACTGAGTCTTTTGAACACCACTCAACAAGCAGTGGTGTTCAAAATGCTCCACTGCAACATACCTAACCACACCCTCACCACCTCCGCCGGTATGGGTAAGGCTCATTTGCTATGTTTGTCCTTAGTGTGATGTTTGGATTTTTCACAATGTTATGACTTTTTTAGTGATGTAACATTGAGGGCAACACCAACACTCTGAAAATTGTTCCATCGCCACTGGCTTGAGTGCCTTTGTTTGACATGTTCGTGCTTTCTGGCCTGAGGCTGGGTGGCTTTGTGTTACGTTTTGGTCTGAGTACTTATGTGTGGGATTTTCATGTTTTCTGGCCTGGGTGCCTTTGTGTGATATTCCCATGCGATGGGGTATTACATCTGACTTTTAGTAGTGCCAGTTGAGGATGTGTGTGGAGCTAAGAGTGGGTGGAGCCAGTGGAGAAAATGGGTGGAGCCGAAGAAAAGTAGGTGTGGCCTCCAACAAACATTTGAGCACCTGCACTTCATATTTTACAAATTAAGCACTGACTTTCCTGCACCAAAACAGTCCTGCCTACAATACAGGCACCCTTGCACCATGATACAAGGGTGCCTGCATTGGCACTAGGCTGCCAAAACGGTGGCAGCACAAAGGAAAAGGACAGGAATGCACCATATTGGATAAATACGGCGCATTCATGCCCTTTCCCTGTGACGCAGGGCAGCGCAGCAAGGTGACTTGCTGCTCTGCCCTGCACCACAAGAGTCAGAAATATGCCCCTTGGAGAGAGACTGAGCGGGCTGCAAGAGACTGAGTGCTAATACAAACCTGGGGGCAGAGGCATGAGCTGTACACACAGACCTACCTAAAACTCTGAACCTCAAAAGGGGGAAGCAAGTTGAAGTGGGGCCCCTAAAGACAGATGGAGGCCTAAATGGCAGAGTCCCCTAGAGCACAAAGAATTGCTCCTATGGAACAGTTACTAGTGCATTATTGAGTGCGTAGTGGGATTCTACATTTTCTGTGTAATAAAGTATTTTTCCTTTCTACAAGAGAAGCACTGGGCTGGACATTCACCTTATTGTGTTGCTTGTGTGTGATATTGATCTGTGAGGCTGAGTAGCCGCCCCGACTTACCTCCCTGAGAGGCCTGTGACTGCTCGCCCTTGCTACTACTGAGAGTTAAGTACGGAAAGGATTGCACTTGGTTCAGTTTGTAGTGCCATAGTAGGGCAGGTGCCGGGACAGTGCCTGGACAGTAATGATAAAAAGCCTCAACTCCCACTGTTGTGGCACACTAACCCCTGCTTTCCCTGGGGTGTAGCTTGGTCAGTCAGATTGGGGGGGTGTAAGCTTCAGATTTCCCACCAATCATGCTGGCATATCTTGTTAAAATACATTATGAGAAGCAGGACACTAGGGGGTGCTTAAGAGGCAGTGGAAAGAGAGGAGTGTTGGAGTACTTAAAACACAATCGTTTTCAAACTAGCCAAGTTTTAAGGCAGAGACGAGAGATAGAGAGAGAGTAAGTGTGTGTGTGTGTGTGTGTGTGTGTGTGTTTGTCAGTGTGGGCATGTAAAAATCCAGAGTGAAATCCGACGGATACTTCACCATACCTGACTGAAAGCACCTGTACCCAACTGTATACTACAGAATACATTTTCCAGGGGGGGTGTAACACCCCAAACACCCCCCTGAAGCTATGCCCCTATCTGTGGCCTCCTGAAGGGGTCTGACAACTGGGTTGTGAAAATTTTAGACTTCTTGTATTTACACCTGGGCCCTTTGTGAATGAGGGGCTGACAGTGGAAATCTGAGCAGAACTTCGGATATAACTTCCATTGTTGGGATTTTTGAGGTTTATGAAGCAGCCTTAAACATCTATTTAGGTGTCGGCCCAATTCACAAACAAAATTGTAAATTTGCACAGATCTATGTACTCCTAAGCACAGGGTTCAATATACTCCCTTTGAATCACAGCCTTCCAGGTGTAGTACAGTAATGTAATGTGACATCTGCTGTATCCCCAATACGAAGTTACATGCAGGGTACAATTTTCATTGGAAAAACGCCAATCACTGTACAGATGCACATTCCATTTCTTTTTTCTCTTCATGAAAAAAACATTTTTCACCGTGAAGAAATCCCATTAACTGCACTCCAACAGAGTTTGGGGTAGTCCGTCCGATTCAACCTGGCCAGCATTAAAATGAGCACCATTTAGAAGGGTAACGATATTACATAGCGCCAAGAAACCCCTTGGTCTGAACGTGTGCTTTGGAAATATGCATATTGTTGACATGACTTAAGTGTGACTTACCTATGAATTTTTTAGGAGCTATTCCTCATTCCAGTTACATATGTCAAGCGCATGAAAAGACAAATAAGGAGGGGACACTGACCCCCTGTAAGCAAGAGGGTGACTAACTGTGATCAAGGCAGAACGCTGAGACGTTTACTCACCGGAACAACGGAGCTGGCCGCTTCCACCCTCTTTTTGAAGTGCAAACTGAAAGAGAGAAGTACGTATGTGCGAAAGAAAAACAGCGCTGGGCTAACAACTACTTCAAAGAGATTTTTGTTTTCTTTGAGAACCTGCCGAACCTGTCTCATGGTTGGACCTTATATTAGTCACAATCAAGGGCTATAAAAGGGGCACGCCCCTATGACCTTCAACCCTTTCGGAGGAGAGTAGTGGGGGAGGGGGTGAAATGAGGTGGGGGATTAAAGAGGCGTTTAACCTCTCATCACATTCCTTCACGTTAAAGATCACAGAGTTCATTTAATGCTGATGTAGAGTAGAGTTAGTTGTGTGCCGCAGTTTTGTGAAATGGTAATTTGCAAGGAACAAAGACTCAAAACACTAAAGCGTATGGCACTTACAAAAGTAAGATCCACTGAAATTCTTTAACTAATGCGTACTATATAACGTAACTCTTAGACCTCAAGTTAAGTAATCACTAGCACGAAAGGATTACTTTTACGAAGAAGTGTATTACTCCAAAGAGCACCACCAGAGGAGCTTCCTCTCTCAACAGCAAGTGCCCTCAACTGCCACGGAGCTCATTCATCATTCAAACTGGAATACAGAGCACGCACCGGGAACACGAGGGCTAATGCAAATAGTAAAGACTACACACCCGCCTACTTTAAAATGAATGAAACAAAACAAAACCAAACAAGAATATACAAGAATTAGAATTAATAAAAATAAATACAATGCTCGGAAGCATGCACAATATATTAAAGTGTACAAGCAATATATGAAATGATAAACAAAACCTAGAAAGAAATTATCATTACAACACAGAGTTATGGAACACAGAGTTAAAACACATCATTCCCATCCCCTCTGCAAACACAATCAGACATCCATGCAGGTTTTCTCCGTACCCTTTTCTCTTCTGAATCCCTCCCATATCATCCTGAACATTTCCTTCCTCAAACTCATTTTCACTTCCTACAAGTTCTCTCATTTCACTTTCCTGAACTCCTTCCTCACTTTGAGAATTCTCGTCAGTTTCATAACCACTGTCCCTGTACAATCTTTCTTTATTATATACCTCTTTCCCCCCTTTAAGAATGGCTATTCTTTTCAGGTTCCGCACTTTGCCATCACTTAACTTCACAGCATTTTTAAAACCTTTGTTACTTCAAAAGGTCCCATAAATTGGTTCTCACCTTTTCTCACTTTCCAAGGTTTCTTAACCTTAACCCACATTTCTAAAATAATGTTACAACCACTTACTGATCCTCTCTTGCAATCTTACTTAGATTTGTTATTCCTATGTGTGTCCTCAATCTTCCGCCTTATCTCATTAACATCCTCATTGGTAGAGGCGGATTCTACTAGCAATGAAGGGTTACTCTTCATTCTAGGTAACCTATCCCTCATAATTTCAAAAGGCGAGCGACCAGTCATGTCATTACAAGTAGTTCTGTACATCCACACCGTTTTGAGGACTTGTAACTCCCATTCATCATTTTCAATTCCAGCCATCTGTATTGCACTTTTAAGCCCTCTATTAAACCTTTCCATCATGCCATTGCTGTTTGGATTATGAAGTGATGCAGTACAATGTTTAATGCCAATTCTATTGAAGTAATCTTTCACCTTGTTTGATAAAAACTGCACCTCATTGTCCGTGATAATTTGGACAGGTAACCCTTCAACCGTGAATATATCATCCAGGAAATATATTACAGAATCCGTGTCCACCTTGTCCACTATCCTGACTGCCTGTCACCTTGAAAAACATCAATAGCAGCTATGACATATTTAGACTTGGTCCCTTTAGGACCTATAATGTGCACTGCAACAGTCTCCCATGGATTATTAGGAACCCAATGTTCACTCATATAAGGTCTTAATGTTTTCAACGATTTATCGGCATTGGCACGTTATGCAATGCCTGACCAATTTTTCAACGAAAAAGTCAAGTCCCGGCCACCAAAAACCTTTCTTGAGAGACTGTATGATTCTTACAATGCCCCTATGTCCTTCATGACATTGCACAGCAATCACCTGTCTAAGTTTGCTAGGTGGTACTGCTCTATCACCCCTCCATATAATGTCATTAACACAGGCCAGTTCATTTTCAATCTCCCAAAAACTCATCAAATCAGATTGAAGCATATCATTTAGTGGGCCAACCATTTTTCATGAATTTCAAAACTTCTCACAGCAATTCATCTTTGGCGTATTCTCTGACCCATACATCATTTTCTATAGGAGAAACCCATATTCATCACACTCTCCACAGACATCCTCTCTGATTTGCAGTGGCATTCTTGATGAAAAATACGCAGAAACGTTGTCCTTTCCCAGAACATTAAATATCTTATATACAAAATCCTGGAGCCTCATTGACATTCTAGCAATCAGTGCAGATGCTTTAATCATCCCTTCAGTAGTGAGCAACCTGACTAAAGGTTTGTGATCACTCCTTATCTCACATTGTTTGCCCAAAACAAAAGGTCTAAAATGTTGTAAGGCCCAAATGCAGCCAATGTTTCTCTCTTGATAACCGAGTACTTTTCTTCGGCAAGAGTAAGCACTCTAAAGGCATATGCAATAATGGACTCCCCACCTTCTATCACGTTTGGGCCAAAACTGCACCCAAACCTTTGGAATTGGCATCCATAGTAATAACACTGGTCAGATTGGGATCAAAACCACTCAAAGCAGTGGCATTAATGATCACACCTTTAACATCACAGAATTCTTTCTCAAATTCTTTACACCAAACAAACTTACTTTTGTTTTTTAACAATTGCCTGATGTGGAATATCCTGCAGATTTTTATTTTACATATTTCGCATAGAATTCTGTGGGACTAAAAAAAATCTCACATCAATGGTGCTACTTTTTTTGGTCTCACACACTCTTCACTTCAAACATGACCCAAAAATGTCACAGATTTTACTGCAAACTTGCATTTCAAATGTTTCACAGTCATACCTTCAGCATTCAAAATTCCTAGTACCTTCTCTAATGTACAATCATGTTCTTCATTGACCTTCCCATAAATAAGGACACCATCCTGGAAACACTGGACATTAGGAACCTTGCAAAATAATGCATACATCATCCGCTGAATAACAGCTGCTGCCGAAGCAAGCCGAAAAGGTATACTTTTGCATTGGTAACATCCTATGGGTATTATGAAAGCAGCATAACTTTTACAATTTTCTTGCAAGGCAAACTTGTGGTAAGCCGCAGAAAGGTGGATAGTGGCAAAAAACACACCTTTCTTTACAAGGGCCAACATCTCAGAAATCATAGGCAAAGGAAATTGATCAATCAATATATTATTACTAAGATGGTGTAAATCAAAGCATAATCTGATATTTCCAATTGCCCGTCTGGCCACAACAATGGGAGAAACCCACTCAGACGACTCTATTTTCTCTACTGTATCATCCTCAACTAGTTTATTAAGTTCTTTCTCAACCTCCTCTCTTACCCTGATAGGAATATTTCTAGCCTTATGTATCTTGGGGCAAGCCTTATTTTTTAGAATAATGTCATGCTCGAAATCGCATAACTTGCCAGTTACCTCTGTAAATACATTGGGAAATTTAAGTAACATGGCACCCCCTGTAACCTCCCCTTCATCATCCATCATTACTGGCTCTGGACTATGAGGATTAAACATCATGTTCAGCTCTCCTTGGTCCTACTAACCCAAAACTGAGGGTCCTTTCTTTGCCACGTAAAGTTTACCAAAACCATCTCTGTTTTTAAACCTAAAAACTAATGTACGATACCCTAACATTCCTTTTTTTCCCCCTGAATAACCTTCAGGATTGGTGTCAGGTTGTTCCATTGGGATCACTGACAGAATATCGATGTTCAAAATATCGATGTTCAAAATATCGAAAAAAAAATATCGACTACAAAAATATCGACTCCAATACCTTAACAGGTAAGTACAAAAATATCGAATAAAAAATATTGAAGTTAAAAATATAGATGCAAAAAATATCGATTTAATAATAGGAATAAAATAAAATAATATATGTTAAATATATATAATATTAACATTATCATTAACAAAATTAATTACATTTAATATATATTTTAACTAAATATAAATAAATAAACTTAATTAAAAAAATATAAACACACAAACATTATATTTTATACATATACATATATTTATTAAATATTATCTTTATTTAATGTTTAAACTTTTAAAATATATAAAAATAAAATATATACATATATCAATGATTTAAAATTAAAAAATAACTATTTTATAATTAATTGAAACACTTAACTATAAAAAAAATTAAAACGTACATTTCACAATACAATAAACACAACAGTAGGGAAAATGTTGGATAGCGGAATAATTAAATTTACTATTCCAACTCCAGTGAGTGCAACAGTAGAGAAAGTATTGGATAGCAGAGGGGTACAAATTACTATTCCCACTCCAGTGAGTGCAACAGTAGGAAAAGTATTGGATAGCGGAGGGGTAAAAATTACTATTCCCACTCCAGTGAGTGCAACAGTAGGGAAAGTGTTGGATGGCGGAGGGGTAAAAATGACTATTCCCACTCCAGTGAGTGCCACAGTAGGGAAAGTATTGGATAGGGGAAGGGTAAAAATTACTATTCCCACTCCAGTGAGTGCAACAGTAGGGAAAGTGTTGGATAACGGAGGGGTAAAAATTACTATTCCCACTCCAGTGACTGCAACAGTAGGGAAAGTAGTGGATAGCGGAGGGGTAAAAATTACTATTCCTACTCCAGTGAATGCAACAGAAGGGAAAGTGCTGGATAGCGGAGGGGCAAAAATTACTATTCCCACTCCAGTGAGTGCAACAGTAGGGATTGTATTGGATAGCGGAGGGCTAAAAATTACTACTCCCTCTCCAGTGAGTGCAACAGTAGGGAAAGTATTGGATAGCGGAATGGTAAAAATTACTATTCCTACTCCAGTGAGTGCAAAAGTAGGGAAAGTGCTGGATAGCGGAGGGGTAAAAATTACTATTCCCACTCCAGTGAGTGCAACAGTAGGGAAAGTATTGGATAGCGGAGGGGTAAAAATTACTATTCCCACTCCAAAGAGCACAACAGTAGGGAAAATTTTGGATAGCGGAGGGGTAAAAATTACTATTCCCACTCCAGTGAGTGCAACAGTAGGGAAAGTGCTGGATAGCCGAGGAGTACAAATTACTATTCCCACTCCAATGTGTGCAACAGTAGGGAAAGTGCTGGATAGCGGAGGGGTAAAAAGTACTAACATTTAACCAATTTTAAAAATTAAAATAATCTTAAAAATAAATAAACAATATTTTAAAACTACTAATTAATTAATTTTAATTAATTAACAACTAAATATTAATTCATCAATTAAAAATAAATTACTTCCCACCCTTCCCACCATTTACACTTATAAACACAACACACATCTAACATTAATTACACAATTACCATAATTAATTACTAATTAATTAATTAAAATTAATTAACAACTAGTTATTAATTCATCAATTAAAAATAAATTTATTCTCAGCCTTCCCACCATTTTCACCTATAAACACCACAACACACACCTAAAATTAATTACACAATTACCATAATTAACTGCCAATTAATAAATTAAAATTAACAACTAATTATTAAATAGTTGATAAAAAAATATTTTACACATTTAACACTATAACATCTCAATTCAACAAATGTAAATAAATAAAAACTTATTCAATAAATTTACTATATTTAAATTACTTCCCACCCTATTCCCCTATAAACCCACAACCCGCTACGGAACTAAAAACGCAAAATTCAACTTAAAAAAAAAAAAAACGACAAAAAATAATCAATAAATTTACTATAATTAAATTACTTCCCACCCTATTCCCTATAAACTCACAACCCGCTATGGAACTAAAAATGCAAAATTCAAACAAAAATAAATTAATTACTACTAAAATTTTAACACATATAATAAAAATACAGACAATTCTTATACAAAAATATATACATCACACACCTATAACATATATACTAAATACATAACATTACTATAAAATAGATATTTTTAACAACTATATTTTTGCAAACGATATTAAACACTTCGATATTTTTACATCGATATTACTTACCTTAAATCGATATTCTTGACCACAAGAATTTGTCTGTCGCTGTTTTCTCTTCCTCCTGCAAACCTTAGAAAACGTCCCATCACCCCACAGTTAGAACACTTCTGTTTGAGAGCAGGACAATATTTACTATGAGCAAGATGAAACTTGCTGTCACAACGAAAACATCTTAATTTTTCTCTGTTCGCTTCATTTTGCTTTTCCTTATTCCCTTCAAAATGCTTTAAATCAGTTTTTTGAACCTCTCCTTTTCTGAGTGTAAATTTAGTAGTGATTTTACTTACACTTTCCTCACGTTTGGCATTCACGTCTGCTTGCACTCCCTTATCACTCCTATTTGACAACTCAGCTTCCCTGACAATAGCTAAGATATGTTGTAATTGCACATCCCCATTAACCCAAATCTTTTTTAAATATATGGGTCTTTTGCATGCATTACTACCTGGTCCTTAATAAAATCTTCCTGAAGAGCTCCAAATATTCAATCCAACGACAAAGTTCTAAGAGCTGCAACATAACTGTCAATGGATTCATCGGCCTCCTGTTTCCTCTAAAAGAACTTATACCTTACTATGCCTGTACACACCTTTGGAGAAAAATAACAGTCAAAATCTGCGATAGCACAATCAAAAACATTTCTATCCACCTCCCCACCAGTCTTCTTAGTCATTTGTCCAAATACTTTTAGACCTTCTGGACCCACAGAATGCAAGAAAATCCTTTTTTCTGTTCTCAAGACATCTTCCCTTGTTCATACACCATTGCAATATAAATTAAAAACTATGCTCTACATTCTGACCACTTCATACAACGCGTACCCCCAGCAGGTCAAAAAGACTGTGGAGGAGCCAAGAAAACACACATTTACAGACAACAAATCATCCCAAAAACATATAGTGACTAGTTCACTGACACAGTAACCCTTGAAACACTGTCAGTTCTTCACCTGACAATCCAGAAAGTCAGTTATAAGGGACTAGTTCACTGAATAGACTACACAGTGTCCATTCTTCACATTCGGGAGAACCAAAGCAGAAAGAGAATGAAATAATATTACCTCAGAAAATCTGCACGCCCTATGGTAAAGTAGTATGTAAACAACTGCAAACCTCTTTAAACAATTCAAATTCTTTCGATGTATATGCGTGCACTTCCAAGAGAGGGAGAGCGAAAAAATATTTCCTCAGAAAACGCAGTAAAAACAATAATCCAAGCTCCCTGCTGCTCCAGAAACCCTGCTGTGATGACCAGACTGCCAGCTGATAACTTTTCCTCATTAGACCACATCCAAAATGGCGGCACGCAACGTACCGCAACACAGGCTCCCAAAGAGTAGACCACTTCACTGAGAAACACTGTGCTTGTGCACTCCAATATGGTGTCACGCAAACTAGTGAGATTGACGGCCTGTGCAATGACGAACCAGCGCTTTTCATGTGCAGCAGTCCTCTAAACAGTGATGACACCATGCGTGAGGCACTAGCAAGGTAAGACTCACGCACCGTTGTAATGATGTATCCTCACACTTTCCTGCTTTCCGTTACTCCTGGAGAAGAAGCAGGGAAAGCCAGAGAGGATAAATAAAACTTACCGGGTGGCAGGGAGTGCTATTCAAACAGATAACCAGCTCAAAAATCACCAGCCTCCAACTTGACACTCAAACAGCCACTTTTCCAATTCGATGCAGGTTTACGTATGAATATTCTTGGTAGAAACGCCTATAGGTTCGGTGGTGCGCCAACTTGTCGCCAACTTGTTAAGTAATTCCTATCACATAAGGATTACTATTATGAAGAAGTTTATAACTCCAAAGAGCACCACCAAGAGGTGCGTCCTCTCACAACTGCTAGTGCCCGCAACTGCCACGGTGCTCATTCATCATTCCAAACTGGAATGCAGGGCATGAACCGTGAGCACGAGGACTAATACAAATAGTAAACACTACACCTCAGTTTAAGCCCAAACCGCTGAACGGAATTACACCAAATTTGGCAGAAAGGTAGGTCTTGGTCCAGAAAGAGCCTGTTTCGCTATTTGGTGTAAATCCGTTTAGTAGTTTTGGAGATATTAAAGGAAAACAAAATTTGTATAACTAGAAATGTGGATCCTCCTCGGATCTAGCTGATCTCATGCAGAGATCTGAATGGCTGCCAAGACTTCAACCAGGAAGACTTGGCAGCCATCTTGGGACTCAGACTTAGCCGAGACCCAAACAAAAATGTAAATAAAAGAGAAGGGGGCAGGGTAGGCACTAGGCCTGTGGTGGGGTCCCCACCAGGGCATAAAGGCATTTTTAAAAAAAAATTCACAGGGAAAATCGCAAAAATTGGCAAATCCCCATAAAAAAATAACAAGCGCTGTCTCCCAAGCTTATTTAAACATCGGCCCCCGGGGCAAGCGTAAATTAAACAAAAGGGGAGGAGGGCGCATGCGGCCCCCCTCCCCAAGGGCAGTTTAAGCCCCGGGTACCACCACCTTCCCAGGGTTTATTTTAAAAAATTGAGCGAGGGAGGACGTGCGACCAGCCTCCTTTGGTCTTTAAAGGCCCCGGGGACCACCACCTCTCAGGCTTAACCATTCAATTGCAGGGGTGCCGCACAGACCCCCTCGTAGGGCTCAGGAGAGTAAATTGGAGGAGGGACGCAAAGACCTCTCTCCTTGGCCCAGTAGGGCCCTGGGGACCACTACCTCCCCAGGACCAAAAATATAGAATAAAGGGGGAGGGGTGCCGAGCGGACCCCCTCCTGGGCCATATTCGGCCCCAAGGACCACAACCTCCCTGGGGCAGGCCCTTCAACCTGGGGACCACTACCTTGCAGGACCGGCTCCCTATCTCCCGAGATGCCCACCCTCTGGAGATAGCAGTTTGCTTTCGCTTGGCAGGAGCTTTGGCAACTTTCACCAAGAGAGAGCAGACTAAGTCCACTCCCGGTGGCAGGGATCAGAGTTTTCTTCTGTTTTAGCAGGAAAACAGTTGAAAAATTGCTCCTGCATGCAGGGAGCAGCATTTTTTGCTGCTCCCTATGTGTGGGAGCAATGCCAGCTCCTGATGGAGGCAGGGAGCCAGCAAGGACCGCAAGAGCATTGAGGCTTCCCCCGCAGTACCCAACGCTGCAGACAGGGCACCCAGGAGGCCAAGCTCCGGGGATGGGGGCCCCGGAGCCAAAATTGGTCTGGGACGGGGGCCCCTACCTCATACACACCTTAAAGAAGGTGAATGGATCGTTGATCTATTGGAGCACAATATAATCTGGGGTGACTGTGACAAGTGGTTTCTTCCTTGTGGTCTCCTGGTGAGAGCAGAGTCTATGGTTCTCCCTTTTAATTACCCTGAGTATGCAAATGCCCAAAATCATCAGCATGGTCTGGCCTTTAGGTCCCACCCTGTTTTCCTTAGTAGTATGCAAAGGTCTCCCTGCCTTTTCCCACGTTAATGGACAGCTTACTAAAAGGCTTCCGAGTGCGTTTCCTGCAGGTTTTGCTGATGCGTTCTTGATGCACAGAAATATGAGGCCATCTCCACCAAACAAAGAAGCACTTACTTCATATAGTTAAGAGGGAGCACCCCTGCTTGATGATGATTCACCTCCTTGTATTCTCGTCCTTTTCTCTAGATGGGGATTCATGTTAACAGTGGTTTGTGGATGAAGATGCTCGAGGAACAATCACATTGCCGAAATTACATCCACACAAGGTCACTGGAGACATTAACTTGTGGTTCTTTACACATCTGTATTGTAGAATATGCAGTAGACATTTACCCAATGTGGTAGCACTTAATAATTAGCCAGTACAAAGTACACCAGTTAGGTAGACACTTTGTGCAAAACTGTGGACTCTTTTTGGATAAAGGGGCAGATGAGGTTCCTTTCTGGCCTATTTACTCAAACATCTACTGACACCCACAGATACTCAGACACCAACTCACACACCCATTTAACTACTCTCACAAACCCTCACAGACCCATTTGGCCACTCACACACCCATACGGTCATTGATACATCCACTCAGAGACCCACAGAACCACTCACACACTGACTCACATACCCACATAGACACCCACTCACACACCCATCTGCCACTCTCACATCTACTCAAAGACCCACAGAACCACTTACACACCCACTCACAGACACATACAGACACTCACAAACCCACTCACACAACCATACAGGCACTCACAAAATGACTCACACACCCACACAGCTACTCACACACCCACTCATAGATCCATACAACCACTCATACACCCACTCACTGACTCACAAATGTACTCACACACCCACTCACGCACACTCAAAACTACTCATACACCCTTTCATACACCCATACAGACACTTACACAGCCATTCACCGACCCAGACAGCCACTCTCACACCCGCTCACATACCCACAAAACCACTCACACAGATACTCACCAACCCATACAGCCACTCACACACCCACAAAACCACTCACACACCCACTCACAGATCCAATCAGGCACTGCACACCCACTCAGAGACCCATACAGCCACTGAGACACCCACTCACTGACCCATACAGCCACTCACACACCCACTCACAGACCCATACAGTTACTCTCAAAGGTCACAGTTAGGAAATAAAACCTTCAAAATTCACAACAAAAAACAAAGGTTACAAGAACGTTATAGTTAGGAAATGACATTTAATAAATGTAGAAATTCACAAAAAAGTTACATAGACATTATAGTTAGGAAATAAAATATTAAAAAACCTTAGAAATTCAATGTAAAAAACAAAGGTTACAGGGACATTATAGTTAGGCTCAGATTTCACTCGTACAAAACCAGTGAAATTCAGCAGTTATAGTTACCTAAGCTACCTATAACTTACATCCCAGCAATACACTGCTTATGACCTCACATATTACATCCCTCATGACATGGACAAAACAATACCCTTTCAGGTATAGAGTGCCGCATAAATGATGACCTCAAATGCCTGCTTTTTTATTAAAGTTTTTAAGCATAGAGTGAGAAGCTGGCCTGGTAAATGATGTCCACTTATGTAAGTGGGCACCTTGCACCAGTACAGACAACCCTTATGGTGATTTAAGAGGTCTTAGACAACCTTAGAAAGCTCTTTAAGTGGTAGCTGTGGAGAGCAGCCTTCAGGCTTAGTCCAGAAGGAGTGTAAAGCAGCTTGTTTTACCAGAATGCAATCTTATAGTATAGATTAAGTGAAAAGAACCACACCAAGTATTTATAAAAATATGTACTTATTATATAATTCTCTCTAGTACGTTCAGATATCTCCTACATGGAGATAGACATAATGCACACAATACTTTAGCAAAGAAACACAGTAAATAGCATGTAATACACAGTGGACCCCGGGGGGACAAAACCATATACTAAGAAAGTGGTATAAGAACCACAACTTGGGTCAAGACAATGTTGAGAGGATGTAGAAGTACTGGGGACCCAAGGAACCACCCAAGGTGAGTAGATAGGGACCCCACAGAGAGCGTGTGCAGTGTGGGAACACGACTGCGTGCTCCGTACAATTCTACAGGTAAGTCGCGGTTGGATTTTTAAAGATTAAGGACCCTTCCCAGTAAACCCTGAAGAAACCCCGTGGAAGACAGAAGGTTGGAGAGCCACCCCACCCGTGGATACCCTATTACACACGTTACCTACACCAGGGAAGCCGGGCGCATACGTGTGAAGTGGTGTCGGAAACCGCCGTCGAACCCAATGGAGGACTTCAGGAAACTGCACCTGCTGGAAGAGGAGAAAGTGTCCGGTGGAATCCGAAGGTGGATTCAAGATGAGAGGGACCTGCAAGCAGAGGGGACCTGCAAGCAGAGGGGACAAAGTCTATGTCACTCAGGAGTGACCAGGAGACTTGGAAGACGGATGCCCTCCGATTTCGGGTGTTGCAGGATGGATGACGATGGCCTTGACTCTGCAGCTGTGAGGACCAGGCGACGCTGAGGAGGACCAGGAGCCATGCACAAGCTGCCCACGAAGGATGTAGAGTGCTGAGGGGTCGGTGTCCGGCGGGAGCACCAACAAGCCTTGGCAAATGCAACCAATGCAGGAATTGCAGAAGGAGCAACGTCGGGACCAGTAAGGTCCAGGGGACTCACCAAAAGCAGGAGAGTCAGGGCAGGCCCCGAGCAATCAGGGGAGCCCAAAAGAAAACAAGTGTGACCCTCAAGTGGACCGACAGGCCAGAGGCACTAAAGTCGTGAGAGGACCTCAAGCAGCTCAACAAAATATGGAGGCCACGATGCACACGATGCGGTGTGGCTGAAGATTCTGGTCACTGTAGATGCTCAAGGTTGGGGCTACTTGGAGCCCGAAGATCTTCTTGGAAGGAAGCCAACGAGCCTTTGGAACTGCAAGTTGATGCGGTGCAAAGGGGTTCGGTTATTGCAATCCCCACGAGGGATACTGCCCTCAAACTTGGTGAGAGGGGAGGGCAGACCTCGGGAGCAGTGGAAAACCACCACCTGTGTTGCAGAACCTTTCGGAGTCCGGAGGAGCTCAGGATCAGCAGTCCGGTTGACTTAGTTGCAGTGCCTGCGAATGCAGGGGAGTGATTCCTTCACTCCAAGGGAGATTCCTTCAAGTGTCTTTGATGCTTCACAGGCCTTGGAAGGTTCCTGTATGATGCACAGGCACAGACAATGCAGCAGACTGGAAGGGAGACAAAGTCAGGCCCCAAACGTCCAGCAATGTCCAGAGTGCCCAGACGGTAGAAGAAGAAGTGGTGTCTGATCTGAATCTTATCCCACGACGAATCTAGGGACCTACACCCAGGTAAGCCCTTAAGTATCCTAGGGAAATTGTTTGGAAGATTCAGGGGACCCTCCCAGGGGAGGGTCTGGACAGGGGCGAGGTTACTCCCATGTCCTTTGTCCAGTTTGGCGCCAGAGCGGGAGCCAACGGCTCCCAGGACTGGTTTGAACTGGACTATGCACAGGGACACTAAATGTGCCCGTTATGCAGACTGAGTGGCGCTGGCAAGAGCACCCACCCCACCCCAATACACTAAATCCTGTCTGGGAGGTGGTCACACCTCCCTGTGACAGGATGCCTATTGTTCTGCCTACCCCTGCTTGAGCTTGGCTCAGCAGCAAGAGGGCAGAATCATGTCCCTGGTCGGCAGCAACCATTTTGTGCTGTCCCGGTCAAGAAGCCTGGTACCGGGAACACTGAGAGCCTAACAGAGGGCTCTTCCAGTGTTTGGAATCATACCTCCCACACCGTTTACGGTGTGAGGGTATGATTACCTCCCATACCGTTTTTGGTGTGGGGGTATGATGCCAACACGTTTGATACCAAACATGATAGGATTCGTTGCAACCGTTTTCTAGATGGTCATTGCGTAATTATGCGGTGCCCCTCTATATAGTATATGGCTGCTTCACTGAAAACCCGGGAGAATGGATGCAGGGGTGTCCCGCTCATGCAGGGGCACCCTCTCACTTAGAACCAAGCACCCTGCCTTCAGGATGGTAAAGGCCTGCTAGAGGGGTGACTTATAGGTTTTAAGTGCAGTGACCATAGATATAGGAAACCTATATCTTTAGTAAGTGGTGCAAGCACCAGCTTACATAGGCTGCAATGGCAGGCCTGTAGTTCCATTTTGAATGGTCTCTCATGGGTGGCATAATACATGCTTCAGCCCATGGGAGACCTCTGGGGTACCTATACCCTGGGTACCTGGGTACCATATACTAGGGACTTATAAGGGTACCCCAGTATCCAATCTGGGGGGTACCTAAGTACTGAACATAACAATTTTGGGAGAAAGCAGATAGACTGGGGTCCTGATTAGCAGGATCCCAGTCAGATACAGCTTAGCACCAGGCAAAAAGTGGGGGTAACCGTAGAAGCAGATCCTATTTTACTACACATAGAATTAGCACCGTGCCATCCATGCAGAGATTGAGTAAATATAAAATGTCGCTAGTGTTGTAGGGTGCTCCATACAGGAGCTGCTCTCCACCTAAACTTGGGAACTACCCAGAGCTCTCTGCTCCTTTTTTGCATAAGTTATGGGGCACTCTATACCTGAAAGGGCATTGTTTTGACTTATACTGGGTGCTCCCTTGTGTCTGGACAAAGCTAAGCCTCTCTGAAGAGCTATAGTGGTAGCGAAACATGTGTCAGGTGTTGCTTGTATTCATTTCAGGTTGGCTTGGATGGTATTTTACCAATCCAATGCTGTAATACTGTGGCTGGAGAGGTAAAAGGCTTTTGTCATTTTAAAGCTCAGCGCGGATGGCACTGTGCTAATCCTATGCTTAAAGATTTTGCTGTAGAAATGACAAAATACTTTGTCCCTTTTTATCTTGGCATGGATGGCACTCTGCTAATCCTCTGCTTAAAAACTTTAATAGAAAAGCAGACATTTGAGGTGAGCAAATTCAGCATATTGCTGGTGTTGTGCTCCATACAGGAGCTGCTCTCCACCTAAACTTGGCAACTGCCCAGAGTTCTCTGCTCCGTTTTTGTATAATTTATGCAGCACTCTATGCCTGAAAAGGTATTGCTTTGACTTATACTGGGTGCTCCCTTGTGTTTGGACAAAGCTAAACCTCTCTGAAAACCTATAATGATAGCGAAACACGTGTCAGGGGATGCATTTATTCATTTCAGGTTGGCTTGGATGGTTTTACCAATTTAAAGCTGTAATACTGTGCCTGGAGATATAAAACACTTTTGCCATTTTACAGCCCGGCATGGATGGCACTTTGCTAATCCTATACTTAAAGACTTTGCTGTAGAAATAGCAAAAGACTTTGTTCCTTTCTATCTTGGTGTGGATGGCATTGTGCTAATCCTATGCTTAAAAACTTTGATAGAAAAGCAGACATTTGAGGTGGTCGGAGGCCATGCCCCCTTTCTCCACCACCCTGCAAACACGCCTCTTGGCGCACTGCTGGTGGGGGCATGAGGTCCCTTTGCCCCCTGAGGGCCTCAGCACTAAAGTGGACTTCATCCCCGAAGCAGTAGTACGCCAGGAGCTGCGTTTTCAAAGTGGTGGAGAAAGGGGGGGGGGGTGGCCACCGAAAACCTCTCAGCAAACCCACTGTGTGGAACTTACTGGAGGCAACAGGAGGACTTGTTGGCCCTCAACTACACTCTGGAGCCAAGGGGACTTCATACCCCAACTAGTAGTGCGCTGGGAGGCGGGTTTGCAGAGTGTGGAGAAAGGGGGCGTGGCCTCTGACAACTTCTCAGCAATCCTGCTATGTGGGACTTACTGGAGGTAACAGGAGGGGTAGTTGGCTCCCATGGACATTCTTGGGTGCCAACTACCCCTCCTGTTACCTCTAGTATGTCCCATTCAACGGGATTGCTAAGAGGTCTTCAGAGGCCTCGCTCCCTTTCTCCACCACACTGGAAACGCGGCTCCTGGCGCAATACTGGTTAGGATATGAAGTTCGCTTTACTCCTGAGGGACCTTGGAGGCAAAGAAGCCCTCCTGGTACCTCCTGTAAGTCCTACACAGTGGAATTCCTGAAAGCTGGTCGGAGGCCTCGTCCCCTTTCTCCATCACTCTGCAAACCATAGAATTTCACTGAAAAAACAAAGGTTACAGGGACGATGTAGTTAGGAATTAGTATTTAAAAAACCTTAGAAATTCACTGAAAAAACCAAAGGTTACAGTGACATTATAGTTAGGCTTTGTGCATCAGTGTCTGTATGGGTCTCAGAATGAGTGCATGAGAATATGAGTGGGTCTCAGAGTGAGTACATAGGTGTCTAAGTGGATATGTGAGTGGATGTATCAGTCTCTGAGTGGATCAGTGGGTGGCTGTGGGAATCTCTGAGTGGGTCTGTGAGTGGGTGCATGAGTGTCTGAGTAGGTCTGTGAGTGGGAGCGTTTATCTCTTAGTAGGTGGCTGAGTGAATGTGTGAGTGCCTAATTGAAACTGAGGGTGGGTGTATAAACATATTTATGTATTTATTTTCACTGATATTCGCAAATTCATTGCAACATTACACGGGGTCTCAATGACAGTCGCAGCAAATTCACAAATATCGCAAGTGGGAAAAAAACATCATTTTTTTATGTATTATACTCATAAGGGATTCCTCAAACACGCTTATATTCCTCTCATGGGGTCAGGGCACATGCAACCTGATCCCTTATACCACTTTCTATCATTTGGTTTGAGCCTCAGTGACTGCTCCATTGAGGTAAAATGGTGGCACTAACTCTCTGCTCAAGTTGAGACCAGTCAATCACGGCATTTCTGTAGGCACATGCATTTGCAATTATTTGCGAAATTGTAAACAAATTTTGTTTTTCTCAAATTTCTCAACAACTACTGAATGGATTTACACCAGATAACTGAAAGAGTGATAGTCGAACCAAAATCTACCTACCAGTCAAATGTAATTCCATCCAGCGGTTCAGGCTGCAGTCGTGTCTAAAGTTCCTGTGGAATTAACATGGGAAACGCACTTTTATTGAGACCCCCATTTTTCTAGGCCCCCGCTTGACGGATCACCCCAAAACTTTTCATGCACAAGACTCATAATGACCCTTGTTTTGGAAAATGTTGTGAAGATTCATCAGACAGGGCCAAAGATATAGGCAAGTCAAAAAACATTTTTTCTATGGAAATGTGGTCCTAACTATAACTACCTACTGCCAGCAGAATATATATATATATATATATATATATATATATATATATATATATATATATATATATATATATATATATATATATATATATATATATATATACAGGCAGCAATTGTTATGCAGTGAGACTAGTGAAGCAACTATAGCAAGTTCAGCCCAAGAAATTCCATCTGAGAACATAGCAACCGAGAACTCAGAAAACACTCAGTGTAGGCTCATCACTACTTACAGCAAACAAGCGAATGCTATTAAAGCCATTATCAATACACAATGGCCCATAGTGCTGACTGACGCCACATTAAAGCAAATTTTGCCCATGAGACCTAATGTAACTTTTCGAAAAGCTTACTCTATGCGTGATGACTTAGTGAAAAGCAGCCCAGAATGTGACAATACCACTAGTTGGTTGTCACCTAGAAAAGGTTTTTTCAAGTGCAGCACATGCCGTGCCTGTAGATTTGGAACTAATACCACTACATATTCCACAGCCTTTTCTGTCACACCGGTTAAACTGAAAGGCCACTCCACATGCCGATCAGAATTTGCAGTTTATGTGTTACAATGTAAGTGTGGGCTTTGCTATATAGGAAGTACTAAGCTACAAGTCTATGTACCCATATTGCAACATCTTCACGCTGTAGTAAATTCGGACCCTGCATACCCTGTGGCTCGACACATAAAATTGGAACATAACAACGACCTAAACTGTCTCCAATACTATGTGATCGACATAGTCCCAGCGAACAAACGGGGTGGTAATCGAGAGAAGAAGCTTAGACAACTAGAAAGTAAATACATAGTTGAACTCGATACCAAGTCCCCTCAGGGTCTCAATTTATGTGAAGACCTACGTAACTATTTGTAAGTTTCATTGAGTCTAAGAACTAGATACCTATGTCCTTTAACAACCCTTTGTCAGTACTGCCTTTTACAATACAGAATCCCTATTTACCCGTGCAGCATACTACTAGATGATATTCAAGATACAGATATGCGTGACATTATAAGGGGGCTCCCTTGCACTTTCTAGCATAGACCCACATAACAAATAAATATATATATATTTTAACTATATATGTGCGGTAGTTGGTTCCACTGCTAGCCATTCTTCTAGTTTTTATATATATACATGCACTTTACACCTCTTAATTTTGCACTAAGTTTTGCACTTTACACGTTAGCACTGCACTTTAGATGCGACATCAATTAGAATGTATTTTAACATCATTTTAAGTCGAACAATATGAATATATTTATGTCTACATTGCGGTATTTGCACATGCTATAGATTTGACTTATTTATTAAGAATAACTTTTATTGGCTTTTAGGTGACTATTTACATATTTATATTCTGTTCAAATATTTTTACGCATTTTCTAGTATTGCTTTGATCAACTAAATGGGCAGCAACAATAATTGCATTTGTGCATTTCTATACATTATTTGTCCCTCATAAAGTGGCATAAGCATACTTTATATGAATTCATGGACAACTTCCGTATATGTTTTAATATAAGCATAACGGACACATAAGTGTAATAATTTATATTCTAAATTGAACAGTCTATTTATGTATAAGTATTGTTTTTATCAATCATTTGAAGTACTGGAAATAATTGCATTTTGCATTTCATTAATTTTTGTTTCCCATGAGAAGATATAACAATACCGAATTATCATTACTCATATATTGAAGGTATATATTTAGCAGTCTGTATAAGAAGCAATCACCTGAGCCATAGTATGTTGTTTATGTCTATTAAGTTGCAGTGATTGGTGTCACATTTTGAGTTTAAGCAACCTACAAAAACCCACGTACACGTAACGCGATCATGTGACCAAGGCCACTGTGTTGGCCGAAACGCGTCATGATCGACTGCACCATATACTGAAAAATAAAGAGCAACATTGGCAACAAGCTAACTTAGTCATCCGTATCTCTTATGTGCGAGGAGAGCACGAAGGAGTGGTAACTCTATATATATATATATATATATATTATCTACTGGCGGTCGCCAGTAGATAGTTATAGTTAGGACCTATTTTCCATAGGAAATCCGTGACATTCTATTTGAAATAACTCTTGCGTCGGTTGACGAATCTTCACGAAATTTTCAAACTTTATGGCCCGCTCCGGTCCGCTCCTACCCTGAAAGTTTTGGGGTGATTCGTCAAGCGGGGGCCGAGAAAAAATCGGGGTCCCAAAACGTGTTTTCCCCATTCATTTTCCCATAGGAAACTTTAGCCACGGCTACAGCCCGAACTGCTGAACGGAATTACACCAAATTCGGCAAAGAGGTAGTTCTTGGTTCAGAAAGAACCCTTTTTGTTAAATGGTGTAAATCCGTTCAGTAGTTCCTGTGAAAATCAAAAGGAAAATCACATATATATCTATGGCCGCGTCGGATTCGCGCACCCTCCCGATCACGAGCTGCTTGCTAATTGGCTGTCAACACTCCAAATCAGGAAGTGTTGGCAGCAATTTTGTCCCTTGGTAGAACCGAGGGACAGAAACAAGTGCACAAAGCGCAAAAGGGGGCAGGGTAGAAACACCCTGACCCCTAGGTCTGCTCAGGGGTCCCACAAGGACCCCTGGGCAGAAAAAAGCATTTAAAAAAAAAAAAAAATCGGCAGGATGCGCTCAGGGTGCGTGGATCCTGCCGAAAAAAAAAAATCGAAGCGCTCCCGCGCTTCGATGCAAATTTGCCCCCGGGTGGCCCCGTCCCGGGGGCATGCGGGGGGGTGGGTTTATTGTTTATGGGGGGCCTCTAAGGCCCCCCAAGCCCCGGGGACCGCCACCCCCGGGGATTTTTAAAAAAATGATGGCGGGAGGGCTGTGCGCCCTCCCGCTGCCCCGGGGACCGCCACCCCCGGGGCTGTTTTTTTTTTATTACTCTTGAGAGTCATAGGCATAGTTAAAGATGTAGTGTTAAAACATGGGTCAAGCCTACTACTTCTGACCCTGTCTGTGTACCTGTCTGTGTACTCTCACTTGCAGCTTCACTTGGCATGTAAAAGCTGTTTGTCAAGTGCAAAGTGAACGTTTTAGGGCACAAAAGTCACCTCTGAGATACTTTGTAGGTAGGCTATAAAGCATGGTGCTTTGTGTTTAAAAGATGAGAGATGCCCTTTTGAGTTCAAAAAATTACTTGTGCACTTGCAGGCCTCTCTGCCAAGTCCTACATAGAGTGTGCCACCCATAAATCAACTGACATACATGTTCATAAAAGCATAGAGCCTCTCTCTCACCTAGTCAAACAGCTAGAGAAGGACTTATAGATTCAGACACATACTCAGAAACACCTTCTGTATACAGCAGTATCAAAGGTAGTTGCAGACACAAGCACATACCTCTGAATTTCCTAACACATACTCTAAGGTATTTGTTCAGCCACTTACATACACATTTAGAGCTGTAGAGGTGCTAAAACAGGCCATCACATACCGGCAGATTTGCTTAAACATCTCATGACACTGCTACAGGTGTAGTCATACACACACTCAGATATGTAGGCAAGTAGTGACACAATCTCATCATCCATGCAGACAAATAGTCCTTTAAACATGGGTCAGGCCTACTAGTGAAGACCCTGTCTGTGCAGTCTCACTTGCGGCTTCACTTGGCATGTAAAAGCTGTTTTTCAAGTGCCAAATGCACGTTTTAGTGCACACAAACCACCTCTGAGATACACTGTTGGTATGCGATAAAGCATGCTTTGTGTTTAAAAGATGAGAGCTGTCCTTTTGAGTTCAAAAAGTTACTTGTGCACTTGCAGGTCTCTATGCCAAGTAGTACATAGAGTATGCCATCCATAAAGCAACTGACATGCATGTTAATAAAAGCATAGAGCCTCTCTCTCACCTAGTCAAACAGCTAGAGAAGGACTTATAGATTCAGACACATATTCAGAAACACCTTCTGAATGCAGCAGTATCAAAGTTAGTTGCAGACGCACCAACATACCCCTGTATTCCCTAACACAGGCACTGGGGTATTTTTTCAGCCACTTACATCCACATTTAGGGAGCCATAGAGGTACTAAAACAGACAATCACAAACCGGCACATTTACTTAAACATCTCATGGCACTGCTACAGGTGTACTCCTACACTCAGTCACATATGTAGGCAAGTAGTGACACTATTTCGTCACCCATCCAGACAAATAGTCTTTTAAACATGGGCCAGGCCTACTAGTGAAGACCCTGTCTGTGCAGTCTCACTTACAGCTTCACTTGGCATGTAAAAGCTGTTGGTCAATGCCAAATGCACATTTTAGTGCACACAAGTCACCTCTGAGATACACTGTAGGCTGGCTATAAAGCATGGTGCTTTGTGTTTAAAAGATGAGAGATGTCCTTTTGAGTTCAAAAAGTTACTTGTGCACTCACAGGCCTCTATGCTAAATAGTACATGAAGTATGCCACCTATGAAGCAACTGACTTACATGTTCATAAAAGCATAGAGCCTCTCTCTCACCGTCACACAGCTATAGAAGGACCTGTAGATTTATAGGCATACTCAGAAACACCTTCTGTATACAATAGTATTGAGACCAGTTGCAGACATAGGTAGTAATCCCTGTGCTCTCTAACACAGACACTAAGGTATTTGTTCAGCCACTTACATATGCATTTAGAGAGCCATAGAGGTACTAAAACAGGCTGTCACATACCGGCACATTTACTTAAACATCACATGGCACTGCTACAGTTGTACTCCTACACTCACTCACATATGTAGGCAAGTAGTGACACAATCTCGTCACCCATGCAGACAAATAGTTCTTGAAACATGGGTCAGGCCTCCTAGTGAAGCCCCAGTCTGTGCAATCACACTTGTAGCTTCACTTGGCATGTCAAAGCTGTTTATGAAGTGCTAAATGCATGTTTTAGTGCACACAAGTCACCTCTGAGATGCACTGTAAGTAGGCTATAAAGTATGGTGCTTTGTGTTTAAAAGATGAGAGATGCCCTTTTGAGTTCATAAAGTTACTTGTGCACTTGCAGGCCTCTATGCCAAGTACTACATAGAGAATGCCACCCATAAAGCAACTGACATACATGTTCCTAAAAGAATAGAGCCCCTCTCTCTCCTAGTCAAACAGCTAGAGAAGGACTTATAGAAGGTAGTATTGAAGGCAGATTCAGACATAGGTACATACCCCTGTATTATCAAACACAGGCACTGAGGTATTTGTTCAGCCGCTTACATACACATTTAGAGAGCCATAGAGGTACTAAAAAAAGGTAGACACATACCGGCACATTTTCTTAAACATCTCATGGCACTGCTACAGGTGTACTCCTACACTCACTCAGATATGTAGGCAAGTAGTGACAAACGTTTGTCACCCATGCAGACAAATAGTGCTTTAAACATGGATCAGGCCTACTAGTGAAGACCCTGTCTGTGCAGTCTCACTTGCAGCTTCACTTGGCATGTAAAAGCTGTTTGTCAAGTGCCAAATGCACATTTAGTGCACACAAGTCACCTCTAAGATACTCTGTAGGTAGGTTATAAAGCACGCTGCTTTGTGTTTAAAAGATGAGAGATGTCCTTTTGAGTTCAAAAAGTTACTTGTGTACTCGCAGGCCTCTATGCCAAGTAGTACGTATGCCACCCATAAAGCAACTGACATACATGTTCATAAAAACTGTGGGGCATACTTCCGTGTTTCTGCAGTGTGGCTGCTGGCTCCCGCGAAGACCCCTTTGAGATGGTGACTTGCAGGTATCTGAACAGAACGTTGGGGGTCTGTGACGGTGACCTGGCTTGTGCCTTCTACTGGGCACAGGCACCGTGGGAAAGGTCAGACCATAGCAAGGGGCCCAAAAACCAAGATGGACCAGTCCCAGGCCCCAGGGACGAGCGCGGGGAGAACCCAGCTTTACCAGAGTGGGTGGAGGGCCTGCAGGAGCCACTGGGCCTGACAGGAGCCCAAATACTGACTGATATTGAAGCATCCAGTGTGACGGTCCAGGCAAAAATTGAGGCTGTATCGCAAGACGCTGGTCTGTTTCGAGTGAACGTCCGTAAGGTGGCGGAACGTTCCCTGGCCATGAAAGAAGATATTTCCAAGCTTCAGTGGGGTTGCCTCTCTGTGAGCTGAATTGAGTGATCTCTCGGCCATGGCAGCTGAGCTGGAAACCAGAGCCGAAGATGCGGAGGGCCGCTCTAGACACTGTTATCTACAATTTGTTGGCTTCCCAGAGAATGCGAATGGGGCAGAATCCGGAGCTGTTTCTTGAACGTTGGGTTGCAACAATAATCCCGTCAGCCTAGTTATCCCCCTTCTTTGAGGTGGAGAGAGCTCATCATGCCTCGGCACCTAGCTGGGCCCCCGTGCACTGTGATAGCAAAAACACTTACCTATAGGATAGGGATGCCATCCTCCTTGCGGTCTGGCAAACTGGGGACTCTAAATTTGAGAATCATGTGGTTCGCATCTTTCCTGATTATATGAGGCATAAGCAGTGGTGAAACAAAAGTTGAAAGCTATGGGTTTGTGATACATGCTCCTTTACACTGCCAAAATGAAAAGGATCCACAATGACCCCTTGCATTTCTTCACCACACTGAGGCGTGTGGGATTGGCTGGAAATTCAGGGTGATGGTCTGATTCCGGTACCGGCCCCCCACAGCATTGAAGGTTGGATTGGGGGCTCCTGCTGCTAGAGGCAGACAGGGAAGCATAGGCGACGAGGTGAGGGACCTCCCACTCCTCTTCCTGAGCAGTGGTCTGACAGGATGGCACATTGGACTTGGAGCAGCAGCGATCCGAGAGGAAGAAGGCGAGAGCACTAGTGAAGGTGGTGACGGGCTCCAGCTCTAAGAGAGTACTGTCGATATGGTGTAGGAAACTCCAGAGCTGGGAGAGACTTGAGTATGTATTCAGTTCCACTGCCGCTGCCACTCCTCTGTATTGGTCCACCACTGTATTGCCATCCCTGAGTAGGTGTGTGACATGGATTGTCTGTGTGAGACACGGAGCCGGGGGGTCCCTAGGAGGCCCCACTGCAGCGGTCTGATAAATTGGTCACTATGTTATGTGAAAGACATGTGGGTGTGGGCGGCATGTGCTGAGCAAAACGTGAAGATCCGCTTATCCCCCCCACCCGTAGTTAGATGTTTTAGATTTTTGGCTTTTGAGGTTGTTTTTTTTTATTGTTTATTGTTGTGTGTATTGGAAACTGGTGTTTCTGTGTGGAAGCCCTGGGGACTTATGGTTGCATGTGTTGATACTGCGAGAGCATGACTGGTGTGTTGTGGATGTGCGATTGGGGTTGAGCTGTACTCGGAGGTGGCAGCTGCGGTTGTAGTCACTAGGTGCAGCTTCCCCCTGATATTACTGAGACTGTGGACTGCTTGTAGGGTGTGGGGACTTTGCAGGTTTTTGGTGTTCGTTGTGGAGTAAGGAACCTTTGTCGAGGTGGAAGTAGTGGGGCTGGGATGATTGGGGAGGCACATGTTGTTAATTTGTGTCTACCCACTGGGTGGGATGGGGTGTTCTGTTTTTGTTATGATTTGCTATGCAGCTGCAGTGTGCGTGATGTTGAAGTAGCGGTACGGGCTTGCGAGTGGGTGGGGAGATGAGGACTACACAGCAACATGGCTGCCCGATTTTAATTGGTGACATGGAATGTTTGTGGGCTCAACTGATTCTAATGAGTCTAATGAATGTGTCCTTGTGTAAGCAACTGGTGCTCATATGAAGCGCTCTGATGCCCGATACATTTGGGTCAAGTTCACGCTATATAAAACTCTGGGAAAAAAACCTCCTATGTTAAGTGGTATCGGGTACAATCCTACATCCATCAGCAGAGCATACATATCACTCTACTGCAAGAAACACATCTGATGGAGAGTGAGGTACTGAAGGTGCAAAAGAAGTGGAGGGGCAGATATACGCTGCCGCGAACTCTAATTATGCCTGGGGGAGTCTTAATATGAGTTGCACCTCAGGTCCCCTTCCAGGTTTGCAGCTTCAAAGCTAATGTCGAGGGGAGACGCCTCTTATTACCTCGTCCTGTTGGATGGGATGGAGGTATTCCAGGTGAGTGTGTACATGCTAAATACAGATGATGGGGCATTCTATATCGATGTGGAGCACAAGCTGCTCCTCTATGTTGAACCCCCTATTGTGGGCTGAGAACTCAACTGTGTGCTTGATGGATGTTGGGATTGGCATCCCCGAGATTCCACATGAAACCTTCAATGGTGGCCTCACTGAGAGGTGGATAGAGCGTATGCACTGTTTGGATGTCTGGTACACAACACACCCGGAAGCCAGGGTACACAATGCCCCAGCCCATGACCCAAATAGTCGCCTTGATAGGTTCTTAGTGTCAGAGGACCTCGTCACTGAAATTGTAGACATTTAGGTATTGGGCATATTCCTCGAAACCAACGGTCAACAACGTTGCGCAGAGGGGTGAAATGCGATGCTCTGAAAGCGGTGACACATGGGGAATGTCTGTCCTGTATTGGTGATACTAGGCGACGCTTAGAGGTGCAGTTGTCTGGGGAGGAGCGGCAGCTAGTGGACCTCCAGTGAGATGCTCATGTCCTCTGGGAGAGGCGAGAGAAACTCTTGACTGTCCAGAGGACAGTGGGGGAGAACTGGGATAGGTTGGACTGCGTGTTTCATCGGGAATATTGCCAACTGCCACATAGGGTGGGTGATAAAGCGGTGTGCTTTCTGGCATGGTTACTTAAAAGAGAACACCCACCCCTGGGGAACCTCTTGTTCAGATGCCAGGACCGCACCATTACTGGGACAGAGACATGCGTCAATCTCCTCCGGTGGGAATACCTGGTGACTTTCTATAGGAAGGTAAAGTGTGGTCGGCTACCAGAGACCTGGGATTTCTTATATGAACTGACACTTCCTCAGCTTACGGAGGGACAGGTGAGGGGACTAGAGTGAGAGCTCCTGGTGGAGGTATTACTGGAGCGTTTTTAGACCTCCTGGTCCCCCACTGCTTGGAAACTCATTGGAGGTGCGGAATTGTGGGATGCTGCCGCTCTCCATGCAGTGGCGTAGCTAGAGGGGTGGGGGGCCGGTCTGCCCCGGGCGGCATGAGTTTTGGGGACAGCGGCCTCCCCCCGCTCTTACCTACCGTCTCTCGGGGCGGCAATAGCAACCTCCCTCCTTAATGCGGTTGCCGCAGGGGCAGCAAACAGAGAAATATCTCACCAGCACCCACCCCCGCTCTTCACTGCAGCTGCGGGGGCAACAAATGCAGGGGCCGCCACAGGCAGCCAGGGGGCTAGCTATGCCACTGCCTCCATGCGGGATGCCCAGATTGTTATGCTCCCCAAACCGGGTAGAGACCCTTCAGATCCCGGCTCTTACAGACCCCTATCTATGCTAGGGGTTGACACTAAAATACTTGGGAAAGCTCTTGCAACAAGATTGAGTGGAGTGCTCACCCACTTAGTGAACAGTGATCCGTGCGGTTTCATACAAGCAAGTGGGACCCAGATAAATTAGCAGAGGATGTCACATGTGTTGCACTCCATAGCTGATGGAGACTTAGAGGCTGTGGTGGTAGCTTTAGACATTGAGAAAGGGCATGACATGCTCAATTGCAAATATCCCTGGATGTTCCTCCAGAGAATGGGACTCGGGCTCATTTTTCTGTCCTGGGTACAGCTGCTCTGTCCTCGGCCACCTGTGCAGGTTTGCATCCATATTGAGAAGGGCACAAGATAGGGATGCCCCCTGTCATCATTACTTTTTGCTCTGGCAATGGAGCCACAGGCAATCCGGCTCTGCTGTGACAAGACTGAGTGGGGTTTTGAGGTGGGTGTCAAAACTCATATTGTCTTGCTTTATGCAGACAATGCTCTCAATTATGTCACACAACCAGAGAGGTCATTGGGGCATTGCTGAGATGATGTCTGAATTCAGTGCAGTGCCTGGCCCTCGGGACAACAAGGAGAAAACAGTTTTGGTACATCCAACTAGTCTCCACATGACTAAGCTTAGATGGGAAAGAGACCACTTCCGGTATCTGGGGATTAAGGTGGCAAATTCCTTGGAGGCCCGCTACCACTTAAATATGGGTAGGGTTCTTGGGATTCTGGAAGAGTTGTGTCGCTTCTGGGTTTGCCTGCCCCTGTCTGTGATGGGCAGGGTTGCCCTATGTAGAAAGGTGCTGTTGCGCCGCTGTCTGAATGCCCTGCAAAACGCCATGTATAATATTCCGAAATCCATGTTGCTAAACTGAATAGTCTCCTGGTGTCCCTTGTGTGAACCGGTAAGAGGAGCAGAGTAAAATTGGACATCCTGAAATTAAACACTGAGCTAGAGGGCCTGGGGCTGCCGGACCTGCAGCTTTATTATTTTGTGAGTCTCTTACAATACGGAGCACAGTGGTGCGCAGATGATCGAATATGTAGAAGACTCTTCTGGGGGAGTAGGGTGCATATGCAGATCTTCTGCACTGCCTCATGCAGGGGGCGGGTATCCCTGGTGACTAGCCCTTTACTGTCTGACAAGTGACGGTGGCCAGGGAGCACGTGGTTGCACTGGTGTTATGTTATGTTATGTTATGAATGGCACTTTCCTCACAATGGAGGAGGCGCAGGGTCTATTTCACCTGCAGCAAGGCCAGTTTTTGCAATATGCAAAGTTGTTCTGAACGTTCTGTGAGATCTGGACAAATTTTCCTACTGAGCCTGTGGAGTCCCAGACATTGCAAATGCTATTGGATCCTGGTCCTACTAGTGGTTTGATATCTTGTATCTGCAAGGCTCTTAAGGGAGATCGCCAAACTGACATGACAGGAGTCCGCAACAGATGGGCTGATGACTTACCTGTGCCCTTTTCAGAGAGCAGCTGAAGGAGACCCTTTGCTAAAGTCAACGAAGTGGCCAGCAACGCGCGGTTCAAGTTCGCTCAGTTTTACTATTTGCACCACACCTACTTGACTCCACAGCGTTTAGACTGGATTAATGGGTCCTGGTCTGCTGCTTGCCCTAGGTGTGGATCGGTTCCAGCATCCTTCCTCCATATGACATCGGACTGTAGGAGATTCTGGAGAGAAGTCTTACGATTACTGCGGGAGATCACGCTTGTACCAGTGGCAGTCTCAGTTAGACACTGCCTGTTAGGGGTGCTCCTAACCCCTAAGCATGGGGCCAACATGAGCCATAGGTTTGCACTCCTGGGTCTGGTGCTGGCCAAGCGACGTGTAGCTAACCATTGGATGCAGCCCCGAAATGGATGGTGGGCATACACGAATTGGGGATGGTGGAGGAGAGACAGCCACTTGACGTACGTATTGACAAAAATGCTGATCAAGGCTTGGAGCTTTGGGGGGACATGTAAGACAAGTTGGTGGCGATGGATCTGCTACTGAATGGTTCCCCAACTGTTTCCCATGAGCTGGGACTAGAGGCATCTCCTGTGGAGGTGTAGGGAGCTGGATTACAGACTGAGTTTGGGAGTGTGCGTGTTTGGATGTGGGCATCTGAATAGTGGGGCCAGATTGCTGGGGATACAATGATTGCTCCTACTCACTCTCCACCCCCTGTTCTCTCTGCCATCCTCCTCCTTCTTCTCCTCTAAGAGGTGCAGGAGGGGACTTTCTTGCTATAGAATGTTTGGTATGGTTGCCTGCTGCTCATTTTTGCATTGATCTTCTTTCTATTTCGTTTATTGTTTATTGTATACAATACATATTTATTCTTGATCCTGGGAAACCTTCACTGCTATTGAATTAATATTTCTGTGGAGTCGTATACTGCTCTGTTTTTATTTTATGCACATTGTCGTCCAGGGTGGGATTAGGATGCTATCTAACCTCAAAATTGGTAGAACAGAGGGTATATTGCTTTTTATGGAGACCCCCCACCAAGGTCGAATGTGCTGTCTTATTATGTCATGTATTGTACTGATTTAAAAAAAAACATGTTTTAAAAAAATTATGGCATGGGGTACTTTATTTCTTGTAATAAATGGTCATATTATCACCTTTTCCACAAACTACTTAAATCCTTGCTGCGTAGCTCTTTCATATGAAAAAGACCATATTTGTAAACATGAAGAATACAAATAGAATCTCTAGTGAAAAGTAAAACATATTATAAAAGCAAAGCTGTTAGATATTTGTTCAAAAAAGATATTAGAATCAGCGTAATATGAATGAGTTTTATATTTAAAAAAAAAAGCAGTAGCTCGCAATGCATAGAAACATACTGTATGATTCTAGGGGCCAGATGTACGACGGTTTTTTGCTGTCACAAACGGAAAAACTGCCCTTTTGCGACCGCAAAAAGGGTGGTGGTATGTACAAACGCTATTTTGCGAGTCGGTGACTCGCAAAATAGTGTTTGCGAGTCGCTATTAGGAAGGGGCGTGTCAAGGGTGTCCCTTCCTAATAGCGAGTCAAAATAGTATGCACCATTGTTTTGAGACCGCATTTGTGGCTGCAAAACACTCGCAGTTCACATCCTACTTCAAGTAGGTGGTAAGCCACTCGCAAATGGGATGGGGTCCCCATGGGACCCCTTCCCCTCTGTGAATGGATGCAAAAATATTTTTTACGAGCAGGCAGTGGTCCCATAGACCACTGCCTACTCTTAAAAAATAAAACAGAAACATTCCATTTTTCTTTTTTAAATGCATTCGGACCACATTTAAAAACAAGCATTTGCTGTGCACTAGGTCTCGCATTTGCAAAGCTCTTGTAAGTGCGAGACCTATTGCATTACAAACACTTGCTTGCAAAAGCGCCCATGTGGCGCTTTCACTTTAATGTCAGCTGCGCTCCTTTCCTTAGAAGAGCCGTGTATAAAGAAAGGGGCGTGGCCGCCATTAAAAAGAAAGGACAGTATGGGGGGCTTTTACACCCCATACCGCGCTTTCACTTTAATGGCGGCCGCGCCCATTTTCTTAGATGCGCTCGTCTAAGGAAAGGGTTGCAGCTGCCAATAAAGTGAAAGTGCGGCATGGGGCAGTTAAACAAACAAAAGTTAATAGTAAAAAGAAAAACGCTGCAAATAAACCAAAGGCACGGCCGCCACTGTATTTGCGTGGCCTGCCGTGCTATGCAAAAAAAAAATTTAAGCAATAGGGGAGAGCGGAGAAAAACATTTATTCAAATAGTGCACAGAGGCTGTTACAAAATGAGACAAGGCGGTACTAAGGAGGGACTAATAAGCCTATTGACCAATGAAAAGCCACAGTTTCCAAAGGACAATGACAAAAGCAATTTGAAAAATATGGGCAGAGAGTGGGCGTAGCTTCAAGTCCATACCTGAATACAGCATGCCTCAACCTAGAAAACCTACTTTATTGAAAAAGCAGTTACAGACAGGTGGTCTGCTGACCCCAGCAGGCCACCATCTCTGCGAGTGCAGGCCATTCCCAATGGATTGCAAATTGCGAACTGTCTCATGAATATTGATGAGGAAGGTCATTTGCGACCCCATTAGGAATCGGAAACAGTGTCTGAGACACTGTTGTACATTCCATTTTGGGAGTCGCAAATTGCGATTCGCAAAATGTCGCAATTTGCAACTCGCAAAATGGAATGGTCGTACATCTGGCCCTAGCTTTTGTATAATTACCTAAGGAGTACAAAAAATAAACGTTTACATAAATATTTCCTTTCTGCATTTCACTCTACAGCTACAGAAACAGGCTGGAGGAAAGAAAAGTAACATATTGTTTACGTTGTTTAAAAAAAAATCTCTGTATTGGTTTTTATACCAACTGGGTGGAAAGCGGCCACCTGTCCACAAACAGATGAAACGTGAGGTCTATCGAAGAAATACATTTGAATCTGTTGTTGACACCCCCCTGTACCCTGCTGGGCTAAGATACAAATTCGAAAAACATGTACAACCGCCCATCAGCAAACCCCAATGCCACTTAATCCTCTCAGTTCCCTGTGCCCATCTAGGGCTCCCTCCCGGGCCCATCCTTAGGGAATTTCCTCCTGTGCCTGTTGCCAGGACCCCCACACTATATCGAACTTCTTGGGGTAGCCACATGCCTGATACACCTGTTTTTCAAATCGCATACACCAATCCACATTTGATTCCCAGGTCCGCTCTGTTGGGGTCTCCTCATTTTGTTGACATTCTTTGACGTTAGAACTCAACTGTAATTACTTATTACAGTTGAGTTCGGATATCGTTTCTTTATAATCGGCGTCTGGGTGCGTATAAAGAAATTAGAGATGGGTTGTTATATAAGGATTACAAAATCACATGTATTATAGTCAAAACAAAGATGCCTTTTCAGTAGAAAGTGCATCTGAAGTTACTGCTACTGTGACTGTGTAATATCATGTACACTCGCCTCTGCCACATCCTCCCCTGAATTTGCACCCTGAACTTGGAAAAGCACAGTATCCACAAAGGTGGCATCAACTTCCCAAGAACGTAAATGATGGAGACCAGTGCTGAAGATGTCATACTTTAGGAAACAGTTGGCATTCCTGCTGCAGCTAACTTAGGCCTCACATCAGCACAGCTGTTACAGCAATAACACTGCTAAAATGGATACACTTGTAAAAGGAAAATAATTAACTCCGCGTTGAATACAACACAGTAATCAGTCATGCTCCATTCCATACGTCTTCCTTGCACGAGGAAACGTGCTTCCCAAAAAGTAAAAACTTCACTCTTTTGGAAGCGCAAGAAT
Organism: Calotriton arnoldi; assembly: GCA_963921515.1. Taxonomy (NCBI): domain Eukaryota; kingdom Metazoa; phylum Chordata; class Amphibia; order Caudata; family Salamandridae; genus Calotriton; species Calotriton arnoldi. The sequence continues at coordinate 1,618,526 of CAWUFW010002089.1, forward strand.
AATGTATTTTCCAGAGAAAAACACAATGACAAATGTGTTAAACCTTTTCCATGTTAAAATTGTGAAAAATTGCTCAATAAAGAACATTTTCTCATTCACCCTCAGCTGAAGGATTCGACGGCGGACGTAGTTTGAATTGACCTCTGGAAGGAGAGGTTGAGCTCTGGTATTTTACGTTTTGTCATTTTCCCGCTGCCGAGTACCAGCTGCGCCGAGTGCAGCCCGTGCACCTTTTGTGCCAGAGTCCCCAGGAGGACGCCCCCGCACAAAGGGGCTTGACCCAGTGCTTCCTGTATGACAATGCACAGAACTAATTGACGTCTGTGAATATTACATCTGGAGCGTTGTAGCGTGATTCGCAAACGATAGGTCTGTAAACACAGCACCTGGATTATTATTTTTAAATGTGCAACGTGCATCAGACATTCTGCTGCGGGGCGCATTGATCATATTTCCTTCAGGCCCACATTCCATGTGTTTAACTCCGCATTTGTGTGCAAACGGGAGTTTGTGCACAAATCAGGGTTCAGAGTTTTGCAGTAGTTATCACATATTCGCAATGGTACAAGGACACATTTACACATTTTGCTGAGAAAAACCCAGTGAACATTTTACGATGAAAACAGTGGAAGAGGGTAAACAGGTGCGGAAATTCCAGTTCTCATACTACAGTTAATGCGTAATTCCAATCTGCAGACCTCGGAAGGGGTCGCTAGCACATGTGCAGAATTACCACACCATATAACGGCAGCATATCAGCGTGAGGGGTTTGGCCAGAAAAAACCTGGTGAAATTTGTCTGAGGAAAAATCGGTGGAAAGTAACAAAACATGTGGTTACTGGGTGTAGAAACTCCAATTGTGCATTCTATGTCTCGTTCTGACCTCCAGCAGAACTCGGAATGGGTGGGTAACACCACACAGGGTAAATATAGCGCCCTGATGCGTTGGAGTTGACGGCGGTACTATTACCATATCAAATAGCAGGAATCTCACCCTGAGCCCTTTATCTATCATTACATTTGTCTCCAGTTCAATAATAATGCGAGCTAAGTATATGTAAATATTTGTCTTGTATAATAGAGTTTGAGAGAGCAGGCAATGAGAGATAATGGCAGAATCTCTGGATTTCCTGATTCTCAATCGATTTCGAATGAGAAGGAAGGATGGTTCAAGGGTTCTGGACAACATCCAAGAATTATAAATTCATTATAATACAAAACCTCACTATAAGTTACAGAAAGGAATGGGTATTTTTAGCCCACTCCCCCAGGCAGGTGAAGAGCGCTCCTAGAGACAACTTTAGCCCTGCAGAAAACCAGTGTCTCCCAGAGCGCTAGATTCAGAAAAGACCAGAAAAAAACGTAGTGGTCTTAAGTGGAATCTTGGTGGTGGTAAGGAAAACAGGGCTGGCTTTACAAGGTGCAAGAAGTGCCGCTGCACAGGGCGCCAACCTCAGGAGGGTGACTGTAGATTAAGCTAAGTACACTTGTTCTGACAGGCCCCATACCATGCTGGTGGCCCTGCACCTAGTGCAGAGGCTCTTCTTCCCAGTACCTCTGGCTGGACCTGCACTAGCTGCTGGAAATGACAGTGCTGGATCGCTTCATGGCCCTTGAGAGAGTGCCTGACAAGGTGTTCCTGCTTTTCGAGGGGCATTGCCCCTCTTACTTGCATGTAGAATGCAGGGGCAGCTGGGTGGTCCAAGTCTTCCTCCATCATGCATCGCTCAAGAAAGGGGACACAGTGGCCCTGCTCATGAGTATTAGACCTGTCAGCCTTAGAGTGATCTTCCCCCAAACATTTTGCCTCTTCTCCTCCATGTTGCTGGACCTATTTTTGTTGGCCTCAGAGCACTTTACCACTGCTAGCCAGTGCTAAAGTGCATGTGCGCACTCCTTAAAACATGGTGATATTGTCTTATCCCCAATTGGAATATTTAATTTACGTATAAGTCCCTGGTAAAGTGCACTGCATGTGCCCAGGGTATGTAAATTGAATGCTACTAGTGGGCCTGCAGCACTGATTGTGCAATCAATCAATCAATCAGGGAATTGTAAGCGCGCTACTCACCCGTGATGGTCTCAAGGCGCTGGGGGAGGGGGGGTACGCAGATCCGTTCAGCCGAAGAGCCAGGTCTTGAGAGTCTTCCTGAAGGTGTTCAGGGAGGGGGCGCGTCTGATGTCTGCCGGTAGCTCGTTCCAGGTCTTGGCTGCAATGTGAGAGAACGATCTTCCGCCTGCTCTGGCTCTGTGGATGCGCGGGGTTTCAGTCAGTGCGAGGTTGGAAGACCGGAGGTTTCTTTTGGGTACCTGGAAGCTTATTCTGTCGTTGAGGTATTTGGGTCCGTTGTTGTGTAGGCATTTGTAGGCGTGAGTGAGGATTTTGAAGGTGACTCTCTTCTCCATGGGGAGCCAGTGGAGTATCCGCAGATGATGGCTGATGTGTTGGTGCCGGGGGATGCCGAGGACGAGTCTGGCCGCGGTGTTCTGTATTGTCTGGAGTTTGCGGAGTAGGGACTTGTTGATGCCTGCGTAAAGAGCGTTTCCATAGTCCAGTCTGTTGGTGGTGGGCGCTTGGGTGACTGTCTTCCTTGACTCGGGGGGGGGGGGGATCCATTTGAAGATTTTGCGAAGGATGCGGAGGGTGATGAAGCAGCTGGAGGTGACGGCGTTGACCTGTCGGTTCATGGCGAGTGATGAATCGAGTACGATGCTGAAGTTTTTAGCGTGGTCTGAGGGGGTCGGTGGGCTTCCGAGGGCGGGGGGCCACCAGGTGTTGTCCCATGCTGAAGGGGTGGTTCCAAGGACGAGGACTTCTGTCTTCTCGGCGTTGAGTTTTAGGCAGCTGTTGGTCATCCAGACTGCGATGTCTTGCATTCCTCCCTGGAAGTTGAGTTTTGCGGTGGTGGGGTCTCTGGTGAGGGAGATGATGAGCTGGGTGTCGTCTGCGTAGGATACGATGTTGAGGCCGTGTTGTCGGACGATGGTTGCGAGGGGGGCCATGTAGATGTTGAAGAGGATCGGGCTCAGAGATGACCCCTGTGGGACTCCGCAGGTGATTTCCGTGGGGGCGTTGAGGAAGGGCGGTAGTCTGATCCTTTGGCTTCTTCCGGTGAGGAAAGATCGGATCCAGTCCAGGGCAGTTCCTTGTATGCTGGCATCGTGTAGTCTGGCGACTAGTGTGCGGTGAGAGACGGTGTCGAAGGCTGCAGACAGGTCGAGGAGGATGAGGGCTGCCGAGTGGCCTTGGTCCAGGAGGGTGCGGATGTCGTCTGTGGCTGCGAGTAGGGCGGTCTCGGTGCTGTGGTTGCTTCGGAATCCGGATTGGGACGGGTTGAGGACGGCGTTCTCTTCGATGAATCGTGACAGTTCCCTGTTGACTGCTTTCTCTGCTACTTTGGCTGTGAAGGGGAGGAGCGAGATGGGCCGGTAGTTCTTGAGGTCGGTGGGGTCGGCCGTGGGCTTCTTGAGCAGGGGCCTAACTTCTGCGCGCTTCCAGTCGTCTGGGAAGGTGCCTGTTGTGAAGGTGGTGTTGATGGTGCGTTGCAGTTCAGGCGCGATGGTGTCCGTGGCTCTGTGGTAGATGTACGGGGGCTGGGGTCGGTGGGGGCCCCCGAGTGGATGCCTTTCATGGTCGTGGCGGTGTCCTCGGTCGTGATTGGTGTCCAATTGGAGATGGTGGGCTGGCTGGTGTCTCTGGGGGTCGGGGGGCGGCTGTGGTGTCTTGTGGGTGGTCGACGAAGTTGTCGTAGAGTGTTCTGATTTTGAGGTGGAAGTAGGTTCCAAGCTTGTCGCAGAGGTCTTGGGACGGGGTGATGTCTGTGGCTTCGCTGCGTGGGTTGGTGAATTCCTGAATGACACTGAAGAGTTCTTTGGAGTTGGTGGAGTTGGCGAGGATTTTGTTGTGGATGAAGTTCCTTTTGGTTGTTCTGATTTGGTTGTGGTAGTCCGTCATGGCGTCCTTGTAGGTGGAGTAGTTATCGGTTGTCTTGTTGTTCCTCCAGTTCTTCTCCAGGCGTCTGCAGGTGCGCCTGGCTTCTTGGAGATCGGTGGTGAACCAGGCGGCTTTCCTGGGGCGTTGTTTGCCGGGGTTGCGTAGCGGGGCGAGCTCGTCTGCGCAGTTGGAGATCCAAGTGTGGAGTCCTCTGGCTGCGATGTTTGCGTCGGATGCCCAGGTGTGGTTGTCTCGGGTGAGGGTGGAGTTCAGTTGCTCGTCGGTAACCTTGCTCCAGTTCCTTCGTGGTGGGCGGGGGACTGGTTTTGGTGCCTTGGGTTTGTTGACGGTGAAGTGAACGCAGTGGTGGTCGGTCCATGGTGGTTGCGTTGTGTGGCTGAAGTGAACGCTGTTACCTGCCGCGAAGATGGGGTCGAGGGTGTGTCCTGCTCTGTGTGTCGGTGTGGTGACGAGTTGGTTGAGTCCGATGTTGGCGAGGTTGTCACGGAGGATGGTGTAGTTGGGGTCGCTGGGTTTGTCGAGGTGGAAGTTAAGGTCTCCAATGAGTATGTAGTTCATTGATGCGATGGCGTGGGGTGCGATGAAGTCGGTGATGGTGGTGGCGAAGGGTGTCCGGGGGCCAGGGGGTCTGTAGATGAGGGTTGCTCAGAGTGTGGTGTTAGGGCTGGTCTGGATCTGGAAGTGCAGGTGTTCGGCGGAGGGGAAGGTTACGCTGGAGGTGGTGAGGCGGAGGGTGCTCTTGTGGGCGACGGTGAGCCCCCTCCCAGGTGGTTGGGGCGGCCTTTCCTTTGGACCTTGTATCCGTCTGGGATGGCGGTGTTGATGTCGGGGCGGAGGCGGCGTTGGTCCAGGTCTCTGTGAAGAAGGCAATGTCGGGCGAGAGAGAGTCAAGTAGGTTCCAGATTTCCATGGCATGTTTGTGTACGGATCGCACGTTGAGGAGGATGCATCTGAGGGTGTCGCTGGTGCTGGCGTCGGCGGTGTTGGGGGCCGGGGTGGTGGTGAAGGTCCGGCGGCAGTGGAGGCAGGAGAACTGGCCGTGGGTTGTGTTCGGTGAGGCCTGTTGGCAGTCTCTGGGTCTTCCGGGGTTGAGTGCGAGGAGGGTGGTAGTGTCGTAGCGATGGGTGGTTGGAGATCCAGGGTTCCTGGCGCTGGCCGCGGTCGGGTAGCGGACAGGCACAGACGGGCTTGCCTTAGGCGCGCCTTCGGCGCAACCCACTTCAGTAGCCCTAACATGTCTCAGGTCTGCCATTGCAGAGCCTGTGTGTGTAATTTAAACTCCAATTTCGACCTGGCAAAATAATCCTGTTGCCAGGCACAAACCTTACCTTTTAATACATATAAGTCACCCCCAAGGCAGGCCCTGGACAGCCCTAAGGGCAGTGTGCAGTGTAATTAAAAAGTTGGACATCTACTTTTAAGTTTTACATGTCCTGGTAATGAAAAACTCTTAAATTAGTTTTCCGCTACTGCAAGGCCTATCTCTCCCATAGGAAAATATTGGAGCTGCCTTATAACCTTTTATAAGTGTAATTTGCAAATGGAAAGAGAAAACTGGTTCATGTTTGGTGTCTCTGAAATCCTAATTTAAAATCATAACTAATGGTGAAGTCGGATTTTAAATTACAATTCGGAAAATGCCACTTTTAGAAAGTTGTCTTCATCACAACGGAGACGGTATGATTAAATCTGCAATCTTTATTGAACTCTGCCAATACCAACTGCTCGCCACTCCAGGCTTTTCACAATGGTACGTACAGATCACATATTTACACAGTGTGTCAACTTCAACCCGTGATTGATCTGTACGTACCATTGTGAAAAGCCTGGAGTGGCGAGCAGTTGGTATTGGAAGAGTTCAATAAAGATTGCAGATTTAATCATACCGTCTCCGTTGTGATGAAGATAAACAGTGAATGGAAGTAATATTGGACAAAGAAAAGGCAATGGTTATTAGAGTTTACATTGGAATACCTGGATTAATGGAATATATCGGGGAATGATTCCCACTTTGCGCAGTGCGACAGTGTAGAGCACGAGAGGAGTGCTCTTTTGGAATACATTTGTATTGACTGTGGTTTGGGGCGATCCACGTACACTGATCGCACGCACTTACACATAAGTTTTTGCAGCATGGATTCATATGAAAGGGAAGGAGTGCATGCTCCATTATATTTTCTTACTTTTAGAAAGTTGGCATTTTCTTGCCTTAGCCATTTCGTGCCTGCCACTTGCCTCTTGTAACATGACTGGGTGTAGTTGGCAGCTGGGCTTTGTGTATTCCTTAAATTTGTTGTTCATTACTGCAAGCCTATCACTCCCATAGGATAACATTGGAGTTTCCTTATTACATTTCATAAGTGTACTTTCCAAATGGGAAGGGATGACCAGTTCATGTTTGGTGTCTCTGGAATCCTCATTTTAAAACCTAACTTATGGTGGAGGGGAATTTTAAAATACTATTCTGAAAAGGCCACTTTTAGAAAATTGGCATTTTCTTGCCTTAGCCATTTGGTGCCTGCAGCCTGTCTCTGATCACATGACTGGGTGTAGTTGGCAGCTGGGCCTTGTGTATTCCTCCTAGACAGCCACACACAATGGGAGATTTGGTGTGACTGGATGGGCCATCACTAGCAGGATGGGAGGGAGGAGATGGGCCCAGCCTCACTAGCACCTAAATAGGCTTTGTCCTGTCTTTACACAAAGAGCTTAACAGCCCTTAATTGTCACTTCAGCCAGCTTGGAGTCTGGGCAGGGGAGGCAGGGAATTCCATGCACTTCAAAGACACGGTCCATAAGTTTGTCCCATCTTCCAGAACCAGGGCACCAGTGTATAAAAGAAGGACCTCAGACACCACCATTTCAGTACACTTTTGAACCTGTGGATACTCTGCCAGGAAGAAGGACTGCTGTGCAGCTGAAAGGACTGCCACTCTGCTGGACTGCTACTCAGATGGAGCTGCTGCTTTGCTGAGCTTCCCTGCTGCTACTGCCTTCTTGCCTGGATAGAAAGAACAGGACCTGCAACCCATCTTGAACAAAGGACCCCAGAGTGACTTAAAGGGTTCGTCTGCTGGCCTCCTGATCTGAGCCTCAGGGACATAGAAGGCTCTCCAACAACTCCTGGACCCATCTTCAGTGAGTTCTCGACCCCCAAGTGGGACCCCACAGGTCCTGAACCCTTGTTTGGCTCAGCGGGCTCTTAATTTGGGCTCTTAATTCAAGCTTTTGGGCTCTTTGCGAATGGACCTGTTCACACTGGAAGTAAGCCACAAGCCCGTTTCTTTGCCCAGCAAGCATTGCTTGCTTGTGGAAGACAGCCAACGAGAAGTAGCAGGCTGCCCGTCCACGACACCCAGCCTGCTCCTCGCACCACGCCGACCACCACCAGCGACGCACTCCTTGCTTCCGGCAGCTTTGTTCAACATGAACGAATGGGAATCTTGGCACAAAACCTGAGAAGGTAAACCTTCAGCGGGACTAATCTTGGACTGTAATCACGGTCGGCCTTAACTTTTCAGTTTGGCCCGGTCCAGCAGAACCAGATATCCCCGGTTGGCGGTTTATGCTTTTAGGCACTATTTTGCAGTTTAATCTTTTAAAAATTCATAACTCTGGTTCTACTGATTGAATTTTTGCTGTTTTGTCTCGTTTTATTTATAAAATTTAGCTCTATTGTTCTAACCTGGTGTGGGATCTTTTGAGTGGTGTTTTTACTGTTTTACTGTTTGAAGTGTTGCACAAATACTTTACACATTGCCTCTAAGTTAAGCCTGACTGCCCTGTGCCAAGCTAGCAGGTGGTGAACATGGGTTAATTTGGGGTTCACTTGTGCATTGCTCTGACTAAGATTGTGGTAGCTGCCTTACTAGGGCTTACACTGCGTCAACCAGTAACCCAATTTCTAACAAGTCCGACTTCGTGCACACCTGGCTAGGGATGGTCATGCTTGGCTGCACAGTGGCCTTTCTCTATGATAACATCAGCTCCAGGTCCCTGATACATTTCAACAATAGCTGCAGTACCACAAAGGCAGGTATGTGTACACCTCCATTGCATGGTAGATCTTAAGCACGTGCCATAGCATGGCCTCAAGGCTGGACAGCTGTTTTTAGGAAATTAAAGCTTTTATTGTTACCCAAGTGATGTTTTAAGTGAACTTTGTGCTATTGAATAAATCATGTTTTGCCAATAGCACCTTACATTGTGGGATTTGTAGTTTTACTTTTACCAGTCTAAGTATGTATGTCGAATTTCCAGCATTCAAAGATTGGCTGACTAAAACCCAGGACTGACAAGGTGTCATTTGGCTATTTGCTGGCCCTTAAATAGATTGCCCATCCAGCCCTCTCAGGACTTGGAGAGCTGATTTCTCAACAGCAATCCTCTTTATAATTTTGACCCTCAATCTCCCCAATATTGCAAAAGTCACAAGCATCTCCTAATTTCACAACATGTCCATGTAAAAATCATCATCATCTAATACTCGATTGCTATCATATGGTCACGTGTCTTATATGAACCAAAGCAGTGCTTTGCATTCTGTGAATGTTTGTTATTTTCTCCATCCTGTGCATAGTCAGAAAAGTCTCAGTGTGCTTCTCCACTATCCCTCACCCTTCCCCTCCAAAAATAAAACAAAAGCAAGTGTGGGCTGAAATGGTCACACGTGACATTCATTATAACGCTCACCCACTTAGTACTTTCGGTTGCAATGCATTGAGCTTATTGCAAAACATAGGATGTTTTACACATGAGGCCTTAATAATATGTTCCATTTTTGCACACCTTTTTTCAAGCATGACAGTGCTAACATTAAACAAGCATTGGCAATGCCAAAATGTGAAGCATTGCAAGTCAATAGCATGGGCATGGATATGCATTTATGTGGAAGCAAAGAACTATAGAACAATTTTGGTGTAGGATACAAGGTTAGGTGACAGTTGCACTGTCAGCCAGACCTAAAAATCCAAGTGGGTTAATGATTTCCCTCCTCCCATCTGAGCTGCTGCCAGAGAAAAACAATATAAGTTATCTAGTAAGTGAAGACATTTTAACAATATTCTAAGGTCATGTATGTGCTCCTGAAAGTTCAAACTCAAGCAGCTGGATAAATAAACAAAATGATCATCACTGTGTGGAGAGCGAGCACATTTTTGTGGAAGCACACAACTTCTTCCCACTCAGAACATGCACTCCAGGCTCCCAGCATGTGGGCAGAGCCAAAAGCCCCTCACCAGTTGATTCTCATATAATTGTCTGGCAACAGCGGTGCTGTCAAACTAGACCATAAAAAAAGCATGAGGGGCGCCAATAAAGTTAGTTGTAGTCAGTAGCGGCTGCTACTGGACAGGGGTGGTCAGCAGGGAGGGTGGGGGAGAGGTGAGGAGTATTAAAAAGACAAAAAAAAACACTTACCTGGGTACGGCCGGCAGCTGCCTCTCCTCTGTCCTCTTCATCTTCTCCTGATTGGAGTCCCGGCAGCAGGAATCACCCGGGCTCCCCATAGCCAATCACAACGCTGCAATGCAGCTTTGTGATTGGTCTGAGCGCTGTGGTTCGGCGCTCAGACGGGGAATAGGAGCCTGGGCATGTTGTCCACCCAGGCTGTACAATAAAGCCGGTAGAGAACATGCAAAGTGCGCATGACTGTTTGGCTGGCCCAAGATGGTCGGCCAAGCCGTCATGTGCACTTGGAAAGTGCGGCCACTCCTCCCCCTGAAGTTCTCTAGCGTCACAGAGCCCAGCCCTGTCCCACTTGCACAAAATTAACTGAGCCACTGCAGCAGGAAAAATAATATGGTACGCAGACATAATATCGAGTTGTAAATATCGATATGCTATAATATCGATGTTTAAATTTCGATATGACAGAATATCGACCTGCAAGAATATCGACTACAAGAATATCGACATGCAGGTAAGAAATATCGTTTTACTTAATATCGAAGTTAGTAATATCGTAAGTCAAAATATCGTTGGTAATAATATCGAAAAAAAATTAGTGTTTTTTATGTTAGTATATGTGTTACAAGTATGGGTCAATTTTTTAATGTGTGTTTGAATTTTTTATAAGTAATTAATTTTATGTTAAATTTGTTTTTGCGTATTTACGTTCCGTAGCGGGTTGTGGGTTTATAGGGGAATAGGGTGGGAAGTAATTTAATTATAATATATTAATTAATAATTTTTTTAAGGTATTAATTTTTAAAATAAATAAATATTGCGTTTTAGTTCCGTAGCGGGTTGTGGGTTTATAGGGGAATAGGGTGGTAAGTAATTTAATTGAAATTAATTAATTAATTAATATTAATGTATTTAATAATTTATAATGTTAATTGAGTTAATTAATTGGTTATTAATTACATTTTAATTGATTATTAATTAATAATAATTATTAGGTAAATATGGTAAATGTGTAATTCTTTTAGGTGTGGGTTGTGGTTTTATAGGGGAGTAGGGTGGGAAGTAATTTAATTATAATTAATTAATTAATAATTTCATTAATTAATGTGTATGTAATTATTATTTTATATTGTTAATTGTGTTAATTTTTTAATTAATTAGTTATTCATTAGATATTAATTATTAATAATTAATTGGTAAATATGTTAATTGTGTAATTTTTTTAGGTGTGGGTTGTGGGTTGATAGGGGAGTAGTGTGGGAAGTAATTTAATTGTAATACATTTTTTAATATTTTTATATATAATATTTATTTAAAGTTACTTTAAAGTGTTGATTGTGTGATCTAATTTATTTTTGATGGTTTTTAATTTGCTTGTTTGTTATTAATTAATTAATTAATTAATTAATTGATATTTAATTATGTTAATTGTGTAATATTTTATAATGTTGGTGTTGTTGTTTATAGGGGAATATGGTGGGAGGTTAATTATTTTTGAGAAATTAATTATTTGTTAATTAATGGCAATTATTTTGCAGGAGTGGGATTACTAAATTATTCCCCTCCGCTATCCAACTCTTTCCCTACTGTTGCATTTGCTGGAGTGGGAATACTAAATTATTCCCACTCGCTATCCAACACTTTCACTACTGTTGCACTCGCTGGAGTGGGAATAGTAAATTTTACCCCCCCGCTATCCAACACTTTCCCTACTGTTGCATTCGCTGGAGTGGGAATAGTAATTTGTACACACCCGCTATCCAACACTTTCCCTACTGTTGCACTGACTGGAGTGGTAATAGTAATTTTTACCAACCCGCTATCCAACACTTTCCCTACTGTTGCATTTGCTGGAGTGGGAATATTAAATTATTCCCCTACGCTATCCAACATTTTCCCTACTGTTACACTTGGTGGAGTGGGAATAGATTCATGTGGCCAGTCCAAAAGTCAAAGTCCAGTGTAATATGCTGGAACACGGATGGGGTGCAGACCGGACGTACTTGGATATCGGTCTTACTGTGCAGGACTTATTATACCTGCAAACCCTCCAGAGTGTTCAAGTCTAATACACTGGTCCGGACTGACCGTATGAACTCCTATATTCGGCTTCTTTGAAATTACAGGTTTACTTATGCAAGAATCATTTTAACTGCAAGCCTTTCAGATTGTTCCAGCATATTACACTGGACTTTGACTTTTGGACTGGCCACATGAATCTCTTAATCCGGCCCATTGACACTACAGGTGCTTGAACTCAGGATCTTTTGGTTCTTATAGACACAACGGGGAGTTCCTATATTGTGTGCCACTACTGAATCCTTATTGGGGCCGTTTGGAGCTTCTGATTCTTACTCTTATTATCTTTGAGCCCTGACGAAGTTCCAATGGAACGAAACGCGTTGGCTGTGTTTGAATTTTAAATAAATTAAAAAAATAAAGGACATATTTGGAAAAATTTGAAGCTTCCCTTGACTTTGTTTCTGGTGCACCGTCCTTATCTTCACGATTTTGTCTGATCCTCAGTGGAGTGAAAGTGCAGCAAGCTCAGGACGGGTGTGCACAGACAAAGGACTTACCTTTTTACTTTGAAATCGAGGTGCTGAACCATGGTCAGCCGCATTGATCTTTTGTAACAATGTTTTTATTAATTATATTTATTTTTTAATTAGTTTTACATTATTTTTAAGACATTTAAAAAAAACGATATTTTATACAACGATATGTTAAACAACGATATTTTGGTTTCGATATTTTTGTACTTACCTTTGTAGAGATAGGATGTCGATATTCTGTCCATCGATATTCTGGACTCGATATTGTTGTAGGTCGATATTCGGTCCGTCGATATTATGTCAGTGATCCAAATAAAATGATAACGTTGCATTATTATAACTTTATTTTTCCTTTTTGAACTACTCAGAGAGCAGTAAGGCGATGCTCCTCCACCTTAGTGGGGGAGCCACCCCTGGTTGTAGTGGGCGCCACCAATGCTAAAGCTGACTCTTAGAATATATGGCAGATTCTATGCATTATGAGGAAGAAGAAATTTAGAGTCTGGTTAGTAAAAGGTAAGTTGTACTCTGCCATTCTTCAATGCAGCCCCAATTTGAAAGGAGTTCAATTTTAGGCATGCAGGAATAGTTCAGTTTTCATGTTTTTTTCTGTAACACATGTAGTTGGTCCTATCTGGCTTAGTTCAGAGCACCTTTGCACCAAGGTGTTTTGCAAAACTAAGGGCTCAATTCACAAAGATATTACTATGAGGAGAACTGACTTACTTTTGAATGCCCAAGACAAAGCACCTATTGTTTCTGCCTCTCTAATTGAGGGAAATAATCCCTGGACCTTTTCTCATTAACTTTTTTAAAGAAGGATTCTGCTTGTCTCAAGGTTTTGGAGGGATGCTTTCTAGCCAATATCTTTCTTGATGATCAGTGTATGGCCGGGAATAACCACCAAAGACTGCAAGATTACTCAATGGAAGCCTGAGGAATGTGCACATCTCTCACTGCTGCACATCATTCCTTTATGCTAGCATTACCTTATGTGTTAGATTTGAGTTTGTGAACATCACAGGAAGTGCCTGGATTTGCTTTCCTTCTTCCAGATTCATTACAGAGAAGCAGCACAAACAGTGCTTAATTTGAGCCGGGGCTTTCCGGTGCTCAGCACCAGCACTTAATTGGTGTCCGGTGCTTAGCACCAGCACCTAATTGTCAACACCATACTTAGAACAGTCCACCACATGGTGGCGCTGCTCATCTAATTTAGAGATGAGCAGAACAACGGTAGTTTAGGACTACAATATACATTAAAATTGCTAGTACCTGCCTCCCCAGCCATTCCTTTAGCTTTGGGGACCTGGAATAATCTGAACTGTTGCATTTACATGCAAGAGAGATTGTTAGTAGTTGTTTTGGCAGCGATGACAAGGGCGATGGGTGGTGCAAGCTGCAGTGGCCTCCTGGTCAGAGCCCTGGCACTTAATATTTTACAAATTAAGCACTGAGCACAAAACTGCGGAGCACATATTGCAGGCAATAAACTGCCCACAGGATAGCTGGCACAAATGAGCCTCCTAAACCAAAATGAAGCCTTCTCTTCCTCAAAGGTCATCTAACACTTTTACAAGGCTGCAAAAACATACGGTCTTCATGACCTATCAAACCATATGCATATAGACCTGGTTCACTGTTCTATGCTCCCAGCAGCTATGTTTTTCTCACAGCTTCACACAGTGGCGCAGAGCACAACTCTTAGTCTGGATCACATAAGGTGTTGTGTGTTCCTGCATTTGAGAAGATTTGCCTCTTGATTACCCGCAAAATCAAATTTATTAAAGTTAGGCTGCTGATCTTTTTTGTTATCTGTTGAAGAATTTATCAAGGCTCGAACCTGCACTAGGTTAAGGTGACATTTTTGTTCCAAAATTCCTTGTGACTTTTTAATATTTTAATTACTTTATATTTCTGGTTTAAGCTTAAAAACATTGAACAACACATGTGTATAATTCTTTTTACATCTAGGGGAGATCTAAGGGCCATATGCATGAAAGGGTTTTACCCATTCTGTGTCAATGGGAAAATGTGTTCATACATATGGCTCTAAATGATCAACAGGAAGAACCAGCAATGCAGCTTTGGCTCAGCAGGTATGAGCTGCTCCTCCAACCTGTGACCACTTAAATACAATTGACTTTTTTTCAGGACATCTTAACACCCAGCCTGTATACCCTGGTGTCAGGGGGCAGAAGGGGTAGGGATTGTGTCTAAATCAGACTGAAGCAACCGCATTATTGTTTCATCGCAGTTTAAAATATTTTGAACAATAAAAAGTGACTTACAGAACTAAAACAATGGTCCGAAAAGCATACAATGTACAAATCAGTGCAGCTGTGTTCAAGATAATGCTTTATCTTTGCAAAAATTATAGTTTGTCGTTGTGCACAAAAATGCAATTTAAGGGAGAGAGGGTTGGTCAAAATGATAGACAGGTCCAAATTCCTATTTATTTCTTATATTGAAGCATGAATGAGAGTACGAATTTGGCATAAGATGAATCTTTCTGTACAGTCTTTCCAAATTCACCATATACAAGATCATATCAAATGCTGTTTTTAATTTTTGTCCGCTTTTTTACATCTAACTTCACAATAGAACTTTTAGCCATCAATAAGGCTCCAAGAAATAAGATCACAGATTCCCTTTTCTGGGGAAATATGTGTTTAAGCCAGTAGTGCATCCGTAGATTGCCAGTTCATCATTAAAATACTTGACCACACTGAAGCCTGGATAATCATTTGTATCTGTTGGCTGCTTTCCATTCAGACTATAGAGTGTTTAAGTCAGATCCATGTCATGTGTATTGGCATGGCTGATAATATGTAGCATCTCCAAAGCTAACATGATTCCCATCGGTTTTGAACCCACATTTGCTTCAGAGTCCAATGACGCCTGATTGATATTTTTTTACTGAACCCATTTCTTTTCTAAATTTCTCAAGGATTTTTTCATTTTCTTCGGAATGTTTTTCCAACCTTTAACTGAGTTTGGTATTTTTATATTCTTGTGCCAACTGTCTTGTATTTGTTTTTAATCTGGGCCCTGTGCCTTATTTGATGCATTGCAGATGAACGATATGACATTTTTTTGCACTATGCCTTTGGGAGTTTTACTTTGCGGACTTGGTTGAGAGCTGTGGAAAATGGCCAAACTCAAAGATTTATTCCTATATGAAGATTGCTTGCTATGTATATTTTAGCAAGCCTTAGCCTCTAGATCATTTTCACTATGCAAATATTGGAATGGTGTGTTCTTTCCAACTTTATAAATATTTTTGTGTTTAACACTGTCTGGATTAATTTACTTTGTCAAATTAAATATATATATATTTGTTTCTTCTGATCATCAGTTGGAAATTTTTTATAATAAAAGAGAGGGTTCCTGTGTTATTTTTCACATCCTCTTAGTTTTACTTTATTCACATATAGGAAATATCTTCATCCTTAATCAGGAAACATGTATTGTCTCTAAAAAAAATCCACCTGTTGTGTCACACACATACACACAAGAATAATGAATAAATGCTGTGTAACAGTTGGTGTTATTTTTTCCATGTTCTAGAGTGGAGTCATTTTATGAAAATGAGCATGCTAAAGAGCTAGATCTTGAGTATCCTACACAGCTGGTGTGGTGGAAGGATGGTTAATGGGGGATGGAGACCTTTATTCTGTTGCTGTCAAAACTGGACAATAGGTCATCTCAATTCGGCCATTAATTTTGCTGGCCAATGGAGGAGGAGCAATTATAGAAGCACCCGAAAGTGTCATGTCTGACCGATTTCCATCTTCAAACTTTGTTTTCATCTCTCTAAAACATTTCTTTAAAAGTTTCTTTAAGACCTCTTTGCACAAAAACCTCACTGACCGGCTGATTTATATATTGGTGGTAAATACCTTACCACTAATATAATGGTCCGGCGGCCAAATTTGTATGCAGGGAGACCGTAGTTTATCAAAAGCAAAGACTACTCCTTCTCCGCCGTGGCCAAACTTCTCCGACGGTCCAATGGAGGAAGGTCTTTGGAGGAATGGCTATATGCCTGTCCACCCAATTTAGATGGCTGGACATAAAGCTGATTTTTATTGCTCATTACAACCGGGAAAGACCTGCGGGTAAAGGATGGTAAAAAACTAAAAATGCAGCATTTACCATGGGAGATGACTCCCATGGCTAGGGGGGCATTCTTTTAATTTTCATAAAGAAAATCCCGCAGAATTCAGGTATCTGTAAGAACTAGTAGGTCAAAGTTGTAGTGTCTCACACCTGATCTACAGTTTTGGAGCATGCACAGTACAATTGACGGTTATGCTCTAAAGAGTGTCAAGGGATATGGTCAGAATAGGAATATTGTTCCTGTTGGCCAGTGTCTTCATTGAGTGGTCTAATGTAATGTAATCAAAGAGGTAGTTGGTGTTCTGTTTTGATTGGGGTTACCTACATGGGTGGGGGTTGTGGAGGCTGAGGTGACAAAGGGGGATGCAACATCATAGCCTGCAGGTAAGTTGCAGGTGCAATTCTTGAAGAGCACATGGCTACCCAGACACAGGTTTCCCAGCACTGACAGGAATCATAAGAAATGCAATGATGCACTAATTATGCAAATAAGTGGGTCTTTGCTTTCTAAAGCTGAGCAGGTTATCATTGGCCCTAAGATGAATCGGGAGGGAGTTGCAAAGCTTGGACACCTGGTAGACAAATGATTGCCCTCCACTTCTAGCCCTTTTAATTCTGCGGACGGTCAGAAGAAAATGGTTGTTTGATCTCAGGTCTTGTGCATTGCTATAAAGAACAATTAGATGGCTCAGGATAGGAGGACACTGTGCATGCTTTATCTTGTGTGCAATGCAAAGAGCTTTAAAATCAATTAGTTTACTTACTGGCAGCCAGCGGAGGCTGGCCAAGGCCGGGAATGCAAACTGACATTTTGGAAGGCACAACAAAACACGAGCTGTGGCATTTTGAATAGTCTGCAATCTCTTTAGGACATAGGCGAGGCTGCCTTAGTAAAACGAATTACTGTAATCCAGCCGTGAGAGTATGAGACCTTTCTACAACTGGTCTTCGGGTTTCCACAGGGAGCCATTTAAGCAATTGCCTCACAGCTCTTAACAGGCCAAAACATGTCTCTGCAACTTTCTTGGCCTGGGAGGCCATGGTGAGATCTTTATCCAAAAGAACTCCCAAGCTCTTGACTTCTGGTAAAGGAGATGGACAGTCCCCCTTGCATGAAGACCAAATAAGATGGTCCCAGAGGGATGGGATATTCCTGACCACCATGACCTTTGTCTTGTTGCTGTTTAATTTAAGGCAACTAGAGGCCATCCATTTGTTAACTTACTCAAGGCAGCTAGATAGATTCACTGTGGTTTGACTCATAATTGGTGCCAGGGATACGACAATCTGGGTGTAGTCTGCATAGGACACCATAGTGAAGCCAAATGAGCAGATAACATCAGCCAGGGACTGTACATATAAGTTAAAAAGAGTGGGGCTAAGGGAGGACCCCTGAGACACACCACACTTATGCTGATAGACCACCAACAGACATGAGCCTTCCCTGACCTGGAAGCTTCTGTGATCAAGGAATGAGGTCAGCCATTTTAATACTTTTCCAGTAATCCCTAACATCTTCCAGTCTGCGATGAAGGATGGAGTGAGAAACAGTATCGAAAGCTGCGCGCAAATCAAGGAGAATGAGTGCAGCTGACGCTTCTTGATCGAGATATTCTGACAGAGATAGGGTTGGAGTCTCCTTGGACCTGTAGACAACTTCCCCCCAGTCTTGAGCACCAGGCATGATCAGACATCAGATGAGGGAATAGAGAGTGTAAAAGAGCAGAGAACATTGAACTTTTGTTGGCATAGTATCATCTTGCAAGGAAAATGTAGAGTTGAGGAGATCCACTTTGTGTTCCTTTTCTATCCCGCCCCCCTCCTACTGGCTAGTTTTATTTCTTCCCCTATAACTATTTCGCCTGTTGGTGTGAATATGTTTAACTTGTAAACGTGGATGGTTGACAATTTAAAAGCATAAAGTATGTTACTTAAAAGTGGCGTAGGTGCACCTATGTGAGATGACAGGAAAGAAAGGCATTTTCTTCATTGTTTTGTATGCTTTGTGACAAGGCTTTTTATCAAAGGAAGTGCACTGCTTGGTTCCCGTTACAGACAATTCAAATGTTTGAACATAAAATTCCATATCAGATACACCCAGTTAATTTTCACATCACCTTTTGTTTTTGATTTCATCTTTATGAATTTCTATAGTTCACTGCTTTTTAGTTTTCATCGAGAAGTATTATCTCGGTCATATTGTTGGTAGGTGCAGAGTGGAAAAAAAAATCTTTACACGTTCTCACAAACTAGGGTCATATACAGCGCTACAGATTTTACAAGTTTATACAACTGGGCGTCTGCTCAAATTACAGAGACCTTATAGGTTTGCCCATTGAAATGTTCTACCAATCATAGATGCTAGGAACTGAGACAGCAGCAGTCATTATAACTCACATATCATCTTTAAGCATATATCTTCTTGAAATGCAATAATTTTGTCCCAACCATCAGCTTCTCGGTTTATAAAAATACACACAATTTGCTTTCAAATATTAGTTTTGTATATGAAACATAAACTCTCTCCTCCGAAACTGAAATGTATCATTCCATTAAAAAAAATACTTTTGCTGAATTACTTTTTCATTTTAGTGAATTCATGTTTAATGCCCAGATATCAGTGTGGGATTAATTCTGCTTTTAATTCTCATGCACCAACATTTCATGTCACTGATACTCACAATATTTATTCCATTTGATGTGTAAAAAAGCCAATAGATCTCGGCAATGACCGAGCTACTGGCCTTGTCAATGTGAATGTCTTTTAGCCATGTTATCTAGCAGCACATCTGCTGGTCAGCATGGCTGAAAGTCACAGAAAGTCCAGAATCAAATCTTGAGCTGACGCTGAGTCTCTTCGCCCCCCATGTTGAGTTTATTATCTTGCCCATCCTAACAGAAAAAAGCTCTATGACATGACCTGTGCTGGCCATATCATAGCGCTTTTTTCAGTGAATTTTAGCTATGCGGAACAGCAGATGTGCTGCTAGACAACGTGGCTAAAAGACATTCACATTGACAAGGCCAATAGCTCGGGCATTGCCGAGATCTATTGGCTTTGCCAATGCTTGATCGGTGTTGATGCGTTCTTGCTGAATGAATGTGGAAGTGATAGTGAGAAACAGGGTGAGGAGCTTTGAAGTAAAGCAAGGATGTGGCATAATGGCCAGAGCTGGCGACAGGGTAACTGGGGAACCAGGTTCGAATCTCAGTGTCGGCTGAACAATTTGTGGTTCTGGGCAAACCACTTACACTTCCCCCTGCCTCTGACAATGAATGTGTCATTGTGTAATGTAACTGGTGAGCACTGAAAGCGCTCCAATACCATTGGCTGGTGTTAGCACTAAGGCAAGATGGAGGATGGAACAAGCGCTCCAATACCAACGGATCATGCAAAAAAAGCAACAGCGACGGGGGAGACTGGTAGGGGGACGGGTCAAGCAGGGAAGCAGGGGGGCTGGGGAGATGGGCAAGCAACAATGTGAAAAAAAAACTTAATTGGAGTAGTATTAGTGACAAAAATGAATGTATTATTGTGTAAAGTAACTGGTGAGCACTTAATGCACTCCAATGTGCCATTGGCTTGTGTTCACGCTATGGCAAGACGGACAACGGAGCAAGCGCTCCAATACCGTCGGATCATGCAAAAAAAACACAAAAAAAAGGGCTGTTCATGTTTTAACAACTTTTTAAGAAATGCATTTGTTTACGTACACCTGCATGCATTTTATTGATATGTGTACAAGGGAGACGGCCTGAAAACACAAGCACTCCTATGGAGTGCTTGAAAACAAAGAAAAAAATAGCACTGTAAAACGGGAGCAGTGTAAGGAGACATGTACTTGGTTCATGCGCTATGGGAGGACCAAACACAAGAAGTGGATATGACGCCTGCATGCCATGACGAATGGCATTAAAGAAAATTAGAGCGAAGCTGAAGTTTACCAATGGTAGGACATGAGCGGCCTGTAAGCCCACAGATAGAACACAACACGTCTCTTCGAGACAGCGCATGCGCTGTCTAGTCGAGACCTAGTAAATGCAGTACTGATTTGTGGTACTGATTTCATTGAAATACAGCACCAAACAGTTTTTTAGCTATTACTAATAAAATAAACATTAGCATTTATGCTTGGCATAGCATTCACTTTTCATAAGGATTGCAACAGTGTCAATTTAAACCTTCCTCATTCTATAATGATTTGAAATCTATAACATCCGAAAAGAAGTTAAACAACACATTATGAGTTTTTAAGTTATGATAATTTATCAATAAGTCCAAGACTGACATCATTCAAAGGAGACAACAGATTGAAAAGGTTGTATGACGGAACCACACTTGATTACATCACATGCATTAACAACATGGTCTTTACGACCGCGTCTTTACCGCACATTCCTTTAAAACGAATTTCGTTGTAAAGGCATAATGCGTGGTAAAGATCACACCGTAGCCCCTCGCCCTAAAACCCGGCCCGAGCCCCAAAAAAGACCCAAACCTAGTGCCCCCGTCCTGAGCCTTAATACCGGCCCCAGCCCTAAAAACTGCCCCTTCCCCAAAGCCCTGAGCCCTAAAACACATCCCTAAAAACTTTACAGTATGATGAATATGATTTTAAAATGTAAGTTAAAGAAATTGGCTTTGCGCAAAAACTGTGTGATTGAGTGTCTTAACCTGTCATTGAATGCTTTAAGAGAAATCTTAGAATCCCAAAAACTGTGCAGCAGGCCAAATAGGGCAATTCAAGAGTCATTCTCTATTTTATCAAGACAGATAAGAATCCAATACAATATTAAGTAAGGTACGACTAATCAGAAAAAAACAGGCTAGAGTTGCTTGAAGTGATTAGGCATCTGATGAAATTCGACCTTTTTAAATTCCTAATTGCTTCCAATGGAGGGGATCACCTAGCACGCATCAATAGGTGCCTCAGATAGCCAAAAAGGACAGTCGTATTTCACTGCTGTTAGAGCTTTAGACACACATGCCACAAATGCTTTTTTTGGTGAATATCACCTTAGCAATTGTGGAAACTTGTTGCTTTCAGCATGGTGCTTTTTTTTAATTTGTTGCAAAAGTTGACTTGATGTTTTATAAACTTTTCAGTTATATAGCCTTTCGATCTATACATGACACATATTTTCCATTTATGCCATTTAACATACAGTCTCATATTACATGCGCTACTTATGCAGTAAAATGCGCTTTGGTATACGATACAATGTATTTAAAGTAAGGCAAATAATTGAATTGCCCTCATTTCTAAATCATAGCTTATGAGGTTCAAGCCAAGTTAAAGTACCCTATCCCCCACCCAACTTCCACTCTGTCTAAGAGTGTCCTCTATCTTACACCCCAAAAGTGGAAGGCTATATAATTAGTTGGCCAATTGTTTGTTTCTTAGGTGACAATTTTGGCGTTGTCAGGTTACCCTGGCATTGCATCAGCCAATGTCTAGGTTACCTAAAAATAATACCTGAGGTGAGATAATCGTCCAGAACTAATCAATTTAGGTGCCAGTGGGAAGTAGCGCCTCAGTGTAGCGAGCATGAGATGGTATTCGAGTATCTGTGAGAAAGTATCTAGGAGATACGGTTATAGAGTGGGGAATCAGGGTGGCCTTCATCATCTTTAACATATTCTTCCATAATCTATAAAAGATCATCCTAATGTGTCCATATTGGTTGCTTGCACAGTCCCATTTTTTCCTCCTTATAGAGAGTACTACTTTCTGCTTCTGCTCAATATTCTACCATTTGTTTCCACTTAGTAGACATAGGGGGTAACAGGGACTTCCATCTTATTATTATGGCACATTTGACCAGTATGAGTGCCAGACCGGTGGACATAGATATGACTATGGCTCTCTTGGGTCTAGGGTAGATTCATGGCACATACCAAGTAGGTAACCCTCAACTTGTTTTAATTTTGACTTAGCAGTCACAGTAAAATTATTGTCAGCACTTTCTCGCAAAAAGGGTGGAGAGAAACACACTGCTATATCATATGCAAAAAATCCACTGGTGAGTGCTGGCATTTAAGACATGCATCTGGGGCTCCTGCATATACGTGACTTAGTTTATAAGGAGTAAGGTATGCTCTGTGTAGGATGTTAAACTGGATGGATTTGAAACATGCTTTTTGGGAGATCTTCTGGGGATATACCAGGATCTTTTGCCATTCTTCATCATTAAAGGGGTGCTCTGATCTCTCCTCCGACCAATCCCTGAGTGGCCGTAGGGATGTCCCAGTATGGTCAAGTATGGCTCTATAAAACCATACAACTAACCTACGTCCATGTCTGATGGTGTGCAGTGTTTGTCTGACTCTGTGTGTAGGAGGCTCCACTTGGTTTGCTCTCCACATAAAATTGGAGTGCATGCACAATCTAACCATGGAGTAAGACCTGCCCCTCCTGGGACCCCTGGGTGTCAGTCAATACACTTAATTCCTGGAAACCCTCTTTCTCGTGGAGGTCTCCTAACATATAGATTTCAAACTTCTCCCATTATGCCAATTAACAGAGTTTGAGTGTAGGAGGCCTAACAAGGGGATAGTGGGTGCAGGGTTGTAGTTTGGTCCATAAGATTGGGGGGTGTGAGCTGCAGACTTTTCCAACAATCACGCTGGCATATAATATTAAATACATTATACGACAAGCACGGCATACAAGAAGAGCTGTAGTTAAAGTGTAAAGGAAGAGGAATGTGGATTGGTAGGGGTACTAAGTGAGAGAAAACAATATTTTGAAAAATAATCAAAATTTTTGAAGACTTTCAAATCCAAGAGAGGGAGAGAGTGTGTGTGCGTTTTTGACTGTTTGTATGTAAAAATTCCTGGGGAAAACTGTCAGACACCTCACAATACCCGACTAAAAGCCCCTGTACCCAATTATTTACCTGAAAATACATTTATTAGAGGGAAAGTAACACCCCAATACCCCCGCCGAAGCTACACCCCTGAGCGGGTGCATATGGTAATGCTGGATGGGTGTACTGAAAGCATTGTCTTAGACTAACTATTGCTGTCCTGATCAACAGAGGGACATCCTTGTTGGGTTTAGTGCCTGAATGTTGCAATTGGGTTCAGCCCATTCAGTATGCCCGAATTGTTTGCTTTTTGAATCACCTGGTTTTGGGCGTTTCACTGTGGGTGAGTCTCACTACGTGTCTCACCTACGATAATCATGGTTATTTATTTATTTATTTTTATTTAAGAAGTTTTATATAGCGCTGGCCTGACCCGAGGGTATCGGAGCGCTTTACATCAGATACAGTGCAGAGAATCACATAATACAATCATAGTGTAGGTCGTTGGCGGAGAGTTTCTGATTCGAAGCCTTGCGGACAAAGAGTCGAAGCTGTGAACGGTGTCTACTTCCGTGCTCCGACTGCTCCTAACGGTTCCCTAGGGAGCGGTCGAGGAACAGGACTTTGAGCTGACTTTTGAATTTTACAAAAGAGGGAATAGTTCTGATGTGAGGGGGAATAGAGTTCCAGATTTTGGGCGTGCTCCCAACGAAGGATCGGGACGCCGTTTTTTGTTTTCGAGTTTTCAGCGGAATGAGTAGAAGAGAGTTCGAGCTTCTGAGGTTCCTGGTCTGACCGGCTTTTTTGAGTTTGGCCGCCAAATATTCGGGTTTGCCGGTGTGCAAGGCTTTGTGTGTGAGGCAGGCATTTCTGAAGCTAGCCCGCATTTCGACTGGGAGCTACTTAAGTTCTCTGAGTGCGGGAGAAATGTGATAAAATTTCCTGATTCCGGTGACCATTCTGGCTGCCGCGTTAAGCATTGTTTTGAGGGGAGCAAGATGTGATTTTGCTATTCCTGAAAGGACTGCATTCCCATAGTCTAGTCTTGACAACACCAATGCTTGGGTGGCTTGTTTAAGATCATTGGGAGGGATGAAAGGTTTTATTTTGTTCAGTAGCTTTAGGTTAAGGAAGGCGCTCTTAGCTGAGTTCTTGATGTGTATGGTCATGTCCAGTTTCGGGTGTAGCGTGATACCTAGTGATTTGACAGAGTGGGCCAGGGTGAGGTTCCCGTTGAGTGCATCGATAGCTTTTAGCCAATCCGCAATTTGGGGGTTCACCTCTTTGTTCGAGATGAGGAGTATTTCGGTTTTGTCAGGGTTTAGTTTAAGGTGGTTACTTGACAGCCAGTGTTGGACATCTCTCAGTATGTCATTGAGTCATTGAATGTCCTTGATGGAGGAGGTTTCCAGGTAGATCTGAGTATCGTCAGCATAGAGATGGAAACGGATGTAGGCTTTTTTGAGTAGTTTGGTGAGGGGTTCCATGTAAATGTTGAAAAGTTGGGGAGAGAGCACTGAACCTTGAGGGACTCCCTTGCTGACTGGATGAAGGTCGGACGCAAAGTTTTTGATTTTGATTCTTTGGGTGCGGTTGTGTAGGAAGGAGGAGAACCATTGGAGGACCACCTCGCCAAGTCCGGCTCTTTCTTGGAGAGCCCTAATGAGAAGATTGTGGTCTACTGTGTCGAATGCTGCCGAAAGGTCTAGGAGAATGAGGAGGCAGCATTGGTCTGAGTCGAGTGATTTGTGGATATCGTCGATGATGTTGAGGATCGCGGTTTCAGTGCTGCAGCCTTTTCTGAAGCCAGACTGATGGGAGTCAAGGAGGTTGATGTTGTCCAAGTGTTGGGTTAGTTGTTGGAGTCCGCATCTTTCTAGGATTTTGGATAGAAGAGGGAGGTTAGAGACGGGTCTGAAGTTATTCAAATCCTTTATGTCAAGGTGCACCAGAGCGCGCACCAGAGCGGTGCTAGGGAGAGTTTCAGCTTTTTGGTCAGTTGGGGGGGAATAGGGTCTAGGACATGAGATGAGGGTTTAGAGGTGGAGATAAGGTTGACTATCTCAGCTTCCTGAATGGGGTGGAAGATTAGCCAGGATTTGGTAGGGGGTATGGGAGCGTTCTCATACGCCCCCGACAAGCTGCTATTTGTGGGGGGGGTGTTGTTGGTGTCCAGTGAGAGTTCGATCTTGGTGATCTTGTCATTAAGGAAGTTGGCGAAGTTGTCGCATAGTTCTTTGGACGCCTGAATTGAGGATGTAGCGGGCTTGGAGGTTTGTTGCCTGATGATGTTGTAGAGCTCCTTGGGTCTATTTTTTGCACTGTCCAGCGCGGAGCGAAAAAACTTGGATTTTTTGTTCATGATGTGATAGTTGTACTTCCTGCGAACTGTTCTGAGTTGTTCGCGGAGGATAATAGAAGGATTATTCCTCCAGCGTCTTTCTGTGACTCTTATTTGTCTCCTTTCGGAGTTGATGTCCGTGTTGAACCATGATCTGGATGGAATGGCTCGGCTTTTTTTTTATTTCAAGGGGGCTAGTTGGTCAAGCATGGCCACCATATTTGAATTGTAGAGCGAGTTAAGTTCGGTTGTGGTGAGGTGGTCGTTGGCGCTGGGGAGGAGCGAGCTTATCCTCTCTTCTAGGGCGACAAGGGGAATCGGGTGAGGTTTCTAGCCCATTTGGGGGGGTCTTGCATGGGTGGCTGGGAAAGCATTTTTTGGTTAATGTGGAATAAGATCATGTGATGGTCCGACCAGTCCACGAGGAGTATGTGGTCGATCATAATTACGTCTTGTTGAGCGATAATGGCGTCCAAGATTGCTCCTTTATTGTGCGTTTCCTCTGAGCAGTGTTGGGATAAGTTGTTGTCATGGAGAAGATTGGATAGCGTTTGAATTAACAGGTTATTAGCTTCATTCCAACGAAGGTGTAGGTCACCAAGAATTAGGTTGTTAGCGTCCCCGAGTGCGCAGTGAGCAATCAAGTCGGACAACTGTTCCCCGAATGCAGGGGTGTTGCCTGGTGGGTGATAGAGAAGGTGGCAGAGTATTGCTCCATTATCCTTAGTCTTGATATTGGCGGTAAGACATTCAAAAGTGTTGTACTTGCAAGAGTTCATTTCCATGATGGCGATGTTGTCCTTGTGTATGATAGCTACACCTCCCCCTCGTTGATCTTTTCTGTCTTTGTTAATAATCGTAAAACCTGGGGGCACAATCATATCTAAGCAAGGTGCGGAGTGCTCATTGAGCCAAGTCTCCGTGATGAACGCAATGTCTATGTCCTGCGAGAGGATGGCTTCTGCTAGTTCAGTTGCATGCATAGAGGCTGATCTGCAGTTAATGAGCATGCAGTTGGTGGAAAGCTCTTTTTTGCTGTGATTCTTTCCAGGGGGGGCCCTAGGTAAGGTGGTGAGGAAGGGCGGGGGTCTAGGGGGTTTCGTGAGGGGGTAGTCTCTTCTGAAACCCGTGATCACTTGGATCGTGCATTTTGGGGAGTCTGTAGGAGGGGAGTCGTATGTTGAGGCTAGATCGGCCGCTTCTTCGGGGGACATTGCGGCTTTGGTTCTTGTGGGTCTTAGTGTCAGGATCTCGGTGTCAGTATTTATGAGTCTCTGTAACCTGGGCGCGGGGGCTTTGGTTTCTATGGGTTTCTGTGATGGGATCTCAGTGTCCGTTCTTGAGGGTCTCTGTATCCGTATCACGGGGGTCGCTAAGGGCCCGGTAGGGCGCTTTGGATGATTGGAGCTGGTCAGAGTGGGCGCACTGGGAGGGGATTGCAGGGGCTTTCGGGCCTTGTCGAGGTTAATTAGGATTTCGTTCAGACCCCGGAATATCGTTTCTAGCTGGCTTTCTAGTGAAGCGAGACGCTGCGCCATGATATCGTGGGCGGGGGTGAGGGAATCATGGGTGGGGACGCCTCGTGAGGTGGAGGTTGTGACTAAGTTATGATGCCTATTGCTACTTGTGTAGGCCATGCTGCCTCTGTTTGGGACCCTGGGTAGGGGGTGTATTGGGTCATGTCGTGGTTTCGTCCTCCTGAAGTCTGCGGGAGTGCTAGTGTGGTTAGTGGCCAGTGTCGGCAGGGCAGGGGCATGGCGTTGATGTGGGTGGGTCAGGGGGGGCAGTTGAGTTTGGCGTTCCTCTGGGAGTTGGAGAACCCTATTTATGGGGCGAAGGAGTGGGAGGTGACTTGGGGGGGGGAGGGAGGTGGTGGCATTGGGCGTGGTAATGATTGTTTGCTTCCCCTGGTGGGACACGTTGTCCGGGGGTGCGTACTGGGTCAGGGCAGGTCGAAGCAAGTGCAGGTGAGCGATTTGCAGTGCGGGGAAGAGGGACTCAAAGGCCTCTAGGTTCTCATTGTTTGCCTGTATCAGGACTGTGCCGTTCGTGTAGATGGTCACAGACGTGTTCCCGCCCCTTGACGAGCGGTTAGGGAGCGAGGTCGTCAGTTTGCAGCTATGCGAAGTAGTCGTGGTTTTAGAGATGTAAAGTTGTGTTCTGAATGTGGCGTTCCAGTTGTCGGGTCTTTCAGTGTGGAAGATGAAATCCATCTTAATCTGCCCTTTGAAGGAGCAGTGGTATGTGTCCGAGAATAGTGTTTCTGGGTGCTGTTTAATCAGTTTATGTTTGAAGTTTCTTCTCGCTTTAAGGGAGAGGTTGGGGGGGAAGCTAATAGCGAAGGAGTTTGCGCCGTGGGGTTTCAAGTAGGTCGATATGGGGTTGTTGGAGGAAGTTGGCGTGCCCGGTGACATTGTTGGGTTTCTTTGAGGGGGGGACCGTGGATCTGATGGGGTGTCCTGAACGTTTGGTGTGTTTGGACGATTCAGCCTGGGGTGGGTGAGATTTGATTTCCAGGGCAGGGCCAAGTTTGGTCCTAAGAGGGGTCGAGTAATAGGAGGTATATTAATAATTAATTAATTAATGCTATTCGGGGCTGTGGATATGTTTTTCCGTTGCCGTGACAGTTGTGGCCATCTGGGGCGGGCTGATGATGGGTTCACAGGGTAGGCTTCCTGTCGTCGGTTCTCCATGGCACATTTGCGCTGTTTCTAGGTCCGGGCGCGTTCGTTGTAAAGCCGAGGGCGGCCATCTTGAGGTCAGGCATGGCGCTGGGGCATTAGTGGTTGAGGTCGGGTCTGCAGCCTAATGTTACGAAGTGCCCAGCGGGTCTCGAGCACTAGAGTATGAGAGGCCCGAGAAGGAGCCTGCTTCGTTAGGGCGGACCCAGGGTGTCACCCGCGCAGTTTAAACGGACCGGGAGATGTCCCCCTGCCGACCATCGCCAGGTCAGGCAAGTCTGGCTGCTGCGTGGTGGCAGGACTCCTCTTCACTGCGAACGCAAGGCCGTCGGATTACTGCTAGTTAATGGCCCTTGAAGAGGTTAGGTGCATTTGTTTTGAGGGAATAATCCTGTCTTTAGTGGCAGACGGATCTCCGTGGGACCGAGTCAGTGCCGGAATCGGCCATCTTGGGCCAGGCGTTGTCCCCCTGCCGACCATCACCGAGTCAGGCAAGTCCGGCTGCTGTGGGGTGGCAGGACTCCTCTTCACTGTGAACAGAAAGGCCATCGGATTGCTGATAATAAATGGCCCTTGAAGAGGTTAGGTGGATTAGCTTTGGGGGAATGATCCTGTCTTTAGTGGCAGCTGGATCTCCGTGGGACCGAGTCAGTGCCGGAATCGGCCATCTTGGGCCAGGCAGTCCCGATTAGCGAAGCAGAGCTCCGTACAGGTCTTGAGCGCAGATTTGCCTCCGTCCCAGGTCTCCTCTGGTCTGCTTGTGGAAGGAGGAGACCTCGGTCCGCATCGTCGGGTGCCCCAGTGCTCAGCGGGACCTAGCAGTTGGTGGGGGGGGAGCCGCGAGTTGACCAGGGGCGGCCATCTTAGGGTCAGCCAGTCGTAACATGGCAAATGGACTGCGCGTATTTATAGCAAGTGTCCTTTTAAGATAAGGCCCCTGCGATGCACCTAGGGTAAGGGCACTTGGATGGTTACACATGACCACGTGTGTCATGTGTGAGATCTGCGTGTGTGAGACTACTGGTCTAAGAAGCTATCTGTACGACTTATGGCTCATCCAGCATTGTCATATTTCTCTGGTTCAGTTCAGGATCAGAGCCAAGGCCTTTTGTCACCATGCTACACCAAGTTAGTTATATTACTCTCCAGCAGCAGGAACAAAGGCCACCCCACACAAATGGAGAAGCAAAAGGAGAAATTAACAGTGCTTCCCTCAGCTCCTGAGAAGGGAAGTGTAGGGATAAAAAAATCTTCACTCAGCTCAGGCCCACTGAACAAAGGAGGAAGTCCAGAGAACTGGAGCCAACACAGGAGGGGGCTCCTCTTTGAACTTTTGGTAGGAAAGGCCCTGGCAGTGATGTCAGCAAGGGGCGGAGCTGAGACCTCAGCAGCAGATCTGACCAGCGACTACTGGATGATGCCATATTGAACTGTCCCAGCATGCTGTGCAGGAGCATTGGGAGAGGGGTGGAGAGATGATATATCAACCCAGGATTGGCCAGGAGTGCATGACTGCTAGAACCTTCCATCCCCCCTTCAGTAAGTCTTGCACAATGCAGAGATGCTCTATTGGTTGGTGTTTTTGTGCTTCTGGCTGCTGGATCCTGGGACTGTGACAGCCATGAACAACTGGAAGGAGGAACCCTCTGATACCCAAAAAAGACTAGGACTCTGTCCCAGTTGACCCCAGGACCAGTGGGTCTCCTCAAGGGTCAGGGAGGCTGCCCCCCTTATACCTCCTGAGGACCAGTTCGGGGAAAGCCCTGGACTTCTGTGCCCAGAGACAAATGCTAGGAGGAAAGCTGGTTCAGGGAGTCAGTATAACCAGCTCCCTGTACATTACACCACTTTGGAGGACTACTAAAATGGCTCCTGGAGGCTAGACCGAGCTACCAAGAATAAAATGAGACCAAGATATTCCAGATCGACCCAACGGGGACGAGTTATGGCATTTTTAAGACTGGCAACCTTTGACCTTTTGAAGAAAAACGGAGCATAGGGCTCCTCCGTGTTTTTTTACTTTACCCTCTGGTTAGGCCAGGGCCCGTGGGTCGGCGCAAGGCTGATTAGATTTTTCCAGGGAGGTCCGTCCCAGACGCACATTTGGCCCAGGAAACCCATCCTCTGGCCTTATAACCTGTAAAGAGGCTAGGACCCCATCCCAAACCCTCAAAGCCAAGGAGACAGGAGGAGCACCATTGTTAGACCCCCATCAGTGATGGTGTGCTCGCCCCTGCTGGGGAGAGTGGGGTGGCTACCAGGAAAACAACATCCTGCCTGCATGGGGCAGGCAGGGGAGAACAGAGCTGCCACCTCCCATGGCAGCAGGAAGAGAGACTGCCACATCAGAGCCAGCGGGCAGCCAGGAATGGGCTCCCTGGGCTGCCCCAAACATTGGGAGCACACGGGGTGCCCTGGTGGAAAAAGGCACCCCAAAATAAACACACAAAAAACAAAACAAAGAGAAAAAGATCAGGCTCTCAGAACAATGGGAGACCGGCTTTTATAATATTCACTGCTTCCTCAGAGGAGCGCCCCATAATGCCTCAAGAGAGGCTCATATGCATGTTTGTTTACTTCTTGTTGTGGCCTCAGGAGGACAGAGCCACATCAAAGAACCTAAGAAGTGTTGAGGGGGCTGTGAGAGTTACAGCAGTCTACCAGAAGTCATTTTTAAAGGTATTCTCCCTATGTTTGCAGGCGAATAAATCCTTGACCTTCTAGGATTTTTCACATGACTTTTAAAGCAGTCCCAAAGCTGGAGCTTTTGCTCTACAGCTGGGAGTGCAGCATTCTCTAGGGCCTTATTTTTGGCTGCATTTAATGTAGCCTAAAGGTGTATGAGGAGGTTACATGGAGAGCACACTACCTGCTGAATCTATGGTTGTATTTTATGTGATCTGAAAATAGCACCATCCAGCAGCTGTTTTTATGATTGTATTCTATATGGTTTGAAAGTATACAAAAAGCTCACCGACACATGTTTTATTTATTTTAAAAATTATTTATTGACATAGTAATGTTGACAGTGAATATTGATCATGGGTAATACACTTTATTAACATTAATAAGTGCATTTACACATGATTATGATTATTGATTGTATTTACATACAAAATGATGGTATTTTTAACATGTGGTTTGTTGATCTTGTCCCTTTGACCAAGCCAATTGACTTACCTTACATGTTTGTATGACCCTCCAGGGGGTCAAATGTGATTAAGCAATGCCATCTATTGTATTTTCCATCTGCCTAATGTATATATTTGTAAATTAATGCATAGTATTTAGTAGTGTGTGTGTGTAATAAATTTACTTTTCCTTTTTCTAAAAAAAAAAAAAAATGACTGGACAATCATTTATTGAGTGTTACTATTGCGTGCCAGTGAATGATGATTACTAGCCCCCTCCACCTTCCCTAAGTAGGCCTTGGACTGCTCTGTTTCGCTACCCTGAGAGTCAAACAATACAACGGGGTGCTTGCTTCCCAGTAAGGGAAAATTGTGGACATATTACTAGCGCAGGCCTCACATCCTGCTCAACTATTAAACCAATTTCCTACACTAAATATCAAAGTTGATATATTTCCCTGTCTGGAGCTGGTCTACGCACATATCCATTTCCTTAGATAATGGCCCACTAGCAAGTAAGCTGGCTACTGTAGCTGCGCAACAATGTCGTAGCCCCAGAAATCTGGGGCAAAGGTATAGGCCTATTCTGTGGCTAAACAGCATGAAAAGCAGAATGATGATATGCCCCAAGGTTTTCAAAATCTGTAACAGGCGTGCAGCCAAACTTCTTTATCAAACCATAGACCACCCTCTTCCTTTTGCCAACAAAAGTGTAGAAAGGCTGCAAATCAACTATATGTGTGTATGGCCTTTGAGTAATAGACCAGAGCTACTTTTGCATAAAACTTGAAGACAAGTTCCACTTTCTTTACAGTAATTTTAATTTCCAATAACCTGTTTGCCTTATTGTTCTTTCATAGTTTGTGAAAGCGCCTCAGTTTTAGATTGTGCTGCAAAGCCATAACAATTGCCAGTTTGTGCTATGTAAGAGCCAAATAACAAACAAATAACAATCCTGAGTCGCAACAACTGAAACAACTGAACACAAGACCAACATTTTTATGGTTTGTAAAAGGAAAGGGTTGGGTTACTGTGTCCCCAGTGACAGGGAGTCAAATGTCTCCTTTGGTCATGGGTGACATAACATGTGTATTCATAAAGCATACGTTCTTCCTTTGGGGCATCTTGGTACTGAATAATAGATGTTTCTTGTTATCCAAAGGGTACTAATTTTATCGACCTTGGAAGGATAAAAAGCCTTAATGGACCCCCTGTGAGTTGAACTTGTGATAATGAGATTAACACAGATCAATGGTGTGGATTCATGAGTCCGCTGATCCACAAGACCAGAAAAGATACAGGTCTCTGTTTTATGTCTAATGTCTCAAGTGGTGATCTTATTTGATTCACCATTTTATTTTATTATAACCTTAGAGCTCGCCATAGCGGGCTCTACTGGCCATTAAAGGCCCGCTCCAGAGCTAAAGGCCAGAGCCGAAGGCAAGTGCCTTTAACAAGGAAGCAAGCCTTTAATGGCCAGTAGTGCCCGCTACGGAGGGCTCTAAGGCTATTAGAACATTCAGCCCAGAGAGGGCAGAATGTTATAATTTGTAAAACAAAGGCCTCAGCAGCAACTGTGAACAAAAACAATATTGGAATGTTGCTCTGTGGGCTTCTACTGGCCCGTTGAAGCCGGGAGCACTCCATTGTATTCAATGGAGTGCTCCACATTCCAATGATCTAATATTGCTTTTGATAAAGACAAACTGTTAGACCTGGCTTTTTCAGCGGGTGTATCCCCAGACTTTTTGCTTTTTGACCTCCTGTTTTTGACCCTTTTTTGGTTGGTTTTATGACTCCAGGCACTTTACCACTGCTGATCAGTGCTAAAGTGCATATGCTCTCTGTGAAAATTGTTAATATGGATTGGTGTTTCCATGACTGGCTTGTTTGACTTACTACCAAGTCCCTAGTACAGTGCTCTGTGTGTGCCCAGGGCATGTAAGTCAAATGCTACTAGTGGGCCTGCAGCACTATTTGTGCCACCCACACAAGCTGCCTTGCAAAAGGTTCTCAGACCTGCCACTGCAGTGCCTGTCCGCAGTTTGGTATTGCCATGTCGACCTGGCAAGTGCACCCACTTGTCAGGTCCTAATCTTCCCTTTTCTTACATGTGAATCACCCCTAAGGTAGGCCCAAGGTCCCCCTGTGGGCAGGGTGCAGTGTATGTGAAAGGTAGGACATGTCCTGATGTGGGTAACATGTCCTGACAATGAACTACAGTGAATTTCGTTTTTCACTATTGAAAGGCTATCTGTCCCATAGGATAGAATTGGAGTTTATTTATAACATCTTATAACTTTCCATTGGGACAAGATAGAAAGATGGAGTTTAGTATGCCTGAACTCAGAATATAAAAATGCATCTTTCAGTAAAGATGATTTTTATATTGTGTGTTTGAAAATACCACTTTTAGAAAGTAGGTATTTTCTTGCTTAGCCATCCTGTGTGCCTCTGCTGGTTTGTGGATTGACTGTCTGGCTTTGGAGTGACAGGGGCTGGGGATGTGCATTTACTGTAGACAGCCACTGGGGGGTTGAGGTGTGTCCTGCCTCTGCTGGATGAGTCAGGGCTGGGCTGAATAGACCTGAGCTGCATTTAGAGTAGGGGGAGGAGATTTCCTTTCACCTGAATGGGCCTGGTCTGTCTTACACAATGCTGTCTCCACCTCTTGCCAGGAAGCTGGACCAGAGAGGACAGAACTGGTTTTGACTAAACACAGAGCCTCTCTGCTACCAGAGAACAAAGGAAAATGCTGTATAAATATTGGGGCCCAGACCCCAGAATTTTAGAGTTCTTCTCGACTCAAGAGGAACCTCTGCAAGAAGAAGAGCTGAGAAAGCTGAAGGAGAAGTACTGCCCATTTACTGTGTACCGTCTGGGGTTGGCCTGCAGTGGCTCTTTCTGCCAAGGAGAGGATAAAGCCTTTGCTGTGTGCTGTGTATCCTGCTTGAAGACGATCTCCAAGGGCTTGAAGTAGCACTTGCCTCCTGTTCTGAAGTCTAAGGGACACAAAGACTTCACCACCAGCTCCTCTGAACTTCCTTGCTGGGAGTTCTGACCTGACAAGTGGTGCCTGTTGCTGTGTTGGGCCTCTGGAGGTTGTTCCTGCTGTTGGGAGCTGGAAAAGAGATGCAACGAGGAGCAGCGTTAACCATCCGCACCCAATTCCGATGTAGGCCCTGCTGTGCGGCTGCAAGAACCAACACATAGTGGGACCGCGGCTGGAGAGACCAACGCAGCGCTGTTGTCACCGCCGCCACATCGAGAACCGGCGAATCTCCAATCCCCACGCATTGCACTGGGGCGCCAACTCTACAAGGACACCGGGGCTGCAGTAAGAAACCGACGCATCACCTCCCCGCACAGTAAGAAACCGACGCATCACCTCCCCTTCAGTAAGGAACCGATGCATCACCTCCCCTGCGTGGCAGTAAGGAACCAACGCATCACCTCCCCTGGAGTAAGGAACTGACACATCACCTTCCCTGGGCATAAGGAAACGACGAATCACCTTCTCTACGACTGTTTTTGTTTATGATTGTGATGCATCCAAGGTACTTTGTGTTGAAAGTGACGCATCTATAGTTTGCTATGGACAGAACTGTTTTTACCTTCTAAGGATTACCTTTTGATTAATGTATTGTGGATTTTTTGTCGTTTGGTCTTGTTTGGTTTAGATAAAGATTACTTATTTTTCTAAACTGGTGTGGTGTTCATTTGTAGTGTTTTCACTATATTGCTGTATGTGTGCACAAATGCTTTACACACTGCCTCTGCGATAAGCCTGTCTGCTTGTGCCAAGCTACCAAGGGGGTGAGCAGGGGTTATTTTAGAAGTGTATCCTCCTTACTCTGACTAGGAAGAAGGGTCCTTACTTGGACAAAGGTGTAAACCATTGCCAACTAGAGACCCCCATTTCTAACACAAACCTACAAAACATAATTTCGTCTTGCAAATGATAAATCGAAATAAATAATGACATTCCAGTACATTTAATTGTTTTTTTAATTATTTAATCACCGTTTTACAGTGTATCTGACAGAACAGACTTGGTGAAATAGAGGCATCTATGGAGCTGGTACAGTTCGCAGCACATTGAAAACTACTGGCACTATTATCCCGCCCAGGAGATGGAGGGCGGGAAAGGAAAAAGAACGTGGGAATCACGCTGGTCTACTGTCGTGAGAGCGGGCGTGCTGTGTAGCCCCAGGTGTCCAGGGGGCGGACACAGAAAGAATGCAGTCAACATGTGTATCAGCACCAATGAGTGTGGCAGTAACAGCTGGAGCCCTCACTAGCAGAACACAAGGCAGCCAGCCACTCAGGGCTGCGGGACTGCTGTTGCTGGCAGTAGGCAAAACATTACGGTCAGTCTGTCACGCATTTTAAAAAAAGTCTGGGGCACATAGTTTACTGAGACAGACCCGACTTCTCATGTGTGTTAGTCTCGGAGTCACAAGCAGGTCATGTAATCTGATAATGAAATCATGTATTTTTTTTTCTTTTGACCTTTCCAGTAAGGTAACAGAAATCCCACAACTTTCTACTTATCATTTTTAGTTCCCAAGCGAATCAAATAAATGCAAAATCCGGGTTCCGACGCAGAAATTAAATATGAAAGCTCTTTGTCAATATAATTCATGCATTCCACCATAATTCATTACATCTGTTTAGCTTTGTACATATTCGGAGAAGCACACAGCCATTTGGTTCAACATTAAATGGCTTGAATTGGAACACAGTATAATGCACAGTGCCATAATTAATCATAAAGGTCAGAAAATAAGTCGCCATTTCTACTAAACTTGCCAGTCCAGTTAAATCACTGTTACTATATAAAAATGTATGATTATCACATTTGTTCTATCACTGGAAATTAGAGAACTATAAATAAGCCCTACCCGAGCAGGAAAAACACACAGAAACACTTTGTATCAACTCTTCGTTTCAGAAGTCCAACCTAAATAAAAAAGAAAAACAGAAACAAACACAAAATACCACATAAAATACATTAACTAAAAAGCGAAAAAAATGATGGCCTTGTTTAGCGGGAGGACGTGGGCATCTCTTACCATGCTGTTTTTCAAACAAGGATTCTGGCCCATTTGGCCAGGAATCAAAAATCGACAGCTATATGGCGTACCTATAGCATTTTAAAGGCATATGTCAAAGAGCACATTTGACCTCCATGTATGGATTTTTTATTATGAAATTAACGTAGAGCGTTCACACATCTCACCTCATAAACAACATCACATGGTGCAGGTGACTGGTGCTTGATTTCGGAGGTCTTCACACAGCCACTCGGTGAAGAGACATTCTCAATAGATGAACAGACGTGAGTCGGAAAGCCTTACATGGTGATGGTTTCCAGCTGCATGTGGTGGCTCCAGTCTACACTGTCTTGTTCCATTGAGTGTTCTGCAAAGTTACCACGGTGGTCAGCTTGTTTCTGCTGGTGGGGAGGGTAGGCAGGGCTGCCCAGTAAGTGCAAGTGTTCCAACTCCCCCACCTCCCACTTCAGGGCCCAGCTCTCTCAAAATTCCAGCCCACTTGTAACATTAGAGAGAAATTAATCTAAGAAAGGCAGGTCCAGGGAGCACAAGAAAATACATTTTTCTTACCTTCTTGACGAATTAGTCAGATTGAGGCTGGTCAGAGTAGCAGGGTTCCACTAGGGAGTACTCCTCGTACTGTAGAGGGCTACTTACACAGGGAATTAAAGACTCACTGGGTCTGCCTCACTCTTTCCTGTCATATCATGTGAGCTGGAGCCCAGTTATGTGGAAAGATGAATGTCTCTCCATGTTCTGCCGCACCACTGGTAGAAAGTGTTGAGGGAACTTGCTTCTGCAGAACTGCCAACACAAACAGGGCCACTGTGTGCCACACGGTTTCAACACTCACTACACTATCATCCGGTGAAGAACCAATATCTCACAGTGAGCACTAAGTGAGCTGGAAACCCCTACTTAGACTGGGTTTCCAGCTCGTGTGTGGAGGCTCTGTACACTGCGAATATATGTTATGGATTTGGCACGGCACGGAGCCTCCACAATTTTGCCTTCAGAAACACTTATGCTTGTGCTTTTGGACAGGTAAAGCAGTAGCTGCTAAAGCACAAAGCTCCATCCCCTCACAACCTGCCTCCCTCCAATGTTCCGTTATGGTGCACAGGTGTTACAGTTTGAAAGCCGTGCCACCTCTCCAGGCCCCACCACACATTACTTGCAGAAAAAAGTTAGCAGGTCTTCTTTTATTCTGTAACCTTAAGGTACCTTAAGGTTAAAATTAGGAAAACGACAGATGGAGCTGTTATGTCTTTACAACAGGGATAAAAGACATTTAATATCCCCAGAGAGATGATGAGGCTCAACATAGATTGTGGGCAATTTGCGCTGAGATATGAAATGACCACTGCAAGTTGCTGGCTCTGCACTGGGTTTTAGTCAATTGTAAGAAAATTGAGTTACTGGCTGATTGAGGTGTACAGCCTGGTGAAGCAGCAACCATAATCCTTGTCAGGATAAATCAAAAGAAAACCCAAAATTAACCTGTGCTCGACCCCTTGGTAGATTGGCACAGAGCAGTCAGGCTTAACTTGAAGGCAATGTGTAAAGCAGGGTTCTCCAAAGTCGGTCCTGGAGGGCCGGATCCAAGCAAGATTTTTAGCATATCCTCATTTAGATAAATGAAGTTATCTAAAAAATCTGGCATGGATCCGGTCCTCCAGGACCGACTTTGGAGAACCCTGCTGTAAAGTATTTGTGCAACACTTCAAACAGTAACATAGTGAAAACACACCACAAAAGGAGCGCACAACTGTGTTAGAAAATTATAGCAAAATCTAATAAATAAAACAAGACCACAACAACAAAAATCCAATTAGTAGAACCAGAGATATTGAATTTTAAAGTTTTTTCAGAAAATAGTGCCAAAAGGTGGAAATCTGGTTGCGCCGGACCAGGACAATTTCACAGGTTCAGGATGACCTCGTTGGAACATGGGCCGGCTACAGGGACCCAGTTAGGCCTGCTGAACAGTGTACCTTAAATCCTGGTTTGCAGAGCGTTGCGTGGAACTGAAGAAGCATTGAGCAGCCGAAGTGATGCATCAGTTCCGAGATGTGGCGAGGCTCCAGTGCAAGGTCCTGTTCTGTCGATGTCGAGGATCCCATTGACGGGGCTTGCAATGCAAAGTCCAGCGGCAAGGATGCGGCGCGCAGTCGGTGTTATGTGTCGATTCCGAAGAGCTGCGAGGCTGAGATGTGGAGTCCGTCATCAAGGCTGTCAATGAGAGATGTGAGGGCCTGCGCCGAGGATGCATCATGCAGTGGGAGTTCCAAAGGTGATGCTAGCTTTGGCGGCGATGCAAGTCTTTGCGACGGGTCCAATACACACAGCAGCACATATGCATTGGTTTTGATCTGGGTTGCGCCACACAGCAGAGGAGATGCGTCAGTTCCGCTGGATCCACAGAGGCAGGCGAAGCACCTTAAGCCCACTTCCAAGGGTCCAGTACTGGGGTGGCACCACTTGGCAGGGTAGACTCACAGATGGCAGAGTCCAGGAGCAGATGCAAGGTTGTTGGAAGCCTGTTATGAGGCATCA
Organism: Calotriton arnoldi; assembly: GCA_963921515.1. NCBI lineage: Eukaryota > Metazoa > Chordata > Amphibia > Caudata > Salamandridae > Calotriton > Calotriton arnoldi. The sequence goes on from CAWUFW010002089.1 coordinate 1,657,140, forward strand.
GATCAGGAGGCCAGCCAACTAGCCCTTGAAGTCACTCTAGGATCAGGGTTCAAGAGATGCAGGTCCAGTCCTTCTCACCCAGGCAGGAGGGCAGCAGGCAGCAGGTCACAACAGCAAAGCGAGAGTCCGGCAGAGTGGCAGTCCTACAGCAGCACAGCAGTCCTTCTTTCTACCAGAGTATTCACAGGTCTAGAAGTGTACTGAAGAGTTGGTGTCTGAGGTCCCCTTTTTATACACTGGTGCCCTGGTTCTGAAAGGTGGGAGAAGCTTCTAGAACAGTGATACTCAAAGTACGGCCTGGGTGCCACTTGCGGCCCTCTTGACGTTTACATGTTGCCCCCCTGGTGAACAGCAGCATGAGCTGCTGTTTAGTTGCTAACTAATATTCAGAAGACCTCCTTACACAATCCTGACCCACCCAGACTCCCTATCGCCACCCTGCTGGCTACAGGGCGGCCCTCGGTCACACCACAGACCGAACTTTGTGGCCCTTTGGCAAATGTTTGTGAGTACCCATGTTCTAGACAGTGTCTTTGAAGTGCATGGAATTCTTTACCCTTCCTGTCCTGGCTCCAATCTGGCTGAACTGAAAATTCAGGGTCGCTAAGCCCTTTGTGTGGAGACAGGACACAGCTTATTCAGGTGTAAGTGAGGCTGGGCCCAGCTCCTCCCTCCCATTCTTCCAGTGACGTCCCATCCAGTCACACTTAAGGTCCCATTGTGTGTGGCTGTCTAGGATGAATACACAAAGCCCAACTGCCAACTACACCCAGTCATGTGATCAGAGACAGGCTGCAGGCACCAAATGGATAAGGCAAGAGAGTGCCAATTTTCTAAAAGTGGCCTTTTCAGAATAGTATTTTGAAATTTTACTCCACCATAAGTCTGGATTTTAAATTAGGATTCCAGAGACATCAAACAGGAACTGGTTATCCCTTCCCATTTGGAAAGTACACTTATAAAATGTAATAAGGAAACTCCAATTTTATCCTATAAGAGAGATAGGCTTGCAGTAGTGAAAAACACATTTTAAGAGTTTTTCACTACCAGGACATGTAAAGCTTAAAAGCACATGGCCTACTTTTTAAATACATTGCACCCTGCCCTCTGTGCTGTCTAGGGTCTACCCTAGGGGTGCCTGATATGTATTAAAAAAAGAAGGTTTGGGCCTGTCAAAGGGTTTATTTTGCCAGGTCAAAATGGCAGTTTAAACTGCACATACAGGCTCTGCAATGGCTGGCCTGAGACATGCATGTTTAAAGGGATACTTAAGTGGGTGGCGCAATCAGTGCTGCAGGCCCACTAGTAGCATTTAATTTACAGGCCCTGGGTACATGTAGTACCACTTAAAAGCAAATTAAATATGCCAATTGGGTATAAGCCAATATTACCATCTTTAGAGGAGAGAGCGCAAGCACTTTAACACTTAGGGGTCGATTCCGATTCGGGCCGGAAAAAGCACCGACCGACTCGGAGCCGGAAAAATTACCGACCGACACGTACCAGTGGCGCCCGACACGCCAAGTACGATGCAAGCCGCGATAAATCCGACCGACACGTAAGGAAACCAAGCCGACCGACCGAGCCGCACGGAAAATAGCAATCCGGCCGGAAAAACACGCGAATCCAACCGACCGACACGCACCCGGAACAAATCCGACCGAATCGTACCCGCCAACTCCAAACCGCAAAGTACGATGCAAGGCGCGAAAAACACGACCGAGTCGGACGGAGGACAAGCCGTACGACCGACACGCATACAAAACCGAGCCGAAGCAACACAATACACCGCGACCGACGCGTACGCAGCATAGAAAACTGCACAAACACAGCGTGAACGAAACGGAAAACACCGTACGAGACCAATGCAGGGTCCGACTCGGTCACAAGAACGTTTCCAACATACACAAACAGCACAAAGGAAAAATCACCCAAAAAAAAGGCCAAACAAGCAATTACCAAGCCAATAAATACTGGGGGGGTGGGGACAGAGAACAAAGACACACCCACAACTCCACCTATATAAAGGACACAAATCACTACCATGAGCCTTTGCAAATGCCATTCCACTGCCAGCACCCAAGAGAAAGCAACCACACACCCACAGCTCATCCCTCACACAAGCCACACACCAGCAGCACACCAACAAATACCTACCTCACATACACCCAGCAAAACACACACTCACACACCCTCACCTGCACACCAACACACACATCACTCACCATCACCACCCATCACCATGCCCCCCAAGAAGAATCACAAGTTCCTAGATTGTGAATTGGAAGTCCTGGTAGACGAGATCCTCAGGGTAGAGCCACAGCTGTTTGGCACATTGGTCCAACAGACCCCCATGTCGCAGAAAACCAAGATGTGGGAGAGGATCATCAACAGGGTGAACACCCAATCACCATGTCGGCGCACAAAGACCGACATCCAGAACAGGTGGTATGACGTGCGCAGGAGGGTACGGAAGCTGCTGAAGCAAGACTACATCAACAGCCAACACACCGGCAGTGGCCCTCCTGCCAAGCCAATATACCTCAGGCCCTGGGAGGAGAAGGTGCGGGCCATCCTACCGCCAGTGAGCATATATGGACTAGAGGACATCCCAGAGCCTGGTGAGTACACAACAAATGTACACAATATACTGCCACAAAACACACACACATCACTGTCAAGGGGAGAGTCAAACCATGCACTCATAGCAATCACACAGCAACCAGAACAGAATCATCCCAAAATGTGTATGTCAGTCAGAGAAACACAACACATGCCATCAAAAACTCACATCCAACTGTGCCAACACATGTACAAACACAACCACAACTACAGCTAGGCAGTGGCACAAATAGAACTAACAAACACATCCACACATGTAGCCACCACAACAACACCAACACACAGTGAAGACCACTCAAAGGAAGGAATTCTGTGTATGCTGGCCAAGTCAGTGTAGCCAATAGCATCATGGGAGTTGCAGTCACACATATTGCCCGCCCCAAAACTGTCCCATCAACACCACCATGAACCATGCGCACATCACAGGGAGTGGAGAAGGACTCACAAGATGGCTGACACTGGCTACTGCTGTGGGGAGCACAAGGCCCTGCTGCCAACTGTGCACCAACAAACAGCAGGACACCACTGACTGACATCCTGAGAGACAACTTACACTCCCTGCAATGCAAGCACGTTCCATGGTGGGATATCTGGCTGGCTGGGTGGGAAGGGGGACTTGCAGCACTGACTATAGTCACCAGCACCTCCCCTCACACCCTCCCCAACACAAACTCCACAGTACCCACCTGGTAGAATGCAATGCCCTCCATCCTAACACAAGATCCCACAAAGCACCACCACCCTGGGTTATGTTGTGTGAAGCACAGGGACACTCTTGGGACTCTTAGCCAAACAACTGCCAGGACAACACTCCCAGCCAGCCTGTCAGCACAGCCAGCCCACCCCACAGGGAAGCAGAGTCAAAAGGAAGGAAGCATGGGCATGCTGGGAAGGGGGTGGAGGCAATAGCATGATGGGAGTCGTAGTCACAGACATTGCTCAGCCTCACAACGGGCCCATCAACACCACCCTGAACCATGCTCACATCACAGGGAGTGGAGAAGGACTCACAAGATGGCTGACACTGGCTACTGCTGTGGGGAGCACAAGGCCCTGCTGCCAACTGTGCACCAACAAACAGCAGGACACCACTGACTGACATCCTGAGAGACAACTTACACTCCCTGCAATGCAAGCACGTTCCATGGTGGGATATCTGGCTGGCTGGGTGGGAAGGGGGACTTGCAGCACTGACTATAGTCACCAGCACCTCCCCTCACACCCCCCAACACAAACTCCACAGTACCCACCTGGTAGAATGCAATGCCCTCCATCCTAACACAAGATCCCACAAAGCACCACCACCCTGGGTTATGTTGTGTGAAGCACAGGGACACTCTTGGGACTCTTAGCCAAACAACTGCCAGGACAACACTCCCAGCCATCCTGTCAGCACAGCCAGCCCACCCCACAGGGAAGCAGAGTCAAAAGGAAGGAAGCATGGGCATGCTGGGAAGGGGGTGGAGGCAATAGCATGATGGGAGTCGTAGTCACAGACATAGCTCACCCCCACAACTGTCCCATCAACACCACCCTGAACCGTGCTCACATCACAGGGAGTGGAGAAGGACTCACAAGATGGCTGACACTGGCTACTGCTGTGGGGAGCACAAGGCCCTGCTGCCAACTGTGCACCAACAAACAGCAGGACACCACTGACTGACATCCTGAGAGACAACTTCCACTCCCTGCAATGCAAGCACGTTCCATGGTGGGATATCTGGCTGGCTGGGTGGGAAGGAGGACTCACAGCACTGACCATAGTCACCAGCACCTCCCCTCACACCCTCCCCAACACAAACTCCACAGTACCCACCTGGTAGAATGCAATGCCCTCCATCCTAACACAAGATCCCACAAAGCACCACCACCCTGGGTTATGTTGTGTGAAGCACAGGGACACTCTTGGGACTCTTAGCCAAACAACTGCCAGGACAACACTCCCAGCCATCCTGTCAGCACAGCCAGCCCACCCCACAGGGAAGCAGAGTCAAAAGGAAGGAAGCATGGGCATGCTGGGAAGGGGGTGGAGGCAATAGCATGATGGGAGTCGTAGTCACAGACATTGCTCAGCCTCACAACTGGCCCATCAACACCACCCTGAACCGTGCTCACATCACAGGGAGTGGAGAAGGACTCACAAGATGGCTGATACTGGCTACTGCTGTGGGGAGCACAAGGCCCTGCTGCCAACTGTGCACCAACAAACAGCAGGACACCACTGACTGACATCCTGAGAGACAACTTCCACTCCCTGCAATGCAAGCACGTTCCATGGTGGGATATCTGGCTGGCTGGGTGGGAAGGAGGACTCACAGCACTGACCATAGTCACCAGCACCTCCCCTCACACCCTCCCCAACACAAACTCCACAGTACCCACCTGGTAGAATGCAATGCCCTCCATCCTAACACAAGATCCCACAAAGCACCACCACCCTGGGTTATGTTGTGTGAAGCACAGGGACACTCTTGGGACTCTTAGCCAAACAACTGCCAGGACAACACTCCCAGCCATCCTGTCAGCACAGCCAGCCCACCCCACAGGGAAGCAGAGTCAAAAGGAAGGAAGCATGGGCATGCTGGGAAGGGGGTGGAGGCAATAGCATGATGGGAGTCGTAGTCACAGACATTGCTCAGCCTCACAACTGGCCCATCAACACCACCCTGAACCGTGCTCACATCACAGGGAGTGGAGAAGGACTCACAAGATGGCTGACACTGGCTACTGCTGTGGGGAGCACAAGGCCCTGCTGCCAACTGTGCACCAACAAACAGCAGGACACCACTGACTGACATCCTGAGAGACAACTCACACTCCCTGCAATGCAAGCACGTTCCATGGTGGGATATCTGGCTGGCTGGGTGGGAAGGGGGACTTGCAGCACTGACTATAGTCACCAGCACCTCCCCTCACACCCTCCCCAACACAAACTCCACAGTACCCACCTGGTAGAATGCAATGCCCTCCATCCTAACACAAGATCCCACAAAGCACCACCACCCTGGGTTATGTTGTGTGAAGCACAGGGACACTCTTGGGACTCTTAGCCAAACAACTGCCAGGACAACACTCCCAGCCATCCTGTCAGCACAGCCAGCCCAACCCACAGGGAAGCAGAGTCAAAAGGAAGGAAGCATGGGCATGTTGGGAAGGGGGAGGAGGCAATAGCATGATGGGAGTCGTACTCACAGCCCTACATCCCCCACCACATGGCCCAGCAAGCTCACACTCACGCATGCACATCCCACAGAGAGTGGAAAGGCCCATCAAAGATGTCTGACACTGTTGCTGTGTCGTGGGGAGCACAAGGGCATGCTGGGTACTGCACACCAACCAACAGCAGGACACCACTGTCAGCCATCTTGCCATTGCCCTCACACCCACACCCACTGAACTCCACACAAAAGCAAGTAAGTATGGGAATGCTGGCAAGTGGGGTGGAGGCAATGGCATGATGGGAGTCGTAGTCACAGACATAGCTCACCCCCACAACTGTCCCATCAACACCACCCTGAACCGTGCTCACATCACAGGGAGTGGAGAAGGACTCACAAGATGGCTGACACTGGCTACTGCTGTGGGGAGCACAAGGCCCTGCTGCCAACTGTGCACCAACAAACAGCAGGACACCACTGACTGACATCCTGAGAGACAACTTACACTCCCTGCAATGCAAGCACGTTCCATGGTGGGATAACTGACTGGCTGGGTGGGTGGGTGGGAAGGAGGTCTGGCTGTCAACCAAACACAATCAATGCAGACCATGTTCACACCCCAGAGAATACATAGAAATGCCCAAATAATGCAGGACAATGTGCCACACCAATATCAACCCCTGACTGTGACGACTTAGGACAATACAATGTACAGGCCCGCACCCCGAGGCACAGTCACAACTGTCAGGTGTGTCAACCACTGATGCCTGCAGAAACATGACATACATTGTTTGTGTCTCCCAAAAACAGGTGATGATAGGGACACAGCAACAGACGCTGAGGAGTCCCAGTCCCAGGCTCAAGAGGATGCCGAGCTCACTGGCGTCGTACAGCCTCTGTCCTCCTCGGACGATGAACAACCTGGCACATCCGGTGCAAGTCAACATGCTGCACCAGCAGGACCACCAGCTGCAGCACCAGCAGGTCCACCAGCTGCACCCCCTGCACCCACCCCTCCAACGACTGTCACCACGAATACCATCCCTGCCGACATGGACAGAATAAGGAGCAACACCAGTGCAGTGACCCTGGACCAACCTGGGGCCATGGACACCACCACCAACCCCCAAGGTGGACCAGGGTTATCTGTGCGTGCAACTGCACACACTGCACATGTCAGCAGGGGTGGTGGGAGGGGTGGGAGACAGAGGTCGCTGCTTGCAGACGTTGCTGGTGTGCATGAAGACCCACAACTGGTACGCATAGCTGATGCGTACCAGTCCAGCACCGGAGAGCTCAGCCAGGTAGTGGGGCTCCTCAGAGACATCAAACAGCAGCAGGCTGCCCATCATGCCCGCTTGGACTCCCACATGTCCCACGTGGAGTCACACATGTCACGTGTGGACTCCCACATGTCCCGCGTGGAGTCCAAGTGGGATGTACTACATGAGATGACGGCGGTGCACAGGGACATTTTACAATGCCTCCGCCAGATGAACAGCAACCAGTCCACACCTCCCTGTGTGCCAACAACATCTGGTACCGAACAAACTGCAACTGCCACAGGGAGGGAGGAGGACTCTGGCGGAGAGTCCCCTGCACCGCAGCAGCCTGCACTTGAGGGCCCCCCCCAAGAAGAGGGGTCGTCCGAGGAGGGGAAAGTGAGAGGCTGATGGCCAAGCGCAACTCCCAGGAAGCCTGAACCTGTTCTGGATTTTCGCCTTTGTGCACAGACTGTTCACCCTGTTGACGGCAACACTACTCCCACACATTGCATGGGGAGTACAAGTTGGAACAATGTGTCAGACAACTGTGGCCCCGATACTGGGGATCCTGTCTACCTGGACTTTCAATTCACCTAGGAACTTGGGATTGCAAGATTCATGTACAGCACAACCCATCCTATGCACTATTAACACAGATGTATCACAATAAACACACTAATACACCATACTTGCCTCTGTCGTGATTCCAACGTGGGTGCTGTTATGGGGATGATGAACTGCAAAATTACACTGTGTATGCGAACTGCAACAGCAAGGACAACACAGGCATGTGAGTACAGGCAACGTGACACATATGAGGGAGACACACCACCAGGGGTACACAACACATACACACCTAGGCCATCTGACTCATTGCCTACACTGATGTTGCCAGGGAAGACGGTGCAATGCACAGACACCACACCCATTCCCAGTTGTAGTCAAGTAGCCCACAGGTGCAGTAAGCAAATGGCAGTCAAATGTGTGACCACAGACAACGCACATCACTAAGTGAAGCACAGGTTTATTACACAGTAGCAACATGCCGTAACCACTACAGATGCAAGGTAACCCCACCTGGTAGCGGGCACACAGTCAACAACTGTAGACGGAAGGAAGTCCATGGGTGTGGCGCACATCACCTGTAGGGACACAACAGCTACCAGCCTGGATGTGCAATCACGTCGTCGGTGGACACAGTTGACCAAACTAATCTGAAAGTACCCTGTGAAGGACAGAAATGACACACAGTCAAAAGCAATGCAGTACAGGACAGAACAGCAAAACTCATGCACAATACATGTTACAAGATACCCACCCAGAACCAAGTTAGCATGTCAACACTGTTGGGGAGTACAGCCCACCTGTCACCACACATCGCAACACACATCCTGTCAAGTAGCCCATGGACACACTCCAACAGCACCAGAGCACCACCCACACATCATGCCAACTCACATCATTCACATGACACCTCAGGATACTCACATTCAGCTAAAGAAGTTGGTGATGAGCTGTGTGCGGACATCACCATCATCATCATCATCGTCACTGGCATCGTGGTCCAGGCCAGGATCCTCCACAGGTGGCGGATGTTGGTCATCGTCATCCTGGATGAGAGGCAACTCCTTCCGCACTGCCAGGTTGTGTAGCATGCAGCAGACGATGATAATCTTGCACACTTTCGCAGGGGCATATGGGAGGGACCCTCCGGTCTTGTCCAGGCAGCGGAAGCGGCTCTTCAGGAGACCAAAGGTCCGCTCAATCACTCTCCTGGTCCGACCATGTGCCTCATTGTAGCGCATCTGGGCAGGTGTCACAGGGTTCCTGAGGGGTGTCAGCAACCACGGCATGTTGGGGTATCCCGAGTCACCTACGGACAGACAAGTGCACATCAGCTGACTTGGAAAAGTGGGCGGAATACTACAGATCAGATCACACACAATGGCACAAAGTCAGTACACACCGACAAGCCAGGCACGCTGGTTCTGCATCTGTGCCATCATCCTGGGGATGCGACTACTCCTCATCACAAAGGCATCGTGTGCTGAACCAGGGAAACGGGCACACACGTGTGTGATGGTCATGTCTGCAAGACACACCACCAGTGCATTGACCGAGTGGTAGTGCTTGCGGTTACGGTAGGCCTGCTCCTGGGCCTGTGGTGGTACCAAAGCCACATGTGTCCCATCAATGGAGCCAATGACATGCGGCATCCTCCCCAGGGCATAAAAGTCACTCTTCACGTCAGTGAGTCGTCGCAGTCTAGGGAAATAGATGTACCGGTTCAGGAAGAGCAACATTGCCGCCAAAACATCGCGGAGCACACGGCTGAACATGGTCTGTGACATCCCACCAGCAGACGCCACAGTATGTTGGAAGGTACCGGTGGCAAAGAAGTGTAGGGCTGCCATCACCTTCACCTTGGGGGTCAGCGCTGTAGGATACGGCCGGCCAGGCTGCAAATGTGGGGACAACTGCACTGCCAAATCCTCAATCAGCTGCCTGGTGAAGCGGTACCGTCGGATGCTGTCCCGTTCCACCATCGTTGCCAGGTCTGGGAATGGCCGATGGACAGCAGGAGCCCTGCAGTGCAGAGGAGAAGTAAGCAAGATCGTCAGTCACCCCACATATGCGGCATTGAACACACTCAAGATCCCAACATACATCATCATGAGGCACAACTACATGAAGTGTGCAGTACCGGAACGACATGTATGGTACATACATGGCCAACATCTGTCAACACGGTCCTACAGGTGGCATCAATTTGTCCCAGGTTGGCCCATTGGATATCATGATGCTGTGTCACAGTCACCCCCACAGTGACATGTGAGGACAGATGTGCCCCAGGCACCACAGCTCAACGACAGGCACATTCCCAGGGACCCTGTAATGCCACATGGACACTGGCATCACCTGGAGTATCATGTGTACACCACAGCAAAACAAACATGACCCCCACAGGTAGTGGCCACACTTGCCATGGCAGGACAGACATGGACGTCTGTGACACACACGCACAACATCAGAGTCCATGCACACACAACGTGGATGTGGAGACTGTCTCCCATTGTGCACATGAAATCAGAGACATTGTAAACACTACATGCACAAAGACTGTGGAGGGCCATCACTATTGTGCCACTGGGACACCCTGGCTCAAACATACCGTCCCACATGGGACTCACGGGGTATGTGACATGACATACACAAACACCACTGTGAAATGTGACCATGACACATGCACAGATATGAACAGTTGCACATCACAGTGGTCACGTACACGTAACACCCAGGATCCTGTCCCCATGAACACGTGCACAGCCTGGGGGTGGCTGCCCACAGGTGACACCCACAGGACAACATGTACACCAACATACACACAATAGGAAATGCAGCCTTACATGCCTTATGATAAGGTTTGGACAGGCTGTCGTGATGTAGGTGTGCCCCTCACTCCCTGGGAGCTATCTGTGGCTGGCATATGTCCATCTGAGACAGGCATGCTGACCTATGCCAGTCACATATACAGTGATGCGTTGAACCGCAATGGACCGATCGGTGCCTCCGGCCGGCCCAGTGCTTTCAATGTGTGCGGGTACGCGTTGTACCCCTGTGCGCGTTGAACTGCAATGGACCGATCGGTGCCTCCGGCCGGCCCATTGCTTTCAATGTGTGCGGGTACGCGTTGTACCCCTGTGCGCGTTGAACTGCAATGGACCGATCGGTGCCTCCGGCCGGCCCATTGCTTTCAATGTGTGCGGGTACGCGTTGTACCCCTGTGCGCGTTGAACTGCAATGGACCGATCGGTGCCTCCGGCCGGCCCATTGCCTTCAATGTGTGCGGGTACGCGTTGTACCCCTGTGCGCGTTGAACTGCAATGGACCGATCGGTGCCTCCGGCCGGCCCATTGCCTTCAATGTGTGCGGGTACGCGTTGTACCCCTGTGCGCGTTGAACTGCAATGGACCGATCGGTGCCTCCGGCCGGCCCATTGCCTTCAATGTGTGCGGGTACGCGTTGTACCCCTGTGCGCGTTGAACTGCAATGGACCGATCGGTGCCTCCGGCCGGCCCATTGCCTTCAATGTGTGCGGGTACGCGTTGTACCCCTGTGCGCGTTGAACTGCAATGGACCGATCGGTGCCTCCGGCCGGCCCATTGCCTTCAATGTGTGCGGGTACGCGTTGTACCCCTGTGCGCGTTGAACTGCAATGGACCGATCGGTGCCTCCGGCCGGCCCATTGCCTTCAATGTGTGCGGGTACGCGTTGTACCCCTGTGCGCGTTGAACTGCAATGGACCGATCGGTGCCTCCGGCCGGCCCATTGCCTTCAATGTGTGCGGGTACAGCGTTGTACCCCTGTGCGCGTTGAACTGCAATGGACCGATCGGTGCCTCCGGCCGGCCCATTGCCTTCAATGTGTGCGGGTACGCGTTGTACCCCTGTGCGCGTTGAACTGCAATGGACCGATCGGTGCCTCCGGCCGGCCCATTGCCTTCAATGTGTGCGGGTACGCGTTGTACCCCTGTGCGCGTTGAACTGCAATGGACCGATCGGTGCCTCCGGCCGGCCCATTGCCTTCAATGTGCGCGGTACGCGTTGTACCCCTGTGCGCGTTGAACTGCAATGGACCGATCGGTGCCTCCGGCCGGCCCATTGCTTTCAATGTGTGCGGGTACGCGTTGTACCCCTGTGCGCGTTGAACTGCAATGGACCGATCGGTGCCTCCGGCCGGCCCATTGCTTTCAATGTGTGCGGGTACGCGTTGTACCCCTGTGCGCGTTGAACTGCAATGGACCGATCGGTGCCTCCGGCCGGCCCATTGCTTTCAATGTGTGCGGGTACGCGTTGTACCCCTGTGCGCGTTGTACCGCAATGGACCGATCGGTGCGCACCCATTGACAATGGGCTTGCCTGGCAACGGACGCGTTTTCGAATTTCGAACGAGTCGGTTGCTGGAAAATCAGTTGGTCACCCACAACAATGTTGCAAAATCATGTATGTCATGAAGTTGAAGTTTTGAAGGATGCTGTGGGCGTGTTTTGGTGCTGCTATTCCATGGATTGGCCAGATTCAGAAGATGCAAACGACTTGGACCTATCACTTTGGACACAAGGGACAGTATCTGCCTCTCCAGCACATATATATTGCTGCCTGTTCCCCTGAGAGCCCACTTGCCTGCACTACATGCTCCAGGACGACATCTGCCACTGCACTGCTGCTGTCTCTGCCCCTCTGGACCCTGCAATGGCACGTACTGTGGAGAGAGCCCCAGCCTTCAGCCTTGAGGAGAACCAGGCCCTGCTGGACAGCCTACTTCCACAGTACAGCAAGCTGTATGGGACACCAGGGGAGCAGGTGAGTGTTCTGTGCACTGCCTTTCTGAATGTGCATTTTGTCTGACTAGCAAGGCTGAGAGTCAGCACGCCACTGGCTAGCAGGCTCACTGAGTAGTTGTCACCCCCCATAGTGTGTAGTGACTTGCACTGGACAGGTATGGTGCAGTGACAGTGCTTCTGAACAGGGTTTTACTCCCCATGCAATGATACCATGTAGTGACTTCTGGAAAACTGTCCATGGGCAGCCGTGCACTGCCTGTGTACACCATGTGCCCCTGTGATTGCGATATGTATATGCAACTGTGTCATACACGGATATGTTGCATGTGTAGTAATGGCCTTATCACTTTGTCATCCTGACAGGCTTCTGCCCATCGGAAGCATGAGATATGGAAGGACATCGTCCGGGCTGTCCGGTCCGTGGGGGTCTACAAGCGCCGGATCCGCAACTGCCAAAAGAGGTGGCAGGACCTTCGGGGCTGGACCCGGAGGATTGCACGGGTCCAGCTGAAGCTGTCGCCTCCTCGCAGGAGGGGCGGAACACGGACCCTGACCCCCCACATGCTCAGGATCCTGGCGGTGGTCTTTCCAGACCTGGATGGGCAGCTGAAGGCCAGAGAGCAGCAAGGAGGGGTGAGTCAAAGACTGCACTGTGTACTCTGTCTAACATGCTATGTGCCCTCCTCGGGCCTGGTTAAACTGCCACAGTACAGCAGTCATGTTGTCCAGGAGCCATGTCCCTCTATTGTGCACTGCCCACTCCTCATCTGATACCCAGGTGTGGCCCTTACATGCAGGGAATTCTGTCACTTAGGACTGTGTCCTTGCAGTTTGCTTGACTCAAGGTGGGAGACAGCATCTGTTTCCCTGACTCTGTGGTGGGCATCATGGGTGGGTCCATTGCTTACACAATGCCTGTATTCTGACATGTATTCAGCGTGTTACTTTGATCTGTGGTCCAATTGCTGAGCTGATCCACCACATGTGGCTGGGGTATCTGGCACACACCCATGCTGCGGGTGGGAACAATGTTTGGGCCCCAGGAGTATGTATATGACGTGTGTCACACATACTCAGCCAGCTGCCTACAGTCCAGGGCTCATCCCTCATTCATGTGGGGCTGGACAGTCATGCCTACTCCAGGCCATACAATACACTCTGTACTCCCACTCCCGTGTATCAGCGGACACATTGTGCACAGTGATTTGACCCCTCAGGTGTCTGCCTCTGTGTCAGTGTGCTGTAGATTAGTCGCCAGGACTGCTGTGGAGTTTCTTGGTAGGGGCTCAGCATGCCACTGGAGATGTGACCATAGGAGACGATACTTGTGTGACACATAGGTGTCTGATCAGCTGCCCATGCAGACTGGGGCATGTAAATGTGAAGTTCAGGCAGCTGTTCCCCATGCACAGCAGAGTGTGAGGGGCTCAGGTTCAGAGGGTAGTGTCACAGGTCTCCCATATGTCCAATAGGTATGACCTGGACAGATGAGGGTTAAGAGGATGTGTTGTGGGGGGATGTACATGTGCACTTGTGCAGCTCCAGGACTTGCATTCCCCATGACCTACTATTGTGACACAGTGCAGAGTGTTGTTGTCTGGCTGCAAAGTCATACATCACTGAGACAGTGATGTATGACTTTGCAGTCATGCCTCCGCCATGGCATGTGTCTACTGATTGGTGAGCCTGCAGGGGAGTGACATGTGCTACATGCACACCATAGTGGCGCTGGCTATCAGGACATGGGTGCATCATGGTGTCTGTCGCTGGTATGCATCACATGCATTTCCTATTTGACTCTGGGCATCCCTTTCATCCGTAAACCTGTACTGACTCAGTGGCAAGAGCTGTGATGTGTCCACACCGTGTCCTCTGCACTGTCCAACTACTGTGTACTTGGTGCATGTGTCAACACTGGGGTGTTGCAATCCAACAGACACCAGACAGATGGGTGCAAGGCCATGTGGGATGTGAGTGCCATGCTTGGCATCAGACTGACAATTGACTTCTCCTGTTCAGTTAGGGCACTTTTAGCAATGTACAACTGATGATGCCAGGGCTTGCTCTGTGATGTGCTGTGCTCACAGTGGTGTGTGCGTTATGTGCAGGTGACTGATGTCTGTCTGTATCCCCATTGTTTGCAGATACATCCACGGCCACGGAAGGGGACAGCTCCACGGACCAGGAGGAGCCAGAGAGCCAGACTGGGTCAGCAGCCGAGGAGTGGTCGGAGGGACCCAGTGGCACGGAGGGCGAGGGAGCCACACCGAGGAGTCCTCAGCAGCATCCACCTCAGCTGAGGACCAGAGCAACTCGGAGGATGACTACCTTGTGGAGGCGGGTGTCAGCAGCCACCACACCCCAGCTAGTGTTGCTGTCCCCGCCACCACCAGCACCACCACCGCCCTCCCATCGGCTCCCATTCCCCAGGTCCGTGGAGGCTCCCATGTCCGGGAGCGTGTTTCCTTTGGGCCAGGCACCGCACCCCCTGCCCCTGTGTCCCCTGCTGCCCTGAGTGAGGAGTCTGTGTACCTCCTTCGCCAGCTCCATGTAGGGCAGACAGCCATGCTGAGTGTCCTCCATGCGCACACCGCGCTGTTGACTCAGCTGGTGTCGTTCATGGAGGGCATCTCATCGGGCATGTCTGACCTACAGAGGGGCAATAGGTCCATGGACTCCTCCCTGACGGCAGCAGTGTCCCTCCTCAAACGGTCCCTCACCCCTCCTGCCTCTGCTCCATCCACACTCCCCAGCACCTTACCCGTCCCAAGCACACACACACCGGCACAGGCACACACCAGCACACACACATCCAGCACACTGACACACACGCCAATGACAAAACGCACACGCACGCACATTCAGGGGACTGAAGCCAGACTCACAGGGGATGGGGCCCTGGAACACACACACGCATCCACATGCACTGCGCAGTCCTCAGTTCCCTCTCCCTCCAAAGCACCCTCCCTTGCCTCACATGCAACCCCAAAGTCACAGCAGCTCTTCCTCTGTGACCTCGGCCTCTTCCCCACCGATGAAGCTGCTCCAGCATCCCGGGGGAAGAGGAAGCCCACCCACACGGAGCAGAGTGCCCCTCGCCCCCGGACACCCTCCCCCAGGCGCAGATGGACTGAGGCCCCCACCCGCAAGTCCCCCGGAGTGGTAAGAGCAAGACCCCGCCACCGCCCTGCAGCTCAGGCACAAGGTCTCCGTCCTCCATCCCTCAGGCCCCCACTGCACAGGTGCCCCCACCACACCCTGCCCCAGGTTCCCCCACCCACAGATATACCATCCCCAAGAGGATCCGGCCTTCTCCCCCTGCCACTTGCTCTCCCAGCACCACACCCCCCGCTGCGCTTGTCTGTGCCACTGATGTGGTGAGGGTGTCCTCCCCCTCTGTCCAACCCACCTTGCCTGTTCCCCATTCTCCTCCCCTGGAGGTAGGCACTGCAGTGGAGTCCACTACCGCCCTGTCTGACTTGGGCACTGCAGTGGCGGACCTGTCCACCCCATCTGCAGGGTCCACTGCAGTTGTGCCGGCACCCACGACATCTGAGTCATGCCCCCCAGTTGTGCCGGCACACACCATGTCAGACACCTCCACTGCAGTTGTCAGTGGCTCTCCAGCACCCACCACCCCTTCCCTGACTCCCCCTGGTGAGCCCTGATCCTGTCCCTGCGGTGCCTGGCCTGCCCCCCGGTTGCCCCTCCTAGTGGATTGTCCCTGGTTTTGTGCAGGCATGCGTAGGGTGACATCTGCCAGTGTCACCCTGTTTGAACTTTGACAATGGACTGGCCATTGGCCTTTGCTCTAATTTTTTCTGGACGTCGTTATCAAACAACACATATGCTGAATAAAGCAACTTTCTTTTCTCTAGTGCTCATGCTTCAGATGTACATGTTGTTGGTGCAGCTAACCATGCCCTTGCTGCAGTGATGGTGATATCTGGTCTCATGATTATGAAGTGTTACTGTGCAGGAACCCATGTGGTCCAGGGGGAATGTGTCCTATCATGTGGTGTATCCATGTCATCAATAGCAGCATCTGAGGGTGTCATGTGTTCAGTATTTGGCAATGGGTTTCCTACTTACATTGGCAATTTCATATCTGTGGCTTCCACCCCTGCACATCTGTTGTGCCTGCCATCGTTGCATTTGTCTACTTCCCTGACCGTGTTGCCATCTCCAGTGGACATGCAGGTTTGGGCATCAATGGGGAGGGACTCATCCGTGTAGTCAGTGCAACATTGCTATACAAGTGTGTTGGATCTGTGCTGATGATTCCGTTGGCACATCCATGACCAGGCTGATGTGATGGGAGCCCTCATTTGGTGCTAATTGTTGATTGTGTGACCAAGTGCTCAGCTGACATGATGGGGCCCTACTGAGGCAACATATGGCACAGCTTTCCTCACACAGGAGTGGAGCCCCCTCATGGCAGTGTGTACACGTGTGACATTGCCTGCGCCCAAGGTGTGTGTTGTATGTGCATGTCTGTGTGTTCACTTCCATTCATCTGCGCATGCTGTGATCCCTAGTGTTGTACCTGTTTGTGATGCTTGCTGACTTGAGCTATGTTCCCCCAAAGTCTTCTCCCTGTGTTCTCTGTGATGTGGGTGCATGGCACATTACTGGTCATCAGGGTGTCACCCATAGGTGTGTTTGCTGTCAGGGCTGAGTTTGTGTGCAGACGCAGATGGGTCACAGTCAGGTTTCCCCTTGGCACTTGTTGTTTGCCCCTGTCATGTGATTTCCAGTTTGTGTTATCTTTCAGTGATTGTGACACGTTGTGTGTGTGACTGCTGGCACTCCTCAGGGTCCGGGCTGCAATGTTGGTTGTTGTCTATGTGTGTTCTTTGTGGGTGACCTTGGCTTCTTCATTGGTGTGTGACTGTGGCTGGGATCCCATTGGTCGGTGTGGTATTGCCGTCATGTCCATGTACAGCGTAGTGTGCAGTGTGTCAGACATTCAGGAGTCTTGTTGAGTGTCCATGTGTGATGTGTTTCTACACCTTGGTTCCCACCCACCACCCTGGAATAGTCATGGGTGCATGTGCAATGTCACCAGTGCATGTGTACTTCACTGCTGCACATTGTTGGAGGTCGAGGGGTGTGGTGTTGAGTGTGTGCAGATGAGAGTTGTTGCCCGGCTAGGCCCCTGCCTCCATGTTGGCCTTGGCTTACTGGCCATGCTGATTGATTTGTGCTTGTGTAGGTGTGATGGTAGTTTGTTGCTCAGGACACCTGACTGTGGTTCACAGTGTGAACGACATTTAGCTTTGTCATCACAGTGGTATTTTTATTCAGCCCAGGGTCACCACATTGTGGGGGCCCTGGGGGTGGTGCTGTGGTGTGTCTGTGACTTGCTGTGTCAGTTGTTGTTCCTACGTGCCTGTGTGACATGTGTGTTTTGTGCTCCCTCTCACCTGACAATGCCTGCTTGCCCACATAGGGGATTTGGATCCATGAGTTACCTTAGTGTGGCAGTGTATGCACATCTTTATGATTGGTATTCAGCTCTCCTCATGTGTTGTGTGGTTGCCTGGGGACACTGGCACCCCCACCCCTCACCTGCTGTGTATGATGACAGTGTTGGTCTGCCTGTTTGTGTTTGTGCATCTGCACCACTGCATTGGCATATCTTGGGTGTGCCATTGGCTGTATGTTGTTTGGTGTGTTTCCCCTGCTGTCCCTGGGACTCCTAGGTCATCGGTCAGCACAGTGATCATGGTTTGTGTGTCCCATTGCTGCCATGGTATGGTATCTGTTCACCTCACATCTGCTGTCTCCACAGGGTATCTGCATTTGTGTGCCCATTGGTGCAAATATGTGGTTCTGCATTCTGATGGTCACTTCTGTCATTGTGTCATTGATGACTGTTGACGGTCTCAGCCCCCATGGGTGTTGTTTGTCTGCACATGGCCAAAGGAATGTTTCATTTGCACTGCAGTATTTGGCTCCCCAATTTATGTTGCAATGGGACACATACACTACTTTGCCACAGATGAGTTTTTGGTTCTGTGACCAGGAATGATCCATGCAGTTTGGCAGTTGCAGCTCTTTCTTTGTCAACAATTACCTTTTGGTCACTGTGATGATGAGGGTGTAGACCCCATTGCCACAATGGTCAAAATGTGCTTCAGCTATGGACCCCACACTTGCCTTTTGGTCACTGTGATGATGGGGGTTTAGACCCCATTGCCACAATGGTCAAAATGTGCTTCAGCTATGGACCCCACACTTGCCTTTTGGTCACTGTGATGATGGGGGTTTAGACCCCATTGCCACAATGGTCAAAATGTGCTTCAGCTATGGACCCCACACTTGCCTTTTGGTCACTGTGATGATGGGGGTTTAGGCCCCATTGCCACAATGGTCAAAATGTGCTTCAGCTATGGACCCCACACTTACCTTTTGGTCACTGTGATGATGGGGGTTTAGACCCCATTGCCACAATGGTCAAAATGTGCTTCAGCTATGGACCCCACACTTGCCTTTTGGTCACTGTGATGATGGGGGTTTAGACCCCATTGCCACAATGGTCAAAATGTGCTTCAGCTATGGACCCCACACTTACCTTTTGGTCACTGTGATGATGGGGGTTTAGGCCCCATTGCCACAATGGTCATGGGCTGCTTGCATTGTGGGTGCCACACACATATATGTGTGGCACATGTGCTAGGGGGTCACATTGTATGTTGAAAGTCATGTTCGGTGTTGTAGGCATTTGACACAGCCTACACACGCTTGTCATGGTGGTGGGGGGATGTCTTAATCTTGCATTCCCTAGGTTGTGGTGTGCTTGTTGTGTCATGCATTGTCCATCCTATGAGTGGGGGTGGTAGTAGTGGTAGGCATCCAGCCCCCCCTGGGTGAGGGTGGTAGTAGTGGTAGGCATCCTGCCCCCCCTGGGTGAGGGTGGTAGTAGTGGTGGGCATCCTGCCCCCCCTGGGTGAGGGTGGTAGTAGTGGTGGGCATCCTGCCCCCCGTGGGTTGGGGTGGTAGTAGTGGTAGGCATCCAGCCCCCCTGGCTAAGGGTGGTAGTAGTGGTAGGCATCCTGCCCCCCTGGGTGAGGGTGGTAGTAGTGGTAGGCATCCAGCCCCCCTGGGTTGGGGTGGTAGTAGTGGTAGGCATCCAGCCCCCTGGCTAAGGGTGGTAGTAGTGGTAGGCATCCTGCCCCCTGGCTAAGGGTGGTAGTAGTGGTAGGCATCCAGCCCCCCTGGGTTGGGGTGGTAGTAGTGGTAGGCATCCAGCCCCCCTGGCTAAGGGTGGTAGTAGTGGTGGGCATCCTGCCCCCTGGCTAAGGGTGGTAGTAGTGGTAGGCATCCTGCCCCCGTGGGTGAGGGTGGTAGTAGTGGTAGGCATCCAGCCCCCCTGGCTAAGGGTGGTAGTAGTGGTAGGCATCCAGCCCCCCTGGGTTGGGGTGGTAGTAGTGGTAGGCATCCAGTCCCCCCTGGCTAAGGGTGGTAGTAGTGGTGGGCATCCTGCCCCCTGGCTAAGGGTGGTAGTAGTGGTAGGCATCCTGCCCCCCGTGGGTGAGGGTGGTAGTAGTGGTGGGGATCCTGCCCCCTGGCTAAGGGTGGTAGTAGTGGTGGGCATCCTGCCCCCTGGCTAAGGGTGGTAGTAGTGGTAGGCATCCTGCCCCCGTGGGTGAGGGTGGTAGTAGTGGTGGGCATCCTGCCCCCTGGCTAAGGGTGGTAGTAGTGGTAGGCATCCTGCCCCCGTGGGTGAGGGTGGTAGTAGTGGTGGGCATCCTGCCCCCCTGGCTAAGGGTGGTAGTAGTGGTAGGCATCCAGCCCCCCTGGGTTGGGGTGGTAGTAGTGGTAGGCATCCAGCCCCCTGGCTAAGGGTGGTAGTAGTGGTGGGCATCCTGCCCCCCTGGCTAAGGGTGGTAGTAGTGGTAGGCATCCTGCCCCCCGTGGGTGAGGGTGGTAGTAGTGGTGGGCATCCTGCCCCCTGGCTAAGGGTGGTAGTAGTGGTAGGCATCCAGCCCCCTGGGTTGGGGTGGTAGTAGTGGTAGGCATCCAGCCCCCCTGGCTAAGGGTGGTAGTAGTGGTAGGCATCCTGCCCCCCTGGGTGAGGTGGTAGTAGTGGTAGGCATCCTGCCCCCCGTGGGTGAGGGTGGTAGTAGTGGTGGGCATCCTGCCCCCCGTGGGTGAGGGTGGTAGTAGTGGTAGGCATCCTGCCCCCCGTGGGTGAGGGTGGTAGTAGTGGTGGGCATCCTGCCCCCCTGGCTAAGGGTGGTAGTAGTGGTAGGCATCCTGCCCCCCGTGGGTGAGGGTGGTAGTAGTGGTGGGCATCCTGCCCCCCTGGCTAAGGGTGGTAGTAGTGGTAGGCATCCTGCCCCCCGTGGGTGAGGGTGGTAGTAGTGGTGGGCATCCTGCCCCCCTGGCTAGGGTGGTAGTAGTGGTAGGCATCCAGCCCCCCCTGGGTTGGGGTGGTAGTAGTGGTAGGCATCCAGCCCCCCTGGCTAAGGGTGGTAGTAGTGGTGGGCATCCTGCCCCCTGGCTAAGGGTGGTAGTAGTGGTAGGCATCCTGCCCCCGTGGGTGAGGGTGGTAGTAGTGGTGGGCATCCTGCCCCCTGGCTAAGGGTGGTAGTAGTGGTAGGCATCCAGCCCCCCTGGGTTGGGGTGGTAGTAGTGGTAGGCATCCAGCCCCCTGGCTAAGGGTGGTAGTAGTGGTAGGCATCCTGCCCCCCTGGGTGAGGGTGGTAGTAGTGGTAGGCATCCTGCCCCCCGTGGGTGAGGGTGGTAGTAGTGGTGGGCATCCTGCCCCCTGGCTAGAGGTGGTAGTAGTGGTGGGCATCCTGCCCCCTGGCTAAGGGTGGTAGTAGTGGTAGGCATCCTGCCCCCCGTGGGTGAGGGTGGTAGTAGTGGTGGGCATCCTGCCCCCTGGCTAAGGGTGGTAGTAGTGGTAGGCATCCAGCCCCCCTGGGTTGGGGTGGTAGTAGTGGTAGGCATCCAGCCCCCCTGGCTAAGGGTGGTAGTAGTGGTAGGCATCCTGCCCCCCTGGGTGAGGGTGGTAGTAGTGGTAGGCATCCTGCCCCCCGTGGGTGAGGGTGGTAGTAGTGGTGGGCATCCTGCCCCCTGGCTAAGGGTGGTAGTAGTGGTGGGCATCCTGCCCCCTGGCTAAGGGTGGTAGTAGTGGTAGGCATCCTGCCCCCCTGGGTGAGGGTGGTAGTAGTGGTAGGCATCCTGCCCCCTGGGTGAGGGTGGTAGTAGTGGTGGGCATCCTGCCCCCTGGCTAAGGGTGGTAGTAGTGGTAGGCATCCTGCCCCCCTGGGTGAGGGTGGTAGTAGTGGTGGGCATCCTGCCCCCCGTGGGTTGGGGGTGGTAGTAGTGGTAGGCATCCAGCCCCCTGGCTAAGGGTGGTAGTAGTGGTAGGCATCCTGCCCCCCTGGGTGAGGGTGGTAGTAGTGGTGGGCATCCAGCCCCCTGGGTTGGGGTGGTAGTAGTGGTAGGCATCCAGCCCCCCTGGCTAAGGGTGGTAGTAGTGGTAGGCATCCTGCCCCCTGGCTAAGGGTGGTAGTAGTGGTAGGCATCCAGCCCCCCTGGGTTGGGGTGGTGGTGCGCATTCAGGCCCCTGTGTGCATATGTGGCATTGGTGATGGGCATCCCGCCCCTATGGTGCTGCTGTTGCTGGTGTAAGTATATTCAGATTCCCCGTGTATGTGTGTGATGTGTCGTGTACGTGTTGTATGTGTTTTGTGGTTGGTGTCTGGCTTACCTTCTGCGCCGTACGCGTCCGTGGCTGTTCCGGTAGTAGATGTAGAATATTGGTATGATCGGGACGAAGGGATTCATGGTTGGTTCGTGTCGTTCGTCCTTCTCGTTGCTTCGCGTCGTCCTCGTCGCTTCGCTTCGTCCTCGTCGCTTCGCGTCGTCCTCGTCGGTGCCATGTTCGTCTCGTAGCCGTGGATCGTGTTGTGGCGCGATTCGGAGCTTATGTGCGCCTCTCCCGGATGCTTTGACGTGCCGTGCGTAGCGACGGGTTCGGCGCGTACGGGAAGCGCATCGTACTTGTCCGGCCGGACGGGGCTGCATTTTCCCTTCCGTGCGACTCGATTCGGCGTTTCCGGATTCGCCTCGGTCGGAGAACAGGACCTGGTTTGGGTGAGTACGGCTCGGCCGGAATTTTTGCTGTTGTGCGCATCGTACTTGCTCGTTCGGTGTGCTGTACGGATCGGTCGGGAAACTGGCTTTCGCATGGCTTTTTTCCCGACCGAATGGTATTGGGTGCGCCTCCGACCGAGATCGGAATCGGCCCCTTAGTAGTAGTGGTAAAGTGCACAGTCCTAAGGTCAACAAAAACGAATTCAGCAAAAAGTAGGAGGTGAAGGCAAAATGTTTGGGGGGTGACCCTGCAAAAAGGGTCAGGTCCAACTTCAGTGATTTTGATGATCTTTGACTGAAGAATATTTTGGTGGCAGTGGCGATGTAAGCATCTGAAATGTGAGGGCACCGTACTGTCAAGCCTTTTGCTGCAGCTGAGAATAAGTATCTGCATTTTCCTAGATCTGCATAGAAGTCTCCTTAGTGGCACAAATGTAAAGGAGGTGGACCTCTCATAAATAATTATAGAGCTTGAGAATGTCTTGATAGTTTTATTTGTATAGCACTTGGCACAGCAAGTTGCCATTTCCTAGCTATAAATAACACGTGTTACTCTTACTTGATAAAATGGTACTCAAATCAATGCCCTGTGAATGATGAAAGACTGATTAGGGCCTGTTGGGAATCAGACATTTGGCCTACAGGTCACACACAAAAAGAATGATTAATCCATGGAGTCATCATGCCAACGTCTACAAGGAAGGAGTATGACATAATAGATGAGCAGTAAGGGCAAGTATACACTCCTAAGCAATGTTAGGAGTCATTGATATGAGTGTGATGGGACCCCTAGGTCCGTACCTACATTGTTAAACCAGGCATACATGTAACTGGAATGCCAGAAGGGTACTAGCAGTCAGAAAGAGAGGTATGGGCAACACAATGGGTATCTGAATGTGTAATTTGAATCTTATGAGCATTTTGATAAATTTATCAATTATGCTGTACACTATAAAAAGAAAGAAACAGTCAAAATAATAATACATCAATCAGTGAAATCACTACACTATTACATTTCCTTATTCAAAAATTACTACATGCAATACATGATCAATAAACACATACTGAGAACTCTGACGGTTACAAGAAGGCAGCTAATAAAATCTGTGTGATGGACCATCAGTACAGAAAATAAAGCATCATTAGTCACCATCAACAATTTGTTCCCTCAGGTTCTGGATATAAGGAGGACATTTACACTTAGCAATGTCAGTATCCTGGCACAGTTTTGATGAAAAAGTTTTTTCCCTGAAGAAGCCTTTCAGATGATCCTGGAGGGGCGTCATACCAGGCAGATGGTGCTGGGATGTGAATGTCCCTTGCATAGATTAGGGGTTAAGTTCCCCTGCTCTGATTGCCCAACTGCATGTGAATCTGGTATCCTCACTTTT
The DNA here is from genome assembly GCA_963921515.1 of Calotriton arnoldi. Lineage (NCBI taxonomy): Eukaryota > Metazoa > Chordata > Amphibia > Caudata > Salamandridae > Calotriton > Calotriton arnoldi. The sequence goes on from CAWUFW010002089.1 coordinate 1,681,033, forward strand.
ATTTTGGCCCTGGTGTCACACTAATCTTGCATGTGCACAAATGTCTAGGCCTGATCCTGACTATGTGAGGCCCAGACCCTGTCCTCTGACCTGGAGGGGCACACCAAGTGTACTCTCATAATGGACACAGATCTACTGTCCCTGACTTGGGATCAGCACATTAAGGAGTGGTGACAGCAACTGTTTGTGAATCTTAGTATGACCAGACATTCTTATCTGTTTCAGAGAGTGCGGTCTACTGACCCCATGTGTAAAGTTCTATTGTTGTGTGTACCCTAGAAACTTGCGCTGACATCCCACCTGTATGTCAAGTGTGTGTGTGTGTGTGTATGTGTGCGTGTGTATGGTATCCGTGTACTACATGTGTGGTAGTAAGGTTCTAATTGTGCAGGAGTCTGAGTACTGAAGGCAGTGGGATCCATTTAGGATGCCCCTGGTTTAGCATGACATAGATGAGGACAGCTTCCCAGACAGTGGAAGTTTATTGCTTTCATTCCAGTGAATGAAGGGTGGAGAGCCAGACAGTGAAGTGAGGAGGGTGGAAACACAGCTATCTTCAGAAATTCCATGGAGACTTTGGGCCTGATTTAGATCTTGGCAGATGGGTTACTGCATCACAACGTTGATGGATATCCCATCTGTTGAAATATAAATCCCATAGGATATAATGGGATTTATATTTCACAGATTGGATATCCGTCACCGTTGTGACGGGGTAACCTGTTTGCCAAGATCTAAATCAGTCCCTTTGTTAGCAAGGGACTGCTGATGTGTTCTTCATGAGCACTGCCATTTGGTAGATGGTAGGGTTGGAGGGTGAGACTGCAGTTTCTTTTGTTCAAGGTGAGGCAGTTTCTATGCCACACCTTCCATTTTACCTGTCCCAGAGTACTTCTTTAGAAAGACTGATGACAGCCTGTTGCAGAGAACTCACATTTCATTGTGTCCAAGTAGTGGGTGCTCCTTCTTGGAGATAGCCTCACTGCTACCTTCTGTGAGAAGCAACACTTTACACTGGCAAAGGCAGTGTCTGGAGAGCAGCTTGAGAAGGACACTTGAAAGGAGAACCAACCCAACCCAAGCTGGTTCTGACGTTTGAAAGAGTGGATCCATGCCCCCTCCCTCAGAAATGTATATAAAAGTTGGATCCAAATCGTCCACTTTGTACCCATACCTAGTTCTTCTTGGCCAAGAAAGGGTACACTGTGTAAACATCGCTGGTGTCTGCCTGACAGCCAGTCTCTCAGAAGAGAGGGATATTACCCAAAATCTGCATTTTCTGCTGGAGAAGCTGAAGATTTGCCTGGTACCTAGAGTCCTGCCTGTCTGCTGAGAGAGAAAAGAAGTGTTCCGGCCCTTTCAGGAGGAAATACTGTCAAGAAGGAGAAACTCAATGTGTTCCTCGGTTGTAGAGCACCCAGAACAGACAGTCCGTATCAGAGAGTGAAGCCCGGAGCGAACTGTATTGTGAGTGGTTCCTCAGGCCTCTTTGTGTGGATCCTACATGAGAACTGCCCCAAAAACTGTTCCAATTCTACTGCAGTGGTCAGCTACAGCAGACCGTGAACTAAGGCTGCCGTCGCCAATGCCCGCAGATCAAGAAGACACCTTGCTGGTGTGAGCCCAATAAGCCTGGTAGGCTGTAACTTCACTTCACTGCTGTGAGCCTGATTGGTCTGGGAGGCAACAACTACACTAGGCTGCTGTGAACCTGATCCGTCTGGTATGGTGTTACTTCATGTCATGGCTGTGAGCCTGATCAACTGGGGTGGCCTCCACTGCTGAAGGATACATGTTGTGGTGGTCGTGCACCAACCTAATTTCATTCACCCAATGACATTGGCACCAAAAAGAGAATACTGCAAAGACGGAAAGCCTGATTGTACCAACTCACCATCTGTCCTGCAAGAACGAGTTCACAGGAATTGCAAGGCTTCACCACAACTGGAGCAAAAGGACTGAGAAGTGATCTAATGGAGTCAAGCACAGAGACTGGAGACTTTATGCTTAAAGAAAACCAAAGGTAAGAACAAGTGACTGAGTTTTACTTTAAGTGGCACAAGGTGCCAAGAATAATCTTCACTCATGCCTAATTAATGCTACTGCCAACAAATTTGGGGGGGATATAGTTTCTAAGATCACCCAGTTGGGGAGAGGCCACTTGTTGGAAGCTAGTATAAATGCAAGGAAGTTTCCTGCGCTAAAGGATACAGTTGCTTATAGGACTATGACTGAAAAGAAGTGTCTCAAACCCAAGGAGATTCTCTCTGGTGCCAATGACACAAGCTTGGTAGCCAGTAGGACATGGTGTACCCGATTGCCTGAGATGAGACAGAAATCAAAGCCAAGTCATCCATGGCTGATGTAGGGGTAAGAGAGAAGTAAATCACTCAATGCTGCTTGGGAAATTATTTGATTGACCCAGTTTAGTACCAGGACCAGAAGCCTACATGGTTTGGACCACATCAACTGTGTTGACCAGAGCACAGACAACATGCTACCCTGAGAGTCAAGTGTGGAAAGGATTATACTTTGCACATTTTGCAGAGGCATAGTAGGGCGACCCCAGGAAACCAGTTGCAAACAGGAAGCTGAAAAATAAAGACAGAGTTCCACTAAACGTTCATGCCATGGAGCACAGGAACTTGTGTGCTGCCTTGTGTGAGGGACAGAGAGCAGAAATGTGCCATATTTAATAAGATATGGCACACTTCAGCTCCCTCCTTGCGCTGGCACACTTGTGGCAGCCTAGTGCCAAAGCAGGAACTCTTGAAGCATGATGCAAGGATGCCTGTGCTGTGGTCAGAAAAGTCTTTGCAGAGGAAGAGATACCTTCCTAAAACAAAAAAACATTATTAGAAGCTTATTCCTCTTTGTATGAGTGCTGCAAAATAAAGAGATGTCTTTATATGTGTGTTGCAGCCTTAGGTAGGAGCACCATTTTGGCACCAACCTAGGTTTACAGACTTTAGTAAATCTTGGTTTGTGTCAAAATATATGGGTGGAAACGCCCATGCTCCACCCATGTAATGCCTCCCCGATGCAAACTAATGCAAGACAGCGCATAGTTCCTTCCTTTTACAAAGCAATGCAAATCAGGCTTTGCGTGGCTTTCTAAATCCTGAAATACATGTTACGTTGTGGCTGCAACAATAACAATGTAAAATGTTAGTAAATCTGGGGTCAAGTCTTTAGCTTCTTTCAGAAGGTCATGAGTAAAAGTCTGGTTACTGCGTATTGAATGGGTTGAAGGTGGTCCAGGTTTTGACTCACATGCCCAAAAACAGCATTTCCATAGTCCAGTTTGGTATGCGTTGATGGTAAGGCCCCTCTGTGAACATTTTACAAAGGGGAGTATGCCTACCAAAATCATCTCATCTCTATATGGGCATACTACATAGTTTGTCTGCTACAAATAGGTTAAAAAGGATGAGGGGGCAATAAAAATCCAATGCTGCACTGTAATAAACAACACAGCAGTTTAGTTTTTATTTTTCATTTGATAGAGTGAGCTCCAACAGATTGTTTAGGGCTATTACATTATCGAAAGTGCTTGCTCCTTTCCTGAAAGCTGTTTGAGTGAGTTATTGGTAGCAAACTCTTACTTCAATCCATCTGCTTAGGCCACCCAACACTGCCCTTACATGGCTATCAAACACTCTCTGTGGGTGTTTTCCTTTCTGAGCTGCAAATGAACAATACTTCCTGCAATCCTTTCTTTGGCTTGCTTCCAACATTATAATTCATTTTGTTTCCAAATAGTTCTTCTATTAGCGGCCACAGTGGCACTTCTTAGCTTAGGGCACTTCTGCTGTGGTTAGCAGCTTGAGCTATTGGGGTATAGACTCCGTAGACGTGAAAAGGAGCCGTGGCAGCTCCTGTACCCTGTGTACATGCGTTATTAGCAATTCGACCCTGTTGGAATGTGGTTTATTAGTAGGTGTAATTAGGTACCTCCCACTAGTAATAAGGCCACAATCACAATATAAGTCCCAGTAAATGTCTCAGTAGCTTATTCCCTTGCTCAACCCTTTGTAGCTGGCTGCGAGCAGGCAGGCTTAACTTAGGAGACAGGAGTTTAAAGCATTTGAAAACATCAATACATCAAATAAGTAAAACACAACACACAATAAAATTCCAAGACCATTTAAAATTAAAATGACACCAAAACAACAAAAATCCAAAGTAGGGAACCAGAAATATGAATTTTTAAAGATTAAATACCTTATAGCACCTAAAACCAAAAAGCGTCAACTTGGGACATCTGGATGCGCTTGACCGGGACAAAGTCAAAGTTTGAGGCCAACCGCGATGGAGCACATGTCGGATACACTGAGCGGTAGGACCCGGTCAAGTTTTTACCTTTGGACGTAGTCTTTTTTCTTGAGCTTTTTCTCTCGACATCGAGCGAGGCACCTCATCAGGCCGGGTTGTGAGTCGACGGTGGCGGCATGGTGGTTCAGAGCGAGGCCTCTGTGAAATCCTAAAAGTCTTGAGCTCCATAGCTTTCATCGGGATGAACCTGAATTCCAGGCCGGGTTGCGGTTCGACACCGGTGGGTTGACTGTCAGGTCTTGCCTAGACAGTGCATTCACTGTGCTGTGAGACACATTGTTTAGACTTCAGTAGGCCCACAACATACATTTAGTTGTTTTCGTTTCCACTTCCATTTGCAATCTTTTGATTTCTTAGCTTTCGTAGGCTTCCCTTCCTTTCTTGTGTTAGCTCCTATCTGGAGAATGGGCCAAGTACCTGTGTTCTTCCTTGTCTTTTTGCAACACACTTTTATTTTATTTTATTTTATAAGCGTTTCTGTATTATTCCTGGATGTGCAATGTGCTTTCCTATTTTTAAAAAACGGATATGGTTTCTTATTTATGTTGCCTTCACTCTATCTGCCATCTCTATCAACGCTTTCGTTATTTTCACCCATAACTGTACTACTCTACGCCACTTTAATCTACGCTTCTCCACTCCACTCTACGCCACTGTACTCTACGCAACTCTACTCTACACCACTGTATTCTACCCCACTCTACTCTTCGCCACTCTATTCTATCGCACTCCACTCTACTCTATGCCACTCACTCTCCTCTATACCACTCTACTCTATGCCATTTCATACCACTCCATTCTACGCCACTCCACACAATGCCACTGTACAGCACTCTACTCCCCTCACTCCACTCCATGCCACTCTACTCTATGCTACTCTACTCTACTCTATTCCACTGTACTCTACACCACTATACTCCACACAATTCCACTCTATGGCACTATAAGCCATTCATCTCTATGACAGTCTATGCCACTCCACTCCGCTCTGCGCCATTTTACTCTACGCCGATCTAGTCTACACTACTCTAGGCCACTCTACTCTACACCACTCCACTCTACGCCATTCCATGCCACTCTACTCAATTTACTCTAACACTCCAATCTATGCCACTCTACTCCACTACACTCCACCCCACTCTATGCTACTATACTTTGCGCCACTCTGCGAGACTCTACTCTACACCACTCTTCACCACTCTACTCTATGCCACTCCACTCCACTCTATGCCAGTTCACTCCATTCCAACCCACTCCTCTCCACTCCACTCTGGGCCACTCTACTCCAACCCACACCACTCTACCCCACTCCACTTTACACAATGCCACTCTACTCTATGTCACTCTACTCTACGCCACTCAGCTCTATGCCATTCAACTGCACTCTACTCCACTCCATTCTAAGCCACACAACTCTACTCTACACCACTCATAGAATAGAGTGGAGTGGCACTGAGTAGAGTGGAATGGCATAGAATGGTATGGTTCTATGCTACTCTACTCTGCACCACTCTACTCTATGCCACGCTATGCCATTACACTCTTCTCTATGCCACTCCACTCTATGCCATTCTATGCCTCCACTCCACTCTATGCCACTCCATTCTATGTCACTCCACTCTACGTCACTCCACGCCACACCACTCCACTCAATGCCACTCTACGGCACATAGGTGAGATATTGATTTTATCAGTGCCTGCTTCTGTTGCCAATCTTTCGCATGCATGTTGAGGATCGGCGGGACACAAAGTCAATCACAAGATGGCCACAGAGAGGATATCCTGTTTAGATGGATTTCCTCCTATTCTAAGTAGGGACCCTATATATATAAAGAACAAGAACAACCAGTTGGCCCCTTCAAAATGAAACCTAAGAGGAAATTCTTTTTCACAGTGGTTTGTTCCCTTTTTACTTACCATATGGCAGTATAAAGAAGTGGCATGTCTAAAAATCCTTGTCCCTGCAACACCTCGCAGCGTAGCTTAGACCTTACTTTTTGTGCTTTATAGGCTGGTTAATATAAGTGTTTTTTTAGAAGTCTTTAAATGAGTCCAATATGTTGCTCATTTTTGCATCTCAAAGGGTTGGTCATGAAAGGGGCCTCAGTGTATGTTCTTAATACCTGTTCTAGTCTCTCCCCTAGAGGTACCTCTCAGGTTTTTGCTAAGGGCGTTGCCATATCCGCTTTAGGTAATGTTCTGTGCGTTCTTACCCCACGTACCTGGCGATCAACACATTTCTTTACTGATATTTCAAACCACTTAGCCTTCAGGCATATTAAAGGAAATAACTTTGAAAACATATCAAACTGTTTTGTATCAGAGCACATTCCAATGCGGTAGTTACATTTGAAGAGTATTCACCTTCTATCCCTAAAAGTATTTTTCAGCCTTTCCCTATATCCGCTGCTACTCCCAATTAAAATGGCTCCCATATTTAATGATCCTTCATAGCTACTCATGCGCCTAGTTCGTAAACAATATTTCATAAGATCCTCAACACTCTGTAATATGCACAATCATAACTTACATTAATATAGATAGTCACTGCCTGAGAACCTCCCCAGGGGTTCCTCTCTGTGTTAAGACCCTTAGTGCTACGTTCAGGGATGCTGCTGGTCTCCTTTGGGGATTGGAAGAGTAGCGTATCACATACCAGGGCCACACTTATATTATCTGTCCTTCTAAGGATCTGAGCACACTAATTCCAGCATCTATTCAGCGCCTTGTTTCTACCCTCAATTTTGCTAATGTCTAAACTTGTCCCATTCCACATCAGTAAAATATCTGCCCAAACGTTTTTCCCACTTGATTTTGGAGCTTCCGATATCTACTACAATTCCCTGTTTAGTTGCCCCATATACCTGGGGCATTGCTTTGCGACCACCACCCTGCGTGAGCAGAAATTGAGACCAAGGTGAGTGTAAGGTAGGTGTTTGAGTGCTCCTCTCATCCCAGGAACCTCTGAGAGAGGTCGGCCCTGCCTGTCGAGACAGACTTCAGCGAATTCTTAAAACAAAGATGCAATGTTATTGACCTTGTTTTCTGTTTAGAAGATGAAATGAAATCCCTACAACAGAGAAACGAGGGACCACACCTCGACTATAGACACTGTCCCACAGACACTTTCTCTTTTTGGGATGTGAGTGAAACTGGAGGAGTTCTGGACATTGCTTGGGTTGATTCCATCATCGTTCTTTAGCTCACTTCGCCACCCCAGTTCAGACACAGCTATACGCAAGACTGATTTGCATATGGCCATGTCTGAACTGGGGTGGCGAAGTGAGCTAAAGAATGATGATGGATTCAACCCAGATCTGTGACTGGGGGTGAGTGTGTGAAATGTTTCAGTGCTCTGTCCATCATCTCCTTGTGTTTGCTTTGTTCGCCCAAAGCTGGCAGGGTATGCCCAGACGTGGGTCCCTTGCTCACTTTGCCACTGGATTCAAGCTAGCCTGGCTGATGAAGGGTGTTACCCAGAAACCGGTCCCAGGATGCTTGTTTCTGGTTCAGGGAAAACCTGGCTTGGCAGTTCGGGCTGGACTGTTCCCATGAGGCACAGGGTCAAGACTGATTTGAATATAGCTGGGTCTGAACGGAGGTGGCGAAGTGAGCTAAAGAATGATGATGGATTCAACCCAGATCTGTGACTGGGGGTGAGTGTCTGAAAAGTTTCAGCGCTCCTTCCATCATCTCCTTGTGTTTGCTAACACTTATGACTTTAACATGCGATGAAGTGGCTATCAAAAAATAATAACTACGCAAAGCCAAAATTGATTTCGTACTTGTTTTAGCTTACAGTTGGTGTCCGTTGCTAGAGCTTTGTGCTGTGTGATTAGTGACCTTACACGTAGTGGATATCAACCTGGTTAAAACTGCACATATATATACCAGGCAGCGTTATCGTTCGTTTCCCAGATGGGCCTCGATTATGAAGCTGACCAATAAATGCTACAGAAAGGGCACTGCTGGTAATACCATTACTGGAAGCCCAGTCCCCTGTATTTCAAAGAGATGCCCTGTAATTTGGGGATATCCAGCTGAGACCAATGTTTCTGCTAGTAATTTTGCCGTCTTTTTGGGCAGGAGAAAGCTGTTGGAGGCATCTTTAAGAATTATCAGGATATGTGATCTTACAGCAGTCAAACTTCATCTTAACACCTGAGATTTGTTCATAATGGTTTGAAGCAGAAAGAATGTCTGTTAACCCTATTACTGGATGTTTTCTTCACTTCTTTTATTGAAGTTTCATCATTGGAGCCATGACCATCTATCTACCAGAGAGCTCATTGGTCTACCACTAAGGCCCTCATTTGAACTTCCAAGAAGGCCAGAATCTCCAATTCTAGACCGTATCCCTTGCACCCAAATCCAGATAATAGAGGTTTTTCACCACAGAATGGGGTATAGCACACAGACACTGAAATGCTGGATCTAATTCAATGTGTTTTCCCCCTTATCAGGGAAATAAAGGGCCATATTTGCATACATGTACCTGCTTGAAGCAGGTAGCCAATGTGTTCAGGGGTTAATCTGAGGGCCATACTGCTGGTGGCAGAGGGCAGGGGACGCTAGAGCAGAATGGGATGTGGACAGTTAGAGAGAGCTGTCGCTGCTCTCCCATGCTGCAGTTTGAGTATGGGTCGGGGCTGGGCCCAGAATCTGCCCAAGGCTCCTAACTTCCGCTCCAAGCTAAGTCCTGGAATTACCTGGTCCAGAGTTTGCAACCCAGACATTTTAAAATGAGAGAGACCAGGAAACTTAGAATGGCCAGGAGTTCTATCCCCAGTTTGGATCCCACTCTGGGGCCACTAGAAAAGAGAACCCAAGAGGTGCAAAGGTGTGTGTTTAGTAACCACCATAAACAAATTAGAAGTAATCATTTACCCCCACAACATTTCATAATTGAGTGTGTTGTTATTACACAATCAGCAGGTCATTTGACCACTCTGAATGCAATAAATGCTCAACGTACACCAAAAAGTATTTCCTAAAAACCCCTCAAAACAATCTATATTGCTTGCTGCACCAAGAACCTCTCAGTTAGTATTCAAGAGATTCAGTGATTACAGTGCAGCCTTGAATAAATAAACAGTAATGAACGGTGTTGAATCGTTTCATCTTGAAGTAAAGCAAGAACAAAGCCTCGTAACTCCCCACAGCAAGATAAATATTGCAAACCGCAAAAGAGTATGTCATTACAGAGATAAAACAAGGAAAAACTGCAGCCAAAAGCTGAACTAGTTAATCTAGCCTTTGTTATATATCTGAAACACTGCGCTAAATCCGATTTCAAAAGCACCTAATTTTGAAAAAATGGCAGAAAAACGCAAATGCTTTTATCAGACAGTGTTTATAGAAGCAACACAAAACAGGAATTCGTTAAATGTGTACATTACGCCAGATCAAACTTAAGTCAAAACATCTGTGTTCAAGTTAATCTTAGATACAACATGGAGAGTATTTGCATTGGGTGTTTCCTTGCTTGACCATTTAGATGTGACTTTTGGGGGAGCTCATTCGTGTAAGATTTTAGTTAAGTGCACCAGTGCCAATAGTTCCGTAAAAAATAATACATTTAAAGTCATCCCAAAAGATTCCAAAATCTAATAGCAATTTCCCAAAACCGGTATTGTGGGAATAGAAAAAATGAATAAATTGCTCTCTTACAAATGTGTGCTGAGGCCTTCTGGCTTGCCAAGGGCATCATGCTGCATGACGATTTTGATTAAAAAGGCTTTTATGACTAATAATCACATTGTGAAAAATCATATGTAGCTTCCTTGTGGATTTATCCACTTCCCCTACAATATTAACAACAGTATGAGACCACTTACTTTTAGTAAAAAGTTAAACATGTGTCAATCCATTGCTATAATGTTTTCAAGGGACATTAAACTAACAAAAAAATAAAGAATTGCTTAATTCTCTGCTTTTTTCTCATTACTTTATGTTTATTTTTTGTTAGCCTGAATAGCTCTCGGAATGCGCGCACCTGCTTTTGGTATGGCCTTGTAACAATTTAGAGTGGGTTGTCAATGCCTTTCCCAGCCTGTTGGTTAGGTGACATCGGAGGGAGAGGAGTGGCGCAGCGGCCAGAGCCTCTGACTCCAGAGCGCGGGGCTCAGAGTTTGATCCTCGGTGGCATCTCAGCTCAGCACCATGTGACTCTGAGCAATAGCTCACTTAATCTGCCCCCAGCGCCTGGATACCCTTTGGGGTGGTAAATCGCACTTTACCAATTTGGAATTATACTTATTATCTGTTGCACTGTAGGGCATGTCAGCTGCGTTTCAGACTACAGTTAATGCAGTTGCCTAATGCCTGGTTCCTTTGCATGTAGTGTGGGCTTTACTTGGAGATGTGTATTTTGCCTATTGAAGAGTGACATGAGTCCATCTGCATGGCCTTTGCCATTGAGGTGGTAGCATACAATTGTAGAGCAGGTGCATGTTAGGGCAATGTTGAGTTAATATTTTATTGGTCTTGGTATTTAGTATGCAGAGGGAATTTATAACCTTTGCTTGGTCTTCTGCGCTGTTGGGATTGCAAGAAAATGGTGTGTGGGTGCATCTAAGGTCCTTTTTTGAGCTTATTTGGTTGTAAAGCACATCACTGTCATCTATGTCACAGGACTGGAGTCCTCATTTGCTAAATATTAGGTGTTGAGTCAACTGAAGAGTAAAACCAGGACTCCACGAAAGTGAACATAAGATCATGGTCAGCTTGGTCGGCTCTAAATCGGTGAGTGGTTACTGTTTCGAAGAAGGTAAGTCTAGACGGAGGATTAGACAGTACATAGCTCAGACCAGCCACAGTAGCAAGGGGGCGCTGTAGATTTACAGCAATAATAGTTGGTATGGCAGTACAGTTGGTGACACGAGCAAAACTTTCAGAGGAGCAGATTAATACATTGGAGAGTGGACAGTGAAATGTTCTGCCCTCCCCCCCCCACACACACACACACACAAATCTTGTGATGTAATAGGCATTCATTTTTAGCATTAATTTGCCCCAAAAAAAATAAACACAAATGTAGTATTTCAACTTATCGGCTCATTGGAATATGAGCATTCGTGTACTTAATTAGGAAAAAGGCAATCCTACTCAAGAAACGGACTACAGCAGTTGCATATTTTTTTTATAGTCAAAAAGCTCCCCCATGATGATTTTCTCCAACAGGTATTAACTGCGAAATACTTTTTCACCATCACCATCACTAAGATCCAGGCCCAAACTGAGAACCAAAAGCAGATCTCACAAAAATGTTTAAATTCTCTTTCTTTATTCTTTATCTCTCTCTCTGCCCTCTCTCTAACCCCTGCAGTGACTGCTGCTATGAATCTCGGCCAGCTGGGGATCCTTCTAGAAGGCCTAGCAGCACCTCTGGCTTTTCAAAAACCAACCTCCATTGGCTCCAGACCCTGGGGAAATGCCTGATTGCTTACATGGGCCCTGGTAAAATCAAAATAGACGTCGAACTAAAAAAAACCCGGACAGATAAATGAGGAGGGCAATCATTAGTGGAACCATGTGATTTAAAAGAATGACTGCTTTAAAGCATGAATGAGCTTTTTAAGGATGATATTAATTTATAGGATGTGAATTAAATCAAATCAAGCAACATTCACTGGGCTTGGTCCGCCATATTTTGCAGACACTTACAGTCTTCTGATTTAAGGAACTGCCATATTAGAGCTAAGTGAATCTTACACTGGAAGACAATACTAGATTCCCAACGATGTGTCCTATTTTTCCGTAGGCACACAAGCTGGGCAATGTAGAGATCTACCTCCATAGTATTGACTTTAGCTTCACCAACACCACCAACTCAAGACTGATTTGCTTATGGCTGTGTTATGGGAGCCCTAACAAGGGCGAAACCGGTTCTGAGTTGCTTGTGTTGCAGTGCAGAGGGGACCTCGCATTGCAGTTTTGGACTGAATTGTTGGGGCCAGAACAAGTCTGATTTCCATGTGGCTGCTCTCCATCTGGAGTGCTATAGTGCAAAAAAAAGAATTGGAATTCAACCCAAGGACTGGCAGTGGCCAAGATTAATTCAGGCATTCCACCCATCACTTTTTTGTTTTCTAAGTGTGATTCTCTCAGTGTGATGTGTATGCTGAGACATGGATCTCATGCTCTCTGTGCCGTAGGACTCAAGCTGCACCACATTGATGAGTGAGATCCAACAGGCCGAAACAAGTCTGGGGTTGCTTTTGTTCCTGTTCAGAGAGGATTTGGCAAGGTAGTACTCACTGGCATCTGGTGAGCTGCCAGTAGCTCGGAAACTACACAAAGGCAACCACTACACCACACCCACCTCACTGCATCAAGTGAGGCACCCATTGTCCTCAGCTCCTGGAATGTTCGTACATCATGCTTGCACACTTCCACTCTGACTGTTGCACTCCAGCCTATATCGTTCTTGTTTTGCAGCCCAGCTCTGTATGATGACCTGGGCTTGAGCTACTCACTGGTTCACAAGCTATATGTTGTAGTCCATTATCTACTATCATTACATATGGCTTAACCTTCATAAATAAGGCTTGAATCCTGGCCTCGGTGCTAGACCCTACATTGTGTGTTCCTGGGCAAATCATTTAATCTCCTTCCACCTAAATGTGTGTAAAATGTGTTTGTGTAATCCCCACTTGATGTACATGACCTACAATCATCTCCCAGCCCCTTATCTAATACAGAGAGCTTCACTGCTTCACAATTAGGCTTGTGCTTCATAAATACCAATACATACATGGGGATAGCACTGTCTGACTGAGCAACTAGGACTTTGTGGTGTCCCTACAAAGACCAAATATGCAAATGGTAACTGCGTAGCCCAGCTTGCAGATTAGCTGAGCTGCTACAAAAATAATATAGTATCTAAGTCAGCACCAGGTGTGTGTTCCTAGTTTTTGTTTATAGTTACCACTTGATGCTTTGCCTTCTTGGCCCCAGTCACTCCTCCTTGCTTTCCGATGGTTTAAAAGCTTTCCCTCTGCCTGAAAACTAGAAAATCTAGCGATCAATTCCAAATTTTAAAATAGCTATGAAAAATTTGAAAAAATATCTAAAATCTGTGGGGAGCCAGAAATGTGAGAGAAACTAAGTAATCTGTTTTTTTTTCTGTTGACAAATCCGTGCTGCAGGATTTGGACTGTCATGACTTATGGTCAACCTTCATGGCATGGCTGGAAGAAACAGTGAGAGATCCCCATATATATTAACTCAGTGTGGAAAGCAGGATGGCCAGCAGATGACATTTTGGTGCGTAATGTGGAGGAGTTTCACGAGCAATTGCATGAGCTTCAACTCTACCTGGACTTATATCTTGATGAATTAAGGTGACACAATGGTCATCTTTGGGAGTGGTTTGCTTCGCTAGGTTTTAGATGTGATGCCGTGCCATCGATAGGGACATTCAACACTATTTAGAGAAACAGAGCTCGCCAAAGTCCCACCATTTGAATTTCAATAAGCAGCGCATTCATCGATCAGAAGGGAAATCGAGAATGGATACGGGTTCACATAGAACGGCACAGCAACAGGGACAGATCGACACACAGGTGGTTAGACTCTGGCAGGAAACAAAGCAATAGTTATGTATGTAACATCTACTACTTGTTAATTTGAGAATTTGTTAAGGAGGCCTCTGACTTGCTTCAAAATCCCATCCCAATCATGGGTCAAATGCCTGTATCATTATTTTCTCATGAAGATCAATGATCTGCATGAGCAAATGGCTCCAGGACGGAATTTCGTCAATCTTTACCCAAAGTGACTACTGAGGAAATAATAAGATCATTAATGTAAATTTGGATTCTTTTTCAATGGATGGTCACTTTAGGCTGATCACGATGGGGGCATAAAAACTGTTGCAAATTGCCACAAACTAATTTGCCTTAACATCGGGTACACAAATTAGCAGGTGTGCAATTTGCACCCGAATATGAATTGAGCACCTTGGAAAGGGGGAATAATATACTATGAGAACATGGGAATATTGGGAGCTTCATTGAAAACAATGGAATGCTCCGGGCTTCTAATGGCTGGTAGAAGCCCGGAACTCCAACATTCCAATGTTTGTTCAAAGCTGTTGCTGTGAACGAAAGGCCTCTCAGGCTCAAAGAGGCCTTTGTTTTACTAATCACAACATTCTGCCCTCTATGGGCGGAATGCTCTAATAGCCTTAGAGCCCTCCGTAGCGGGCTCTACAGGCCATTAAAGGTCCGCTCCCTTGTTGAAGGCTTTAATGCTGGAGCGGGCCTTTAATGGCCAGAAAAGCACACTACAGTGGGCCCTAAGGCAATAATAGTGCATTCCCATTCCAAAGTGTGGAAACAGTGCATGCACTCTTGGGATTTGAGCCCCAAATCTAATCCCCAATGGGAGTCTGCTCTCAAAACGGGGTTATCAGTGCCTTCATTATCAGGGTCTATGACTGAACAAGTCAGTAAGGCAGGAAAATATGCAGCCATGCCTACGCCAGTGGGGGAATGCGTGTAAGTGGGAAGGCCGCGGAGGAATTCACAATTTACCATCACCACAAAACTACCACTTGCTGAACAATAATTATACCTTGGAAAGTAAACGCCTCTCTTGCGGGATGTTTTCTCAGGAAACACAGTAACTCCCTGTCATGTGTATATTTATTTTATGAATGAGGATAAACGGAACTTTAAAAAAGTGAAATTCATCGCCAATATGTGACCTAAACAGATGGGATTCAATCTGCATTCCACGAAATTTGCCGAGGCATGATAATGTGACTGCTGAGCAAAGCCACTGTGAAACAAAATGGAAATGAGAAGTTTAAAAGCTTTGTTTATTGCTGGATCACAGAACATTCAATCAACATCGAGGAATAAGGGCTAAACTAAAATTAAGAGTAAAAAATGCTCTTTGGGGAAACATTAGAGCTCCATAGAGAAGTGTGAGAGCGTAAGGCTCAGGAGATGGAGCGTCTGGCTACAGACCAATCTCCCTTTAACTCCTTGTGTAGATGGCCCATGTGGATAATGTTAAGAAAATTACGAATGGCAAGATTTTAGGAAAAAACGCACGTATTTTGATTGCTATTTTTAAGGGAAAACACCAGTAATGGTAATAAAAATTTAGAGGGCTAGCAATAAGGTTACTAAGGGGCAGATGTACTAACATTAGCGTGTGCGATTACCAAATAGCTATTTGGCAAATCGCAAACACTAATGTACTAAAGTGTGTTTTACACTTTTTGCTATTCTAAGTGGCTCGCAAATAGACCTACCTACCGAATATTAATGAGGTAGGTCTCAGTTTGCGACCCACTGGGAATTGCAAAAATCACAGGGATGGTGGCCCGCTGGGGTCAGCAGACCACCATGCCTGTGATTGCTTTTAAATAACGCAATCTTTTTTTTATTTTTATTAAAAGTTTTCTTTTCATTTTTTAAGAGTAGGCAGTGGTCGATGGGACCACTGCCTGCTCTTAGAAAATATTTTTTCAACCATTCTCAAAGGAGAAGGGGTCCCTTAGGGACTCCTTCCCGTTTGCAAATGGGTTACCACTAACTTTGAGTTGGTGGTAAACTGCGAATGTTTTGCAACCGCATTTTGGTTGCAAAACATTTGAACATACATTCAGATTCGGTATTAGGAAGGGACGCCCTAAACACGCCTGTTAGACCTGGCATCCTTGGCATGGGTTTCCCCTGTATTTTTGCCTTTGCCGCCTGTGTATTTACTGTGCGTTGGACTTCATTTTTGCGGGTCTTGATGCTTTGGGCACTTTGCCACTGTGTTCAGGGCCAAAGTGCAAGTGCTCCCTCTGTAAACTGTTGTCATGGATTAGTGTTTCCACAATTGGCTATTTGGTTTACTGTTAAGTCCCTAGTACAGTGCACTGTGTGTGCCCAGCGCCTGTGAACCAAATGCTGCTAGTGGGCTTGCAGCACTGATTGTGCCACCCACCCAAACAGCCTTGCAAAAGGGTCTCAGGCCTGCCACTGCAGTGTCTGTGAGCAGTTTGGTACTGCCATGTCAACCTGACAAGTACACCCAATTGTAAGGCCCTAACCTTCTCTTTTCTTACATGTGAGTCACCCCTAAGGTAGGCCCAAGGTAATCTGTGGGCAGGGTGCAGTGTATGTGAAAGGTAGGACATGCTCTGATGTGTGTGGCATGTCCTGATAGTGAAATACTGCCAATTTCGTTTTTCACCATTGAAAGGCTATCAGTCCCATAAGACAGAATGGGGAGTTAACTTATAACATCTTATAAGTATAACTGCCCATGGGAACAAGATAGGAAAATGGAGTTTAGTAAGCCTGAAATCAGAATCTAAAGACGCTTCTTTTCGTATGGATGATTTTTACATTCTGGGTTTGAAAATACCACTTTTAGAAAGTAGGTATTTTCTTGCGTAGCCATCCAGTGTGCCTCGGCTAGGTTTGTGTATTGACTGTCTGGCTTCAGAGTGACAGGGGCTGGGGATGTGCATTCTGTTCAGAAAGTCACTTGGGGGGGGGGTGAGGTGTGTCCTGCCTTTCCAGCGTGAGTCAGGGCTGGGCTGAGTAGACCTGGGCTGCATTTAGAGTAGTGAGAGGAGATTTCATTCACACCTGAATGGGCCTGGTCTGCCTTGGACAATGCTGTCTCCACCTCCTGCCGGGAAGCTGGACCAAAGAGGACAGAACTGGTTTTGCTGAGCACAGACAAAGGATTTTGTACTATAAAAAGTGGGGCGTGGGGCCCAGACCCCTGAACTTTAGATCACTTTTGGAATTGAAGAGGAACCTCTGCTAAGGAGAAGAGCTGGGAGAAGCTGGAGGAGAAGCAATGCCCCTTTGCTGTGTGCTGTCCGGGGTTGGCCTGCAGTAGCTGTTTCTGCCAAGGAGAGGAACTGTGTGTGTATCCTGCTTGACAAAGTATCTCTAAGGGCTTGAGGTAGAGCTTTCTCCCTGTTCAAGAAGTCTCAGGAACAGCAAAGACTTCACCATCCTTCTGGGCACCGTCTCTGGAACCACTGGTTTCAGTCGCCGCAGAAGAAAAGAGCTGCTGACCCTGTCACCGAGTCTATCGCCGGTTCTGTGTCCTGAAGGCACCGCAGAAGGCACCACCGCACTTTGCACCACATCCCTGGTCTCACTGACGCCACTGGGCGACCACCACCGAGCTGCTGCTTGCAACCCGTCCTGTGGGCACCGCACTCCGCACCGCCTCGCTTCAACCTGCCCGGACGTCACTGACACTGTCGCTGCCCGACCCGAACATCGACCGGCTCTGTCACCTGCACAGTGACTTGCCAGCACCGCATCGAGCACCGCCTCACTCCGCATCGTAAGCCTTGGCCTCACTGATGCCATTGGACGACCGTCATTGAGCGGCTGCCTGCACCGCGCTGTGAGGGCACCGCATGCTGCACCACTTCCACTTCACATCACAACTGCGACAGTTGGCCAGACCGACTCGTTCCCATGGGATCGCCTGCAATGAGAAAGGTACGCTCTACAAGTGTGTCAACGCTTTAGCTGGCCGGTACTGATGCGGTCGGCTGGAACTGTTAGACTCTGTTGCTTTCAGCATCGCAGTAGCCCCGGACGGAGCTATCGACTCAGAAGAACTGTGGTTTTTGAGATATTTCTGCAATTTAAAGGTTATCTTGCAAAGTAACTATTTTTACAGGATTGTATGTTGGATTTTTGTCGTATTTGGTCTTGTTGGTTTAGATAAAGTTTTGCTTGTTTTTCTGAACTGGTGTGGTGTCCATTTGTAGTGTTTTCACTGTGTTACTGTATGCATGCACAAATTCTTTACACACTGCCTCTGAGATAAACATGTCTGCTCATGTTAAGCTACCAAGGGGGTGAGCAGGGGTTATTTTAGAAGTGTATCCCTGCTCACTTCATTGTTCAGACAGACCATGACATGACATGACATGACAGACTATGGCTAAAACAGTGAAGGGTGAAAACCCCCAACTTTTGAGGTGGTCCATTTCCCTACAGGGGATGGACTATACAGTGGAACATAGACCTGGGAGTAACCATGCCAATGCAGATGGACTCTCCAGATACTTCCACTTAGAAAATGAAAACTCAACTGGGCAAGGTTAGTCTCATCTCCTTACGTTTGGGTGGGGGGGTTGTGTAGGAAAGTAGGATCTGCTTCTTATGGTTACCCCCACTTTTTGCTTGATATAACACTGTTTTTGACTAGTCTGACTGGGATCCTGCTAATCAGGACTCCAGGCTATATGCTTTCTCCCTAAACTGTTATGTAATGTACTTCGGTACACTGCAGATTGGATACTGGGGTACCCTTGTCAGTCCCTAGTATATGGTACACATGTACCCAGGGCATAGGTACCCCAGAGGCCTCCCATGGGCTGTAGCATGTATTATGCCACCATGAGAGGCCATGCAAAATGGAACTACAGGCCTGCCATTGCAGCCTGTGTAAGTTGGTGCATGCACCACTTACTAAAGATGTAGGTTTACTATATCTAAGGGTCACTGCACTTAAAACCTATAAGTCACCCCTATAGCAGGCCTTTACAATCCTGAAGGCAGGGTGCTCGGTTCTAAGTGAGAGGGTGCCCCTGCACGAGCAGGACACCCCTGCAGCCTACAGAGTCCATTCTCCCGGGCTGTCAGTGAAGCAGCCATATATATATCTATATAGAGGGGCATTATGCGACCCTGTGTTGACCAACTCTAAAACAGCTGAAACAAACCCTATCGTGTTTGGTGTCAAACATGTTGGAAAACCGGTGTGTGAGGTATGATTCCACCCCTCAGAAACGTCCTTCGTGGGGTCCTTGGTGTTCCTGGTACCAGCCTTCTTACTCCGGACAGCACAAAATGGTTGCTGCCGACCAGAGACACATTTCTGCCCTCCTGATGCTGAGCCAAGCTCGAGCAGGGGAAGGCAGAACAATAGGCATCCTGTCACAGGGAGTTGTGACCACCTCCCACACAGGATTTAGTGTATTAGGGCTGGGTGGGTGTGGTTGCCAGCAACTGAAAGTCTGCATGAGGGGCACATTTGGTGTCCCTGTGCATATTCCAGTTCAAACCAGTCCTGGGAGCCGTTGGCTCACGCTCTGGCGCGTAACTGGACAAAGGACATGGGAGTAACCTCCCCTCTGTCCAGACCCTCCCCTGGGGGGGTCCCCTGAATCTTTCCAACCCTCTCCCATGGGTACTTAAGGGCCTACCTGGCTGCAGGACCTTAGATTCGTCGTGGACAAGATTCTAACCAGAAACCACTGCACTTCGACCGTCTGGGCACTCTGGACTTCGCTGGACTTCTTTTGGGCCTGACTCCATCTCCCTCTCAGTCTGCTGCATTGGCTGTGCCTGTGCACCATACAAGATCCATGCAGGACCTGTGGAGCATCAAAAACAACTGAAGATAATCTCCCTTGGAGTGAAGGAGTCACTTCCCTGCATTCGCAGGCACCTTAACACTGCTGACCGGTCTGCTGATCCCAAGCTTCTACAGACTCCGAAGTGTCCAGCAACACAGGAGGTGAGTTTCTACATCCCTCGAGGCCCGAGCTGCCCTCTTACCGAGTTTGAGCCAGTATCCCTCGTGGGGGCTGCAATACCCTAACCCCTGTGCAGCGTGTATATTTGCAATTGCATGTGCTTGTTGGCAATTCTTTAACAAGTGCAATGGGCTCCGTGTAGCACCAACCTCTTGCACCATTTCCTACCAAGATCTTTGACCTCCTCGCACCAAGTGCTCCGTGGCCTGTCGTTTAGTGAAATTGCTCGAGGTCCTCTCGCGACTCCTGTGCCTCCGGCCTGTGGGTCCATTTGAGGGTCAACTTTGCTTTTCTTGGGCTCCCCTGGTTGCTCCAGGTCTGCCCTGACTCCCCTTGCTGTGGTGAGTCTCCTGGTCCTTGCTGGTCCGAACCGTACACTTTCTTGACTTCCTGCGTGGGTTGCTGTTGCCAAGGCTTGTTGGTGCTCCCGCCGGACACCGACCCCTCAGCACTCGACATCCTTTGTGGGACAGCTCGCATCCGGCTCCTGGTCATCGTCAACATCACCCGGTCCCCGCAGCTACAGAGTCAAGAGCACCGTCAACTATCCTGAATCGACATCGGTGGGCATACGTCTACCGAGTCCCTGGTCACTCCCAAGTGACCCGGACTCTGTCCCCTCTGCTTTCAGGTACTCTTCGACAAGAATCCACATTTGGATTCCTCCGGACATTCTTCTCCCTTCCAGCAGCGGCACTTTCTCGAATTCCTCCATTGAGTTCAACAGCGGTTTCCAACCCCAATTCATCCCTATGCACCCGGCTTCCCTGGGATAGGTAACTTGGGTACTTCAGTATCTACGGGTGGGGTGGCTCTCTAACCTTCTGTCTTCCACGGGGTTTCTTCGAAGTCCACTGGGAAGGTTCCTTAATCTCTAAAACTCCAACTGCGTCTTTTACATAGAGTTGTATGGAGCATGCGGTCATGTTCCCACACTGCACCCGTCCTCCGTGGGGTCCCTCTATATACTCACCTTTGGTGGTTACTTGGGGTCCCAGCAATTCTACGTCCTCTCGACATCGTCCTGACTTGAGTCGTGGTTCTTATACCACTTTCTTAATATATGGTTTGGTCCCCCTGGGGCCCACAGTGTATAAGTGCTATTTACTGTCATTTCTTTGCTTAAGTATTGTGTGCTTTGTGTGTATCTCTGTGTAGGAGATACTGGAACGTACTAGAGAGTATTATTTAATAAATACATATTTTTATAAATACCTTGTGTGGTTCTCTTTCATTTAATCTATACTATAAGATTGCATTCTGGTAAAACAAGCTGCTTTGCACTCCTTCAAGACTTAGCCTGAAAGCTGCTCTCCACAGCTACCGCTTGGATAGCTTTCTAAGGTTGTCTGAGACCTCTTAAATCACCATAAGGGTTGTCTGGACTGGTGACTAGTGGACATCATATACCAGGCCAGCTTCTCACTATCCCCTTTACCCTGACTAGGAAGAAGGGTCCCGACTTGGACAAAGGTGCGAACCATTGCCAACTAGAGACCCCCATTTCTAACAACGCCCCTTCCAAAGACCGAATTACAAACACAAATTGTGATTCGGTATCGTGTTACCGAATTGAAATTTGTGTTTTGTAGAAATGTAAAAGCACTTTTGCGGTTGGAAACGGCCAGATTGGCCGTTTCTGACTGCAAAAATGCTTCGCACATGTGGCCCTGAATGTTTTATTCCAAAACCTGTACAAGTGAAATGCACCAAACCCCTTCACGAAATTGTTTACTCCAAGAATATTGCTAGAACCGATGGGCACCTGCAAGACTGACACTGTAAGTGAACGGATGAAAACCTTCACACCATGATGAAAATTAATTACATTGCTTGTAATTTGCGTTTGTTAACACTAATATATGGAAATGAGAAATTGTGCTCCTTTGTTAGAATATCAAGTTTTAAATATGATGCTAAAAAAATAGAGCGAAAATATTGGCGACCAAAATATTGACAAGGTATGCATATACAATTAAGTATAGGTTTAATACACTTATGGCCACATGTACGTAGGTTTTATGTTGCTAGTTCCTAATAGCAAATTTTTGTGATTTGCTATTAGTAAAATGCAAACACCTATGTATGAATGTGTCCTTCACACATTTAGTGATTCCTAATGGGGTCGCAATTGACTTACCACATTAATATTCATGAGGTAGGTCGCAAATTGCGACCCATTGGGAATCGCTAAAAACACAGGGATGGTGGCCTGCTGGGGACAGCAGACCACCATGCCTGTGTTTGCTTTTAAGTAAATCAAAGTTGTTGTTTTTTAAAATGCAGTACGTTTTCATTTAAGGAAAACAGGATGCGCTTCAAAAAGAAAAATTAAACGTTTTAGTTTCATTTTTTAAAAGTAGGCAGTGGACCACTGCCTGCTCTTAAAAAATGTTTTTGCAGCCATTCACAAAGGGGAAGGGGTCCTCTGGGGACCCCTTCCTGTTTGCAACTTGGTTACCACCTATTTGAAGTAGGCGGTAAAATGGGAATGTTTTGTAACAGCATTTCAGTCATAAACATTCGTACATGGCACTGCGAGTTGCTATTTTTTTTATTTTTTTTATTTACTTGAGTTTTATATAGCGCTGGTTAGACCCGGAGGCATCAGAGCGCTTTACATGAGGAGAGTTACATAGCTTACAAATTATACATTGTTACATAAGGTACAACAGTTACAAGTTACATTTTTAGGTTAATGGCGTGTAGAGGGGTAAGGGGGTAATGAAAAAGGGTGAGGGGAGGGAGAATTTAGCGGAGCATAGGCATAAGGATAGACAAAGCAAGCAGGTGGAGAGGAATTCAGGGGAGAGAGGAAGGGAAAGGGGAGGTAGCCAAAGAATGAAGGAGGGAAGCGGAGGTGGAGGGGGTAGGGGACACAGCGTGGAGACGGGGAAAGTAACTGTGTCTGACGTCCGGTTGGGTGGGACAGGGATTATTCTCAGTCCTCAGTTATGTGTGATTGCCATTTTCACGGTGGACTCTCTCAGCGGGGTCGCTGAGACTCCAGGGCATAAGATGCAGGATCCCTCCCCAACAAGGGGAGAGGAGTGCTTTGGTCACGGGCACACTCTGAGGAATGAAGGAGGGAAGAGGTGGGGGAGGGGGTGGGAAACCCAGCAGGAACACAGTGTCCGACGTCCGGCAGGGTAGGAGATGGCTCCCAGTGGTAAGGGGATCAGTCCCAGTCCTCCACTAAGTGTGTCACCCATGTCACTGTGGACTCTCTCAGAGGGGTCTCTGAGACTCCAGGGTGAAGAAGCTGGATCCATCCCCAACAAGGGGAGTAGGAGTGCTTTGGACAAGGGCATAGTTGTGGGGGCCATTTAAAGGAGTCAAGCTGGTAGAGAAAGGCTCTCCCTGAAAAAGGGTCTAATGGTATTGCCTCTTCCCACTTGGCTAGCGCCACGTTGACAAAGCACCAAATCGCCAGGCTGGAAGGAGGAGCTCCGTGTTGCTTGTACAGTCGCCATTTTAAGGACAGGCAACCCACTTTCAACGAACAGCCGCAGAGCCCCTAATGAAGTCAGAAAAATGCGGCAAATACCTCAGCGGGTGTGTCCCCGGTTGGATTAAAGGTTAGTTCCTTGTGTGGTTCCAGTGTTATACTTTGATGGCGCCGCCTTCGACCGCAGCCGCCATCTTAGGGTCAGGCATTGAGCTTTTGTTGCTCTCTCCCCTCTGGAGCGTGCTGCCAGCCGCAGGCCCGGTATCAACACACGGGCAGTCATCAGGGGGCCCGCCACTCCGGCACGCATCAGTCAAAACGTTCTCGCCCAGGCTACAGCACTCCCAGGCAGTAACTATCGTTCGGGGCCTCCCTCGTGGGTTCACGTCACCGGGTGAGTGCATTATTCCCCCTTACTTGGTTCCCGGTGGATTCCGCTACATTCTCGCTCCTCTGGGTCCCCAAGTCACCGCCACACACTACCATCTCCAGTAGGGCGCTGCGTGTCCCGGCACTCGAAACCTCCGTCTGTTGCGTCGCTCCTCCCGTGTCTCTACTCATCTCCTCTGCTCAGTGCCAGCAGGGAGGTCAAACCTTGCATCGAGAAGCGGGCAGTAGGGGGGGTGGATGAGGCCGCTATCGGATGATTAAAGTGGCAACCGGCGATATCGCAGTCAACTTCTCTCGGCTCCCGGGTGTTTTTTCACAATTCCCCGGGTACCATCTTGGTTCGTTTCCGTGCGGGGAAGACGCAGATCATATCTCGGCGAGGCGGGATCGTAGGGAGGCGGTTTAGCGGTCAGAATGCTCCGCCAGTGCTCCGATTGCAGAAATTGACGAAATTGGCAGGATTAGGATGCGGCGAAATGCCGCTCTGGATGCCGGTGTGCAGGTTCATCACGGAGCTTCAACTCCGGGCGGCCATCATGGCCGAGGCTCCTCCTCCTCTCTCAATTAGGAACCCTTAACACGCCCCTTCCTAATACCAAATCGCAAAACCTAAATTGTGATTTGGAAACAACTTACTGAATAACTATTTAGGCTTTGTACACGCCAAAAAGCATTTTTATGTTTGCAAAGAGGCTGATTCTGCGAATTGGCCTGTTTGCGACTGGCAAAAATGTTTGTGCATGTAGCCCTTAACTCCCCATCCTTGAACTTTGATAATATGTATAATGTCAAGGTACAAAGATGTGGAGTAATGTTTAGTAAATCTATACTTGCCAGTATATACTTGCTTCCACAATATTTTGGCAGTCTGTATTTTTGATACAATATTCGTACAGTACGATATTTCTATAGTCAATATTCTGACATTCAACCCATTGTAGAGATAGACGGTCCCAAGCTGCTGTCCACATCTATTGTCGATTCACAGTAAGAGAAAAACAAGAACAATAAAGCATGTATAGCAAATCTAAATGTTAAAGATTATGACCACCTTCCCCATCTTCATAGTCACTCTTGTTACTGTTAAAAAGCAGTCCTCAATCTGGAGACAAGCAAGACACTTGACACCTGTAAAAAAGACACATTCTTTCTACAATCCATTCTTATTTACAGTAGGCTCCTCCCTCTTTATCGAAATAAAACTACTTACACCCGCCAAGACCGCCTGGATATAATGCTAAGCTTTCCAACTTAATGCTTAAGAGCTGCACAGGATGTGGGGAGGGTGAGGCCCACTTAGAAGCCTTCGGAGGGCCGAACAGGCCGTTTATTAGGTTTCGCATTCACAGCGCTTGCACTGTGCTTGAGAAATCTATTGTTTTAAATATAAACTTCAAAGGGACTTACATCCCGCCTCCTCTCTTTCCTGGCTTCTCATTGGTTCCTGTGCGTGCCATGTACCTTTCCTCCATTTCTATTGGCTGTAGCATTTTTTTCTGCATTTACCAATGCTTGTTCCTCGTCTTCTTCTCTTATCAGTTTCCCTCCGCCGAAATACTGTTAACATCCACTTTGGTAAAAATATTTTTTCTCAAAGTTTTGCCTTTTACTATTGCAGCATATTTTGTCTTTTACTATTGCAGCATATTTATATAACAATTTATCACCCGGAGAGATTACGTTATTTGCATAAAATCACAAGATGTTGCGCGGCGCCGCCGAGACTCGATCCGGGATTCCCAGCTCTCAAGTCAGCTACTCTGGCCACTGCACCACATCCTCCCCACTCCGTGTTACCTGTCAGGGAGCTCTTTCCTTCTCCCTGACGATGATTGTTGAAAAGAGCTCTTTATTAATTACATAGGCGAAACCGATACATTGCCAATGCTTGTTCCACTGGCAATTACCCCAGTGGGCTGGAGCCCTTGAAAGCTGGATTTGAAACCCAAGGGCTGCTTAAGGTGCCTCTTCACTTTCTCCAGCTCCCCAATGCTAATTGCAACAGGCATGGGGAAGCTTCAAGAGAGAGAGAGTGTGAAGGATGGTGAAGGCAGATTGAAAGGGATCACAGAGGGAGAAGAGAGACAGGCGAGAAGGAGAGAGAGAATGGATGGATGGAAAGAGAGAGACTCTGTGATGAGATGAAGGAAATGGGCTGGTGTGAGCATTTTTGCTGGGGCTCCTATTGGTTCTCCAGCATCAGTGCTTAATTTGAGCCCAAAGTTGCCGGTGGGGGCCACCGCAATTATTTTTGGGGACCGGCACTTATTTTTCCACATCAGATAATTACTGAGCGCTAGAGAGGGAAAAGCACACAGATCAGAAAGACGGAGGAAGAGAAAGACGCAAAACTGTGACATAGGGAGGAAGAGGGAACCTGCAAGATTGGGATAAAGGGACAGGGAGTGGCTGGCAGTGGATTAAAGAGGCATGAGGTGGATTCAAGCTTCGCAGTCTTGGTATTGGGCGCGCCAATGTTTAAGCGCACCTGCCGCGGGCTTCTAAACAGAGCCTCCTCACTAGAACTTTTTCTTTTACAAACTAAGCACTGCCCAGTAAAGCCCTGAACCCCGGACTTGGAGTAATGATGAACACTGGTGAGGAATTTGGATATTATGTAGAAAAGGAAGTGTGCTCAATAGACCACTATGTGTTTTTCACTATCTCTAAAAGCAACAACTATTTAATAAAGCTTACCACATGTGGCTGTGCAATTTACACCGCAAGCACACAACTTTATTATCTATATCTTTGTACAAGGAACAAAAACCTTTATCCTGGCTTTGAGGATGTGCACAGGCCAATACCATACATGTATCAGTGGTCTCCAGGGGAAGCATGCACTATAGGACCAACATGTGAATGTTTTTAGGAGTGTGATGTCAATCGAGTGGTATAGTGGCACGATAAAAACCTTTTTGTACCATTTTTGTGCTGTGCTGGCAAGTTTCTGTCTCTTTGCAAACTGAAAGAAGTTCAGAGGTACAGATGCCAGACAAAAAGAAAAGGTCTTGTTGACTTCGGTCTTAAAACTGGAGATGGTAAAGGTGGCCCATTTCTTAAAACCTCCAATTAGTCCTGGGGCGGCTCCTCCGTAATGGCGGAGGAGTGTCGCCCCACAGCCTGTGCCAGCAGACAATAAATAAAATGATAATAACGCAATGTTATTATCATTTTATTTATGTTGTCTGAGCCCAAAACAAAACTATTGGGCGGGCGGGCTGAGCATGTCAGGGAGGAGTAAAGTGTACTCATAAGTGCGCATGTGTGTTTGGCCGGCCGTCCGAGGCCGGCCAAAAACACATGTGCACTTATCTTTCTCCAACCTGGCTGTGTTACACAGCCGGGCTGGAGAAACAGCACAGACTCCAATGCACCGTCTGAGTGGCAAATGAGGCCGCTCAGACCAATCCTGGCACTGCTCTCGAGTGAGAGCAGCGCCTGGATTAGGCATGGAGCCTGTGCCCTGAGGTCCCATCCACCTTCCGGCTGTTGGCTGCCGAGAGGAACAGCGATGCAGGCATCAGCGGGAGCAAAGCGGAGCGGGGCAGCAGGTAAGTCTTTTTTTAATTCTTCTTATATTTTATTTCTCCCCCCTCCCCAACCCTCCACCCTCTCCACCCACGGTCGCCCTACCACTTTATGTAGGCGGCAGCCACCACTGCCAATTACATGAAGGGATGGATTAATTTGTGAATGTTTGTTCTTATGACTAGTTGACTTAAGGCTAGGTTTATCACAGGCACCATTAGCCTGTAGTCCTGGAGAGTTCTGAAGAGGTAGGTAACAGGAAAAAGAAAAAGAGGTACACACGTACCAAGCCTATAGGGCCAGAATACACTGCGACAGCACTGTATTGTGTCAGACACCCCTTTCACTCACACTTTCCAAATCAGACAGAAATTTCCCACTCGAAAAGTAAACTTTGTCCTTTGTGTCTTGTCTTGTGGTCACAGTGCCTGTGATTTTGAGAATCAAAGGCTTGGAACCGGAAAATAAAGGATCAGTACATTTGGAATCTAGACTCCAATCCTCAGATAAAGAAGGTAACTATTTGAACGCCTTGTGTGTGAGGTCCAGCCAACACCATGTCATGTGCCTTACATTTTGAAAGTAAAATGCCTTACATTTAAAAACCATCAACTCGTTTATTATGCATCATAGGTGCGATTCACAAAGATTTTGCTATGATTAGGTGTGACGTACTCCATTAGTACTTGTGGCTTACTCCAGCATTCCAAACGTAACACAGGAGTCTTCCTGGCTTACTCCTAGAATTCAGGACTAAGCCAGACGTACAATAAGAGTAAATCACAGCAAATCTTTATGAATTAGGACCCATGAGTGCAACTCATGATTTATGAAGCATTCTTAGCTCTGATATTAGACTTTCCTCTATAGAGGTATGACAATAAAACTAGCTATGTATGCTCAAAAGGCAAACAATACAGAGCTCTTTTACTGTAAAGCTCTTTCTCGTTTTATTGCAAAGGTCTCGACTCTGTGTCACCTGCACATGTTTACAACACTTTGATGATAATCTCCTGGCCAAAGTGACCTGGTGTAATGTTTAAGAAAGGATTATATTTTGCATCCTCCATTTTCCAAATATGTTGTCTGTAAGCAATTTATTTGTCTCACATCGTGTTGTTCCTTTTTTAAGACATCTGGATGGATTTTGCACTACAACAAACAGTAAGCAATTGTATTTACACAATTTCAAACATTTCCAAAGTTTTGTGACGTTTTAACTCTCTTGGTATCTTGATTAGAATCGGGTGGTCAAGAAGCAGGATCAGAAAGTATTTCTTCAGTTTCCAGTTGTTGAAGAACGTGGACCCTCATTAAAAAGCACAGCATTTAGATGCCATGCAAGAGTGGTGGGTAAGAGCAGCACTGTGGAGAGCACATGTACTATAATGGGTTATAAGTAGGTAGTACGCAAGAATGGGTGTGAGTAATCTACGTCTTCTACTAGGACTGGCAATGTTTTATCAATCAGCACTAAGTGTGGGCAGTTACTTAAGTCTGTTGCTGCTTGTGGCTCTACCCCTTTAAAAGCAAACATTCGTCATACTCAGCCCAAACACCCCAAAGTCACAAAGGAAGAAGAGAATTCAGGACAGTGCACGCACTCTGTCATTTGAACCCGAGCCTTCCACACTGACATCCAGACCTGGTGCTAGGTCAAGGCAATATTGCACCACCAGCTAAGGAGTGGAGAGTTGCTTTAAGAATCATCAATTGTAGCTCTGTTGCATGGGGGGATAAAATGTAACCACAAAAGTCCTACAAATCTCAGCACTGGGCCTGAGTCCTTCATCCCCGTACAGCAGCGGTCCGTGCAGGTAAGCGCAGTGGGGCGGGGCAGGCTGATGTCGACAGACGAAGGAATAAGATGTATTTATTTATTTATTTTTCCCTATTTCGTAGCCTGTCGACCCCCACCCACCCCGCCCCACCACCCCTCCGCGCTTTCCTGCACGGACAACCGCTGTTCCCGTAACTAACTATGAGCCAAGAATTTTTTTAAATGACACGGGCGACTGCCACCAAGCTTTGAGCAAATATTTGTACTGCAAGTCCGCCCATGCCAGATGACTGCATTAGTCATAGTGCGCCATCATACAAAATATAGATATAAAGGTAGAGGTAATTAGAAGTCATTGACAACAAAGTTACTGCAAACTGTCCTTGAAACAAAAGATGTTCATTCAGACAAACATTGTCAACATAAGGAACAAGTCACTTATGTGGGTCATAGGCAGGAAAACACAGTTGTACAAGCTATTGAACGGTTCAACAGAAAAAGAGCAGGGGCTGTCTTTTGGGATGCAATTTAAGATATGTAATGCTCCATACAATCATAATCAGATGTTAATCAACAGCTTTGGATGAGTGTTGAGTGACTTGAACATTGTGTTGAAAATATCGCTGGAGGATTTTTTTCCTTTTTAGGTCTTGGCTATAGACAGCTTTAGATGTTTGATTGACAGACCTATTGTTTCCAAGATAGAGTTGGCTTTGGGTTAGCACCTTTTTTCTGATTGGATGGTTTTGTTGTCTATCTAAGTTGTCTCCTCTTGATTAAATGGTTTCCTTCCTATTCTTGCATTAGTCTCGCTCATGAGCATTTTGGTCTCACGGTGTTCTGGTTGGTTGTCTGGTGTCCTTCCACTGCTGAGGCCTCTATTCAGGGAAATACTTTTTTCATTCCTTTTAAGCACTTTATTGGAGTGCATGTGTTTTCTCCCTCTTTCCCTTGTCTACTGCTTACTCCTTCACTTTGTCCACTTGTCCAGCCCTCCTTACTCTCCAGGTATATCCCATCGTTCTGTTGCTTCCCTGCACATCCTCGCTTATTGCCCCCTTCCTGCGTCACTCTCCCCACAACTTACAAAAGAAAATACTTGAACAAATCCATCAAAAGATGACTGCACTGGATGTGCACACATCCACAATAGCTATCTAACAAAAAAAACGTTGGCATCGCCCATAAGTCTCAAAGCAGAGACTATCAACTTTGCAAGTGCTTGTTTCATCGTTCATTGTGCTACTAGATCAAAGGGATAAGAAATATCTAGTTTTTGTGCACTTGCTCAAAAAGCCAGGATCATTTGCTCCCTACAACTACTATGATCTTCTCCTAATGGGGGTCCATAAGCCACAGGATCTTCACCAGCCAGTATATATTCAGACATCAGCGTTTTTATTTTGCTTAGGAGTATATATTTAGGCACCAGTGTCTTTATTTTGCTTGGGAAAAATGGGAGATAGCTCAATCGAGAAGACAGTGATGCCAATTTAGCAGTACATGAACACGTTGCAGCATTCAGATCCACTTCTTGCCTGCACTACTGATATCCTAACGGTGCTTGAGCTGTCCTAGCAACTTATACTAGGGCAATTTGCAATGGAACGCATTGCAACTGGGCTCTGCAGGACTGTGCTAGTAATCACAAAAACATATAACTATTTATTCCACCCAAAGGGTGACATTGGTGACTGCCCCTCCATATGATCCATATGTGCAAGAGCAGCAGGAGCAAAAACCTAGTGTTGGTAAGTAATGGCACCAGCTGTGCTATTGGCTGAAGGCAACAGCAGCAGAGGCAGTAGGGTGCAATGCACTGCAGTGCAGGTCCAGGTGGAGAGAGGAACTGTGGAAGGGACCTCACCAGCACTGCAGAAGACAGCAGGTTGGGTTCTACGGTCCAGGGAAGACATGGCTTGGCAGTTCGGGCTGGACTGTTCCCATGAGGCACAGGGTCAAGACTGATTTGCATATAGCTGTGTCTGAACTGGGGTGGCGAAGTGAGCTAAAGAACGATGATGGATTCAACCCAGATCTGTGACAGGGGGTGAGTGTCTGAAAAGTTTCAGCGCTCCGTCCATCATCTCCTTGTGTTTGCTGGGTTCTACGGACTCACAGGATTTCACCATGTAATTGCCGCTGCAGTGCTTGTATGTGAAAGGTAAACCTATAAGGGCTCAAGAGCGGATATTCCATGATTGAAAGCCTACCCAATCAATGAATATGCAGATGTTTGGCTTTGCTGGTCTCATTATCATGCATTTATGGCGGAAATTCCCTACATCTGCCCCTGATGCTTTTATCTCAAGAAGCAACACTATTCACTGCTCCAGCAATTATTATTTATGTTGAAGGTGGTGGAAGCTGTGTGTTGTGTTAATATGAAACCGTAAATTCCCCATGCTTTTGCGTGTTCAACATTCCATCACTTTACTCACGGGCATCAAACGTTACAATAGCAACACTTATGGAGGGTGGTCAAGGGGTAGGGAAATTATAATAAATACTGCATTGATAGAATTACTAGAGCATTCCATGTCACGGCTGTCAGCATGTTCGAGTCTTGAGTTCCAATTTTACAATCAAATGTGATTTAGTACTTTTTTTGATCAATTGAATCAAAAAAGAGAAAACTCCTAGATGCAATTAACTGTGGAATGAAACTTCAGAAAAGGAAGACTATGGTCCTAGTGGCATAGAAGGATATTGTAACCCCCAAAATTGACATTTTGTGTAGCATCACACATACGGTAACTCAGGTACAGATGACTTTTGGGTGCCAAGTTTTAGATTTATGAGTCTTTACCAGTGCCCAACAAACCATTAATGTTGTGAATTTTGCGGTCTTCCATATAGGGTCGTTAACTTTGCTCTTTCCGGTCCAGAAATTGTCACTAAGAACTGGCATTTTGTCGGGTGTAATAATGGCTCACAATTGGGTGTGCTTTGAAACCCCCTGATGACGCAGCCTAGCCTTTGAATAGTTGCCTACTTGTATGTTTCTTACATAATCAATATATGGCGGATGAAAAATACAGCGCAGAGTACGTGCAGACTCGCAACCCGAATGAAAGTACTTTGGCACTCTAGTAAACTAGATGGAAATACTAGGAGAGCTTATTTATTCACCGGAACAAGCATTACATTCTCTACTGTGACGCATTACATCGAATTAGGAGACAGGTCCATTAACAAACGATTGAGTAGATGCCGGGGAAGTGACTGGCGGCACAAAAGCAGCCGCTGTAAGGTAAGAGGAAAGGAAGGACAGCTGCATGGCTTGTAAAGACTTGACTGTAATAGTTTTATTCGAAGGTTCAATTTAAAGTTGCAAAATCCACTTTGTTTGTTTACCCTTTGTGCCTGCTACGCCATGGGACAACCTTCTTCTAGAAAAATAAAAATCAACCAAAAATGTGAGAAATGTATGAGAAATCCTGCGAGCTGTAGTAACAAAGATTGAAAGCACATCCACCTTTGAGACAGGGATCACACACCTTCAACATCACACCAACCCCATACCTGTCATTCTTCTAGCATGATGTTTTGCTAAGATTCTGCCTTGTTAGAACTGGGGGTCTCTCATTGGCAGAGGTATGCACCTTTGTCCAAGTAGGGACCCTTGCTTCTATTCAGGGTAAGGGAGTTACTCACTCTAGATAAAACCTGCTCACCCCCTTGGTAGCTTCGCATGAGCAGACAGGCTTATCCCAAATTCAATGTGTAAAGTATCTGTACTCAAAACACACAGTAACACAGTGATAACACCACGAATGGACACCACACCAGTTTAAAAAAATAAAGTATGTTTATCTAAACTCAACAAGACCAAAACGACAAAAATCCAGCATACATGCAGCAAAATAGCACTTAAAAACAGTTATTTCTAAAATAAAACTTGTAGAAAACAAATAACTCCACCTGGGGCTATTATGACGTTGTGACAGCAATAAATCCAACGTACGGTGCCGACCGCGAGGTGTGCGGCGTCGGGCACGGAGTCACATGGGCCCCCAAACAAGCAGGACCTTTGAAAACTATGACGATGCACGGGGTTGTGGAGGTGAGGCGTCAGTGCCAAGGTCGAGGCCGGCTCCCTGGCTGCCAAGGGGGCGGCGAGGCATCATGTCCACGAGGAGGCGGCGTGTCAAGTCCAGGACAGGGGAAGACGGTTGCGTCGGCGGTGAGGCACCAATTCCGGTGACAATGCGAAGTTGGCGAGTTCGTGAGTCATCCTCAGCGGTTTTCATCACCGTGATAACAAGATGCAGGATCCAGCTCTTCTCCTTGGCAAAGGTTCCTGTTGAGTCCAGAAGTGATCTAAAGTTTAGGCCCACTACTCATACCCCATTTTGTCTTTGTTCTTCTTTGTGCAAGGGTCTTTGAGCCCAGTCCAAACAAGTTCTGTCCTCCCTAGTGCACTATGACCACAGGGGGTGGAGACAGCCTTGTGCAAGGGAGACAGGCCCTATTCAGGTGCAAGGAAAACTCCTCCCACTACTCTAAATGCAGTGAAGGTCCAGTCACTCAGTTCTGAGTCACCCAGGAAGGGCCAGGCACACCTCACCCCCCCTCCCCTCAGTGGCTGTCTACAGTGAATGCACATCCCCAGCCCCTGTCACTCCAAAACCAGACAGCCAATCCACAAACAAGGAGAGGCATACAGAATGGTTAAACGAGAAAATGCCTAATTTCTAAAAGTGGCATTTTCAAACACATAATTTAAAAACCATCTCTATTAAAAGATGTGTTATTAAATTTTGAGTTCAGAGAGCCTAAACTTCATTTCTCCATCTTGCCCCAATGGGAAGTTATACTTGTAAGATTTACAAAGTATCTTCCATGCTATCCTATGGGACAGATAGCCTTTCAAAAGTGAAAAACGAAATTGGCAGTATTTCACTATCAGGACATGTCACACACATCAGTACATGTCCTACCTTTCACATACACTGCACCCTGCCCATGGGGGTACCTTGGGCCTACCTGTTGCGTGTCTTACATGTAAAAAAAGGGAAGGTTAGGGCCTGGCAAGTGGGTGCACTTGCCTGGTCGACATGGCAGTTCAAAACTGCGCACAGACACTGCAGTGGCAGGTCTGAGGTACATTTACAGGGCTACTCATGTGGGTGGCACAT
Organism: Calotriton arnoldi; assembly: GCA_963921515.1. Lineage (NCBI taxonomy): Eukaryota > Metazoa > Chordata > Amphibia > Caudata > Salamandridae > Calotriton > Calotriton arnoldi. The sequence goes on from CAWUFW010002089.1 coordinate 1,715,187, forward strand.
CATTGCTGCATGCCCACTAGTAGCATTTGATTTACAGGCCCTGGCACACTCAGTGCACTTTACTAGGGACTTACAAGTAAATCAAATATGCCAATCAGAGAGAACCAATTGTAATGACAATTTACACAGGGAGCACTTGGACTTTGACAATGATCAGCAGTGGCAAAGTGCCCAAGGCATCTGAGCCAGCAAAAACGAAATTCAGCACAGCATCAAAAATACAGGAGGTAGAGGCAAAAAATCAGGGGAAACCATGCTAAAGATGCCACGTCTCACATGTGTCTCCTCCAGCTGAAAAGTGGAGAGAACCACCCACCCTCTTGGGAGTTCTCATCACTAAAGCGGAAGAATCTGGACAGACCATCAGCATTGGTGTGTTCTGTACCAGGGTGGTGTTCCACTGTAAAGTCCATTCCCTGTAGGGAAATGGACCACCTCAGCAGTTTTGGGTTCTCACCCCTCATTTGCATCAACCATCTGAGGGGCCTGTGGTCTGTCTGAACCCGGAAGTGAGTCCCAAACAAGTAGGGTTCTAGCTTCTTCAGCGACCAGACCACAGCAAAAGCTTCTCTACAATTGCACTCCACCTCTGTTCCCTGGGAAGTAGCCTCCTACTGATGAAAGTTACGGGTTGGTCCAAGCCTTCGTCGTTCAACTGTGAGAGTACTGCTCCCACACCATGCTCTGAAGCATCTGTCTGTACAACAAATTCTTAGGAGAAGTTGGGTGCCTTGAGCATGGGCGCCGTACACATGGCAGATTTCAGGGCATCAAAAGCGGTCTGACAGGCATCAGTCCAGATCACTTTCCTTGGCTGCTTCAGAGTCAACTCTGTCAAGAGGGCAACAATGGTGCCATATCTTTTGACAAACCATCTGTAGTACCCGGTGAGACCTAAAAATGCTCTCACCTCTGTCTGGGTCTTGGGGGCACCCAAGCCAGAATGGTGTTGCTCTTAGGCTGTAGGGGTGCCACTTGGCCGCTTCCTACCTCGTGCCCTAAGTACACCACCGATTCCTGCCCTTTCTGGCACTTACTGGCCTTGATAGTGAGGCCTGCCTTCTGCAGAGCCTTCAACACTTCGCAGAGGTGTTGCAAGTGTTCCTCCCAGCTGGAGCTGAACACAGCAATGTCATCCAGGTAGGCGGTGCTGATTTCCTACAGCCCGGACAGTACCTAATTGACCAGTCTCTGGAATGTGGCCGGGGCGTTCTTCAACCCAAAAGGCATTACACAGAACTGGCCCCTCTGGCGCTGAAAATGAAGACCTCTCTCTTGCCCCATCAGTTAAGGCAATCTGGCAGTACCCAGATGTTAGATCAAACTTACTGAGGTACCGGGCATCTCCCAGCTGATCAGGGAGCTCATCAGCTCTGGGGATGGGGTGCGTGTCATTCCTGGTGATGGCATTGAGCCCACGGTAGTCCACACAGAACCGGTCTGTAGGAGTGGCACTGGGTGCAGCAGCTTTCAGAACCAAGACCACTGGGCTAGCCCAGGGGCTGCTGGAGGGCTCTATCACCCCTAGTGCCAACATCTTAGAGCCCTCTTCCTAATTACTGGCCCTGACTTTGTCAGTTAAAAATCTTTTACAGGTAAACTGTCCCCAGTGTCCACATCATGGACACACCAACTGATGATTACTGGAGTCAAGGAGAACAGGGAGGCAAACTGTCCCAGCACCTGGCGACAGTTCCTCTGCTGCTCTGGGGTAATGGTGAGAGAGAGGTTCACTCCATCCACTGACCCATCATGTTCCTTGGCAGACAGGCGGTCAGGAAGAGGCTCACTCTCCTCTTCCATTCCATCATCTGTAGCCAGGAGCATTGTCACTTCAGACCTCTCAAAGTGAGGTTTGAGGTGGTTCATGTGCAGGACCCTCAAAGGGCTCCTAGGAGTCTGCAAGTTCACCAAGTAGGTTACTTCAATCTTGCACTCCACCACCTCAAATGGCCCAGTCCACTTGTCTTGGAGCGCACAAGGCTCCACTGGTGCCATCACCCACACTTTTTGGCCAGGCTGAAACTCAACCAGAGTGGCATTCTGGTCGTACCATCGTTTCATCTCCTCCTGGCTGGCTTCCAGGTTCACCTGAGCAAGGTTCCTGAAATGCTGAGCCTGGTTCCTGAAGGCCAGCATAGAGCTGAACACATCTTTGGGGGTCTTACCAGGAGTTTTCCCCCAGCCCTCCTTCACCAGACTGAGAGGCCCTCTCACAGGGTGCCCATACAGTGGTTCAAAAGGACTGAACCCTAAGGATTTCTGCGGTACCTCTCTCTAGTCAAACAGCAGGCATGTTAGGAAGACGTCCCACTTACGTCTCATGGGTTCTGTACGACCCTTTATCATGCCTTTCAGGGTTCGGCTGAATCTCTCAACCAACCCATTCCCTTGGGGTTGGTAAGGAGTGGTGAAATTGTACATTACACTGCACTCCTCCCACAATGACGTCATATACCTAGATATGAAGTGTGTACCATGGTCAGAGACTACCTCTCTGGGGAACCCCACATGGAAAAAGATCCCCATCAATGCACACCTCACCACAGGGGTCGTGATTGTCCTGAGAGGGACAGCTTTCAGGTACCGGGTGGCATGGTCCACCAAGACCAAGATATACTTGTTCCCTAAGGCTGTCTTGGGTTTCAGTGGCCCTACAATATATATCGATACTCACCCACTCGAAAAGGGTGCTCACCACAGGAAAGGGTTGGAGGGGAGCCTTACACTTCCCTCCACTCTTGCCGCTTGCCTGGCAAGTCTGGCATGTCCTACAATGTGTGTCAGTGCTCTTCCGCATTTGAGGCCAAAATAAGTGGGTGGCAAGCCTGTTAAAAGTCTTGTTGTGCCCCAAATGTCCTGCCAAAGGCACATCATGAGCTAGACCCAGTAGGAAAGTCCTGAAGCACTGGGGTACCACCAGCACACGGGCTGACCCAGGTTCAGCACCATTAAGCTCACTGTATAGGAGACCTTTCTCCCAATAAATCCAATGTGATAAGGTCTGATCACCTGCTGCCTGGTTTGCAGCCTGCTACCGTAAACCAACAAGAGTAGGGCACTCCATCTGCGCCTGCAGAACTCTTCCCTGGAGGGACCCCTTTCCTGCTGCCAAAGGGTCAGCTCAGGTAGGTCTCTCAGTTCAGCTACTTGCTACCCTGTAGGTTCCAGGGCCTCCCCCTCAAGGTCTGCCTCCTCCTGGACCGTGGGAACTTCTGGGGCAGATTTCCCATGCCCCCTGCCCCTCCTCTTTCTGGCAGGCACCTGGGCCACTGTTTCAGGCTCCAGGTCCTCTTGATTACCCCTACTGGCTGCCATTGACTGAGTAGTCACACATTCCCACTCAGGCAGACCCAGCATCTCCAAATGAGCCCGGCGTTCCACTTCCTTCCAAGGGGAACTCTCCAGGTCATTGCCAAGCAGGCAGTAAACAGGCATGGATGGACTCACAACGGCCTTCAAAGGACCTGAGACCCCCCCCACTCAAAGGGAACCTGCGCCACTTTACACAGACGCTCAGAGTTGTCTGCAGCATCTACAGGGTGTAGTACATTGGGGAGGACCTGCTCCTCAGATACTTTTGACACCTGACAGATGTCACACTGGTCCCTGTGTCTCTCAGAGTTTCCATCCTCCTCCCATTGATGGTCACCCACTGCAGGAACTTTTTAGTGTTATCCGACAGGCAGGTTTCTTGGACCATCTCTCTATCTCCTAATGAGATATGGGTCATCACAGCTGGCTCGCCACCCTCACTAGGAACCAACTCCTCCCCCAGCACTACACTAACTAACCACAGTGACGGTGCACCAGTGGGTGCTGGTGGTGCCTTGGGGCACTTGGGATCATTCTGCATGTGACCCTCCTGACCACATACATATCACTTGCGGGGACCCCGGATGTCTGGCTTACCCCTAGGGGGCCATGGCTTCTTAGAACTGGGGGGTTGGGAATCTTTACCCTTGGAACGATTTTGGAGCCCTTTAGAGAACTCCTTTTGGTTACCCTTGTCCCCCCACTCTTCTGCGGGAACCCTGCCTACCCTTGGCTGGGTGTCCCACATACCCCTTGTGGACCCTGATACTCGTCCAGCGGTCCGCCTCCTGAGCAAGCTTCCTGTGGTCAGTCAACTTACTATCCATCAGATGCTGGTGCAGCTCTGGAACACAAAGACTACTCAAGTGCTCCCAACCAATCAGATTGTGCAACACCTGGTAATCAGTTACCTTGCTGCCCTCTATCCAACCACCCAGTGCTCTGCAAAAAAGATTCACACATTTCACCCATGTATTTGAGTCAAGCTTTTTAAAAGACCTAAACTTTTCACTGTACTGCTCAAGGGTGAGTCCATACCTGAGGCATAAAGCCTCCTTTATATTGAGGTAGGTCAGAGCATCTGCCTCCTCCAAAGATGTCAGGGTGTTCTTCCCATTGGCCTGAAAGTGTTTCCACAGGCCCACCCCCCAATGATCTTCAGGGACCTTATTCATACGCAGTGCTGCCTCATAAGATGCAAACCAAGCATAAATATCCTCCCCTTCTATAAATTCTGCACTAGGTCTTTGGGAAAGTATATCTTACTCCCTAGCACTGGCTGTACACTGCGACCATTTGTGCTGAACTCCGCCTGTTTGGTCTTGATGACCAGCTCTCTCATACTCAATTCATGTGCCAAAAACAACTTTTTTTCTTCCAAGGCAAGGGTAGCTTCCTTGTCTTTTTCCATTTCCAATTTCCTCACCTGGAGCTTCATCAGCTCCAATTCATGATTTCTGACATTTTGCCTCGCCTCCATTTCCTCTGGAGACAGGTTTCTGGAAGACACACTGCTGCCAGCCACAGAGGCTGCTCTCCCAACAGGCAAATCCTGGGAGCTGAAATTGCCCTCTGGCACACCCCCATCCACATCTCCATCATCTGCCTTCCCAGCTTCTCTGGCCTTCTCCAGCTAGGCACTCAATGCCTTCTGCAGCTCCTCCTTCCTAGAGGTGCTTTTAATGGGGCATCCAAAGGTTTTGCAAAATTGATTGAGCTGATCTCCTTTGTAGATAGGCAACATTTGAATGCTAAACTCCAATTCTGCTCCCTCAGCTGGTTTAGCAATTAGAGACATGGTGTGTGGATACTTCAAGGGTCAGATCAAAAATAGAACCAAAAACACAGTATGTGGTTGCGTAGTGATTTGCGCTAAACTAGTTATGTACACCAATTACTGTTGGTCAAGTACAAATACAAGTTCAATCCTCACCGCTGACCACCAATGTTAGAACTGGGGGTTTCTAATTGGCAGAGGTATGCACCTTTATCCAAGTAGGGACCCTTGCTTCTAGTCAGGGTAAGGGGGATACACACTCTAGATAACCCCTGCTCACCCCCTTGGTAGCTTGGCACGATCAGACAGGCTTATCCCAAAGGCAATGTGTAAAGTATTTGTACTCAGAACACACAGTAACACAGTGATAACACCACAAATGGACACAATTCCAGTTCATAAAAATAAAGTATGTTTATTTAAACTCAACAAGACCAAAACAACAAAAATCCAGAATACATGTAGTAAAATAGCACTTAAAAACAGTTATTTCTAAAAGAAAGCTTACAGAAAACAAATAGCTCCACCTAGGGCTATTACGACGTTGTGACAGCAATAAATCCTAAGTACGGTGCCGACCGCGAGGTGCGCGGCGTCAGGCACGGGGTCACAAGGACCCCCAAACAAACAGTACCTTTGGAAACGAAGTCTGTGACGATGCACGGCTTCATGGAGCTGAGGCATCAATGCCGAGGTCGAGGCCCGCTCCCTGGCTGCCACGAGGAGGGGAGGCATTGTGTCCGCGAGGAGGCAATGTGTCGCATCCAGGACAGGGTAAGTCGGTTATGTCGGTGGCAAGGTGGTGATTCCGGTGAGGCGATTCGAAGTCGGCGAGTTCGTAGAGTCACTCTCAGCGGCTATCGGCGCCACGATAACAGGATGCAGGCGCTGGCGATGACGGAGTCGGTGCGCGCGCTGGCGTCGGGGATGCGAATAACTGCAAGCATCGGCAGGCATCGAGGTGCGTCGGAGCTGCAGTGCAGGCCAGGCAGTGCATCATGCACTTCACGAGCGGTGCCCCTGGCCTCGGTGCAGGTCACGGTGTCATTGCTGATGGCGTTGGCGATGGGTTTTCTTGCATCTCTTAGGTTTCCTCCAGCTCCCAACAGCAGGAACAACCTCCAGAGGCCCAAAACTGGAATAGGCACCTCCTGGCAGGTCAGAACTCTCAGCAATAGAGTTCAGGGGAGCTGGGGGTGAGGTCTTTGTGTCCCTGAGACTTCAGAACAGGAGGCCAGCACACACAGGCCCTTGGGGATTGTTCTTCAAGCAGGTTTCTCAGCAACGTTCCAGTCTTTGTCCTTTCCTTGGCAGAAGCAGCAACTGCAGGCCAACCCCACACAGCACACAGCACACAGCAAAGGGGCAGTACTCTTCCTCACAGCTCTCCAGCTCTTCTCCTTGCCAAATGTTCCTCTTGAGTCCAGAAGTGATCTAAAGTTCTGGGGTTTAAGGTCCACTATTTATACCCCATTTTGTCTTTGTTCTTCTTTGTGCAAGGGTCTTTGAGCCCAGTACAAACCAGTTCTGTCCTCACTGGTGCAGTATGACCACACGGGGTGGAGACAGCATTGTGCAAGGCAGACAGGCCCTTTTCAGGTGTAAGGAAAACTCTTCCCACTACTCTAAATGCAGCCAAAGTCTATTCACTCAGCTCTGAGTCATCCAGGAAGGGCCAGGCACACCTCACCCCCCCAGTGGCTGCCTACAGTGAATGCACATCCTCAACCCCTGTCACTCCAAAACCAGACAGTCAATCCACCAACAGGCAGAGGCACACAGAATGGTTAAACAAGAAAATGTATACTTTCTAAAAGTGGCATTTTCAAACACATAATTTGAAAACCATCCCTACTAACGCTCTCGACATTTGGAATATCTTAATATCTTTCATATTCTCAGATTATTGACATTGGAACTTACTTTATGCTCACTTGGAAATTCACGCCTGTCAAGCGTAGGCATGAATGCATTTTCAGGGTGCGGGGAAAGGAACGGACTAAATAATTCAAGGGATGAAGATGAAGGGGTTTCTTGCTACCCATCCACTCAAAAACACAAAATTAAAACTATTGTAAAACTACCATACTTGCAGATTTACTCGGTCATAGGTTCCAAATGAGCTCTTAATGTCCGCCATTATGTTTGCAGAATCGGGATTCGCCATTTGAAAGGGCAGATGGGTCAATATGGACACCTGACCTACACTTCGGTGCATTAAAAATAATATGAATCAGACACCCAGTGCTTTAATGTCAGCTCCCAAATACACTGCTGAGCATAGCCAAGCAACTCACAGTTTTAAATATCAAGTCCAAGTGACTTTTTTGTGTTGTCATTCCTTATTGAAAACAAAACCATGTTGTAGATGTACAATACCGTTCAATGTGCATATTATAGCGGGGTCGAAATCTAAGTGACTTTAAAGTAATACACACACTGCCATTATGTGCCAAAATAAGAGGATCCAGAAATAAGGAGTTTGAAAAATTCTTCAAAACACTAAGAATTTAACCAGATGATAAGGCCTTGTCTGATGTTATTGTAATTACTTATTTTGCTCGTTTGTTACATGTTAAATATTTTGTAAAATACAAATGCTCCAAACAGGAGGAAAAAAATGAGCAAAATATTCAGTTTTATCACACTGGAAAGCTCCAGTGTGTAATAATCTGGCAACTTCTGTGGGTGTGTTTGAATAGTTGAAATAACTAATATCACTTAGTAGTATTCAGTCGAATGAAGAAGGCGTTTCAAGCTCAGCAAAAACTTAATGGGGTGGAAGCACTGATTATGTGAGTGCGGGAATTTTGCTTGATTGTTGTATTAATGAAATGTGTTTTGTCATCCACTGCTCCAGTAAGAATAACATCGAAACAAAAAGATATAACAGCGGTTATATCTGTAAAACTCTTCTTTACAGAAATAGCTCAAGAACAATTCGCTAAACTGTGATGATAATTTTAGTAGATTTCAATTATATGCATAATATGACATTCAAAAGTACTTGGATTGGGAGTTGTATTTGAATTTTGTTGCTGTGGCGGCAGCCTTGCAGTCCCAGTAGGATGCATTCTTGATGAAATGTTAGACCAACCAGCTTGTCAAAGAGACCCCTTACGTCATCACGTCGGCTGCCATATTATAGCTCAAAAGTTCCGTTTTGATAGCTGTACAAATAACAACTAGAACGTCACTCAATTCTAGGTAACTGATACGTAGCATGTATTTTTACACAGACAAATCCACGCGTCATTATGTGGAATTACCCTAAATACGCGAGTGTAAATAAAGCACAAACCGTTGACCGACTGACATTTTAATAACCGGCTGCAATAATCAATCAATGGCGTACACGTTTAAAGAACAGGCCTGCCCTTGAAGGGCAGGCAGCTGTTATCTGGACAGTGCAATTCAGCTGTTTACATAGAGAGACAGAGCTGAACGTCTAGGCGCGGTGAACTACATCTATGCACTTTATTGTAATTGCATTCACAAAGCACTTCATCCCCTTGGCATGGTGTTGAAGCGCATTAGGGAGCACACTACCAGTCCTGCCAAGTATCACGCATCAGGCGTTAGACTAACGCATTTCAGTGTGGTACTCCGCATTACCGCACTGAAATGCATTGTCACGCATATGCATAGTCACGTCTCGGCAGCTGTAGTCACCGTCTCGGCAGCTGTCACTGTACCGAAGCGCACTGCCTAAAAGTGTGGCAGCGCGCTGCCCGTGGCGTGCGCGAGCAGGCCTGGGGTGAGCCTCGAGGCTCTCACTCACTGCTACAATGTAGCATAAATCATTTGTTATACTGGGTGCTGGCGCCGCAAGGAGGACGTCACATCCTGCTGCCAGCGAGCAGTTCAGTTTGTTCTAATGGGCTGGCTATGCGGGCGGTGCCAAATTCAATTACGGCGCTCACACCATCGCGCTGCCTGCTGCAGCTTGCCACGGCCCCTGCGCTGTCAGCTGCCTGCCCTCCGCCGCCGAACTCAATTAATCATTGCGCCAGGGTGCAGCCACTGCCTGGACAGCCTGTTACTGGACGGCCCCGCTGAGCAGCCCTTTAGCCCGATACGTTCCACGTTGTCGGCAGTGCTCATCTCGCCTATGTAGGAGGTGAAGGAGACCAAATACTGCACAGCGGGAGGAGCAGCTGAGTGCCCATCTGTCTGAGGTACATCATACACTTCTCTGATGCCATGTCACTGTGTGTGCACACTTACTTCAGGCGCTTGCCACTACACCATTGGGAAGTGCTTGGTTAGAAGAGTGCTCACAGTCTGGTCAGTGTGTTGGTGGACGTGTGAGTGGCCAGAGGATCACACATGTTGTCTTAGGCCGCAGCGTCTACGAGTGTAAGGATGGGAACAGGAATGGAAGGATGCATGCACATTACATTGTTGAATATTGTTAATGATCGAGGGGAACCCTATAGAATCCCCCCATGCTTGATATAGAAGCAGGCCATGGCATGCCCTGAATACGAGCAGTCAAGGTGGATGCTTTATGTAATCCCCACAGGCAAGCACTGCATACAGGCAGCCATGGAACATTATTCCAAGAGTTCATCCAGGGAGCCAAGTCATTTATTTTATAGTACTACTCGTATAAATGTAGAGTGTCAGAACACTTTACATCCCACACACACAGGGAAATAACAAAGGCCCCTGCAGCCAGGCTTACCCATACTGGAGGGGGCCCCCTCACACCCTACTGATATGAGTGTGAGGGGCCAATTCAGCATATCTCCCAGGAGGGCCCACTCACGTTTTGTTACCTCACTGCCCCCACACATTGTACAGATGATGAATCATACAAGTGTGTAATGTGTAGGAGATGTTGCATAGGATAACAAGGGCTACAAGGTGTAGGAGTCACATGTAATCCTTCCTGGTAGGCATTATCTTTTAAGATTGCTTGGTTTGGAGTAGCGCAGACTCAGGATCTAAAATGTAACTGTGGTTGGCTTTACTAACAAGAATGTATTTGTATCCATACAAACTCTTTTTAGCAACCTTAGGATAACGAAAGGCTAGGGGAAAAACATAAGGTTCTACACCTATCCCTTGCAGTTTGCATGCAGCTATTTGATGCCAGTTCAAAGCTCACTGTGCTACATTGGAAGGATAGTAACTTATGAACTGCAAGTAACACAAGGATCTTTGTTACAGAAACAGTAACACACTGGGCTATCTACATAAAATACAAATCTGTGATCTGCTTGCTACACATGCTTTGCCTTTATAATGAGGTAAAACAACAACTAGACAAAACCCCAATCTCTCCAACTGGGACAATAATCACCAAATTTATTGTGACATTTTATTATCGCCTGAAAACTGCTGGACACACATGGAACTCTGCAGCAGATGTTTTTAACCCCATTAGATATTTCATAACACAGACCCCCCAAGCTCAGCATCCCGTGCAGTGGTACTGGTCGCACCACCCTAAATCTGGCCCTGATAGTAAGAGTTCCCTTGGGAGTAGGCCTGAACAACAGAGGAAAGGGTCACCAGAGTGATTTGTTTACAGACGGCCAGAATAAAAGCCCAATACGGCCTATATAATATTCAATGTGGCTGTGTGAATATTACCAATTTTGACCCTGAAACAGAGTACAGGCACCAAAGTAAGTCCTCAAAGGCTGAGGATAAGTGAAAAAGTGTATTCCATTGGGTGAAAGGAGCTGAAGCAGTGAGAAAATATCAAAGGAAATATAAGAATGACTAGAAGGTATGGAGGGAAGAGAGAGTACTAGCGTGTGGGAGTCAAGCTAGTAGTGCAAAGAACGAGTATGTCCTGGAGTACAAGTAGATTGCGGATGGCAGTGCTCAGAGGATTGACTGGAAGATGGGATAAGGAAGGTACTAAAGAAAATAGTGTAACGTGTATCATCAACAGTGAAGGAAGTATGGAATGAGTTTGAACACGTCTTCAAGAAGGACCAGATGACCATCTGAGTAAGTTAAAGATTTTGGGCCTTATTTAGAGTTTGGCGGATGGGATACTCCATCATAAACATGGCGGATGTCCTTTTTGCCATAGTACAAGTGCATTATTGCCTATGGCACTGGTAACAGGGTGGGCAAGGTATCTGCTACGTTTTGACCGAGTACCCTGTCTGCCAAACTCTAAATAAGGCCCTTTGCTTACACTTTTTCTGTTTGTACTTTAGGGATTTTATAGGTATGTCTTGTCTGTAGAGGGTAGCTGGGCTTGCATCTGGTAATGTACTGTGTATGTTGTACATTTCTTTTAGTGAATGTAAACTAGTGTTGTAATGTTCTTCTGTGGAACTCTATAACGAAACTTAGAAATCGAGCATCCTTGTATTGAACGTTGTGTTAACACTTAGAATTCCTTGGCCCGCTGGACAAAAGAAATTGATGATATTTGTGCCACTGCATGCTTTAATATTCATTTTCCTTACCATTCTCAAGCATGGATTATATGATGAATCTCCATACTTCCCTTGATATCCCTGCTAATCCCAGATATTTTTGATTTGTGATCTAATTAGATGGGCAGAAACCAATGCACTACTCAACTCAGCACTAGAAAGTGTAACAACAGTGTACTCTGCACTCTGCAAAGGACATTAACACAGAGGCAACCTTGCAGAGCAACATCGCAATGGGATCAGCCCTATCCAAACAAGACACTGCCTATGCCTTTTTTATGTATTTGGCATTACAAAGGCTGTACAGGCCATTGTGCACCTTTGCTAATAGATATTGTATGTGATCACCCCCTGAGTGTATTAACAACAGTAATACTGTGATGGGGTCTATGCAGAGGCTTTGTGGGCGATTAGGATGGTCCAAGAGAACTTCCTGACTCTCCCCGCTTATTCTGACTGCTCAAAACCTGATGTTTATAGCGGTGCAGCTGTGTTTCTGTTCTGCTATACCAATAACCCCTGTCCCCCGAGAAGAGGCTCTCTAACTATGTAGTGACACTGAGCTGACCCATGCAATGGCACTGTAAGAAATCACTGCACGCCTGCATTTATGTCCCCATACACAAAGCATAATATGGCACAATGAACGTTTATGCACAGGCGCCTATATAATGCACTGCATTGGTACTCACTCATTGTACCATCATACAAAAGATGCTTCTTAGCTGCTCAAAATAAGAACCAACCTGGGAGTTTTGCTTCTGATGTCTGTGTGATAAATCTGAGCACAGCTTATCACATGCAAAACAGGGAAAACAAAGAAAAATACAAGTGTTCGTGCAATAAGAACAGGGGTTATGGAATGTAAATATCTCTAGGCTATGAATGCGAGAACATTTAATCACAAAGCGTATTATGCACAGACAGTTTCTGACGTTCTCTGAGGCTTCCGCTAAATACCATGGGACTATAGAATCCGAAACATAAACAAAGTAGCCTGCAGAAGATGCATATTCTTTAGTACATATCACCATCTGCGATTTAAAATTGAACCAGGACTCAAGTTTTGCTGCTAACTCTGAATAACTAATGCAATATGCTTTGGTGAGTGCAACTCTTTTGAGGATGCTACATTTATTTTGAAAATTAAGCTAATAATAGGGTACTTTACTTATTTCCTTTCTCTCCTGAAAACTACTGGCTAATGCAAAGCTGTTTGTTTACGAACCATTATCCTCAAAATGCAGGTAATTGCAGAATAACTGTCTATCAGGAGTCCTAAATAGGTTTCTCCAGTCTGGGAATTCGGGTTTCTCAGCCCATGTAAGACTGCAGTACTACTCTTCCATCAACATAGATGTATGTTGTCGTGTCTAGGTATCAGACAATATAGACTCTGCAGAAATCCACGTGCCCACAAGTCCAAGGCTATGTCAATTTTCAATGGGCAAGTAAACATGGAAATTCGACCAGTAAACTTTAATGGGATTTGCTGTAAAATGTAGTGATGGGCTGGTACAGTGCACAAGGTCAAGGTGAAGTGGCATAGGATTCCGAGGCTAATCAATGTTCAATAGCAAATTGCTGCACCACTGCCAATGTCTAGTCTGGCAAACTTGGAAAGGAAAACAAATCCACAATACAATTTGTGTTTCAAAGCAACTCAAAATAACCCCCCACTGAAAACATATTAGTATGCCAATGCTTACAGGTTTTGGAGTCCCCCCAATGAAATCGTCAGAAGAGAGCGCAGTCTCAGATCAAGACATCGAGCTGACCCGAGCACTGCTTAACCAAGAAGTGTCAACCACATTGAGATCAGGGAGCACACAACCGATGACCACAGAACCAACACCATCCAGCTCGACTTTTTTAGGTAGCGGCCGGGACACAGGACGCAGGACACCCACCAGATCCAAGCGTCTCCAAAAAACATGCAGAGGGCAAAGAAAAAGAAAGGATCAGCAAAAGGCTGAGGAGCAAAAACAAAGTCTAGTAATTAATATATCCTCAGTCGCATTAACAACACAGCAACTAGCAGCACTAAACAAAGGTACCTCATTTGTACCAACCTACAATACCAATCAATTGGAAATGGAAGTAGCATTATTTAAATTTATGAGAACCTTAAGACTATGGCACTTTTTGGAGAACGTGATATCACCCAAGAATAAAACAGAAGCATTGGAAAACAAAGGATTCAAACCTAAGAGCACGTACATGCCACCAGTTTCTCATAAAATGTTGGATACCTTTGAGGTATTGACAAAAAAAAATTCCTTCTTGAATTTTCATTCCAACATACGTTCCAATTTTTCAAAAACAGAACATCTTTTCTCAACACTCAGCTAGTGCTTCAACCAGCAGATAAAGGCGGCCCCTTAGTCATTATGGACAAGAGTTAATACAACATCAAAGTACAAGAACATGTAATGGATGGAGCCACATAATTACCCTTAACAAAGATCCCACCTTTGAGATACTGGATACGTTATCAAACATCTTGGACAAAGCACTAGAAATGGAGTGGATGACCTCCACAACACAATCTTTTCTCACAACTAAACATCCACGACAACCTCGTCTATACATGCTTCCCAAAATTCATAAAAGCATCAGTGATCCACTATTTCCACCCATTGTATCAGGGTGTGATTCGTTGTTTGAACCGCTCAGAAAGTATGTTGATTATTTTTTGCAGTCATTCATCCAAACATGGAGATCATATATCCAAGACACTAAAGATTTTTTGAAAGGCCTTGAGAATCTTGCTTGTAAAGAAAGCAACCAATGGTTGGGGAGGCAGAGCTAGCCTTGCTCGAAGATGGCCACGCTCCAGGCGAGCTCCTTCGGCCGCTACCTAATAAACAGCATTATCCTACGCCCACCGTAATAATGAGGAATTAAAGACACTGACCTGAACTCCGTAGGAGGTTGAGCACACGAAAACCGGCTCCAGGGATTGATAACTCCCCGGATCGCCACTGTATGTGTGCAGCAGGCGTGGTCGTGCGGCCTGGATGGGGAAGACGCGGCCCGTGGACCTGGGGAAGCGATGGCCGCACTGTGGAAGGCCGCTGGCTGTGAGCTGCTCCTGTGTCGGTGGGCGCTCTGTGGTGCGGTTTGGCATCCACGGGGCTGAGCACTGCGGCCGGAGGGTGGACAGCGCCGAGGAGTTGCTGCCATCCTGCGAGGACGACTGGCAGAGTCTGCGTGCCTGCGGCGGTGGCCCGGTAGGTGGGCATGGCGCGCGGCAGACTGCGAGGTGGTCTTGCTGTGGGCCGCGGTTGCAGGGCCGAGAGCGCGGCCACGACGCTGCGGACTGGACACTGGGCTGTGCCGGATGCGGAATACACCGCGTGGGGCCCCCGCGGCAGAATAAATACGGGTTGCACTGTTCCCCAGTCGTTAAAAGTATGAGCAGTCTGCCTGAGCTTCAGAGAGCTTCGTGAAGTGCGGGGCAAAGCAGAGCCAATAAAGGAACCCTATCTGCGAGCATGATGGCACAAGGGAAAGGACACTAGTGTCACAGTGAACCAGTTATACCGCAGAAATAAGTACTGGAGCGTACTAAAGCACTGTACATCACATATAAGCCTGGGTACCTAGAAGACTACAGGAAGAGTCTGATCCTGCGGAGTGAGGCCCCACTGTATTAAATCATTATTTGCTACAGTCCGCCACCACGCCTGCTTGACAGCGGCACGGCTGAGCGAAAGGTTGGCGCTGGGTGTGGGGATTTGCTGCCCACGCCTCGCTGTGCACTGCGTCGGTCCATTACAACCATGGGAAAGGTGGATAAGATGCAGTCGAAGCTCCAGTTTGATTGCCAAGGGGCCAGAGGCAGCCGTACAGCAGAGCACGAGGGCCCAGAGGGGCCAGCCTTGGCTCCAGAGACCGGTGGAGACTTACGGGAAATATTAACAGCAATGCAGGCCACACTAACCACCATTGATGGAAAGATTGATGCCCTAACGTACCGGGCGGATAGACTGTTGGAAAGGATGGACAAACATGCAGAGCGCCTGGATATGGTGGAACGCAGAGTGTCAGACACCGAGGACGCTCAGAACAGCATGGTGGAGGCCCAACGCAAGCTGGAAAAGGCCCTGGTGGGGCTGAAGACCAAGGCGGAGGACCTGGAGGCGCGATCAAGGCGCAACAACATTCGGATACTTGGCGTTGCAGAGACCACGAATACCGGAAACATGGAGCGCTTCGTCCAAAAGCTGCTGGTTGAACTGATGGGCACTGAAAGCTTCTCCAATATATTCGTGGTAGAAAGAGCACACAGATCATTAGCGCCACAGCCGCTGCCAGGAGCAAGACCTCAACCCATCACTGCAAGGCTCTTGAACTATAGAGATAGAGACACGTCGCGCCAGGGAGCTACAAAATCTCCAGTATGAAGGAATGACAGTCTCTATCTATCCAGACTTCCCGTCGCAAGTCCAGGAAGCACGAAAGAAGTTCTTACCAATAAAAACAAATGCTACAGGATATGAAAGTGGCCTACGCAATGCTATACCCTGCCAGGTTCAAAATCACCATTGACTGCACTTCCAAGATTTTCGGGGACCCCAAGGATGCACAGCAGTTCCTGCTATGCAGGACCAAGGCAAGCAGCCAGTGGAAAACACCTAGGGGCGGCGAGGATGACTCAGACCACACCTCGGGTCTGGACGATCCAGGTTAAGACAGTGAGCCGCGGTGCGGCCTACCTAATTGCCCGCTTCTCCATCTCATAACGGCAAACCGAGGAACTGTATCATCAAGTTTATTTGTACTTTATAAAGAGGAGGGCGTGTCTTGGGTCACGTCACTGCTCCAGTCCGGGGGAAGAGAAGTATACAGCGCATGGGGACATCTGCGGTGGGCGCATTAAAGATGTTAATTAAGCGCCCCCCGCTGAGTAACAACGCTGTGGTGAACAGCGGGCCACTATTGTCCCTATGTGTGCGTCACAACCCGTAATTAAAAGGGTGGGGGGAGTTCTGGGTATTGAGTTAAGGGAGGGGTATTTCTCTGATGCATTTGGGGTATCGGAGTGGGAGGAGGGAGGGTTCATGTTGGGAACGGGTATGGTTTATGTTTGCACCAATCATTATGTTGTAGTTGAGGCACTGTTCACCTATAACATGCAAGCCTTTACATGTCAAAAGAGAAGCACAGTAAGATTCTTTAAGGGCACAAGTTAGTAGGCCCCTGACCTTACTCACCTGGAACGTAAGGGGTCTGAATAATCTGCATTCACACTGCTCCACTCCATTACTGACACATGTGGTCGTTATATTATTGTGCAGGGTGTTTTCAGTGGAACGACAGTGACACTTGTCAATGTTTACGGTCCCAATACTGACGATCCAACCTTTTTTGCACAAATATGGGCGCGATTGCATGAATTACCACCAGCGGCAATAGTATGGGGGGGACTTTAACACTTGTATAGATCCAGCGCTCGACAGGTCAACTAATATAGATAAATATGGTAAACAAGCAGCAAGGGTACTTAAAGCAGGAATCGAGGAGCAAAATTTTATTGACATCTGGATGCTACAGCATCTGGGGAAATGGGAAGGCACGTGCACTTCTGCCACCCACAACACATGGTCCAGAATAGACCTCTGGTTGATGTCACAGGAGGTCAGCACATGGACGTGCAATGTCGAACATCTGCCTAGAACCCTCTCAGATTACGCCCCGGTCTGCTTGGTGCTGGACCTCCCCACACACATACCTAGACAATTCACATGGCGCTTCCCAGCGGCGGCATTGCTAGACTAGGTTTTTAATGTTTAGGTACGGCTAGCCATTACATCATATTTTGAACATAATATGGGATCAGTCACTAGCACGTCCACGTTATGGGAAACCTTCAAGGTGACAGTGCGGGGAGTATGTATAGGAAAACAAAATGGTGTATTACGAGACATTCAACAGCAACTTATTAAATTAGAAAAAACAAGCTGGTCACTGGAGGAGGAACATGTGCGCACATCAAATGCTGCAAAGGGGGTCACAATTAGGGAGAAAATGACCGAATACCAAACGTCTGCAGATAGTGAGGTCAGATTCTTATCCCATAGGTATATAGCGCACAGGTATGGGGAGGAGGACCACCCAGGGCACACGCTTGCAGCACGGCTACAAAATATTCGCACTCCAACACACATAGTCAAACTAGTGGACGCCCAAGGCGGTGAGCACTATGACACACCAGCTATAGCGGGGGTGCTCACAGACTACTACACACAGCTTTATGCCTCGAGGCAGCCTGCCCCAGATGATGAAACTATAGAATATCTGGAGGAGGTGGTTCTAGCATGGCTGTCAGATGCGCAAAGGGAATACTTTATGCAACCATTTACTGAGGATGAGGTCAAGGAAGCGATAAGGTCCCTGCCTAATGGGAAAGCCCCAGGTACTGATGGCCTGACAGGTGAATTCTATAAAGAATACAGCGATATCCTGGTACCCTATCTTCTCATGATGTACACGGAGGAATACAAGCAGGGAGTGCTCCCACCGACCCTCAGAGAGGCCTTATTAATAACGCTCCTTAAACCAGATAAAATCCTGACCAATGTGACTCATATAGACCTCTCTCTCTCATCAACACTGACGCTAAAATCTTAGCTAAGATCTTGGCCACCAGACTGCAGCCATTAATGCAGCATCTAATCCTACCAGATCAATCAGGATTTATTCCCTCGCTCTCTACTACTCATAATTTGTGCACGATCTTCGCTCTTCTCCACCAACTGGATCCGAGCTGCCCGAGTTGACGCTGCCAAAGCATTCGACTCTGTTGAATGGGCGTACTTGTTTATGGTTCTTAGACAAATGGGATTCCCACAGAGCTATCTCCGATGGATTCAATTATTATATAGTAGGCCGGTTGCGAGAATACGGGTGATTGGCATTACAACGGATACCCTGGCCATCAGTAGAGGCTTTAGAGCCTCTGGCGTGCAAGATACAGCAGTGTCACGCGGCTGTGGCACTTCAGTTCAGGACACGACCTATAGGAATATCGCTATATGCAGACGATATGGTTTTATACATTCGCAATCCGGAGGAAAATCTGATGCCCTTACTAAGGGAATACATTCAGATTGAACGATACTCCGGATTATGTATAAATTGGTCCAAATCGGCGGTCATCCCGCTAACGCCCTGTACCATACAATTCCCATTGGACTTTCCCTTACTTTGGCAGCCGGATCCAGTTAAATACTTACGAATCTGGGTGCATAAGGATCCAGAGCTGGTGATCCGGGAAAATTATGGAAGAGCCCTTACCAAGCTCGAGTACCAGGTGACCCGCTAGATCCGGCTGCCATTGTCACTGGCGGACCGCATTGCGATCCAGAAAATGATCATTCTACCGCATTTTTTGTATCTATTCCTCAATATCCCTAGCCCACTAACGCAACAATTTTTTCGGCAAGTACAATCTCAGATCAATACACTCACATGGGCAGGCCGCCAAGCGTGTGTTTGCTGGAAAGAACTGACATGCCCATGTGCTCCGGGGGGTTCGGAACTCCAGACCTACAACTATATTACCTATGCGCTCAGGCACACTATGCGCATTATTGGGTGCATCCACATAACTACCTTCCACACATTGCGGTGGAAAATAATATGGCGCTCCCTGTGCCACCGGCCACTCTTATTCCACAGGTAGATACTGGGGCACGCGTGAGGGGATCAATCTGGTCCTGAGCACTATAGCAGCTTGGCGGGTGCTGGGGAGGCGAGATCAAAAGCTCCCACTCTGTGCTCCAGCCCTCCCATTAATACAACATCCAAACATATCCGTAACGCACGAGCAGGGGGTGAGGAGAATATTGGCTGAGAATGGCTGGCGTACTATACTTGACTTGTTTCATGAAGAACTTTTCATTAATTCCCCAGTTACTGCCCAGGACACTAGGACTGCTCCTCTGACTGTCTTCACTTACCTAAGACTGTGTCTGGTGATAAAACAGATATATCCATCGTTCCCCTGGGAACCACCAATGCTCCATACCCTGCAGGTACTGCTGCAAGCACCCACACGTGTTCGCCTGTCACAAAACTCTATGCTGCAGCACAGCAAGAGCAACACAGGCAGTCTGAAAAGCCATTGGATAAGTGGAGTGATATGTTGGGCACACCATTATCAACTTCAGAGTGGACATTCTGCTGCTTCTTAACTGAAATGCTCACACCTAACTGTAATTTGCGCATTATCCATTTCAAATTCCTGCAGCAAACCTACTACACCCCCCCATGCAACTGCACAGATATGGCCTTCGTGACCACAATCCATGCACGCGATGTGCTGCTGCGCAGGCAGATTTTTACACGTAGCATGGGCATGCCCTATCATAAAGGAATATTGGGATAAGGTGCTAAGGGTCCTGCGCAATATGGTATCAGAACCATTAACTAACACCCAGCAACTCTGCTTACTAGGGCTGTTAAGGATTAAGTCAGTGTAAAATCGCAGATTGGTATCCGTCGCTCTTTTGCTGGCCAAACGACGGGTTGCGATGAAGTGGCGTTCAAGGAAAATTCCAAATGTTAAAGACCGGATAACAGACTTGTTCTATTGCAAAGAGCAACTAACAACGTATGCAGAAGAACTGCCATCAGCCTCAAGACTAAAAGACATTTGGGGACGACTGGGTCTATACCTGCAGGCACAAGGTGCGGATTAGGGTGGACGGGGCCCGATTGCATGATGCTCGCTAGTATGATATGTATTGCACATGTGAATAGGTTCAATATAGAAATTATTGTCAACGGCTCTTGGATTATACCAAACTGTACTGTACATGTGGTGGTGGTGCCAAGATATGCATAATTGGACTGTGTTAATTATCTTCAAAATCATAAATAAAATATATATATTAAAAAAAAAAAGAAAACAACCAATGTTTACTATGTACAATTGATGTCACATCTCTTTACACCTCTATCCCTTTATAAGAGGGTTTAGAAGCAGTAGAATGGACATTACTCCAGCAGCTCAAAGTTCAAGCCAACAAAGTGTTTTTGCTTGAAATGTTACAATTTTGTTTACAACATAGTCACTTCAATTTAAATGGACAGTTCTATCTTCAATTAAGCGGCACATCATGGGATTTGCAGGGGCTCCTGCATATGCAAATACATTTATGGTCAAAATTGAGCATGACTACATCTTTTCAGATCCAGATTGGAATGATGACCTTATCGTTTACTGTCGATTTATTGATGACATATTCTTGATTTGGAACAACACCCAAACTAAACTTCTGGACAATATAGTCAAGTTAAATTCTAAAAACATGAGAATACAATTCACTCACAACATCAGTGACAGGATTCTAGCATTCTTAAAGGCTTGGGTAGACTAGTCAAACCTGAAGATTAATACGAGTGTACATAAGAAAACCATGGACCGTAATACCTTTTTATTACATCTGAGTTTTCATTCACCCACACTCACTACGAATGTACCATACTCTCAGATGCTTAGAATAAAAAGAATATCTTCCACCACAAAAGCATTCTCAGCATCACTCAAGGAACAAAAACAGAAGTTTGTGGAAAGAGTGTACCCATTGAAATTACTGTAGGCCACAGAAAAGAGATTGGAAACAGTTGAATGGAAAGATCTATTGATGAAAAAATCTAAAGCTTCACAGGATCGGCTTGTTTTTGTCTTTGGGACTATTCAGAGCACGCCAATCCCATTTTCATGTCTATCATGGAAGACATGCACTGCTTTCGGCGATTTAAATGAAGCTGCAACGAAGGGAAAGAACACCTATACGAGTATTTCAAGTTGAACAGTCAGAAAACATGCAGGCTTAGCAGAAATGGGGTAAGCACTTTTTCGCACTCAGACAGTTTGCAAATAGATGTAGCAATCTTTAGGTTTTATAAACGAACTGTATAGAAATGGGCTTCATCATTTCTTTGCTTTACAGCGAAGTCCATAATTCAGTCTAAAGCATGCATTTATATATACATTTGGCCAGGGGTGGCTCCTCCACGTGGGCGGAGGAACGTCGCCCCACTGCTTTCTTGCAGTGCGAGAAGCAGAAACATAAAATGGTATTATGATGAAAGTCTAGTGGTGGGTGTTCTACGATACGGGGTGTTTCTTCCTTGCTATTGCTTACCTACCTCTTATATTGATTATAATTCCTCCTGCGCTGCCTTTACCTGTGTTTTTAGCAACTTCTACGCATTATTGCATGAATTTGAATATGTTTTATTAAGCTGCAATTTTTAAAAATACATTTACCTGTGACTTTGACCTGTGGGGGTGATTGCCTCTGATGCTGGTGGGGAGCAGTTAGAGTCTCTCTGACCGGCCGTCTTGAGTACGTGCAGACGGCGGCCATTTTTCCACTCGGGACTGCTAGAGCGGCCATTTTGTGACAGTGCGCACTCTAGCTTACCGAACTAGCACATGTATTTAAACTGGGCAGCTGCGCGGACCAGGCTGATGAAAGTCTAGCGGTGGGTGTTCTACGATACGGGGGTGTTTCTTCCTTGCTATTGCTTACCTACCTCTTATATTGATTATATTCCCTCCTGCGCCGCCTTTACCTGTGTTTTTAGCAACTTCTACGCATTATTGCATGAATTTGAATATGTTTTATTAAGCTGCAATTTTAAAAAATACATTTACCTGTGACTTTGACCTGTGGGGGGTGATTGACTCTGATGCTGGTGGGGAGCAGTTAGAGCAGAGGTCTTCAAACTTTTTTAGGCCAAGCCCCCCCTAACAATATTTTTTAGGAGTCGGGCCCCCCATCACTAAAAATTCTGGAAGTTGGGATTTTGCATCTTTGACAACTGGTTTATCCCTGAGGTGTAAGTCCGTTTTTATATAGCGCAGCTACTCACCCTTACGGGTCTCAAGGCGCTCGGGGCCGTAGTGGAAATTAAGTGAGCTATTGCCCAGAGACACATGGTGCTGAGCTGAGCTGCCGCCGGAGCCGGGGATCGAACCGTGAACCCTGTGCTCCGAAGTCAGCTGCCCTGGCCGCTGCACGCTATATAAAACTGCTGACAACGAATTTTCGCACCAGCAAAACAACATTGGCAGGGTTTTGTAAAGTTAAGATTTGTGAGTTGTAAATCTGGCCCACAACCACTGAACTCATGCAACGCCCTTTGATGGGAAACTTTCTTTTAGGGAAAACCACCACAAGGTCAATGCATGCACCCCCACCTTTCAGGACCACATCTAATACCATGCAGCCTGATCTAGCGAACAAGCAGAATGTTGGCAACCTGGCAAGCACATTATTCTTGGGGCAAAGTCTTTGCTCTGAATATACATCTCAATCAATTGAAATTCTCACTGCCATATATGTGTATTTTGTATTATCATGTGAAAGCAGTATAGATACCACGGGCCATGGTGCAGGCAATGAAAATGGCCTCCTTGACTAGAGCTGGGATAGGAATACACAGCAACTATCAGGGTTTAATGGGCCAAATCTACATTAAGGCTGTGCAGGAAGGTTCTTGACAGCACTATCAGAAATTAACAGGAAGGGGTGCAAAACTGCAACAAATGGCCTGCAAATGCCTTATTATTATGGAAAATACTATGACAAATGGTCAAATGTAATTTTGCCTCAAACTCTGAAAATGCTTGCATCACAGCAGATTTGTAGAGGCCAAACTGCTGTTAGCTAAAATGCCAGGACTCACTGAGATAAGACTCTCAACTGAGACCTCTTGACAACAAAGTGCAAGGCCGCTAGGTCATCAGCATTTGCAGGGCGCAGTTATGCCCTGTGTAAGACCTCAGAGCGCTCTATTTTTTTCAGTTTATTTTTATTTAATGGTTCCTTTTTGTCTGGTTATCAGGGTGTTCTTCTGCCTTTTAGAAAGATTCTCAGCAAAGAAAGCATCACCGAGACCTTGAAGGTCGACAGAGGTGACTCCAGATTTGTACCTTTTGATGCAACCCATTATTTGGAGAATTGGAGTGACTCCGTGGCTGCAATCTGAAAGTACCAACCCGGGGTAAAGTTTCTGGATGGTACATTCTGAGTCACTAATATTCCTTTCCCTTCTGGTGGTGTTTAAACCCACCCAAGTTTCGTGAACCTTTCCCTGTTTCAAGTATGTGTATAGTCCCTTGAACTGTCGCATGCCCTACGTGTGTGTGTGTGTGTGTGTATTTATGTGTGAAAGAATGTCTGCTTGACTGACCGTGTGAACGCCTGTTGAGTGATAATGTTTGTACAGGTGCCGTGCTGTGAGGCAAATCTCAATTTGTTTGGCAGTGGTAAAAAAACAGAAGTAGAGCGAAGATGGGGGAAATAAGGAAATTATACTGCAGGAAAATGTTTAAACTTAACCTACGAGTAGCTCCAAATGTCTAGACAGCAGTGCAATGAACCGATGTAAAAGGCAGCAGCAAGGATGCCAAAAGGCACCAGCAAGAAAGGCAAATGGCAGGTAAGAGGTACCGCTCTCCCTGCAAAGCAGCATATGTTTTTAAGTTTCATTTTGTATGGAAGTGCAATTCGCTGCCATTTCCTGCCTTTATGCTGCTTTGTCTCGGATTAAAGGAATGTCAAAGTTTACGCCTCCACATAGTTATTAGCTCTAATTGCTGCCTCCAATCCGAGAGAGTCCTGTTTGTGAAGGCCATGATTCTCGAGAATAAACGGCAGTAAACGTGCTTTAGACATCGGAATGAATGATGTAAAGAGGAAATCTTTCTGTGGAGCTTGCGCCCCCTCAGAGATGTTTCCACGCCCCCACTTGGGGACGCGCCCCACAGTTTGAAGACCTCTGAGTTAGAGTCTCTCTGACCGGCCGTCTCGAGTTACGTGCAGACGGCGGCCATTTTTCCACTCGGGACTGCTAGAGCAGCCATTTTGTGACAGTGCGCGCTCTAGCTCACCGAATTACAACATGTATTTAAACGGGGGCGCGCGCAGCGGGCAGCCCGCCGGCGCGCCAAAAGCGTGCCAAAGGCAAGCCTGTCAGCGTCCCGGAAGTGTCCAGTGCAAGTCACTATGCCCAATTGAGCACAACAGGTAAGCATCGACATACTTATAGCGCGTCACAACTCCATGCTCTTAATCTTACCCCTAGCTGTACATCGCTGAACTTGGACACCCGGGGTCCCTCTGGAGACTCATGTACCTCTTGTAATTTTACTTTTAAGGTTAATAAACTTGTCCCCCAATGTTACTCTGAGCAGCTCTCCCCATTTAAAGCGGCATTGATTAATGCACGCTCCCTCCCAAAGTATGCGATTGATATATACCACCTTCTAGGGGAGGAAGACTTAGATGCTCTGTTTTTAACTGAGACCTGGATCACAGACTCCTCGGGTCCTGACATTTGGTCAGCTGTTCCCAAGGGTTATAAAATTGTACGGAAGGATAGGATTGGAGGCAGGGGTGGAGGGATAGCCATTATTTTTAAAGACTGCTACACTTTGACCCAGTTACCCCAGGTGAATATGGAGGCGGCAGAGATACTGGGATTTACCCTTTTCCTATCTCCTAAACAATCACTTTCCGGAGGCCTTATATACAGACCCCCTGGGACGTCTGCAGGATTTGTATCCGCACTTTGTGAAGCAGTATCCCCTCTGACACTTAGGTACAGACATTGCATCCTGTTGGGGGATTTTAATTTACACATGGAATGTGATCAGCTAAAGGACAGCCATACACTCATGGAGAGCTGCACAGCTACGGGCCTTATGCCGACCATTATGGCCCCGACACACGTGGTCGGGCATACACTAGACCAAATATTCACGTTGATTCCCCTTGACGCCGACCCGCCCTCTCCTTTGGTCTGGTTTGACTATCTTATGCTTAGGTTTAGATGGCCAAAACTCAGTAACGTCTTTCTCATTGAGAGCAACTTTCCCGCACGGTTAGGGCCCTCAGTAAAATTAAATCGGACTCACTGAGTAACAAGCTTAATGCCACTAGACCTTCATTAACTGGCATGATTAGCGAGGATGCAGACCTGGTTTTGGGCTGGATTGAGTCTACCTGCCTAGCTCTGGCTCCAGAAAATAGTAATAAACAGCAGCGGTCTAAAATGCCTAGCCCGTGGTTCACCTCGTCTCTAAAAGAATCTAAATTAGCATGTAAACGTAAAGAGAGATTATGGAGGATGAACTACTGTCCAGCTGCCAAAGCAGACTATAAATTAGTGCTCGGAAGCTACTATAAAGAAATCAAGTTAGCAAAAAAAGCCTATTTTGAGGCCAAAATCCTAAGGGCAGGCGATCATTCGAGAGAAATTTACAAAATTGTGAAGTCCTCCGTGCCCAAAGCTGGTTCCAATGAGAAACCGCCCTTGGTGGAGTGGTGTGAGACGCTCGCCTCATTCTTCCAAGAAAAAATAGTCTTCATCCAGGCCAGCCTCCCTCCACCTATGATGGGAGATGTTACATCAGGCCCTGCCTTAGAAGTGGGCAATGATCAGGGAACACTTTACCATGGCCCACCGCACCTCACGGAAATTTGTTCCTTGAACTTTTTTGACCCTATCTCCCTGGAAGATTCTCTGAGGGCCTTAAAAGGCCTTAAATCTGGTTCTCTGATGGACCCTGCCCCCGCTTCTATTCTGGTCCTGGGAGCGGAGGCCATAAATCCATCTATGAACCAGTTATTAAACTCCTCCCTTTCATCTGCTACGGTTCCTAATAAATGGAAACAGGCAAAGGTTATTCCATTGTTAAAAAAGGCCCAGGCCAATCCATCGGGCCCTGCCAATTATAGACCTATCTCCCTTCTCCCGGCCTTTACAAAGCTCCTGGAGAAACATGTGAATCAGCAGCTATCTTCCTTTCTTGAAATGAACTGCCTACTTCACCCGAGCCAGTCAGGCTTCGACCAAACCATAGTACGGAAACCGCCCTTTTGGAGGTGGTCGATTCCATTCGACTGAGCCTGGACACAGGTGAGAGAGCGCTGCTGGTCTTGTTGGACCTATCGGCCGCTTTGGCTGGCATCCTTTCTTGAGGGGAGGGGGCAGGAGGTCTGGTGCCATCCCTACTCTGCCGCCTCGCGTCAGCTGAAGATTGGGGTCCCGCAGGGTTCGGCCTTGAGTCCGATCCTGTTTAACATCTACCTCACACCCCTAGCCGCGTTGGTGGAATCGCTGGGGGCCAAAATTGTGTCTTCTGCTGATGACATGCAGCTGTTGTTTACATGGAAGAACAACGAGCCCTGTCCTGGTTTGTCAATCAGTGCCTGCCTTTCAGTGGTTTTCAGGTGGCTGGCCGGGAATCAGCTGAAATGTAATGCAGGGAAGACAGAGTTACTCTTCTTCGGCAAGGGCGCTGAGACACAGCTGCAGATCTTCTGGCCAGCAGACGTGCAGGCCCCCACGGCTAACAACAACTCCGTAGTGAAAAATCTGGGGTTCATAGTGGACAACCAGCTGCTATTCCACGCCCAAGTCAGTGCTGTGGTA
Source organism: Calotriton arnoldi (assembly GCA_963921515.1). Classification (NCBI taxonomy): domain Eukaryota; kingdom Metazoa; phylum Chordata; class Amphibia; order Caudata; family Salamandridae; genus Calotriton; species Calotriton arnoldi. The sequence continues at coordinate 1,742,148 of CAWUFW010002089.1, forward strand.
GGCACCTATTTTACCCTGTTACGTCTCTTGCGGAAATTTCTATTTTTTCTGTTGAGAGCTGCCAGACAACAGGTGATTCAAGCCTTGATTATATCCCGGCTGGATTACGGGAATGGTCTCTATCTGGGCATGCCTAGTTATTTGCTGGACAGGCTTCAGCTTGTCCAGAATGCAGCAGCCCGTACCATCTTTGAGCTTCCTCGGAATGCGCATGTGTCCCACCTTCTGAGGAGCCTTCACTGGCTCCCAGTAAGGAAAAGAGTAATCTTTAAGACCTTGCTTGTTACCTAGAAAGCCCTGTATGGGACCAGAGTACTTCACACGCAAGATCTCATTTTATACCCCACGAAGAACTCTCCGTTCCTCCAACCTGCTGTTAGCTAACACCCCCCGAGTTAGAAAGTCAAGGACAGGGGGCAAGGCTCTCTCTTACCTTGGACCTGCCCTCTGGAACAAAATGCCCTTCCATTTGAGAAACGTTGAATCGACACCTCTGTTCCCAAAGAAACTGAAAACCTGGGTCTACTCATGCCAATAACCTTTCCTTCCCTGCTGCTTCCCTTTCACCTTTCAGCGCCAGGACACTCCTTGGAGAAACAGTGCACTCTATAAATACCCCACATAGACATAGACATATTATGAATACCATTTTATGTTTCTGCTTCTCGTACTGTGAGAAAGCAGAATGGTTTGGTTGGGGGCAGGTGGGGGGGGGGCGGTCCTGCTCCAGGCAGGGGAGGAGTGGAGTGGCTTTCCCACTGTTGTGGGCGCTGACTGTTTGGTCGGCCCCAGGGCCGACCAAACCAGTCATAGGAACTCTCCCCTTTTCTCCATGTAGGCTGCATGCAGCCTGCATGGAGAAAACGGCCTCCCCATAGATGCCTGTGTGGACGGCGTCCCAGCCAATCACAATGCTACCATTGCCATTGCAGCGTTGTGATTGGCTTAGGGGAGGGGAGGGAGGCTGCCTGCTTCCTGTGAGGAGCAGAGAGAGGAGGCGCAACGTGGGACCGGAGGCGAAGGTAAGTTTTTTTCTAAATGAACACACCCCCTCCCCGTGCGACCCCCCGCCCCCCCCACCAGTGAGTCATGCTGGCCGCGACTGCATTTGGTGTAGTGAAAGCGGGAGCTTTTTTTTTCATTTCTCTGGATGGTTGGTCACTATTTACAGAGTTTGTACTGAAGGGAGCTTGGCCACGGTATTCACATACAACAAGTGCATTAGACAACCATTCCGTGTTGTAAGTATTTATGGCTACAGTCAGTGTTAGACTTGGCATCTTTTGGCGTGTTTCCCCTGACTTTTTGCTTTCTGACCTCCCGGTTTTGACTCTGTTTTTGCTGGTGTGATGATTCTGCGCACTTTCCTCACTGCGGTCCAGTGGGAAAGTGCAAGTGCTCCTGTATAAAATGTGTTATGGATTGGTGTTTCCATGATTGGCCTATTTGGTTTATGTGTCAGTCCCTTGTAAAGTGCACTGCGAGTGCCAGGGCCTATAGACCAAATGCTGTTGGTGGGCTGCAGCACTGGATTGTGCCACCCACGCAAACAGCCCGTAAAGTGTAACTCGGGCCTGCCATCGCAGAGCCTGTGCGCAGCCTGGGGCTGCCATGTCGACTTGGCAAGTGCACACACTTGCAAGTCCCTAAACCTTCCCTTTGCTACATGTTAGTCACCCCTAAGGTAGGCCCAAGGTACCCCTGTGGGCAGGGTGCGTTGTACGCGAAAGGTAGGACATGCCCGGGTGTGTGCGGCATGTCCTGATAGTGAATTACAGCCTAGTTCGTTTTTCACTATTGCAAGGCTACCTGTTCCCCTAGGCCAGAACGGGCGGTTTTGATTATTACAGCTTATAATCCTAACTGACCCCGGGAACATGGTAGAAATTCGAGTTTAGTATGCCTGGACTCAGAATGATAAAATGCAGCTTTTAGTAAGGTTGGTTTTACCATTCTGGGTTTGAAAATACCACTTTTAGAAAGTGAGTATTTTCTTGCCTAACCATCCAAGCCTGCCTCTGCGAGGTTGTGTATTCCGTGTCTGGAATGTGAGTGACAGGGGCTGGGGGATGCCAGGAGACAGGGTGAGTCAGCGCAGGGCTGAATAGCCAGATCGACCTGTAGATGGGTGGGAGGGGTCGCACCTGGGCCCTGAATAGGACAGTGCCTTCCCTCCACAATGCTGGCTCCACCTCCTGTGGTGCGTTTGATGTCCCTGGCCTACTCACTGAAAGAAGAGACGGAGACTTGTCAACAAAGTGCTCCAGAACTGGTTTGGACTAGGCGAAGGCCTCTCTGCCTTCAGAGAACAAAGGAATTTGGGATATAAATATTGGGGCCCTGACCCCATGAATTTAGATCTCGCTGGAATCAAGGAACCTGCCAAGACGAAGAGCTGGAAGAGCTGCCAGGAGGAGTACTGCCCCTTTGCTGTGTTGTTGCTTTGTTGGGTTGGCCTGCAGCTGCTGCTTCTGCCTTGGGCAGTGAAAGGACTGGACTGAACTTTCTACAAACTTGTGCTGAGTATCTCCAAGGGCCAGGAACCGAGCTGGCCTCCTGTTAAGAAGTCTCAGGGACTGCAAAGACTTCACAAGCCTCTGGGTACCGCTTCTGGAACGCTGTTTCAGTTGCCACAGAGGAAGGGAACTGCAACCGACTCCGTCAACCGAATCCATCCCTGGCCGGTGACCTGTTTGCACCGCAGACCGCATCGCCCCGCTTCGCATCGCAACCCTGGTCTCACCGTGGGCGACGTCCGACGCCGCCAACATCGAGCCGCTGCTTGCACCGTGACCTGTGGGCACCGCAGTTCGCATCGCATCGCTTCACTGGGCCAGCCGGACCAGACCGACACTGTCGCTGCAACTGGCTCAAGAGTCGAGACCGCACCGCATTTGGGGCACCGCTCGCACGTCTGCGACGCACCGCTCCGACTCGCACCGCTGTCCGACGCCAGCTCCCGCACTCCGGCTAGGTCACCTGCATCGCAACCTGTCAGCACCGCATCGAGCATCGTCTCGCCCTGCATCGCACGCCTTGGACTCACCGACTCCGTCTGCACGACGCTCATCGAGCCGCTGCCTGCACCGCATCGAGGGACACCGCACCTTGCATCGCTCCGTCTTGCACCGCAACCGCGACGAACGCCGACCGGCTCGTACACTCCGTACCAGCCACAACGAGAAAGGTACTGTAACCGAATCTGTTCATGACTCTGCTGGCCCGTATCGACGCGGTCGGCTGGAACTGTTAGACTCTGTGGTTTTCAGCATCACGGTAGGCTCGGACGGAGCTACCGACTCGTACGAACTTTGCTTTTGTGCTATTCCTGCAAAGAAGAAGTTAACGTATCAAGTATTCATTCGTAAAGTATAGTATTGTGGATTTTTGTCGTAATTGGTCTTGTCTTGAGTATATAAAATATTGGTTATTTTTCTAAACTGGTGTGGTGTCCGTTTGTAGTGCTTACACTGTATTACTGTTGGTTATGTGCAAATGCTTTACACACTGCCTCTGAATTAAGCCTGACTGCTCGTGCCAAGCTACCACGAGGGTGAGCAGGGGTTACTTCACGAGTGTAACAACCCTTACCCTGACTAGGAAGAAGGGTCCCTACTTGGACAAAGGTGCAAGCCCTTGCCAACTAGAGATCCCATTTCTAACATTGGTTGTCAGCGGTGAGGATAGGACTTGTGTTTGCACTTGACTTACAGTGATTGGTGTGCACTACTGCCATATCGCAGACCATTACGTACCACATACTGGTTCTTTTTCTTTTGGCCTATTTTTGATCTTGCCAGTTTTCAACTCACGACTTTTGTCATGCCTGAATCAATTGCATCATCCGTTGCATCTCTGGAAGTTATCTTTGAGGAGGACAGGTTGGAATCCTACGCCGTAAAGGAGTTACGAGCGATTTGTAAAAACCTGAAAGTCCAAATTAAAGGCCTCACAAGGAAGGAGGAGCTACAGAAGGCGCTGAGGGCCTGGTAGCAGCCAGACATGCCAATGGGCAGCCTGGTGATCTCAGTGAGGAGGCGGAGGAGCCTATTTCCAGGGTGGATGTGCTTTTGGGTAGGGGGAACCCGCCAGGTCAGGCAGCAGCAGTCTGTCCCCAGAGGAGCTGGAGGACAGGCGGGAGGCAAGGCAGTTCGAGCTGCAGAAGCTCAGGCTGGAGAGTGAGCGGGAGGAGAAGAGATTGGCCATAGCGGAGAGGAAGATGCTCTTAGAGCATGAGAGAGAACTGAAGGAGCTAGAACTTAGGAGTAAGTCAGGCTCAGATGGTGGCAGCAATTCGTCCAGAAAGGCAGACAGGATTGTGCACATTCCCAAGAACGTAGGCAAGGAGTTCAAGAAGGGGGATGACATACAAAGGTGGTTCCAGGGTTATGAGGCAGCCATACACATGAATGGGGTCCCTGAGGAGAATTGGGGAGCAGGATTGTGGCCACTTTTCCCGGAAGAAGCAAGGGATGCTCTGATAGCTTTGGGTAAGGGGTATCACCTCACCTATGCTGACATGAAGGATGCCCTTCTCACGAAGTATGGTCTTACTCCTGAAAAGTACAGGGATCAGTTCAGGTCCAGTAAGAAGTCTGATGTCAACACTTGGTTGGAATGTGTGGATGTGTTCTGCAGGTCTCTGGATGGTTGGGTGAAGGGCAGTAGTGTAACAGATTTTCAGGGGCTCTACAACTTGATTGCATGGGAGCACTTGTCTAGTCTATGTTTTGCAGATCTGCGCCAGCACCTAGTTGATAGTAAGCTAACTGACCCCAGGAAGCTTGCTATGGAAGCGGACCGCTGGGTGAGTACCAGGGTCCACAAGAAAGCGTTTGGGGGAGACTCAGCCAAAGGTGGGCAGGGTCCCCAGCAGAAAGGTGGGGGGACAAGGGTAAAGCACAGGAGTTCTCTAAAGGGCCCCAAACTAGTACCCAGGGTAAAGGTTCCCAGCCCCCGGTGATAAGAAGAAAGGGGTCTCTACAGGGAAGCCTGTTGAGACCGGCCCCCGCAAGTGTTATGCATGTGACCAGGTAGGTCACTTTAAGGGGGACCCCAAGTGCCCGAAGGGGACACAGCCACCCACCGGTGGACAATCCAAAGTGTTGGCTAGTGTAGCGCTTGGGGAGGAGGGATGCCCACAGGAGGGTGGGGATCCCGCAGAAATGACCCTTGTCTCACTCGGGGACAGTGAGATGGTCCCAGGAAACCAGGTGCCCCCTAACACAAAGAAATATAGCACCTGGGTGACCATTAATGGGAACAGGGTAGAGGCTCTCAGAGATACTGGAGCCAGTGTGACCTCAGTCCGGTGTCACCTGGTGTCTGGGAAGCAAGTAGTCCCAGGAGCATTCCACCAAGTAGTTGCTGTCGACAACTCTGAGCGCCAGTGTATGGTGGCGCAGGTTCCCTTTGAATGGGGGGGCGTCTCAGGTCCCTTGAGGGTGGTTGTGAGCCCTACCATGCCTGTCGATTGTCTGCTAGGAAACGACCTGGAGCAGTCCTCATGGAAGGAGGTTGAGCTCAGGTCTCACTTGGAGATGCTTGGGTTGCCAGAGTGGGCATGCGTGTCTACTCGGTCAATGGCGGCCAGAAAGGGTGATCAAGAGGACTTGGAGCCTGAAACAGTGGCCCAAGTCCCTGCCAAGAGAAAGGGCAGGGGGCGCGGGAAACCGGCCCCCGAAGTTCCCACGGACCGGGAGGAGGCGGACCTCGAGGGGGACGCCCCGGTGCCTACAGGGGAGCAGGTAGCCGAACTGGGAGACATCTCTGAGCTGACCCATTGGCAGCAAGAAGGGGGTCCCACCAGGGAGGAGTTCTGCAGGGAGCAGAACGAGTGCCCTACTCTGGAGGGTCTGCGGCGGCAGGCTGCAGACCGGGCAGCTGGTAATCAGTCCGGGTCACATCTGATCTACTGGGAGAGTGGTCTCCTACACAGTGAGCCTAAGGTTGCTGAGCCTGGGTCAGCCCGTGTGCTGGTGGTACCCCAGCGCTTCAGGACCTTCCTACTGGGTCTGGCTCATGACGTGCCTTTGGCAGGACATTTGGGGCAGGACAAGACCTTTGACAGGCTTGTCACCCACTTCTTTTGGCCCCAAATGCGAAGGCAGTCAGATGCACACTGTAGGTCTTGCCAAACTTGCCAGGCAAGTGGTAAGAGTGGGAGGAAGGTCAAAGCTCCTCTCCAACCTTTTCCGGTTGTTGGAACACCCTTTGAAAGGGTAGGGATGGATATTGTGGGGCCACTGGATCCCAAGACAGCCATGGGCAACAGGTACATCCTGGTCTTGGTGGACCATGCCACCCGGTACCCGGAGGCAATCCCTCTCAGGACAACGACGGCGCCAGTGGTGGGCCGGGCGTTAATGGGGATCTTTTCCCGTGTGGGATTCCCCAGAGAGGTGGTTTCCGATAGGGGGACCAATTTCATATCGAAGTATATGACATCCCTGTGGAAGGAGTGTGGGGTAACCTACAAGTTCACCACTCCTTACCACCCACAAGGACACGGTCTGGTGGAGAGATTCAACCAGACCTTGAAAGGCATGATCAAGGGTCTAACAGAACCCATGAGGCGTAAGTGGGACGTCCTCTTGCCATGCCTACTCTTTGCGTACAGGGAGGTGCCTCAGAAGTCTCTTGGGTACAGCCCCTTTGAGCTCCTGTATGGCCACCCTGTCAGAGGACCTCTGAGTTTGGTGAGGAAGGCTGGGAGGCGGCTCCCAGGAAAACTCCCCAGGATGTATTTAGCTACATGCTGGCCTTTAGAAACCAAACTGCCCGCTTCAGGAAACTCGCTCAGGCGAACCTAGAAGCAAGCCAGGAAGAAATGAAGAGATGGTATGACCAGAACGCCACTCTGGTCGAATTTCAACCTGGGCAAAAAGTGTGGGTAATGGCCCCAGTGGCACCTTGTGCCTTGCAGGACAAGTGGACTGGGCCATATGAGGTAAAGGAGCGCAAAAGTGACGTCACCTACCTGGTGGATTTGCAGGCTCCAAGGAACCCTTTGAGGGTCCTTCACGTGAACCGCCTCAAGCCCCACTTCGAGAGGTCCGAAGTGAGTATGCTCTTGGCGACAGATGATGGGGTGGAAGAGGAGAGCGAGCCTCTCCCTGACCTCCTGTCTACCAAGGAGCATGATGGGTCAGTAGAGGGTGTGATCCTCTCCCCTACTCTGACTCAGGAGCAGCAGGGGGACTGACGCCAGTTGTTGGGACAGTTCGCCCCACTGTTCTCTCTGACTCCCGGTGTTACTCACTGGTGTACCCATGACGTGGACACCGGTGACAGCCATCCTGTGAAGCACAAGATTTACAGGTTGACTGACCGGGTCAGAGCCAGCATCAAGGAGGAGGTCTCTAAGATGTTGGCGTTAGGGGTGATTGAGCCCTCCCACAGTCCTTGGGCCAGCCCAGTGGTCTTGGTCCCAAAGGCTGCGGCGCCCGGTGCCACTCCAGAACTCCGGTTTTGTGTGGACTACCGTGGGCTCAATGCCGTCACCAGGACTGACGCGCACCCCATCCCCAGAGCTGATGAGCTCATTGATCGGTTGGGAGCTGCCCGGTTCCTCAGCACGTTTGATTTAACGTCTGGGTACTGGCAGATTGCCTTAACCGATGGGGCCAAGGAGAGATCAGCATTCTCAACCCCAGAAGGTCATTACCAATTCCGGGTGATGCCCTTTGGGTTGAAGAATGCCCCTGCCACCTTTCAGAGGTTGGTCAATCAGGTGTTGGCTGGGCTGGAGGATTTCAGTGCCGCCTACCTGGATGACATTGCTGTGTTCAGTTCCAGCTGGGAAGAACATTTACAGCACCTTGAGAAAGTGTTGAGGGCTCTGCAAGGTGCAGGCCTCACGATCAAGGCCAGTAAGTGCCAGATCGGGCAGGGTTCGGTGGTATACTTGGGACACCAGGTAGGAAGCGGCCAGGTGGCGCCCCTACAACCCAAGATTGACACCATTCTGGCTTGGGAGCCCCCAAGACCCAGACAGAGGTGAGAGCCTTCTTAGGTCTCACCGGTTATTATAGGAGATTTGTTAAGGGCTATGGCACCATCGTTGCCCCCTTAACAGAGCTGACCTCTAAGAGGCAGCCCAGGAAAGTGATCTGGACTGAGTCCTGCCAGAAAGCTTTTGATGCCCTGAAGGCAGCCATGTGCACAGCGCCCGTGCTCAAGGCACCTGACTTCTCCAAAGAATTTGTCGTGCAGACTGACGCTTCAGAGCATGGTGTGGGAGCGGTGCTCTCACAACTGAACGAAGAGGGCCTGGATCAGCCGGTAGTCTTCCTTAGCAGGAGACTACTTCCCAGGGAACAGAGGTGGAGTGCCATAGAAAGGGAAGCTTTTGCTGTGGTCTGGGCGCTGAAGAAGTTGAGACCATACCTGTTTGGGACTCACTTCCGGGTTCAGACAGACCACAGGCCCCTCAGATGGTTGATGCAAATGAGGGGCGAGAATCCAAAACTGCTGAGGTGGTCCATCTCCCTACAGGGAATGGACTTTACGGTGGAACACCGTCCTGGTACAGAACACGCCAACGCAGATGGTCTGTCCAGGTTCTTCCGCCTTAGTGAGGAGAACTCCAATGGGGTTGGGTAGTTCTCCCTACTTTCAGCTGGAGGGGACATGTGTTAGACTTGGCATCTTTTGGCGTGTTTCCCCTGACTTTTTGCTTTCTGACCTCCCGGTTTTGACTCTGTTTTTGCTGGTGTGATGATTCTGCGCACTTTCCTCACTGCGGTCCAGTGGGAAAGTGCAAGTGCTCCTGTATAAAATGTGTTATGGATTGGTGTTTCCATGATTGGCTTATTTGGTTTATGTGTCAGTCCCTTGTAAAGTGCACTGCGAGTGCCAGGGCCTATAGACCAAATGCTGTTGGTGGGCTGCAGCACTGGATTGTGCCACCCACGCAAACAGCCCGTAAAGTGTAACTCGGGCCTGCCATCGCAGAGCCTGTGCGCAGCCTGGGGCTGCCATGTCGACTTGGCAAGTGCACACACTTGCAAGTCCCTAAACCTTCCCTTTGCTACATGTTAGTCACCCCTAAGGTAAGCCCAAGGTACCCCTGTGGGCAGGGTGCGTTGTACGCGAAAGGTAGGACATGCCCGGGTGTGTGCGGCATGTCCTGATAGTGAATTACAGCCTAGTTCGTTTTTCACTATTGCAAGGCTACCTGTTCCCCCTTTGGCCAGAACGGGCGGTTTTGATTATTACAGCTTATAATCCTAACTGACCCCGGGAACATGGTAGAAATTCGAGTTTAGTATGCCTGGACTCAGAATGATAAAATGCAGCTTTTAGTAAGGTTGGTTTTACCATTCTGGGTTTGAAAATACCACTTTTAGAAAGTGGGTATTTTCTTGCCTAACCTTCCAAGCCTGCCTCTGCGAGGTTGTGTATTCCGTGTCTGGAATGTGAGTGACAGGGGCTGGGGGATGCCAGGAGACAGGGTGAGTCAGCGCAGGGCTGAATAGCCAGATCGACCTGTAGATGGGTGGGAGGGGTCGCACCTGGGCCCTGAATAGGACAGTGCCTTCCCTCCACAATGCTGGCTCCACCTCCTGTGGTGCGTCTGATGTCCCTGGCCTACTCACTGAAAGAAGGGACGGAGACTTGTCAACAAAGTGCTCCAGAACTGGTTTGGACTAGGCGAAGGCCTCTCTGCCTTCAGAGAACAAAGGAATTTGGGATATAAATATTGGGGCCCTGACCCCATGAATTTAGATCTCGCTGGAATCAAGGAACCTGCCAAGACGAAGAGCTGGAAGAGCTGCCAGGAGGAGTACTGCCCCTTTGCTGTGTTGTTGCTTTGTTGGGTTGGCCTGCAGCTGCTGCTTCTGCCTTGGGCAGTGAAAGGACTGGACTGAACTTTCTACAAACTTGTGCTGAGTATCTCCAAGGGCCAGGAACCGAGCTGGCCTCCTGTTAAGAAGTCTCAGGGACTGCAAAGACTTCACAAGCCTCTGGGTACCGCTTCTGGAACGCTGTTTCAGTTGCCACAGAGGAAGGGAACTGCAACCGACTCCGTCAACCGAATCCATCCCTGGCCGGTGACCTGTTTGCACCGCAGACCGCATCGCCCCGCTTCGCATCGCAACCCTGGTCTCACCGTGGGCGACGTCCGACGCCGCCAACATCGAGCCGCTGCTTGCACCGTGACCTGTGGGCACCGCAGTTCGCATCGCATCGCTTCACTGGGCCAGCCGGACCAGACCGACACTGTCGCTGCAACTGGCTCAAGAGTCGAGACCGCACCGCATTTGGGGCACCGCTCGCACGTCTGCGACGCACCGCTCCGACTCGCACCGCTGTCCGACGCCAGCTCCCGCACTCCGGCTAGGTCGCCTGCATCGCAACCTGTCAGCACCGCATCGAGCATCGTCTCGCCCTGCATCGCACGCCTTGGACTCACCGACTCTGTCTGCACGACGCTCATCGAGCCGCTGCCTGCACCGCATCGAGGGACACCGCACCTTGCATCGCTCCGTCTTGCACCGCAACCGCGACGAACGCCGACCGGCTCGTACACTCCGTACCAGCCACAACGAGAAAGGTACTGTAACCGAATCTGTTCATGACTCTGCTGGCCCGTATCGACGCGGTCGGCTGGAACTGTTAGACTCTGTGGTTTTCAGCATCACGGTAGGCTCGGACGGAGCTACCGACTCGTACGAACTTTGCTTTTGTGCTATTCCTGCAAAGAAGAAGTTAACGTATCAAGTATTCATTCGTAAAGTATAGTATTTTGGATTTTTGTCGTAATTGGTCTTGTCTTGAGTATATAAAATATTGGTTATTTTTCTAAACTGGTGTGGTGTCCGTTTGTAGTGCTTACACTGTATTACTGTTGGTTATGTGCAAATGCTTTACACACTGCCTCTGAATTAAGCCTGACTGCTCGTGCCAAGCTACCACGAGGGTGAGCAGGGGTTACTTCACGAGTGTAACAACCCTTACCCTGACTAGGAAGAAGGGTCCCTACTTGGACAAAGGTGCAAGCCCTTGCCAACTAGAGATCCCATTTCTAACAGTCAGACACTCATTTTTTGTATTGAGCATGGCAGACATTGCAGACAGTTATTATCACTGCTCGGCTATGCACCAGTTTAGTTGAAAATGCGGGTTTTTTGATCACAGTAATCCCTCGTTCGGTGATCGTTTCCACGAGCCGGGTCTGGTGGCTCAGTGGACTAATGCGTCTACTGCAGGGGCCTGTGTTCGACCTCATGGTCACAGGTTCAAATCCCGGCGGGTACACTTAGCCTTTCATCCATATGAGGTCGATAAAATGAGTACCGTTGGGTAACAACAAACATCTGTTATTCAGCGCCAAGATACCCGTAGTGGTGAACGTGCGCTTTACAAATACACATGTTATGTTATGTTAAGAGATAGGGTGTCTTTTCACACCTTTTTGACCTTATCCTTATCTTTGGTTCACTTCAGCACATTTTCATGTTTCCAGGCCCAGGTGTTTTTTTTATCTATCAATATTTTTGCATTTTCCTATTATTCAGTCAACAAATAAGAAAATATGAACAGTACAATCTTGTTTATCAAACAAATTGGTTAGTGACATTTCCTCCCCCTTTATTGTTGTTTATATTGTCCCCTGAAGAAGAAGGGCTTGTTATCTGCTGGAGGGCCTACCTGGAAAGATTTTCGCAAGACTCAGGAGGAGTGCCCTACGCTTGTGGGACATTGGAAGGAAGCTCAGGATCAAATCAGCATAGGAGTGGTCAGAAAACACTATGTTATCAGGGAGGATGGCATACTTTATAGTGAGCCAGTAAATCCTGTGCCAGGAACTAGCAAGAGGCTAGTGGTTCCATTAGTGCACAGGAACTTCTTGTTGTCACTGGCCCATGAAGTGCCCATAGCATGACACGCAGGGATTAGAAAAAGCCATGATAGGTTGGACCCTCTGTTCTACTGGTCAGGGATGTGCTGAGATACAGTGCGGATCCGTAGAACCTATCCCACTTGCCAGATGACTGGTAAAACAGAAGGTAAGATTAGGACACTGTTAGTGACTCTGCCAGTTGGAGGTATTCAATTTGAGCAGGTGGGAATAGACATTGTTGGTTCATTTGACTCTCTCCCTCATAGTCAGGTAACAAGTACATCTTGGTTGTGGTGGATCACGCCACCAGGTACCCTGAAGCTGTAGCTGCAAAGTTGGTAGCAAGATTTCTTCTAGTGTTGGATTTTCAAAGATGGTAATTACTGACCCGGGAACCAAAGTCATCTCTGTTGGAAATGGCCTGTCTGCAGGGTCACCCCAAACATTTTGCCTTCTTCCTCCCCTTTTTGCTGACTTCGTTTTTGTTGGCTTTAGGACTTTAGGACTAGCTGCTGCGGTGCCGGCATCCCAGTGCGTATGAGGTCAGATGCGTCCCAGGAAATGGCACGCGCTGTCCCCTGACATTGCGTCTGGCTGAAAGGGGCCGTGCTTTTATAATCAAGACACAGTGAACAGCTGTTGCCCGAGGATTTCGGGGAAAGTTATTGCCACATCATTTCTGTTTAATCAATTGATGATATACACTCACCTTCAATTTGTTGTGAGAACCGATGAGCAACATACGTTTAAGGATTCTGGAAAATGTAGTCCCAGGCCCCATATCAATCGTGCAATATTATTGCTTATGCTCCAACCATTCACTCATTGTGGGGATGGTAATCACTGCATCATTAATTAAAGTGATGCTCACTTCCCTTCAAGTTGTTTGGTTGATAACATACTTCTGATGTGTGGCATTATACTCATAGTAGTATGATGCATTAATTCTATGGTTTATACTCTATACTGTGATATAACAGTCGGGGGAAGTATAATCCAGAGGTCTGAAATCACAGCTGGAGCCATGGTATCTCATTGTTGAGGCCCACTTCCCATGTTTTTAGATGGTACACCCATCTCTGTTCATGTTTGAAGAATTTTGTAGTTATGTCAGGGATAATGGTTTCTACTTTTTCCAGGACCACCCAAGAAAGATCTCTGTCGATGCTTGCATGTTATGACTGGGACAATTGTGCTGAAAATATTCAGTGAAGAAATTGGTTAGTATATATACAAATATTTATGTTTTTCTGGTACCTAGGGACTAGAGAACACAGTGTGGCAACAAAGGTCAGACCACTTAACAGTGGCATGCGCATTGTTTGTGTGCCCTAAGAGGATCCCATCCTGACGAATGCCATGGACTGAGCCAACAGGCAGGAACATGTTGATGGTTTGAGTGGTGATGGGGTACTAGTTCCTCTTTTCTCTACACTACATTTTTAATATCAAGTGGTACCCCACCCAGTATAAAGGTCATATTGGTGTACCACATTGGTTTTTACTTTATTTCACAGGTCTATATAAAGGGCCTCAATACGATTACGGTGAGACAGGCTGTCGGTAGCGGTCTCACCGCCATCGTAAGGCCAATTACAATGGCGGGCGGTTCCATGGCGGTCAGAAACTCCGACCGCCATGCATCCAACGGGCCCCTTGAGCCCGCCGGTGCGTCAGAGACCTTCCTATCCCTAAAATGGTGGTGGGCACCACCGTAGGGCTTAGGTTAGTCCCTCCCCGCCAGCCTTCCCATTGGTGGTTCACCCGCCATGGAAAGGCTGGTGGGATGGTCATTGGGGGCCCGTAGTGTGCCTCCCTTCATCCTGGGCCCTTGATTGTGGGTGTGGGGGGGCACCTATGGTGCCCCCCTACAGATCCCTGTACCAAGTGACAGGCACCGCATGTTGCCTGTCACGTAGTACAGGGATGTGTTACACATCCCTTTTTTCCATTGCAGCGGGTGCTGCAGCTAGCAGCACACGCTGCAATGGAAAACCTGGACAATGCAACCGCCAGGGTGGTGGTCGCATTGTAATTTTGCCTGTGGGACCCCTGACACTATGTCGGGCGGTCCCCATCTCCGTTGGGGTGGTGGGCGGATGTGAGTCTGCCCGCCATCCTAATCAGGCCCATAGTTAGAAGTGCCTCCCTGACTTCAAGGTGTAGGCCTGCTCTTCATCAAACCAGGTTTTTGAAGAGCGAGGGGAGTCCTTTGATGAAGCATGACACCTGGTGGTGTATGAGGACATCCGGACACATTTCTGTGTATGTCTAATAGTAGGCTGGCATAACAGGGGCATAATGCATAATATGCTGAATAAAAATCTCTAAAGTTTTTTACTCTTGTGGCTTTTTTGTGTGAAACACAAGTGGGAAGGAACCTCAGAGCCTCCACAGAAAGACATGGTGGACTAATTGATTGGCCTCAGGAAGTTGATGATGCAATACATGAGTCAGGCAAAGGAAAACCTTCAGTCTAGCCAAGCGCTGATGAAGCAATGGTATGACCAGAAAGCTACGCTGACTGGGTGTCAGGAAGGTCAGGAGGTGTTGGTGCTAAAGTCTATTTGTCCCCGCGCTTTGAAGGACAAATGGTGTGGGCCATACAAAGCAGTTCAGAAAGTGTCTGAAGAAAACTACTGGGTGGACACAGGTGCCACAAGGGAATCTAAGAGGATGTTCCATGTGAACAGGCTGAAGCTATCCCTCCTGAAAGACTACACAGCGAATATCATGGCTATGGCAGAGGGAGCTGAGGAAGACAGTGAGAGTCTTCCTGACTTTCTGAAGAGCGCCATGATGTATGGAACTGTGGAAGGGGTTCAATTAGCCCCTGAGTTAATGCCTGAGCAGCAGAAAGAGTGTAGAGAGTTGTTGGGACAGTTTGCAATGACTTCTGACTTAGTTGGCACCTGTCTGTGTGCATCATATAGACACATGTGACAGTATGCTAGTGAAGGGCAGAATGTACAGTATGTCTGATAGGGTTATTCAAATATGTAGTATGTTTGATGTAAAGTGCTTTCCCTACTGTTGCTCAGACTGGAGTTGGAATAGTAAATGTAATCCCTCCGAAGTCCAACCTTTTGTCTACTCTTGCACAGACTGGAGTGGGAATAGAGAATCTTACCTCTCTGAAGTCCAACGCTTTCCCTACTGTTGCACCGAATGGAGTGGGTATAGTAAATTTAACACTTCTGAAGTCCAACGCTTTTGGTACTGCTGCACAAACTAGAGTGGGAAGAGTAAATCTTCCTCCCTCCAAAGTCCAACACTTTCCCTACTGTTGCACAGACTGGAGTGGAATAGTAAATTTCACCACTCGAAAGTCCAACCAGTGTACAGTACATGTGCAATGAAAGCATGTGCTGGGTGTATGTATGCTTGCGTGAAGTACAATACACAAAGGGTGAAGTGTTGGCATTGCGCAAATGGTGAGTGCGCATGCTGGCAGTGTGTGTGTTTGCCAATAGCATTCCCTGCTACAGTATATAAAAGCTTCAGTGCTGAACAGTGTGAGCAGACTGCATGTGTGTATTTCATGTATGTGTACTTGTAATGGTAAAATGCATGGAGATAACAGTGCTTGACAGTGAGTGTGTTGGGAATGGACACAGAGGAAGTGTACTTGCATTGGTACATGATATGGAGTATCCTGGGTTCCATTTTGGGCAGCCCGGTGCTGCCTGGTGAAGACATGAGGAGGAGAGGAATCCTCCACTGTTTGATTCAGTGATAGATCACAAGGAAAGGGCCAGGACCCATCTCAGGAAGAAGCTGATGCTGATAAGGGAGTCATGTAGAGTTACGCTATGAGCCTGGGATTAGCCTTTTGATCCACACATCACTGTGGCTGAAATACAGGTGTGAACTCTGGTCACTCCCATTAATTGTGTTGTGGGTCAATCAGCTTTGGAGTCTTGCCTTCTGTGAAAGGCATACTTTCAGGAGGAAAGACGAAAAGGAGAAATGTACACTTCAAAAGAAGGAGAACCCCAACATAAAACTTCAAAGACTCAGACCCTAAATCACATTTGGTGTCTGTAAAAGAACTATAAGAAGGGGAGATTTAGACCCCAAAATTTGTCATCTGACAAGTAGCCAGACGGGCTGTGTGAGAAGGGAAGCTCTGCAAGCCTTCTGCCTGTGACCAGGACTGGGGGCACAGGCCTGCTAGTCCGCATGACCCAGAAAAACAAATTCATGCCTTGGAGCCTGGAATACCAGCGCGTGCCTGCTTGCCAAGACCACTGTGCC
Source organism: Calotriton arnoldi (assembly GCA_963921515.1). Classification (NCBI taxonomy): domain Eukaryota; kingdom Metazoa; phylum Chordata; class Amphibia; order Caudata; family Salamandridae; genus Calotriton; species Calotriton arnoldi. The sequence continues at coordinate 1,758,253 of CAWUFW010002089.1, forward strand.
CTTTGAGGAAGAGGAGAGCATTGGAGGGAGAAAGGTCCAGTGGGGAACACTGCAGAGAGGACTCCCTGAGCGACTTGTGAGGGAACGGCCGTGCACCGATTATGTCGCTGCCCATGTGCAGTGCGGGTTCAGCTACCCCCCATATTCCAGGAGAGGGCTGCCATGGACTGAGATGTGTGTTAAGCACCGTGTGGGTCTTGCTAAGCGGGTATTGCCTTGCTGAGGTGACCCTTTCAGCCAGGAGGGGCCCGTTAAAGTTGCTGCTGAACGAGCAGTGAGGCTTGTAACCTCCGTGGTGGAGGTATTTACACCAAAGGAGTCTGCCCCCGATTTACCAAGTATCTCGGCAACTCTGTATGCCAGGATGGGCTACCGGTACCTACGTTGCCACGAAGTTTGGGCAGTCGCCCGAGGAACAGACTAAGACTGTGTTTGGTGTCCCGAGCCCCTACATCGACAGAACTGCCCCTGACTGACCCCCAAGTACTGCAGAGAACACAACAGATGACCCTTCACCTCGCTGGCCTCCATTTGGGAGCTGAAGAGAGGATTCCGCCCCCTGCTGGGGAAAGCCGAGTTACCACGTCTTCACGAGCTGGGAGCTGTTCCGATAACTGGAGAACCCAGCAACAAGAGAGAGAGCCTGCACCGCTGGGTGCTGCTGCATGGACCAAGAGCAGCCCAACTTCTCCAAGCAGGATCAGAACTCGCGGGTGCCCGCATTGAGGAATCCCGGTGCAATGCTGAACGTTCCCATATAGCAGGAGTGAGTAATACGTGAACTGGGCCTGTTGGGCCCTGAGGTCTCGCTGCTAAAAGTGCTACAGCACCATCGATACTTATGACTAATTTTTGAAGAGTCAAAGAGGAACTCTTGAGTACGGCCCACCAGTGAGCATTCCCTGGTTGCAGCCACCAGTGAATGGGGAATAATCCCCAGCACATCACAAGAAAGAGGGTAGGACAGAGATTTGTCTGACAACTACTAGCGCCCCAACCTCAAGGAGGCTGGGTTATTGCTTGTGCATATTGTTACTCTTTTGCATGTGTAGAGTTAGAAATAAAATACTTCTTTGATTTATAAAAGCAAGTATTTGATTGGATATTGATTTATTTAAAATACAGTTTGCACATTGAGTTAGGAGTCATGTTCACTTACCTTTATCTACACCCCTCCCCACCCTCCGTGGGAGTCTTTGTCTGCTTGTCCGTAGCTACCGCTGAGAGTCAAGTGTAGAAAGGGTACGTGACTCAGTTGCTCAGGATCAATAGTAGGTGGGGCCATCAAGAGTAAAAGGCCTCAACCACCACGGTTGGGCCCAGTAACACCTGCGTGCCCCATGGCCATCTGAAAGGGGTTCTGACAGGTTTCCTTTCAAAATACCAATTTCCTAATTTATGTACCCATGAGCTTGATGTACAAATCGATTTTATGGTAGCAAAGGTCAAATTTGACCCTTTGTGATGGCAAAAATGCGTTATTTTTAAATGTACAAAACCTAATTGGAGATTCGGTAATACATTACCAAATCAAAAGCACCCCTTCCAAATACTGATTCTTTATCTTATGTATTAGTGTTTTGTAACCAAAATCCAGTGCAAAACATTAATATTTTACTACTAAACCCAATTGATGGCAACCGTTCACAAACGGGAAGGGATCCCAAGGGGACCTCTACCCCTTTGTGAATGTAGACAAAAGCATTTTTAGCAGCAGTGGTCCATAAATCCATAGGACCACTGCCTGCTCCTAAAAAATGTTTGTAAAATTATTCATTTTCTGTTTTTTAAAAGCATCCTGTTTTCCTTTTAGGAAAACGGCCTACACTTACCAAAAAAAAAAAACGATTGCTGGCCACCATGCCTGTGATTCTAACCAATAAAATTGGGGCTCAATTTGCGACGTAACTCATGCATATTAATGAGGTAGGTTGAATTGCGATGCACAATGAATCAGTATTTTGTGAACTAACCTATTAATACATAGGTTGGTTCACAAAATACTAATTCATTCGGTAGAAGTCGGTGGGAAAATTGCGCCTACTCCTACCAAATCCATTTTAGCAGATTCCTAATAAGAAATTACAAATTCTAAATCATTATTTGATGCAATTTACAATTTCTTACGAATCTTTGTACATCAGGCCCAATGTTTTGTAACCAAAATCCGTTTATAAAACATTAATATTTTAAAACCAATTCCAAATTGGTGGTAACCAATCGCAAATGGAAAGGGGTACCTGAGGTACCCCTTCTCCTTTGTTAATGTCAAAAAATAAATTTTTTAGGCACAGGATGTAATCCCACAGACCACTGACTGCTCCTAAAAAATGTTTGTAAAATTATTCATTTTCTTGTTTAAATGCATCACATTTCCATAATAGGAAAAGTGTCTGCAATTAAAAAAAGATTGCTTTATTTTAAAGCAATCATAGACATTGTAGTCTGCTGACCCCAGCAGGCCACCATGCCTGTGACTGTAAACAATGTCAATGTGTCTCAATTTGCAACCTACCTTATGCATATTAATGAGTTAGGTTGAATTGAGACCCAGTATTCAACCTATCAATACATAGGTTGGTTCACAAAATACCAATGCATTCGATAGAATTCAGTGTGCAAATTACACCCACTTCTACCAAATCCATTTTAGTAGTTTGCTAATAAGAAATTGCAAATTGCCCATCATTATTTTAGGAATTGCATGATTTCTTATTAGGAATCATTATACATCAGGCTCTAGGTCCTTACATTGCCTTTGAAAATGTGTACATGTGCGATGTGCTTTTAACCATTCATATTGTAAGCATAAAAAATGATAATGTATTGATAAATCAAATATGACTTTTTAAATACTATTTTAAGGATCTAGACTTTCACTTTGTCATGTACATTGGCAGGGTTTAAGAATTTGGTGTACATCATCATCCAGAAAGGCAGACTTGAATTTATATTTTGCTCTATGTTTCCAACATTCCATCAATGCAGTATTTCAAACACTCGTGCCTTTGGTCACTTCCAAGGCTCTGCAGGCAGCCGGCTCCGATTTTTCAAATGCATCTAATGAATTAAATATTCAATTCTTTTTGTTGCGTGGCCAATCAAACACTTTACTGTTAATCGGCTCTTGTGTTTCTTCCAGGAAGTTTTGGCAGTTGACTATGGCACAGCGTGATATGCTCTGTCTGCCTCCAGAGAAAAATGTCTTAATTAGTACCTGATCCATCACTGACACATGTCACAACTCAACCCTTGCAACACAGCCCTTACTGCAGACTTCAAGGACCCAGACAAGTATTACAGAATTTATCCCCCAGCATCTGCAGCCATACCAAGTATCATAATCCCATAGTTCTACTTCGTGACAGAGTATTTCCCTAATTTTGTCACAAATTGATAATGTGTTTGATAAGAGTCCTTTTTTTGTTTTTTACCACATCTAGTGCTTGATATCTTTAAAAAGCGTTAACAACGAATTCCGGGGTTGCTGAATAATAAAGCTGGCTGGCCTTGATTCCACCTCTCGTGTCTGTTTTCCGCCACTCCGCTGATCCCTTTTTTCACTAGTGCATGTTCTTTTTCATACCTTTGCAGTGGCAGCTCCTCCGCTATGGTGGAGGAGCTTCGCCCCACTGCTTTTAAGCAGTGCAACGTAAAGGAAACATAAAATGATAATAACTTTGAGTTATTATCATTTTATGTTACCGCGCTGCTTTGCGGGTGGGCGGGCCTGCTTTGCTCTCGGAGCAGGGCAGGGGAGGAGTGGTTTTCCCACTCCTAAGTGCACATGATTCTTTGGCCGGCCCTATTGGGCCACTCAAAACTGTCATGCGTAACTTTCCTGTTCTCCATGCAGGCTGCCTTACAGCCTCCCCTCCCCCCGCCCCCGCCATGCCACCCACGAGCCATGTCGGCCGCCACTGTACCTGCGTTCTCCCTTTGTAACTGTTTTCCTATTTTTCTAATCTTTCTTGGTTTTCTGCCATTCACTGTTGCTCTAGGTCAACGTCCTGTTGTGAAAAAGTACTGCCAATGCCCACCATATGCAACCACCTACACAAATTAAGCACTAACTACATAATTTGTATGTGTGTATTTGACCACATGGTGTGCCAATATATCTAGAAAACAACAGAGGACGGGGTAGGGAATTACTCTAGGCCATAAGAATGTATACAAAAAGAAAGCAGGGTATCAAAAGAAATGGAGAAAATGTTCTCATAGTTTGTCCCAGAGGCAGAAAGAGGTGATTGGGTCATGAATTTCTTATCTCAAAAATTATAAAAATATATTTGACATCTAAAAGTGATAGCTCACCTCATAACACACAATGCCCACTTCACAAACATAAATGTGGTCATAAACATATGTTTGTGACCAAATTTAACTTTTTATCCCTGCCAGGAATCCACAAAGGAGGCCATAAATGCATTTGCAACTGTGTATTTCTCTGCCATGAGTGCAGAGAAGTCCACACTAGTTAATTCCACACATTGGGTGCAGAAGTGGGCTTTCAAAGATGTTGTTTGCCATGTCAGTTCGGGAGCATCCACAAATACGCAGTCAGGGCCATTCCCAAACTGCAGTCTGACCATTTTCCACCCTGAAAATGGGCTAAGATTTACAACAGAAAAGGGCTGGGAAGTCGTATGGATCACCCACAGAGTTGCTGTGGTATAGAAGGAGAGCTTTCTTCACACAGAAAAAAAGTTTTCCCCGAGGTGAAAAATAAGTGTGTGTGTTTTCCACAGGAGGCTCCATTCTTCCTGTATGGACTTCCTTTGCATGTGAACTCTGTACAGAGGTAATAGGAGCCCCTTTGCAATAGTAACATGACATTGCCAGAAGTATGCTTGAAAACTGGTGCCTGGTATATTTTCCCAGGATTTCTACTGGAAATGTTTGTCAATTCCCAAAAAGTAGTAAATCCACACCTGCATACAGACATATATCTACAAGCGCAGATTTATTACTTTTTTTGTGACCTTTCCTATAGTTTATTAGAAGAGCAAAAATCCCTAGCCAGTGGTTCCCAAACTTTTTCGGCCCGCAGCTCTCTTGGCCCATTGGCCAATACCTGTGGCTCCCCACTTTTACTTTTTTTTTTTATGTAAGCCCGGCCTCGGGAGTACTTGCATTTTTCTCCCTGAAAATAATTGGGATGAAGCTGATGAAGGTATTATAATCATATACGCAGGGTGTTTCGTATTATTAAGGCGGCGCCTCTAATAAAATATTCCTAGTTACACTTCTTTGCCCATGCCTTTTTTAGAGTACCCTCTCAGACTTTGTTATCCATCTTACAGTGCTAGATAGCCCCCCAATGCATGTAGGCTCCATTGCCAAAGTGTTTCTGCGCTTGAAGAATATTTGCAGGCACTTCCATTTCTACCCATGTCATACGTGGCAACACACCTGTCTCAGAAGGGTGACTCACGGTTTTTTAAACTACATACAGCTTTATTTTTGCTGTCTCCTCCCCGAAATTGCCTCCAAATTAATGCAAGTCAAATAAATTCCTCTGATTTCTTTTTTTTTTTAAACGTCTCTGTTTCTTGCTTCCAATGTTGGCATTATGCTGTATATGGTGTTTTACTTCCCTGTGCTCAAGGAGAGAGCAGATCTGTCTGGAAATGTGTGTGTATTGAAAGAAATATGTATTGGAAGTACCTATGGTTCAGGTACAAGTGTCAATACTTAATAATATTTAATGTGTTTAATAGACAGGGCAACTGTACTTTCCTGATAACTTGCATTGGTGTAAATGCATTTGGAAAAAAACAAAACTATTAACGAGTCTAACAAAATAAATCAGGCATCTTCCGCTTACTTTGTGAGTGTTGGAACGTGGGGATCCAGTGAAATATGGAGGTCATCTCCCTCGACATGCCATCAATTAAGCACTACATTTACAGCTTTAGGCATGTCACTTACAAATCATCGACATCATGCGTTTAAGTCTAATTAGTTTAACTGAAACCAACAGAACCTTCAACATTAAATGCAATAAAGTGCTTGGTGCACGGCTCCCCTGGCTAGGTATGGCGACTCCTCAGGGAGCCACGGCGCACAGTTTGAATATATACAGTAAGGTTCCTTTTGAAGTGAGTATATTCGTTCATTGACCCCCAAATTCCAATTGTTTTGGGTATATTCACTCATTAGCTCACTAACCCACTAATGTGCTCTTTAATTATCATCAGCAATTTGGTCTTTACTCTGTCGGATGAAGAAGATAAGTTTAGACTACAGCGAAGTTAAATGGAGAACTTTATTGGTGGCTTCTGGGCACCTGACCTCCTGGGCCTGTATTACATATAGGGAGCACTGTCCTTGTTTGTGCCACAGCATACCTTTAAACAGATGCGCCAGGCACAACTAGGGAGAGTACACCCTATTACAATGAATGTGCTGCCCCCCCAAAGCAGCTCATTTAGTGAAATATGGAGCTGCTGCTTCAAAGCCACACTATGTTTCTCTGTGCAGGCGGCAACCTGCCTGCACTTTAAAGAGAAGTTTGAGATCCACCTGCAGGCAGGAGCAGCGAGGGACTGCACCAGCCTGCAGGTGGATGTCTGGGGCAGTCCCCCCTTTCTCCCCTCAAGCGGGCTGCACTCAGTAGTTGCACTGACAGCTTGCCACTTTTTTTGTGGCGCACAGTCAGTGTGTCTCCTAAGAGCATGTTTGAACCCGCATCTGTAATAAGGCATGGGCAATGGGCACAGAGGCAAAGTGATTCCCATATTTGCATGAGGCTAATAATCCTAGGGCCTGATTCAAAAAGGACACTTTTGAGGAAGTTTACACTTTTGAGTAAGTTTACTACTTTTCGGTATTCACAAAGTGCACTTTTGTAGCAACTTACACCTTTGTAGTAAGTCCAGCACTACAAATGGCCAACCACTAGTACTACAACATCCTCACATAGAAAATAATAGAGGTAATTATGTAAAATAAAACCCCATAGGAAATAATATTAAATTCATTTCAATTGTTTAAAGTAGTTACAAATAGAAATATATATGAATTAGTGTTTAAAAATATACAAATAGTGTATGGTATTTAATAAGAATAAACAATGTAGGACCTATTTTGAAAATAGGTTATTAAAAGTTTTATAATTAAATAATAAATATGTACAATTTTTAGCAGATAATCAGACTGTACACAAATGAGTCAAACAAAGTACTCCATGTGCTAAGCATTTAGCCAGACCTGCAATGAGCAAGAAAGAACTTTAGAGCAAGGAGGATGTTTGGTTTCAGGACAAAAAAGAAACATGTTCCCCAAATAGGCTTATGCAATGCACATGTTTAAACCTAGCATTCCTTGTTTTCCTTTATTCCATTAATGTCTAGGAGACACTGGAAATTTAAGTTGCAATATTTAAAAAAACATCAGAAATGTGACTGCAGTTTAATAGTATTCAGCTGTTTTTGAAAGAACTTCACTCTGATACATGGGCCCTATAAAATGAATTTGGGTCTTCATTAAAGAAAGTATTTTCGCACAGAGGTGCAGTTTCTTACAGGAAGCCCCTGTGCAGAACATGCTCTTCTGCCAGGTACCATGGCTAATGATAAAGCCACAATCAGTGGTACGCTTTTGTCAGTGAAAATGTGAGATCTGGGTGCCAGGGACGAGTCTAAGTTTTACCATCAGTAACCCCAACATCCATACCTCAATGTTACAAAGGGTAGTTATGCAAGCTTTTGCACAACCTTGTAAAGCAAAGGATAGTCTTAAATTTTATGTGGTAATATTGTTGAGAAGATTTTCTCTGTCACATCCTCCAGTTAAGCATTTAGGGTCACAATTCGTGACCAGAGTTTTGTGATCAGTTTTTGAAGACATAATGCCCTTGATTCCAAAATGAGATCTGCTTTGAGATCGTTCAGCTCTTCAGGAGCATGCATTTGAACCATAGGATTTGGTTCTACTTCAGTTTCCACCTTGTAAGGTGTCCTTCCTGGTGACTGCCACCGACCAAGAAGATTAAGTTAGTTGGGCTCTTTACTAAGTAGACCGCCTTAAACATACGATGGACTGACTAGTGGAGTGACACCACGTCATTAAGGTGTCATAAGGACTATAAAAGAAGAAAACCCCAAAGGGGAGAGCAATAATTACATCTACTCAACGCCATTCCCTTTTTTCCTCTTTGATGCAATGCAGATGTTTTAATCTCTTCCTTTGGGAGAGAACAGAACTCTTTTCCTATGATTTTATAATCATCCCTTAAATATCTGTCTTGGACTATCTTTTTGCTGATGCAGCTGCTCTTATGCAGTTGACCTGGATTCCTTCTTTGCCAAACTAATTGATTTTTGCTTTACTTCCACTTTCTGCCCATGGTCTTGGGCTCGCCCTTAGAGGACTTTAAAATTGATTCCTTTTCCCCTTTGCTTTAAATCTTTAGATGCTGTTAAAAAGAATCAAACTCTCCTTCTGCCTTTAATGGTGGTAGGAATGTGTAACCTCATATCTGATGTGTGTTTTAAACCATCCTCTTTGGAATTGAACCTCTGACTAAATGTGTAGTATTGTACTACATGCTTTAAGATGCTTAAGAAATTGCTTATCTGTATCGATTTTGGAACATTAATACAACAACTAAACTATCTAAATTGCCTGAGTCTATTATTGTGTCCCAATGTTCTTTATTTGAAATTGAGCTAAATTACTCTTCTGATCTACATGCTTTGTAGGGAGAATCAGCAATTCTTTTCAGAATATCAAGTTTGGCTTCTTTTATTCTGTATTGCAGTAGCAGAGCTTCTAGTGTGTATCATTTTAGTTAGACTAATTTCTTTAGGAGGTTGGGTCTCCTCATTGTAATACTTTATTATTATAGTATGGTCCTGAGAGTGGTGTATTTGAACCTCATTTCAACCTTGTGAGTTAATCACCAATTACTTGTCCTCATTGGGTGGCTAACATTGTGCTTTTGGACATCCTAATTCCCATTCTTCCTATCGGCGGAGAAAGATTCATCAGAGGACCATTCACCTCTGTGGTAAGGGTAATGCTGTGATCCGTCTAGCTGTAAGGGGCCCAGTACAGTTATAGGGACAAATGAGTAAGTAGTGAATTGAAAGTTAAACCTAAAATTATTTATACTGCATACGCTGGATCAGATGTAATCCTTGCAACAGGTGGCCAGCAGGATAAGCCGGATAGATAAGGCCTAAGAGCTATTCATTTTGTTGTGCTATCCAATGTTCTTGTTGTTCCAACCTTTCTACAGTTCTTTTTTGTAACCACCTACAACAACGTGGTTTATGCTGTTGACTTGTGTTCTACCTTTCTCTCTGTTCCCACACATCCTGAAAGCTAATTTCATTTTGCGTTCTCATTCAACATGGAAGTGGCATCCCTAAAGGATCCTAAATCACCCTCCATATTGTCAGAAGCTCTTAAGAAGGAAAGGGGTACTCTGGTTTTTCATTTTCGTTCTACACTTATTCATTATGTAGATGACCTGTTGGTCAACTTTGAAGCTGTGGACCAGTAAAAATGTGAGTCATTGCATTTGATCAATGTATTATTTAAATGTGCATATAAAGATTCCAAGTAAAGATTAAAAGTCTGTTTACTTAGACTAAGATATATCGAGCCTTTATTTTTTGCCAGGGAGAGACACATCGCTACTGATTGCATACAGGTTATTCAGAAGTCATTTTGTCTTGTCACTGTGTCCCAAATGCGTCCACTTTTTGATATGGTAGGTTATCGTCTACCAGGGATTTTAAACTATGCTTGTACTATAGATCCCTTTCATAATCTCATAAGGAGAACCTCTCCTATGCATTTGCTCTAGTGCATAGAAACAGAGCATGCTTTTGTATGAGAATAGCATTATCCTTAGCTCTATGCCATAAGTTTGCCCAGTTATTCTAAACTTTTCACCTAGTTTTGTAATGAAAGGGATGGCTTTGCTCTCGAGGTATTAATGCAGAATCATGGTGACAGAAACCGATTACTTCTTATTCCTCTCTCTTGGATTCTGTTGCTGAGGGAGTGAACTATTTTTATGTGCTGTTGGGGTTGCCACTCACGTGGTTGAGGTTTCTGAAAATATTTTACTAGAAATACCCCTCACTGTCACTGGTCCAGACTCTGTAGTTGTCTGTTATTGAATACTAAAACACAACACCTTTCAATGTATATGATGTCAAAATATGAAATGTTGGTATTGTCTGCTTTCCACTTAATACTGATAATGTGAGCCCAATACTTCCTCATCATGACTACCCACATTACCAAGTCCCAAATTGGCCTCATTGATACCTATTTGCCTAATTGTAATATTGTGTTCTAAGTTTATGGATTTTTCCCCAGAAGTGACGATGGGATGTCGGTCGAGGGATATGTTTTATGAACACAGCATGAAATAGCAGTAGACCGCTGACATTTACCCCAAGCACATTTTGCCGAGGCTGCTGAAGTTGTCCTCACTCAAACACAGGAACAAACAAGAGTATTGCCATCTTTACCAACTCTAAATATGGAAGGCACGCTGAGAATCCTTGTTCGTCTCCTGCTTCCAACTGTGGCCCTCCCACATATCCTGGACTAACTAAGATATGGCTCATTCCTGCTCTCTCCCTGCATTTACACACACAGTGCAACCTAGCACCAATGCAGGCAGGATTTGTTTTGTGCAGGAAGGGATGCGTTCCTGAACAAAAACAAACCTCAGAGGCATTTTCCTTGTTCTATGTCTGCTGCAGAATGCAGCAGATGTACACAGAGGAAATAATGAGGAGAATTAAACATGTTTCACCTCGTTACATCTCTGTTGGGATGGCATTGCATTTTTGTGCATTACCAGGTTTACTATCCTTAGTACATCGGGGAATTTGCTCAAATCCATGGATGGGTGCTTGGGATGGTCCACACACCACCCATGGAACGCCTTCCCAATGCAGAGTAACGTATGGTAGCGATTTGTGCTGCCTTGTATTACTCTGGATTTACTAAGCCACGCAAAGCCACACAAGGTGGCTTTGCATGGCTCAGTAAATATCACTTAATCCCTTGTGTTCCCTTGAATCACCATGCGTGATGCAATGGCAACGCGAGGGCTGAGTATATCTGAGCCTAATTTTATAGTATTCTTGCAGAGCAAGACTTTCACATCCTGCTTCTAATAATCCAGAAGCAGGATTAATGTGGAAGGCAAGAAGTAGTTGTGATCTGAGATAACTGATGACTAAACTCTAAAATTAAACTTGCCTGCCTTTCCCTCTACTCATCCCTGAACCCTAAAACTACCCTTACCTCCCCTAACCTCAACCCACCCTTTAACCCTAAAATCACTCTTATCTCCCTTTACCTCTATCACCCCTGAACGCTAAAATCAACCTTACCTCCCTTTACATCTAACTGTCCCTGAACCCTAAAATCAACCTTACCTATCATTACATCCAATTATCCCTGAACCCTAAAATCATGTTTACCTCTTGTTACCTCTACCGACTCCTTAACCCTAAAATCATCCTTTCCTTCCTTTACCAGTATTCACCCCTGAACCCTGAAGTCACCCTTACCTCTCTTTACTTCTACCCACCCCTGAAGCTTAAATTCACCCTTACTTCCCTTTACCTCTACCCATCCCAGACCATTAAATCACCTTTACTTTCCTTTACCTCTACCCTTCCCCGACCCCTAAAACCATCCTTACCTCATTTAACCTCTACTCATCCCGCACCCTAAAAACACCCTTAACTTCCATTACCTCCAACCACCCTGAACCCTAAAATCACCCTTACTCCCTTTACTTCTTACCTACCCTTGAACCCTAAAACCAACCTTACTCCCTTTACTTCTACTGACTCCTGAACCTTAAAATCACCCTTACTTTCATTTAGCAGTACCTACTCTTGAACCCTAAAGTCACCCATACCTCCCTTTACCTCTACCCACCCCAAAACGTAAATTCACCCTTACCTCCCTTTACCTCTACCCTCTCCAAACCATTAAATCACCCTTACATCCCTTTACCTCTACCCTTCCTGTAACCCTAAAACCACCCTTACCTCCCTTTACCTCTACCCTTCCCGGAACCCTAAAATCACCCTTACCTCCCTTTACCTCTACCCACCCTTGAACCTCAAATTTACTCTTACCTCACTTTTCCTCTACCCTTCCACAAACCCTAAATCACCCTTATCTCCTTTTACCTCTACTCCTCCCAAACCCTAAAATCACCCCTAACCCATTTTATTTCTATCCACGCACAAACCCTAAAATCACTGTTATCTTCATTTACCTATACCCACATCTGAGCACTAAAATCATCATTATCTCCCTTTTTCTCTGCCGATTCCTAAACCCTAATATCAACCTTACCTTCCTTTAACTCTACCCACCCATCCCCTAACATCACCCTAATCTCTGTTTATCTCTACCCATCCCTGAACCATAAAATCAACCTTACCTCCCTTTACTTCTACTGACTCCTGATCTCTAAAATCATCCTTACCTTCCTTTTCCAGTACATATCTCTGAACCCTAAACTCACCCTTACCTCCTTTTGCCTCTACCCAACCCAAACCTTAAATTCACCCTTACCTCCGTTTACCTCTACCCACTCCAAACCATTAAATCACTCTTACATCCCTTTACCTCTACCCTTCCCGGAACCCTAAAATCACCCTTACCTCCCTTTACCTCTACCCATCCTGAACTTTGAAATCACTCTTACCTCCCTTTTCCTCTAACAATCCCCAAACCCAAATCACCCTTACCTCCCTTTTATTCCCTACTCATCCCAAGCCTTAAAATCTCCCTTACCCCCTTTTACTTCTATCCAACCATAAACCAAAATCAGCATTATCTCCCTTTACCCACCTCTGAGCCCTAAAACCATCCTTCTCTGAAGTTCTACCCACCCTGAACCCTAAAGTCACCCTTACCTCCCCTTACCTTCCTTAACCTCTATCCACTCATAAGCCCTAATTTCATGCTTACCTTACCTCCATTTACTTCTACCCACCCTTAAACCCTAAAATCACCCATAATCGCCTTGTCCTCTACCCACACCTAAACCCTAAAATCTCCCTTAACTCCCTTAACTCCCTTTACCTCTACCCACTCTTAAACCCTAAAATCACCTCTACCTACTTTATCTTTACCCAGCCCTAAACCCTCAAAACACTTTTCTTTTTAAAAAACATAAAAGTATATTATTTAAAAGAAAAATACTTACCTGCATGTCAAAGGTACAAATACTTACCTGGGTGGTACTTACCTGTGTGGTAAAGACTGCGTGGAGAAAGTCCTGCGTGGTAAAGGCTGTGTGGTATTGGCTGTTTCTCCTTAAGCAGGACACATTTCCAACCCCTCTTTAAATACTCTCCTACCTTCATTGCAGCACACCGAAATGTTTAGGGGGCACTGTTGGTTGTTCTATGCCCCTCGGTTTGAATGGTGGGCACCATCACCTCTTTGACAGTTTGCTCCCTTCCCCCACGCCCTATACTTTAGGTCTCGCTGAAATAGTGTTTGCACTGTCACTTGCGAGACATTTTGTTTACTTACAGGGGGCTTAGAGCCACCCATTGCATACCATTGGTTGGCTTCATAGTCACTCTCATTTATTTGCTTCTCTTTGGCCAGCTAATGCCTTTCTCTTCGTGTGTTTCTCTCTACACTGGAGAATGGCCCTAGTACGCTGCTACCCTTGCCCAGTGTCCTTCCACTGCTCAACACTTTCAGAGGAACTTTTTTTTCCTTTTACTTGCACCCCAGTTCTCCCTTTCCCCAGCTACACTGTTCCTTGCCCCGCCACACCACCCCACTCCTGCGCTGATGCTTGTCCGGTCTGCCCTGCTCTCTCTGTGTGGCTTTCCCTGTGCGCCCTCCACCTCTTGCCCCTCCTACTTCAATGCTTGCCCCCTGCTAGACAAAAAGTGCCCAAAAATCACACCAACAGGTTTCAAAATGCTACAAAAATGTAGACGGCACTGCGCTCCCTGCTCTGCATGTTTTTTTTGTATGCTGTCAAAGGCCAACATGGTGAACTTCAGCTTGCAGGAAGGAGAATTGAACAAGTCAGTTTTTTTCCTTGAATGTATTTTATGTATTTGTTTCAAACAGTGCAGCCATGCCATGTTCTTTCTCTGTTTTGACAACTTCGGACGGCTTTAAGTAGATTGCAGCCTTCACACCCGTTAATGGATGGTGGTTATCATTTATTTTTGTGATTATTGCTTAATAAATGTTTTGCCCAGCACCATTGGCATTTGGCTTCATTTCCTGCCCGCATTAAAAAAAAGATTGATGTGTGCATTTTAATTTCTTGTTGGTTTCGGTTTGCTGACAAGGTCTTATTGTCATTTCTTCCATAAAACATTTTTTATTTTAAGGCAGAGAATATTGCCATAGTAAGAAAATGGATCACTGCCTCTCATGGTCAGCGCTAGATGCATCAGAGCTCTTTTACTTTTAACTTTCAGCCATGCTGCACAGCAGTCACACTGCTGTGAACATGAATAAAAGACATTGGCAAAGAAAATAGCTCTTGCACAGGTGAGACCTATTGGTTTTGCCAATGCTCATTTCTAGTTTTTGTAGTTTCTCCCTACTTGCAGTGGATAATGGAAACAGGTGTGAAACCATTGGGTAAATGCAGAAAGCTATACACGCCTGAAAACAAGACAAAATTCTGAATTCAACAAGCGGTAATCTGTGTGGATTACTTATGGATTTCCTGAAGAAAAAACGAATCCCTCAATTAAAAAAATAAGTAGGAAAAAATAGCAATTGGTGATGTTTTCATCTCTAATTGTTTTATCCAATGCCATGCTGTTATGTTCATCAGACCCTTCTGGTTACAGGGAGATATAGTGTTTGTTAATTGTCCAAAAACACACAATACCCAGAGCCAACAACTGAGCTGCAGCTTGTAATGATTTTTCATGTGTACAGACTATGCAGCAATTCAAATGGTCACCCAATGAAGGAATGATATTTCTGAAAATTAGACACCAAAGGAAGTCCAGGGTGGTGTGACTTGTGTGTCGACAGCAAACTCGACAGGACCGCCCAAGTCAATGTCATCACCACCTCATGCTTCCATACCCTGAAGATGATGAGGAAGATTTTCAAATGTCTCCCAATCAGCACCTAGAAATCCATCTCGCATGCCGTGCCACAAGCAAGCTGGACAATGGGAACACCCCATATGCTGAGATCAACCAACAATAAAACTCACCATTCAGAACTCAGCATCCAGAATCACTCTCAAAATACCATGCCGCACTCCCATCACACCACACCTGAAGGAGCTCCACTCGTTCTTCATTCACAAACAAGCACAACGACACTCCTCACTCACACTTTCAAGGCACTATATAACACTGGCCCAGCTTACCTCAAAAACTTGCATCTTCTTTCACAAACCTTCCAGACACCCACATCTGCTCATTCAGGCCCCTACTTGCATGAATTCCACTCATACGGAAAACCAGATCTGGCGGTCAAGACTTCTCCTACATCACCCCTAAAGCATGGAACGACCTGCCGGTACACATAATAGCCTCCTCCTCACTTATTGAATTCCGCAAGAAGCTGAAGACATGGCTTTTCGAGTAGCCCCACTAGGCCTAAACTCACACCTACTCAGCGCCAGGATATCCTCCAAGGTGACAGTGCGTTCTACAAATCTGCACAACATAACACCATTACTATGTTTATTTACAAAGAATGCCCTGTAAACCTCAAACTTTGGCTAAAATCATGCATTTCCCACATATTACTGTGAGGGAAAGTTCTGGACTCTGTGGAGAGAACCTCAAAATTCCTACCACCATTGCTCTCACCCGTCTTCAGATAAAAACAGCTGGGATGGAAAAGTCCTCTGCATGGTAAAAGACGTGTACTCCTGTCCTGAGTGCCCAACTGTACTGTTGTGTTAGAAATTGGGTTTCTGGTTGGCAGAGGTATGCACCCTGTCCAAGCAGGAACCACAATCCTAGTCAGGGTAAGTCACAACACACCCTAAATTATCCGGTGCTCACCCTCCGGTAGGTTGGCACAGAGCAGTGAGGCTTAACTTAAGAGGCAATGTGTGAAGTATTTGACCTTCAAACAGTAACACAGTGAAAACACCACAAAGAGACTCCAGGTTAGAAAATTAGAAAAATAAAGAATAATTTTATAAATAAAACAAGACCAAAACCACAAAAATCTAACAAGTAGAAGTCGAGATATACATTTTTTTTAAAATAATGGTAAAATAGCGCTTAGAAGCAATAAGCGCTTAAATGGGATATCTGGTCGCGTTCGGGGCAAGGTCAAAATTTCAGGCCGTCCGCAATGGAGCATGGGCCGGATACAGGGACCCACTTGGGCCCGCTGAACCAAAGTACCTTGATCCGGAATGTGTTGTCGTCAACGAAGATGCGAGGTGCAGCCAAAGCTTTGCATTGGTGTCGAGCCACGCAGAGGGCGAGATGCATCAATTTTCTCCACACAACTGTGGCGATGCATCGGTTCCTAGTGTGATGTGCTGGTTCCGAATGGGATGAGTGGCTACTGCGTCAATTCTGAAGGCGATGCGCTGGTCCCAAAGGTGATGCGCCGGGTCTGCTCTACACGATGATGAGGATGCGCTGCTTCCAACTCATGCAAAGACAAAGATGTGCAGGTTCTGATGAGGATGCATGGGTTCTGGTTGAAGCAGCACTTTATACCCACTTCCATGGACCCAGGATTGGGTTGGCACCACTTGGCAGGGCAAGACTTGCAGCAAGCAAAGTCCAGGTGCTGTAGCAGGATGAGCTGAAATCTTTGATGTCCCTGAGGCAAGCCAGCAAACCCTTGGAGTCACTCTGGGTTCAAGTGATGCAGGCCCAGTCCTTCTCACCCAGGCTGGAGAACAGCAGGCAGAAGGACAGCTCAGGGAGGCAAGAGTCCAGCAAAACAGCAGTCCAGCAGAGTAGCAGTCCTTTTATCAGCACAGCAGATCTTCATCCTGGCAGAGTCTTCACAGGTCCAGAAGTGTACTGAAGTCATCGTGTCAGATGTCCAGTACTTATACCCAGTTGTGCCTTTGAAGTGGGGGAGACTTCAAAGAAAGCTTTGAATTGCACAGAAGTCATCCCGACCTGCCCTGGCAGCAGACTCACTACAGGGGGATATGCAGCCCTTTGTGTGTGGACAGGGCACAGCCTATTCAGGTGCAAGTGTGAGACTGTGCCCAGCTCCTTCCTGCCATCTCCTAGAAAGGCCCATCAAGGCACACCTAAGCTCCCTCTGTGTGTGGCTGTCTAGAGGAAATACACATAGACCAGCTGTCACCCAGCGTAGACTGAACAGAGAAAGGCAGCACGTACCAAATGGCTAAAGTAAGTAAATGCCAGCTTTCTAAAAGTTATGATCCACAAAAAAGATACCTGCCTCTTTTATAATTTAGTGCTAAATTGCTTTACAGCTTTAAATCAAACAACCAATTTGTAATGTCTGATTATAGTTATTTATTTCAATTTATTAAAAAATTATATTTGTTTTCATCATTTCAAAAAATAGAAAAAGGATCACACTCAATAATTAAACAAATAAAACATACATCACTTTGTCAATAAATAACATACACCATTTGGACAAAAACAACGTATAAATACAGTACATCAATAACAAATAATCAACAACACATTATCACAAAAGCAATTCGTAGTCGCTTGCATCATACTAAATTAAACACATGGCTAGCCTTCAGACTTACAAATAGAGCCATCAAGTAAGGCAACGCCTGGACAAAGGGAACAACAGTTATTCAAGTTGGGAAAACAAATTAATTACACCAACATGTATTTTTCAAACGTTCCACAATGATGAAAAGAAATGCCAACGCGTTTCAAAGCGCAGGCTTGCTGGACTGCGCTTATCATCAGGGCCTCGTAATTGTGTAGATA
The DNA here is from genome assembly GCA_963921515.1 of Calotriton arnoldi. Taxonomy (NCBI): domain Eukaryota; kingdom Metazoa; phylum Chordata; class Amphibia; order Caudata; family Salamandridae; genus Calotriton; species Calotriton arnoldi. The sequence goes on from CAWUFW010002089.1 coordinate 1,776,174, forward strand.
TTCCACGATAATCTGTAATGCTTTATTTTGATAACGTTCTGCGAAACTGATCGCAAAATCGCGTGTTGTGGTGCTTCAGAGCAGACCACTCACGGCTGAACGAATACGATATTCAACCCGTCCTGTTACTCTTCGGACCGAAGGAGAAGTCGCGCATCAAGCGAAATTGAATTCGAACACTTCTGGCGAATTTCAGGAGCTACTTAGTTGCTCATTACTGCCGTCATTCGAGCGGGAACATTTCCTGCGGGAGCATCAAAGCAGCAGGAAATGTTCCCGCTCGAATGACGGCAGTAATGAGCAACTAAGTAGCTCCTGAAATTCGCCAGAAGTGTTCGAATTCAATTTCGCTTGATGCGCGACTTCTCCTTCGGTCCGAAGAGTAACAGGACGGGTTGAATATCGTATTCGTTCAGCCGTGAGTGGTCTGCTCTGAAGCACCACAACACGCGATTTTGCGATCAGTTTCGCAGAACGTTATCAAAATAAAGCATTACAGATTATCGTGGAATATCTACACAATTAAGAGGCCCTGATGATAAGCGCAGTCCAGCAAGCCTGCGCTTTGAAACGCGTTGGCATTTCTTTTTCATCATTGTGGAACGTTTGAAAAATACATGTTGGTGTAATTAATTTGTTTTCCCAACTTGAATAACTGTTGTTCCCTTTGTCCAGGCGTTGCCTTACTTGATGGCTCTATTTGTAAGTCTGAAGGCTAGCCATGTGTTTAATTTAGTATGATGCAAACGACTACGAATTGCTTTTGTGATAATGTGTTGTTGATTATTTGTTATTGATGTACTGTATTTGTACGTTGTTTTTGTCCAAATGGTGTATGTTATTTATTGACAAAGTGATGTATGTTTTATTTGTTTAATTATTGAGTGTGATCCTTTTTTCTATTTTTTGAAATGATGAAAACAAATATAATTTTTTTTAATAAATTGAAATAAATAACTATAATCAGACATTACAAATTGGTTGTTTGATTTAAAGCTGTAAAGCAATTTAGCACTAAATTATAAAAGAGGCAGGTATCTTTTTGTGGATCATAAGTATTACGGCCCTACCTGCTTCTTGTTCAATGGGCCTAACCCCTCTTGTGGTTCCAGCTTTCTAAAAGTGGCATTTGCCAAACTGTAATTTAAAACCCAACTTCACCATAAGTTGTGATTTTAAATTGTGAGTCCAGTGACACCAAACCTGAAAAGTCTATCTCTTTACAATTTCAAATTATACTTAAAAGATGCAATAAGGTAATCCCAATGTTATCCTAAGGGAGAGATAGGCCTTGAAGTAGTGAAAAACGAATTTAAGCGTTTTCAATACTAGGATATGTAAAACTTAAAAGTACATGGACTACTTTTTAAATACACTGCACATTGCCCTTGGGCCGTCCAGGGCCTACCTTAGGGGTGACTTGTGTGTATTTAAAAGGAAGGTTTGGGCCTGGCAAGAGGTTTATCTTGGTAAAACTGCAAATACTGACTTTGCAATGGCAGGCCTGAGCCTTGGTTAGAGGGCAACTTAAGTGGATGGAACAATGAGTGCTGCAGGCCCACTAGTAGCATTTAATTTACAGGCCCTAGGCACATGTAATGCACTTTACGAGAGACTTATAGGTAAATTAAATAAGCCAGTTGGGGTTAAGCCAATATTACCATGTTTAGGGGAGAGAACACAAGCACTTTAGCACTGAGTAGCAGTGGTAAAGTGAGCAGAGTCCCAAAGCCAGCAATAACGAGGTCAGCAAAATGGAGGGGGGCAAGCAGGCAAAAAGTTGGGGGAAGACCACCCTAAGGCTGTCAGGTCTAACATGTTGTCTGGATCGCTAATGCTAATTGTTTTTATAGGCAAACAAGGATCATGCGTTTGCACAATGGCATAGGATTACAAATTGCGGTCTTGTTGGAATGGGAGGGGCGCTCAAAGCGCTACCCATAAACAGGTGGAAGGCTACCGCCTTCACCGAAAGTTAAGCAATGCAAGCACGGTGGTGGCATCATACCGTGTAGTTATCAGTAGGAGTGAACAGGTCATTTTTACCCCATGTCACCTGAGTGAGGCCTACAGGGCCACTCACCTTTTTAACGTTCCGCTGCTGTGTGCTTAACTTACTCTTGGCCTACATCAGATAGATGTAGAGTGCTGCATAGCACAGGAGTAGTGGCTCTGTGCTGGATGTATGTGTGTCTGCTAAGGGTATAGCACAGAGGTAGAGCAGTACTGATTAGTACATGTGGAATTAGTGCATGCTAGTGAGGAATACATTACATGAAAGATGTAGTGCTGTGCAGTGACCGTGCAATGAAACATGTGCTGGGTGTATGCATGCTTGCGAGAAGTAGAAATTCTTCAAGAGAGAAGTGTTGTGCAACATGCACATTGTGAGTGTGTGTGTGTGTGTGTGCTGGCAGTGTTTGCGTTTGCAAAGAAAAAACCCTGGTACAATACAGAGAGGCCTGAACACTGTCCGCAGATTGAATGTGTTTGCTTAATGCATGTGTGTCTGCAAAGGCACAATGCATGGATGTAACAGTACTGGAGAGTATGTGTGCTGTGGAAGTACACCGAGTGCAAGTGTGCCTGTAATGGTACCTTAAATGGTGGAGCCTTGGTTCCATTTTGGGAAACCCAGGCCTGCCTAGTGAAGACATGAGGAGTAGAGGAATATCCCCAGACATATTTGTGTATCACTGCATTCCTCCGAGCTGAGTGGGACATACACGGGAGGAAGGGAGAAAGAGACTCCTCTTTAAACTTCAAAAGTCTGCTCTTTAATTCAGTGATAGTTCACACGGAAGCACCCTGGACACATCTCAGAAAGAAGATGGGGCTGATAAGGGAATCATAAAGAGTGGGGCCGGGAGCTCAGGCTTAACCTTTTGATGCACATACCAAATGTGAACTCTAGTCACTCCCATGGCCTGTGTTGTAGGACAATCAGCTTTGGGGGTCTTTCCTGCTGTTACAGACAGCCTTTCAAGAGGAAAGAAGAGAAAGAAAACTGGCACTTGAAAAGAAGCAGAACCCAAACATTAGATTTCAAAGACTCAGACCCTAAATCACATTTGGTGTCTGGGAATTAACTATAAGGGGAGTTTGGGACAACACACTTTGTCATCTGCCAAGCAGCCAGATGGGCTGTATGGGAAGGGGAATCTCTGTAAGACTTCTGCCTGTGACCAGGACTAGGGGCCAAGGTCTGCAAGTCTCTCTGCTGGATGAAGGGACATAACCCAGGGAAACCAAGACCACCTGCCCTAGAGCCCCAGCGCCTGCCTGCTTGTCAAGATCAGTATGCCCTGTGAGAAAGAGAAGTGCATTGGAGGGAGGAAAGTCCAGTGGAGAGCTCTAGCAACAAGACTTCCTGACTGAGGTGTGAGGAAAGGGCTGTGCACCAATCAGATAGTTGTTCATGTGCAGGAATGATCCAGCGACCCCCATATACAAGGAGAGGTCTGCCATGTACTGAGCAGTGTACTGAGCGCCATGCGGGAAGTGCCAAACCCATACTGCCTCGATGCTGTGACCCCGTATGCTAAAGAGGGCCACCATGTAAGTTATAGTTTACCAGCGCATTGAGACTCCAGTCCACCTTAGCGGCAACCCCTAATGCCAGGAGGGGCGGCTGTGATGTGGGTGATTGCACCGGAGGAGTCAACGCCAAGGCCTAGTACCGCAGCAACCCTGTAGACCAAAAGGGGCTGCAGGTATCAATATTGCAAGAAATTCAAGCCGTTGCTCAGGAGAAGATTGCGGCTGTGACCAGCGGGTAATGCCCACACCCCAAGACCTGCCCCTTACTGAACTCCCTGAGGACTTTGGGATGTTGCACCCTCGCTGGGCTCCAATCAGGAGCCAGAGGATCAAATCCCCTCCTATTAACCGTGTTTGAAGACTGACTCATCTCATCTTTGCAAGTTGAGAGAATCTCAAGACAGCCAGGTGGAGAACATGTGCCACAGTCAGCCTGACTACTCTGATCAGGACTTGTGAGCACCCGCAGACAGGGCGCTCGCTGCACCACTGAATGCTTCCATACTGCAGGAGCAGGAAAAACTCAAACTGGGCCTCTGGAGTCCCAGGGACTTGCTGCTTATGGTGCTGTGGCACCCTAGACACTTTTGACATATTCCTAAATAGTCAAAGGGGAACTGTTGCGTACAGCCTACTAATGAGCATTCCCTGGATGCGACCACCAGTGAATGGGGAATACCCTAACCACGTTACAAGGAAGAAGGTGGGCAGGGATTTGTCTGACAAATGCTAGAGCCCCGACCTCAAGGGGATTGTGTAATTGCTTATGAATGTTGTTATTCCTTTGAATGTGTAGACTTAAAAATAAAATACTTCTTTTTCTTATAAAAGCAAGTATTGACTGGACATTCCTTTACTGACAGTGCTGTGTGCACTTTGAGTTATGAGTCATGTTCCCTGACCTGTATCAATACTTCCCTCCCCCAAGGGAGCCTTTGGCCGCTCGTCCACAGCTACCACTGAGAATCAAGTTCAGAAGGGGTACTTGGCCCAGTTGCTCAGGACCCATAGTAGGTTGGGTCTTGGGACATCAGTAGAAAAAGGCCTCAACCACCACAGTTGGGCTCAGTAGCACCTGCTTGTCCGGTGGCCCCCTGAAAGGGGTTCTGACCAAAACATTGACCCACTTGTGGCGGTTGGTGGGGGTGGCCTATCTCCCATGACAGGAAAAGCCCCACAATCCAACATGAAGACGTCAAATTTTTTGGGAAGAAAAAAGACCCCTTTTGGCGCTGTGGGTAGCTGTAGAATTTTGTCCTGGGTTCAGCCACCAGCCAGGGAAACCTACCAAACCCAGACATTTCTGAAATCTAGACATGCCCTGCAAACTCTGAACTGTGGCTGAAATCACTAAGTTAAGCAAATTCAGTGGTAGCAAGCATTATATGAAAACAAGCCTGCAAAGGAAGGAGGAGATCACTGGGTTGCGTAAATATGCTAAAATTCCTCTCCCGTCCAAAATCATGCCCTTGAACAAGAGGTTTAAGAAACTAGATTTACCTGCAGGTTCCCACAAAGCCACTTGAATCTTCCATGTAAGACATCTGAATGTATTGGTCACATTTAAAAATGTTGCTCTGGGCTTACCTTAACACAATCTTCTTTTCTTAACCTCGCAAAATATATGATTTGAATACCTCTGCTCAGAAAATCATCAGTATCCCCCTCTAAGGAATGGAATCTAAAAGACAGTGAGTAAGCAAACATGATCCTAACCTGGGCCTCACTTCCGTTTATTGATGTCAATGCACTCAACAGTATAAATGTACTTGGCATCTATCCCAACAATATGAAACTAATAATGCAATTTAAGAAAAGTCAAAATCATGCCACCATGGTGGTGGTAAGAGTACCCACAACAAAATCAATATAGCTGATTGTGAACGTGTGCACTGGCAGCCAGAATAACTAAAAATATTTATTGTGGTTTCTAGCGGGAGAGAGAGTGCCAAGGTATCAATCAGACCAACCCTTAAGATCACCTCTCGTGAAACTGGTGAGGGCCCTTCAATTTAAGAAAAGCATGCTTTACAGGCCCCCAAAACGAGGAATGCCTTGTCTGTCCAAATTAGTAAGGAGTCATGCACGGCTGGCTTCAGGATGAAATTCAACACACTCATTTTTAGGTCTCGCCTAGCGATGCAGCGCCATGCGCTGCACGCTAAGCGAGATCTATTGTTGTCGACTTCCTTAGCGATGCGGGACAGGATAGGTGCACGCGCTTAAAATACATCACTGTCTGTGCTGAAGCTTAACAGACCGGCGATGTGCACTTTCTCAGACCGGCGATGTGCACGCTCACGGCGTGTGTATCAGCTTGCTCCAGGACAGCACATTGCACGCGCACGGCGTGTCTTTCAGCTTGCGCCTGGAGCTTGCCCCCGGACAGCAGATGAGCACGTGCAGGCGTCTCTTAACTTTCGAGCGCTCCCACCGCGCGCTCGGCTGGACAGCCCCATCGGCCTGAGTTGGCGGCGGGTCGGCGCTTTGTGCACTGCTGAGGAGAAGCGCAGTTTCTCACTCAGGAGGGACTCCGCTAGCGCCCTGTCCCTGCCGGCATCCTCCCAATGCGCTTGAGGCTGAAGGCGGGAGGCTTCTGCGGCTGCAGTCCCCATGTACTTACGAGGCGAAGGAACAAGGTGGACAAAAAGAGGTAGGGTTTGTTTCAAATAAAGAATAATTATAACATCACTGTAAAACATTGGCCCGATGACAGCGCAAGAAATCGAATAAGTGCTGTTGCTCATTAGTTGACTCGATTCCAAACGTGTACGGCGTCTCTTTTACTGAGGAGATGTGCACGCGTACAGACACGCGATGTGCACATCTCCTGTCCCCCTTCCATCGTCGCAAGCCTCACGCAGTTTCACTTTGTAATGTGCACGCGCGCTCAGTTCGGGATGTCCTCAAGCCCCGTGAGCGACGCGCTTTCGCTTGTTAATAAATGCCACTCAATGCAATGGGAAAATCTGAGGTACTCTTCGACATGTTAAAAAATAGACTTTCTTGAATTTTGAATAGATTTTATAATATTTTGACATATTTGTTGCATGGTTTACATAGACAATTTGTCATTTTTCGGCTGGTGCACAGACTCTTGCGAGTCAAGCCACACCTGTGGCTCAGCTCTTGCTCTCCCTGATAAGTTGTTGGCTATCCAACCTCTAGGTCTCACTGAACTTAGACCCACCTGGCACATATGTGGCCTTAAGCAGATAAGGGAATCTTGTGCTACTAAGCTGCGCAGTCTTAATGAAGCCTGGAAACGTATTAATTTCCTCGTGCTTTCTCTCCCAATCTCACACACTTACCTCTCTAGCAACTCCATTTCCTTCCTAGCACTGTCTCTATTTCCTTCCCTTTCATCGTCTTTCCCTCGCGTTCATTCATTTACTCTCGTGTCTTTCAAACTCCATGTCTTCGTTTATTTTTTCCGTGTAAATTACATTTATCTATTTTGACGAGGCTCTGTCATGAGGCCCAAACCGAACTCGCAGAGAATTTTAATAGTATACTTTCGGCTTATGACGGCAGCAAGTCAGCTCAGAACGGCGCTGCTTCTGTCTGCTGAAGCCAAGGCAGGGCCCAGGACAGCTTCGCCTGCTCCTTCAGTGGGCAGCGCATTAGTCCGACCTCAGAAGGTTTCAGTAGAGCACGGGACACGCGATCCAGAGTGGGTGCCAAATCATTGTCTAAAGGCACAATATTAAATGTGCGGCTCAATTTAGGACCAGCGCCTTTTACAAACAAGCATTTGCAATGCAATAGGTCTCGCCTTTACGCGAGTTTAAGCTATGGGCATTCTAAATGACAATGCCTTTTATTTATGTTTAAAAAACGAAAACAAAAATAGAAGGCATTGTTATTTGCAATGTCAATAGCTCAAACTCGCGTAAATGCGAGACCTATTGCATTGCAAATGCTTGTTAATTTAGTTAGTGGGTAATGCAGAGGTCGATTTTAGCTTCTGGCTATCATGCAAGTGTCTGAATACCACTTTGGTTCAGGCACTACACAAGCGTGATGGTATAGGGTACCTTGGAAAAACAAGGAAGGACACCACCTGGTGAACTGCAGGAAGCCCTACGCCCTGACAGATAGAAAGTCCATTAGCCCTACGGCAGACAAGAATGCAGCTAAGAGTAAGTGTTCCCCAGTTTTTTGGGCTATCACACCCTCTAAAAAGAACCTGGACTTAACTCCCACAAATTGTCATTCCATCACTAACGTTTCAGGATAACTAAAAATAATCGAGAAGGTATGTGGACACAAACTGTTTACTTGGTGAAAATCAGTCAGGCTATTACAAACAAAGATAAATAAAGACTACACTGATTCAAATGCAGTCTACTCTCCTGGAAATTGTGGACTCAGGGGAGCCAGAGCTTTTCACGTTACTGGACCTCTCTGCCGTTTTGACACTTTTGACCACCCATCCCTGTAGGATAGGTTGTCTAGAGTACCAGGAGAGGTAAGACCACAATGTGCTAAAAACGCTACTTCTTATTGAACTAGAGAGCAAGGAAAGAGGTGGGCAGAACTCAGGAAAGGCACAGTTTGATGTGGGATGACTGGGCCTCACGTTTACCCCTGCTTCTTTTTAACATTTATGTCCAGCTCTTCCTTCAGAGGATAGGGTGGCACACTTCTAAACTGTGCAGATAACATAGACATTGTGTTTCATCTGTATAAGAATTTGCAAGTTGACTGCCAGAGAGTTGCTGATAGATTCACCCTCACCCAAGACTGGATGAACTAAAACTAGTCATGCATGAATGCGTCACAAACAGTTTCTGGTTGAAAGGACCGATCATTGGTTAGTGGCCCAAAGCCCCTCCTGCTGATCATTTCAGATATTCAATACAGACATCAATGCAAAAGAGAATGAGAAAACCATGAGGGCAGGGGTTTGCCCAACACATTTACATGCTTAAATAAGTAAATAGGGCCATCAGCCCTTCCAATCATCTGACGAGGCTAAGTAGGGCTCAACACTTACTCACCCAAGAAGGTAGATCCACCATCATTAGAGCTGTTGTAGGCTAAAAAGCTGATTATATGACTGCACTGAAAGTGGGGATTGTAGTGTCATGTGAGTTTGTTATGATGGTTCTCTTGTGACTCCTGGTGGACTCCGTAGAACTGTGATGTAAGCATTAGAGCGTTGTGAAGTGAATGCAGGTTAAGAATGCTGAGTTTGTAGTAACACACAGAAGAATAAAGACGTGTTATACTAAGCTCTGTGTGTGGTGTAGTCATTGGCGAGTACCCAGGCAGGGGAGGACACTACAGGGATTTCTAAATGTAAGACTGACAAAGTTGCAAGTGCTGGAAATATGTTGACTAGAGGAGTCTTTGGCCCGCCAAAGGCTTCTTATATTTTGAAAGCTGCACCGGCGACCTGCAGCATTTACAATTCAGTTTACGATGCTGACCTTGAACTATAAGTTGCTCTTTGGTAGTTCCTCGAAGTATATGATGGAGTGTTTTGTTTCCTATTTTCTAAGTAGGGCATTGAGGCCAACCAGGGTACATCTTTTGGTTCCTTCCAGATTTGTAATGAAATGGGATGAGGGCAAATATTTTCTGGTACTTATGAGTATTCTCTGGAATGCCATACGTTATGAGTTGAAGCAGATGATTCAGCATTTACATTCAAGAGAGCACTAAAAACTCGTCTGTTTGGGCAGTTCGTAATTTGTAAAAATATAAGTGCCAGGGCCCAAGGTAGCCCACTGCAGCTGGCACCACCCACAGCTTCTGCCAAATGGCAGTGCCAGCATTTCCAAATAACCAACACACTTAACCAAGTATGACATTCTGGAATATTGAAAGTCACCCCAACCTGTAGAGTTTGCCTGAAAGTACAAGTTTTATCCGCTTTGATACATTACATTAATAAACACACATGCAAAAAAAAAAAAAAGAGAGCGCCACCATCTGGTTTACTCTAATGAACAAGTGCCAGCATGAGCAAACTGGCACAAATTAAGCACTGTGTATGGGTAAGTCTCCTTCATTGATACAGAGAAGCTGATTTTCCTATTTCAGTCTTTGGTGCTATACCAGACTGGTGAATGATTGATTGATTGATTTATTGATTGATTGATTGGTTGATTGAGGGTTAGAGCAACTAATAGAGGCTTCAGAGTGCTAGTTAAGTAAGGGAGGGGCATGTGGAAACTGCAGACAAAATCGTTATTGTCATTATTTTCCAAATATTTGATGGAAAAAGTGAGTTTTCTGATGTTTCCAGACTTTTCGGAGATTCCCACAGAGGCAAACAAGTAAAGGAGCTCGGTTTGAATGGGAGGAGCCCTGAGAACGTAAAGACCTTGCTCCAAGCCAGTGGCATCTTTTCAGGAGCAGCGTGAGACAGTATCTGTGGGGTTACCTGTTTGTTGTGCTTTGTCACTGGAGTGTGGTGTGTTTTTCAGGTAATGCAGGATCCTTGATGTAACTCTCACTGATGCTGTGTGGTGCTGAAATTGTGGTGCATGCATTGCTGTGCCTGCAGAAGAGGCCCACTCAGGAACTTCTATGTAGAAGATGCCCAGTTAGGAATAGGTCCACAGTTAAGGTCCAGTGTATGGGTGACAGAAGCACAGTTAGGATTATATTTTATAGGACATTGTGCATAAATCCAAACAATATACAACACACGTGCTTTATACTACGGGAGCTGCTTAAAATAGGACACAGACGCAGTAGCTGTGGCATGTATTTTCCACGTATACTCATTTCAAATAGGATCCAACCTTCAATCACTAACTTATTAAAACTAGTAAATGTTCCCTGATGCCCAGTTAACTTTTTCTTGGCTTGAATGTGTCCAACTAGAAAAAAAATGTTTCAAAACATTCGTTTATCACGCTATGTAACATTTGGCTGCATCGGAAAGCCTGTTTAGGAGAAGGGAAATGCCTGAAAGAATGTCACATTGTGTTCCAAGTAGTGTAAGCTTGTATTAAAACAATGTCGAAAGTCATATTGCTCTGATTACATAAGGCGTGTTTACCATGCATCTGACTTGGAAAACATGCAGGAAAATACTTGTATGAATAACTCGCAGGCACGGTTTTTAAGGAAACCAATCAATATAGTCACAAATACAACCATTCCAAGTACATTTCATTCACAGAAGACTATCTCATCCTGATCTCGATATTTTAAATAAACAAGGATCACACATAATAATGTCTTGTATAATTCTCTGCAGCATGTGGATGCCACTAAATGACAAAATAGTAAATGAATTACAGGATACTTTAAGTGAACGGTTCTCGAAAGGGCAATGAGCACAGAGCATCCGATTCCAGTGGTCATGCTTATGAACGAGAAGGTTTACAAAGTCAGCTTTGAACCTTACACTTCGCCTCTGGTGCTTCCTTATTTAGATTGAGGGCTCGTGGGAAGGCACATCCTACTTTCCCTACAAGGGTGGGACTCAGAGTGGTGCAAACCAGGAGTACTCTATCAGCCCTGAGTATGGGGAGGTGTCGTGCAAGCCTTCCACTTGTAGTACCCCCCGCACCCCATCAAACAATTTAATGAAACGTTATTTACAGTCCAAGAGCTGCCAATAATCTCCAGACAGAGGAAACGTGCCAGAATTCCTTTACTGAAGGGGCTACAATTTATACTAGGCAACCATATTTGGAGGATTAGGCCCACCCAGATCTTGTAGACAATATCATAGATATCATAGTTCTCGGGCAACTCACTCGAGGCACAGACACTAAAGCACTTAAAGCCCTGACTACGCACACGTGGTAGCACAATATGGTAGGAGCTGAGTATTGAGTGCCTAGTATGCTAGCAGGAAAAGCTATGATGATAACTAGCTCAGCTGGCAGCCTCCGCTGCTGGATCAAACACAGCCCACGGAACACATACACAGAGAATACTAAGTGAATACACTAAGATGGCACCTCAGAAACATATCAAAACAAACAAAGGACTACACAAGATACAACAGCATCGCCTGTTTCCTTGAGATTATTCCTCTTGCACACTCCCTGGATTACCCATCACAAAGACCCTTAGGCATCCCTAAGTCTGGGTGGGCAGCCCAGCTAAGTGAAATGAGTGTAGTTTCAGTAAAGGGGAAAGGATACTTGTGGATAACCACAAGGGAGTGTACCACCTTCTAAGAAGTGGGCTAACTTTAATGCCAATGCGCAGCAATAATGGGCGGTGCCTGGTAAAATGGCAAGACTACTGGCAGCACCCACCCCTGACAAATGGTAGGTATCTAACCCAGTGCACAACACACCCACAGGGTTTATGGTTTGAAAGGTGACCAGCATGTCAGGTCCACTTACTGTTTTCTTACCAGGGTACTTTGAGCCCAGTCAACAGCCAGGCATGGGGGAATCAGTACTTAGGAATTATGAAAGGAACCAGGGCACTAGAAGGGATCACCTGCCAGCAGCTCAGCATGGGTCTAGTGCCCACCTGACCAACTCTTGTGATCCTCCTCAGAAGATTGCCCACCCTTGATGAGGAACAAACTAACATAGAGCCTTCCTCAGTGGCATACCTTGCAGGGTGCTGTCCACCCACCTCACTAGAAGTGTCCACTCACACCCATGCTCCAATGTAGACTCTTTCAGTATAACAGAATATTCTGACTTAGGTACTTTTCAAACACTTTCATCTGCCCGCGGCCAATTGCTTGCTCACATGAAGCATACTTTCCTCCACATCCAAACTTACACTTGAATGAAACATGAGTGGTAATGTGCATAGAATACCTATGTGTTTTATCACAGGCTTTAAATTTCTTCACATGTAAAAAAAAAATTCATGTAAACAAAAATCAATGAAAAAGGTTATGGGTGAATTTTCACAAATTTGCCAACCTTATGCCTGTAGGTCTTTGTAAGTGCAGAGACGGTTCATATGTAGGGGTAGAGTGATGTGGCAAAAAGAGAAAAAAATAGTTTTTTACTCGTACACCAAAACGTTTTGCTAATCTGTTGGGTAGTCCATATGCTCCACCATATGTAGGCATTTGAAGAGTTACCTTTTTGGGGGGGAACTGGGCTCAGAGTGTTTATCTAGGTTAGCCCTAGAATCCCTTCCTTGGATGTCCAGATGAACTGTATGAGAAGTTTATCTCACCCATTTAGTCAGGGGCTGTCAAAATATGAGACCACTCTCTTGAAAAGACCAGTAAAAAATCAATGTCTACTTGCAGTGTTGGTTATTCAATGATCGGTAGCAGAAGTAAATGTAGAACACATAATTATAACAAAAGTGCTTGGATGATAGACACTACTAAAAGTGGAAAGAACAGTATCTTTTGAACCTGGTCGTCAAGAAAAGAGAAGTAGGTAGTCATGAGAAGGTGAAAGTAATGAGAAGGGGGAAGTCATGAGACGTTACAAGGAAGGACAAGGAATTGCTGGCAGAAAACAGCTCAAGATATCCATTGTGAAGTCTACAGATGCCACAATGTGTAAGCATTTGAATGTTCATCATTTCTTCATGAATTAAGGTAAGAGTATTTCTTAAAGATATTCTCCAGTGATATTTTACACCCCAAAAATTCCACTCCACATTAGATAAGAAATGCCTGAACTTTGAATCAAATAGAAATAAGGAAATGAAACAGATCAATTTTGCAGAGTCCATATTTACCCTGCGCAATATTTGTGTGCAAACGTAATTAAATAAGGTCATTATTAAGAAAATAAGTCCCTGTCAATGTGTGTTGCCCTGGTCTCTCTACGTTTCAACTTCTTTCACTTACATCACAGCCTAATGACCATTACATACCAAATTATGAAGAACATGGGCTAAAACTGTTCAGGGAGATGAAATATCAGCGCCCAAACACGTAGTAGGTGTGTTTTACAATAGGCCCTGGTTCTGACTCACGTCCATTCCTTCCTTCATGAGATCACAGCAGTGCAGTTAGGTTTTTTTGTCAGGACACACTGCTGTCACTTTTGTGCATTTGTGTGAATATGACACGTTACTTTGTTAATTTAGCTATGATGAAGTTCTTGAATTGAAAGCACTGGAATATTAAGCCCCCTTCATAGGAGTGGAAGTTCTCTCCTGACACTACTTGTATAACTTTCTCAAGAGGCGGAAGAAGTTATTCCCACTCCATGTCCATTCAGTTCTTGGGCAGATCAGCAATGCCAGCCATGATGCCGACTAGTGTTATTGTGAGGAACGTTTACTACAAGGAAACTCTAGAGCCCTTGAAATATGACTGAAACTTGACAACTGCCCTTGTTTGATATGAAAGAGCAATTTAGAGGTAGAAGGAGTTAGCAGCAATTTTCATACATTTCCACAACCCATTCTGAGTAGTGGCATGTGGAAATCTCAGGCTTCCTTTGAGAAGTACTCGGAACCAATGTGTGGATTATCTAAAGGGAACTGTCAAAGGATCCATTCCATGATGGCAATTACCCACATTATAAAAGGAAAGCTTAAGACAAAATAAGTGCCCGGGATGTACTGCTAGACTGCAGCAGCCTGTTGTAGTGTTGCCTGAACAGAGGATAAAGGCTCAGGGATAGAGGATATGATGTTATAAATGGTGCCAACATCTAGCTGCTGAGAGAGAGCTAAGAGGTAGAAGCTAAAATCAACTAGTCATTAGATGTGGGTAGACATGCACGGCTTTACGTCCTCCGTAAGCTACCACCACCGGTCTGACTTTAATACGAGCCAACCATCTGAAGTGAGGCTGCAAGCCAGAATCCTACAATGGTTAGGCCAAACATGAGCTTGATCAAAGTACTGTCTAGTCCATGCTGCACCAGTGGCTTTGCAAACCATGGAATACAGCCAATCTACCTTCTCAATGGACATCAGATGTTACACCCAGCTCAGTACTGAGATCCTTCTAATGTAAGATCAACAGCACAATGTGAAAACATGCATTGGTTTTCTAAACTTTCCATTCTTATGTCGTGTGAAGCAGTGGGAGCGGGGCTCGTCGGGTAGAAAGCCTAAAGTTTCAAGTCTGAGGCATTTCTGAAATTAAGCTGGAGGTGCTAAAACATAATTGATAATGGAGTAAGTTTTTATCTCTTCACTTTGGGGATTCCAATATAAACGAAGCCTGCACCAATTTCTCCAGCCCCGTTAACCCTATGATCTCCCTCGGGACTGGAGTGTCCGAGGCGAGCTCACCCTGTAAAAATTCCATCTGAAGATCCGCCATACAAGGAATTAACGAAAAGGAATGATACCTCACTAGAGCCCACAGTGACTCCTGATGCCTTAAAAATAAGATCTTGCGCCTCATAACGAAAGCGAGAGCCGAAGGAGCCCCAGGCCCGAAAGGCCTCCCTCAAGCCATGTTCAAATCCGATGTTAGCTTATGGTCAGAATACCTGACCCCCTTGTTTCTCTATTGTAGTCTAAGCAACATGGTCCCAGAGTCCTGGAGAGGTGCAATCATTCACCCAATTTATAAAAGTGGGAAGAGAAACGAGCCAAATGGTTGCACTTCTCGACGTGGAGTCCAAGTATTATGCAAATATTCTATTGGAGGAGCTACAGGCCTGGGCCGAAACAACTGCGCGCCTTCCTTTTAATCAGACGGGCTTTGTGGCTAACACCGGTACTACAACCAATCTGTTAACGCTAACAGTCCTGATGGAGAAAGCGACAGTCCAACAAATCCAGTTGCACTGTTGCTTTGTAGACTTCAAAGCAGCCTTTGACCGTGTGCCCAGGGGTCTGTTATGGCAGAAACTAAAATCGTGGGGCATACCTCAGCCCCTTCTCCAAGCAATAATCCAACTCCATACGGAAACATGGATAAGAATTAAGCTGGGTGAAGGCTCCCACGTTTCCAGAAAGATTCGAACTGAAACAGGCGTCAAACAAGGTTGTGTATTGGCCCCACTCCTTTTAACTTGTTTATAACTGACCTTTCTCCAGCTCTCGACAGTGTAAACTGCCACCCTCCTCAACTAGATGGGACCCGTATTACCAACTTGCTTTACGCCGATGACTTGGTGTTGCTAAGCCACACAAAAGCGGGTCTCCAGAGGCTACTGGATGAATTACTACCTTATACGATAAGAAACCATCTAGAGCTTAACATGTTAAAAACCAAAACTATATCTTTTGGGAAGCAAAAAGGTCAATAGAAAAGTGGTTCTTTAACAAAACAAAGCTAGAATCAACCCCCAGTTATAAATACCTGGGCATCTTTCTTGACACAAGAGGGACCTTTATTAAACATAAAGAAGCATTTAAAAAACCAAAGCCCTGTCATTAGAAGTGGCCGCTGCAAAATTAGCAAAATTGCTATTAGGTCCCAGCCTAACCCCCATGCTGAAAGTAATGAAGGCTAAAGTAATCAACTCCCTGACGTATGGGCACGAGATCACTAAGGGCACAACCAGTACATTAATAAATAAGTTAACAACAAACATTTTTAAAAGAGCTTTTCGGTTGTCAAAATCTGCCTCGCCAGCCCAAGTGAGACTCGAACTGGGACTTCAAGATCATCATGGAGTGGAGGCAGGCGCATTTATCAAACTGTGTCACAGACTGCGCCGTGCCCGGGAGGGTTCCTTGGAGGCCCGACTATGGCAGGAAATACAGAAAAATCAGACCAGCCATAAGCATCGGCAACTCCTGGATCGCAGTTTACAGCTACTAGGTGTAAAAGACTTCTGGGAAACAGACCCTCACACCCGGTACTAAAGACCGCCATTAAAAAAAACGTTAGATTGTGGTCTTTTCACTCGGACAGGGCAATACTGTCAAAGAGGAGACACGCTTGGGCTGTGATTGCTAATTTTAAAGTGGGTGTCCAGCCGCTCTACCTATCAAGCACATATGCACTTTTTTGGAAACATAAGTTTTTAGCCTTGAGGATGGGTGACTGGCCCTTTCTGAAGAACCTTCCTGAATGGCGCCAGCCAGGCAGTAGCACTGAATGCAGGTTGTGTGGCTATCATTCTGAAACAATGGAACACATCGTCTGAGCATGCCCTGCATTGCTCAAAGCAAGACGGTCACTGCTGCGAGGCCAATGTATTACGTTGGGAGTTCGATCTTGTCGCCAAGCAATAATGGCCGCTCTTAACCCTGACAACACCAAGCTAAACATTCGGCTCACGAAACTTGTTTACAAAGCGTCAAAACTATTAGAAGCCACAATCACACCCAAATCCTCCTCATCACAGTATGGCGGCTGAGTTAATAGACTCAAGTATTAAATCAGAGACTATAAGAAATCCAGAGCAAAGTCCTTTATCAGAACATTATTAGCCCATAATGGCCCCCCGAATTTTAAGTAATTTTATATCCACAGTTTTTAACATTTATTACATTTTTATTGTTCAATTTAGTCATGTTTCAAATTGTAAATGTTTTTTTTTTTTTTTTAAACCAATCAATAAAGAGTGTATTATTATTATTATTATTATCATAATTGATAATGCGTCGCATAAAAGCAAGCGAGTGCCAGTCAATCCTAATGGTGGTTGATGCCCAACACCCCAAGTTTGCTCAATACTATGCATCTTTCTGAGGCTTGAAATATTTTACGCTGTAAAAGTAACGTTGGAAAATGGGATTTAGCTCCTTCCTCGAGTGTTCTGAGAGTACGGCTGAGCCAACCCTCTTGTTTGGACTAAGAGTTCGTATATTTAACTTATTTCTCGCACTCTTTCATTCCTCTTCGATGAAAGGAGTTTGCGTTCTCTTTTCCAACTGAAATGAAACCCAGTAAAGCAGTATGGAAAACCTTACTGTGCAGGATATTTTAATTAGTCAGGGGCCAGCAGGGAAGTCTGTGCTCTATGCCAAGCCACAGCCGTGCTAAGTCAGGGGTCTGGCTTTGTTCTGCAAGCACTAAAATCCAACAGGCCATGGAAAACAAAAATACACACACACACCACACACACACACATATAAGTAGGTTTATATACATACACACATGCACATACACACCAATTAAAGCCCCTGGAAGCAGTCCCACACTACAGGTTGCCCACTCGTTGGCTCTCTGTCGACTCCATCTCATTTATAAAGATCTCAGTCCCTGGCCGGCAACGAGCATCTGCAATAGGATGTGACGCTGAAGTATGTTCTAAACTTTTAATAGCACCTTTGGTTAATGCTAGTTGTAATCTACAGAAGGGCTGTGCAGTAGAATGTGGGCATTCCTAGACAACAGCCCAGTGTCTCCATATGAATGTTCTGCCTTGCAAATTCTACCTAAGGGCAGTTTAGACTTTAGATGAATTTAATAGCTAGCTTTTGCACGACCATTGCCAGGGAGCATGCTAGTTGACAGAGGTACAGTTGCGCGCCTATTGGAATATGGTTCTTCACATGTCTGGACCACTATTTGTTTAGAAAGGCAAAATCAGATGACTGCCAATGACATCACAGGGCAGAAGGTTCGGGCTGCCATCAAAGGTTACATTTGGGCCGTGGTGGACGTGAGCATTAAATATCCTTCTACCACTTCTGTCACTCGAAATATCTATCGACTCCTTCAACTAAAAGTCAGATTATTGTGAAGCTTTGGGTTCTCTTATCTACGATGATCACCCCCCGCAAACATGTCTGGGTTGGCACGGTCCCGCACAGGAGTGGGCCCACATCCTGGTCTGATGTCTGATGTGTATGCAGAGGCTACAAACACTCTTTGCCATTAAATATCCGCTAGTACTTTCACCTTGTTATAAGGGTCCACGAATCCAATATGCATGAATCACTTCCCCAATAAAATCGAATACACACAGGCAGCTGGTAAGTTGCCATAATCGGATCATTATTCTCACAAAAAGGGCAAAGGACTGCTTGACACATCAGTTGCTCAAATGTTTTCTCTCTGGCTAGTTAGTAAGCTGAAGCAGCTATTCCCAATATAGACTATGGCTCATCCAGAAAGATGGGTCAAATAATAAGGAATACATTTTAGTCAAATGGAAACACATATACCCGTCAACACTCAGGCGTGCCCTTGGTGCTCTGTCACGAACTCTAAGGAGTCTTACTTATCTTACCCTGTATTACCAAGGGGCAGACATTCTCCCTTGCGGAAACACAGGAGTGTCGCCAACCATCCTTAGGGGTTGCAATCAACAAGCAATGCAGCGAAAAGTGGACATAAGCCTGCATGAGAGATTTTCATCCTAAGCCTCATCAACATCCACCAAAAGAAGACCCTGACGTGAATTCATGTCTGGCAAACATGTGGCTTTGTGACCTGGTTGAGGGGCAAGGAGCAGGGCCAACCCCCGAGCAGTGGAGCAGGGTCCCACCCAGTGCCATATCTCAACCCCTGGACTTCGTAAGTATATGTTGGAATCTACAGCACTTCTCCCCACTTCCTCCCTCCAGGCCATGGGTCTACCGCAGGTTTATCCTCCAAGCATGTATCCTCCACTGAAGGAGATTTTCTTCGCCTCTGTTCCTGATTCTGGGGAGCAGCTGGACTTGATCTCCGCAGGACTGCCCTGCTCGCAGCTCACGTGTAGAGTCTCTCAGAAGGAACTAACAACCCAACTGGAAACTTTCAGAGCACTTTCCTCACTCTACCTCAGACAGTCCACTGGAGCTGGACATCCAGTCACATCCCATCAGTCCCTGCCACGCAGCAAGACTTGGACCAGGCATAATCACTGCTCTTATCCCTGATTCCAGACATACTGGTTCAATATCCTTACAGCTTCCTGGGCATACTATTCGCGTCAGTCCATGACACTGGCTTCAGGCACACTACAATCTCATGCAAACACAATGCATGTGACCTAGTCTTCATATTAATCCCATGCATATTCTCACTTATATTGTAGGGAAGAGCTCCCTGCAAGTGCTCTGTAAGTCCTTCAAAAGGCTTGAGGAGCACAGAAAGAATAAGTGAAATAAATGGCACTGCCATGGAGGTCTTCGAATCTACTCTCCTGAGACTGCTGTCTTCCTGGCTGCTCATGGTGCTTAGCTCTCAGAATCTCTAGTTTCAAACCTCCACCAATACCTTTACTTCTTTGAAATGTATAAATAACTATGTCATGTACTTGCTGATCAGCTTTCAATTAACACCCCCCTTGTGCCTCCCACGCCCTTGTAGCTCGTACTTGATCACTGCAGCCAACTCATGTTCCTCTTTGGCTACTCTAGATATGTGCGCCCTGAAGGCATGTTGGTGCCATATTAATGTCAAAGAAATCCACATAGCAGTTCTCTACATTTAATGCAATGATGCCAGGCATGGATGCTGAGGGTGGTGCACTACCACAAGGGATCTTAAACAGTAACTAGCAATGAACGCCATGTGATACTTTCATGCAAGATGTGGTGACACCAAAGTTACAGGCAGAAAGGTTACAGGATTCAGAAGGGTAAACACTCTCTCTGAGTCACAGAGTTGCTACCAGTTGGTAAGATTTAGTAGACTGAGGGTAGGAGGCGTCTAGGACTCGGAAGTAGTGTTCTTCCACTTGCATTACAGAACTTTATCTAACTTGTCCTGACTGAGGAGTAGTTTGCAGTTCCTATGTGCATGCAAAAATGAATCCAGTCTTGGAAACAGAAGCTGTGAGCTAAGGCCAAGGCTTTCTGGCATGTCTGATAAATCCACGTCTTCCAAAATGCAGGCTATAATCTGCTTCAGACAGAAAACATGACACCGACCCTTGTAATGCAACTTTGTGGAAAACCACGAGGGCCGAGAAGCTGATTCTTGGATGAACAGAAACTAAGGCTATTCGTGTACTAACCAAGTCCTTAAATCCTCCCATGGACTGACGAATGATAGGCTGGAATGGGCATAGCGTAAAACCTATAGTATCCAACGATAATTCTTCAGTTTAGGATACGTGTTAGGTCAGCCATACGTGTTAGGTCAGCCGTGTTATCTGTAACTTTTAAACATTAGATCCTTAATTCCCTAAATAAAAACAAGTCCTCGATGACAAC
This sequence comes from Calotriton arnoldi, assembly GCA_963921515.1. Classification (NCBI taxonomy): domain Eukaryota; kingdom Metazoa; phylum Chordata; class Amphibia; order Caudata; family Salamandridae; genus Calotriton; species Calotriton arnoldi. The sequence goes on from CAWUFW010002089.1 coordinate 1,796,637, forward strand.
TCAGATCTGCAAGTTGACAACACACATTGCAGTAAATGGATTTAAATAAAGAGAACACGGTTAAAATAACTGAGGTGTTTTGTGTTTTTTCCCAAACGCCATTTTAAGTTGTTCTCCTGTGTGGCTTTGCTTAGCTCTTTAGAAGTACAGTCATTCAAAGTTATGCAAGTTTCATTTACAGATAGGTGGAATTAGAGTGTGCTATTTACCCCAGCGGATATAACGTCAGCACCAGGCTTTTCTGTGTTATTAGCTAGCATACAAGTACACCTAGCTGTGAAATTATGGAGATTAGCATGCAGAAATGCTAATTGCACCCTAGAGGCTAGTTCTGTTTGCACACTCGTTGGCTAGGATTGTTACCACAAGAAAACATCTAGGGCCTGATTAAGAGTGCCCAGACTGAGTTAACGTTACTGTGGATCCTGTTAACAGGGGTGCAGAGTTAGCAGGTAATCCGCGAGAAGCACATCAATTCCACGGCGAATTGAGGAATTACCAGGTGAATCAGTAATTCTGAGTCTGATTCTCGCTGTAACTCCCTATTTCTCCCCAAAATTTCTCCTTGAGCTGCTTTGAACAACTAAAAGCGCCAGGAGAAACAAGACCAGTCTATAGTGATTCGACAGGCATTATAATTTCGATGGGTTAGTAACTCCTGCTAATGAGTGCACCAACATTAAAAGGCATACAAAATGAAGGCCTGGGTGGAAATATCCAGGGAAGGAGTGCTCATATCTTACAAGGAGTGCTCTGGAAGCAGGCATGGAGTGAGCACACTAGGCTTACCAATACTGGGGGTCTTTCTTAGGTCTGGGTGAATGAATTATTAGGTATCACAAGATGTACCCAGAGGGTTCACCCCTAAAAATAAAGAGTTACTGGGGAAATCGACAATACTGCCAGCAATTCCCTGTGTAATTGCTCCATTCTTCCTGGAGTTTCATGTAGGCGTTTTGGCTGTTTTTTAGCAGCCGAGGCATCCATAATGAGACCCTTATTAAGGTATTTGTGACTTAAACTCTCTACTACTTATGACTGACTTGAAGCCAAGAGTAGCTATATAGGTGTTGTTGATGGGCCATTACAAACATAAATATCAAAGAAACTGCATGTCATGTTATGCACCATTTACCGTTGAATTTGAAAAGGAGTGAGGGCCATTTTTACATTATGAAGGGAACTGGAAGTCCTCTAAAATCTAGAGGAAATACCTAAAAACAGAGAACAACCCAGCAGCTGAATTTCCTCCAAAACATGATCCCTATAATCAAGTGCACTGATCCAGTGGATTCTATCCTGTACATAGAGTTTCCACCGGAAATTAATGGATTATCAATTCCATCCTGGTTCTAACTGAGGCCCTGAGTGTTTCAGAAACATTTTACTTATTGCTACAAACATAGAGGCTATCGCCCTGGCTTTTGTGGCCACGAGGTTTCCAAGCTCACTCTTAAACTATGTGCTGTTAATCAGGCCAAGATCTTAATTTAAAGTAACTCTTAACAAGTTTTTAAATCTTAATGGACGACTTTGGCCTGGTGCTATTTAGCAAGCCTGATGGAAAATCTGCACGAACTGCAATGTGGTTTGAGGTTTGCAAAGGAAAACACACTTTAAAGAAAAAGCCGACATTAGCAAAAATAAAAACATAACTATTCATCACACGAGGCAGGTATGCCACATAGTAAGATTACAGTTCAAAAATCTGTAGACTATTAAATTCGGTTAATACTCTCATGTATTTCCATTTTGTATACATTGTGTACTGTGCTGGGGTATTGTAAGCCTAAGAATGGAAAACACGCATTGCTTTCCACGCTTCCAGATGGATTCAGGTGGCGATTAAATCAGTGGTGCTTGTCCTTGGACATGGAGTAATGATCTGCAAGAAGTTCACACACACATGAAGCAAACATTAGGAACCCTACAAATTCCCAGGTGTGAAGGTTTCAGGCAGGTGGCTGATCCCCAGGTCACTGTGCGTTTCCACTACAACTTCTACTTTATAGTGCACAGCTGAATGTAATGAAGCATGCGTGTCGTATCTGGCCCTTTTTGCAGGGTTATCCCTAAACGTTTTGCCTTCTTCCTCCTATTTTTTGTGACCGTTTTTTATTGGTGTTAGAAATGGGGGTCTCTAGTTGGCAAAGGTTTGCACCTTTGTCCAAGTAGGGACCCTTCCTTTTAGTCAGGATAAGGGAGTTACACTCCTAAAATAACCCCTGCTCACCCCCTTGGTAGCTTGGCACGAGCAGTCAGGCTTATCTTAGAGGCAATGTGTAAAGCATTTGTACATAACCAACAGTAATACAGTGAAAGCACTACAAAAGGTCACCACACCAGTTTAGAAAAATATCCAATATTTTTATATACTTCAAACAAGACCAAAAACAATAAAAAATTCCACCATACAGTTCTCAGAAATCTTCAATAATCAAAATAGACTTGAAATACAGTTCCTTGAAGTCGATAGCTCCGTCTGGGGCTATCACGGCGTCGTGAACAACAAATCCAAACAGTTCTGGCTGACCGCGGCGTCGCGGGCCAGCTACGGTGTCAGGAAGACCCGCAAAACAGTAAATTTAGAAATGCAGGGCGTCGGCTACCTCTCGATGAGCCCCAAAGAGCCGCCGTCCACAGGAGTCGTCGGGCCCTTGAAGTCACACTCGTTGCAGAACGAACTCCTTGCGGTTGAAGTCGGGAGCGCCGGCGTCGGCGTGCGTCGGGGCTGGGGTGCGAAGTGCGGCGTGCGGTGCCCTCAGGACGCGGTGCAGGCAGCGGCTCGGTGACGGTTGTCCAGCGGCGTCGGTGAGACCAAGGCTGCGATGCGAAGTGATGCGGTGCTCGTCGCGGTGCTGGCAGGTCACGGTGCAAGCAGCGTCGTCGTCGTTGATGAAGCGCTGTCGTCGGCTGATGAACTGGAGTCGATGGCGCCGGTGTTGGTGGGCCAAGGCTGCAGTGCGGGATGAGGACGTGCGTTGTGTAACTTACGAGCGATGCCCTCGAACCACGGTGCAAGCAGCGGCGTCGATGTCGGCATGGAGCGGTGGCGTCGGGGATACCAAGGCGGCGTCGTAAAGCGAGGCAGTGCAAAGTGCTGTGCCCACGGGTCGCGGTGCAAGCAGTGGCTCGGTGGCAGCGTCGGGTGGCGGCATCAGTGAGACCAGGATTGCGGTGCGGCATGCGGCGGTGCCCTCTGCGGTGCCTTCAGGACATGGAGTCGGCAGCGGCGTCGTAGGCGGCGTCGGGTTGCTTTTTTTCTGTTGCAGCACAAAACACACAGTCCCCAGTGCTGATGGCAGAAGAACTTGAAGTCTTTGCTGTTCCTAAGACTTCTTTGAACAGGGGGCAAGCTCTACATCAAGCCCTTGGAGAAACTCACAAAAAGAAATTGCAGAAAGTTCAGTCCAGTTCCTGTTTTTTGTGACTGTTCTTTATTGGTGTTAGAAATGGGGGTCTCTAGTTGGCAAAGGTTTGCACCTTTGTCCAAGTAGGGACTCTTCCCTCTGGTCAGGATAAGGGAGTTACACTCCTAAAATAACCCCTGCTCACCCCCTTGGTAGCTTGGCACGAGCAGTCAGGCTTATCTTAGAGGCAATGTGTAAAGCATTTGTACATAACCAACAGTAATACAGTGAAAGCACTACAAAAGGACACCACACCAGTTTAGAAAAATATCCAATATTTTTATATACTTCAAACAAGACCAAAAACGATAAAAAAAATACACTATACAGTTCTCAGAAATCTTCAATAATCAAAATAGACTTGAAATACAGTTCCTTGAAGTCGATAGCTCCGTCTGGGGCTATCACGGCGTCGTGAACAACAAATCCAAACAGTTCTGGCTGACCGCGGCGTTGCGGGCCAGCTACGGTGTCAGGAAGACCCGCAATACAGTGCCTTTAGAAATGCAGGGCGTCGGCGACCTCTCGATGAGCCCCAAAGAGCCGCCGTCCACAGGAGACATTGGGCCCTTGAAGTCACACGCTTTGCAGATCGAACTCCTCGCGGTTGAAGTCAGGAGCGCCGGCGGGCGTCGGGCCGGGGTGTGCGAAGTGCAGCGTGCGGTGCCCTCAGGTCGCGGTGCAGGCAGCGGCTCGGTGGCGGTTGTCCAGCGGTGTCGGTGAGACCAGGGCTGCGATGCGAAGTGATGCGGTGCTCGTCGCGGTGCTGGCAGGTCACGGTGCAAGCAGCGGCGTTGTCGTTGATGAAGCACTGTCGTCGGCTGATGAACTGGAGTCGATGGCGCCGGCGTCAGTGGGCCAAGGCTGCAGTGTGGGATGAGGACAGTGCGTTGTGTAACTTACGAGCGCTGCCCTCGAACACTGGTGCAAGCAGCGGCGTCGATGTCGGCATGGAGCGGCGGCGGCGGGGATACCAAGGTGGCGTCGTGAAGTGAGGCAGTGCGACGTGCTGTGCCCACGGGTCGCGGTGCAAGCAGTGGATCGGTGGCGGCATCAGTGAGACCAGGATTGCGGTGCGGCATGCGGCGGTGCGCTCTGCGGTGCCATCAGGACATGGAGTCGGCAGCGGCGTCGTAGGCGGCGTCGGGTTGCTTTTTCTTCTATTGCAGCACAAAACACACAGTCCCCAGTGCTGTTGGCAGAAGAACTTGAAGTCTTTGCTGTTCCTAAGACTTCTTTGAACAGGGGGCAAGCTCTACATCAAGCCCTTGGAGAAACTCACAAAAAGAAATTGCAGAAAGTTCAGTCCAGTTCCTATTTTCTGTGACCGTTTTTTATTGGTGTTAGAAATGGGGGTCTCTAGTTGGCAAAGGTTTGCACCTTTGTCCAAGTAGGGACCCTTCCTTCTACGCAGAAGCAGCCATTGCAAGCCAACACAGCAAAGCACACAGCAAAGTGGTAGTCCCTCCTCACAGCTTCTCCAGCTCTTCTCCTTGGTTGGCAGTCGTCTTGGTTCCAAAAGAGTTCTAAAGTTCTGGGCCCGAATATTTATACCCCAAATTCCTTTGTCCTCTCAGGCAGAGAATGTGTCTGTGCTCAATCAAAACCAGTTCTGTTCTCTCTGGCCCAGCTTCCTGGCAGGGGGTGGAGACAGCATTGTGGAAGGCAGACCAGGCCCATTCAGGTGCAAGGAAATTTCCTCCCACTACTCTAAATGCAGCTCAGGTCTATTCAGCCCAGCCCTGACCCATCAGACCCTCTGGTGCCACTGCACATCCCCAGCCCCTGTCACTCCAAAGCTACACAGTCAATCCACATCTTAGCAGAGGCACACAGGATGGCTAAGCAAGAAAATACCTACTTTCTAAAAGTGGTATTTTCAAACACAGAATGTAAAAATCATCTTTACTAAAAGATGCATCTTTAGATTCTGAGTTCAGGCATACTAAACTTTATTTTCCTAGATTGCCCCAATGGGAAGTTATATTTATAAGATGTTATAAATTAACTCCAATGCTTTCCTATGGGCCAGATAGCCTTTCAATAGTGAAAAACGAAATTGGCAGTATTTCACTATTAGGACATGTCACACACATCAGGGCATGTCCTACCTTTTACATACACTTCACCCTGCTCACAGGGGTACCTTGGGCCTACCTTAGGGGTGACTCACATGTAAGAAAAGGTTAAGGTTAGGGCCTAGCAAGTGGGTGCACTTGCAAAGTCGACATGGCAGGACTAGACTGCATACAGACAATGCAGTGGCAGGTCTGAGTTACCTATGAAGGGCTGCTTGTGTGGGTGGCACAACCAGTGCTGCAAGCCCATTCACCCTGCTCACAGGGGTACCTTGGGCCTACCTTAGGGGTGACTCACATGTAAGAAAAGGTTAAGGTTAGGGCCTAGCAAGTGGGTGCACTTGCCAAGTCGACATGGCAGTACTAGACTGCATACAGACAATGCAGTGGCAGGTCTGAGTTACCTATGAAGGGCTGCTTGGTGCTGCAAGCCCACTAGCAGCATTTGATTTACAGGCCCTGGGCACATCCAGTGCACTGTACTAGGGTCTGACTAGTAAATCAAATAACCAATCATGGAATCATCAATCCATTACAACAATTTACAACAGGAGCACTTGCACTTTAACACTGAACAGCAGTGAGAAACTGCGTAGAGACACTAAACCAGCAAAAACAGAGTCTAAACCGGGAGGTCAGAAAGCAAAAAGACAGGGGAAACTCGCCAAAAGATGCCAAGTCTAACACATTTCCCCTCCAGCTGAAATTAGGGAGAACTACCCAACCTCCTGGGAGTTTTCTTCACTAAGGCGGAAGAACGTGGACAGGCCATCAGCGTTGGTGTGTTCTGTGCCAGGGCGGTGTTCCACCACATAGTACATTCCCTGTAGGGAGATGGACCACCTCAACAGTTTTAGGTTTTCACCCCTCATTTGCATCAACCATCTGAGGGGCCTGTGCTCTGTCTGAACTTGGAAGTGAGTCCCAAACAGGTAGGGACTTAGCTCCTTCAGTGCCCAGCCCACAGCAAAAGCTTCCCTTTCTATGGCACGCCACCTCTGTCCCCTGGGGAGTAGTCTACTGCTAAGGAAGACTACAGGCTGGTCTAGGCCCTCATCGTTCAGTTGTGAGAACACTTCTCCCACACCATGCTCTGAAGCATCAGTCTGCACTACAAATTACTTGGAGAAGTCAGGTGCCTTGAGCACGGACGCCTTGCACATGACTGCCTTCAGGGCATCAAAAGATTTCTGGCAGGCATCAGTCCAGATCATCTTCCTGGGCTGCTTCCTGGAAGTCAGCTCTGTTAAGGGGGCAACAATGGTGCCATAGCCCTTAACAAATCTTCTGTAGTAACCAGTGAGACCTAAAAAGGCTCCCACCTCTGTCTGGGTCTTGGGGGGCTCCCAAGCCAGAATGGTGTCAATCTTGGGCTGTAGGGGCGTCACGTGGCCGCTTCCTACCTGGTGTCCCAAGTACACCACAGAGCCCTGCCCGATCTGGCACTTACTGGCCTTGACCGTGAGGCCTGCCCTCTGCAGAGCCTTCAACACTTCCCAGAGGTGCTGCAAGTGTTCGTCCCAGCTGGAACTGAACACTACAATGTCGTCCAGGTTGGCAGCACTGAAATCGTCCAATCCAGCCAACACCTGGTTGACCAACCTCTAAAAGGTGACAGGGGCATTCTTCAATCCAAAGGGCATCATCCGGAATTGGTAATACCCCTCAGGGGTTGAGAATGCTGACCTCTCCTTGGCCCCATCGGTTAAGGCAATCTGCCAGTACCCAGACGTCAAATCAAACGTGCTGAGGAACCAGGCAGCTTCCAACCGATCAATGAGCTCATCAGCTCTGGGGATGGGGTGTGCGTCAGTCTTGGCGACGGCATTGAGCCCACGGTAGTCCACACAGAACCGCAGTACTGGAGTGGCATCGGGTGCAGCAGCCTTTGGGACCAGGACCACTGGGCTGGCCCAAGGATTGTTGGAGGGCTCTATCACGCTTAAAGCCAACATCTTAGCGACCTCCTCTTTGATGCTGGCCCTAACCCCGTCAGTCGACCTGTAAATCTGGTGTTTAACAGGAGGGCTGTCACCAGTGTCCACGTCATGGGTACACCAGTGAGTAACACCAGGGGTCAGAGAGAACAGTGTGGCAAACTGTCCCAACAACTGGTGACAGTCACCCTGCTGCTCTGGGGTCAGTGTAGGGGAGAGGATCACACCTTCCACTGACCCATCGTGCTCCTTGGTGGACAGGAGGTCAGGGAGAGGTTCACTCTCCTCTCCCACCCCATCATCTGTCGCCAAGAGCATGCTCACTTCGGACCTCTCAAAGTGCGGCTTGTGGCGGTTCACCTGGAGGACCCTCAAAGGGTTCCTGGGAGTCTGCAAATTCACCATGTAGGTGACATTAATTTTCCGCTCCACCACCTCAAAAGGCCCAGTCCACTTGTCCTGCAAGGCACAAGGTTCCACTGGGGCCATGACCCACACTTTCTGGCCAGGCTGAAACTCTACCAGAGTGGCATTCTGGTCGTACCAGCGTTTCATCTCCTCCTGGCTTGCTTTCAGGTTCGCCTGAGCGAGTTTCCTGAAGCGGGCAGTTTGGTTCCTGAAGGCCAGCATGAAGCTAAATACATCCTGGGGAGTATTCCTGGGAGCTGCCTCCTAGCCTTCCTTGACCAAACTAAGAGGTCCTCTCACAGGGTGCCCATACAGAAGCTCAAAGGGACTGAACCCTAGAGACTTCTGTGGTACCTCCCTGTATGCAAAGAGAAGGCATGGCAAGAGGACGTCCCACGTACGCCTCATGGGTTCTGTTAGACCCTTGATCATGCCCTTCAAGGTTTGGTTGAATTTCTCCACCAAACCGTTACCTTGGGGGTGGTAAGGAGTGGTGAACTTGTAGGTTACGTATTAATTGAAAGTGAAAACATACACCTGCCCCTGCCCGCACTGCAGTAAGAGCAAACACTTTGCTAAATATTCCTATATGTAGTTGTCAATAATACTCTTTGAACTCCTTTAATATATTACACCACACATTGAATCCAAACATTAAACTTTTTATTGCGGATAACTCTCCGCAAGCATATCATAATCTATGCAAATATAATACATTACTTTTGATGCATACAAAACAAATTTAATTTTTTTACAAAAGCACATTGATGACAGTGATGTTTTCCCAATGCATTTCGGGATCAACTGATCCCTTCGTCAGGGGAAATCTGAAAACATATGTCACTCTAATGTTGTACCCGATTGTATCGTACAAACTCCGTCTTAACACACTCCGTATCCGACAGTCACTCATTCTGGTTGTGCCCTGCAAAATCCGTGCTGTGCCTCGAAAAGCTCAAAATTGAAGCAATGAAAGCCGCGTACGCTGTGTCTCCGAAACAAGGAAGGTTACACCACACTCCTTCCACAGGGATATCATATACATGGATATGAAATTGGTCCCACGGTCAGAAACCACCTCTCTGGGGAACCCCACGCGGGAAAAGATCCCCATTAACACCCAGCATACCACTGGTGCCGTCGTTGTCCTGAGAGAGATTGCCTCCGGGTACCGGGTGGCATGGTCCACCAAGACCAGTTGCCCATGGCTGTCGTGGGATCCAGTGGCCCCACAACGTCCATCCCTTTCAAAAGGGGTTCCAACAACTGGAAAAGGTTGGAGAGGAGCTTTACCCTTCCTCCCACTCTTACCACTTGCCTGGCAAGTTTGGCAATACCTGCAATGTCCATCTGACTGCCTTTGCATTTGGGGCCAAAAGAAGAGGGTGACAAGCCTGTCAAAGGTCTTTTCCTGCCCCAAATGTCCTGCCAAAGGCACGTTGTGAGCCAGACCCAGTAGGAAGGTTCTGAAGCGCTGGGGTACCACCAGCACACGGGCTGACCCAGGCTCAGCGACCTCTGGCTTGCTGTATAGGAGACCATTCTCCCAGTAGATCCAGTGTGATCCAGACTGCTCACCAGCTGCCTGGTCTGCAGACTGCCGCCGCAAACCCTCCAGAGAAGGGCACTCTTTCTGCTCCCTGCAGAATTCTTCCCTGGTAGGTCCACCTTCTTGCTGCCTTTGGGTCAGCTCAGAGATATCCCCCAGTTCAGCTACCTGCTCCCCTGTAGGTACCGGGGCGTCCCCCTCAAGGACAGCCTCCTCCCAGACCGTGGGAACCTCAGGGCCATTTCCCGCGCCCCCTGCCCATTCTCTTGGCAGGAACCTGGGCCACTGTTTCAGGCTCCAGGTCTTTCTGATCACCCTTTCTGGCCGCCATTGACCGAGTGGTCACGTATGCCCACTCTAGCAACCCAAGCATCCCCAAATGAGACCTGAGCTCAACATCCTTCCACAAGGACTGCTCCAGGTCGTTCCCTAGCAGACAATCTACAGTCATGGTAGGGCTCAGAACCACCCTCAAGAGACCTGAGACCCCCCCAATCAAAGGGAACCTGTGCCACCATAAATTGGCACTCTGAGTTGTCCACGGCAACTACTTGGTGGAATGCCCCGGGGACTACTTGCTCCTCAGTGACCAGGTGACACCAGACTGAGGTCACACTGGCTCCAGTATCTCTGAGAGCCTCTACCTTTTCCCATTGATAGTCACCCAGGTGCTGTATTTCTTGGTGTTAGGGGGCACCTGGTTTCCTGGGACCATCTCACTGTCCCGTAATGAGACCAGGGTCATTTCTGCAGGATCCCCACCCTCCTGTGGGCACCCCTCCTCCCCAAGCGCTGCACTAGCCAACACCTTGGTCTGCCCACCGGTGGGTGTCTGGTCTCTTATGTGACCCTGCCTGCTTACAGGCGACGCACGTCCGGGGGGCAGTCTCAGCAGGCTTTCCTGGAGAGACCCCTTGTTTCTTATCTCCTGGGGGATGGGAACCTTTACCCTGGGTATTAGTTTGGGGCCCTTTAGAGAACTTCTGTGCTTTACCCTTGTCCCCCCCCACTTTTCTGCTGGGGACCGTGCCAACCTTTGGCTGAGTCTCCCCCAAACGCTTTCTTGTCGACCCTGGTACTCACCCTGCGGTCCGCCTCCAGAGCAAGCTTCCTGGGGTCAGTCAGATTACTATCAACCAACTGCTGGCGCAGCTCTGCAAAACATAGACTAGATAAGTGCTCCCATGCAATCAAATTGTAGAGCCCCTGATAATCTGTCACATTACTGCCCTTCACCCAGCCATCCAGCGACCTGCAAAACGAATCCACACATTCCAACCAAGTGTTGGCATCAGTGTTCTTACTGGACCTAAACTGATCCCTGTACTTCTCAGGAGTGAGACCATATCTGGTGAGAAGGGCTCCATTCATGTCAGCATAGGTTAGGTTACACCCCTTACCAAAAGCCACTAAAGTGTCCCTTGCTTCTACTGGGAAAAGAGGCCACAATCCTGCCCCCCAATTCTTCTCAGGGACCCCATTCATGTGTATAGACGCCTCATAACCCTGAAACCACCTTTGTATGTCATCCCCTTTCTTGAATTCTTGCCTACATTAGTGGGGATGTGCACAATTCTATCTGCCTTCCCTGATGAATTGCTGCCACCATCTGAACTGGGACTACTCCTTAGCTCCAGCTCCTTAAGACTACGTTAATGATCTAAGATCATCTTCCTTTCCTCCATGGCTATCCTTTTGTCTTCCATTTCATTCCCCATCCTGAGTTTTTCCAACTCAAACTTCCTTGCTTCCCGCCTGTCCTCCAGCTCCTCTGGGGACAGGCCACTGCTGCCTGGCCTGGAGGGTTCCCCCCTCCCAAAAGCACATCCACCCTAGGAAGAGGCTCCTCCGCCTCCCCACTGAGATCTCCAGATTGCCCACTGGCATGTCTGGCTGCTACCGAGGCCCTCAGCGCCTTTTGTAGCTCCTCCTTCCTGGTGAGGCTTCTGACTTGGACTTTTAGGTTTTTGCAAATAGCCTTCAACTCTTTCACGTTGTAGGATTCCAACCTATCCTCCTCAAAGGCTACTTCCAAGGATGCAACAGATGATGCTCTTGATTCAGGCATGATGAAGTAGCAAGTTCAAGTTCTCAATAGACTGGCAAGATCAAAAATTGTCCAAAAGGAAAAATAACCAGTATGTGGCACATAATGGTCTGCGATATGGTAGTAGTGCACACCAATCACTGTAAGTCAAGTGCAAATACAAGTCCTATCCTCACCGCTGACAACCAGTGTTAGAAATGGGGGTCTCTAGTTGGCAAGGGTTTGCAACTTTGTCCAAGTACGGACCATTCATTCTAGTCAGGATAAGGGAGTTACACTCCTAAAATAACCCCTGCTCACCCCCTTGGTAGCTTGGCATGAGCAGTCAGGCTTATCTTAGAGGCAGTGTGTAAAGCATTTGCAAATAACTAACAGTAATACAGTGAAAGCACTACAAAAGGACACCACACCAGTTTAGAAAAATATCCAATACTTTAATATACTTCAAACAAGACCAAAAACGATAAAAACCCACCATACAGTTCTCAGAAATCTTCAATAATCAAAATAGACTTGAAATACAGTTCTTTGAAGTCGATAGCTCCGTCTAGGGCTATCATGGTATCGTGAACAACAAATCTAAACAGTCCTGGCTGACCGCGGCATTGCGGGCCAGCTACGGTGTCGGGAAGACCTGCAAAACAGTACCTTTTGAAATGTAGGGCGTCGGCGACCTCTCGATGAGCCCCGAAGAGCCAGCGTCCACAGGCGTTGGTTCCGGAGGTCGGTGCAGGAGTCATCAGGCCCTTGAAGTCACACGTGTTGCAGATCGAACTCCTCAGGGTTGAAGTCGTTAGCGCCGGCTGACGTCAGGGCTGCGGTGCGAAGTGCAGTGGTGTGATGTGCGTTGCCCTCAGGTCGCCGGGCAGGCAGCGGCTCGGTGACGGTCATCCAGCGGTGTCGGTGAGACCAGGGCTGCGGTGCGAAGTGATGCGGTGCTCGTCAAGGTACTGGCAGGTCACTGTGCAAGCAGCGGCGTCGTTGTTGCTGAAGCACTGTCGTCGGCTGACGAACTGGAGTCGATGGCGCCGGCTGCAGTGGGCCAAGGCAGCGGTGCGGGATGAGGACGGTGCGTTGTGTAACTTATTAGCGGTGCCCTCGAACCACGGTGCAAGCAGCGGCGTTGATGTACGTGGAGGGGTGTCGTCGGGGATACCAAGGCGGCATCGTGAAGAGAGGCGGTACGAAGTGCTGTGCCCACAGGTCGCGGTGCAAGTAGCGGCTAGATGGCAGCGTTGGGTGGCGTTGTCAGTGAAACCAGGGTTGCGGTGCGGCATGTGGCGGTGCCCTCTGCGGTGCCTTCAGGACACAAAGTCGGCGCGGCATCGTAGGCGGTCGGGTTGCTTTTTCTTCTGTTGCAGCACAAAACACACAGTCCCCAGTGCTGATGGCAGAAGAACTTGAAGTCTTTGCTGTTCCTGAAACTTCTTGAACATGGGGCAGCTATACATCAAGCCCTTGGAGAAACTCACAAAAAGAAATTACAGAAAGTTCAGTCCAGTCCTTTCACTGCCCAAGACAGAAGCAGCCACTGCAGGCCAACACAGCAAAGCACACAGCAAAGTGGTAGTCCCTCCTCACAGCTTCTAGGGGTTGGCATAATTTTCAGAGTACTACTACCCGGAATTCAACTAGCTCCGTTACGTGGTACTCCCAATTAGTAAAACAGAAACCTCATATACTTTTGGCAAAATAACAAGTATCTCTGTCTTTACATGCTAAAATGCATATAGTCATTTCACAAAAGTGAAAATGAAAATTTAGCAAGCAGTGAGAGAGGTGATGATTTTGGGATCCTCCCTAACCTAGGGGGAGAACCAAGCAGATGCCTTGAAAACAAAGAGCACATCTTGCTGAACGATTCGGTGGTGGTCCCATCCTCTTAGGACCACCCCAAGCACAGTTATGGGCAAAATACAATCCCAATCAAAGGCCCTGCAAAGCATTATGGGACGCAGATTAGCAGTGGGCAGTGAATATTATAGTATCCAATATCAAAATAATTCTACAAAGAGCTGCAGTTCAACTAGTCGTTACTAGGTGTCCCTCACGAGTCAAATGCAAAAGCATTGAAATTATTACATCAAGCTGCAGTTCCACTAGTCGTTACTAGGTGTCCCTCACGAGTCAAATGCAAAAGCATTGAAACCCTTTCATGAAGCTGCAGTTCCACTAGTCGTTACTAGGTGTCCTCATGAGTCAAATGCAAAAGCATTTAACTTAAGGGACACCTAGCAACGACTAGTTGAACTGCAGCTTGATGTAATAATTTCAATGCTTTTGCATTTGACTCGTGAGGGACACCTAGTAACGACTAGTTGAACTGCAGCTCTTTGTAGAATTATTTTGATATTGGATACTATACTATTCACTGCCCACTGCTAATCTCGTCCCATAATGCTTTGCAGGGCCTTTGATTGGGATTGTATTTTTGCCCATAACTGTGCTTGGGGTGGTCCTAAGAGGATGGGACCACCACTGAATCGTTCAGCATGATATGCTCTTTGTGTTCAAGGCATCTGCTTGGTCCTCCCCTAGGTTAGGGGGACCCCAAAATCATCACCTCTCTCATTGCCTAATATTTTTCATTTTCAAAGTTCACCTTTGTGAATTGGTTATATGCTTTTAGCATGTAAAGTTGCTTAATCAAAGCATTTGTTGGTGCAGTTTAGTAGCTGACTCGAATAGCGGAGCGGAGTTCATTGCCCAGGCCTAACAGCTTCTCCAGCTCTTCTTCTTGGCAGTCTTCTTGGGTCCAAAAGAGTTTTAAAGTTCTGGGGTCTGGGCCCCAATATTTATACCCCAAATGTCTTTGTCCTCTCAGGCAGAGAGTGTCTGTGCTCAGCCTAAACCAGTTCTGTCCTCTCTGGGCCAGCTTCCTGGCAGGGGGGTTGGAACAGCATTGTGGAAGGCAGACCATGCCCATTCAGGTGAAAGGAAATCTCCTCCCACTACTCTAAATGCAGCCCAGGTCTATTCAGCCCAGCCCTGAACCATCAGACTCTCTAGAGCCACTGCACATCCCCAGCTCCTGTTACTACAAAGCCAGACAGTCAATCCACATCCTAGCATTGGCAAACAGGATGGCTAAGCAAGAAAATACTTACTTTCTAAAAGTGGTATTTTCAAACACAGAATGTAAAAATCACCCTTATTAAAATATGCATCTTTAGATTCTGAGTTCAGGCATACTAAACTTTATTTTCCTATCTGGTCCCAATGGGAAGTTATATTGATAAGATGTTATAAATTAACTCCCATGCTTTCCTATGGGCCAGATAGCCTTTCAATAGTAAAAAACGAAATTGGCAGTATTTCACTATAAGGACATGCCACACACATCAGGGCATGTCCTATCTTTCACATACACTGCACCCTGCCCACAGGGGTACCTTGGGCCTACCTTTGGGGGTGACTCACATGTAGGAAAAGGGAAGATTAGGGCCTGGCAAGTGGGTGTACTTGCCAAGTCGACATGGCAGTACTAGATCAATCAATCAATCATGTCACTTATAAAGCGCACTACATACCCGCGAGGGTCTCAAGGCACTGGGGGAAGAGGGGGGTGGTGCTGCTACTGATCGAAGAGCCAGGTCTTGAGGAGTCTTCTGAAGGCCAGTAGGTCTTGGGTCTGTCGGAGGTTGGTGGGGAGGGTGTTCCAGGTCTTGGCGGCGAGGTGGGAGAAGGATCTGCTGCCGGCGGTCGCTTTCCGGATGCGGGGGACTGTGGCGAGGGCGAGGCTGGTCGAGCGGAGCTGGCGGGTGGGGGTGTAGAAGCTGAGTCGTCTGTTGAGGTAGGCTGGTCCGGAGTTGTGGAGTGCTTTGTGTGCGTGGGTGAGGAGCTTGAAGGTTATCCTCTTGTTGACAGGGAGCCAGTGCAGGTCTCTCAGGTGGGGTGTGATGTGGCTGCGTCGGGGATGTCGAGGATAAGACGTGCAGAGGCGTTCTGGATGCGTTGCAGCCGTCTCAGGAGCTTAGCCGTCGTTCCTGCGTAGAGGGCGTTTCCGTAGTCCAGCCTGCTGGTGACGAGGGCCTGGGTGACTGTTTTTCTTGTTTCGGTGGGGATCCACTTGAAGATCCTGCGGAGCAGTCGGAGGATGTTGAAGCAGGATGAGGAAACGGCGTTGACCTGCTTAGTCATGGAGAGGGTGGGGTCGAGGATGACCCCTAGGTTGCGTACGTGGTGGGTGGGTGGCGGGGCTGTTCCCAGTGATGTTGGCCACCAGGAGTCGTCCCAGGCTGAAGGGTTGGAACCAAGGATGAGGACCTCCGTCTTGTCCGAGTTCAGCTTCAGGCGGCTGGTCCGCATCCATTCGGCGACGGCCTTCATTCCTTCGTGGAGGTGGGCTTTGGCGGTGTGAGGGTCTTTGGTGAGGGAGAGGATCAGCTGGGTGTCGTCAGCGTAGGAGATGATGTTTAGGTTGTGCTGTCGGGCGACGTGGGCGAGGGGTGCCATGTAGATGTTGAACAGCGTTGGGCTGAGGGAGGAGCCATGGGGTACGCCGCAGATGATCTTGGTGGCCTTGGATCGGAAGGGGGCGAGGCGGACGCTTTGTGTTCTGCCGGAAAGGAAGGATGTGGTCCAGTCCAGGGCCTTCTCTTGGATCCCGGCGTCGTGAAGGCGTGTTCGTAGTGTGTGGTGGCAGACCGTGTCGAAGGCGGCTGATAGGTCCAGGAGGATGAGGGCTGCTGTTTCTCCGTTGTCTAGCAGGGTCCTGATGTCATCGGTGGCGGCGATGAGGGCGGTTTCGGTGCTGTGGTTGCTGCGGAAGCCGGACTGGGAAGGGTCCAGGATGTTGTTCTCCTCGAGGTAGCGGGTCAGTTGTTTGTTGACGATTTTCTCGGTGACCTTCGCGGGGAACGGGAGCAGAGAGATGGGTCGGAAGTTCTTGAGGTCCTTGGGGTCTGCCTTGGGTTTCTTGAGTAAGGCGGTGATCTCGGCGTGCTTCCAGCTTTCCGGGAAGGTTGCTGTCTCGAAGGAGATGTTGATTATTTTCCGGAGATGGGGCGCGATGGCTGTTCTGGCTTTGTTGAAGATGTGGTGAGGGCACGGGTCTAGCGGTGAACCGGAGTGGATGGTGTTCATGATCTCGCTGGTGTCCTCGTCGTTGATGTTGGTCCAGGAGAGCAGGCGGTTGGTGGTTGTGGGGGCAGTGGTCTCGGTGGTTGCCCGGGCAGTCGTGGTGTTGAAGCTGTCGTGGATGTCGGCGATTTTGCGGTGGAAGAAGGTGGCCAGTGAGTCGCACAGGTCTCGCGATGGCTGGATGTCGTTGGTGTTGGAGCTGGGGTTGGAGAGTTCCTTCACGATGTTGAAGAGCTCTTTGCTGTTGTGTGCGTTGTTGTCTAGGCGGTCTTTGAGTGAGGCCCTTTTGGCGGATCTGATGAGTTGATGGTGACTGCGGGTGGCGCTCTTGTGGGCGGCGTAGCTGTCCGCTGTCCGTTCCTGGAGCCAGATCTTCTCCAGTTTTCGGCATGTTCGTTTGGAGGCCTGGAGGTCTTCGGTGAACCAGGTGGCTTTCTTGCTGGTGTGGCTGTTGGGCGGAATCTTGAGCGGGGCGAGGGTGTTGGCGCAGTCGTCGATCCACTGTCTGAGGTTGCGGGCGGCGGTGTCGGGGTCGGAGGGTTCGGGCGGGTGGGCTCAGGGCGAGGGTTGTGGTTAGCTGGTTTTCCGTGACTCTGCTCCAGCAGCGGCGAGGCATTTGTTCGGTGCGGTGGTGCGTGGTGGGCTTCCTGTAGGTGAAGTGGATGCAGTGGTGGTCAGTCCAGTGGGGTTCGGAGGTGTGGTTGAAGGAGACGTGTGGGCTTGCGGAAAAGATGGAGTCTAGCGTGTGGCCGGCGGCGTGGGTGGGTGTAGTCACGAGCTGTCTGAGTCCGAGGGTGGCGAGGTTGTCGATCAGGGTGGTGGAGTTCACTAGACTGCACACAGACACTGCAGTGGCAGGTCTGAGTTACCTTTGAAGAGCTGCTTGTGTGGGTGGCACAGCCAGTGCTGCAAGCCCACTAGCAGCATTTGATTTACAGGCCCTGGGCACACACAGTGCACTGTACTAGGGACTGACTAGTAAATCAAATAACCAATCATGGAATCACCAATCCATAACAACAATTTACAACAGGAGCACTTGCACTTTAACACTGAACAGCAGTGAGGAAGTGCGCAGAGACACTAAACCAGCAAAAACAGAGTCAAAACCGGGAGGTCAAAAAGCAAAAAGACAGGGGAAACATGCCAAAAGATGCCACGTCTTACAGTTGGCTTTAGGTCTCTGGGCACTTTACCGCTGGTATCCATTGCTACAGTGCATATGCTCTCTGTCTAAATTGTATTGGTGATTGGTTTATCCATGATTGGCATATTTGATTTACTAGTAAGTCCCTAGTATAGTGCATAAGGTGTGCCTAGGTCCTGTAAATCAAATGCTACTAGTGTGCCTGCAGCACTGAATGTGCCACCCACCTGAGTAGCCCAGCAAACATGTCTCACACCTACCATTGTAGTGTCTGTGAGTACAGTTTTGAACTGCCATTTCGACCTGGCAAGTGCCCAAACCTTCCCTTTTATTACATGAAAGGCAACCTTAAGGTAGGCCCAAGGTAGCCCCATAGGCAGGGCACAGTGTATTTAAAAGGTAGGACATGTACTGGTGTGTCTTACATGTCTTGAAAGGGAAATACTGCTAAGTTTTTTTAACTATTGCAAGAACTATCTCTCATATAGGGTAAAATGGGGATTGCCTTGAAATATCTTTTAGTGTAACTTACCATTGGGAGCTGATAGAAATTTGGAGTTTGGGGTCTCTGAACTCACAATTTACAAGTACATCTTTTGGTGAATTTGGTTTTTAAATTGCATGTTTGAAAATGCCACTTTTAGAAAGAGAGCATTTTCTGACGTAACCCCTCTGTGCCTCTGCCTGTCAGTCAAATCCATGTCTGGGTTAGCATGACAGTTGGGCTCTTGTGCATTCACTCTTGTTCATTCACTTATGGGCCTTCCTGAGCTAGAGTGCTGGGAGGAGTTGTCACGGACACCTGATAGGTCTGTGCTTGTCCTCACACAAAGCTGTCTCCACCCCCCTGTACTGTGCCTAGAACCAGGTCAGGGAAAGGCAGGGTCTTGTGCACTGCAAAGACTTTTCTTTGAAGTCTGCCTACGTCAAAGGCAGAAACTGGTATAATTATTGGAGCTGTGACACCATTACTTCGGAACACTTCTGGACTAAAGGACATTCTGCCAGGAAGAAGAGCTGGATGCTGTAGGAGGAACTGCAACTCTGCCTGTAGCTTTGTTGTGCTGGCCTGCTGCTTGCTGCGTCTGTCCTGGGAGTGAAAGAACTGGGCTTTGCTTTCTACATTCTGCTTCCAAGGTTCTTTAAGGACTTGTGCGTGCTTGCCTCCTGTTAAGAAGTCTAAGGGCCATCAAAGACTTTACCTACCAGTGCCTGGGCTCTTCTACTGAGAGCCCTGACTTGCCAAGTGGTGTCAAATCCACTTCCAGGGCCCTTGGAAGTAGAATCTGACGATCTGAAGAAGAAAATTCATGCATCGACTCCCGTTTTCTCAACGCAGCACCACCGTGCAGCTAGAAAGTTGACGTATCACCGCGGTGCGGTCAAAAAATTGACGCAGTGCCTGAAGTGTGACTGAAAAATCACAGCAGCCCGAGTCCCAAGCACCGTGTCTCCCACTCTTACTCCGATGCAGTCCCTGCTTTGCTGCCGAAGAATAGACACGTCACCTGCTTCGCAGCTGTGAAATCAACGCAGTGCCTGATTTTGTGCCGCCGCAGCGACACAGCGCATCTGGATTTTCGACACATCATCCCTGGGCGCTAATTTCTTCATCGACATTGCCCAGCAGTAAGGAGCTGAGGCCGCATGTCTGGAGATCGACACATCACCTCCCCTTCCAGTAAGGAGCTGGCGCATCACCCCCCCAGACAGTAGGGAACCGACGCATCACCTCCCTTGCGCAGCGGTAAGGAAACAACGCATCACCTCCCCTGATAGTAAGGAACCGACGCATCACCTCCCTTGGGAGTAAGGAACCGATGCATCGCTTTGTTTTTCCGGTGCCTCACCTCCCCTATGCCTGTTTTCGTCTTTGAATTTTGACACGTCCAGATACTTTGTGTTAAAAGTTTGCTTAACTTTTGAAAAGTGATATCTTTACTTGTGTATGTTGGATTTTCATTATTTTGGTCTTGTTTTATTCAAATAAATATTCATTATTTTTCTAAACTGTTGTGCACTCATTTTGTAGTGTTTTTACTGTGTTACTGTGTGTGTATTTATAAATGCTTTACACATTGCCTCTGAGATAAGCCTGACTGCTCATGCCAAGCTACCAAGGCGGTGAGCAGGGGTTATCTTAGTTGTGTGACTCCCTTACCCTGACTAGAGTGAGGGTCCCTACTTGGACAGGGTGCATATCAACTGCCAACTAGAGACCCTATTTCTAACAATGTACATAATATATTTTGAGTTATTTCGGAGCACATCAGTATATGTCAACATAAAGCAAGCTATATGATTCACATACACTCTTAAGGATTGTATGATAGAGGCACGACTGGATAAACCACGTGTGCCCCTACCACGCAGCCTAAACCACGAATGGTTTTAACCATGCATTCCTTTACCACGCATGCCTTTAACATGTAATTCTGTGGTAAAGGTATGAATTGTAAAGGATATGCATGGCTAAGGGCGCAACCCCCCTCCCCGCCCTAAGCTACAAACTCCCCCCAAACCCCTCCCCGCCCTGAGCTCCAAATACCCCTACCCCCTCCCCACGCTGTCCCTAACCCTTAAACACTACCTCGACCCCCTCCCACCCTCTTGCGATGTCCCTACAACTACCACAACCCCTTCCACTGCTCTTAGGCAAACCCCTATTTTAAAATACTACCCTGACCACCCCAGCCCTAAAAACTACCCCGCCATCCCTTAAGCCCTAAAAACTACCCCGACTACCCATTCCCCTTCCCCTGAGGCCTAAAACCCTGTCCCCTAACCTCACCCAGCCCTAAAACGACCCTGCCCTCCCCTAAGCCCTAAAACCTACTCCGACTACCCATTCCCCTCCCCCTGTCCTGAGGCCTAATACCCTATCCCCTAATTTAAAAAAGCTACTTCGACCCTCCCCAGCCCTGAAAACTAGCCCTGAACCCCCCAGCCCTGAAAACTACCTCCAACCCCACCAACCCTGATAACTAGCCCGAATCCCTAGCCCAGAAAACTATCCCAACTCCCCAGCCCAGAAAACTACCGCCGAACCACCCCCAGCCCAGAAAACTACCCCGACCCACCCCCAGTCCACAAAACTACCCCGACCTCCCCCAGCCCAGAAAACTACCCTGACCCCCCAGCCCACAAAACTACCCCTGACCCACCCCCAGCCCAGTAAACTACATCCGACCCCCCCCAGCCCAGAATAGTACCCCGGATCCACCCTCCGGTCCAGAAAACTACCCCCGAACCGCCAGCCCACAAAACCACCCCCAGGCCACAAAACTGCCCCGACCCACCCCAGCACAGAAAACTACCCTGACCCCTCAGCCCAGAAAACTACCTCAACCCACCCCCAGCCCAGAAAGCTACCCCGACCCACCCCCAGCCCACAAAACTACCGTCAACCCAGCCCACAAAACTACCCTCGAACCACCCCAGCCCACAAAACTACCCCTGACCCACCCCAACCCAGAAAACTACCCCCGATCCACCCCAGCCCAGAAAACTACTCCAACCCCCAGCCCACAAAACTACTCCTGACCCCCCCAGCCCACAAAACTACCCCCAGCCACAAAAAAACCCAACTCAGCCCCACTTACCTCACTGCGGATCTCTTCCTAAGAGGTCTTTCTGCTTCCGTCCCCAGCAGCTAGACCGCGCATTGCCTTAACAACACATATGTGTGGTTAAGGCATATGCGTGGTTAAGGCAAGCGTGATTTAGCTTGCGGAGTCGGAACACACGTGGTTAAGACCGCGGTGCTCCGACTGCTTCCCACTCTAAAGCCATCAGCTAAACTGAATAGATGAAATAGGGGCAATGATTGTAAACATTATAGGGGCATATTTAAACAAATCAAAAATGTAAAACAATACTTTGGTGACTTTACTCCTTTACCACCTCCAGGTGCTCATGACCTGGAAACAATTGCCTTGACCGGAAAGCAGTTCCTCAAATTGTACACCAGTACACCTTGCAGGAAATGAACATGCCTTTGCTTTCTAGTCAGCATATTAGCATAATTTGACTCACCATGCCTCCTTTTTCAATGAGGCAAGTAGAGGCAGCAAGTTCCATAAGAAGACCCCCTGAGACAAACTCTCATGAACAAAGCTAAACTGAGCATCAAAGAAAATGGAAGGAACATGCTTAAAGTCCACAACTATGTCTCCACAGAGTGAGTAGTCCTCGGGACATTTAACCCCTTTTTCACCACAGCAGCACTCTTACAGGCTTTACTCCTGCAGGGCTGTGGTGCTGGTCTAATCTGTACATCTTAAAGGTTGAACATCTCAAATGCTTTAAATGTAACACTTTGTATTGCATATTGTAATCTTATGCTTTGCATTCAAAACCATTGTAAGGCTGAGTGCCACCCCATAAACTTGACACCCTTATGCTAGTGGTGCACTTACTGGTCACCTGTCTTGTCCCACCATCATCAAACAGCCATACTTTCGTAAATATACTCATCAGAATAGTATTTTGGCAAAAAAGTTAGGCTCAAGGCCCAGATTACGGCTGTCTTGTAATGTTGCCCAGTGACCAACAGTGACCAACCAGTGCAAAAGCTTTTGCACCCACCATTCGAGTTTTGCAGCCGGTGCACAAATGACATTTGCGTCACGCATCCAATACAAAAATGTTGTTTTTGTACAAGCCAGTTAGTACAAATGCCAATGCAAAATTTTACTGTGCAGGTGCAATGTTAAGTAACTATCAACATGTTGTTTTCAGAATGGGATGTATTATTGCAGGCCGATATTCTCTAAACATTATCTGTTTGAGGAGACATGTTATGAGGGCTTTTTATATTGTTATTTATGAAGGTTTTTAGTATTTTTGTAATCTGTTTGGGAGCTAACAGTGATTATCATCTGTTTTATATTGAAGTTTTATAGGAAAGAAAGTGGGGTTGGCATGCAAGAAAAGCTGGAGTCCCTGGAAAACAGCCAAAGAAGAAACAACTTGCGCTTGCTGAAAATCCCGGAAGGGGCAGAAGGAGATAGTCTTAAAAACTTTGTGGCAAGGCTGATTAAAGTTGGGGCTCAAGTTGATTGCTCAGAGCAGGATATC
This sequence comes from Calotriton arnoldi, assembly GCA_963921515.1. Lineage (NCBI taxonomy): Eukaryota > Metazoa > Chordata > Amphibia > Caudata > Salamandridae > Calotriton > Calotriton arnoldi. The sequence continues at coordinate 1,819,374 of CAWUFW010002089.1, forward strand.
ATCAATGACATCCAGGGGTTGTAATTTTATTTTTGAATATATTATTGTATTACTTTTGAATACTTTTATTATGATGGACTTTTAAACGTAAAGTAATGTTTCTGTGGATCCACTACTATGCGCGTTAAATAAATTAATTAATAAATAAATAAATAAATGTTAAGTCATCCAGCCCTAAGGAGGAAATACACAAACAAGGAATCCATGTGTCTTTATGCGCTGGTTGCTCCTAGTGTACTTTCCCCAGGGCAGAAATGGAGCTGCCACGTTTTGTCTGAGCAGTTCTTCATGGCTGATTGAAAACAGACAACAGATTTCCAAAGAGGAGCCTAGGGTCTGTCACATGGGAGATCACTTCCGGATATGAACAAAGACAAGAGGGTTCAAAATGAAAGGTTCATAATGAAACAAATTCGGGTGTAGTGCATAGGATAAGATTCATTTCTAAAAGACAAGCCACACAAGGAGGCGCCTTTAGGTGCACGATATCTCTCCAAAGCACCACTGCTGACCTGAGAACCACTGAGAGGAAAATATCAGACGAGAACCTCCACAGCTGGCCCCGACAGTTGTCCATGCCAAACACCTGCAAGCTCTAAACGGATACCAAAACAAAACCCCACCCTATGGCACGAGGCCATCTCTTAACAGCCCTTGCCTGACTCTGTATCACCATAAAAATTAATTTCACATTTCTGCAGAAACCTTACTCTTCCCATCCCAGACGGCTAGTACATTTCCTTGCGCACTTCTTCCGACTGGGATAAACGTGCCTCAGAAAGAAAACACCAACTGCGATGAAGAAATGTTTAAAGTCTGGAGAGATTATCTATTGTTTTCATACGTTTATTAGTCTGGCTTTGTGAGGATGGTGGGTTTATTAACTTCCAGAACATAGTGTATATTCCTAGATATCTCCTTTTTATCATATTCCCGGAAAATGTTCAGAATTCTGCATCTGGTAGAGACTTCTGTGCTTCAAGTTCAGAAAGATCACAAATGTAAGCATAGCAAGCCGGCAAGTGCTCACCACTGACATCTGCAGGCCATGAATTCAAGTTAAGGCAAATCCATTTGTCTTCCATCCTTTGCAGCACATAATCAAACAAGGGGGCCACCCAATATCCCTCGGAACCTGAGTAATTATCATATAAACACAGAAAACAGTGTTTCCTTCAGGTTCACTTTAGACAAAAAAACAATAATTTTGTGAGATGAAAAATGCATACATCATGCCAAAAAATGGGCCCGGCAATAAGGATGTGATTCGCAAAAAGATTATGTAAAAAATATAGACACATTTAGAGTGCTACAAAAGACTAGTCAATCAGTGCAGTGCTCAGGTGTTCAACCTGCTATTTAAATAAAGAAGTAACAATCTATGTTAAATGATAGAATCAAAAGCTGCAATGATTTAATGTACTTATAGGTACCTATCAAATATAGAGAAAGTGTAGACTCAGAACAGTTGAAATAGGCAGTATCAATGCAGTTGGGACAGAAACAGATGGAAAGAGCAGCCCTATAAGTGTACACAAACATTTGGGGGGGCGGGAGGTAATCAAATAGCTTGGACGTCCTGTTAAATGGGTCAACAGCAAGCTCTGTGTGTAAAAAAATAATATGAATGGAATTAATAAGCACTAGTGTTGGGGGCGTGGCTTGGATGTCACTCAAGGTGGCCACTCAGCTCCGGGGCTCCACAACACGCCAGTACCGCCGTCTCTTTTCTTTTTTTTCTTTTTTTTTTTTGCAGAGCAAAGGACATAACAATATTATAATAAAATTGGTCATCAGATCACATTTTACACCAATACAAATTCTATACATTTATCAAATGAAACCCTCAAAACAGGGATAAACATATCCTAATTGATCAATATCAATTAAAAAAGTCCGACAAGCCATATATTCATAAATATAAAAAATAACTCTATTACAGTACAATTAAATTCCCCTAATATATAGAGGCTTAAAGTGCAATGTGCTAAAGTGCTAAATTTTTATCAACATATCCCAATAACAAAAACAATCAGAACCTTTCAATTGTAAAGGCCTAAAGTGCAATGTGCTAAAGTACTAAACTTCCATTAATACATCCCTATTATCAAAAACTTCCAAACTGCTGTAAACTTTTTTATTGCCCCAGCTCGTTTAGCATATGCTTCTTCGAATTTCCTTATCCTTAACATTTTATTTATCCATTTAGAATAAGATGGAATCTCCTCCGATCTCCAATTTTGGAGAATTAGTGAACGTAGCTACTATCGAGCAGATTGTAATGCACGCCTCTTCGGCTTTGGTCAAATCTGACCTTGCTTTAGAAAACCCAAAGAGGGCCACTTCTGTCTCGGGATCGATCTTTTTTAATACCCTGGCTTATTGCTAAACAAATATTACTCCAAAAACTTCAAGCTTCGGACATGTAAAAAATATATGAAGCCAGTCCCCTCACCCTGGGACTGGCATCTAAAGCATTTATTATCCACTTCCACATGACGCTTGTTTAACTTTTTCGGAGTATAATAAGCCAGCCACCGTGACAAAAAGGCCATCCTTTTAAAATTGGCTGCTCTCAAGGCCTTACTTCCTACCTGGGCTATAGCCTGTCATTCTTGGTGAGAAAGGAGCAATTAGTCTCCCGAGTTATTTTCCCAAAATTCATCGACCAGGGGAAATGCCCTACGTTTTATCAACATAGAATACCAGTTTCCTACCCCTTTAATTTTGCTTTATATAGGGCATTGACCTGGTCGATTGGAACACCACTTGTTAGGATATTGTATTTTTAATAAAGTTTACGATCTGCAAATATTCCAGAAACCCTGGCTTAATTCGATTACCAATTCTAAATAGAACCTCATCCCACGATATTACTGCATTAGCAATTAAGAAATGGCCCAGATCCTCAAAGCCACTATCCTTCCATCTCTTAAGGTGACTAGAATGAATCTGCAGACCAAAAACCCTACATTCCTCTAACTTCAAAAAAACAAACCCAGAAGAATTTGCCTGCTTAAAAAGGACTGGAGTCGATCAGAATAATCACGAATAGTCTTGTAACGGGACTTTTAGGCAGTTTAGATGTTTTTAAAAGTTGGAATTTGTATGCCAGACTCACAAATCATTTTTTCAAAAAAATATGTATCTATCCGATCATTAGGTTCCAATAGACGTGCTGTAAGGTCTAATATAGCTGCCTCATAATAGGTTTGGATATTTGGTAAGGCTAAACCCCTTGATTTATCTCCAGTTGTAATATGGGCAATTTAACTCTTGAGGCCTTTTTATTCCAAATAAATTCCCTAAACATTGAATCAATGTCCTTAAAAAATTTAGAATATATTGTTAATGGTACATTAATAAACAAAAATATTAATAGGGGAAGAATTGACATTTTTAAAAGTGCTACACGACCAATCAAAGTCAATGGTAACAGAGTCCATTTATCCAGTAGAATTTTAATTTTATTTCGCATAGCAACATAATTCAAACTAAATAATTGTTCTATATGATTAGACACAAAAATACCCAAATATCTAATCGGCTCTTCTTTCAGTGCCTGAATTCTTAGATTGGTAGGTAAAAAGTTACAATCCCTATTTAGTCTTCCCTTGATTAATTTTATAACCTCCTATTTGTTCAAATTTACTAAATTCTAAAAGAGCTTCTTCCACAGTCTGCTTTTCCGGGCATAAATACATTATTATGTCATCTGCAAAAGTTTCAACTTGGCCATCCCTTCGATTGGGGCTTTGATCAAAGGATTTCCACGAATTCTTATTGCTAGGGGTTCAATGAAAAAAGTAAAAGCAAGGGTGACAATGGACACCCTTGTCTGGTTCCACGATTTATTTCCACAAGCCCTATTGAATCTCCATTAACTATAACCCGGGCATGGGCACCTTGATAAATGTTTTTCAACATATTTAATACTTGAACCGGAAACCAAATTTCCTAAACCAAAAAAAGTGCATCCCAATTGACCAAGTCGAAAGCTTTTTCAGCGTCGACCGAAGTAATAAGAATCGGTATTTTATTGTTAGTCGCATAATCAAGAGCCTGAATTAAAAACCCAGTATTAGTAGACATGGACCTTCCTGCCACAAACCCAGTTTGATCATGATGAATCAATCCTTGAGCAATGGGGGTAAAGCGTTGTGCCCAGATTTTCATTAATATTTTAAAATCTGTATTGAGAAGGCTAATTGGCCTGTATGAATTTACATCCTTACCATTTTTCCCTTTTTAACAAAGCTAACCAATATAGACTCCTTAAAACTTGGGGGAACGGAACCTCCCTGTTTGATATTATTAAAAAGTTTTACAAAAAAGGGGTCAACTCTTTAAAAAGGTTTTATAAAATTCAATTGGGAGTCCATCGACTCCACAGGCTTTAGCCCCTGCAATGGATTTTATCACATTTATGATTTCTTCTTCGGAAATATCTAGCTGGAGCTGATTCACCATTAGCCCTGATAAAATAGGGAGATTAACCTCCTCAAAATAATTGATAATTTGATTAGCTACAGCTTCATATCTGGTCATATATAATTGTGAGTAATGTTCTAAAAAACTTGAGCTATTTCTTCTTTATCCGTTAACGAGGTTCTAGTCTTAGGGTCAATAATTTCAGTAATCATAGCTGCTTCTTGTTTCGTTTTTGTAGTTCCGGCCAGCATCTTGCCGACCATTTGACTCTCCTCGTACACTCGCTGTAGATATGTTCTGGAGCTAGCAATCTCTTCTAACATAAAAAACTCCTTCAGCTCGTATTTGGCCCTATCTATCTGGGCTTTGGCGTCCCCCCCAATAGGTTGTGTAGATCTTAATTTTGTTGTTTCTACTACTACCTGCTGAAGTTTGAAAATTTTCTCTTTCCTATATTTAATTTGGAAGGCGGAAAGAGCAATCATTTGCCCACGAAGAGCTGCCTTAAACCCCCAGACTGAAAAATTTCTGCCGTGTTCTCATTTATCTTAAAAATTCAACAATCCACTCCTTTATGTCAGCCACCCATTGAGGATCCTGCAGGAGGAGACGATCCATCTGCCACCTGGATCTTGGCCTCCTGCACATCCCAATTTCCACTTCGAGTTTAATAAGAGAATGATCAGAGAATGGATTAATATCTATATCGGAGGTCATATAGCCTAGGGATTGCGATATTAAAAAAATCAATTCGAGGTGCCGTATGAAATTGATTCAAATAACAAGTAAATTCCAATTTAGATGGATTAGCATCACGCCAAGGATCTATCAAAATATGCTCCTGTCTTAATATTTCTATCACCGTTTTGGTTTTGGGTTTAAGCTCTTTTTATTTTTATTCGAAGTATCTTTCTTTAAGTCCTGAATAAAATTAAAATCGCCACCCAAAATTACCTTCCCAGGTACCCCCTAAGTATATCACTAATCTTTAACAGGGCTGTGATGTCGTCTACAATGGGACCGTAGTAATTAATAAAATATAATCTTGTATCATTTAGTTTGGCCTCAACCCATATCCATCTCCCCTTGGGATCTCTCAGAATCTGGCCAAATTCCCAGGGAAGACCCCTGCAAAAATATAAAGCTACTCCTCTTTTAGCCAGTCCTGCCGAAGCAAAAAGGCATGCGAATACCACCTGGGAAGGAATAATCCTGGGAAATTAGTTTTTAGGTGTGTCTCCTGTAAAAATAAAACCTGTGGTGAAAAAGAAGCTAACCATCTAATTAACGCCCCATATTTCTGTTTATTTAATATTCCATTTACGTTAAGTGAAAGAATACAACACTTACTTGTCATTTTTAAACCATGTAGCTGTAACCCTACCACCTACATCAATACTTCTCAGAATCCTGACCATTTTTCCAATCATATCCCTGCAACTGCTCATTTTACTACTGCTTTTACCCCTCACCAACCCTCCCTCCCCCAAAATGTGGTTTTCTCTAGTCCCACTGACCACATTTCACCCCCCTTTCTCTTGATGGGATGCCCTGACTTTGCACCCTCAGTGACCAGCCCCACCCAGATGACAAAACAATTTTCTACAGTGAACAAAAATTGAAAAGCAGATTCATCTTATAACAGTAATCTCTTTCAGGAATTCCTGGGCTTCTTCTACCCGAGTAAATAAGTGGAACTTCCCTTTCACCAGCACCCTTAGCTTTGACTGCTGTGCAATGGATGCCTGAGCCCCCTGCGCTTTAAATAACAATAGCAATTTCACAAATTCTTTGCGTCTTCGCGCCGCCCCTACTGACATATCTGAAAAAATTCGACATTTTATATTCTCGTCAATAACAAATTGTCTCATCTGAATAGCTTTTGTTAAGACATTTTCTTTGATCCTGTAATCAGAAAAGTTAACTAAAATTGTACGCGGATACTTAGAGTTTGGAAAGGGGTGTGCTGGAACCCGATGGGCCCTAGTTAACGTGCGATCCCCCGCATGATCAGGGAGCACTTTTTGTTTAATAAAAGTTTCCACCCAGCGGAGGGTTTTGGTCCCTTCACTCCCCTCTGGGACTCCTACTATTCGTAGATTTGACCATCGTGAGAAGTTCTCCAAGTCTTCTAATTTTGACTCGAGAGTAATCTTATCTGCTGTCACCTCATTAACCTTCCGCATAGTGGCACTCATCTGCTCCTCCAAGTAAGCAATCCTTGATTCTGCCTCGCCAATCCTTGCTGGGAATCCAGCAATAGATGCCTCAATTTTTTCCAGCCTTATATGTATTGTAGCAGTCTCTTGTGCTTGGGATTTTTTCATCTCCCTAATTTCCTCCAATATTAAATTCAGGAGGTCTTTCACTTCCATCTGTTGTGGGCTGACATCGGAGGGAGGGACCTCAGACTTTTCGGGATGATTCTCATTTCTCGGTCTTGTTGGTTCCCCTCCCTTCTCTACTACAGCACCCAACATATCTTTGGAAATCTGTTCATTCTCTTGCGGCAGCTGTATTATAGTATTTTCCAAACTTAGGACTGGTTCAGAAAAAGGCTGCTGAGCGGGTATAGTGAGTATGGCGTCTTGACTTAAGGGGCAAAGTACAGGATCCCCTTCCATTAGGTCTACTACAACTGGGGAAATTGCTGAAACAGTCACTGAGGATATCACGGGGGTTTCATAGCTAGATGTATAACCTCATGAGGTGGAGTAATATGCAGCCCTTCAAAAAGATTGATGGTTATATCGTCCTTGGGGGCTACCAGAGAGGCTGAACTAATTAGCGATGGACCCTGAGTCGCAGAGGGCTGGATATTCTTTTTGTAAACAGGGGAACGTTGCACTCCCAGTTGCTCCCATGGTCAGTCCCTTAGAGCCCTCCACGAGAGTTTTAGATACGGGGTGGGAATCACCTCTTGTGGTGGCGGTAGCTCTTGCAGGGGATATATCGCTGATTGCGGCCCCACATGTTCTTCTGTGGAGCTCTCTGAACTGGAACTTCCTTCAGATTGGTTCGTGGAGACAGGGGTTTTTATTACAGAAGAAGAAGCCCCCTTCGCTTGTATTAGGCGCTTTTTGGCTTTCATTCCGGTCGCCACCTCAACCCTGGCTACCGCATTAACCTGCCTTTGATGTCTCCCCATTGGTACCAAATTATAGATTTCTTCACCCTTATTGCTGTAGAAAACTTGCGGCACGCCAGCAAATTCACCAAGCACCAAGCACCACTCACCCCCTGTGGCGGGGTTGTAATAACAGGTCGGAGGCCAGGTCGATTTAGGTAAGGTTTTATTTTTCCAAGGGTCCGTTTGTGCCTGCTTGTTAGTCTTTCTGTGGCGAAGGCGGACGTATCCGTTGTGCCTGGGGTTCGTCTGCTTCCTTCTCCGGTCTTTATTCCTGGTTCCCAGGTTCCGGTGCGAAGGCTTGGTCGTCCCTCCGTGGTGATGGTACGTGAAAGAAACGGAAACACACGTGTAAGTATGTTTTATCCCGAATAACAGTACACCAGGGAGTGATAGGACACCGCAAACACTCGTGCTCTTATCTTTGGTGAGACAGGGGAGGGCGTGTTTCGTGGGTGGTAGTGCAGGACAACTAATAGGGAGATCTCGTGGGGTTTCTAGAGCTCCCGGTTTAATCCTTCGGGGCGTCCTTCCTCCCAACCCAGCCTGAGAACTTTTCCCGTACCTGGGTAAGCCACGCTCCTCCTGGAACGTGACTCGGCGAAACGTGGGGTCGTTGGCCTCCTGGCTCAGCCTGGGGTCCGGATGGTCTCGGTCCTCGTCCTGCGGCGTTGTCCTCTTTCTTCCTTCTGCTCTCTGCATACGCTCCTGCTCCCGACTCTTCTTCCTCCGCTCCGGTGGCGTCGCACACACTCTTCCGGGAGTCCTCCGTTCTTATCGTCACGAACGTGTTGACGTCATCAGGGGGAAGCCCGTCGTCCGGGAAACCCCAGTTAAAGGAGCCGTCTAGGTTTTCCTCTATCCGGCTTGTTACAGACTCAGTTGGTGTTTTCCAATCGTCCTGTTGGGTGGAAACAAGAGGGGGAGAGAGAGACACTGCAGTCCACCAGTCTGTATTAGATACATGTCTCTCTCCCACCGGCCCCGACCCGTCACACACCTCCCCCTTGGATTCTCCCGATCGGGAGAGGGAATACTCTGGAGAGATAGTCCGCATTCCCATTCTCGGTACCTTTCCGATGGCGCACCTCAAAGGAGAAGGGCTGTAATGCCAAAAACCAGCGAAGTACCCTGGGATTCTGGGCTTTATTCGGCACATCCACTGCAAGGGGGCATGGTCCGTGTACAGAATGAAGGGACGCCCTTCCAGGTAGTACCGTAACTTCTCTATAGCCCACTTAACCGCTAGGCATTCCCTTTCGATTGTGGGGTACTTGCACTCTCGGGAAACAGCTTCCTACTAATGTATAAGACAGGGTGCTCTAGGCCATCCCCCCCCCCAATCTGGGACAGCACGGCACCCACCCCGTAGTCGGACGCGTCAGTGGACAGTATGAAGGTCTTGTCAAAGTCCGGGGAGACCAGTACAGGGCCCGTGGTAATGGTCTTTTCAGGCGCTGAAACGCAGTGAGCATCTCTGAAGTGGGACGCAACAGTTGTTGTTGTCGGGCCTCTTTCGGAGGACATCCGTCAAAGGGGCTGCTACCTCTGCGAACTGGGGGATAAAGCGTCGGTAATAGCCGATCAGCCCTAAAAATGCCCTCAGCTCTCTTTTGTTGGAGGGAAAAGGAGCGTCCGCTATTGCTCTTACTTTTTCGGCTTGTGGGGCGATCGCCCGTCTCCCAGAACGTACCCTAGGTATTTCACCCTCTGGTATGCCGCTCGCGATTTTCTTGCATTGATGTGAAGTCCGGCCTGTTCCAAGGTCTGTAGGATGATCCGTAGGTGTTGTAAGTGCTCTTCCCACGTTGGACTGAACACTGACGATGTCATCCAGGTATGCCGAACAAAACGAAGGGTACTCATGTAGGATGGAATTCATTAGTCTTTGAAAGGTAGCTGGTGCCCCATGGAGGCCGAACGGAAGAACGGTGAACTCGAATAGACCTTCTTCGGTTGAGAAAGCAGTCTTCTTCCGGTCTTCTTCTCGGAGGGGTACCTGCCAGTACCCTTTCGTTAAATCAAAGGTTGTAATGTACTTGGAGTCACCTAACTTCTCAATGAGCTCGTCGACCCTCGGGATGGGGTATGCATCAAAGGATGATATCGCATTCAGGGCGCGGAAGTCCATGCAGAACCTTATGGAACCGTCCGGCTTGGGGACCATCACGATGGGTGAAGACCAGTCACTTTTGGAGGGGCGTATCACCCCGAGGCGTAGCATCTCTTGCACTTCTTTTCTTACGGCGGTTCTCCTAGCCGCAGGCACTCGATAGGGTCTTTGTTTTATTGTTTTCCCTTCTTGGGTATCAATCCTGTGTTCGGTCAGCGAGGTTTTCCCGGGTGTATCGGAGAAGATTGCTGTAAAAGATTTCAGAATATGATGGAGGTCTTTCTTCTGATTTTCTGTAAGTTCGTCGTTGATTTTGAGCTGATCGAGCGTGGTGTTGCCTTGGGAAGAAGTAGGTAATGTTAGGTGGGCGGTTTCGGGTAATGGCCCCAACCATTTCTTTAAAAGGTTGATGTGATAACATTGCTTCCGGTTGGTGGTGATCTGGATCCTATATGTGGTGTTTCCTATGGTTTCGATCACTTTATACGGTCCCAGCCATTCACTTTGGAACTTCCGGGTCGAGGACGGGAGTAGGACCAGTACCCAATCACCGACCGACAGTCTTCTCCAACGTTTTCCTTTATCGTAACATTTCTTCTGTTTCTCCCTGCTCTTCTCCAAGCTGGAGTAGGCCAGGTCCCTCAGTTTCCCCAGTTTGGACCTTAACTGGTGCGTATACTCCAGAAGGGACCTCCTGTCGTTTTCTCCTTCCGACTCCCAAGCATCCTTCGTAATCTCCAAGAGAGAACGGGGTTGTCGTCCGTATAACATCTCGAATGCTGAGCAGCCCAGGCTGCTCTGTACTTGGGCTCGTAGGACGTATAAGGCTAAAGGTAGGAGTCGGTCCCAGTCTCTACCCTCGACGGTCAACATCTTCTTCAGGGTTGTTTTGAGGGACCGATTATACCTTTCCACGAGGCCGTCAGTCTGGGATGGTATACAGACGTGCGCAAGTGATGGAGATCCAGTGAACGACACACCTCCTTCATCAACCTGGACACGAAGGGCGTTCCTTGATCAGTTAGTATTTCTTTAGGGAACCCCACCCTTGAGAATAATTCGAGCAGTTTTTCGGCAATGTTTTTAGTTGTGGGTGCCCGCAGAGGAAATGCCTCAGGGAATCTTGTGGCATAGTCCACGATCACCAGGGCATATAGGTTCCCTTTGGGGGTCTTGGGTAGGGGTCCTATCAGATCCATACCGACTCTCTCAAACGGCTGTCCTATGATCGGCATGGGTTGAAGCGGCACTGCTGGCGGACGTTGCATGTTCTTCTTCTGGCATATGTCACATGTCTGACAATACGTTTTGACGTCTTTGTAGATCCCTGGCCAAAAGAAATGACATAGGATATTCTGCGTGGTTTTCTCCGATCCTGAGTGTCCCGCTGTGAGGTGTGCGTGAGAAAAGAAAAGTATTTGTTCTCGGAAGGGTAATGGGACGAGGAGCTGGGTTGGCTCCTCCGGACTCCCTTGACGATATAGGAGGTCGTCCTTGATCATAAAACGAGGATAAGGAGGTGATGAGATACTCTGATTGACATGAGCGGTTTCCCAGGCATTAACCAAAGTGGTATCGTTAGATTGTGCGAAACGAAAGTTCCGGTCTAAGACCCATGGCTCAGTAGTAGTGAGAGTATGGACGGTTCTTGCCTGATCCCCTACCTGTCTTTCTATTTGGCTTTGGAACAGGGATAAGAAGTTGGGGTTATCAATGCCTATGATAAGGTCTTCGGGTAGTGTGTCAACCACGCCCACCCGCACCGTACAGGATGGTCTAGCTATCGCGACCATGGTGATCACTGCAAGGGGGTAGGGTTTCACATCCCGTGTACACAGCGGATGTGAACTAACTCGTTAGGGACATATTGTGAGGGGAGTACTAGGTTCTTCTGTGCTACAGATTGCCTACACCCAGAATCTAGCAACGCCTTCACCTGCCGCCCATTCACCTGTACACGTACATAAAACGAGGTCCCCATTTCGGCAGAGTACAGCACGGCCTTCGGGAGGTACCCGACCTCCATAGGTTCCTCCGCTGGTTTCTTTCTGGGACAAAGGCGGGCGATGTGGCCCCAGTCGCCACATTCAAAGCACTGAGGACCCCGGAACGTCGGTATCTCCGGCCTGATGTTTCTAGGTTTGGGCAAGTCCATCCATGGCTTGGGTCTCCTTTCAATCTTCAGGGGTGCTGTGCCTTTGTTCGGTTTCTCGTTGTCCCAGTGTGGGGTCCTAGGTTGCGCTCGTGAGTAATTGGTGGCCATCTCGATGGCCTGTTCAGCGGTGAGGTTAGAGTGCTGTTTCAGCCATCTCTGTGTACCATAGGGAGGGCCTCCATAAACTGTTCAAGGTACACCTGGTTCATAATGTCGTCCTTTGTGCTAGTAGCAGGTCTTAGCCATTTATCTGCCGCCATTTTCAACCTAAAAACAAAGTCTTTGGGTTTTCACCCGGTACCCCCTCTCCTTACGGAAACGCACTCTATAGGCCTCTGCATCAAGTCCCAGGTGATCCAGGATCACGTCCTTGACCTCTTGATAAGATGTTGTCCCGTCGGCATTGGCTACTTGTTAGTCCGATTGGGCCTCTCCAGACAGGAGAGGCGCCAGAAAGAAGGGCCACTTCTCCACAAGCCATCCGCACGCCCTGGCTGCCCGCTCAAAATTTAGCAGGAACGCATCTGGATCCTCCCCTGACACATACTTCTGGAGGGACACTCCTGATGGTCCCGGAATGGGGGCGCGCCTCTCCCCGGTTACTGGGGTGCCGGGGTCTTGTGTCACCATCTGTAGGCTGCCCATCTGGGCAGTGATGGTGTTCTGTAACACTTCCCGGTCAGCCTGGGCGGACGTCATCTGCCTTTCTATGGCCCATTCTAATTTCTCCTGGCCTTTGATGAGTTGCTGTATCACTGCGTCCATCACGGGTTTACTGACGGACGGGGATGGTGATCCCACTTCTGACACCAGTTGTGGCGGGGTTGTAATAACAGGTCGGAGGCCAGGTCGATTTAGGTAAGGTTTTATTTTTCCAAGGGTCCGTTTGTGCCTGCTTGTTAGTCTTTCTGTGGCGAAGGCGGACGTATCCGTTGTGCCTGGGGTTCGTCTGCTTCCTTCTCCGGTCTTTATTCCTGGTTCCCAGGTTCCGGTGCGAAGGCTTGGTCGTCCCTCCGTGGTGATGGGACGTGAAAGAAACGGAAACACACGTGTAAGTATGTTTTATCCCGAATAACAGTACACCAGGGACCAGGGAGTGATAGGACACCGCAAACACTCGTGATCTTATCTTTGGTGAGACAGGGAGGGCGTGTTTCGTGGGTGGTAGTGCAGGACAACTAATAGGGAGATCTCGTGGGGTTTCTAGAGCTCCCGGTTTAATCCTTCGGGGCGTCCTTCCTCCCAACCCACCCTGAGAACTTTTCCCGTACCTGGGTAAGCCACACTCCTCCTGGAACGTGACTCGGCGAAACGTGGGGTCGTTGGCCTCCTGGATCAGCCTGGGGTCCGGATGGTCTCGGTCCTCGTCCTGCGGCGTTGTCCTCTCTCTTCCTTCTGCTCTCTGCATACGCTCCTGCTCCCGACTCTTCTTCCTCCGCTCCGGTGGCGTCGCACACACTCTTCCGGGGAGTCCTCCGTTCTTATCGTCACGAACGTGTTGACGTCATCAGGGGAAGCCCGTCGTCCGGGAAACCCCAGTTAAAGGAGCCGTCTAGGTTTTCCTCTATCCGGCTTGTTACAGACTCAGTTGGTGTTTTCCAATCGTCCTGTTGGGTGGAAACAAGAGGGGGAGAGAGAGACACTGCAGTCCACCAGTCTGTATTAGATACATGTCTCTCTCCCACCGGCCCCGACCCGTCACACCCCCTCTACCAACTTCCTCAATGCGATACCAACACTCCTTGTCCTGTTCGAGCCCTTTCGACTCCGCTCCCTCAGTCACAGTCACAGTCCATTCCAAATGAATGCAGCCTTCTCCTAATCTCCTGATGCTTCAGCCACTGTGGTTCGGCTTCAAGTCCTAGCTGCTTAAATTGTGCCTTAATTTAGTAAAGTCTTTACACAGCAGGGTTACAGATGAGTATTTGCTACCTCAATCAGAGGCTCTTACCAATCAAGGTATTCAGGGAAAAGGCCGCTCAGCACTCTCCGTCTTCATCGATACTTCCCCTGTCTCGGTATTTATAGCCTTGAAAATCTCCTCTTACTGCTCTCAATTGCAGCACCTATCAGCTTCTCAAAGGAGCATATGAGCCTTCTGCGCCTGCTATTTTGCTGTTTTTTGCAGTATGAGCAGCCTTGCTATTTTGCCTTAAACTTCAGCGTTGAGCCTTTAACCAGAGTATTCCAGCGCCGAGCAGCACTTACTACACTCTTACCGCCAATAACATTTGAAACGTTATTCCCCCTTAAGGCTGCTGCTGCTGCTTTTCACCCTCTGCCTCCTTTAATCCTTCCTCGATGTTCAGCAGTGTTTGGGGAGCAGCAGTCTGTGCTCAGACCTTCAATTCGGTCTCTCTGGGGGGCTCACGGTAAAGTCCTCTGCAACATAAAGCACTCCATTTAATCCTCTGCTAAAGCACTCCGTTTATCCTTGATTTTTCCCCTCAGCGAGTCAGCGAGTCACAGCGGCGGCTCTCGATAACTCTCGGCAGCTATCAGCGGCTCTCTACGGCTCCTTAAACTCCGCGTTTCAAACCACCATTACGGCGTTCGGCATTCACTGCGTTCACTGCGGTCTTCGCTATGGTGGGAGGGGCACTGATCACCTGTGCTACGGAGACGCGGGAATCTCCATAGCCACGCCAATCCGCCGTCTCTTTTCTTAGTGGCTTCCGCTATGCTGTGTCCCTGAAACGGCAGGTTCATTGCATGTAAACGTCAAGAGACCTGCTTTATGACTTTTATGTGTTTCGGCATGGCAGTTTGGTGTTGGAACCTCCGGTTGGCGTCTCCTGCACAGTTGCAGCCGTTATTTTTAATATTTACAGCGTTTGCACATTTTTCCTCAAAATTTCATTGCGATTGAAGCTTTTTTTATAAATACTTTTTTTGAATGCTCAACTTCTTCATTTAGAGTGCTGGCTCCAGCAAAACTGTTTGAACTTTATATTCATAATCTTTGAGCCATCTTCAGTATTGATCAGGCAATCCCCTGTGGAGTCACTACTACTCTTATATAGCAGTCTTTCAATATGCTTTGCCTTTATTGACATTTAGAGGATTCTTGTTGGTCTTGGTTGTCCAATTTAATTCATACAGACCTTCACTACTTTATTGGTGTGTATGTGTCATTTATGGGCAGATCTAAGAAATTCCTACACTCCAGTAAGGTCTCTCAGAAGAATATAGCAGACTCTTCCTGTTCATTTACAGTGTCTTTAGTTGAAGGTTCATGTGCATCTATTGATATGGCTCAACCTGGTTCTTCTTCTGTGGTTTCCTCTGTGCTTCCTCTGTTAAAAGTACAGTCACCTTAATCTGCCAATAAAAGAATCAAACAGAATCCTCCTTCTCCTCCCTCCGTAGTCATTTTACCCTGTCTATCTTTATACTGTGTTGGATGAGATTCGTGAATTACGACTCTTCATTGAGGAAACAAATAGCTTCCAGGCTCTCGATGATAAGTGGTCATCTATGGAGTCTAGAATGACTTTGGTGGAGAAATGTGTTGATGCTATGAGGAATACTTCTTCTAAAATTGCTGCTTTGGAGAAGGATGTCTTATTATTGAAAAAGCACTCTGAGGACCTAGAAAATAGAAATAGGCGTAATAACCTACATTTATATGGTCTTCCAGAAGGTATTGAGGGTGGAGATCCTGTCTCCTTCACCTCATTTTTGTCAAAGCTTGTGGATTTGCCTGCAACTACCGACTTAAATATTCAATGTGCCCACCGCTTAGGTCCTCGCTTTTCTTCGTCATCTGCTCCAAGACCTCGTGGTTTCATCATACTATTTTTTAAGTTTACTGACCTTTTACAAGTCTTACGGGCAGCTAAGACTAAGAAGCAACGTATGTGTTCTGGTGCAAAACTGTTTCTCTCACAACATTTTTCAACAGCTACAACTAAGCATAGGAAAGACTTTCTGAATTTGCTTCCTACATTACATTCTATGGGTGCATGTTATCAGTTGTTTCATCCTGGCGCTTTTAAAGTTACATTTCAAAACAATACTTCAACTTTCGAAGATCCTGCAGATCTCAGAAAATGTCATCAGTCTAACTCGTCAATGTCAATGGACACTGCTGGTCCTTCCTCCTCAACTTGACTGCTTTTGCAAATTGCTACTATGCTGTTTTTACTGACTGTTTCATAGATTGTTCATTGTTAACTTGTATTGTTTGTTTAAACTAACTCTTCTCAATTTTTTTGAATGTCTTCAAGATTCTTCTGTTATCCGTTTCATATTTGTTTCTTATGGCGTGCTGGTGTGGTGCATTCTCCCTTGTTGGTTGTGCCGTCTCCTGTGTTTCGCCGCTCCCTGTCCCTTTTTGTTTCCTGTAAGGTATGTATTTCAGTTGTCAATTTTGAGATGTACTGCCTTCTACTACTCTATTTGTTTCTTCTTCTTTATTTTTTCCTCTTTGTTTCCTTCTACTCCTCTTCAGCTTGTATCTTATTTGTTTTTTTCTTTTTCTTTGCTCACTTTTCTTTACTTCTTCTCTTTATCAGTTGTTGATCGAATCGTTTTCTATTTACTTGTTACTTATTACATTCAGAGTAATATCTTGGAATGTGAAGGGTTTTGTTAATCCTGTTAAAAGACAGTGTTTAAAAACATTTACCTTCCTATAACCCTAATTTAGTCCTTTTACAAGAAAGTCATCTTACAGAAGAAGAAGCATTGAAGCTCAAACGAATTCGGGTTGGTTTAGTTTTTGCTTTGCCTACATCTATGTAGAAGAATGGAGTAGTTCTCTTATGTCATAAAGGCTAAATTGTACTGTCATTTCTCAAGAAATTGATTTGGAGGGCCATTGGTTGGTTGTCAAACTTCTTGCTAATAATATTCCGTTAACTGTGTTCAATGTCTATGGTCCGACTCAACAAGATTATTTATTTTGGCCTAACATCACAAAGAAGTGTCTTCAATTTAAAGATGATTTTTTTATTATAGGTGGTGATTGCAATCAGATTATAGAACCTTTTATTGATTGCAATTCTTTAGTTCATTTTATTCCCCACAAATCTCACAAACAATTTCAGTCTACTATTTCACAAAATTGTTTAGTCGATGCATGGAGGTTATGCAATCCTACTGCTAAGGAATATTCTTTTTACTCTCCTGCATATGTTTCCTTTTCTTGTCTAGACTATATTTCTCTTAGAAAATCCCTAGCACAAAATCTTATTTCCTCCACTATTGAACCCATTTTTATTTCTGGCCATGCACCAGTGGTTGTATATTTAGATTTACTCCCTTCACATTCCCAAGTCATATAGGTGGAGACTTAACAATTCTCTTTTAACAATTCTCTTTTACTATATGCGTTCTTTTCATCTTCCTTTATATCCTTTGCTGATGATTTCTTTTTACTTAATGCTGATTCATCTCATCAATTAGTGTGGGATACTGTTAAAGCTGCAGCAGGTGGCTTTATCATGGATTATGTCTCTAAAAAAATAAACAATTTCTTGGAAAGCAGAAATCCCTATTATCTAATAGATAAAAATAGAACATCAATTCTATACTACATCTTCAGATTCTTCTTTACAAGAACTTATTTATGCTAAACTAGAATTCAATAAAATAACTACAGAAAATGCCTCTTCCATCTTATTGCCTAGTAGTGCTCGTTATTATGAAGGCTGCAACAAGGTAGGGAAACTTTTAGCTAATTAATTAAAGATTTGTAAAGAACGTACTGGTATGACTTCTATTCATTCCTCTGATGGGAAACATTTATTCAAGGATCAAGACATTCTAGAAGAGTTCACAAAATTTTATAAACAGCTTTATTCTCCTGATTCCTATGCTCAATCTTCACTTATTGGAGCGTATCTCGATGATACCTTTCCTCCTTCTCCTGACTCGCTTGATTCCCTATCCCTCCAAAATGATTTATCAATTTCAGAATTATCTAACACCCTCACCTTGCTTAAAAAAGGTAAATCGCAAGGTCCTGGTGGCTTTACTGTGGAATTCTATCTACATTTCTCCGATCTGCTATTACCCAAATTGTTACATCTTTTTGAATTCTTTTATGAAGCTGGTAAGACTGGAGGTACTTTCCTGGATGCTACAATTTGCCTAATCCATAAGGATGGTAGGGACCCTGCTCAGTGTAAAGATTTTCATTCTATATCTCTTGTAAATGTTGACTGCAATACTTTTGCCAAATTACTTGCTTTGTGTCTTGAGCCTATTTTACC
Source organism: Calotriton arnoldi (assembly GCA_963921515.1). Taxonomy (NCBI): domain Eukaryota; kingdom Metazoa; phylum Chordata; class Amphibia; order Caudata; family Salamandridae; genus Calotriton; species Calotriton arnoldi. Next base: position 1,837,418 of record CAWUFW010002089.1, read on the forward strand.
CAGATTAATAGGTAAAGAGCAATGTGGTTCTGTCAAAGGCCGTTTGACCTCAGACAATGCAAGACTTTTCTTTAATGTATTAAATAAAGCTTTGTTTTGTATCCTTTAGGTGCAGTGTCTATTGATGCTGAAAAAGCATTTGGTAGGGTGAATTGGTCTTTTTATTTAAATCGCTTGCCTGGCACAGGTTTGGTCCTAAGTCTATTTCTCTGATATCTTTTCTTTATTCAGCTCCGAGAGCTTCTGCGTTAGTTAATGGCCATCTTTCCCATTATTTTCCATTACAAAGAGGGGTTCATCAAGGATGTCTTTTAACTCCACTTTTATTTGTTTTAGCTCTTGAACCCTTTCTATCTCGTATCCACAAGAATACTCTTATATCAGGTTTTCATTATGGTTATAAGCATTTGAAATTATCTGCATATAGTGTTGATATTCTTCTTTTTCTTTCCAATCCAGATACTTCAATTCCTGCCCCCCTTCATGAAATTTCAGATTTTTCTGTTGTTTCAGGATATAAAGTTAATTCTGATAAAACTGATGCTTTACCCATTACAAAAGTTTGTGTTAAGGATTCCTTTGAACCCACAGATTGTCATTGGAATAATTCTAAGATCAAGGGGCCGATTCCGATTCGGGCCGGAAATCACTCCGACCGAGCCGGACCCGGAGAGATTTCCGACCGAATCGGACCCGTGCAGCCCGACCGAACGAGTACGATGCGTCCGTATGCTATCGGACTCGATTCGGTCGGACTCCCATTGAAGTCAATGGGAGCCTGTTGTACGACGCGTACACGGGCTCCCATTGACTCAATGGGTGCGATGCGGACAAGGGCACCCCCACAGCGTGTACGCGGAGAAGCGATTCGCCCCGTACACGCACAGGTAGGGGACCCATGGGTCCCCCTGTGTGCGACTCGCGCGGCTACGCGTTCAGGGGGTCCGACACGGACCCCGAAGTACGGCTCCGACAGCTCTTCTGAGCCGGAGTGTGCGGCTCGGTCGGACTGCTCGCGGCGCGCATCGTACTCACCCGGCCGGGAAACGTCTCCATTGCGCGGTGCGAGTCGAGTCCGAGCGAGTCGGTCGGTGCGGTTCGAGCCGGGAACGAGTCGGTCGGAGCGGTCGGGATGCCCGGACGAGTCGGTCGGCGATTTCGCATCGTACTCGCTCGTCCGGACGCGCGTACGGATCGGTCGGGAAACAGGGCTCCGAATCGGATCCGGTAAAGCCGAATCCGATTCGGAGCCCTACCGGCCGAGATCGGAATCGACCCCCAAGTATTTGGGTATTTGATTTAGTAAATCTATTATAGATTCAGTCAAACTCAATATGAAAGAAGGTATAAATAGAATTGATAAGCTTTTGTCTTCTTGGACTCATCGCTCACTATGAATCGCCAGATCAATACCGTCTCCTCCGCATGCTACAACACCCTCCGCATACTACGTAAAACATTCAAGTGAATCCCCTCCGACTCCAGGAAAACGGTCACTCACACCCTCATCACCAGCAGACTGAACTACGGCAACACCTTCTATGTGGGAATCAACAAAAAACTCCTCCGGAAACTCCAGACCGTCCAGAACACCGCAGCCAGACTATTCCTCGATATCCCACGGCACAGCCACATCACCCAACACCTCCGCAACCTCCACTGGCTCCCCGTGCAAAGAAGAATAACTTTCAAGCTGGTCACGCATGCCTACAAGCCCCTCCACAACATCAGACCTCAATACCTCAATGACCACCTCTCCTTCCATGCCCTCAAGAGAAACCTCTGCTCAGCTGACCTCTCCCTAGTCACCGTCCCATGCTTCTACAGGACCAGAGCGGGTGGAAGGTCCTTCTCCTACCTCGCAGCCAAGACCTGGAACGATCTCCCCCTCCACTTCCGGCGAAGCCCGACACTGCAGCAATTCAGGAAAGACCTCAAGACCTGGCTTTTCGAATGACCCCAACGGAGCTGCTCACACCCACCCCTCAGTGCCTTGAGACCTTAACAGGTGAGTAGTGCGCTCTACAAAACCCTGATTGATTGATCTATATATTTTAAACAAATTGACTCTCTTCTCACCAAGTTTCTCTGGAACAGCAAAAAATCTAGAATTTCTCTCTCTCATCCCAAGAAATGTAGGGCAGATGGTGGTGCAAATTTTCTGGATTTTTGGTTATATCATAAAGCATTTTGTTTAAAACAGGCTTCCAAGTGGCTTCTCCCTCTTTCTTCATCTTTATGGCCTCTGTGGTTTGATGTTGAGCTTTCATTTTTTTCAACATTTACTCCTAAAGAAACCCTAGCTTTTTCCTCAAATAACAGTATTACATCTTCACCACTAATCAATCATATGTGCTCTCTGTTGAAGCCTCATTATCAAGGTCTGATTTTATCTTGTGACTCTTGTTTGCACTCTCCAATCTGGTATAACCATCTTATTACTATCAATAATAAGCCCATTTATTGGCAGTCATGGAGACCAAAGGGAATTATTTGGGTTTAGGACTTATTTGATGGTTTGAATCAGTGTACTTTTCCTCAAATCCAGGTCACTTTTAATTGTCTTCAGTCATTTTGGTATAAGTTTTCAATTCTCATGGAACTTATTTTAGATATTGTTTTTTCCTTTCTATCTTCTACCATGACTCCAGTGCCTTCAGATTCGCTTCTAACTTTACTTACACTTGCTCCTAAAGCTTCTCTTATTTATAGATACTTTTTTAGCCCAAATCTCTCCCGTGCAAAAACTCAGATAGAATTTACTTGGGAAGCAGACTTGGGATGTGATTGGAATATCAAATTATGGAATAAAATGTGGTCCAGAATATTTAAAGTTCCGAGAACCGCTTTTACCACCCAGATCCTATTCTTTTTGTATCATAGACTATATCACACACCTGCCTCTATAGCCAATTTTTTAAAGGGAATCAATAAGGTCTGTTGGTCATGTGGACATTCAAATGGTGATTTATTACATCTCCTTTTTTCTTGTCCTCCTTCTGCTGCTTTTGGAGGAGAATTTGGTCTCAACTTTCAAAATTGTTTAATCTGCATTGTCCTATGTCCACCTCTTTGCTGTTTTTAGGTAGTTTATCTGATGTAGTTATGTTAAGGTCCCATGACAAAGGTTTATTTGATCTTATGTTAGCCTTAGCTTTTCAGCAAATCACTACCAATTGGAAGTTCTTTACAAATATATATTTTTCTGCCTGGTGGAATAATGCTTGTCATTATCATAGGTTAGATGTTGCATTTTCTTCTTCGTGTAGACCGCAGGTTAATAGAGACTTATATTGGATGACTTTAACTAATTACTTGAATATTCTTGCTAAACGACATGATATGGATACTCGTTCTGAAAACTTTAAACCTCCGTAAATTGTAATTATCTCTGCTTTTTTTTTAAAAACTGTATTTTGTTGAATTTTTCGTTAACAATTAGCATGCAGTGCATATTGGCAATTCTGCAATGGATTCATTATCAGACAAATAGTAAAGACATATACTATCCAGTGAGATATGAAATGCATATGTGAAAATATTCGTAGGTCCGAAGATATTTCAAGACATCAAGAAATAAAACCAAGACACTGAGCCATATATCACACAATGTCATAGTAATGCTTACTTGGTCGCCAAAAAATAGCAAAAAAATATTTCAAGCATCCTTCAGTCCCCCATTTCTGACTCGTCCTCCGTGGGTTGGTCCTCATCATCGTGAAACATGCCCAGCAGTTGGGCCACTAGCATTATAGCCTCAAACGCCCCCTCATCAGTGAGTGATAGGCGCATGTGTTGTTCTTCCATAGCCCCCCAACTCCTTCAGGTCTCTCAGCCAATGTGTCATCACCGGAGCCTTCACCCCCACCCACCTTTTCGCCAACAGAAAGGCCTGCTGAGCTAGCCTATAGGGGATCTTGCGACCTCTAGGACGCACCGCTACTCCCATGTGACAGGCAAGTGGGGTCAATGGAACACTAATTCCTGTGGCCGCTTCTATGCAGGGTATCACAAGTGTCCAGTAGGACTGAACAGGACCACACTCCCAGGATAAGTGTAGAAAGGTAGCTCCGACCACCCCACAACGTGCACAGGCAGCGTTCCTCATGGGGTCTATTTTATTGAGGTTATAAGGGGTGACATATGTACGGTGTAGATGCAATGCAAGAGTATAAACTGGTTGTTACAGGATACAGTACAAACAAGGTTCAACTCTGTCCCCCAATCCATATCAGAGATGGGCACTCCTATGTCTCTTTCCCAGGCTCTCCGCGGAGGGTACTGTCTTGGTTGCATATCACTCCTAAGGGCTTTGTAGAAATGGCTAATGAGATGGCGCCCCTCTCCCCATTCAATGAGGCCACCAAGGACCCCCGATTGCCAAGGGGCCACTGGGAAATCCACCCAAAGGTCTTTTGCCACGCTCTCCAGCTTAACATAATCAAGAAACTGAGCTGGTCCCACCCCAAAAGAGTCCTGTGCATCTTGAAACAATATAAAGGTGTCCCCAGGGTAAAGGTCACCCACATCCAGACATCCCCCCTCCCGCCACTGTTCCATGGACATGGTGGATTTAATTCTTTGGAACAGCGCCAGATCCCACTGCTTCAGATCCCACAGCTTCAGTTCCCTACTGAAGGGAACCCTGCAAATTAATTGGAGAGGAGTTGGCCTAACAGCTAGGGCGGTTGACCTCGAATCTGGGGAACTCGGTTCGAGTCTCGGCAATGACGCTGAACATCCTGTGATTCTGGGCAAATCACTTAATCTCCCCCTGCCTAACAAAAAAAAAAGAATGTGTCCTCATGTAACGCAACTGGTGCTATGTAAAGCGCTCTGATACCCAATACCTTCGGGTCAAGTTCGCGCTATATAAAACTCCGTAAAAAAAAAAAAAAATACTTTCTGGACCACTTTTTCCCATATCCCCATGGTGTGGGTAACCAGGTATGGCATCTGGTGCTCCGACCTCCCCCCCCGCATCAGCAGCTGGGGCAGGGTGTCCCCCCAAACTCAGTTCCCAGGAGCCAGTTCTCCCAATTACCAGACTACGTAAGCCAACGGGCCGCGTGCTGTAGGTGGGTAGCATAATAATAAAATTGTACATTTGGGACAGCCAAGCCCCCTTCCTCCATGTCTCACTTCAGTGTCGCAAGCGCAACTCTACTGCATTTACCCACCCACAGGAGTGTCACTAACAGGCTATCCAGCTGACAGAAGAAACGATCCATCAGTGGGAACATAGAATTCTGCACGAGATACAGGCATCTCGGAAGGAAGACCAATTTTGCTATCGCTGCTCTGTCCATTACAGACAGAGGGAGCCAGTTCCAAAAGGCAATGGAGCTCTTGAGACTGGTCAACACCCTGTCCACGTTCTGATAGTGGTGTTGGGCATCAGTGTGGGTAACCTAGTTACCCAAATACCGGAATCCTTACAATACCCACCTGAGTCCCACATCTGGCAGCTAGTGTAGATGTCTCCTAGTCAGCCCTCCCAAGGGGCACACTTAGGATTTGCGGACGTTGAGTTTTAGGCCTGAGACATTACCAAAATCACCCAGGTGTCTCATCAATAAGGGTATAGACTCTACTGCGGAACATACGTACACCAGCGTGTTGTTTGCATACAGCGAGACTACATGGTTGTTATTACCTACCCGGAACCCCCAGGTAGCCATCTCCGCATGCAGCAACAGCGCAAGCGGCTCAAACACCAAAGCGAACAATAGCGGCGAGAAGGGACAGCCCTGCCAAGTGGCCCTCCCCACCGGCCACGACCCTGAGAGTTCTCCTCCCACCTTTACAACAGCCGAATCCAGGCACAAAAGTTGGAACCAAACCACATGCCCCTCAGCACTGCCATGAGAAAGGTCCACTCCACTGTATCAAATGCCTTTTCAAGATCCAGTGAGATCAGGGCCATCTCCCCCTCCTCATTCAGGACATCATGGAGCACATGTGTTAACCTACAAAGGTTGTACGTAGTACTGCATGCCTACATGAAGCCGCATTGGTCCTGATGGACCAGATCCCAGATAACATCACTCAGTCGTGTTGCCAGTATCTTGCACAGAACCTTTAGATCAGTGATGAGCATAGTTAGGGGCCTGTATGCGGATGGATCCACAGGATCCCCACCAGGCTTCAACATTAAACACACCACCACCTCTCTCATAGTCGGTGGCAGTCTGCCTTTATCACTTGCCTCCTGATAAACCTCAAACAATTTCTCCAGTAGGTCCTGGGAATAGGCCCGATAGAATCCCACCAGTAACCCATCTCCCCCGGGACCTTAGACTTGTTTAATGTCTTGATGGCCGCACCCACCTCCTCCACAGAGAGTTCCTCATCCAACTCTAACATGGCCGCCCTTTGTAACCTTGGGAGTCCTGCCCGGGTAAAAAAGTCCTCTGTCCTGCCTTCAGTATCAGGTGGGCCAGCAATATAAACTAATAAACTGATTTAAAATTGTCCAGTAGCGTCATTAGTATATCTCTTCATCTGGAGTGTAAGTGACCCTGTGCGTATTGAAACAATGGGGGGTATCTCCGTCTCTCTCCTGAGAATCCATGCCAGGAGTTTACCCGATTTGTTGCCCTCTCTAGCCAGCAACCGCCGCTTTGTCCATAGTGCCCCAGAGGGAGCACACATCTCCCTATGTGCCGCCATCGTAGCCGCACATCCCTCAGCCGTAATTACCTTCTGTTTCTGAAGGTTTGCCAATTGGTCCTCCTAGATCTTTAAATTCGCTATAAGTCTTCTATGCACTCCACAGACAGTGCTAATGCATTCCCCCCTCACAACAGCCTTTAGAGCCTCCCACTCAATGGCCCTAATGTCCATCGTTCCCCAATTATCAGTAGTGTAGGTGCCTATGACAGCCCGCAGGCACTCCCTGCAAGTGGGATCCTGTAACAGGTCAGAGGTCATGCGCCAAGTTCTGCACCCATCCAGCCTCCCATCCCAGTCCAGTATTAACAGAGTCGGGGTATGATCTCTGCTATTTGTTCAACATATTTTGTATTTATCGTACTATTTTTTTTTTAAATAAATAATCTTTTAATATATGCTGCTATTTGATCTTCAATTGTGTATTGATATTACCTTTTTTCCCCTTCCCTCCCTCCTTTTTGTACCTCTCCCTTTTTCCCTTCAGAATATACAAAATTATAAACAGCTTTTCTGTATTTTATGTTGTTAAACATGAATACTTTGTTTTGCCTTTTCAATTCCTCTTGCTAGGTATGTTTATTATCATGTACATTTTACTTTTAATAAAGCTGATTAAACTAAACAAAATAAGCACTAGTGTCAATTGAACATCTAGACTAGTAGGGAGAGAAACAAAGCTTGCCAATTTGGAGAACAAAACAATAAAAAGCGCTTCCAGCATCATTGTACGAAAAAATATCCTGTGCTATTGACCTATTTAATTCCAAGTATATGATTTTTTTTCACACAAAGAGCTCGTTTTGATTCCTAACTTAAGGTAAGCTCCTACACTACTCTCATTGTGGACCCTTCTATCACAACTTCCAAGTAATTTGATTAAACCTCCAAAACAATGTGTGCTAAATGATATGGCTGCTATCTACGACTGCCTTTGACCAAGTCCTAATGATAACCCCAAAATAAATTACTCCCTAGTGGTTGAAGCGTCTGCATATTATTTCCTTGGGACTGTATTCAAACATTGCTGTCATTGATTATATTGCTTGCTGTGCATATCCTTTTACTTCTGTAAGTCACACATTTTGCACACCTGTGCACTCTGCGGACTCACTTATGTCTTGTGTAGCATAATAAATGTGCCTAATTATAAGAAATTGCAAAATATATGCATGCTAATACATTGTATTTGTCTTGGGTTTCTTGATTTATATCTGATTATGTTTTTCATATAATCATTTGAGAATCACATTCTTACTGCCCCCCCTTTTGAACATAGTGCTTCCATTTGCACTCCCAAAAAATGATTGATATTTTGTTTATTGTGAACCCAAATGTGCAGATGTCTATTGAGTTTCCATCCTATGCAGGTCAGCAAACTGAGAACCATTAAATTGGGTATTTTAGGGTGCAAAGAACCAACATAAGTGTTATATAAGTGCCTGTGTAAAATGCTATTATGATTGACTAATCTCATGTCATGTGACACCTTCAGCCTGTTCTTGGTGTTTTAGCCAACAACTAGTTCTCACAGTGATAAAAGATAATTATAATAATATTTTTGTCTACTACGGTTATCTTTCCAGGTAGAGACAACGGTGGAACCGCTCTTCAGTTTCCGGACTATTGGTTGTCTTGCACATTTATTAATTCAAATTCTTCCCCGTACATGTTTGCAGAGTGACTAGATTTTAGATCCTGATGAAAGCCTTGACACATATTAAAGGGCAACACATTTGGGTTGAAGAATTTTCCTTATTGCTTTCAATCCTATTCTTGTGGACATAAAAAAGTTAGTCTTAGTTCCACCAAGAAGTCGTTTCAATCTCACTTCATGTACCATTGCACTCTGCACCCATCAACCATACCCATTCACATGAGCCAGACACTTCCTTACATAGTGATGGCTTACAAATCAGTAGTAGAGTTTTTTGCCCTTAACAGTGGCAGAAGGCCCATTTAATTCCATTGCAGCATACTCAAAAGAAGGAGCACTGGGGACTAAGATGAGGTGACAACAGCAACATTGGTGTGATAATGAAGACTGCAAAATTAACTGAGGAAATATATTTATGAAGAAGTTATTAAATGAAACCCATGATACAGAAAAAAACATTTTACACAGCATCAGCAATTAAGAAGTAAACTATATAAAAAATAACAAAAGGAGGAACATTCCAGACAACAGCTGTAGCCCTAACCACATCCATATCCCAGCAACAGCTCTAATGTGTAACACAAACCACAACTCTCATTCTAACCTAAACCACAATCCTAACTGTAACCCTAAGTGTAAACCTAACTATAACCATAAATCTAAACATAATTATACATGTCTAGCCCTTAAAAGCCATAATTGTTGCCCTAACCTTACCTAAAGCAGTAAGAATTAAACAATATACGTTTCCAAACTTTAAAGGATTGTGTTTAAAAAAAAGAATTTTAAATTGCCCCAATCAACTTTGTTTAAAAAATTGTTGGTATTTTCTTTCTTTTTTATTCTTTTTCACGTGTTGTCACACCTGACAGTCTGCCCTGAGACCTGCAAGTAACTGGTTTGAAGGGCTGATTCTGACTTTCGTCCTTCTGAGTAATTAAACTGAATATGTTTGAGGCGGGTGATAATAACACCTATTAGTTAAAAACCTTGAGACAATTTGTTTTTTGGTATGGGCTATATAAAATGTCATTACTGTTATCATTTAGTGTTGTCTTTGGAAGCCAGTTCTAGCAACTACCACTGCTCCAGTGAGACACTTTTCTTTTCAAATTCTTAATGTTAAGATCACAGCATCAAAACTCCTACTTCTGGTGACTTTGGAAGGCTGACTACTACATTAGCTCTGATGTGAATTCATGTTTACTCGATATCAGAAATGCTGCGCCTTGACTGAAATACTGTAGATTCATTTAACACAAGGGATGCATGCAGAATTTAATCTAGACCCTTATGACAGTGCACTAAGCTGGAGCGGGTTTGTTGAAAGAGATCTCCCTTTCACTTCTGACCTGGGAAGAACTGATTAAAACCAGTGCTGAATTTGAGCTGGTGGTGCCAGGTGGGGTCCATGGCACTCATGGGCCGGGCTCATATTTTTCCTCATCAGACTTTGACCCAGACCAAGAGACAGAAAAACACAAAAGGGGGAAAGAAGAACACAGAGAAAAATGGAAAACCACTGACAAAGAAAGAGGCATCAGGTGGAATAAAGACTGGTACTCAGTACTGCCAACATTCAATAGCGTCAGCTGAAGGCTTTTGAGCAAACCCTTGGGCACCAGAACGTATTCTTTTACAAATGAAGCACAGATTAAAAAGTTTATAGGGTCAGATTTGAAAATTAGATGAGATCTACCCTATTGCACTCTATAAAACAAGGGATTCATTAAAAAAGGTCTATTTTCATTGAAGAGGGCTTACTCTAACTGTAGTAATGAGGAGAAGAGGAGTAGTCGAAGACGTGTTAATATACCCAACCTTGAGCTAAAACAATTTACTGGCAGCTGCGGGTCCTCTGGTATGGCGGACGAGCGTCGCCCCACTGCTCTGTGAGCAATTTAAAAAGGAAAACTAAAATGATAATAACCAATATCATTCTCATTTTTGCTATACACAAATGCCGTGGCACACAGGGTAAGTCCCCAAACAACTTAAGGTCAAATAGTAGTGTAGATAGTAGAAAAAGTGAGTCCATCAGATTTTTCAGATTTTTCTTATTCTTTTATTTTATTTTCTTTATCTCAAGTGTCCACATACAAAAACACACTGGCAGCCGACACGTGTTTCATCCAGCAGGACTTTTTCAAGGCTAGGATCCAATAATATATATGTCCGGAATCACCGTAGGACAGTCTACCGGACGTGTAGGACGTATGCGCGTAATCTGATCCTGTAGAGAGAACCCGATCAGTTAAAGCAAGCTTCGTCCTCTAGGTTCTCCCAGGTTTCCAAGCAAAAGCATAAGCTGCAGCATAAAAGATCCTATGAATAGTACGTAGTATGACCCGCCTTAGTTCTTGTAAGTTCCTGCACCTGTATATGCACTTTGCAGCCCAACGACCCCAAATTCCAGAAGTATAAGGAAGCCTGGACCAAAGCTGTTCCGTATCTGTGTTGTGTAAACCTCTTCCAATAAACCCAGTCCGACTACAAGGACTGACGGGAGACCGCCGGCACGCACACGAAGTTTGCAAGGTCAAAGCTTATCAGGGCTTTGGAATCTGGCATTATTTCTGCTTACAGGCTACGGGACTAACAGTAAAGCCCGTGGGGGGTTGACCTGGACAGGGACGGGGCGTTCTCGGGCCCACGCCTTCTCGAGTGTAATACTATTCTGGGTCATATAATGGAGGGACATCTGAGGGACTTGGATGTGGCTCTCTGCCCTGCGCCTTGACATATGAACTAGGTTTATTGGAAGAGGTTTACACAACACAGATACGGAACAGCTTTGGTCCAGGCTTCCTTATACTTCTGGAATTTGGGGTCCTTGGGCTGCAAAGTGCATATACAGGTGCAGGAACTTACAAGAACTAAGACGGGTCATACTACGTACGATTCATAGGATCTTTTATGCTGCATATTTATGCTTTTGCTTGGAAACCTGGGAGAACCTAGAGGACGAAGCTTGCTTTAACTGATCGGGTTCTCTCTATAGGATCAGATTACGCGCATACGTCCTACACGTCCGGTACACTGTCCTACGGTGATTCCGGACATATATATTATTGGATCCTAGCCTTGAAAAAGTCCTGCTGGACGAAACACGTGCCGGCTGCCAGTGGGTTTTTGTATGTGGACACTTGAGATCAAGAAAAGAAAATAAAAGAATAAGAAAAATCTGAAAAATCTGATGGACTCACTTTTTCTACTATCTATGCTACTATTTGACCTTTCGTTGTTTGGAGACTTACCCTGTGTGCCACGGCATTTGTGTATAGCATTGTGAACTCCATAGGAAAATTCTTTCCCATAGAGTTTGTTTTCTGTCTCTCTGAGGGTGGAGAGAGGCTTTTCTGCTTGGAGAGCACCATATCATACTTTTTGGATTTGTTTTTACTTGCCAGACATATTACCGAGATGTGCATTCGCAATTAGGCATTACCACCTTTGTGCTACTGTGAAAAGACATCATTCTCATTTTTGTTTTGCATTCCTGCTTAGGTGCGGGCTGGGCTGGGCAGAGCAGGGGCCGGAGGGGGGGGGGGGGGGGCGGGAGAAGTGGTGAGCACACTCTAAAGTGCGCATGACGGTTTGACCGGACATCTTGGGCCGGCCAAACAGTCATGCGCACTTTGCATGTTCTCCACCGCCTGTAATGCACAGCCTGCCATTCCCTCTCTGGGTACCGAACCACGGCGCTCAGACCAATCACAACGCTGCTGTAAGGCAGCGTTGTGATTGGCTTGGGGAGTCTGGGAGCCTGTGTGCTTCCTGCTATCAACCGAGGAGCCGCAGAGGAGTGAGAGGCGGCCACCATCTGGCCTGCAGGTAAGTTTATTAATTTTTTTTTTAATTTAACCCCCCCGCCCCCCACCCCTGGCAAGTAGCAGCCATCACTGTTTACCGGGCTTTATGGTATTGTAGGCAGCATATCAAAAGGATTATCAATAGTCACAGTTCTACCTAGATTACAATCTAGAGACGAAAACTAAACATTTAAGATTGAGACTATTATACATTCCCATTCTTCAGATTGAGGGTACTTGGCAAGATATGCTCAATGAGCAGACAATATGTGGCTTATGCAAAAAGACTGAAAAAACAATTGAACACATAACTTGTTTATGTCCTAATTTGCTTGATTTATGCTAAAAATACTGCGCTCTCTGTTCAAGGCAACTCAGAAACTCAAAGAGGACACCTTATATTTTGTTAAAGGTCTATCAAAAATTGCTGCATGCTTTGTGAAAATTCTTCAGAGCGGGCACAACCAAGTTACTGTGGAGAACTATGACAAAAAGTGATTACTTGCTATTTATTGAATGATTTTTTAGATTGAATACAGCGTATTTTACTAATATTTTTTAATTTTATGAATATGCACTACTACCTAGCAAGACATGCCTGCTTTAAAATGTCATTATGTATATTTTACAATTTCGAACTTGGCTTTTAATTGTGATATTGTAATTGATTTTTAAATATGTATACAATAAAGTACCAATCGGAAAAATTCCAATTTGGTCGTTTAATTAAAAAGAATAATAAAAATGAATAATTACGTGTCAGTTTTTATCTGCATTCGCTCAAGATAACCAAACATCTTCTGTTGCCAACGCTGATGAAACAGTAACACATGCACTAATCATATCCTGCTTGTTCTTTAGCAACATCATATTGGCAGGTGTCCCTCAATCCTCTCCAGCCCTGATTAAAGCTGTTTTCCAGTCCCTGGCCAGATTTACATCATCCAAGAGCAAATTCGATTGCATCTCTCTGAACCAAAAAAACTTACACTGGTGACCCAGGGGTACAAGGATCAAATTTAAGACCTGGTATGAACCAAAAATGTGAATAGGAAAGAAGAGTTTCCAATGAAGTTCCTGATCCAGAGGGAGTTCAGTACGTTCAAGTGCCACATGGGATGCAAGAGCAGCGTTCTTTGTTTTACCTACTGGGACAATTGGGCCACTGGCACGGCTAATATATAGAGACATCCATGTAAAGAACAGTATTCACAGTTTACTAGGATAAGTAAAATAGTACAGACAGACCAGTATTGGCAAAGTAGCTAAAAAAGATACTTACGGTTTCCGGTTACAATGGATTACGGATGGAAAAGACCCACCATAGATATCTGATTTTTTGGTTAAAAATGAAAATCACTGACATTGCCCAATAGATGGCAGTAGAGCATTTTTTAAGAAAAGAAAGGCTAATCTGCTGGACTGGATGACCCTCAAGCTCCTTAATTTTGGCATCGTCTTTGGAAAATGTACCTCTTTAAAGGAAAGTTTTGTATGCACAATAAACATGTTACACACCACTTCACAATTACTAGCTATACTTCTTTGTCCAGACGCTAGATTGATAAGTAGTTGTCAACGTGAACAGAAGACATGCATCCTCAGATTTCCTGCACAGTAAATGGCACTATCGCTTTTAGAACTAGAAAATTCATACACTAGAAGAGATCCCTGATCCCATTCTGAGAGCTCTGCATGGATTACTGTAATTCAATGCATGCTTGAGTGATTACCATTCACAATAACTGTATTTTAAATCTTACTACCTGCTTCCTGCATTGGATACCAGCTATTTGTATTGTAGTGGTGATAGTGACTCCTTGTGCTCCCGTCCAAAGAGAAGCCTGTGTCTGTGACTCTGACTCCTGGACAGCACTAAGAGAATTAAACTGATTTTTGGACCAGGGTTAGTGCAGAATGTGCTTTTCTGTGATTCCATGAAATTCTTTACATCTCTGCCCCCATATCGCTTTAGAATATCTTCCCTTATAAGCAGCTCTGCTTGCTGTCCTTTTGGGAATGTGGAAATAATTTGTCAGACAAGTATGAGAACCAACTTATTGGGCCTTGAGGACGTTTTTGGCAATTTCCCATGTTTCTCCTTGGTGTCTCCCTTCCCTCTTCACATAATGAACCTCACATATCTTCTTTGGCTGAAAGGTCCATACCAACAGCGTGATGGTAAAGTAAAGTTGAACACAGAATAAGCAGGAGAACAATACCACTCTGAAGGGTGCTTACAGGTCTCTTTTTGTCACTGCCATGGTACAAAATGTCACTGTCAGCTGTTAGTAAACATGACCAATAAAATAGTATTGAAATTTCTTTCCATTAAAGCAAAGCAAGAACATGAAAGACCTCATAAGCAGGCCAACACATCAATAGCTCATCTGTAAAGCTCTTAAATGTTGGCTTTGTATTGCAAATTAATGGGTTAACCAGACACTCACAAGTCTCTTATTCCTTACCAGTCCCTCTCCTCAACTGAACTTTCCCCTGGCTCTCAGCAGGCTGAGGTCTATGTCATCTGGCATTCCTGCCCCACTGTTGACCATGTCTCCTTTGTTAATGTTCCCTGCCTGATCTCCCAGTCACAACCCTTCTGATTACAGCTGCTCAGCAATCAAGAAACTAATGGCAGGGTGGGGAAGACACAAGTGACCCAGCAGAATGTCGCTTGCTTAGGTTTGGACTCTGTGAATAAGGGCTCTTCAGAGGTGCCTCTGAAGCGCCATTGCCTTACTGCCAGTATGGAAGGAAAATACAATATTGTGATTTCTGGAATCTTTGGAATCTATTTTGCACCACTTTGATACATGCTGGAAGTTATTGATTTCCACACACCTTTATTGTAATCTGAATGTAAGACCAGCAACATCACTAAGACTAACTTGTGTCTTATTATGGTTCGTTAATCAGTGATAAAGATGGTCATAATCAGCTAGGCATAGAGAGAATATTATTTGCTCACGGTCAAACAATTAAGTCAGGTAGGAGTACCAAGTCTGCAATGTTTCAAGGTCAATAACTTTCACCCTATATCACCTTTTAGTGAGTAGACTGTGAGAATGGAAACTGTCTCCCTCTGCATAATATTCAATGTGTGTTGGGTTCATAGCAATTACTTTATCACACAGTTACTACTAGTGTCTAACTTGGTTCTAAGTACTTGCAATCTTTGCAAACCCAGGATGAAAAACCATGACTTCTGTTTCCACAGTTTGCCTACTTCACTGCAACTGGTGTGGGCAGATCCAAATAGAGCTTGTTCCACGCTCTTACAATGCTTTCAGTTAGAGGAATAAAGGTAGAAAAGGAGCAAAAGGTCTTTTCTCGGAGACCAAGACCAGTAGGCCCAAAACTGGCCAGTGATGGATACTGTTACATATCATTGGCATACCTGGTCTAGAGATTCTATTTCAATCCACTTCAATAGCCAAGAGAATCTTCTTCATGGTAGGGATGGCCCTGATAAAATACATATATTACCAAGGAAGTTTTCTTTGTGGTCTGATTTAAACACTGGAAAAACATTGGAAAAACATTGTGTCCAACAGGGTTTTGGTGCAGTGAAATGTGTAAACACTGATACCCTCTGGATTTCAGAAGTTGGGAGACTACTGATAAATACCCACTGTAATTCACAAAAATAAACACTAAAAAAGGAAAGCATAGACATACGGTACCATAATCCAAAGGCAGGTGCACATGTAAAACATTGTTGTAGCTCAGACCCAGAGTACCGTGAAACACTTACCCTGCGCTGAACTAGACTGAAAAGTCACCCAGGAGCAACATATGGCTGCCCAATAAAAGCTCACTATACCGCCACTCTCTTTACTATGTACAGTACAGTGTCTAAAAGTCCATGTAGACACAGCGCATGAGCTCTTAATAATTCCCAACAGGGGATTATTAGCCACCCCACCTTTGGAAAGGAGCAATAATAGATCCTGTTTGATGAAATACAACCAACTCACAATAGATGCATACAGCTCAATTACATGTTTACACTCCATGAAAGAATCATTAGGAAAGAACTTTTGGTTAATTGATTCAATTATTTACTCAGGGTGGACATTAATCAAACTCATCAACTGATGCCGTTGATATGTTACCACTGTTGATCACATCATACAAGGCCATACACATGTTTATTCACAGTTTAATTGGTCGTCTTTAAAACCATATGAATGTCTCACTCTCAACCTCTGTATTAAGGCAAAGTGAACACTTATCAGAATCAATCTATTTAGGAATTAACAATGTACTGCACATCAACCTTTAAGTCACAATGCCCCAGAGGCTTTCTGCTTATTCGACAACTTCCAGAGTGGTTGACCCCAGAGTAGTTGACCGTGCACATTAAAGTGTTGCATAAAATGAATAAACCTTACAAGCATTAAACTAGCTGCACTCATAATGGTATTAGATAGGGCTACCCAAGATTATGGTTTATATCAAATAGTGCTCTTTTGACCACATGTAAACTCTGTATTGTTTTGTTTCGGCGACACAACAAACACAATAAAAAAAAAAATAATAATTGGAAAGCCTGAAATAATCTCAGCCCCTGGTAATTATTCTGAGCCGCTTTCTTGTCTATCATTTCTTTGCCTCACTGTGCCTGCCATTCCAGACAGGAAGCAACCATATGCAAAAAAGCCTTTGTTCTGCACCAATAGGAATGGTCCTGCCCTGACTACCCTGCCAAATCCAATCACTTTTTGCGTCTCTCAACAGGCATTAGCAAGTGCAGTGCAAATGTGACTATTGGTCATACGAAAGACCCCCATGAAAGGGTATTAAAATTCAATGAGAGGATATTCATTGTCTTATTCATTTTAGATATCATAGGCAAAATAAAGCACAGAAAGATGGTTCAATCAGCTACACATTCACCAATGGCATTTCCTGTAATATGACAATCACATGTTTGAATCTAGCAAGGCCAAATTATGGGTTTTAAAACTGGATTTCATTAAAATAGGTATTAAGAAGACCTGTTATTTACAGTGACTAAAATTCAGGAGTTACTATCATAAAAACAATCTGTAATCGACCAATCTGCTAAGAGTAAAACCCCCCTTCTCCATGAGACCAGAGAAGCATGTTAAAACACAGACCTCCTAAACAAAGTCTTTAAAACACACAATTAACTATATTTTCCTTCTTATATAAATATCTCCCTACAGAAATCTCAACCAGTTACTAAACCCACCATCAAGGACATGTCTTCAAACAGCCTTGGACTGTGGTAAGAATAGTGAACTATTGCAGTCCTGAAATATATGGGAACTGAGTTTGGCTTGATTTAGGAATTAAACAGAGGTGGACAACATTGTGAGACAATATTATCGTAAAATGGTAAGCTGTATTTTGGAGTCTATGTTTTTTTGCAAAATACGTTTTTGCAGCCTCACATGGAACCAATGCCAGAGGGCAGCCATGAAGGACAAGTAATCAGCTGTGTGGTCTTAGCATGACTCATATGTGTACACCTACCCTTGCCTAGTTTCTTCAAACATTGAGTTTTATGTAGCATTTACTGCCAAAATGGCTCAAAGAACAGTATGTGAAAATCATCACAATCAATACCATCTCTAATAACATCGAATTGAGTTGCACACCAAAATACACCCCAACCCTTCTCTTGTTGCACATTTGTATTTAAGACATTGAGGGGAAAGTTCTGCAAAATCTGACCTGAGCATCAGAGAAGACCTTCTCTATGGTGTTGATTGGCCCATATGGGATGCCGCTACCTTCAAAGATCTGCAGCCACTCAGAGGTCTTTTTTTCAGAGAACCTAGTAGAAACAAACAAAATACATGTGGTTTGACCTCTTCGCTTCAGTTTCCAAGGAATGTGTAGCAAGCCAACAAAGACCTGGGCCTAGGCCCGCAATAAACATGCACGCCTCACATATTTTGAAAATGCAAAGGCAAGGCCTAGGGCAAAGCACTTGGGTAAACTAAAGCACAATTTCATTTGCATATGAGAGCAGGATATAAATAAACTGTATCAACAATTTTAAATAGGAATCAGTGCATTTCCCGCAGCCCTCATCTGCCCTGGTGATCTTCACGTTTTAGGGAGAAAGCCATTGCTGTTTTATGTGATAAACCGTAAAATATTAAAATGTTCTAGATTTGATCACAGTCCGGGACTTTTCCTGCCCTTAACATTTAAAACACATGTCAGAATGAACCACAATTGCTAATCAGATCACAGCCTGACTTTGCCTTGTGTAATGGGGCATCTGGGCAGCTACCACAATGTGTTCTGTTTATATTGCTGTGTCCGGCCATGTGTCTTTCGGCATCGTTTGATGCCTGAAGCATTGCACATCCACAGATTAAGAACATCTATACTGGTCCATTTTAGCTGATAAAGTGCTATCTGTGTACAGAATTGTGTTGCCTGTGTGCCAAGCAACCAACCACAAACAGCAAACCAAAGTATTTGACAAAGGAATAAATGAATCCGTCAGCCCTTCGCAGTCTTTGCACTTGGCCCTGAAGCAGATGCTCTTGTCTGCACTAAAGCAGAGTTACAAAAATATTTGCCCAACAGATGCACCACACTGCAAATATGTATCAGCAGGTCTTTAAGTGGGCCGTGTCCTGCTGGTGCTCAGGACCAACAGTTCTAAAAAAACAAGTGCTGAGGCAGGTCCTTATCGGGCTTTCCGTTTTTTGCCCTCACCATCAGGGTGAAAAACAAATCTTACCTCTGCAGCAGAACCACCCTTCACTTCCTTTGATGTAATTTCAAAGAGACTCCTTATAGTACTCTCACAGTCTCATCATTTCAGGACTGAAGCATTTTCAATATTATATACAACGAAGCTATAGTTGTTGCTTATTTATCTTATGCAACTAATACCCATTGAGAAAACCAATAGCTTGTTGTAGGTGTAATGTTACTTGTTGTATTACATATCTAGATGCAATGACAGAAGCAGCAACACACCATTGGGGCGGCACACTATGGTAAGCACATATTTTTAGCTTAGGTGCTTTTAAGACACGCCCTTAATTATATCGACCACACCCGTTTGAAAGACCTCCCAGTTTTTTCAACCCACTTAAAGCCCTGTGTATCAGAATTCAAAGTGACAATTTGTACAGAGTTGACGGAGTTGATAGAATGCTACATCAGACAAGTGCAAAAACTGTATTTTGCACCAGTCGCTAGTTCCAAAAGATAATACAAAATGTCACGGGCACCGTCTGCTAGCACGTTTCAACAGCTGGATTTAAAGTTGCTTGATAACTAATATTGTGTAGAGATTTCATGACAAGGGCACACAGACTAATAAGGCCCTCATAACCAGAATTCCCGTATTGGGCAAAAATGTCAGTTTTCAGCTGAAAAAGGCATTACAGATTTAGTGGCAACGCCGGCGAGGTATCCACCTACTAAAAACAGACAAGCGGTGGTATCTGTGTTTTAGAGGAATGATACCTTCATCCCCCATCCCCCCCCCCGACCACGAGAACAAGTTGGCCGTTGGACGCCACCCCCCCCCTCCCACCTCTTACCTGCACCAGGGCGGCAAACTTAGGGGCCGCCCGGGTGGCAGTGCATCTAGCTATGTCACTGGATACCCTGAGCCTACTGGGATCTCAAGGAAGCCCCTCTACCCTCCTGAAATCTACTTAGAAGAGGCACACATGGGAAATTAAAAGAAGCATATATCTCACAATATCAAGTCATCAGCAGCAGAACTATGCCTCAGGGTAGAAACACATCACAGGCTCCTAAACTACAGCTACCAATCAGGTGACAAAGAAATTGCAAGTTTACACAGCAGACATCAATTTGGTTATAACATTAATACGTTTCTGGTCTTAGACAACAGCATGTATTATATTGTCTTATAAAGCTCCATTAATACAAGTGTTAAAGATCTTTCCAAGAATCATAGAAGATGACTCGTAACAGACAGTGCCCCCCAGCACAAGGCAAATAATGTTAGGAGTAAGTGTACTCTACTCTGCACAAATTATCTCTATTTCAGCTTTACATTTATTATGGGATGCCCATAGGCCCAAAAGCATCAACGTGGCATTTTCTGGAAATGCACACATTTTGCTCCTAAATGCCATGTTTGTATTTTTGATCAACACACTCAACAACCCTAAACAAAACTCCATCGCCTTCTGAATATAACTACCCCCAATCACCAGCTTTTCTATTTTCAGCGACTATATGTTTTTGGCTTCCAAATATGAGTTTGCCATTCTCATCAGGTGCCCACATGACCTCCTCATTACATGAACAACACTTACTCCACATGCCCATGTATGACATTACAAACCAGAAATGTCCAAAATGAGCAGGGATTAGCTACCAGTTGCCAGGAAACCTATTCTCATCTCAAGTCAGAGATGCCCAGAAACACCAAAGGCTGTGTTCCAAGCACTTCTAAAGTGCAAGTGGGCCTCATAAGGGATTTTAAACTTGGACCTAACATGTTACTTGAGAGTAACCCTAGACCAATCCATAAAAGATTTCCACAGACCCTTACTTCCATTTTTATTTCAAAATGATTGGGTTCCTACACCTAGTTGCACACCTACTAACGTAAAGTACATCGTAAGTCTAAATACACGATTGCTGGGGGCAGTCTCAGTGCTAGGAAGCGCTCCCTCCCCTCCACAAAAAACCAACCAATTTAGCCAAATTTACACCAATGAAATTCCAGTACAATCTGCGAGCACAAACCCAGGAATTATTACTGGACAGTGGAAGGGACCCTTTCTTGAAAGGACCAGCATTGCATATCCTCTATTCTCTAACAAATCTCAAAGCAGAGTGTTTATGTTATCTCCTGTCCCATATTCCTGCCCATAATGTGTGTTCTGTTTGAAGAATAGGGCAACTCACACCTCGCACATGCACACTAATTAAATAAGCAGTCACTCTGACATTTGATCTTGTAACGCAAAATCTGCAACCTCAGTTTGTAAACACAGTGTTTTTAAAACAAAAGAGATGTAAGACTGCATATAATTTTAATTCCGTTTGATTGGACATGCTGCACTTCTATGATGTCCCTAAAATTCATGCCAATCCATCTCTTCTGCTATTGTTTTTTTTGGGGGGGTATTCCAGTTGTAGGGACTTGAAAGTTTCAGGTGCTCAAATTCTTTCACAACAGTCTAAATAAAATGTCTTTATATCTGATGAGGGGTGTTACCCCGAAACAGTCCCAGGATGCTTGTTTCCGGTCCAGGGAAGACATGACTTGGCAGTTTGAGCTGGACTGTTCCCATGAGGCACAGGGTCAAGACTGATTTGCATATAGCTGTGTCTGAACTGGGGTGGTGAAGTGAGCTAAAGAATGATGATGGAGTCAACCCAGATCTGTAACTTGGGGTGAGTGTCTGAAAAGTTTCAGCGCTCTGCCCATCATCTCCTTGTGTTTTCTTTGTTCGCCCTAAGTTGGCAGGGTATGCCCAGACGTGGGTCTCTTTCTCACTTTGCCACTGGATTCAAGCTAGCCTGGCTGATGAGGGGTGTTACCCCGACACTGGTCCCAGGATGCTTGTTTCCTGTCCAGGGAAGACATGGCTTGGCAGTTCGGGCTGGACTGTTCCCATAAGGCATAGGATCAAGACTGATTTGCATAATGCTGTGTCTGAACTGAGGTGGCGAAGTGTTGCTTTATATCTTTTCAACCAAGTGTTGCTGAGTTTAGGATTTCTCATCCAGTTCTCTCCAAATATATACTTGTCTTTTTCACCTGAAGAAGTAAGTAATTACATTTTGTAATCACCCCTGGATCTATTTATTTGTTGTACCCTAGCATCCCCAAAATACAGCATTCTATCAATTATTTGCTTCTACACTCATGATAGATTTGAAAATGGGCCACTTGCTAATGATGTTTATTATTCATCTGCTAAACTGAGCAAATGGTCATACAGTTGCAAGGTGGGGTGGCCTTGATGTGAGGCTACTGAAAAAAATACAGCAAATATGTTTTGCCTTCTGCACTGTTTGTTTTTTCTTCTGGCAGTAGGTTTTCATCAAGATTGGCTCTATCATTCAACATCCTTAACTTTTGGAATGTCTGATTATCATATTCTGCTACCTGAGATAGCAAACTACACCTTAGATCTCAGAAGGGTGGTAAGAGGTTTTGGATATTTTTATGAACACAGTAGCTACTCTGACTCGTAGCAGTGTCAACATGCCTGGGTTAGAGTCAAGGAAGTTTGTTGTATTTAATCGATAATGAAAAATGTATCACTATGTATGGGATAAAGTACTGCCTGACGCACATTATAAGGATATTGCAAGTCATCAACTAGTTCCATGATTATGTAGAGGAATGAGGCCAATGATTGCATTCCTTTATACTGTTATGGAACTCCAAGGTGACTTGCAAAATCCTTATCATGTGGAGGGGGTACTTTATTCCTTATAATACATGATCACGCCATCACCTTTCCCACAAACCACTAGACTCCTTGGTGTGTAGGTCTTTCATATGAAAGATAGTATATTTGTAAACATGAAGAATGAAAATAGAATCTCTAGTGCAAAATTAAACACATAAAAAATGTTAGATATTTGTTGCAAAAAGATATTAGAATTAGTTTAAAAAAAGGTGCAGTAGGTAGGAATGTGTAGAAACATGCAGCAAGATTCAAACTTTTCAATAACTTCCTAAGGAATGCATAAAATCAACATTTTGCCATGAATATCTCCTTTCTGCTTGTCACTGTACAGCTAGAAAAACAGAGCTTAAGAAAAAGAAGCCATGTTTAATTTTCGTTCTTTAAACTGCTGCTTTAATTAATGCTCAGTGACCTGACTTGCCTTTCCCCCTGGTTACTGACAGCAGACATTGTGATATCAGAACTCAACTGTAATAAGTTATTACACTTGAGTGGCTATGTAATTTCTTTATAATAGGGGACTGGGAGCGTCACAAATCACCTATTCTAAAGAAATGACAGACAGTTTTTTATACAGGGATTGCAGAATCCCAATTATTATTAATCTATAATCTATTATTCATTTTTCCTTTTCAGTTAGGTGTCTGGGTACTAGGTGTTGAATATATTTTATTCAGAATTTTTTTTTAATCTTTTAAATGGCAACTTTCTGAGCTGTTCCAACTGCCAATAGTATGTTTCTCTGTATTTATCAGTGTTGTTACTTTCATAATAAAAACTGGAAAAAATTATTTGATCGCACAGCTTGTCCCATTATATCATAATAGTGAGCAAGGATTAGTTGAGTTACATTGTATCTGTTTTTAATGGAATTGTACATCTTTCCATGCTTATATAGTTCTTCACAAGTCATATAAGGGACTAGGGGCCATATGTATGAAAGTTTGGTTTTGCGATTCTCAAATAGCGAATTTTAGAGAATCGCTATTTGAGAATCGCAAAACGAGATGTATGTAGGATTTGCAAAAAAATTGCGAATCCTACATATTCCTAATTGCGAATCGCAAATTGCGATTCACAATTAAGGAAAGCCTCCCATTCATTCCTATGGGCCTAGAGGCCCATAGGAATGAATGGGAAGACATTCTCAATTTGCGATTAGCAATTAGAGAATCGCAAATTGAGAATGCAATTTCAAGGTTGCAAGGGTGTCAAAAGGACACCCTGTTGCACCCCTGAAATAAGCATGGGTGCACATGTGGCGCACATACATGCCCTAAGGGCATGTATGTGCGCCACATTGCACTTTGAAAAATGCAAAAAGTGCATTTTTCAAAGAAATTGCAAATTACCACCAATTTGAAGTTGGTGGTAATTTGCGATTCCTTAAGGCCAAATTGCACTTTTTGTGCTTCTTACATTGCATTTTAGGAATCGCAATTTGCGATTCCTTAAATGCAATCGCAAAATAGGGAATCGCAAATTTTACGATTCCTTATTTTGCGAGGCAGTTGTTCATTTATACATACCACTAGGCCCAATTGCGATCGCAAACGCCAAAATTCTGCGAATTTCGGCGTTTGAGATCGCAATTTGGAATGATACATATGCCCCTTAATGTTCAAGTATTCAATCCATGCCTCCAGTCAGATTACAGCATAATCATTAGGGCTTGCTTTAGTATTTGAAAGAAGATTGACCACCGTCACTAATCTCTTGTATGATGACCATATTACACACCACTGAATAAGGTGATTTTATAAGAAATGTAGCAACAGGACACAAAACAAATTGTGAAAAAACACTAGGAATAGAAAAACGTCAGAAATAAAAAAAAATTAAAAAGGGAAGGTACAGGTTAGCCTACACTTTTAAATGTAAGGGCTTGATAGAGGAAATGGTAAAGCATAAGGGAGAGATACAGGAACAAAAAAGTGTTGGCTAAAGGAAGGGGAGCACGGGGTCTCCCTCTGTAACAAAAATACCTAGAACCCTCAATAAATTATTAAATAAAATCAAATAAAAAAAGAGGAGC
Source organism: Calotriton arnoldi (assembly GCA_963921515.1). Taxonomy (NCBI): domain Eukaryota; kingdom Metazoa; phylum Chordata; class Amphibia; order Caudata; family Salamandridae; genus Calotriton; species Calotriton arnoldi. The sequence goes on from CAWUFW010002089.1 coordinate 1,862,009, forward strand.
GGCCACTGGGGTCTCACTGTGTAAAGAATTATATGAACATTTTACACAGGATTCATAAGGCTAGCCATTTAATATGGCCCTACATTGCCAACGAGGTGTTCTATTTGTCTCATAAAGCACATGGCTGGGATTGAGTGCAGGGTCTGGTCTGGCAGTGGGAGTTGGTAACCTGTGGCTGCTTGGGTGTTGTCCACAGGGGTGGCTAGTAACCCACATTGGGTTGGGTGCAGGGTCTGGCAAAGGCTGAAGGCCACTGTAAAGAAATGGATATGAGTGCAGAATTGAGTTCACAGATGGAGGAGTGAAGGAGTGGAACAAGTGGGGAAGTCACCAATGACTTTCTGGAGGGAGGAAGGAGAGAAGAAGGATCCAATCTAACTCAGGGTGAATGTAAGATGAGAGGCAGGACCATCCCTTCCATGAAGAACCTTGTCTTAAAGGCAAATGCAAACCAGGAAAGGGGCAAGGTGAATGAAGGATAGGAGGCAGGACCACCCCTTGCATGAAGAACCTCTTCTTACAGGTGAACGAGTACCACCCTCACCAGTAGAAGGAATGATATCAGTAAGACAGCCCTTCAAGCACTGACTGTATGATTTGAAGGGAGAGAGAGATCAAAGTGGGAAGTGGACAACCTTTAGTGAAGTAACCTCTGATGGTCTAACAAAACTTTGACTCCCGGACTATACCTAAACTTGACAAGACTCTGTGATTTCAAATTTGCCCCAACTATTAAGAGGAAAAGGGGAGTTATATGAATGTAACTTTATCGGATAGTAAATATAAGTTTTTGTGTTAACAGAATACAGACCTTGTGACTCATGATTAATACAAACATATACAGTGGCCAAAAATGAAATGTGATAAAAGTACATACACTACTAATGACATTTAATGTTTAGGTGGTGCCTGGAGTCACACTGGTGAATATGGCATTCATTTATGGTCAACTCGAACATAGTGTCAATGTTTTGAGTTTGTGGACCTCGAAGTACAAGTGGGAGTTGGGCCCTGGCCTGGGCATGGGGGTCTGACCTTCAACCAGGCCCTGCACCCAAACTTCATGCATAACAAACCTCAATTCCATACAGCCATTGGTCATGTATGCTGAGGTGCACCCCATTTATTTCTTACATTTGACCTTAAAAGTATCCACGAGGACCAGACAGCATCCATGTTCCATAAATCTGGCACATTTCTAGCAAATCACATGACAAATTCGATGGTTTACACGTAATTTTAATGTCAAGAGGTCTCAGCTCTGCATGAGCCTGGATGCTGTATGCTCACTGCATTCCTTGAGCCCTATTTTTCTATTTTGCACCGCATTTAGTTAAAGGGCAGCAACAAAAATGACACAGTAGAAAAAAAGTTCCCTCGTCCAGTGGCACAGTTTATTTAATGGCATTGAGGATCCAACCCCCAATGTGAATGTGAGCAGTGGGGATTTGCTGCAGCCAACCAACCTTCCAACTACTTGCTGAGTATGGAGTTTGCAAGTTATGCTTAGCTCAATTATCGTATCTCACTTTTGTGCAAGTCTTTCAAAAGGCACAAAAGTTGTTAGCAAATCAAAGTTTTAACTTTGTATTCACTTGTCAGTTCTGCATGAGATATTGGATCCCTCTGCTGAGCTTATCTTGGCATAGCAATATGAAACTAAACATGCAAATTCCTGCTGAATTTTGTGCGGATTTGTTAAAGGGTGCCGAAGTCATTAGCAAATGAAATTTGTTTGCCCACTGTTAGGCATCGCCCTTTTTGCAGGTTTGTACCCACACTTTTTGCCCTTTGCCTCCTATTTTTCTGACCCTGTTTCTGTTGGCTATAGGACTCTGGGCACTATGCACATATCTGTGTAAATTGTGATGTTGATTGGTTATCCATGATTGGAATATTTGATTTACTGGTAAGTCTCTAGTAAAGTGCACGGTGTGTGCCAGGGCCTGTATGTCAAATGCTACTAGTGGGCTTGCAGCACTGGTTATGCCACCCACATGAGTAGCCCTATAAATGTATCTCAGACCTGTCACTGCAGTGTCTGCGCGCGCAGTTTTTAACTGCCATGTCGACCTGGCAAATGCACCCACTCCCTTGCCAGGCCCAAACCTTCCCTTCTCTTACATGTAAGGCACCCCTCAGGTAGGCCCAAGGTACCCCCATGGGCAGGGTGCAGTGTATGTGAAAGGTAGGACATGTGCTGGTGTGTTTTACATGTCTGGTGTGGAGTCTCTTTTGTGGTATATTTATTGTGTCTCTGGTGTGTGTGTGTTGCGCAACCGCTTTACACATTGCCTCTGGAATAAGCCTGACTGCTCTGCCAAGCTACCAAGGGGTTGAGCAGGGGTTATCTTGCGGGTGTAACTCCCTTACCCTAACTAGAGTGGTGGGTTCTGCCTGACTTAGGTGCATACCCTTGCCAACCAGAAGCCCCATTTCTAACACCCACCTTTAAGTATTTCCCTATGACATAGGTGCAGATTTATAACCTAGCATTAAAGTTATTACAAAATCAAAAATGTTGTGCCCCTCCCTTGAACTGTGCTCTCCCTGTCAGATCTCATTGAAATCTGAGACCTGCACATTGGGCTTACCTTGCCAATGTTACTAGCAAAAGAACATATTTTGACCTCCCCCAGTTAGCTGTTCCTCCCTTGATGGATCTGTACAAAACTAGATACAAAAACAAAACATTAAACATGCTGAATGTTTGCCAAATTTCATATGGATTTGTCTTAGAGTGCTATGATTGTTAGCAAATAAACATTTTAAGAGGGGCAGACCTGGCTGGGAACAATATAGTCAAGGCTCAATGGTGCTCCTTTCCTGTCTCTTATTTGTGGCTCTGTTCATTTTATCTTGGGCACTGCATGGCTGACAAGTCCCCTGAGGAGTGGCTTGGGGCATTTGTCATTTGTTAGAAACCTATATCGTTTTGCAACTGAATATCATTCAAGGATGGTGGCAATCCTCAGGCCTATAGAATCACACACTTGCTGAACTGACAGTGCAGAAACAGTGGCAATCTTCCAGCAACCACTTTCCGGTGTGAGAGACAGGGAGCAGTTGCAGAGTCATCTTTCACAATCAGACTGAAGATTACCTAGAGCTGCATTGACTGTTCACAACTGGAGCTGTGGCTAGTCAGGATGGCCCACGAGGGAGGTGTGGATAGACAGAGGTGAGGTGGAGGAGCAAGAGTTCCCCTTTGGTTTGGTGGAGACTGACTGACACCCGCGTTCATCAGGAGCTGGGGATTCTGCAATTGATGACCTGCTGGGGCTCTTGACTCCATATGGAAAGGAATAGCCTGTGTGCTCAGTGACTTTGATTTTTCCATTTATTTTAGAGCATTTCCTCTGTTTGAGCACAGCAAAAAGGAAGAAGGGTGAAGATAACTTTTTTGCTCCATGAGTTTCATCTTGCTAGAGGTAGAAATGGAGAGTGTGGTCTCTCAGATGGGGACCAGGTGTCAGATTGGGAGCAAGCTCTCATGCACTTCATCAGTGCACTGCATACTAGTTACAATTAGGTTCCACCCATTCAGTACACCCATTTTTGTTTTTGCTTTTTGGATCATCTGGTTTTGGGCTTTTTACAGTGGGTGTGTCTCACTACATGTGTGTTACCCACGGTAATCACATAGCAAACTGACTGCCCATGTTTACTGCCAGTGTCCACCTTTTAAGATAAGGCTGCTACAACGCAGCAAGAACAAAGGGCACTTGTCTGGTTACATGTGAAAACATGTACACACATGTGTGCAGGCTGCCTGTGTGAGATTACTGCAAAAACAACAGTTGATGGACAGAATGCAGAACAATGCCATACATTCACCCCAGTACAGAGATCTGGGCCTAAATCCATCGTTTTTGCTCACCATGCCATTCCAGTTTGAACCCAGCCATATGCAAATCAGTCTTGACCCTGTGCCTCATGGGAACAGTCCAGCCCGAACTGCCAAGCCAGGTCCTCCCTGGACTGGAAACAAGCATCCTAGGACCGGTTTCGGGGTTTCACCCCTCTTCAGCCAGGATAGCTTGATTCCAGTGGCATGGAGAGCACGGGACCCACGTCTGGACATACCCGTCCCACTCGGGGTGACAAATGCAAAAACAACAGTTGATGGACAGTATGCAGAACAATGCCATACATTCACCCCAGTACAGAGATCTGGGCCTAAATCCATCGTTTTTTTGCTCACCATGCCATTCCAGTTTGAACCCAGCCATACGCAAATCAGTCTTGACCCTGTGCCTCATGGGAACAGTCCAGCCCGAACTGCCAAGCCAGGTCCTCCCTGGACTGGAAACAAGCATCCTAGGACCGGTTTCGGGTTTCACCCCTCTTCAGCCAGGATAGCTTGATTCCAGTGGCATGGAGAGCACGGGACCCACGTCTGGGCATACCCGTCCCACTCGGGGTGACAAATGCAAAAACAACAGTTGATGGACAGAATGCAGAACAATGCCATACATTCACCCCAGTACAGAGATCTGGGCCTAAATCCATCGTTTTTGCTCACCATGCCATTCCAGTTTGAACCCAGCCATATGCAAATCAGTATTGACCCTGTGCCTCATGGGAACAGTCCAGCCCGAACTGCCAAGCCAGGTCCTCCCTGGACTGGAAACAAGCCTCCTAGGACCGGTTTCGGGGTTTCACCCCTCTTCAGCCAGGATAGCTTGATTCCAGTGGCATGGAGAGCACGGGACCCACGTCTGGGCATACCCGTCCCACTCGGGGTGACAAATGCAAAAACAACAGTTGATGGACAGAATGCAGAACAATGCCATACATTCACCCCAGTACAGAGATCTGGGCCTAAATCCATCGTTTTTTTGCTCACCATGCCATTCCAGTTTGAACCCAGCCACTGGAATCAAGCTATCCTGGCTGAAGAGGGGTGAAACCCCGAAACCGGTCCTAGGATGCTTGTTTCCGGTCCAGGGAGGACCTGGCTTGGCAGTTCGGGCTGGACTGTTCCCATGAGGCACAGGGTCAAGACTGATTTGCATATGGCCGGGTCCAAACTGGGGTGGCATGGTGAGCAAAAGAATGATGGATTTAACCCAGATCTCTTGACTGGGGGTGAATGTTTTGATTTGTTCTGCATTCCGTCCATCAATTGTGTGTCTTTTGCTTTCTCGCCCTAAGTGCGCCAGGTATGCCCAGGCGTGGGTCCTGGGCTCACTGTGCCACTGGAATCAAGCTATCCTGGCTGAAGAGGGGTGAAACCCCGAAACCGGTCCTAGGATGCTTGTTTCCGGTCCAGGGAGGACCTGGCTTGGCAGTTCGGGCTGGACTGTTCCCATGAGGCACAGGGTCAAGACTGATTTGCATATGGCCGGGTCTAAACTGGGGTGGCATGGTGAGCAAAAGAATGATGGATTTAACCCAGATCTCTTGACTGGGGGTGAATGTTTTGATTTGTTCTGCATTCCGTCCATCAATTGTGTGTCTTTTGCTTTCTCGCCCTAAGTGCGCCAGGTATGCCCAGACGTGGGTCCTGGGCTCACTGTGCCACTGGAATCAAGCTATCCTGGCTGAAGAGGGGTGAAACCCCGAAACCGGTCCTAGGATGCTTGTTTCCGGTCCAGGGAGGACCTGGCTTGGCAGTTCGGGCTGGACTGTTCCCATGAGGCACAGGGTCAAGACTGATTTGCATATGGCCGGGTCTAAACTGGGGTGGCATGGTGAGCAAAAGAATGATGGATTTAACCCAGATCTCTTGACTGGGGGTGAATGTTTTGATTTGTTCTGCATTCCGTCCATCAATTGTGTGTCTTTTGCTTTCTCGCCCTAAGTGCGCCAGGTATGCCCAGACGTGGGTCCTGGGCTCACTGTGCCACTGGAATCAAGCTATCCTGGCTGAAGGGGGGTGAAACCCCGAAACCGGTCCTAGGATGCTTGTTTCCGGTCCAGGGGGGACCTGGCTTGGCAGTTCGGGCTGGACTGTTCCCATGAGGCACAGGGTCAAGACTGATTTGCATATGGCCGGGTCTAAACTGGGGTGGCATGGTGAGCAAAAGAATGATGGATTTAACCCAGATCTCTTGACTGGGGGTGAATGTTTTGATTTGTTCTGCATTCCGTCCATCAATTGTGTGTCTTTTGCTTTCTCGCCCTAAGTGCGCCAGGTATGCCCAGACGTGGGTCCTGGGCTCACTGTGCCACTGGAATCAAGCTATCCTGGCTGAAGAGGGGTGAAACCCCGAAACCGGTCCTAGGATGCTTGTTTCCGGTCCAGGGAGGACCTGGCTTGGCAGTACGGGCTGGACTGTTCCCATGAGGCACAGGGTCAAGACTGATTTGCATATGTCCGGGTCTAAACTGGGGTGGCATGGTGAGCAAAAGAATGATGGATTTAACCCAGATCTCTTGATTGGGGGTGAATGTTTTGATTTGTTCTGCATTCCGTCCATCAATTGTGTGTCTTTTGCTTTCTCGCCCTAAGTGCGCCAGGTATGCCCAGACGTGGGTCCTGGGCTCACTGTGCCACTGGAATCAAGCTATCCTGGCTGAAGAGGGTGAAACCCCGAAACCGGTCCTAGGATGCTTGTTTCCGGTCCAGGGAGGACCTGGCTTGGCAGTTCGGGCTGGACTGTTCCCATGAGGCACAGGGTCAAGACTGATTTGCATATGGCCGGGTCTAAACTGGGGTGGCATGGTGAGCAAAAGAATGATGGATTTAACCCAGATCTCTTGACTGGGGGTGAATGTTTTGATTTGTTCTGCATTCCGTCCATCAATTGTGTGTCTTTTGCTTTCTCGCCCTAAGTGCGCCAGGTATGCCCAGACGTGGGTCCTGGGCTCACTGTGCCACTGGAATCAAGCTATCCTGGCTGAAGAGGGTGAAACCCGAAGCCGGTCCTAGGATGCTTGTTTCCGGTCCAGGGAGGACCTGGCTTGGCAGTTCGGGCTGGACTGTTCCCATGAGGCACAGGGTCAAGACTGATTTGCATATGGCCGGGTCTAAACTGGGGTGGCATGGTGAGCAAAAGAATGATGGATTTAACCCAGATCTCTTGACTGGGGGTGAATGTTTTGATTTGTTCTGCATTCCGTCCATCAATTGTGTGTCTTTTGCTTTCTCGCCCTGTGTGAGATTACTGTCATGCTCGGCCCGGTGGCTGTGCACAGGTAGCCTGACGCAGAGGGGTAGGCCTTATAATGCTAGTGTGGACTAATAGGGAAAGTCAGTGTGATTTACTGTTTTGTCTGTAGTGACACTTAATTACAGACATAGGGAGAGAACTGCCTTAGAGCGCAGTTTCGCTTCTCTTTGGCCTACAGAGACCAGTGACTAATCAAATTGGGGTGTAACCAATGCGAGAAAATTAAATCTGCAATTTCCAAAATATTATCTGTACAACTTATGGGTCATCCATAATTGTCATATTTCTCTGGCTCAGCTCAGGGTCAAAGCCCAGGCCTTTTGTCACCCTGCTGTGCCAGGTACACTGCATTTTATCTCCAGCGGCGCGAACAAAGGCCTCCCTACAAAAAGGGAGCAATTAACAGTGCTTCACTCAGCTACTGAGGAGGAAAGGCGGGGGGGGGCTGAATGATCTGCATCAATCACTCTGCTGTCACACTGTGCCAGGATTGGGCCTGCCGAGCCCACTGAAGAAAGGAGGGAGTCCAGACACTGGAGCCCACAAAGGAGGGGGCTACCCTTTGAAAATTTAGTGAGGAAGGCCCTGGAAGTGTGAAGGAGCTGAGACCCCTAGAAGAGATGCGACTAGTGACTCATGAATGACGCCATTTTGAACTGTTCCAGCATGCTGTGCCAGAGGGTTGGGACAGGGGTGGAGAGGTGATAAGGCTCCCTAGGATTGGCCAGGGGTGCCTGGCTTCTGGAACCTTCCACTCCCCTTTAAAAACTCTTGCACTAGGGGGAGACTCTCTTGCCTGGTGATTTCTCTGTGCATGCACTGTGCTTGGCTGCTGGACCCTGGGCCACCATGCAGAGGTGAAAGGAGTAACACCCTGATGCCCAGAAAGGACTAGGGGCTTTGCCCCAGTTGACCCCAGGACCAGTGGGTCTCCCCAAGGGCCAGTGAGGCTGGCCCCCTTAGACCTCCTGAGGACCAGTTCTTCTGTTCCCAGAGGCAAAGACCAGGGGGAAGGTTGGCGCAGGCAGCTAGGAGAACAGCTCCCTGAGGACAGCACCACTCACTTTTGAGGTGAGGAGGTCTGCTGAAACTACACCTGGAGGGTAGATCTCGCCACCAGGAGTAAAATGAGCCCAAGATCGTCAAAATCAGGCCAAGGGGACCGAGTTGTGGCATTTTAAAGTGTTGCGACCTTTAACCTTTTTGGCGATGAAGCTTGTGGGGCTCCACCGCAGTTTCTTAATTTACCTCTAGGGTGGACCAGGAGTCAGTGCAGGATTTAATTATTTATTTAGTCCAGGTAGGGGGCATGTGTGAGGCCCACATCTACTTTTGCCCCCGGGGCCCCCATAATGCCCTGCGGGACTCTTCAATTTAGATATGTTATTCTACTCGTGGTGGCCCCAGGATGGCAGAGGCACCACCAACAGCAATTGTGGGGTGGGCGGCGGGAGAGCAGCAGCTCCCCCCTAAAAAGTATTTTTAACCACGCCCCCTCTGAAAATATTCTTAATGTTTCGAGCACTCCCAAGGCTGGAAGTTTTGCTCTACAGCTAGGAATGTTGCGTCCTTTAGGGGCTGATTGTATAGTTGCAGTTATTGTGGCCTGAGTATGTCTAAGAAAGGTACAGGCCTCGAAGCTCCCTCTAGGGGCTAAGTATATGTTTGCATATAATGTAGGCAAAATGTGATGCCCTCAAATTGCATTGCAGTTTTCATGATTCGAAGGTTTATAAAAAAAATACACAGACACGTGTTTTGCTAATTTTAAATGCTTTATTGAGATAATAATGTTGACAACGATTAATTATTAATATTGAGGATTGCATTTACACAAAAAATGATATCATTAGTATGGGCTTTGTTGCTCTTGAACATTTGACCAAGCCAACAGACTTGCCTTATACGTTTGTAGACCCCTAAAGGGGTCAAAGGTGATTATGTAATGTAATTTATGGTATTTTTCCTCTACCAATGTATATATTTGTAAATTACTGTGTAGTATTTAGTAGTGTGTGTAATAAATGTACTTCTCCTTTTTTCTAAAGAAAAAGTACTCACTGGACAATCATTTATTGAGTGTTATTATTGCGTACCAGTGAACAGTGATTACTATCCCACACCACCTATCCTTAGAGAGCCAAGAACTACAATAGGGTGCTTGGTTCACAGTAAGGAGAATTGTGGACCAATTACTTGTGCAGGGCACCCAACTAGTAACCCAATTTCCTACATTACTTATATAAAGGAGAACATTTCATTAGGAGGATCAGCAGTGAAGAAAATGGAAGACAAATCAGAGACTCTATCTGGGATTATGGTATTGGATGAGCAGACACTGGGAACAATAAGAAACAAGAGATACGTCCATGAGAATCATAGAGCAGCAATAGCTGCTAGCGTGAAAGAGTACAGGCCTTTAGAGGGAATGCAGTGCTGAATGCTGGGAAACAAACTGGAGGAGCTTGAAAACCAGAGAAGAAGCACCATGTTGAGAGTGCTTGGTGTGACGGCAGAGACATTATCAGATGAGTTCCGGGACAGGATTAAAATTGTAATCATGGATTTGCTGGCTGTTCCTTTTGGGAAGGCAAGTATTCTGGTGAGAAAGGCATACAGAGTGAAGAAACCAAATAGAGGATTAGGGGCACAGAGATGGTGGTGCTGTCTACAGTTGAAGAAAAAAGATGAGATCCTTCCTGGGGCCATGTGGCAGATAAAGGTGAAATTGGGTACACAGAGATTGTTGTTTTTTCTGGACCTGCACCCAGCTACATTGGAAGGGAAAGTTGCTAGGCATCAAGCATAAACTGAAAAGACAAGGGCTTGCAGCTTCTAGGAGCTCCTATAAGAAGCTAAAAGTGAACCACAAAGGTAAACATCTCTAGTCACATGTTGAATCAGCGAAGTCATTCCTCGACAGTTTGAACCAAGATAGTAGTTTATATACTGTTGGGTATTGTTGTGGCAATGGATTCTGCCTAGGGTTTGTAGCTGTTTGAAGCTCCTTAGTAGTGTGGGTCCAGTGTTAGATCCCCTGGAAAGTTGGAGTGGGAGTTGTGTTATGGTTCTTTGAACGTGTTCTTTCTGTTTTCTCTCTTCTCTCCATTTTCCCATTTAACTCTCAAGTAACAGTGTTTATTTTGGTGGTTTTCTTATCACAAGTGACACTTTTACTTGAAATGTTTGGCAGCAATGTGTTGATTCACTTGTCTGGGATCTATAACACATGCCCTGTGGGGTAGTATGTGTTCTCTTTTTGAAGTCACTTAATAAATATAGTCAAACCATACAACTATTGTAACTACCCGTTTAACTGTACCCCCTTGATGTATCTGCACAAATTTGAAAATTGAACAGTGAGGTAGATTTTAAGCCTCTGTAAGATTTCCTGCAAATTAGTCAAACAGAGCTAAAGTTATAGAAAAATCAAACTGTCAAAACTTCCCTAAATCATAACCATTTGAAGCCAAAAGGACACCTATGTCAAATGACAGTAGCTCAAAAACCGCTGAACACATTTCTACCACACCACCAAAAAAATGCTTCCTGGATGAACTTCTATTTTCTTGCCAAGTTTGGTGTAGATTCACTTAGCTTTTTTCATATAACTTAGAGCAACATTTCTTGTAAGAGGTAAATGCATCTTTTTGATGCCTTAACTTTTTTGTCTGCCCAGATCTGCATGGAACTTGTCATGCTGAAACCTAGCCAGGTGTGCGAAGGGAGTGCCAAACTCTGTGAAGATTTGTTAAGGATCCCAAAGTTATAAGCAACCCAAAAACTGCACATTAAAGGAAAGTGCAGCTGAACCATAATTACAGAGCTACCATCACAAATTTTTTAATATGTGCAGGTTAAATAATGGGCAACAAAGTTCTATTGTCCTATATTGCCATCGAGGGGTTCTCCTGACATCATAAAACACAAGGCTGAATGCCAAGCGGTTTGTTAATGTCACCAGAACCCCAAAATGACAACATAGGAAAACAACTTACCTTAGATGTATGTTTATATTGCATCTTTACGTGTGTGCAATGAACATCAAAACACTGTTTATTTGCAAGCATGGAACGATTAATGTAAACAGTAAGTGAAATACTGCACTATACTATTTGATTGTCTTTAGTAAAATGATAAAATTATTTAATTATGTAGCTATGAATACAAGGTTTCAGATACAACAGGTTTTGCTTTCTAAATGAAGACATTCTGGCAAAATAAACCAGACATTTTTTATGATACTGCCAATAAAGCAGAGCTGAAAAGGGCCCAGATTATAATTAAAATATGCAGCTTTCATGGATAAACAGTTGAATAAAAAAACACAGTGGTTATGCTTATTAATTTTTAGAACCTACTTTTGCAGTGTTAAACTAACAAGGGGTCTTGATTGCATGTACAATGTTCAGGGTTTGAGAAGCTTTCACAAATGGACTACTAATTAAAAAACAAAATAAGCATTAAACAATTACTTCACCCTAGACGAAACACATACAGTTACAAATGTTTAAATAAGCTTAAAGATATGATTACATATCACATTATTCTTGCCACTTTGATAGAGGTTGCTATGAATCACAAGTTCACTTTAACTGTGTTTTTAAGTGATTTTTAAAAATACATGTTCACGTATTATAATCAAAGCTAACCATAACTTAATTTGAAACTTTTGTCTGTCCGCCATCGTCCCGGGGATGGGGACCGCCCGCCTAAAAGGCAGCGGTCCCACATATGGCATTACAATGCGGCCGCCACCAAGGCGGCCGCAAGTGCCATATTTTCCATTGCGGCGGGTGCTGCTGGCTGCAGCACCCGCTGCAATGGAAAAAATGCAAGTTTTGCATTACCCTGCACTATGTGACAGGCAACATGCAGTGCTTGCAACATGGTGCAGGGAAATGTAGGGGGCACCATAGGTGCTCCCCAAGTGCAAAACCGAACTGCCCCTGCTCAAGGGGGGCCCGCAATGGGCCCCCAAAGTCCATCCCCGCCAGCCTTTTTATGGCGGGTGACCCGCCATGGAAAGGCTGGCGGGTAGGCACATCCTAATGCCTATGGTGGTGCCTGGTAGGCACCAGCACCATTTTCGGGATGGGAAGGCCTCCGCCGCACCGGCGGGCTCAAGGAGCCCGTCGGAGGCATTTGGGTATGGGAAGGCCTCCTCGCACCGGCGGGCTCAAGGAGCCTGTTGGTGCGGGTTCACCGCCATCATAATGACCCCCTCACATTTAAAGTAAAATTAATGCTTAACATAGTTAAAAAATAAACTAAAACTAACAAACTCCAACATAAAAAATGAAAATAAAACAATAAACCAATACAACTGATGCATATCTTTTTCTCAACAGACTGGAACAAGCAAAACCTCTGCCAAAAGCGACATCAAACAGGCCAATTCAAGCTAAAAATATCCAAACAAACTAAGAATGCATGAACACCTGGCATGTAAAATAACACTCTTTGTTAACAACCAAGGCTTACTATATCTAGATTCAATAGCAAATACCTTATTTTAAAATCTTCACACTCAAAACCACATTTTGATCTCCTTAAAAACTGAACACATACTTCAATAATATTCATATTTTACTAATATTAAAATAACTTTAATATACCAATCTGAATACATAAAAAATACCAATGCCCAGGTAATAATATAAATAAATAAAAAAATAACACAATTTCAAAGTGAAAGGACGACTCAAAAAATACAATAGCAAAAATATGTTGACAAACAAGAGCCCTCAAAAAATACAAAAATGAACCAGACAAATATCGAGCATCCAATACAACTCCATTAACCCAGGGAATCCATCCATAGCCTGATAAAATAAGAAAAAAAAATAAAGGCTCCAGGAAAAATAAAAAAATTAAGTTGTTTTAAAATAATCAAGTTCTACCTAGAAAACAAAATTAAATGAACCCAGAAAATAAATAAAGTCCAACCTTTGAAAATAAAAAGGTGGAATGTGAAAATATATAAACCCACCCAAACAACATTTATAACCCTCATAAAAAACATTCTACAGTAGAAAAGCACTAAAACCAATTTTAAATACATAGAAATCATATATACAATGCATATAAATATTACATTTTACTATGAGGCCTACTGCACTACCCTAAACTAACGAACACCAGCTACATGAACAAACAACACACTAAAATAACATATACTAACAAAGATTAGCCTAATTAACTCTTAACACGTCCCCGTACCACTAAGCCCTTACAAAATAAGTGTACAACAGTCTTAGCTGAACCAGAGACCAGCAATGGGAAACCACAGCCGCAAACTCAATGAACAGCCCACAATGATAAAGAAAGATTTTAATATCACAGAAGAACAAGTTACTTACCTTCGGGAACGATGTATCTGTAAGAGACATATGTTAGTTATAGATTCCTTACCTTAGAATTACCCACAGGCATCAGACTGGATCCGGGAAAAAAATTCTTAGCTGTACCCCTGCGTATCGGTAGGTGGCGTCGGTCGACTCCACATCCGTCATCGGCGTTGTGGTCACTGGGATGACGTCACTGTGTCTACTTAGACGCCGCCCCTGTGCACTGACATCGGTTCTGACACGACTTTACACGCCAGAAGCGCAAAGCCATGAAAGACACTGACCACTGGTGTGCAACATCTAGGGCCCTGCAACGGAGTCCCTATCCCTAGAAGTCAGTTTGCAGAGCAGGGAGGATGGGTGTGGCGGTAAGGAATCTATAACTAACAAATGTCTCTTACAGACACATCGTTACCGAAGGTAAGTAACTTGTTCATCTGAAAGAGACAGTTAGTTATAGATTCCTTACCTTAGAATAGATACCCCAGCAATACCAACCCCGGAGGTGGGTCTGCGAACCAAGTTTACATCAGAAAGTCCTGGCAGACTGAACGGGCAAGATAGCCGTCCCTCCGGACTTGGCTGTCCAGGCAGTAATGGCTGGTGAACGTGTGCAAGGATGCCCACGTGGCTGCCTGGTAGATGTCAAGAGGTGGGAATCCACGTGCCAATGCAGCTCTAGTGGAATGAGCACGTAGCCCCACTGGAGGTTCCTTTTTCGCTAAAGCATAGCAGATCTTTATGCAAAGGACAACCCATAGAGAGATGGTATGCTTTTGAACAGCCCGGCCTTTTTTGGCACCTACATAGCCAACGAAGAGTTGATCATCCACCCGGAAGTCCTTTGTGCGGTCAAGGTAGAAAGATAGCGCACGTTTAGGGTCCAGACAGTGTAGTCTCTCCTCTTCCTTGGAAGGGTGCGGAGGTGGGAAAAAGGTGGGCAAAGTGATCGTTTGTCCAATGTGAAATGGTGAAACCACTTTAGAAAGGAACGAAGGCCTCGTCCTAGGCACCACTTTGTCCAGATGCACAGAGAAGAAAGGGGGCTTAGATGATAGAGCTTGAAGCCCACTCACTCTGCAAGCAGAGGTGATGGCAACAAGGAAGGCAGCTTTCAGAGTGAGGAGCCTGAGAGGCCAGTTGTGAAGAGGCTCGAAGGGAGCACACATAAGATAAGTTAAAACAAGGTTCAAGTCCCGCTGGGGCATTATGAAGGGAGAAGGAGGAAAGAGATGAGTAATGCCCTTAAAGAATCTGTTTACAACAGGAGACTTGAATAGGATGGCTGATCTGGTAGCCGAAGGAAAGCAGAAATAGCTGCAAGGTAGCCTTTAAGAGTGTACAGGGCAGAGCCCTTCTGGGCTAAAGAAAGTAGATACAGAAGGAGCTATGAAAGAGGGGCAGAGAGGGGATCCACAGTCTTTGCTGCGCACCATGCCACAAGCTTGTTCCATCAAAAGGCGTATACCATTTTCATGGAGGGGCGCCTGGCTGCCAAGATGACATTGCAGAATTCGAGTGGAAGGTCAAAAGCTGTCAACTGTCGCCGCTCAATCTCCACAAAAGGAGGTGGAGGCTGGGCAGGTTCGGGTGAAGAACCGTCCCCTGCTGCTGTGACAGAAGATCCTTCCGAAGGGGCAGTCTGATTGGAGGATCGATGGCCATGCTCAAGAGCTCGGGGTACCAGACTCTTTGTGCCCAGTCCGGAGACACAAGAATCACTTGGGCCCGGTCGCACTTGCTCTTCTTCAGCACTCGGGGCAGAAGTGGTACAGGCGGAAAGGCGTACCGGAGGACGCAACTCCACACGCAACAAAAAACGTCGCCGAGCGAGAGCCGCCTTGGAAACTCCAACGCGCAGAATTACTGACTTTGCGCGTTCTCTTCGGTGGCGAACAGATCTAACCGAAGCTCTCCCCACTGCTGAAAGAGATCTTGCACCACCTCCGAGTGAAGACGCCATTCGTGCTCTACCAGGCACCGACGGCTGAGTTTGTCCGCCCTGGCGTTCAGGGAACCTGCCAGGTGTTGAACCACCAGGGACATGCCCTGATGTGTCAGCCATGTCCAGAGGCGAAGAGCTTCTTGACATAGGGTCCATGACCCCACCCGCCCTGTTTGTTGCAGTACCACATGGCAGTGGTGTTGTCTGTGAACACCTGCTCCACCTTCCCTTTGAGAGAGGGAAGAAATGCTTTCAGTGCCAGGCAGATCGCCTGGAGCTCCAACAGGTTGATATGGAGCTCGGACTCCGCCGGAGACCAGACTCCTCTGACCTTCGCCTCTCCCAGATGGCCGCCCCATCCCAGGAGTTTTGCATCTGTCAGTACTGTGAGGTCTGGTTGGGGAAGGGAGCGGGATCTGCCTCTAACCCAAGATGGGTTTGTTAAGCTGCAGTTGTTGTGCAGTTCCCTCTGAGATCTGGAAGTAGTCGGAAAGATTCCTCTGATGCTGCGCCCACTGGAACTTCAGGTCCCACTGCAGAGCCCGCATATGCCATCTGGCATGATCCACCAGCAGGATGCAGGAGGCCATGAGACCCAGCAGCCTCAGGGTCATTCTCACTGAAATCCGGGATAGAGGCTGAAACATCGGTATCATAACCCAAATATCCCGGACTCGCTGCTCGAAGGATATGCCCAAAACCGCAGTGTCCAGAACAGCTCCGATGAAAGAGAGCGTCTGAGAGGGAGTCAGGTGTGACTTTGGCATGTTGATGGTGAACCCCAGCAAATGCAGGAGATCCGCTGTAGTCTGGAGATGGGAGACGACAGTCCGGGGTGAGCCCACCTTCAACAGCCAGTCATCAAGATAGGGGAAGACTGGAACCCCTGATCTGCACAGATGAGCTACGACCACCGCCATCACCTTTGTGAGCACCCAACGGGCACTGGTAAGACCAAAGGGGAGCACAATGAACTGAAAATGCTCGTGGCCTACCATGAATCGTAGGTAGCGTCTGTGGGTTGGCAGGCCGGGGATGTGGAAAATAGGCATCCTGCAAGTCCAGCGCCACCATCCAGTCTTCAGGGTCAAGGGCAGACAGGATCTGAGCCAACGTGAACATTTTGAACTTCTCATTGCGGAGGAAGCAGTTGAGGGTCCTGAGGTCTAGCATAGGACGCAAGTCCTTGTCTTTCTTGGCCACCATAAAGTTGCGAGAATAGCAACCAAGACATATTTCTGGCACAGGGACCCTCTCTTTGGCCCCCTTGGCCAAGAGAGCTGAGACTTCCTGGCGGAGAAGTGCCAAATGATCCTCTGGCATGTGATCGAAAGACAGTGGCATGGAGGAAGGGGTAGTCTAGAAGGGGAGGGAGTACCCCCTTCGGGCTATTTGCAAAACCCACCTGTCTGACGTGATGGATTGCCAGTGGGGGAGGTGATGGCAAATCCTGACGCCCACTGGTGTTGATGGTCCTGAAAGGTTGGACTAGGAAGGCTTGAAGGCTGCTGCAGGGGGGGAAGGGTGGACTGGCCCACCCGCTGACTCCCAGACACGCAGGATCGTTGGATCCCACGTCCGCGGCCACGCAGAGGCTGGGCAGCTTGTGTGAATGGGTGGTTAGACTGGGCCGGACGTGGCTGGGCGCCCCTTCTGTAGCTACGAAAGGGATGAAAAGCAGACTGGAGTGGACAAGAAGGCGCCGCGAGGCCCAAAGAACTGGCCGTAACCCAAGAATCTTTAAAGCGCTTCAACGCCAAGTCTGCTTTGTCACCAAAGAGGCGACGGCCATCAAAAGGCATGTCCATCAAGGTAGACTGGACATCCCTCGAAAAGCCAGACGTCCTCAACCAAGCATCGCGCCGAAGGGCTACCGATGTGGTAATCGTTCAGCCTGGTGAGTCAGTAGTATCCAGTCTACATCTTATCGTGAATTTGGCTGCGTCCCTCCCATCCGCCACTGCCCGGTAGAGAACGGCCCGGGCCTCCTCCAGGCACTGAGGCAGCACTTGCACAACCGAGTCCCAGATGGTATGGGAGTATCGGCCCAAGAGGCACGCGGTATTCACAGGCTGCAGTGCTAAGCTGGAGGAAAAAAACATGTGCTTCCCAAGGTGATCCAGCTTTTTGGATTTCCTATCTGGGGGAGCAGAAGGGAATGTGCCCATGGAGGAAGAGGCTTGGACCACCAAGCTCTCGGGGGAAGGGTGTTTGCTGAGCAAAACTGGGTCGCCCGGGGCCAGGCGATGGCAACGGGCAATCGTCCTTTCCACAGGAACCCCTGTGCTGGACTTGGACCAGGTGCCCAGAAGGACATCAATGAGGGCTTCATTGAAGGGCAATAGTGTTCGGAAGTGGATGCAGCAGGTTGAAGCACCTCTGTCAGGACGTTAGTCCTGACCACCACTGAAGGGAGCTCAAGGCCCAAGACCTCGGCCGCCCTTCTCACCACCACAGAGTAGGAAGCTCCCTTCTTCATAGCCACGATAAGGGGAGAAAGCATGCCAAGGTCTGAAGAAGTGTCCAGACCACTGGCGTCACCCACGTCCTCTCTCCAGTCCGACT
Organism: Calotriton arnoldi; assembly: GCA_963921515.1. NCBI lineage: Eukaryota > Metazoa > Chordata > Amphibia > Caudata > Salamandridae > Calotriton > Calotriton arnoldi. The sequence goes on from CAWUFW010002089.1 coordinate 1,879,987, forward strand.
CTTCTAGCTGGTCTGCTAAGAGTCTAGCGACCCCTCCCAGTCCTCAACACCACCTTCTGGGCGATAGGGAACACCAGGGATGAACAGGGGAGCAAAAGTACCCTTGGGCGTCAGATCTGACATCAACTTACATCGGTCCGGCTCCGGATCCATCTCGGGGGTGAGGATGGGGACAGCGTCGACAGGGGGCACGGTCGGTGCCGGGGGCGTCGTCGCCGGTATCGATGCCGGGGAAGGTCGGGTAAGATTGACTGGCGTCGGTCGGGATCCAGGCCTGGATCCGCGGGGGCCCTCCGGCGCCAGGACCAGAGCCGCCGGTATCGAAGGCCCAGGACCCCCGACTGGCTCCACGGGGACCGAAGGCACACTGGCGGAGTCGGGCTGCCCAAAGACGAGGTGGAGGGCCTTGTAGAACTTACAAAGTTGGGCAGCGGACATTCCGGCTCCCGGAAATGGGGTAGCCGCAGAGTCATCCCTGAAGGAGGCACCAGAGATGGAGCCTTAGAGCGACTCCGGTCCCACCTCGCGTCAGCCGACCGACGGGGAGAAGGCGAAGAGCACCGGTGCTTCTTCGCATTCTTCTTGTGCTTTGACTTACCTGAAGATTTCGAAGACTTTGAGTGTGACGAGGTGTGGGGGCTCTGCGAGCGGCCTCGAGACCTTCCCCTCGAACAAGACCGGGAGCAATGCAAAGCCGACCGCCGGGCCTCCAAGAGATTTTGGGACCGCTCCCGCAAAGACTTTTGATTCATGGCCTGGCAGTCAGAGCACAACTTTGGGTCGTGGTCGCACTCCAGACACCAAAGACAGACAAGATGCGGGTCCGTCACAGACATCAGCCTGTGACAGGCATCGCAAGGCTTGAACCCGGTCCGGCGGTGGGCCATCCCTCACGCACCAGGAGTCGAAGTCTCGAAAAAGCAGTCGACAAAACGTCGAAAAAGTTTAGTCAAAAAGTGACTAAAGGGGTAGCTCTCTCCGGATCTGCGCTAGGCTGGCGCAGAAAAAGAAAGAACTTAACGTCAGCGCCCAGGGGCGGCGTCTAAGTAGACACCGCAACGTCATCCCGGCGACCACGATGCTGATGACGGACACAGAGTCGACCGACGCCACCTACCGACGCAAGGGTACTGCTAAGAAAAACTTCTCCGGATCCAGCCTGACGCTTGGGGTAATTCTAAGGTAAGGAATCTATAACTAACTGTCTCTTTTAGATACTAGTAACAAAATGGCATGAAAATAAAAATGCTGATGAAAATATTTTTTTTAAATATTTGCAAAAATAATATAATGTTTATAAAAACATAAGCAATGTGAAAAACTATTTGTTAATAATGACTATACATGTTTAAAATATTGTATAACTACAAATAAAAATGTACATACACTGCAACTGTATCATGTGCAATGTTAAATATTTTAAAGATAAGTAATTTTTTGTTCTAATAAAAAAATGACGACAAACTTGTAAATATTGTAACGTAATGTACAGTGAAACATGATATTTATTAAAAGAGATGTTCACAAAATGTGTATGATGAAAAAGAATAAAGAATTGTACTTTGCAAAAAACATATTAATAAAGAAACAAACAATTTCTACTATAAAATTTTTAAAGTACAATATAAATATACAAATGCTAATACTTTTTGGATATCACATTTACTATTCCCACTAAAAACGTGTTCACATTGGAGAAAGTGTTGTAACTTGGGGAAGGTCTAATTTACTATTTCCAATCCAAACTTGACCACATTGGGGCAAACTCTATTCTATTCTATAATCACTTGCAGAGCGCATAGCTATCCATTGGCATCCCAGCGCTGTTAGTGCGCCACCGAGACTCAAGAGGAATTTACAAAGACCCATTCTGAAAAAGCAAAGTTTTTAATGATTTCCTAAACGGAAGTTCCTTTTCCACTGAATGAAGAGAGTAAGGGAGGCTGTTTCACAATTTAGGTGCGTTATATGAACTCACACTCCATATTTAGCTTTCTTTATGACAGGGATCTTAGCCAAATCGGTGTTAGAAGAGCGCAGCAATCTCCAGGGTATGTAGGAAGAAAGCAGTGAATGAGAGATCGAAGACCCTTTGTCAAGAAGTGCCAAATCGGCAATGCAGAGTGACTTAAATGCTATCTTCTTGGTCACAGGAAGCCAGTGAAGGAGGTGTAAGGCTTGTCGGGCGGATTGATGCCTCGGTATGTTAACAGTATCCAAGCGGCAGAGTTCTGTACTACTTGCAATTTCTTTATTTTGGCTTTCGGCTCTCCCAAATGAAGTGTTTTGCCGTAATCCAGCCGAGTGAGGATAAGCGCCTGGACTACCACCCTTTTTGAGGTGGAGGGAAGAAGAGGGAGAATTTTGTGCAGCATCCTCAACATGCCATAACAATAAGGAGGAAGTTTTACAGCTTGGTAGTCAAAATAAAGACACTTATCCAGCCACATCCCTAAGCTCCTTATGGCTGATTTTCGAGCCTGGGGCAGGCCTAGGCAGCTTGGCCAGCCCAAATTAAGAGAAGGATTCGGATTGTTGACCGGGAACATAAGCTCTGTTTTGTCTCTGTTTAATTTAAGACAGGAGCTCTTCATCCACTTAGTAACTATCTCTAAGCAGGGACCTAATGAGGAAGATATGGAACCATGATTCTGGGTGAGAGAAAAGACCAGTTGTGCATCGTCCGCATACGGTATTTTACCTATCCCAGGCAAGAGAGATATTAGGTAGTAGTTTGCTAGATTAAGAGGATCCAAGTTGAGCTTTTTCAGAAGTGCTTAAACCATGGTGTGTGTCCATGCCACACGGACAATGCCCTTGGTTAAATAGAGACTAGCCATTTCGAGCAGGGTAGGGAGAATCACCTCTGCCCCTTTGGCTAGGATGCATGGGAGGGCGGATTCTTAGCAGAGCCCAATTTGATTTTGCTCAGGCTATCTGAGAGGCTATCTGGGGTCTGGGAGAGAAAAGCAGCCAATTTAGTTGGGTTGGTAACCAATACGTTTTCCTTAAAGCAGTCGGTGTCAGATTGGGAAACCAGTTGGACTGTATCATAAATAGTCTGAATTTTCCTTTGGAAGAAGTTTGCCAGGTCATTACAATGCGCATATGAAGCTTCTGGAATAGGGCCAGATGAGGAGGGATCTAGAAGGGTTTTCACAACGTGAAAACACTTTTGATGGCACCATGGATTTTCTCCTCAAAATCTGCTGCTCGAGCTTTTTTAATGTCAGCATGGTAAATTATAATGGTATCCCGATATTTCTGTTTGGTGACCTCTCCACAATCACTTGCATGAGTTTCCAAAGATGGGGGGAGTACCAAGGTGCTAATTTATCTTTTGCTCTTCTAGTATGAGTTTTTTTCTGGATCACTAAATAAAGTGAAGACTCCAACCACCGGGACATTCGATCATTTGCTAAGGTCGGGTCAGAGCCTAGAGATTGTCTGGAATTCTTAACTACCTGTCTCCATGCTTCCATAGGCAATTTGGACCAGACTCAGTCCTTCCAAGTAACTGATGTTGGGTTTAGAGGCGGCTGACCGGAATTCAAGGTAAGCAAGATCAAGAAATGATCAGACCAGGTGACGGGATGTGGTTCTACAACCTTTAACCTATTGTCTGTGGAAAAGACAGGATCAAGTAATTGACCTTTGTTATGGGGGGGACCTAACACCCTTTGTGACAGTTGGACGGCCATCAGATCCTGTAGAAGGCCTGAAGTTTGAGCATTTGCTGGCTCTTTCAAATAGAAGTTAAAAGCATAACCACATTGGGTGAAGTGTTGGATTTTTAAGAAGCCAGATTTACTTTTACCACTCAAAACTTACCCACATCGGGGAAAGTGTTGGATTTTGTGGAGGAAGTCACATTTACTATTCCCACTGCAAACATAAGCACATTGAGGAAAGTGTTTGACTTTAGGTGAGGTTGGGGTCAGATTTACTATTTCCACTCTAAACTTAACTACCATACTGGGGGAAGTAAGTGTAGGGGGGGTTGTAATTACTCCCACAGAATTCTAATGCACATTTAACAAAAAATAATACTTTGGAGTAATCCAGTTTACTTCTACAAAAAACCATTAATAAATATTCTAAATTGGAATCACTAACAAAGAAAAAACACGCATTACATGTTTTGTTTCTGACACTACATTATGAATCCAATTAATTTAATTTTCAAAAAATTTAAAATAAATAAATACATTTAAATATTTTAAAACTCATAAACCAAAAGATTTTCACAATAATCCAATAAAATCGAAATATATACAATGAAAGTATTGAAACAAATTATAAAACAACATAGTTCGAACCACAAGTCATATAAAAATTAGCACAATAAATGTATTCAGACAGAAAATGCAATAATTAGAAAAAATTATTTTAATGCCATTAACAAGGAACACTAAAACACTTATTCAGATGTCGGTGGGCCCGCCACAGACAGGCCGTCAGTGGCGGGCCCACCAACATCCACTAAAGAGGTGTATTAAATATGATCCGGTGGTCGGAGGCATCGGGTGGAGGACCGACCACTGCTTTTCCAACAGGCTCAAGGATCCCGTCGGGGCAGCGGTGGGCCGTAGTCCCTACAAAAGGGGCGGTGCCTGCTCAGGCACTGCCGTGGGGATTACATTGCCCGTTTCCCTCTGCCTTTTCATGGTGGTCCAACCTCCAGAGACCCCACCATGGCCAAAAAGCATTTTAATTTTTATTTTGCCGTGAATTCACGGGTGGATCCGCAAATTTGCAGATTTTTTTTTTTTAATCGGGTAGCACACATGTTCTACCAGAATATTCTGAAATCAGCTGTAGCATCCTCCCCACAGCTGGACGTCTTCCAGCCATTTGTATTGTTTATCTGCAGATGCCAAATGTGTCCAAGGTCACTCGGTCTGCCACAATCTCCGGAATCATAGTGGAAGCAATAACCCCGACTACGTGATAATTACGCCAAAGCGTTGTTTCTTTGCAGGATGCACAAACAGCTCCCTCAAAAACCAGAGAAGGATCTTTACATATACAATATTGGTGAGAATTTTGACGTGTTTTTTACGCTATGTATTCGGATACATCAGAGTGATGTTTTGCTATGGATTTCTTTATTTATTTATATATTCTTTATAAACAGATCCACCGAGAAACTTGAGATTGATTGATAATTCATAACGATACGGTGTTAGAGTATGATAAATTTGAGAACAGGTGAGCAGGTGTTATGACTTCCTGGAACTAGGTCTGATCTACAGGTTATAAGGTAGCACCAAGGGGAAGCATTAAGACAGGACATGCCTCCTTCATTACAATAAATTAATATGTATTGCTTTTGATCGCATGAGATTCTAACGCAACAATCACTGTTGGAATGTCGACCATCACTGAGTGTGTTTTGGGACCTAAACATATCCTCATGATTTTTACTTGTTTACATCTGTGAGTGCATAGATCCTGAAAGAAATATGTATATGGGCACATTATCTAACTAATACACTAGAGGTCTAATTTACAAACGTGTTACACAATGGACCATTGTGTTTTTCCACACAGAGATCATTAAAACAAGCACTTGGGTTTTTAGGTGTTGGGGTCAAAGCTCCATGTATATAATGATGAGCCGATAGTTTATATTTATCTTGTAGCCCCGATGAAGTCAGAGGTTTATGTACCTCATGACAAAACACGTGTTGGCTACTGAAGCTACCAGAGTGACTACGAAGTGTATTAAGAACATCTGATGAAATGTGAATAAGAAAGAAAATAAAAAACGAAGAACAAAGAAATTCTTTTGTACTCATATATTCCTGTTTTGAACATTTGGTTGCTCAGGGGTTGCATCAATCTAAATATTTGAGGTTTTCCTCATACAAGTTGACCGCTCTTTTCCCCTTGGAGCACCGTGCATTTTGTGATTAATTTGGGAATACTTTAAGTTTGCGATCTTGCCACCTTATTCGTCAGTCCCAGTAACCTGGGCAAATACAGACAGCAGCCTTTGATCAATGGTAAGGAGGCCATGGCATACAGGGACACAGGTGCAAGTGTCACTATGGTGACAAAAGATCTTGTGGCCCCTGATCAATTCATACTTGGAGAAATGTACCAAGTGACCAATGCAAACAATGTCAGGACTGACCATTCCCTGGCAGTTGTTAATTTCAGCTGGGGAGGGGTAACTGGCCCTAAGAAAGTTGTGGTTAACTCAGACCTACCAGTGGTGTGTTTGTTGGGCAATGATTTGGAAACCTCAGCTTAGGCTGAAGTGGAATTAAGGACTCATGCAGCAATGTTGGGCATCACTGCAGATGTGTTTGCTGTGATCAGGTCACAGACCAAACTAGCTAACACTTAACAGGCCGTGGATCCTGAAATAATGGACCAAGGGCCTTCAAACAGAAGGAGCAGGAGGGGTAAGGCTGTGTCTTACCCCCAGACTCAGAGTGAAGATCAGTCTCTTGAGGGAGATGATCTTAGCCCCTGTGGAGGAACTGTCTCAGATGAACTTGAGACTGATCAGGTTGAGTTCTTGGGGACAGGGGGCCCTTCCAGGGCAGACTTGAGTATGGAACAGCAAACCTGCCCCTCTCTTGAACCCCTCAGACCGCAAGCTGCTGCTGTGGCTGCTGGGAGCATCAGTGGATCCCACAGGATCTATTGGGATGAGGGACTCCTATACTCAGAGAGTAGAGACCCCAAGCCTGGTGCCACCAGGAGGTTGGTCATACCTCTGACGTTTAAGGGCTTCCTACTCACCTTGGCACATGATATTCCCTTAGCAGGACACCTAGGCCAAAGTAAGACTTGGGACAGGTTTGTCGCTCACTTTCACTGGCCTCACATGTCTGAAGACAGAAAGGGGTTTTGTCACTCCTGTACCACCTGTCAAGCCAGTGGTAAGTCAGGTGGTACCACAAAGGCTCCCCTCATACCACTACCAGTGGTGGGGGTCCCCTTTGATAGGGTTGGGATTGATATCATTGGTCCCATGAACCCTCCTACTGCATCTGGACACAGTTATATTCTAGTGGTGGTGGACCATGCCACTAGGTATCCAGAAGCCATACCCCTTAGAACCACCACAGCCCCTGTGGTGGCCAGAGCCCTCCTGGGAATCATTTCCAGAGTGGGTTTCCCTAAGGAGGTCTTAACTGACAGAGGTACAAACCTCATGTCAAGTTATATCACTGCAATGTGGAAGGAGTGTGGAGTGAACTATAAGTTCGTCACACCCTATCACCCACAATGCAATGGGTTAGTTGAAAGGTTCAACAAAACCATCAAGGGCATGATCATGGGCCTCCCAGAAAAGCTTAGGCGAAAATGGGATGTCCTGTTGCCCTGCCTTCTCTTTGCCTACAGAGAGGTCCGAGCAGAAGGGGGCTACATCCCTTTTGGACTTCTGTTTGGGCATTCAGTTAGGGGGTCCCTTGTGTTTGGTGAAGGAGGGATGGGAGTTACCTCTCAAACCTCCTAAGCAAGACATAGTGGACTATGTACTTGGTCTCCGCGCCAGGATGGCTGAATACATGACGAAGGCCAGTAAAAACCTTAAGGCAAGTCAAGAATTGCAAAAATCCTGGCATGACCAAAAGGATGTCTTGACTGTTTATCAGCCAGGGCAGAAGGTTTTGGTGTTTGAGCCTGTAGTCCCAGCAGCTCTCCAGGAAGTGGAGTGGACCCCATACCATTCTTGAGCAGAAGGGAGAGGTCACCTACCTGGTGGACCTTGGTACTCCCAGGAGCCCCCACAGGGTGCTCCATGTGAACAGGCTCAGACCATACATAGACAGGGCTGACATGGGCTTGCTCATGGCCCATGATGAGTGACAGGAAGAAGAGAGTGACCCTCTCCCTGATCTCCTCTCTCAGAACCCTGATGATGGGTCAGTTGATGGTGTAGCTTTGGCAGGCAGCCTCACTGACCAACAGCAGATTGACTGCAGGAAGGTCCTCAATCAATACAGACACATGTTCTCTCTGACTCCCAGTCAGACAACCCGGTGTACCCATGAATTGGACACAGGTGAGAGTCTACCTGTTAAAAATAAGATTTACAGGCAGCCTGACCATGTCAGAGATTGCATCAGGACTGAGGTCCAAAAGATGCTAGAATTGGGAGTTATAGAGCCCTCAGATAGCCCTTGGGCTAGTCCAGTGGTCTTGGTACCAAAACCTCACACCCAGGGTGGTAAAAGAGAGATGAGGTTTTGTGTTGACTACAGGGGACTCAATTCAGTCACTAGGACTGATGCTCACCCAATTCCAAGGGCAGATGAACTCATTGACACTTTAGCCTCAGCCAAATTCTTGAGTACATTTGACCTTACTGCTGGCTATTGGCAAATCAGACTAGCTCAGGATGCCGAACCAAAAACAGCATATTCAACCCCTAGTGGGCATCATCAATTTATTGTAATGCCATTTGGTTTGAAGAATGCACCTGCCACATTTCATAGGCTGGTGAATAAAGTCCTTACAGGTCTGGAAGCCGATAGTGCAGCATATCTTGATGATATAGCTGTCTTTAGCTCCACCTGGGAGGATCACCTGGTCCACCTGACGAATGTTTTGGAGGCTCTGCAGAAAGCAGGCCTCACTATGAAGGCTACTAAGTGCCAGATAGGACAGAACAAGGTTCTGTACCTGGGCCACCTTGTGGGTGGAGGCCAGGTTCAACCATTACAGAGCAAAATCCAGACCATCATGGACTGGGTTGCTCCAACTACCCAGACTCAGGTCAGAGCTTTCTTGGGCCTGACTGGGTACTACAGAAGATTTGTGAAAGGATATGGGTCTATAGTGACTCCCTTGAAGGATCTTACATCAAAAAGAATACCCAAGAAGGTTCAGTGGACAGTTAGCTGTCAGAAGGCATTTGATGATCTCAAGCAGGCCATGTGCACTGCTCCCATTCTGCAGAGTCCTGACTACTCCAAGCAATTTATTGTCCAAACAGATGCATCTGAGTTGGGGGTAGGGGTTGTGTTGTCACAACTTAATGCAGAAGGTCAGGATCAACCAGTAGCTTTTATCAGCAGAAGGTTGACCCCCAGAGAGAAACGTTGGTCAGCTATAGAGAGGGAAGCCTTTGCTGTGGTCTGGGCCCTGAAGAAGCTGAGGCCATACCTGTTTTGCACTCACTTCATTGCTCAGACAGGCCATAAGCCCCTCCTATGGCTAAAACAGATGAAGGGTGAAAACCCCAAACTTTTGAGGTGATCCATTTCCCTACCGGGGATGGACTATACAGTGGAACATAGACCTGGGAGTAACCATGCCAATGCAGATGGACTCTCCAGATATTTCCACTTAGGAAATGAAGACTCAACTGGGCAAGGTTAGTCTCATCTCCTTACGTTGGGGGAGGGGGGTTGTGTAGGAAAGTAGGATCAGCTTCTTATGGTTACCCCCACTTTTGGCTAAATGTGATACTGTTTTTGACTAGTCTGACTGGGATCCTGCTAATCAGGACCCCAGTCTATCTGCTTTCTCCCTGACCTGTAATGTTATGTACTTTGGTACACTCCAGATTGGATACTGGGGTACCCTTGTCACTCCCTAGTATATGGTACCCATGTACCCAGGGCATAGGTACCCCGGAGACCTCCCATGGGCTGAAGCATGTATTATGCCACCCATGAGAGGCCATGCAAAATGGAACCTACAGGCCTGCCATTGCAGCCTGTGTAAGTTGGTGCATGCACCACTTACTTAAAGATATAGGTTTACTATATCTAAGGGTCACTGCACTTAAAACCTATAACTCACCCCTCTAGCAGGCCTTTACAATCCTGAGGGCAGGGTGCTTGGTTCTAAGTGAGAGGGTGACACTGCATGAGCAGGACACCCCTGCAGCCTACAGAGTCCATTCTCCCGGGTTGTCAGTGCATCAGCCATTTACGACATATAAAGTGACATTATGCGACCGTGTGATGACCAACTCTAAAACAGAAGAAAGAAACCCTATCGTGTTTGGTGTCAAACATTGTAGAATCATACCCCCACACCGGTAACCGGTGTGGGAGGTATGATTCCACACCTCAGAAACGAGCTTCGTTGGGTCTCTGGTACCAGTCTTCTAGTCCCGGGCAGCACAAAATGTTTGCTGCCAACCAGAGACACATTACTACCCTCCTACTGCTGAGCCAAGCTCGAGCAGGGGAAGGCAGAACAATAGCCATCCTGTCACGGGAGGTGTGACCACCTCCCAGACAGGATTTAGCATTTTAGGGCTGGGTGGCTGCGCTTGCCAGTGACTGAAAGTCTGCATGAGGGGCACATTTCGTGTCCCTGTGCATAGTCCAGTTCAAACCAGTCCTGGGACCCGTTGGCTCCTGCTCTGGTGCGAAACTGGACCAAGGACATGGGAGTAACCTCCCCACTGTCCAGACCCTCCCATGGGAGGGCCCCCTGAATCTGTCCAACCGTCTCCCGTGGGTACAAAAGGGCTTACCTGGCTGTAGAACTCTAGATTCGACGTGGACAAGATTCTGAACTAGAAACCACTGAACTTCAACCCTCTGGACACTGTGGACTTCGCTGGACTTTGTTTGGGCCCGACTTCGTCTCCCTCTCAGTCTGAAGCATTGTCTGTGCCCGTGCACCATACAGGCTCCGACAGGACCTGTGGAAGCATCGAGGACAACTGAAGATATCTCCCTTGGAGTGAAGGAGTCACTTCCCTTCAACCGCAGGCACCACATCATGACTGACCTGTCTGCTGATCCTGAGCTCCTACGGACTCCAAAGGCTCCAGCAACACAGGAGGTGGGTTTCTACGTCCCTCGAGGTCCGAGCTGCCCTCTTACCAAGTTTGAGGCCAGAATCCCTTGTGGGGGCTGCAATACTCGTACCCCTGTGCACCGCAATCATTTGCAAGTGCATATGCTTGTTGGCGTCTCCCGAGCAAGTGCATTGGACTCCGAGTAGCCCCAACCTCTGGCATCATTTCCTACCAAGAACTCCAGCCTCCTCACACCGAGTGCTCCGTGGGCTGCTGTTTGGTGAAATTACTTGAGGTCCTCCAGGCCTGCCCTGACTTCCCTGTGCTTGGTGAGTCTCCTGGTCCTTGCTGGTCCGAACCGTAACCTTCTTTGACCTTCTGCGTGGGTTGCCGTTGCCAAGGCTTGTTGGTACTCCAGTCAGACACCGACCCCTCAGTACTCGACATCCTTTGTGGGACAGCTCGTATCTGGCTCCTGGTTGTCCTCGATGTCTCCTGGTCCCGGTAGCTGCAGAGTCAAGAACCTCCTCAACGCACCTGAAGCACCCAACATCGGTGGGCATTTGTCTACCGAGCCCCTGGTCACTCTACTCTTGAGTGACCCAGACTCTGTCCCATCTACTTTCAGGTACTCTTCAACAAGAATCCACCCTAGGATTCCATCGGACACTTTTCTTCCTTCCAGCAGCGGCTCTTCTTCAAAGTCATCCATTGGGTTCGACGGCGGTTTCCAACGCCACTTCAGACCTATGCACCCGGCTTCCCTGGGATAGCTAAGTCTGGTACTTCGGTATTCACCGGTGGGGTGGCTCTCCAACCTCCTAACTTCCACAGGGTTTCTTCGAAGTCCACTGGGAAGGGTCCTTAAACTCTAAAACTTCAACCGCGACTTTCCCATAGAATTGTACGGAGCACGCGGTCGTGTTCCCACACTGCACCCGTCCTCCGTGGGGTCCCTTCTTACTCACCTTGGGGTCCCAGCGATTCTACAACCTCTAGACACTGTCTTGATTCAAGTCGTGGTTATTATACCACTATTTTAGTATATGGTTTGGTCCCACTGTGTATTTGTGCTATTTACTATTGTTTCTGTGCTACAGTAATGTGTGCTTTGTGATTATCTTCGTGTAGAAGATACTTTGCCGTACTAGAGAGTGTTATAATAATAAATTCATATTTTTATAACTACTGTGTGGTCCTCCTTTCATTTAACCAATACTATAAGGTTGCATTCTGTTAAACAAGCTGCTTAACATTCCTTTCAATACTAAGCCTGAAGGCTGCTCTCCACAGCTACCACTTGGATAGCTTTCTAAGGTTTTCTTTGACCTCTTAAATCGCCATAAGGTAGTGGACAGCATATACCAGGCCAACTTCTCACAGATAACATTTACTTTGCCACATTGAGTTACGATTTACAGTTTTTAAGAGAACGCTGCCAAGACGTGCCAATGGTGGGAATTAGAATGGTCCCGACATTATTGTACGCGGTTGACTCCATTCTTATTGCGCAAACATCAAATGGTTTAAAGTTATTACTAATTTTGTTTTATGATTTTATGAAGGATTTAGCACTAATTATCTTAAGTGTTATACTATGACAGTAGGCCCAAAAAAGATACAATTGAAATCTCACTATGTAAAAGACCATTGTTTAGGGAAAGCGGATAGGTTTTGTTATTTAGGTATTCTGCTGGATAATCAATTAAATTGGGGACCACTGGTAAGAGCCCATATACAATCTTTCAACAGGGTAGTGCATGGCATAGACTCCTTTGCTAAGCACCTAGGTCATAGCCATGTGAAATCTATTTTACATCTCTATAACGCGAAGTGCATCCCAACCGTGGCATTTGGAGCAGAAATATGGGGATATAAACCCTGTCGCCCAATACAAATTGCTGAAAATAACATTTTTAGGAGGTTGTTACGAGTTCCCCTGAGTGTCCCAGAGGAAATTGTGCATGAAGAGATGGGAGCAGTTTTTATTTCTGATTTTATTCAACTCCGCCTAATACTCTTTTGGTTCTCTATATGGCTTAAGAGGGAGCTAGAATTGAATAGAAAGATTGTTATTGATTGCATGTACAAACTCATACTCTAGATACTGATCTGACCAGCTGTTCTCCAACCAGGGCTTGCAAGCCGTCTAAGTACGGGTTTATAACTCACTGTCCCACTCCTGATTTGCAACGGACATCGTCATCGTCTATGTTTCTTGGTTATCTATTTTCTACTTATTTAACTAATCTGTAAAGCGCTCTGATACCCTCTAGGGTCAAGTTCGCGCTATATAAAACTTTATAAATAAATAAATAAATGTATATGGATCTGAGCTACCATATACCATTGCTAAGCTTTGTCAAAACAACTCTAGGAGTATTGGGCAAACCTCAGTTGTTCAGTACCCCCAGAGCTATTCCGTAAATCAGACAAAGTCAAAGAGTCCTTTAGGATTACCACAAGAGAGGCAAGGTTCCAAGTGGCCCAACCTAAAGACAGTTACAAGCACTTTATGATGGTGAAATACACTAATAAAAATGGAAATGTATTTATCTCTAGATATGCCAGCCCAGCACAGAAGGCCGCTAACGTACTTTCAATTAAACCTGTTCCCACAGCTGTTGATGGGGTGGCATAAACCATCAGATAGCCCTCTCTGCTCATGTGAAAAGACTAGTGCACTAAACACTTTACACATTGTTTTTATTTGTCCTTACTGGTCAGCCTAAAGACTTAAGTATGTTCGCCCTCTTTTTCTGCCTTCAAAGAATTTTGATCAATGAGACCAGCCTTGTTGTACCTGCAATTATTAGACTCACCTAAAGTTTGCTGCTTTCTATCCCATTTTTTGGCAGGGGTGTACTCTGCTAATCTGTGATAATATTATTAATTCTGGGTTACAATGTTATTTTAATAATATGTTTTCTTAATAATGTGCCCTTCAAGATTACATATGCAAACTGTACAAGGATATTTATGATGATGATGATGATGATGATTAGATTAATGGATCTAGGTGGCCCCCTTTATTTCCTACCAACATAGCAGACCCTAAAATTGAGGTTTTTGTTTGTTAGGTTTTTTTAGGATGAGCCTCCTCACAGTTCACTCACAACCTCTTGTGTCTTATTATTAGATGTTTCTAATTTTTCTATTTTTAGAGAATTGTAATGTATGATGCTATTCATCTAGATTTTTAGAAGGTTTTTTATGCTTAAATATATATTTGTAGCCTCTTGATAGCCCATATATTTACTAAAGAACTTTAACTATTTTAATTATTTATACTGTGCTTTCATGATTGCTATTACAAATCGAATAAAGAAAATCTGACTGACTGAATGATTCCCACTGAGACATGCGGTGGTCTGTAGGTCACAAATTCCAATACTGACAAAGACACCTGTCAACATTCATAGATGACTAAATCGGGTACCATTACACTAGGTAATAGTAACGCCTGTCCTTTACAGCACTTAGAAATGACACACGTGTGATATAGAGCACTATATAAAACCCAAGGTATTAATGCAGACGATTCACATCTTAAAATCATAAAACTGGCTTATGTCCTCCATGGTATATATAATTCTTCTCTGCAACACAGAGAAAATCAAATGTTTACTTGCAGAGAGGAAGCTGTGAGTATAAAGATTGCTTTATACCGCCTTCTTCCAGGCGGTGTCATCGTGGCAATAGCTTTCATCACCCAATATTCTACCACAAGCGACAGGCTCTATAGAATCATAAAGAAACACTGGGGCTTACTTTGTGAGGTACCTAATCTGAAGGAGTTTATTACAACCACCCCTAAGGTTACTTATCGGAGAGGAAAAACGATCAGGGACATGCTTTGTCCCAGTTACATCACAAGTGTTACCAACATGACTTGGTTGCCACCTGCTCCACAAGGGTTTTTTTTACGTCAGGGGTCAGGGGTGCAGTGTCTATCCGATGGGAAGAAATAAGATCAAGAAGTTCAGTTACAATTCTAATAAGGACTATGAAATACGACATTTTATAAACTGTAAAACTAAATATGTGGTCTATGTGTTGGGCTGTGACTGTGATAAAATATAGGTGGGGAGTACAGTGAGGCCACTTAAGCAACGCATACAAGAACATGTTCGCGCCATTAAGAACAATGATCTGAAATACCCTATGTCCTTCCATATGGGGGAACACCATGGGGGGGACTGCAAAATCTGGTTTCACGGCATTGATCACATCCCCCCCAACCCTCGGGGTGGGAATCGCGAACTGGCCCTGCGACGCAGGGAGGCAACTTGGATATGCAGTTTACGATGTATTGAAAAGGGACATAACACAGATGATGAATTACATTATTTTTTATGATTCATTCCTTCTGTTGTTTTGTTCCCATACTTTACTGTCTCCGGGTTCTCACCACCTCGCCGGGGGCACCGCCTCCTGCAACAATGGGCATTTAGGAACACATGCTACATCCCGGTACACAACCTATTTTATTCTTTTTTGGTTGGATTTTACTTTATCTTTCCCGACACACTGAGCTGTTGGGTTTCCAACCACTTTTTTTAGATTGCATCCCCTGGCGCTATCACATATCGCCTTACTATGCATCGGGAGGCTGTCATTTTTTTCTTAATGGGTAGGGATACGTGTGTCCTGTCTCATAAGTTTCAAGATAATTGATCATCTGGATACTAAGTGGGGACACATTTATTTATTTATGTCGCTCCCACACTTTTATCCATCTTGTCTCTCTCTCTTATCACTATGACATCCAGTCAATTATTCTATTCTGTCTCACTTCTAATACTGGTCTTGGACTACATGGTCCTAATGTGTTTTTCTTCTCACTTTTCACCCTTATCTTATAATGTTACTTTGCATTTTTGCCTGATCACGATACTAATCATGCTCTGCAACTAATATCCTCCTTGGTTGATTCCGTTCTGACACGGCGGCTCTAAGTCCCACGATTGATCTCAGTATTTTCTAATGCTACTATGTTTTCAACATTATTATTATTGGTTATTATTTTGAACGTAATATTGCTGGGGGTGTTTTTTCCGCCGTGTCTCGATATATTCTTATTTCTTTTCTTTCTTATTGCTTTCATGTTATGATACTGATTATTATTTACTTTCATGCTCCAACATCCCTTCGGGCACACAGTCAAGTCAATTATCATATTGGCATAGGTGGATCTTCTTTGGTTCTGCATTCGTTTCCCTCTATTCATAGAACCACTCCATCATGGCGGATATTTTTACTGCACTTCTTAAAGCCTCTGCACCGATCATGTGACTTGTCACATGATTCGCCGTATATCCTACAACGCGTTGAAGACGCGTACGAACTGCATATGGGTTAGCTCGTTACATCGAGGAGGACGCAGTGATTTATAGCTGGTTCATCGACCCTGCTGACACCAATCGAAGTAAGCAGTTAGTTTTAATGCCACAGCCCGTCTTGCATGGACTCCTTAATCTTGAGTTTTTGAGGGGTCCGTTAGTGGCGGCCGCTTATCAAGTACACAGGGCAATGTGCTATAGGGTTGGTTTACTGCATTTTGCCCGCTTGATAAAAATAGATATTTGCGATGCCACAGCTCTTCTTTCTTCGTACTCCCTAACTTGGAGTGTCCTGAGGGGTCCGTTAGTGGCGACCCCATTTCAGGAATACATTAAATTGCCTCTTAGTAGTGGCTATTCCTGTCTGGTTATACGGCTTATTTGTCGGTTTTCTTCTTTGTTTTTGCTTAGCCCACTCTCATATTTTGAGTTTGGTTTCTCAATTGTTTTATCTATTTATAGGTGTATTCGGCAGGGTGGTTAATTCTCCATCCATCCAAAGGTCATTTATAATTGGGAACACAATACAAGGAACTCTTCCAGGATTTGATAGCTGTATGGACTGTAGCTTCTCTCAATATCACTTGAGTTGCCTATTCGACCTGTGCACTGCGAGGATTGTTGTTATTCTTGGTGACAACATACAGGTAGGGATTGGGATACTATCGCTTATACTGCACTACTCTGCAGTTACCTAAATAAATGTTTGTCTTTACGAAGCTTTGTGCTCTTTATTGATAGATACCGCTCTTTGGCTTATACCCCAAAGGAATGTTTCCTGACCATTGGATGTTTTGACACTGATGCATCAAATTGTCTCTGGTACGTGTCTTGCATCCATGCTTTTAACATTAACACTGGGCTCATTATTCCGCTTTCCTTCTTTTACTTGCGACACAAAATTTTTCTAGTGTGGTCCAATTGTCAGATTCTTTGTTTGTCTTTTGATTACAGGGTCACGTAATATCCATCACAAAGGACCCCCATTACTTTGGGTGGCATGTTCCTCTTGATGGAACTTTTTCTTAACGAATACCTGGATTGGAACATTTTTCTAATGCGCCAATCTTATATGGTCCCTTTCCCATATTTGGAAGCACTGTTCTTAAACACAACGGGTCGTTGTCTTGATCTTGCTTGCTCAACAAGGTCTCCCCCTCCACCACTATCTAGTATTGCTAGACTTTCGATTTTGATTTCTTGTTTTCTTTGTCACTAGATCCTATGTCACAGCAGCTCATTTTGAGTGTTGTTATTTCACACAGTTGACTGAGTCTTGTTTTTGGGTGAAACGTTATCTTCTCTTAAAAATGGGTGGTTTTTGGTTTGTCTCCTTATTCTCCTTATTGTAATTATGTGTTACGTCATTTTTGTTGCATATAAATGCATATAAATGTACAGTTTGTTTGTTTGTGTAGTCTGTTTAAAGTGGATATATATATATATATGTATATATATTGCCCACAATGTGATCCTAAAAAGTTCAAAATGCTCCACAGCGGGTGCTCAGCGTATGGGCCGGATCCTGGCCCCAGTTTCAATTTCGTAGAGCAAAGGACGCGGCACTCCAGAGCTGAAATATGCTCAATTTATTTTGGCACAACACTCAAACCAACGCGTTTCAGCCCTCCCACGGCTTTTCTCACGGTCAGTGAGTCCTTCTTTAGTTACACTTTTTATACCCATCTTAGCCTTAATGGGGGATTATGGGATTTGTAGTGTATCCATGAAATTCAAAAAACTTTATATATATTTACAAAAAGGACAAATGCGCTTTCGTCAGGTATTCACTTTCTAACATTAGCTTGTGTTTGTATTTTCTACGCACTGCATTTTAAAGCGCTATTTCCACTTGCATGCATATTCATTTTAATTATCAAATTTTTTTGGTATAGTACCTTGTAATTATTTGGAATGCATATCTTTTACATACAAACAATTTTACCAATCCCTTGGCGCTTCTTTCCAGCATCCAACAGGAATTTGATCTAATGCGTCTCCAGTTTTGGGTATAGTACCCTTACAAAAAAGGAGAAAGAGAGAATGCAGTCTCAAAGTACATTAACACTGTTCACCTTAATCCATCATTTACAGTTCCCATATTCATTCAAGATGAACAAAAAGTTCCTCATCGTTGTTAATTCCTCTGGGGGTTTTTGTCCTGAGCCTGATAATATATCGCGATTCCATTTGTCGCAATTTTTTGACTCTGTCCCCGCCACGTTCTTCCGGGGGTATCATGTGTATACCATAATAATTCATTGCCCTCCAGTCTCCTTTCTGGCATTGTGCCATATGTTTTGCAGTGGCATAAGTCATATTCCTGTTCTTCACTGCTCGAATATGCTCGAGGATGCGTTTTTTGAGCATGCATGTTGTGCTTCCAATGTACTTCATTCCACAATTGCACTCTATTATATATATCACAAACTGAGATACACAAGAAATATTTTGGTCGATGGTGATCACATTTCCATTGGGTTCCATAATTGTTCAAATATTTTTGCTGATTTTACAAGCCTTACATAGGTTACATGTTTTAAAACCCTTCTGTTGGTCTGTTAGCCAGTTTGTACGTTGGCTTTCCTGAAAGTGACTTCTAACCAGCATGTTCCTCAGAGATTTGGTCTTCCTGTAGGTAACTACTGGTTTCGGCCCCAAGATTTTTCCGATGTCTGGGTCCCCTGAGATTAAATGCCAATATTTTTTGATTTTATTGACTATTCTTCCACTTTCTTTGCTGTACATAGTAATGAACCTAGGTGGTCCTTGTTCAATGATTTCCTTGATCTTTAGCTTTGGAATCAATGTATCTTCCCTCGGTTTTTGGTCAATACGCCGCTTGCATCTTCTTAACGTTGTTTCATTGTATCCTCTCATTCTAAACCTGTGCATTGTTTCCTGAATTTTTTCTTCTGCATCCTCTTTTTTAGAACAGTTCCGCTTGATGCGTACAAATTCCCCATAGGGGATGCTTTCTAGCAGTGAACCTCTCAAAGCATCAACTAACACAAGAGGAAACATCACTACTAAACAAAGGCCTATCTTTTTGTCCGAAAAGCCACTATAACCATACACAGGTCAGGATTGATCTATATAAATATATTCGAAAGCTCAAATTGGCCAAGATATATGCCAATAAACAAGGAGCTAAACACCATGAGGGAGAAAGGCAAGGTGACTCTAATGAACCAACAATTATAATAGACCAAATGTCTGACCTTTAGAATATGT
Source organism: Calotriton arnoldi (assembly GCA_963921515.1). Classification (NCBI taxonomy): domain Eukaryota; kingdom Metazoa; phylum Chordata; class Amphibia; order Caudata; family Salamandridae; genus Calotriton; species Calotriton arnoldi. The sequence continues at coordinate 1,899,289 of CAWUFW010002089.1, forward strand.
TTGACTTACTATACAATTTGGATGACGATCAGATGACAGAAGAACAAGTTCTGGAACACCTGGATATTAAAACCGATAGAAGACCTGAGAGTGGATTAAAAAGAAATCTAGATACTGTCCTGCTCTATCCCCTGGAAATAAATTTGATTTATTCTCGGATGCCATAATTGAAGAATTGGAAAAAATGCAGAAAACAAGGAATTTAAATCAAAGAGAAAATTTAACCAGTAAGGAAAGGGAAGCAATAAAGAAGCTAATGGAAAATAGAGAGATCACATGAAACCCGCCGAAAATGGGGAAACATCGTCCTGATGGACACAAAGGATTATGTAAAAGAAGCCATGAGGCAATTAAATGACATCACCAACTATTGTAGAATGAAAAGTAATCCTATAAACAAGATGGTAATAGACTTAAATCTGCACCTACAGGAATGGCACTCAAGCAATCTGATCAGTGATGATGAATGGAAATTTCTCATGAAAGACTTCCCTGTAACACCAACGATATATTTTTTGCCAAAAATACATAAGACATTACAACATACACCTGGGAGACCAATAGTCTCCTCATGTGACTCACTCTACGAAAATCTTTCGCAATATGTAGATAAATTCCTGGCACCAATTGCGCAAAGTATGAGCTCATACATAAGAGATACGGGAGATTTCCTCAGGATCCTAACGGGCATAACATGGAGTAACCAGTATCTTCTGGTAACAATAGACGTAGTGTCTTTGTACACATCCATAAGGCATGAAGTGGGCCTGGGGGCATGCAACTATTTCCTAAAGCAGCGAAACATCACGGAACTCAAACACACTGAAATGCTTCTGAAAATGATTGAGCTATGTCTCACGAATAATATCTTTTTCTTTAATAAAGAGCTCTTCAAACAACAATGTGGCACAGCCATGGGCATTTCTTTTTCCCCAAATTATGCGAACATTGCAATTGGGTGGAGGGAGAGAACAATAGCGTGGAGCACGGACAACCAGGATGAACTAGAACGGATCATCCTGTGGGTCCGGTATATTGACGACTTGTTTTTAATATGGAATGGCACAGAACATGATTTTAATGAGTACTTTTTTAAATTAAACAACAATCAAATTGGTTTATCATTCATGTGTGCCAAGAGCAGGAAAGAAATTGATTTCTTGGATACCAAAGTTTTTATTGAAAATAACCAGATACACTCCACGCTATTTAGAAAAAAGACTACAACCAACAGTATTTTACACGGGACTAGTTTCCACCCGAAACCGTTGCTAGAAAGCATCCCTTATGGGGAATTTGTACGCATCATGCGGAACTGTTCTAAAAAAGAGGATGCGGAAGAAAAAATTCAGGAAACAATGCACAGGTTTAGAATGAGAGGATACAATGAAACAACGTTAAGAAGATGCAAGCGGCATATTGACCAAAAACCGAGGGAAGATACATTGATTCCAAAGCTAAAGATCAAGGAAATCATTGAACAAGGACCACCTAGGTTCATTACTACGTACAGCAAAGAAAGTGGAAGAATAGTCAATAAAATCAAAAAATATTGGCATTTAATCTCAGGGGACCCAGACATCTGGAAAATCTTGGGGCCGAAACCAGTAGTTACCTACAGGAAGACCAAATCTCTGAGGGACATGCTGGTTAGAAGTCACTTTCAGGAAAGCCAACGTACAAACTGGCTAACAGACCAACAGAAGGGTTTTAAAAAATGTAACCTATGTAAGGCTTGTAAAATCAGCAAAAATATTTGAACAATTATGGAACCCAATGGAAATGTGATCACCATCGACCAAAATATTTCTTGTGTATCTCAGTTTGTGATATATATAATAGAGTGCAATTGTGGAATGAAGTACATTGGAAGCACAACATGCATGCTCAAAAAACGCATCCTCGAGCATTTTCGAGCAGTGAAGAACAGGAATATGACTTATGCCACTGCAAAACATATGGCACAATGCCAGAAAGGAGACGGGAGGGCAATGAATTATTATGGTATACACATGATACCCCCGGAAGAACGTGGAGGGGACAGAGTAAAAAAATTGCGACAAATGGAATCGCGATATATTATCAGGCTCAGGACAAAAACCCCCAGAGGAATTAACAACGATGAGGAACTTTTTGTTCATCTTGAATGAATATGGGAACTGTAAATGATGGATTAAGGTGAACAGTGTTAATGTACTTTGAGACTGCATTCTCTCTTTCTCCTTTTTTGCAAGGGTTCTATACCCAAAACTGGAGACGCATTAGATCAAATTCCTGTTGGATGCTGGAAAGAAGCGCCAAGGGATTGGTAAAATTGTTTGCTTGTAAAAGCTATGCATTCAAAATAACTACAAGGTACTATACCAAAAAAATTTGATAATTAAAATGAATATGCATGCAAGTGGAAATAGCGCTTAAAATGCAGTGCGTAGAAAATACAAACACAAGCTAATGTTAGAAAGTGAATACCTGACGAAAGCGCATTTGTCCTTTTTGTAAATATATATAACGTTTTTTGAATTACATGGATACACTACAAATCCCATAATGCCCCATTAAGGCTAAGATGGGTATAAAAAGTGTAACTAAAGAAGGACTCACTGACCATGAGAAAAGCCGTGGGAGGGCTGAAACGCGTTGGTTTGAGTGTTGTGCCAAAATAAATTGAGCATATTTCAGCTCTGGAGTGCCGCGTCCTTTGTTCTACGATATGTATATATATATATATATATATATGAATATATATATATATAACTTGCAGCCCTGAAGAAGTCCAAAGTTTTTACTGGACGAAACGCCTTGGCTGATGTTTTTATGAATTGCAAATGATGCAACAATTAAGGAAGAAATGCAACTGGATCGTGCCAGAATTTGTTATTCTCAAATTGTGATAAACTTTATTGTAAAATATCACCTTTTATTTCTTATGCGGTGCAGCTCTGTTTTTGCTTTTCAATACTTCAAGAGTACCTGTAATAGAGGCAGGAAAAAGAAGTGTAACAGGAATAAAATGTAAAGGTTTCTCTAAGTGTGGAAGCCGCATTTTTTCCAGGTGGGGGCTGGGATCTACTTTAGAATTCAGGGCAGGGTCCAGAACTCAAAGCAGACATCAAAGGTTGGGTGCACACAGCAGAGCCATTTAGTTGAACCACATGAGTCAATGAAAAGAGTGCAATGAACACAGATGATGATGGGGCTGTAGCATGCACAGGTCTGATGGCATCTGGGGTAAATCTTCCAGGCGTCGCCTGGAGTGCAGTGACCTATTGCTGCATCTTTCAGAATAACTCGCAGCCTTCTTTTGGAGTGTCTGCTGTGCTATTAAAATCTTAATTAAGATGCAAACTCTCCCTAAAGGAAATGCTTTTTGTCTGTATTTTTGTAATGAAATGACGTCCTTCAGCTCTAAATTCGTAAAGGTATGCCGATGATCATGAGTAGGAGCAGTCTAAAATCATAACCTGTGCAAATCAGTGGCTGAAGGGGGCGGGGTCTATTGGGAACGACGTTCCTAATCTTTTATAATTTCACAATAACAGTTCCCATACTTCTTGTTACCTTCACTCAAATTCACTGAGCCCACCCCCATTACACTCATGATAGTTCTAATACTTTTTATGCACTTCGGCCACCTATGAAAATATGTGGAAATATTATCAAACTATATGTTGGACAAAAAGGCAAAGCCTGTGGTAAAAATAAAACAAGAAATCTGCAGTACCAATTACGTACAAGGTAAATTAATACATCTTTTTTTCATTGACAAAAAATCTATATCATCACTTGCTGTATTTATTTTCTACATTCCTAAATGTATAGAAGCAAGATGATTGAAATGAGCAGGGTTTCTCTCCCACCCATGCAATTTTGTTCACCCCCTTTCAATATTCTGCCATTATAGTGTCTGTAACCGGCACCCAATTTTCTCTCTTCAGCTGCTGTTCCCTGATGCCAGGGGTCTTTCGCCCTCTCGTACCTTAAGACTGCCTTCCTTTGCTTGTCTGTCTGTGTTACCCAGAATCACATTTGTTTGCCACATTCAGTCTTAGTAGAGGTGAGAGGGAAGGCGCTGACAGCACAAATTGACCTCTGCGAGGCTGTGTGTCGCACAAGGAATCCTTTATGACCAAAATCAGAGATGTCATCAATTATATTTTTTTTAATATATCATTAGTGATATAATATGTGAAGTAATAAGTCTTGCATGGCATGGCGCAAGTTATAGTTAGCTCAGTAAACTAAATATTGGTGAATTTCATTTGTTTTGTTTTTGAACGTTAGTTTTTATCTTATTTCAACACCTAACGGTAGCGTCACTTTAACGTGTTTTTCCCAGTAAATGTCTAGGATATATATACATATATTACCTACTGGCGGTCGCCAGTAGGTAGTTATAGTTAGGACCTAGTTTCCATAGGAAAAGCGTTTTTTGTTTTCCCAATAACTTTGGCGTCGTTTGACGAATCTTCGCGAAATTTTCAAAACTAGTGGGGCGCTCCGGTCAGCTCCTGTCTTGAAATTTTTGGGGTGATTCGTCAAGCGGGAGCCGAGAAAAAAGGGGGGTCCCAAAACACGTTTTCCCCATGTTATTTTCCATAGGAAACTTTAGACAAAGCTACAGCCCAAACTGCTGAATGGAATTACACCAAATTTGGCAAAAAGGTAGGTCTTGGTTCAGAAAGATCCCTTTTTGTTAAATGGTGTAAATCCGTTCAGTAGTTCCTGAGAAATTAGAAAAAGAAAAAGGTTCGATATCAATGGCCGCGGTGGATTCGCGAACCCTCCCGAGCACGAGCTTCACTCTGATTGGCTGCCAACACTCCAAACCAGGAAGTGTTGGCAGCCATCTTGTGACTCGGTAGAACCGAGTCACAAGAAAACAGTAAAAAAAAAAAGTTACAAAACAAGAAAAGGGGGCAGGGTAGAAACACACTGACCCCCTAGGCCTGCTCAGGGGGTACCACAAGGACCCCCAGGGCCCAAAAAAGCATTTTTTTAAAAATAATTTCGGCGGAATTCGCGTTGGGGTCGCGAATCCCGCCAAAATTATAAAAAAAATTAAGCACGGGCTTCCGCGCTTCATTTAAATGAGGCCCCCGGGTGGGCCAGGTCCCGGGGGCATTGCCCAAATAATAATAGCGAGCCCCCGCAGCCCCAGGGACCACCACCTCCCCAGGGCTATGCTGATTATTTGCAGGGGGCACGCGGCGCCCCCGCAGCCCCGGGGACCGCCACCTCCACGGGGCTTTTGAAAGAAAACTGTGTGGGGGTCCCACCCCCCCAAGCTGCCCCAGGGACCGCCGCCTCCCTGGGGCTTTTTTAATCATATGCGGGGGCACGCGGCCCCCCGCAGCCCCGGAGACTGCCACCTCCCCGGGCTCCGTTTAAAAAAAAAAAAGAAAAAGAAGTCGGGGGGCAAGAGCCCCTCCACACGCCCCAAGGACCACCACCTCCCCGGGGCACTCTTTTTTCAATTTCGGGGGTCCTTCACGGACCCCCAGCCCCGGGGACCACCACCTCCCCGGGGCTTTCTAAATGAAGGGAGGGGGGCCAGGTGGCCCCCCTCCAGGAGCCCTCGATGGCCCTGGGGACCGCCACCACCCAGGGCCGGCTCCTGCAGTGTCCCGGGGTGCCCACCCCCGGGACACTGCTGTTTGCTATGGCAGGGCGGGTGCCGTGCGGCTCCCGCCCTGTCATAGCAAACACTGGTTTGGATTTTGGAAGCGAGAGCAGGTTTCCTGCTCTCGCTTCCAAAATCAAAGCAGATTCTTTCCACAAGGGGAGCTGCATGTCAGCAGCTCCCTTGTGGAAAGCAATGCCGGCTCCCGCAGGAGGCGGGGAGCCGGCAGGACCGTGGGGGCATTGGGGCTCCCCCACGGTCCCCAACGGAGTGGCCAGGCCCCGGGGATGGGGTCCCCGGGGCTAGAAGTGGCCCGGGAGGGGGCCACGTGGCCCCTCTCCCCCCCCAAAAAGGAAAGGCCGGCCCCAGGGGATGGGGTCCCCGGGGCCATAAATGGTCTGAGGAGGGGGCCCCCTCCAAATATATTTTTTTTTAAATTTAAATACTGGCCATGCCCCGGGGGATGGGGTCCCCGGGGCCGAAAATGGCCTCGGGAGGGGGGCCACGCGGCCCCCTTCACGTATTTTTAAAAAAATTAAACAAAATAAGGGTCAAGCCCTGGGGGATGGGGTCCCCAGGGCCCAAAAAATAGGAAAAGAATGGGGGCCATACAGCCCCCCTACTAAAAAATAAAATAAAAAATAAAAAACCGGCATTGCCCCGGAGGCCCCGGCCCCTCAGTGCATCACTCTGCAAACGCGCCTCGTGGCGCGTTTGCACAGTGGTGAAGGGAGGGGGCGGGGCCTGAGGTGATATGTGTGCAAACATGCCCTGTGGCGCGTTTGAAGTTGGGGAATTAATTCCTCTTCAATCCTGAGGGTCCCTGGGGACCAACTAGCCCACCAGGTACCTCCAGTAAGCGCCACAGAGCTGCGTTGCAGAGAGGTGTAAAAAGGGGCGTGGCCTTGGACCACCTCTCTGCAACGCAGCTCTGTAGTGCTTACTGGAGGTACCTGGTGGGCTAGTTGGGCCCTAGCGACCCTCAGGATTCAAGGTGACTTAATCCCCCACTAAATAGAAATAGTTAGAAATTAGCATTTAAAAAACCTTAGAAATGCACTGAAAAAAACATAGGTTTCAGGGATGTTATAGTTAGAAGTTATCATTTTAAAAAAACTTTAAATTTCACTGAAAAAACCATAGGTTTCAGGGACGTTATAGTTAGAAATTAGCATTTAAAAAACCTTTGAAATTCACTGAAAAAACCATAGGTTTTAGGGACAGTTATAGTTAGTTGGACATTTCACTCGTACAAAACCATAGAAATTCCCCCGTTATAGTTAGTTTAGCTAACTAAAACTCGCGCCCCGCAATGCACTGCTGATGACGTCACATATTACATCACTCATGACATGGTCAGTGACATCACTGATGACATCACTGATGACATCTCAAATGACATCACTGATGACATCACTGATGACATCATCCATGTGATAATTTCATGCATCTTCTCACACCCTAATATAACTTTTGATACACCCACTCTAAATTACAGACTGCCATTCTCAAAACCATACACACTCCAATACCAATAACTACATACCCACTCACTGATTCTTAGGTCTACACACACACATCTACTCACTCACCCGTATAGTCACTCATACTTACAGTCACTCAGTACAGGACTATCATATGCACTCATACACCTATATAAACACTCACACACTGCCACTCATCCATAGAGGTACTCACACACCTAGTCAGTCATGCAAAAATTAATCACACACTCATTTACTCACCTATACAGTTATACACACACCAGCTCACTTACTCATACAAATAGTAGCACATTCTTACGCTCTTATACAATAACTGATACAAGCACACATGCATCCATACAGCCACTCTCACAATCACACACTCTCACTTATAGCCATTTAAATACTCTAACACACATATATACTGCCTTTTACATATGTAGTTACTCGCACATGTACCACTGAGATATACATTCACTCACTAACACACCCATACACACACTCACCCACCCAAGCAGTCCATCACAGATGCACTCTTCAAATCATGCACCCAGTGAATCACCCACTCACACATCTATGTACAGTCACACACACCCCACCCACACAAACACTCAGGCACCCATACAGATACTCAGAGAACCAATCAATAACCCATATAGACACTCATGTAGCTATTCGCAAATCCATGCATCCACTTACACACCAACAGACAGACGGATACAGACATTCACACAGTTTAGTCACTAACCCATGCATTCAGTAAGATACGTTTTATCATTCACTTGTAGAGTCAGTCACGCACGTACTAAATCATCCATTTAGACACTTATACACCCACTCATTCTTCAATACGCCTTTCCCTATATATATTAAACATATTTAAACTTTACAGAAACACACAGTCACTGGATGATGTCATCAGTGATGTCATTTGAGATGTCATCAGTGATGTCATCAGTGATGTCACTGACCATGTCATGAGTGATGTAATATGTGACGTCATCAGCAGTGCATTGCGGGGCGCGAGTTATAGTTAGCTGAACTAACTATAACGGGGAATTTCTATGGTTTTGTACGAGTGAAATGTCCAACTAACTATAACTTTCCCTAAAACCTATGGTTTTTTCAGTGAATATATATATATATATATTCACTGAAAAAACCACAGGTTTCAGGGACGTTATAGTTATTTGGACATTTCACTCGTACAAAACCAGGGAAATTCGGCCGTTATAGTTAGCTGAGCTAAGTATAACTCGCGCCCCCGCAATGCACTGCTGATGACATCACATATTACATCACTCATGACATGGTCAGTGACATCACTGATGACATCTCAAATGCCATCACTGATGACATCACTGATGACATCATCATCCAGTGACTGTGAATTTCTGTAAAGTTTAAAAATGTTTTATATATATATAGGCCAAGGTGTATTGAAGAATGAGTGGGTGTATGACTGTCTGAATGGATGATTTAGTAGGTGTGTGACTTACTGTAGAAGTGAGTGATTAAACGTGTCTTACTGAATGCATGGGTTAGTGACTAAACTGTGTGAATGTCTGTATCAGTCTGTCTGTTGGTGTGTAAGCGGTTGCATGGGTTAGTGAGTAGCTACATGAGTGTCTATATGGGTTATTGATTGCTTGTCTGAGTATCTGTATGGGTCCCTGAGTGTCTGTGTGGGTGGGTGGTGTGTGTGTGACTCACTGCATGGATGAGTGAGTGGGTGATTCACTGGGTGTATGGGTTCAAGAGTGCATCTGTGAGGGGCTATATGGGTGGGTGAGTGTGTGTATGGCTGTGTTGGTGAGTGAATGGATGTCTCAGTGATACATGTGTGAGTAACTACATATATGAAAGGCAGTATATGTGAGTGTTGGAGTGTATAAATGACTATATGTGAGAGTGAGTGATTGTGAGAGTGGCTGTGTGGATGAGTGTGTGCTTGTGTCAGTGATTGTATAAGAGAGTAAGTATGTGTTAGTATCTGTGTGAGTAAGGGAGGTGGTGTGTGTATAACTGTATAGGTGAGTAAATGGGAGTGTGATTGATTCTTTGCATGACTAACTAGCTGTGTAAGTAACTCTATGGGTGAGTGGTGGTGTGTGAGTGTCTGTATAGGTGTATGAGTGCATATGATAGTGGCTGTAATGATGAGTGACTGCATGTATGAGTGACTGTATGGGTGAGTGAGTGGATGTGTGTGTAGACCTAGGAATCAGTGAGTGGGTATGTAGTAACTGGTATTGGTGTGTCTATGGTTTTGAGAATGGCAGTCTGTATTTTAGAGTGGGTGTATCAAAGGTTATATTAGGCTGTGAGGAGGTGCATCAGAGGTTCACTTGGATGATGTCAACAGTGATGTCATTTGAGATGTCATCAGTGATGTCACTGACCATGTCATGAGTGATGTAATATGTGATGTCATCAGCAGTGCATTGCAGGGGCGCGAGTTATACTTAGCTCAACTAACTATAACGGACGGATTTCTCTGGTTTTGTATGAGTGAAATGTCCAACTAACTATAACGTCCCTGAAACCTGTTTTTTTCAGTGAATTTCTATGGTTTTTTAAATGCTAATTTCTAACTATAACGTCACTGAAACCTATGGTTTTTTCAGTGAATTTCAAAGGTTTTTTAAATGATCATTTCTAATTATAACGTCCCTGAAACCTATGGTTTTTTCAGTGAATTTCAAAGGTTTTTTAAATGTTAATTTCTAACTATAACGTCCCTGAGACCTATGGTTTTTTTCAGTGAATTTCAATGGTTTTTTAAATGCTAATTTCTAACTATAATGTCCCTGAAACCTATGGTTTTTTTCAGTGAATTTCAAAGGTTTTTTAAATGCTAATTTTTAACTATGACTACACAGGTAGGACATGCACAGAAAGAGGAAGAAAGGTGCAGAAAGAAGCAAGAGAAATGCAGAAAGAGGCAACAGAAGTCCAGAAAGACAAAGAAAAGTGAAGAAAGAAGCAAAGATATGCAGAAAGAACCAACAGAGGTGCAGAAAGAGGCCTTGTTGCAAAGTCATCCTGTGCCCTGGGCACCCCCGAACTTTGTGCTGACTGGTACTGGTGGTAACTGACTCTAACTGACCCTGGGCTCTGCCTAACCAGGCTATGCTGAAAGACACTTAGAATACAGTGAAAACACCTACATACACTAGGGTACACTATGGGTTGGGGTACCCCTGTGATTGGCATGACCTCCCCTGTAAGGCCCTAGTACTTAATAGGGCAGGGGGATTAAAACTACCTCTAACTCATAGGTGCAGAAAGAGGCAAGAGAAGTGCAGACAAAAGCAAGAGCAGTGCAGAATGAACCAACAGAGGTGCAAAAAGAGGCAAGAGGAGTGCAGAAAGAGGTAGGAGAGGTGCACAAGGAGGCAAGAGAGGTACAGAAAGAGGCAGGAGGGGTGCAGAAAGAAGGAAGAGAAGAGCATAAAGAGGCAAGAGAATTGCTGAAAGAAGCAACAGAGATGTAGAAAGAAGCAAGAGAAGTGCAGAAAGAGGAATGTGAGGTGCAGAAAGAAGCAAGAGCAGTGCAGAAAGAACCAACAGAGGTGCAAAAAGAAGCAAGAGGGGTGCAGAAAAAGGTAGGAGAGGTGCACAAAGAGGCAAGAGAGGTACAGAAAGAGGCAGGAGGGGTGCAGAAAGAAGGAAGAGAAGTGCAGAAAGAAGCAACAGAGGTGCTGAAAGAGGCACGAAGGGTGCAGAAAGAGCAAGAGAAGTGCAGAAAGACCCAACAGAGGTACTGAAAGAGGCAAGATAGGTGCAGAAAGAGGCAGGAAACATGCAGAAAGAGGGAACAGGGGTGCAGAAAGAGGCAAGAGAGGTGCAGAAAGAGAAAAGAGGGGTGCAGAAAGAGGCAAGGGGGTGCAGAAAGAGGTAGGAGAGGTGCACAAAGAGGCAAGAGAGGTACAGAAAGAGGCAGGAGGGGTTGCAGAAAGAAGGAAGAGAAGTGCAGAAAGAGGCAAGAGAATTGCTGAAAGAAGCAAGAGGTGTAGAAAGAAGCAAGAGAAGTGCAGAAAGAGGCAAGTGAGGTGCAGAAAGAACCAACAGAGGTGCAAAAGAGGCAAGAGGGGGTGCAGAAAAAGGTAGGAGGGGTGCACAAAGAGGCAAGAGAGGTACAGAAAGAGGCAGGAGGGGTGTAGAAAGAAGGAAGAGAAGTGCAGAAAGAGGCAAGAGAATTGCTGAAAGAAGCAACAGAGGTGTAGAAAGAAGCAAGAGAAGTGCAGAAAGAGTCAAGTGAGGTGCAGAAAAAAGCAAGAGCAGTGCAGAAAGAACCAACAGAGGTGCTGAAAGAAGCGCGAAGGGTGCAGAAAGAGCAAGAGATGTGTAGAAAGAGGCAAAAGAGGTACAGAAAGAGGCAAGAGAGGTGCAAAAACAGGCAGGAAAGGTGCAGAAACAGGGAACAGGGGTGTAGAAAGAGGCAAGAGGTTGCAGAAAGAGAAAAGGGGGGTGTAGAAAGAGACAGGAGGGGTGCAGAAAGAAGCAAGTGAAGTGCCGAAAGAGGCAACAGAGGTGCAGAAAGATGCAAGAGAGGTGCAGAAACAAGCAAGGGAAGTGCAGAAAGAGGCAAGAGAATTGCTGAAAGAAGCAACAGAGGATTAGAAAGAAGCAAGAGAAGTGCAGAAAGAGGCAAGTGAGGTGCAGAAAGAAGCAAGAGCAGTGCAGAAATAACCAACAGAGGTGCAAAAAGAGGCAAGAGGGATGCAGAAAAAGGTAGGAGGCGTGCACAAAGAGGCAAGAGAGGTACAGAAAGAGGCAGGAGGGGTGCAGAAAGAAGGAAGAGAAGTACAGAAAGAGGCAAGAGAATTGCTGAAAGAAGCAACAGAGGTGTAGAAAGAAGCAAGAGAAGTGCAGAAAGAGACAAGTGAGGTGCAGAAAAAAGAAAGAGCAGTGCAGAAAGAACCAACAGAGGTGCTGAAAGGGGCGTGAAGGGTGCACAAAGAGCAAGAGAAGTACAGAAAGAGGCAAAAGAGGTACAGAAAGAGGCAAGAGAGGTGCAAAAACAGGCAGGAAAGGTGCAGAAACAGGTAACAGGGGTGTAGAAAGAGGCAAGAGAGGTGCAGAAAGAGAAAAGGGGGTGTAGAAAGAGACAGGAGGGGTGCAGAAAGAAGCAATGGAGGTGCCGAAAGAAGCAAGAGAGGTGCAGAAAGAAGCAAGTGAAGTGCAGAAAGAGGCAACAGAGGTGCAGAAAGACGCAAGAGAGGTGCAGAAACAAGCATGGGAAGTGCAGAAAGAGGCAAGAGAATTGCTGAAAGAAGCAACAGAGGATTAGAAAGAAGCAAGAAAAGTGCAGAAAGAGGCAAGTGAGGTGCAGAAAGAAGCAAGAGCAGTGCAGAAATAACCAACAGAGGTGCATAAAGAGGCAAGAGGGGTGCAGAAAAAGGTAGGAGGGGTGCCCAAAGAGGCAAGAAAGGTACAGAAAGAGGCAAGAGGGATGCAGAAAGAGGCAAGAGCAGTGCAGAAACAACCAAGAGAAGTGCAAAAAGAAGCAACAGAGGTGCAGAAGGAGGCACGAGGGGTGCAGAAAGAAGGAAGAGAAGTGCGGAAAGAAGCAACAGAGGTGCTGAAATAGGCACAAAGGGTGCAGAAAGAGGCAAGAGTGGTGCATAAAGAGGGAAGAGAGGTGTAGAAAGAGACAGGAGGGGTGCAGAAAGAAGCAACAGAGGTGCCGAAAGAGGCAAGAGAGGTGCAGAAAGAAGCAAGTGAAGTGCAGAAAGAGGCAACAGAGGTGCAGAAAGACGCAAGAGAGGTGCAGAAACAAGCAAGGGAAGTGCAGAAAGAGGCAAGAGAATTGCTGAAAGAAGCAACAGAGGATTAGAAAGAAGCAAGAGAAGTGCAGAAAGAGGCAAGTGAGGTGCAGAAAGAAGCAAGAGCAGTGCAGAAATAACCAACAGAGGTGCAAAAAGAGGCAAGAGGGGTGCAGAAAAAGGTAGATGGGGTGCCCAAAGAGGCAAGAAAGGTACAGAAAGAGGCAGGAGGGATGCAGAAAGAAGGAAAAAAAGTGCAGAAAGAAGCAAGAGAATTGCTGAAAGAAGCAACAGAGGTGTAGAAAGAAGCAAGAGAAGTGCAGAAAGAGGCAAGTGAGGTGCAGAAAAAAGCAAGAGCAGTGCAGAAAGAACCAACAGAGGTGCTGAAAGAGGCGCGAAGGGTGCAGAAAGAGCAAGAGAAGTGCAGAAAGAGGCAACAGGGGTACAGAAGGAGGCAAGAGAGGTGCAGAAACAGGCAGGAAAGGTGCAGAAACAGGGAGCAGGGGTGCGGAAAGAGGCAAGTGAGGTGCAGAAAGATGCAATAGCAGTGCAGAATGAACCAACAGAGGTGCAAAAAGAGGCAAGAGGAGTGCAGAAAAGGTAGATGGGGTGCACAAAGAGGCAAGAGAGGTACAGAAAGAGGCAGGAGGGGTGCAGAAAGAAAGAAGAGAAGTGCAGAAAGAGGCAAGAGAAGTGCAGAAAAAGAAAGAAATGTGCAGAAAGAAGCAGCAGAAATGCAGAAAGAGGCAAGAGAGGCGCAGAAGGAAGCAAGAGTGGCTTGCACACCATTAGTACCAATTTAACACCCACATTTAGCAATAAGTAACAGGTGACCATTTTAGGTTTCCAAATGGCCTTCTACCACGCAGTAACACTTGTCGCTGCATTTTTGGTAACGTTTGAGCCGTTTGAGCTAGAAACAAGGCTTTTTTTGTTCAAATCTGCAGATTAGTGAGCAGATGATGAATTATGTGGCTAATGCGGAAAATGTATAATTGTGCGAAAGTCGCATAATTCCAGTGGCCTCGCTCATACCTCTGACTAGATCCACAAGTGCTCCTCAGTGATTCCTTCTTTTTTTGTCTCACTGAGTTCAGAGTTCAGCTTCTATGCAAACGAGGAAGACTAAACCTGATGTTACCACTCCACAACACAGACTACCATACCACATAATTACTCTCCATAACACATAATCCCATTGTACATAATTCCTATACACTAAATACCACATACTTTCTATCCACATAATTTCACTGCACAACATACCACATAATTCCACTCCACACAACGTACATCCACTCCACTCCAAAAAACATTAGTAAAAAACTTTTACATTTACAATGCCAATAGCTCTAACTCTCGCAAATGCGATACCTATTACATTGCAAACACTTCTTTAACTAGTAGTCGCGTTTGCAGAGTGGTGGAGAAAGGGTGCTGGGCTCCGACCAGCGCTCATTTATCCCCCATCCCGTAGTCTGCCAGGAGGCGTGTTTGCAGAGTGGTGGAGAAAGGGGGGCATGGCCTCCGAAGACGTCTTAGCAATCCCACTGTGTGGGACTTACTGGAGGTAACAAGAGGGGTAGTTGGCCCCCAAGGACATCCTTGGGGGCCAGCTACCCCTCCTATTACCTCCAGTAAGTCCAACATAGGAGGATTGCTAAGTTCTCATAGCAGGCCATGCCCCCTTTGCCCACCACTCTGCAAAGGCGCTCCCTGGCGCGCTCTTGGATGGGGATTGAAGTCCCCTTCGCTGCTGGGGGTCCTTTAGGGGCCAACTAGCCTACCTCTTACCTCCAGTAAGCCCCACACAGTGGGATGTCTGAGAGGTGGACACAGGCCATGCCCCCTTTCTCCACCACTCTGCAAACGCGTCTCCTGGTGTGCCCTTGGTTGGGGGGATGAAGTCCCCTTTCCTCCTGAGGGTCCCTGGGGGCCAACTAGCCCTCCTGTTACCTCCAGTAAGCCCCATACAGCTAGATTGCTGAGAGTGCTCAAAGGCCATGCCCCCTTTTTACACAAATCTACAAACGCGACTCCTAGTGCACTGCTGCTCGGGGGATGAAGTCCACTTGAGTCCTGAGGTCCTCAGGACACAAGAGGACCTCATCGCCCCACCAGCAATGCGCCAAAAGGCGCGTTTGCAGAGTGGTGTAAAACGGGGCGTGGCCTCGGACCACCTCTCAGCAATCCCACAGTGTGGGGCTTACTGGAGGTACCTGGTGGGCTAGTTGGCCCCCAGGGACCCTCAGGATTCAGGGGGACTTAATCCCCCAACTTAGAACGCACCAGGAGTCGCGTTTGCAGAGTGGTACAGTGAGGGGGCAAGGCCTCCGGGGAGATGCAGCTTTTCTTTTTTTGTCAGTAGGGGGGCTGTGTGGCCCCCCTTTTCTTAATATTTTGAGGGCCCTGGGGACCCCAACCCCAGGGCCAGACCCTTATTTTAAAAAAAAAAAAATGGGAGGGGGCCGCGTGGCCCCCCTCCCGAGGCCGATTTCGGTCCTGGGGACCCCATCCCCCGGGGCATGGCCTTGTTTTTTTTTTTTATTGATACAGAAGGGGGGCCGCATGGCCCCCCTTCCCTAGGCCACTTCTGGGCCCGGGGACCCCATCCCCCAGGGCCCGGCCTTATTTTTTTTTTTTTTTAAGTGAACATCCAAAGGGAGGGAGCCGATTGGCAACCCTCCCGGGCCACTTCTGGCCCCAGAGACCCCATCCCCTGGGGCTGGCCCTAAAGTTGGGGTCCGTGGGGGGCCCCAATGCCTCCAATGCCTCCAATGCCTGCCGGCTCCCCGCCTCCTGTGGGAGCCTGCATTGCTTTTGGGCAAGCTCCCTTTGCCCAAAAGCAATTCTGCTTTGCTTTTGGTTACCGAGTCACAAGATGGCTGCCAACACTTCCTGGTTTGGAGTGTTGGCAGTCAATCAGAAGTCAGCTCATGCTCGGGAGGAGTCGCGACTCCTCCTCGGTGCTCAGATATATAAATCTTTATTTTTGGAATTTCTCAGCAACTACTGAATGGATTTACACTATTTAAAAAAAAGGTCGCTTTCTGGACCAAGAGCTACCTTTTTGCCAAATTTGGTGTAATTCCGTTCAGCAGTTTGGGCTGTAGCCGTGTCTAAATTTCCTATAGAAATTAGCATGGGGAAAATGCATTTTGGGACCCCCCTTTTTTCTCAGCCCCCGCTTGACGAATCACCCCGAAACTTTCAAAACAGGAGCTGCCATGAGTGAACCATTAGTTTTTAAGATTTCGTGAAGATTCGGCAAACGGTGCCAAAGATATTGGCAAAATAAAAAACGCTTTTTGAATAGAAACAAGGTCCTAACTATAACTACCTACTGGCGACCCCCAGTAGGTAATATATATATATCCTTCGATCTCTGGCTGGTGAGCACAGAACAAAGGGAGCGCACTCTCAAGCAAGTTCCATTTCTCTTTTTATTAGCTTGTGAGTACAATTCGTGACCCAACGCGTTTCGATCTGCCTTTAGACCGTGATCAAGGTCTGAAGGCAGACCAAAACACATTGGGTCACGAATTGTACTCACATGCTAATAAAAAGTGAAATGGAACTTGCTTGAGAGTGCGCTCCCTTCGTTCTCTGCTCCTCAGCCAGAGATTGAAGGATATTACCGGCAACGGCCTGCCAGGGGAGATTATCGCACTGCCGAAAAACAGAGCGCCTGTCCGACATTGAACCGAAATGCGTCGGGAAGGCGCTCTTTGTTGTCATGTTCTGGAAGAATAAATTTGATTAAATATGCCTGCAGCTGAGTGCGTCCTTCTTTCTCCATGGGCATTGGAGAAATTGGATTTATATTTTGACGGCGTAGCCCGACGCCAGTACAGGACTGCACCACCTCGTTAACGTCAGCACTGTGCCGCCGGGATCATGGCGGGCGGCCCGTGCTGCCGCAGATTTACTAAGTAGTGGGCCCGTGTTTGCCTGTAGATTTAGGCGATATATGGGACTGCATGGATTGTGATTGATGAACATGACCAAAGTGTACCCATTGAAGGGTTGAATAATTATAATGATTGTAACTTTTATGCCAACAGATATGTTCCACTCGGATGTCCATTTGGAATAATGATTTTAAGATCGCTGACATTTACCATAATGCAACATTTTTGATTCCGAGTGGTTGGCCAATCAAGAGTGCCTCTGGTATAAAAGAAAGGAAACAGTCATGTGATATATGGATTCGCCTACCACACCCATGAATAAGGACATTGAACCGAAACGCGTCGGGAAGGCGCTCTTTGTTGTCATGTTCTGGAAGAATAAATTTGATTAAATATGCCTGCAGCTGAGTGCGTCCTTCTTTCTCCATGGGCATTGGAGAAATTGGATTTATATTTTGACGGCGTAGCCCGACGCCGGTACAGGACTGCACCACCTCGTTAATGTCAGCACTGTGCCGCCGGGATCATGGCGGGCGGCCCGTGCTGCCGCAGATTTACTACGTAGTGGGCCCGTGTTTGCCTGTAGATTTAGGCGATATATGGGACTGCATGGATTGTGATTGATGAACATGACCAAAGTGTACCCATTGAAGGGTTGAATAATTATGATTGTGACTTTTATGCCAACAGATATGTTCCACTCGGATGTCCATTTGGAATAATGATTTTAAGATCGCTGACATTTACCATAATGCAACATTTTTGATTCCGAGTGGTTGGCCAATCAAGAGTGCCTCTGTTATAAAAGAAAGGAAACAGTCATGTGATATATGGATTCGCCTACCACACCCATGAATAAGGACATTGAACCGAAACGCGTCGGGAAGGCGCTCTTTGTTGTCATGTTCTAGAAGAATACATTTGATTAAATATGCCTGCAGCTGAGTGCGTCCTTCTTTCTCCATGGGCATTGGAGAAATTGGATTTATATATATATATACATATATATATATATATATATATATATATATATATCGCTCCCAGACCACCAACAGCACTTACACACATCAGTGGGTGGTTAGTCACGTGAGGGTGGACTCATGGATTCAGATCAAATGCTCCAGCATAAGAAAACAACCAGCACTCTCGGGATAGACAAATCGTTCGTTTAGTAGAACGTGTAGACACGTTTGATGCGGAGTAACTCCCCATAGTGGATAATCCACGTCAGGTTGGTGGGGCGACTACTGCTTGCGTGTAGGAGTGAATTCCCTGACGTGGGTTTCCTGTAAAGGGACGGATAAATCTTGTTTTCTGCTACAAAGACTCTAAGATCTAAGAAGTTCACTGATTCAGTGCTCATTTCCCCTGAGAATTGCAGATTGGCCTTGTTATTGTTCAAAAATTGCTATATATTCTGAAGCAGATTATTTAGAAACTCTCCAGATTATTAAAAGTTCATCAATTTACATATTCCAACTAACAATTCTCTCGTCCCATGAGTCATTGGCCTCCGACCAGGCTAACTGCTTCTCCCACCAGCCCATGAACAAGTTTGCGTAGCGTAACTTTAAATGTTGAATATGTACACCTTGCACACTGCATAGGATTGTGGAACGTACCTGCATGTGCCCATCCGGGGCTCAATTTTGATGAACAATGTGGTTTAGCAGTATTACATCCCATGTTAGTAATTAATTTTAGCTATGTACTGTGTTGAACATATGAATTGGGTACAATGATTCTTTATCGCGACTATATAATTGCTGCCAGAACATATGTGACTATATTATTTTTCAATTTCTAACTTCTTACAATCAATGGAGATACACTTGTGCACACCCATCTAGGGAACCCATTACATTGAATGAAATTGAGGTGTTATTTTAAGATGGTAACTGCAGTAAGGCAGTAATTGACTTGCCTTTGAGTCTATTCCTTCTTTAATTGTTAGTTAACAGTCTCACCCAATGATCTGAATTGTTATGCATATTTAACTGAGCACTAAACGGCGACATTGATAAAGGCACTTGGCGAAACATGTCTGCTTGTCTACATGTTCTAATAAATGAATGATTTGTCTATCCCAAGAGTGCGGGCCATTTTCTTATGCTGAATCGTTTGAGATATATCTATATATATATATATATATATAGAGAGAGAGAAAGATACAGATATATATCAAAATAGATATGTACCTATTTATGTATATTAACTGCTGAAAAAACATCAGTGATGTCATTTGAAATGTCATCAGTGATGTCACTGATCATGTCATGACTGATGTAATATGTGAGGTCATAAGCAGTGCATTGCGGGGGTAACTGCTGAATTTCTCTGGTTTTGTACGAGTGAAATGTGAGCCTAACTATAACATCCCTGTAACCTTTGTTTTTTTCAGTGAATTTCTAAGGTTTATTTTATTCTATTTCCTAACTATAACATCCCTGTAACCTTTGGTTTTGTCAGTGAATTTCTATCGTTTTTCAAATTCTATTTCCTAACTATAATCACTGTAACCTTTTGTTTTTTCAGTGAATTTCACTGTTTTTTAAAATTTGTATTTCCTAACTTTAAGCTGTTGAGGTTTTATTTCTGTGAAATGAGCATCGTGCCTGAATGAATCCTGCCCTGTCTATTTATCCAAGAAGAGGCCACCCTTTTGCGCAACACCTCTACCCAACTGGAGTACTTTCTACTGGCTAATGAGTAAGTGCTACCTCGTTGGATAAATGTATAGTGCATCTCCTACACTACAACTGCATAAAGGATGCTGAGAAAGGGCCTCCAGTGACCTTGTGTGTCTGTAACTTTGCCAATGTTATTGTTCCTCGAGCATCATCGCCAGATATCTTTAGAAAGTTGAACTGCAGAGACAACACACTTGGATGATTAGTATTTTGCAGAAGTAAGTGCTTCTTTGTTTGGGGGAGATGCAATTGTATTGCTAGGCATGAGGAACGCGTCTCCAAAATAGGTGGGATACGCGCTTGGGGATTCTTTTAGTAAGCTGTCCATCATCCTGGGAAAACGGCGAAAAGACGTTGCATAGCACTAATGTAGATGGAGCAGGCCCACACTAGCAGGGCTTGTAGGCAAGTTTACATATTTCTAGTTTGTAAAAGTTTGAACACGATCTCTGGTCCCAGCAGCAGATGTCAACAAAGAACCCCCTCGTCACAGACACTATATGAGATTTTGCCAGCGGAGAAAAGCAAGGATGCAAAGACCTCCATCGAGGATTACTGATAACGTTTCACAGTGGAAATGCAGAGAAAACATACTTGCTTTGCCTTGGCCATGCCCACGAAGTTAGGATGATTAGTACTTTAAGGAAGTGGAGCTTCAACGTGTGTACCTGCTTTGGTTCATTAAAGGGAGGGGGCGTGCGGCCCTTTCCCCGGGGCGATTTCGGCACCGGGGAACCCATCCTCCGGAGACTGGTCTTTTTGCTATAGGGAGGGGTGCCGAGTGCCCCCCTGCCCAGCCGATTACAGTCCCGGAGACCCCATCCCCCAGGGCCTGACCATGAGTCTGCACTGGGACAGCAGAGGGAGCCTCAAGTCACCTGCGGACCCTGCCAGCTCCCCAACTCATGCAGGAGCCAGTATTGCTTTCACACACAGGGAGCTGCTGGAAATGCAGCCCCCTGTGTGTGAAATCAATTTGTCTGTTTCCCCACTTGCTTGACTGCGGGCAAAAAAAACAGATGAATGCTCCGCTTCCAGCAAGTGAGAGCATTTTCACAGCTCTCGCTTGCTGGAATCGAAGTGTTTGTTGTGGCTTGGGGGAGCAGTTAAAGTTCCCGCCAAGCCACAGCAAACAGCTATGTCCCGAGGGTGGGAACCTCGGGATATAGCATGGGCCGGCCCTGGGCCATCTATGGCTCCAGAAGGGGGGCAGCGCGGCCTCACTCCATTGCAATACACAGCCCCAAGGAGATAGTGGTCCCCAGGACTGCGCGGCACGTGGCCCCCGTTCATTTGAAAGAATTGCCCCGGAGCGGTGGCGGTTCCCGGGGCTGCGGGGGCTATCCACGGGCCCCGTGCATTATTTTAATGTTTAGCACCAGGGAGGTGGCGGTCCCCGGGGCTGTGAGGGGGCCACGTGCGCATCCCCCGCATACATAATAAGCAATGCCTCGAGGAGGTGGAGGTCCTCGGGGATTTGACAAGCACTAGGAGGAGGCCCGTGCGCCCCCTCCTATTTCAGTGGCATGCCCTAGGGACCTGACACACCAGAGGGTTAAATAAAAACAAGTGCAGGAGCCAGGCTTGGGTTTTTTCTTTACTGCAAATACGAGATTTTGCTGAATTTCTTTTTTTTTAAATGCTTTTTTGGCCTGTAAGGGTCCCTCTGGGACCCTAGGACCAACTTTATGGGGTCAGGGTATTCCTACCCTGCCCCCATTTCTTTTATTTCATGTTTTTTTGGGGGACTCAGCTCAAGCCGAGTCCCAAGGTGGCTGCCAACATTTCCTGGTTGAAGTGTTGGCAGCCAATCAGAGCTCTGCATTTCCCTTCATGAGCTCGTCATTTGTTGCGATTAATCACGAAGGATCCATGGATATCACTAACTGGATTATCTTAAATGTCTCAACAATTTCAGGAAGCGCAGGACTGGTTCCAGGTGCCTCTGGGGCAATTCCTACAGTACGCCAAAATATTGTGCACTGTGCGGGAGATGTGGACAACATTTCCTGATGAGCCCGGTGAGTCCAGCACGCTGGTAACATTGCTGGACCCAGGTTCTAGTCGGGGGCTCATCTCCCGCATATATGCAACACTAAAGATGGACCGTGGGTCAAATTTAGATACGATCGGGGTGAGCTGGGACGATGACCTGCCCGTCCCATTGACAGATGGTGAGTGAAGGAGAGCACTGGCACAGGTAGCAGAGGCCACAAGTAACGCACGGTTCAAGTTAATACAGTTCTATTATCTACACCGCACATACCTGACCCCCCAACGGAGAGCACGATTCACCCCTGGGTTGTCTTCCGCATGCCCGCGATGTGGCACGGACCCTGCCACATTTCTGCACATGGTCTGGGGCTGTCCGCATCCATAAAACACTGTCTTCTGGGAGTGCTCCCAACGCCCAAGAAAGGGACTAGGATGCGCTATAAGTTTGCGCACCTGGGACTGGTCCTGGCAAAAAGGCGGATAGCGATCCAATGGATACATTCAGGACCACCTGCGTGGAAAAATTGGAGGGATGACCTGCAGGAGTGGGGGTTAGCTGAGGAATGTCGCCTCAAAGCGGTACGGACAGATGAGAATGCGAAGGGCGATCTCCTAGAATGGGGGCAAATGTTGACTGAAGTGTCCACAATAGTGAATGAGGGTGAGAATGAGAGCTCACATAGCTCGCCGAGCGTTGGGCCCACTCTAACACCTCCCGAGGCAACGCTGTCAGGCGCACCATCTCACATCACGAATGCATGACTCACAAATAAGTTATGAGTGCACCGCTAGTTTTTTACCTAGGTCAGAGGTACTATGCCACCTGTCTGTCGCTGCCACGAGGGTGAAGGGAGGGGGTTGGAGGTTGAATTTGGGGGGGGGAATCTAGATTCCTTGATGTGATTATGGTTGTTCTTATGTCATTTCAGATGTTGGTCCTATTGTTCACAAAATTGTACTGCTGCTATTAATGAGAGTAACTCGGCTCACGAGTAGTGAGTCTGTGCACAGCCATGGGATGTCATGTTAACAGTACTGGATATATATTGGCTATGGACCCTGAAAATGTACATGTATGTCCTTGTTCTGGATACATTGAAAGCAGTGATTAATAAAAAAAACAAGTTTAAAAAAAAAGAAAAAATGTCTCAACAACTACTGAATGGATTTACACCAAATAACAAAAAGCACAATATGCGTATCAAAAGCTAGCTTTCTGCCACAGTTGGTATTATTCATTCCAGCAATCAATGGGGCACTTTTTTACATGCATGGTGGACATGCCCGCAGATTCGGGGGTTCTGGGACGAAGTCCTCCCCACAATATGTTTCATCACTAATGTCTCTTTGCCCCACGACCCACTTTGGTTCTCCTGGGAGACCCATGGAAACACAGACTCTACCCCAGGACGACCCCCCCAGGGGAAACTATTCTCTCACCTTCTTCTGGCCATACGCTTGAGTGTGGATCAGATGTGGAAGCAGCCGCAGGCATCTTCGCTCAATATGTAGTGGGGAAAGATTTGGTCAATCTATGCTATGGAAAAACATACAGCAATAATTTGCGACAGAGACACGAAATTTGATAATGTTTGGTGCCATTTTACTACATATTTAAAAAGAGTGCAAAGCACAGGGGAAATACACATGACAATGGCCAGGACTTTGCGTGCCAGGAGTGTGTGAGATGACCTCTTCCAAGGTGGAAGCTGGACTAATTGTCATCATGGTACTCAGTGTCTCTTTAATCAAGGCAAAATGAAATGCCTCTCATGGGCTGGGCTTGGGACCAATGATTCTATGACTGCTTGTATTGTAATATAATATATTACGCTGTATCATTATACGTTACATGCCGCCCATCGTACTGTACTATGCTATCAAAGTGTGTGTCTTTATTCCCAATAAAATTCAAAATAAAATTGTTAAAAAAACCATTATTCAACCTTTGGCTTTTTCAGTGAATTCCAATGTTTTTTTTAACGTAATGTATGTTCTTGTTACAAATACCTAACTATAACGTCAGTTTAAGCTTTGTTTTTTTCAGTGAATTTCTGTTCTTTTTTAATCACAATTCATCTAACTCTCCTACTGACTACAGCTTTTGACCATGTGTGACTGGTGTTTGGCCACAGGAGCCAAGCCCTGCGCAAAACCCTCTGTGAGCACCCAACTCCATTTGAAGAAGAGAGTGAATACTTTAGTATTTTTTGTATATTTGTCTTTTTTTTGCAATTTTCAATTACTTTTTTTAATAGAAATTTTATTTTTGGGGTTTTTCTCATTTATTTAACAGTTTTTAACTACTAATTTAGATAAACAATGTATATTTGTTTTCACTTTTTTAAACGTTTTTTTATTAATTCTTCTATTTTTTACAAGCTTTTATGTTCTTTTGCAGGTGCTCTTCCAGGGCTACTTATTATATTATTCTGTTTACTTTGCACAGGTTGCACCTTTATGAAATTGTACAAGTTGTCATAATTGTCTTTCTTAGTCTCAATGGGAAGAGAGCTCTCTTAGTCAATCAGAGTGTTCAGACCAACAGTCCAGATATCATTATAGTTTGAACCCTAATTTTTCAAAAATGGCTGAACTTATTTACACCAAATCGCAAAAGCACAACTTCGGGGTAAGGAGCTAGCTTTCTGACAAATTTGGTGTAATTTTGTTCAGTTGTTTTTTCTGTATTGTTTCGCAAAATTCTTATGGGAAAAATAAGCGTTAGGACGACTACTTTTTCTCAGCCACCGCTTGGCAGATCACCCCGAAACTTTCTAGAAAGGAGCTGAGGTAAATGAACTTCTTTTTGGAAAGTTTTGTGAATTGCGCCAAAGTTACTAGCGTAACAAAAAATTTTCTTCATATGGAAACTCTGACCTAACTATAACTACACAGAGATGGCTGCCAATATTTATTGCCATAGAGCAAAGGTGAAACCCAAATTTATTAGTATTTTATTGCTTCTTCTGGACCATCACTCTTGCTTTTCATTACATTACAGTGTGGGCTTATTGAATGAGCTTGTACACATGAAAGAACAGCATGGCATGAATAGTGTATGCCTGTATGCAGAAAGTAATATTTTATTTATCACCATTGTTAAGTGAGGGAAGGGGCAGAATGACCCAGCCTAAGCTTTGCCTCTCTTAAGTCATGGTCCTTCCTCACACTCAGAATCTGCATGTATACCTTGTGTATATAAATATCTGTGTGTGTGTGTGTGTGTGTGTGTGTGTGTGTGTGTGTGTGTGTGTGTGTGTGCGCGTGTGTGTGTTTGTGTGTAGATAGATAGATCACACCAGTGAAAATAAAGGTTGCCCAATACCACAGTATTTAGACCATCTTTACTAATTTACTAATAAATACAGTGCAAATGTCAAATTCTATGTTAATATTGCCATTTTATAGCAAAACTGATATGAGAAAAACAAAACACTTGTCATTGCCCTTACAGATTGTACGTTACAATGACTGCACAGGTGTACTACTCTGCTAATCATCCAGAGGCTCTTGATTACGAATTTACTGCATTGCATGAAATTAACCTCTTGTTTTGAGTAAATATAAATATGTATGTGTTTTAACAAACACATAGAACAAAAGTCCTGATATAAACCGTGTATGCAGATGCGTAGAGTCCAATATGCTATTGTTATCACATGGAACTCTGTATGAACCTGTTGGAAAGCGTATCACTGCTTATGTATGGGTGCCACTGCTGATCGTTCTTTATTTCCAGGTTTGGTGTGTGGCGTTGTTATTAGTAATGTGCCTACCACACAGATCTCAACTTGCTGCCCTTTAAAAAAAAAAAGGCTTGTGCTAATAGATGGTTAGTAACAACAAATAAGAGATATATTCAGAGTTTGACAAGGAACTGAAAGGACTATTTTTTTTTTCATTTGCACACATTTACTTTGAACGCAGATCTGCACTATAGAGACACTTTAGTGTCTTTCGCGTCGGCTAAAGAGGGAGCTTTCTTTACTGTAATCTATTTTTACAAGCCTGATTGGGAGTAGACGGAGTTAGTCATACAAGTTCACTTCTTTTCAACACCAAAATCAGGAAAGGCCACCAAAGGAATGAAAAAGGATACCCCGAAACCGGAATCTTTTCAATGTGGATGTCAATGATTCAAGCCTGTGTAAACACGAGGCTCCCATGGTATGTGTGATGGGTTTTCAAGGCAGGCGTATTTATCATGTCTTGAGTTACACAAATTGGCCCTGGATGCTCAGCAACGAACAAGCATATCAAAGGCAAGTGCCCTCCGACAGCAAGCCCTGCAGCGAATCGCCACAGGGGGAGGGACAGATGCTCTGATACTTGTGCGCGCTTGACCCTCAAGGGACAAACATGGGGTTCATGTATGGTATATTATAACAAAGGGAAAGCCGCGCTCCTTTGTCATAGCCACGGTGACGCGATGGCCCGCGTGCGCGTGCGTTCGAACTTGCGAAGACAAAGGGCGGAGGGATATCCAATGCCTTAGGCCCGGTCCGTCAAGGATGAAACCGCTCCACATTCCAAAACACCCCAATGGCCCATCCGTCATTACTAACGGAAACTGAAGCTGTTGACCTAAATCTGCTGTGGAATAACTTCCTGTAAAATAGATGGGAAGGCATTAGGAGCGTGCTTTTAAAATATTACCGGGTTCAATTCAGCGAGTCAACTGTAGGGATTCATCAATCAGCGTCCCGTATCCCGAGGCCTAACGGTAACGAATAATCCGTTTGAAGTGGCTGGAATGGCCCACGAAATTGTTGAAGTTAAACAGTGTGGCGAACATTCAGAGGGAATCTAAGACTCTGGTGCGTTATCAAAATAAGGTCGCTTGGAGAATCATTCATTTTTTTTTTAACTATTCTTGCTTTTGGAGGATTAGCTATCATTGGTTCAACTTCACCCCAATTATAGCGGCCTTTTCATATCCAAAAGGAGGCTCATTGGCGAACAATTTTCCTTGCTTGCACCTGGGCCCCTGGCACTCACATCATGCCACTGTTTGTGTTAGAAACTTACGTTATCTATGAGGTGTGGCAAGTACGACTCAACACAATTTATGGTTCAACGAAGTTTATTCTTCTTTGAGGGAGAGCGGCAGGAGCACGACCAAACAGCCCGAGGGCAACTGTCAGAATCGCACCACCGGCCGCTCACCTTAGAACGTTCCAACCTTGGCATTCTCCCCCGCGCGCTCAGTATCAACATCACGCGACGGGAAGAATGCCAACATGACACATCTTCCCTTTTTAGGTCTCGCCTAGTGATGCAGCGCGAAAGCGCTGCCATCGCTTTGCGAGGCATGCAGTATACACTATAGCTGGGGGAAGCTCCGCCCACTTTCCATCTATAAGTTTCATTGGCTTCCATTATAAATTGAGCATTCTGATTGGTTTTTAGCTTCTTAGTCCCGCGTCCTGACGGCCATGTCGTCATTATTATTCTTCCGAGGCTATCAGCCCCTTTACTGTAAAAACCGTTTTGTTCCCCTGCCTCTAACCCTTCCCTCCCGCAGTCCGTAATTTTTTTCACCACAACCACCCCCCCACCCCCTCCCATTTGTGCCTTCTTTAATGCTCGCACTTCTGTTTCAAATGCAACAGGGCTCGCGTAAATACGAGTCCTGTTGCATTTTCAGTGCTTGTTTGTTTTCTGATTGGTGGCCCAATTGCACTCTTTGTTTCACATGCGCGCGATGCCTTACATCGTACGCATGTGTGACAAATCAGTGCTGTTTTTTCCAATTGACTGTGGGAGGCAGAAACAGCACAAGCAGCGGCCGGGAAAATGCTGGGAGAAGATAATGAGTATTTTCCCGGCCGCAGCTTGTGCTGTCTCTGCCTCCCACAGTCAATTGGAAAAAACTGCACTGATTTGACGTTGGACAATGGAGGTCGCCTGAGAAACCTTCGATTCTTCCATGATTGCAACCCGACCTTCGGTGCACCTATTTTTCGCCCATTGCTTCAGTCCATTGATGTTAAATTAGGGGCACTTGAAGCTTGGAACAGGCGCCACTGATATTCAGTTATTTTTTTTTATAATTCCAGCACTGCTCGCATGTGTGTGTAAGGTGTGGCGCAAGGCTCACGATGAGGCACATGTGCGTCCTTGATATGAAGTGAAATCATGTCATTCACTATCCAGCGGGTTTGTGCGATGGCTAACACCTCGCTGCTAGCTTTCACCGCAGACGCCATCTTCACGTTCATTTGCATACTTCCTCCTCAGTGTTTGAAGCCAAGGCTCGCCTGCTTAATCTGAAAAGAAAAGAACGTTTATAGCTCGGTACCTGCCTTAGTCAAGAATGAATTATGCATGTGGCCGTATTAATTTGTAACAAACACACGTAATTGGACGTGTAAACCCTGCAAATGTGATACATTGTTGAACGGTGGACCCGCAAGAAGAAATGAACCATAAATGAACTGTTCAGAGTTGCTGTAATCCACATGTGCACTATATATGACCTCGCTGGATACCCTCATGATTTAAACCAAGATACGCAAATAATTGAGGAAAGTAGCCTTTTGGTTCTCTCGCGTGGTGCAACTCTATCGCCGCAATTTAATTTTAGCTGTGAATAATTTTGGCAATCAAATGTATTTTGAACACGCCCAGCCCTAAAAATGTCCCTCTATTTTAGTTATTTTTTACACTCCAGAGGAACCTGTTACCAGAGTGCGGCTCTCACTTTCACATATCTCGTCTCCGGAAACGCAAGCGTGTGGCTTTGTTAGGTATGACCTGGGTGGTTTTAAGTGTAGGGCAATAGAGGACCAGCTGATGGTACCCATAGTGAATCACCATTCCCTCGTCTGTGACACCTGTGGGTTGAGCTTAAAAGTAAGGTAAAGAGAAGATCGAATGTCACCTTTTGGGACACTTTCAAACACAAATGGATGTTCCATTTCACAGTCTGCTCTACATGTCTCTCTACTACCCAGCATCAGAGAAGCGCCGGGATTGGCCTGAGCGGGATGGTTTTGGGCTCCGACGTGGGCTGCGAGCCTGCGCCTGCTGTTCTTCACCCAGCAACGCAGCTTTAGTTGAAGAGATATCAGTGCATATGTCGGTTTGGCTTTCCTAAGACAGCCGGCCAGACCAACATAAGCACTTGCAGCAGTGCCCACCACTCCCCCTTTGTGCTTGCTGCAGTGCTGGCGTGAGGATAGCCCGCCCCCAAAACGCAGCTCCGAAAATAACAAGCATTTGCAATGCAATAGGTCTCGCATTTACGCGAGTTTGACCTATTCACATTGCAAATAACAATGCCTTTTATTTTTGTTTTCAAAATATAAATAACAGGCTTTGTCATTTACAATGCCAATAGCTTGTTTTATTAGTAGTTATTTCGTCAAGAAAAAAAAGTGCCTGGGTTCACATTATTTGGCAGCTTACCGCAATGTTTTCAGCTTCCTGGATTATATTCCTTTTGTTAGTTTATGTTACCGAAAGCACATAAAGTATACATAATGTGGCTTTAATTAAAATTAAAATATTGTTACAATATCGGCTGAAACTACAACTAAATAATGGCTTTGTTACATTTGCTTTTATAGTCCTTAATTTGTAGCTATAGTGGTGAAGGGGCTATTATAAAAAGTCAGCCTTTTACCTTGTATTTTGGCCGGTTCATTTATTGAACAGTGCGCATACAAACTGTGCAAATGTGTTGGTGAAGTTGTTTTGGAGCTCAAACTGAAAATGCTCATGTTGCAGTGCTCATGGGTCAGCGCTTTTTTCTATTGTGATTGCTTAGGTTTATTATCCGGCATTTTACAAAGTTTCCCGGCTCTGGACTCCTTGCTCAATTTATAATTCTGCTACACACCACATACATACATTCCATAACACATAGGTCAAAAACATTGCCATTTACAATGCCAAACGCTCTAACTCAAACAAATGCGAGACCGATTGCATTGCAAATGCTTGTTATACATAGCAACAGAACTGAAGGCAAAATATCTATGGTATGGTAATCCAAAAATACAATGAATACAATAGAACAGAGGTGAAGATAGAAATATCAGAGGATAACAACCAGGAACATGCCGGTAAGTGATCTAATGATATAATAGACAAAGTCAACACTTCATCAAAATACACGTAAGAGAACACAGTAATAATGCATGGGGGGGTATAAACCCCCAGGTTAACTAACAATGTAATCATTATACTTGACAGGTAATTTGACTTGTCTACCCCTACACGTAACTTTCGCTCCACCTTCCACTTCTGAAACTCCCGGTGTCCCCAGTGGCAACCGTGACTCTCTAACCCCACTGGAAACACAGCACTCTCCAAGTGTACCATCAGTTTGTGTATCATCTATTGGCTCTGAAGGACTCCTCTCATTACACTCCAAATTGGAAATGGACTCCATGCTTACATCATCTAAAATGTTCTCATCCCAAATCCATGAACCCAGGGAACGGTCACAGCCCCTCTTCCATGACAAGATTTTGTTGCATTTGGCCAGTTTGCTGAAATGCCAAACCTTGCTCTCTTCCAATTTAGCAGAACAAGCAAAAACTTTCCTCACTCTCAATGGTTCAGAGAAATGGCTACTCCCTTTCTTAATTAACTTACAGGACTTGACCCGCACCCACTCTCCTTCACACAAGGGTACAATTTTGGCACTCCTCTTTTTGTTTACATACTCCTTGTACATGCTGCGGGCTTCTCCAGATTAGTTTTGACCACAACAGGTGTCCATTTACACTGCAATTCCTGAGACATCCATGCCGAGTTATCTCTGGTGGAGGGATCTCTACCTCTCAAAATTTTAAAAGGGCAATACCCAGTTACAGTAGGAGTGATGCGATACGCCCACACCAATTTATTAAGTTCCTGCTCCCAATTCTCACCAGCATTAATGGCTGCCTGAATACTGCCCATAATGACTCTGTTGAACCTTTCAACAGCTCCATTGCAAGCAGGATGATACACTGGAGTCTTTTTCTCTTTGATGCCATTTCTTTTTAAGAAACAAGTAAACTTTTCTGCAACAAATTGTGGTCCGTTATCGCTCAAGAGTGTCTTGGGGATACCGTCTCTCAAAAATACAGTTTCTAAAAATGCAACTACAGTTGCAGCATCAGAAGATTCACAGATCCTCAACTCCGGCCATTAAGAATACATGTCAAACAACACCAAGATGTATTTGGGTACACCCTTACTATCTAACACAGGACCTAGGATGTCGATAGCCAGATCCTCCCACGGGCCAGAAGGTAAAGCTATAGTGCCCAAGGGTGGTCTCAGCACAACAAGAGACTTATCTGCATTGCTGCAATGTTCACATGTTCTAACAAATTTTTCCATGGCAGTGTCCATTGCGGGCCACCAATACGAATTCTTAAGTCTCTACTTAGACCTAACAATGCCTTGATGTCCCTCATGTGTTAACTCCAATATTTTCTTCCTCAGGCACTGCGGTGGAATGACTTTATTATTCCTGAGAAGGAATCCTGAACCTGAAACAGATATTTCATCTCTGAGCTCCCAAAAACTCTTGCACTCATCATCCACCAACTTTTTGTCAGGCCAACCCTGCAATGTGTAATCTTTGACTTTGCTTAAGGTATAGTCCTTTTTGTAACCAGTTTCCCAGTCTGCCTCGTCAATGCTCCCAGCATAATGCTCTACACTTGCGACACTGTAATCCACTGGCGTAGCAAGGGGGGGGGCGGAGGGGGCGGTACGCCCCGGGCGGCACGAGAATTCGGGGAGGCAGGTAAATTTATCGCCCGCACCCCCCCCCCCCCCGGCTCTTAGGCGCTCGGCGGCGGCGGCAAAAGGCAGGGACCGCCACGGGCGGCAGAGTGCCTAGCTACGCCACTGCTGTAATCATCCCACTCACACACTGCTTTACCATCGCCTTGTAAGGGTGACCTACTGAGATAGTCTTCTACGCTATTTATTTTCCTGCGATGTACTCCACCCTATACGCGTAGTCAAGTAAGCGAAGGTACATTCTAGCTATACGGGGAGTAGCAAAGCTAGACCCCTCAGTGGTTAACACTTTCACAAGTGGCTTATGGTCTGTACGTATAGTGAACTCTTTACCCCACACGAACTGTCTGAATTTGGACGTGGCCCATACACACGCTAACATTTCCCGTTCAATCACTGAATATTTTCCTTCAGGAGGGGTTAAAGATCTGGAAGCAAAAGACATGATGCTCTCCACTCCCTCACTCGAAATCTGGGAGAGGACAGCACCTAGTCCCTTACTGCTGGCGTCAGTGGTAATTAATGATTAGCTCTGTGATCAAATCCTTGTAGGGGTACTGCTCCACAGATGCACAGTTTAATCATCTCAAATTGCTTTTTACACACCTCATTCTATTCAAATGCTTGCTTAGTGCGTAGGAGTTGCCTCAAATGATGCGTTTTCTCTGCAAATCCCTCTACGACTTTTGCGTAAAATTCAGCTAAGCCCAAAAATGACCTCACCTCATCTTTACATGAAGGAGCCGGGGCATCCCTAATAGACTCCAGAATTTCTTTCTTGGGGGTGATACCATTACTACACAATTCGTGCCCCAAATAAGTCACTGATTGCTTTCCAAACTTAAACTGATCCAGCGATCTGGGACTAATAATTTTCCACAAACTAGGCCCAGTTTCATTGCCCACAAGCCCCTTCACGCTGAGATTAGTGAATTTCAAAACCAATTACAAAATTACCATAATCCAAATTGTGTCTTCATTTCTATTATACCAATTGTGGCGATGCGATCTTTATATAGTTGACAGGGTTTGGCAAACCAATACTTGTTTCTAAAATAATCATAAACTAGAAAAACACCCTAATAAAGACAGACACATTTGCATATTTATAGTGTTTATCTAAATAATGTGAAATAAATGCTCATTAATACCAAAATACAGTACAAATCATAGATCATCACAGAGCAACAATATCAGAGAAATAGTGAATAAAACACTTCTCAAGTTATCGAATGCATAAAGGAGTGGAAAGGCGAAGAGACAAAAGGTTCAGAGACAAAATACATTTGCAAATGATTATGCAAATTCAGTTTTCTGTCTATATTAACCCAATTGAATAGGAAATCTACTCCCTGGCCATGAGAGCAGTAAGGCCCCTCAATAAGAGTTGAAGAGGCAAAGATTAAGTCAGGAATCAGAAGACAGGCACAGCCTGCTCAAGAATAGGAGACAGCATAGAAGGCCTCTCCTCACGCAGGTAGAACCAAACAGCCCAAGGGCAACTGTCAGAATCGCATCACCGGCCGCTCACCTTAGAACGTTCCAACCTTGGCATTCTCCCCCGCACGCTCAGTATCAACATCGCGCAAAGGGAAGAATGCCATCATGACATGAGTGATGGTATTCTATATTTGCAGCTGGGGTTCTACTCTATCTGAACATGACAGAGAAAGATGCCACATTTCTTTTTTCTGTGGCTCCACAACACAAGTACATATTCGAATATCCCGCTAACAAGAGTAAGACCTTGTTTTACATAATTTTTTCCACGTGTTGTGCGTTTGTAATCCTGTCGAGAGCACTGCGTCATAACAGCAACACTAGGGACCTGGGTGTAGGAAAGTAGTATCTGCTTCTTATGGTTACCCCCACTTTTTGCTGATGTCACACTGTTTTTGGACTAGTTTAACTGGGATCCTGCAATCCAGGACCCCAGTCTATCTGCTTTCTCCCTTAAATTGCTATGTATGTACTTTAGGTACACTCCAGATTGGATACTTATCAGTCCCTAGTATATGGTTCACCATGTACCCAGGACATAGGTACCCCAGAGGCCTCCCATGGGCTGAGGCATGTATTATGCCACCCCTGAGAGGCCATTCAAATTGACACGACAAGCCTGCTACAGCAGACTGCGTAAGCTGGTGCTTGCACCACTTACTTAAGATATAGGTTCACTATATCTATCTAAATCACTACACTTAAAAACCTATCAGTCACCCCTATGGCAGGCCTTATCAATCCTGAAGGCAGGGTGCTGGGTTTTATGTGAGAGGGGGCCCCTGCATGAGCAGAGCCCCTCTGCAGCCTTCAGAGACCCTTCTCCGGGGTTGTCTGTGATGCAGCCAGACATATAGGTCTAAGTGCATTATAACCTCGCGGTAAATGCTAACTTTAAAACGGCTGCTTAAAAACATGTCGTGTTTGGTGTCAAACACCTTGGAATCATACCTCCACACCAGTAACTGGTGTGGGAGGTATGATTCCACCCTTCTAAATGGACATATGTGGGTCACCGATCTACCCGGTACCAGCTTTCTCGACCTGGGCAGCACAAAATGGACGCTGCCAGCCACAGACACGATTCTGCTCTCCTGCTGCTGAGCCAAGCTTGAGCAAAGGAAGGCATGACAATAGGTATCCTGTCACAGGGAGGTGTGACCACCTCCCAGACAGGGTTTAGTGTATTGGGGCTGGGTGGGTGCACTCTGAGAGTGATTCACAAAGAAGGGACAAGGGGCTTTTGGGAAGGTCCAGCATAAATGCCCCAGAGGAAGTATAGAGAAAAATATTTTGCTGTTCCTATGAAATGAGAGTCAGACACCGGGAGTACAAGCCAACCCGACCAGAGTGGTTCAAAGTTGGGAATCCATTTATTGGATTATAATGCCCTCACACACCCAGTAGGGTGTCAAGCTTCATCATCGGGCTGCTCCTCGTCAGGTCGGCGGTGCAATACCCGACGGGCTCCCTATAGTAGGGGCACTTTAGCAGAGATCTTTTTCCAACAGCCGTAAGGTGAAGTGGGGGTGAGGGGCCTAGTGTGTGTAGATGAATGTGTTGGGTGAATGTAAAATAGGGTTGGGAGTACCAGCGACGACAATTTTAATCAATGGGTCTCCTACCCTAAGTAAAAACAATGAATAAGGCGCTGGGCTAAGGTTACGTCTTAGGTTAAGCGCTCTTATTGGTGATAGGTCAACATGTTTCTCGCCAAGTGAATAGTCTGCGGGCGATTCGTCATGACCAAAAAAGAAATCTATCTACAACTCAAGAACTAAGATGGTGACGTGGCTGCACACTCACATCAACCGTACAACTAACTAGTCGAGTACCTGGTAGTACTGGAAGTACCCAAATCTTTGGACTAACCAGGCTTCAACAGTACCCAGTAGCACGCTGCCTGGAGACCTACCCACTTCTACCTGGACCCGGTAGAAGTGGGTAGGTCTCCAGGCAGCGTGCTACTGGCACACACTACATGAGGAACTCCTCGTGTATGACCTACCGGGTACTGTTGAAGCCTGGTTAGTCCAAAGTTTTGGGTAGTTCCAGTACTACCAGGTACTCGACTAGTTAGTTGTACGGTTGATGTGAGTGTGCAGCCACGTCACCATCTTAGTTCTTGAGTTGTAGATAGATTTCTTTTTTGGTCCTGACGAATCGCCCGCAGACTATTCACTTGGCGAGAAACATGTTGACCTATCACCAATAAGAGCGCTTAACCTAAGACATAACCTTAGCCCAGCGCCATATTCATTGTTTTTACTTTGGGTAGGAGACCCATTGATTAAAATTGTCGTCGCTGGTACTCACAACCCTATTTTACATTCACCCAACACATTCATCTACACACACTAGGCCCCTCACCCCCACTTCACCTTATGGCTGTTGGAAAAAGATCTCCCCTAAAGTACCCCTACTATAGGGAGTCCGTCGGGTATTGCACCGCCAACCTGACGAGGAGCAGCCCGATGATGAAGCATGACACCCTACTGGGTGTGTGAGGGCATTATAATCCAATAAATTGATTCCCAACTTTGAACCACTCTGGTCGGGTTGGCTTGTACTCCCGGTGTCTCACTCTCATTTCATAGGAACAGCATAATCTTTTTCTCTATGCACTCTGAGAGTGCCAGAAAGTCTGCACTGGGGGCACATTTGGTGTCCCTGTGCATAGTCCAGCTCAAACCAGTTCTGGGAGCCATTGGCTCCTGCTCTGGCGCGAAACTGGACAAACGACATGGGTGTAGCCACCCCTCTGTCCTGCCCCTGCCCTAGGAGGGTCCCTAGAATCTTTCCAACCCCTTCCATTGGGTATAAAGTGGGCTACCTGGCCACAGGACTTTAGATTTTACCTGGACAAGATTCTGCTAAGAAGAAACCAAGTACTTCGACTGCCTGCACAACGCTGGACGACTGAAGAATCTCCCTTGGAGTAAAGGAGTTACTCCCCTGCAGAAGCAGGCACCAAAGATGCATCTGACCGGTTAGCTTCTCCCGAGCTCCTGAGGACTCCGAAGATTTCAGCAACACAGGAGGTGGGTTCCCGAAGGTCCCTGAGCCGATCTGCCCTCTCAGTGATTCTGAGACCAGCATCCCTCGTGGGGACCGTGCAACCCGAACCCCTGTGCACCGCGTACATTTGCAAGTGCATATGCTTGTTGGCAATCCCGAGCTTGTGCATTGGACTCCATGTAGTCCTGACCCCGAGCAGCATTTGCACTGAGGCTTTCCGGCCTCCACTCACCAAGTGTCCTGTGGGCTGGTACTTTGCAAACTTGCTTGAGGTCTCCTCGCGATCCCTGGTCCGTTGTCCTGTGGGTCCTGGCGAGGGTCACCTTGTTTGTTCTTGGGCTTTCCTGGTTGCTCCAGACGTGTCCTGAATCCCCACTGCTTGGAGAGTACCCTGGACCTTGCTGGTCCACACCGTAACCTGTTTCCTCTGACCGCCTGGGTTGCATTTGCCAAGGCTAGTTGGTGCTCCAGCCGGACACCGACCCCTCAGCACTCAACACCCTTTGTGGGACAGCTCACCTCCAGAACTTGGTCATCCTCGATGTCTCCTGGTACCCGTGGCTGCAGAGTCAAGCAACCCCCTCTTCACACCTGAAGCACGCGACATCGGTGGGCATTCAACTACTGAGCCCCTGGTCCCTGAAGTGACCCAGACTCTGTCCCCTCTGCTTTCAGGTTCCTCTCATCTCGAATCCAGGCTTGGATTCCACCGGACACTCTTCGCCCTCCTGGCAGCAGGACTTCTTTGCACTCCTCCACTGAAAACGACGAAGGTTTCCGACACCACTTGACCCCTATGCACCTGGCTCCTTTGGGTTAGGTAACACGGGCATCTCAGTACTCACTGGTGGGCTGGCCGTAGAACCTCCTATGTTCCAAAGGGTTTGCTCGAAGTCCTCGTAGAAGTGTCCTTAACTTGTAATTTCGCAACCGTGACTTTCCCATAGAGTTGCGCGGAACACGCGGTCGTGTTCCCACACTGCACCCGTCCTCCGTGGGCTCCCTGTGTCACTCCTCTGGGTGGTTCCTTGGGGTCCCAGCGATTCTACGTGCTCTAGGCACTGTGTCTAGTTAAGTCGTGATTGTTATACCATTTTTTTTAGTATATGGTTCGATCTCCCCCTGGAGCCCGCTGTGTATTTTGCTACTTACAAATGTTCTATTGATTCAGTATTGTGTGCTTTGTGCCCTAGTCTTGTGTAGAGACTAGTAGAGAGTATTATATTAATAAATACATATTTTCATATAACTACTGTGTGGTTCTCCTTTCATTTAGTCATTCAGGAGGTGATGTTCTGGTAAAATAAGCTGCTTTACATTCCTTCAAGATTAAGCCTGAAGGCTGCTCTCCACAGCTACCACTAGGATAGCTTTCTAAAGGTTATCTTTGACCTCATACATCATAAGGGTTGTGTGGACTGGTACAAGGTGCCCACTTTAATTAGTGGACAGCATATACCAGGCCACCTTCTCACACTGGGCTTGCAGATATTGCCATCTAAAACTGGGTGGACAGGAGAGGCTGCCTTTGGCAATCAATAGGAAAAGTGAAAGAGTAGAACATTCCACATTCCAGTGTGCACCTTCATCGATTCTAAAATGGTACTAGATGTGTCGTTTTATTTCACACAGCTAGGGTGTGCATACTGCCATTGTGGTAATACAAAGCAACAACAGAAAAAGGACAGCAATTTTAAACCTACCTGCCATTACATATCATTGTGCATTAACCACCAAACAAAATGTGGTGTAGAGAGTGCATGAAACCCTATTTATCTGAAGTGGCAAACAATGATTTTCCCTGGTTTCTGCTCACCTCTGTGTTTTTGCTTATCGCTGTCCCCTTTCTCTTGCTTGGCTTCATTTTCTGGTATATTCTACACATTGTATATGGGACGACATATCACCTGCCGCATACATTATAAGAATACTATATGTCACGGAGGAGTTGCGTAACCATACAGAAGAAAGAAGCTGAAGTCGGAGTTCTTTTATAAATTCATGGAACTCCATGGTGACTTACAATATTCTTAAAATCTACATCAGGTGTATACTATTTCATATAATACAAGGCCATATCATCACCCATCCACCAAACCACTTAAATCCATGGTTGATTTCTTGCTCTTTCATATAAAAGAGGTAGTATTCTTGCAAACATGAAGAATAAAAGTGGAATCTAGTGAAATAAACACATCAAAAAGAAGTTAGTAATTTGTTGCAAAAAGATATTAGAGTCAATTTAATATATGTAATTTTAAAAAAATGCTGAGGCTCAATATTTGCAGAAAAACAGCAGAGTGATTCTGTTTTTCCTGTAATTTCTTTTATTGTGCAAAAATAATCCTCGCCATAATTATCTCCTTTCTGCCATCAGTGTTTGTTTTAGGAAAACAGATCAAAAGAATGAAAAACTGTTTTTGTTTTCATGCATTATTGAAACTGCAGATGCAATTATGCTCTATGACCTGCCTTTCACCCTGGCTACTGGCTCTGGCAGTAGGCATTTTGAGTCAGAACCCTACTGTAATAACTTATTACATTTGAACAGCTACCTCATTTCATCATTAAAGGTGACTGGTTACAAGTCTCCTGTAATAAAGAAATCAGAGAGTGGATTCTATGCTGGGATTGTGGCTTGCTATGTATTATAAATAAACACAACTACAACCTTCAAATGGAACAAGATGCTATTGCAAGTTTTGAGGTACAGCTTGTGGTTGTTCCCACTTGAGACTTGAGTCTTTGGAGGCAAGATGGTTGATGCAAATATACTATTCACAATGCATTTAAAGCAGACTCTCCTGCTAGCTGGCTGTGTTAAAAAAAACCTTTAGCAGCTCTGAATTTATAATGACAGCTGAATTTTTGATTAGCCTCCCTATCAACATTGACCTTGAATCAGCATAGTAAAGGAGGTGTACCCAACCACCGCAAGTTCTGATAACTTCAAAGAGGGTCTGAGTGCTGAACTGGAGTTGCTGCCTCGAGCATCCAAGTCCTATTGGCACAAGAGTCACTTTTTGAAAGCTTCCTGGGCAAGGCATGGTACTAGCTTCCAGAAGACTTTTTGAAACATGAGGCAAAGCGCCTCTCTAGACTTTGGATGATGCAGTGTTCACTGCAGCATCAGTCACTAGTTATACTGAGGGCCAGAGAGGTGCTAGGTGATGGCTGTTTAAGGTATGTGTGTTCTGGTCATTGATCCACTTATACTGCAGGCCACGCAAGATGTCCCAATCTGTCAAGTCCAGGTTGAGGCTGAGATCCACTTTAGTGATGTTATACAGCAACACAGTGTCTATCTTACACTACAGGCACTATTTGAAATTGTAGATGAGGTTACTACGCTCTCTTCAATATGGTACAGAGCACACATCTTTTTACAGGATCTTATTCAGGACCAGACGTACAAAGGTTATGCTGAGGTCACAAACTGCCCTATTTGCAGAATCTGCCTGTTTGCGTCTGCAAAAAAGCTTTTTAATGTATAAAAGGCAAAACGTGATTTGGTAATTTGTTACCGAATCGCAATTTTCATTTGCAATTCAGGATTTGGAAGGGACATGTTTACGGCATCCCCTTCTTAATACTGAATCACAGTAGTATGTATTAATATTTTGTGATTGAATTCCCTTCACAAAACAGTAATACTTTGCCACCAAGTATAAAGTGATGGTAACCCATTCGCACATGGGGAGAGGCCCCTATTGTACCCCATCCCCTTTGACAATGTTAATTTATTTATTTTTAAGAGCAGGCAGTGGTGCAGCGGAACACTGTCTACTCTTAAAAAACAAAACTTAAAAGTTTCATTTTTTTTAAACGTATCCCATTTTCATTTTAGGAAAATGGGCCGCTTTAAAAAAAATTGCTTTATTGCTTTATTAAAAAGCAATCACAGACATGGTGATCCGCTGACCCCAGCAGGCTACCATCTCTGTGATGGTGGCGATTCCTAATGGGTCGCAAATTGCAAGCTACCTCATTTTTATTCATGAGGTAGGTTGATTTGGACCCTACTAGGACTATTTGGGAATAAAAAAGTCATATATTAGTAATATTGATTTCCTAATTGCGATCCGGAGATAATCGCTATTGGGAATCTGTATTCCTAATGTTTTTACATCTGGCCCTATATGAACAGCTGACTCTTTGACAGGAGGTTTAACATGTTATAAACCATGCAGAAGACATAGGTGTAAACTGAGAGATAAAAGAAAGGAGCATCGACATTAAATTAGGTCTCAAGACTGGCCAAACACACCAACATCATATCAGTAATTTGAACCCAAGTAGAAGAAAACTCATCCCTGTCTTTAATTCAGCGAGAAGCATTCCGTCTGAAGAATAACTCAGCCAGAAAATAGAAGTAAGAGATCATTTTCTAAAATATCATATTCACCTCCTCCTAGAGTTCTTATTTGCCACTGTTCTTTACTCTTAGAAGATGTACTACTAACATAGGGCATATTAGCAAGACCGGCGATAAAATTATCGCCGTTTTAGCGGCAGGAAACTGCCGCTAAAACGGCGATAATTGGCTTGCTAATAAGCGTTATAGAATTCCAATAGAAGCCCAGGTTAGATGTGCAGGACATCTAACCTGGGCTTCTATTGAATTCTATAACGCTTATTAGCAAGCCAATTATCGCCGTTTTAGCGGCAGTTTCCTGCCGCTAAAGCGGCGATAATTTTATCGCCGGTCTTGCTAATATGCCCCATAATCTTTAAACAGGGGCAAAGCTGTAGTTCTGGCAGTTCAGAAAGCTCACTGGAAAAAGGTAAAGTGTTTATCCTCAAGAGCTCCCTCACTTGTTCCATAAAAAATAAGTGCTGGGGGTTCCAACACGATCACAACTTTCTTGTCATACAAGGATGAGTGGTGAATTTAATATCGCAAATAGTATCACTTAAAGCTTATGTACCACTTCATCTTAAATACAGAACTTTAGCACTCAAATGACTGGGCATCTAAAAGGCTACCCCAAACCAAATCTGCCATTTTCTGTAAGTAAATGGTATAGCAGGCATGGGAAAGATGCACACATCTGCTATCATAAATAAAATATATAAGCAAAATGTGCAGTTACTTATTTATGTAATACACTCACTGGGCCCTTTTCACAAAAGTAGATTTACACATGTTGATTTACTTACTGTAAGAAATTAGGTTATTGGTTGAGGGAGGGTTGGAAGCCCCACTCAGTCAACAACCTAATCCATGTCAGGATAAACCACAAAAGTTACTAAATTAACCTGTTCTTAACCCTCTGGTAGCTTGGTACAAAAGCAGTAAGGCTTATCTTAAGACAATGTGTAAAGTATTTATGCAGCTCCCAATCAGTTATAAAGTGAAAACACAACACAAGAAAAATCCAAACCCAATTTTGAAAATAGAGTACATTTTAAATAATAAAATCATACTAGAATAATAAAAACTAATCAGTAGAACTAGAGGGATTGAATTTAAAAGTATTAGGTAAAAGTAGTACCAAAAGGCGCAACTCGCCAATTGTGGGTTTCTGATCACGATGGATTGAGACAAAGTCACCACAAGTTCAGTCCGATGGAGTGCAGGCCGGGCACATGATCGAGTTCGGTCCGCTGGGAGTTTGCAGCTTATGTCCTTGATGCAAGGTCTGCGGGGTGTTGATTTGTGAGGCGTTGTGTCGCTCTGCGTTGGTTCAGATGAAGATTTCAGCTGTACGGCAAAGCTTTATTGGGCTTCGCATCACTCTCCGTCAGTTCTGATGAAGTTCTCAACTGTGTGGTGAGGCTTTGCAGGGCTCTCAGTCACTCAGCATCTGTTTTGATGAAGTTGTCAGCTGTGCGGCGAGGCTTCGCAGAGCTTTGGGTTGCTCAGCACCGGTTCCAGTGAAGCTTTCATTTGGGGGGTGACGCTTTGCTGGGCTTTGCAATGCTCAGTGTCGGTTCGGATGAAGCTGTCAGCTGTGGCCAGGCTTTGTGACGGATTTGCTGGAACCTTCAGTTAGGCAATGAATTTCATTTTAAATAAATGTCAAAATTCATCTTACAATGACTATTTGATCTGTTTACTGTCTACAGGTAGGGATAAAGGCTTCTAATGTGTAGTATTCAGTATCCAGCTACTGACCTGCCAGTGAAATTAGCTTTTGGCGGCTAGTCACAGAAGGAACATGCCAACATTAAGTTCACACGTGTACCACTTTTATATATCAGACACCCTAGCTTTGGCCTAAAAAGTGAACCTATAGATGATTTCTTCAGAAGAAAAAGCAGGGTTTATGCATTGTCCAAATATGTCCTTTTGACTCATTTGACAGCAGAATTTTAGTCTGCTGTAGTTATGCTACACATGGTATGCCTGAAGCCACGCTTCACTGGCCAACTCTGTGGATGGCATCATAGGTCCTGCAGCACACAGTTGGCAGTTAACTACCAGGCCCTGGGTGTATTTTCTACACCATATACTATGGACTTAGAGGCAAATTAAAAGTATCAATCAGGGATAAGACTATGTATGCATTTGGAAAGGAGGAGCATAGCAACTTTACTCTTGTTTAGCAGGGGTAAATTGCACAGAGATAACAAAAAAAAACTAAAATAGTGTTCAGAAAAAGCAAAACAATCTGGGTTAACCTTGCCGAAATGGGGGTTGCATAACCATATAGCGCATTTTTGAAATTTCTTTAAACACCAACTATTTTGAAGAAAAGAACACACTTTGTTAATTTTACATTTAAAAAACCTTCATCCTCTGTTAACAAAAGACAATAGCAAGGTCTGGGGAGTAAAATGACCAGTGTCCTATCACAGTCCAACAAACATTTTTTCTTATGTCTCCAGGTTTAGTCCTTGCCTCCCAACATGTGTAGTTTTATCCTCCTCAGGGGCTTTCCATCCTTCTGGAGCCGATGTCTTCTGGGCACCTATTCCTTAGAAGGGGGTGGTGTCTTTACATTTTTCTTGGATGGGGAAAGGCCAGGTGGTTCTGGGGAGGGAGGGCAATGAGAATGGTGAGGTTTGAGTAAATGTGCAAGGTTTTGGGATATAGGAGCTTTTGGGAATATGGGAGGGTGTTGCTCTATTAGAGGGTTGGGGCTATGGGAGGATGTAGGTGCATGGGGGGTTGTGCAGCATGGGAGAATGTGGGTGCACGAAAGGATTCGGGGTATGGAAGGATTTGGAGGAATGGAAGGGTTGGCGTAATTGGGAGGAGCTTATGGCTATTGAAAGGTTTAGTGGTTTTGGGTGCGGTTGGGGCAGTTAGAATGGTGGTGTGAGGTGCGGGAAGGTGGCAATGGGGTTGGATGTGGAATGTTGTAAGGGGATGAAATGTCAGCACAAAGAGTAATAGGTGCAGGTGTGGGGAATTAATGGTGTCAGAGGAGGCTCTTGTAGTTGTGAGTGTGGAGGCTGGTATGAGAAAGTTCAGGGTATGAAACCAGGGATCAACAAGAAAATCCCTGTTAGCTCAATCACACTTTTTAGGATCTCCGGAAAGATATAACATCTGATTCAGTACGAAGATTAACTGAATGAGAGTTCCATTTCATAGGAGTTAGCAATGAAAAATGATGTCCTCCAGCGCTGTTTGTGAAACCTAGGTACTATTAAAAAGTTTGCGGAGGTTGAAGTACCCATAGGGGAGAATATCTTGTAATCTGTTTAGCTAAAACTTGGGGAGCCAGCCCATGTGCGGCCTTAAAGATGAGGCAACAGATTTTAAATTGAATTCTTTGCTAGGCAGGCAGTCAATGAAGCTGAGTCAAGAGAGGAGTATTTTGTGTTCTCATGGAGGCTTTAAAAATAAGTCTAGCTGCTGCATTCTGTACTAGATTCATCTCAAATAAATCACATTAGTTCCAAGATAGATATAGTTCACATAATCAAATTGGGAACCAATAATGGCTGCCATGATTGTTTTGAGAGGGTCAAGCAAAAAGTAAGGGAGTAAATTCCAGGTTATCTGCAGGAAAAAGATACATTTCGAGACCACCAAATTGATCTAGGTTTTCATAGATAGCTGTTGATCGACAAGTATTCTCAGAGTTCTCACAGATTTTGTAGGTGTTGGGAGTGGTCCCTTCTCCACAGGCCACTAATGATGGGTCCATAGTTCAGGATTCGTATTCATGACTACAATTTCCGTCTTGTCAAGATTCAGTTGTATGTGGTTATTCCTCATTCAACCACAGAAGAATTGCATTGCATTGCATCCTGGAACTTTTGTTGGGTGGAGTTGTTCCCATCCACGCAGAGCAAGATCTCTGAGCCATCGGCATGGTTAAATAGCCAGCATCCTCTCACATCAAGCTCTTTTATCAAAGGCCTGATGTGTATCCTAAATAGGTGCAGAGATAGCACAGATCCACCAGAAAGACTTCATATTTCACAGGAACATTTTCTGTGAGCAAAGGGGAAAGTTGAACTGCTTGTGTTTTACCTTTTAAGTAGGATTACAAACATACATACGAAGTGCAAGTTATGCCTGCAGCCTGGACATTTTGTAGGAAGATATTGTGATCTACCTTATTAGGTGCTACAGACACATCCCACAAAATAATGGCAGAATTCAGGCACTTTTCTAAATCAGGGCTGAGAACGGCTATAAAGGACAATATCGCGGTCTCAGTGTTGTAGCCTGAATGAAAACCAGCTTGCAAAGGGTCTAGATAGTTTGAGCCATGCAGATGTGTGCTAATTTCTTGTGCCGTATGCCAGTCAAGTAATTTTGCACAATAAGGCAACAAGGAAATTGGGTGATAGCTTTTCAGAGTAGTCGAATTATCACCATGTTCTTTTTATAAGGGTATCACAATATCTCTTTTAAAGCTCTCAGGAACTTCACTTAGAATGAGAGAAGAGTTGAGGATTTTGAGAGCAGGGGTTCCTTAATAATCAGCACAATACATTTCATTATTTCCCGTAGACACGGATCGAGAAGAGACCCAGATTTAACCATGGTTAATAATCTCTGCAAGAGCTCCTTATCAAGTAGTTTGAAATCTGTGTATTTAACCTGATTCAGGTCATTATTAAGAAAGTCAATTAGAAGTTTTGGACATTTAGCAATGATCTCTTTATATATTTAACCAATAA
Organism: Calotriton arnoldi; assembly: GCA_963921515.1. NCBI lineage: Eukaryota > Metazoa > Chordata > Amphibia > Caudata > Salamandridae > Calotriton > Calotriton arnoldi. Next base: position 1,944,118 of record CAWUFW010002089.1, read on the forward strand.
TGAGCAAATTTAATTCATTATAGCCCTTGCAAGGGGTTTAGAGGTTGATCAACCCAATCTGTGGTGCACAGTTGATGCATAATTTTAAAGATTTCATTTGGGGTGGCTTCTGCATCACTAACCTTTTTGTAATAAAATGAACTTTTTGTTTGCAGTAGTAGCTTTTTATACTCTGCCATACCTAGTTTAAACTTTTTTTTTTAACTTTATTTATAGATTTTTAATAAATACAAGTACCTAGTTTAAACTTGGTTTTGCTTTGCTCATTACAATTTCTGTGTCATTGATGTTTTAGGTGTCTTATATATAGCTTGTCCTTTACTAGGTCACTAGTGAATTAGGGCACCAGAGTCACTCTTTTAGTTACACAGCTTCCTGCTGCATAAAAATTGCCAGCTTTGGTTATCCACAACATGAATTCTCTTCTGCCTTATTTTCAGACATACTCAGGTGTGGCTCAGTATCATTTAAAGTCGAAAGAAAGATTTCCTTATTTACCCATTGACGTTTGTGAATAGTTCTGAGTTCAGAGTAATTCTTACGGGACTGCATGGCTAGGTCAAACTTAATAAGAGTGGCACAACAACATACATTGTGAGATATCAATGTTAGCAATGTAACAGTTAAGTGTCCAAATCAAGTCTAGTACAAGGCCTTTGCAACTAGCTGGATTTTTGATATGTGGCTTAGATGTAAGGCGATCTTTAGGTCCCACACTTGAATAGCGTAAAACCTGGTTAATCTTAACACGACATAAAACTGATTATGATAAACAAAAACTAATGTGCACTTTGCTCATGTCTAGAAAATAACATTGAAACTGAGAAAAGTTGAATTACCAGCACCATAAAAGTGTTCTTGGAGTTGTAGAAATAGAAGAATTTGCTTACTATGAGTATTAAATGATTATTAATAGATTACGAAATTACATTAACAAGATCATAATGGAAAGTTTCCAATGAAAATGTTTACTATAATGGAAATTAACAAAGAATTATTATTATAAATGAGTCTCACTCGCAAAAGTGCTAATATGAATGATGAGGCCTAGCATCTTTAGCTTCTTTTATTGTAATGCACCATGAAAAGAAGAAAGTGGTGCAAAATTAATATGCAATGATGTATGTGAATGAAACTTTCAGCAATGATGCTTGATACTACTAGGTCTTAGATTTATGAAAAAAGAACTTTGTATTAACCTTTAAAAATATTTTAAATGTATGCACCTTTAATTTTTTTTGTATTAGGGCATACTTAGAATTGGACATTTCGATGCAATAATCTATGACTTAATTATAACTCTTTTCCCATATGATATTCTGACTGAATCTTCGTTATACTTGGACTTAATTACGAGATTCTTTTGCTAAATAAGAAATGCTGACTTTAAATGCACTACATTGCCCTTTTCCCTCAGGTTTGCTTTTTTCATAGTTGATTGACTTTTGCTTTGTTCCTTAAAATGTTGCTTTATTTGTTCTCTTCACATCGTATTCCCACATGAATAAGCTACTTTTTCTTTACCCATTTGTGTCAAAGCATGGGAATTTTTTTTCTTAGTTCAACCCATGAAGAGCAACAAAGTAAATACATTCTGTGTCAACTAACCTATGTGGACGGAATGGACACTCGTTTTCCATGACGTGTGAAAAAAAATTGAATCTTATCAATTTGAACCTTATGATTGGAAGAGGAGTCACATGGCAATCAGACCATGGTGGTACGACAACAAATGTCACATGTGGACTATTGGAACTACAAAAAGTGACTTCCTAAAGACTCAAGAGAGATGCAGATGCAGAGACTCAACTGAGCCGTCTTGCGCCTTTGCCCTTCATTTCTCTTTCCTCCATTGCTGACTGCATGCCGGACTATTTTCACATGCCCTTGCCTTTTTCCCTTTGCTGATGAATTTGCCTTTTGGAAAATTTGGAGCTGTCTGGTGAGAGACCAGACCTGAACTTTCCTGATTATTGCTCCATTCTCCATGCCCATGGACTTTCCCCTATTGGACTTTAAATTGATACCTTTTGATGACTTTATTGGTGGTAGGAAACCCAAATTCAAACCATCCTCTTATTGAATTCTTTATTCAGCTATAGATTAATCCTAAGTAAATGTGTAATTGTATATTATGCATTGTGAGACTCATGACACAAATGCTTAAAATGTTACTTAATTGCACTGATTTTGGATATTTAATACAATAACCTAATACTTCAGAATTTGTCAGAGGCTTTTATTAATTGTGTTTAAATGTTGTTTCTATAGAAACTGTGCTTACAAGATTTGATTTCTAATGCATTATAGAGATAATCATAGATTGCTTTCAGAGCATCAGATTCAACTACTCTTGTTCTGCTTAGCAATTGCAGAATTGTTAGTCTGTATGATTCTTGCTAGACTGAACTTTTTCAGGTGGATTAGTGTCCCTGTCACCATCCTTTACATTTACAGTATGGTCCCGAGGGTGGTGTATTTGAATTTGATCTCTAATTTGTGAGTTGGCTATCAACTAATTAGTCCTTATTGGGTGGCCAACAGTTCGACACCTTACTTCGTACCCCTCACTACGACCAACAATATCCATCTGCGGACCAATGCCACTGTGGGAAATAGTAAAAAACAATTTGTTTGGGCCCAGAACAGAATAAAAATGCTTCTGCTGGAACACTAATTATCACTAATTTTGAGTGAGGTTTCATTAATGAGCAAATTGCTTACTAAAACTGGGTAGGAAAATCACTCATGTAATAAGAGGATGATTAATGAGAGGTATGGTGCATGAACTATTGACTAGATCTAGATTAAATAGTAACATACCCTTGTCAGCAATGAGCAAGACTCTGACCAACTACCGCCCGATCTCTTTGCTCCCCTACTTGGCCAAGGTACTGGAGGCTCACGTGGCCAAATGCCTCTGTGCCTTTATCGAATGGTCTGAATTTCTTGACCCTCACCAAGCAGGGTTTCACCCATCCCACTCAACAGAGGCAGTGATACTGACCGTGTTGGACACACTCCGGAAGGAAGCCGATAAAGGCTCTCTGCAGGCCCTGGTACTGTTGGAGCTCTCCGCGGCATTTGACACGGTCGACCATGGCATCTTGGTCGACCGTGTCAGGGATGCAGGTATCCAGGGATCGGCTCTTAGCTGGATTAGATCATTCCTGGTGGACCGCACCCAGTCGGTCCGCACATCCCAGTTCACGGCACCTAAAATGAGAACTACATGTGGAGTTACTCAGGGTTCCTCACTATCTCCTCATCTGTTTAACCTCTATCTTCTCCCACTGACCCGGTCTTTGAAAGAGAGGAAGGTGTGTACTTTCAACTATGCAGACGACCTTCAATTAATGTTCACCATTAATAACACACCTGAAACGGTATTTGAATTTCAAACTACTATCCTGCACATCCGCAATTGGATGAACAGCAACCATTTAAAACTCAACCCAGACAAGACAGAACTTATCCTGACAGAGGGTATCCATAATCCATTGAGCTCACACTTCTGGCCAGCTGAGCTGGGATCTTCCCCGACTCCAACCCCCCTGCTAAGAGTTTTGGGGTGACAATTAATTGTGACCTCACTATGAAAACTCAAATTGGATCAGTTATTTCAACCTGCTTCTTTCAGTTAAGGAAGATAAGAAAGATCAGTAGACTTCTCACTTAGGAAGCACTGATAAAGGTTGTCCTAGCCATGGTCATATCTCATATAGACTATGCCAATTCTCTATACTTTGGCATACCACTATATTTAACTAAAAGATTGCAATTGGTGCAGAACCAGGCTGCTAGACTGATTTTCCAGCAGCCTAGATGGCAACATGTCAACCCTCTCATGAGGAAGTTGCATTGGCTTCCCATTTCACAGCGATGCGCCTTCAAAGTTGGCTGCCTTATCTTTAAGTCTTTGTCTGGCAGGAGTCCCAAATTAATTTCTAGCCCTATACAAAGGCACATACCCACTCGCAACCTGCGCTCAGCTCACATGAACTTTCTGGTGACACCTTCCTACAAATTCACGCAGCAGGGCGGCTGCAGGTTCGCAGTACTGGCACCCAGATTCTGGAATTCCCTTCCTTCTGACATCAGATCCTGCACTGACCTCTTGAGTTTCAGAAAACTTCTCAAGACATGATTGTTCACACAGGCATACGATTCATTCAATAGGGCTCCGGCATCTCTTAGAGCAGCGCCATGAAACCAATCGGTGTATGTGCGCTTTATAAGAATTTTTTAACATAACATAACAGTAATAAAATTAATTGAAAGATTAGTCATGCAGAGGGAGCGCTTTACAATTGCCATGAATCCCTCTCCCATGTTATATGGCAGTTAGTAAAGATGAGGTAGATTCATCCATCAACCATGGTTTTATAAGTAGGAGCATATCAAGTTCATTTGAGGATAATAGAGCATAAGTTTCGACATTGTGCTTTATTAGTGATCTAGTGTTAAGAAAGGCCATTTTAAAACAATCCTGAGGCTTTTTAAAATTAAAGTTGGTTTCGGGATGGGACTATTATTTTCTCCCATTTGTTGGTTATAAATGCCAAGATTTCAAATAATATTTGAGCTCTCAAGCTGTAAAGTGTAACTTATCCTGATTAGTGCTAGAAGTTGAGTCGTCAAATATTTCCTAAAACAGATGAAAAAATTATACTTGTTTTTTACAAATCACAATTATGTGAAAAAGTATACTTATAGATTATATATGTTCATGTTTGTTCATGAATAATTGTGTTTTATTTCGTAATCTCCAACACCTGTGGGTACACATACAATATTTACACATTGCACTTATATTTTGCACATATGTCTATCCATAAGTACATGGAAGAATGCATAGAGGGCAACATCAAGAAAGAATCTACAAAGCACTTCCTGATCTGGAAACCATGCAGGAAAGGCACATCATTAAGAAGTCCCGGCAGAAAATTGGCACAGTTCAAGTCATATCACTATAGTTTAAATCAGAATTGTTACCAGCTATGAGAAACCCAACTGCCATCCCACCTATTGTGAAGATAATGGAAGTGTTACATTTCCGTGTGACTGGCTTCTTCCAGTACACTGTTAGTGACTCCAATGGAATATCACAGCTGACGTTTTCTGCTGTCCTCAGCCGATTTCTGGATGTTCAAATGCTCAGAAGCATGAATGACAATATCCAAATTCCCACAGATATTGCTACACTGAATAATGCCAATGCTGAGTTCTATGGTTTGGAAGACACACCACATGTTGCTGGTGTCATTGATGAAACTCACATTGCATTGGTGCCTCTTCATGACCAGAAGCAGTGTACCACAATGGGAAGTATTTGCGCTCCTTCAATGTGCAGGTGGTTTGCATACCAGAGCTCTACATCACTAGTGTGTGTTCAAGATTTCCTGGCTAAACCAATGACGAGCTAGAGATATGCAACAGCATCATATCACAACAGATGGCACACCTTGGAACAATGAAGACCTGGCTTGTTGAGAAGTGTTAACATTAGTTTTGTAGTGGTATTATTTGTTTAAATATTGGCATTTGGGCATACTTAGTTATGTTTGCATTTTGATTTATGTTTCAGGCGACTCTACTTAATGTAGCCACACATGAATTTTAATACCATGATGAAACCCAACAATGCCAGGGAAAGCCAACCCACACCAACCCAGAATGCAAAGTTAGGACACTCAGATGCCAATTTAGTAGATCATTCATTGCACTCTGGAACTCGTTTTGGACACTGTATCTCATTGTGGGCCCTCAGGAGACCATTCTGGGCCCTTAGATGTTCTATAATCTGGCCAAGCTGTGCCTCTTTCCTTGTAGCCGCACCCATCAGGTTTAGCCCCGTGGAGTTGACAGTGTTAGCTGCACTCTCAGCATCCCCCCGCCACCTGCAGCAAGTCATGCCCCAGTCCTGTCAAAACTGCCCTATGACCTTGACTGGGTGGCAACAGGTTTTGTCTGTACTTGCTGCACAACACTTGTAATGGCTCTTGTTGTCACAGAAGCCAGTACAGGGGTGGTCACAGTTGCTGGTGGCGTGGGGATACAGGGATCTTGAGGGAGCACAATGTTTCTAATGGGAACATGACTCTGCTCCATGTATTAGGTCTAGTGTCTTGATGGAAGAGGTTAGGCTTAGGGTGCTGGCCACACAAACCGATGGGCCTGACTGTTCTTCCGGATGTTCTTCATTGACAGGATATTTCATTTATTTCCTTCTATTTAAAGAGTTTTATAAAACGCGAACATGACCGTAGAGCATCTGAGTGCTGCACATAAGCTAGAACTAAAGTAAAACGTGAACATAAACATAAAGAATATAAGATCTCTTGCATCACAAATATTCCCAAACAACTGAAACTCAGTTACAAAACAGTAAGCAGTTCCTCTAAAGTTGATCCCACTGAAGGCTTCGGATGTTATTTCTTCAGGCTGAGTGGCTACCAGATTAGAAGGTGTTGTTTGTAATCTGGATAGTTGACCTTAGACTAACAATCACTTTTAGCCAATAATAGTCTATTATAACAAAAAATACTTTTTTATGCTTCATAACATTTGTGGCCTGATTTAGACTTGACAGACATATTAGACCATCTCCAACATAACATGCATCCACACCTGATCACATTGTGGATCCCTACTGCTGTTTGTTTATTTATTAATATTAAAATGTTTATTATAAATTCATAGGACATGATTTACAGTTAGGTGGAGGGTTACTTCTTCACAAACCTGACGGATATCCTGTCTGCATCTTTACAAGTGACATCCGATTAAATGCAAGGTTAATAATGCAGATGGAATATCCCTCATGTTTGAACAGGGACAGACCTCCAACAAATCCTAAATCAGGGCCTTAATGTGGACCATGGTGAAAGTTTTGTTTTTAAATGTGGTTTCATAGTTTGGTGCCGCAGGGGCGTGTGAACATTAGAAAGCCAGTTTTGCTGACTCAACTGATCAAGGCTCTATCGTACTATGCCTTAGTAAAAGTTTGTTAAGTAGAGTCCCTAAATATTTTTTTAAGTCAATAATAACTATAAACCATTCTAGACTGGAAATGGATTTAGTATAGTTGAATTTTCTGACAGTAATAAAATCAAAATCATAATCAATAAAAATCTCAAACAAAAGCTGAAAAATAGAGTAAAATGAAAAGAACAAAATGAGGAAAAAATGCAAAAAAAATCATGGCCTTGTGTGATGCTGGACTTACTCCATTTCTGAGCTGGAGTTATTAACTACTGTTTTGGGTCCCTTTTTGACTGTAGTAACTTTAAAAGTGCAGTTTGTGAATAACAATGAGCTTACTCTTTTGTGGGTGAGTGCATGCCCCTCCCTAAACCCCTCCATAGCCCTCCCAAAACACCTCCTTACTCCTCCCTAAACCCCTCCCATTTTTTATTTGCATTTCAATAACAACATTCAACTGTACATCTCCTTGGGGACAATCAGTGAGGTCTCAATAGTGTGCTACATGTTCATGTGAAGGTTTTATGACAATTAGGCATACAATAGTCATATGCCACTACTATATTAACAGCAGAAATTGTACAGCTTAATTAAAGGAGTCAGACCTAGTTTGTCATCTCGGCAGGTCCCAATAAGGGGTTTCAAGTCATACTAATGAGCAGCATAGAACTACAATAATAGACTGTCATTTCAGAAGACCCACAGTCTAGCTTGTCACTTAGTCTTACACAGGTATTGGATACACCCCTTCGGGCACACATGCCTCATTTTGTGTGGCGTTTCCCAGCATCTGAATTCTTTTGGCCCACAGGACCAGGTATGTACTTAATGGAACCCAAATGTCTTTTGGACAGGACCTGGTCAGCATCAGAGACCAGTATTCTTCCAAATGTTCTGGGCAGTATATATCTTTTACTCAGCATGCCACGTGCGACGATGCTCCTCACCCTCAGTGCACTGCTACCCACCTTTTATCCAGAAGCAACATCTTCACAGTCAGCTTGTGAATGCAGGGTGAAGCATCCCTAACATATCCCAACAATGCTACCAGTGGGTCTCTAAGAACTGCACTACCCACCACTTCATCAATGCAGTCATAGACTATACTAAAAAACTTGGCTACCCAGGGACATTGCCAAGCTAGGTCCAGGAGATCCACCTTACTTGTGTGGCAATGCACGCACAACCTATCCCATTTAGTGGCAAGTATGCCCCTTTTCCAGCCACTATCCCATTCCCTTCCAAATGTTCTACTAAGTAGTGAACTTACAGGCATAAGAATCTCCACATAGATAGGAGAGGTGGAGATTTACTCTTGTAGGTTTGTAATTAACATGTTGTAGTAAGTTAGTAGAACTACTGTAGTATTACTAATGTACTGCAAACTTCCGTTTGTGAATAGGCCCCCTAGAATTTGAAGTGGGAAACAACCTCTTCAACAGTAATGTTTTGGAGCCACTAGTGACCAGAAGAAAAAACAATGAAAAGAGGGCATGTGTGACCAACCAGTCATCTAAATCGCGAATAAGTGGTCCTGTTTTGATGGTGCTGAACTCACAGTAAAGAAAAAAGTGAAAAGTGGTTTAAAGAGAACAATTTTAGTTTGGTATTCTTATGATACTCATTTTCATGCAAAAAGTCTCACCTTTTATTTTATTTTTGAGTGGAGTCTGATATAAGGCATTTGTTCCTACCACGATCTGTACTTGATGGCCAATGCAAACGTCATGGAGCGGGCTGAGGGACTACAGCTACATTGAGCAAGACTTTCTCACAGTTCTATACTTATTTGGCTGTGGTGTGTCAGGTTCCTTTTTTATTGTTTCAGAAGACATGGCGGACATACCTTCTACAGCACCCGGTTCACTAGCAGTTGTGCAATGCTTATAGGGGTTGCTGTACATACTGCCTCCCGCAGTACTCATCTAAGGTGTGGGGTTCAGTAATTTCGTTCCAACTATTTATAGTTTGTGTTCTTTCAACTGGACTAGGCCCTTGTCAGAAGCAGTTGCTGTTAGGCTGAGGGACACACTGCTCCAAATTGTCAGTTCACCAGTTGCTTAACATCTGTACAATGCCTGTCAGGACTGTATGACATTCAGATGGAGGGAATGTTACATGGTCACCTAGGCCTGTCTGGGAACAGAAGGACAGGGCGTGCTGCTGGTTAAATTGGTCTTTGTGGAAATGCAATAAACGAGTATGTTAAGTAAATAATTCCATGACATCCTTAAAAGTTTGTGCCAAAAGGACCATTTCCCTAATTATTACAGCACGCAAACAGAGAGGCTATTTGTAGGTGTCGGCTACAGAAGTGTTTTAAATCCACGTCAGTTTGAAGAAATAGGAAAGGCATATAAAAAAATCAGGAAGGAAGGTGGCAGGGATTGAACATTGTCAAGGGAGGGCAAGAGATGTGGGAGAAAATGGGGTCCCACTGATAGAGGCAGGCCAGAGAAGGCTGTTCCTTAACGTGAAGAGAACACCTTTACATAGATAAATGCAGGATCAGCTATTAAAATGCTGAAGACATCAATTTCTTAAAAGAGTCTGACATCAGACAACTTCTACTCCTCACGAAATGTTATAAAATGTTGCATCAAAAACACACAAGGAGAAGCTGCGGGTGGTGACATTTAAAACTGAGTAATTTTAATGTACTGAGGTAATAATGTGCCCCTTCTGTTTGGTGGGAAGATTCACAGTTCGTGACTGCAGCAGTGGTTTCCAAGAAAGGCCAGTGGAATTAGGCAGCAAAGAACCAAATTAACATTTGGAACGGATCTGCCACAGTACAACACCAAGTGTGACGCTTTTTAAGCATCGTTTGATCCACATGAACTAGAAACATCTTTTTGTTTAAATTTGTATATCATCCAGTAGTGGTGGATAATGCGCTAAATGTGGCAAATCCATAATTATTCCCAAACGTCTGTGGCTGCAGAAGTGCGTAATTGAACTGGCCTTTTTGTGAGCTACCAAAATGTTATTAGTTGTTTACAACTCATTTTGAATAATTCAGTATTACCCCGAGGACTTTCATGATAAAACATATAGCTAGATAACGCTTCAAATAGCTAAAATTGTTGAGTTTCAATTAAAATGCCATCAGCCCCACAAACCAAGCTGGCCAGCAGTTGGATCTAGTTCTAGAATGTAATCTGCCAATAGAATGACCTCTCGTGTAGAATGGCCTCTTGCGTTCTCTATAGACATTTGCGAAAGGACTAACAGCAAAATGTGCCTCAGGCACATGATAAAGTGTCAATATACAGACATCAAAAAGTAAATAAAAGATATGATTTGAGCAAATAGCAATTTAATCCTCGCCCACCCATCTTTCATTTAATGAAAATGCTAATTACTGAGCTTGTACTTTACCTTAAAGCCATAGTAGCAGCAAAATATTTATATTTAGCCTAAATAAAACAGCTGCATCGGCTAGAATTTATACAGCAGTGTAGCACATTTGCACAGCAGGTGGAGAGTCAAAACGTGGAAAACGTTTGCTGTGACTTAGTATAATAACTCAGCTAATTAAATACCTGATTTTGGGGAAACAAACTACAGGAAAGAGTTCTAGATCAATCAATCAATCAGGAGTTTATATTACGTGGCTACTCACCTGTGAAGGTCTCAAGGCGGTGAGGGGGGCGGCTGATCCGTCTGGGCGTAGAGGTTCAGTCGAAGAGTCAGGTCTTGAGGTCCTTCCTAAGTGGGGACACGACAGGGATTGCCTGAGGTGGAGGGGCAGGGTGTTCCAGGTCTTGGCGGTGAGGTAGGAGAAGGATCTTCCTCCGGTTCTGGTCTTGTGGATCAGTGGAATGGAAGCCAGGGCAAGTTGGGCAGAGCAGAGTTGTCTGGCAGGTATGTGGAATGCGAGGCGGTCGTTCAGATATTCTGGTCCTGTGATGTGGAGAGCTTTGTAGGCATGTGTGAGGAGTTTGAAGGTGATTCTCATGTTGATTGGGAGCCAGTGGAGTTGTCGGAGGTGTTGTATTTAGTGGCATAGGAAGGAGGTGCAGTGGGTGCGGGCTGCCCCGGGTGTCATCACTGAGGGGAGTGACAAAATGGCAAAAATATGGGTTTTAAACACATATTTTTGCAATTTTGTCAAGCCGGGGGTGACAAGAAATCACTGAGGGAGGTGACAAAATGGCAAAAATATGCATTTTAAAAACATATTTTTGCCATTTTGTCAAGCCGGGGGTGACAAGAAATTTTCCGCACCAGGTACCACCTGACCTTGCTACGCCACTGGTTGTGTTATGTGCCTGCGGCAGGGGATGTCGAGGACCAGTCTAGCTGTGGTGTTTTGGACTTTCTGTAGTTTCCTGAGCTGTTTCTGGGTGACGCCGGCATAGAGTGTGTTGCCGTAGTCAAGTCTGCTGGTGATGAGTGTGTGGGTGACTGTCTTTCTGGATTCTGTGGGGATCCATCTGAATGTCTTTCGAAGCAGGCAGAGCTTGTGGAAGCAGGATGAGGATAGTGCATTGATTTGGCGGTTCATTGTGAGCGAGGAGTCCAGTATGATGCTGAGGTTGCGTGCATGCGTGGTCCCTAGGGGTGGGAGGGGTTCCTAGTGTGGTGGGCCACCAGGCATCGTCCCAGGCTGAGGGGGCAGGTCCCATGATGAGTCCTTCGGTCTTGTCCGAGTTGAGCTTGAGGCAGCTGTCTTTCATCCAGGTAGCAATGGCCTTCATTCCACTGTGAAAGTTGATTCTGGCGGCTGTGGGTTCGTTGGTGAGGGAGAGAATCAACTGGGTGTCATCGACTAAGGAGACGATGCTGAGTCTGTGGTTTCTGATGATGGCCATGAGGTGGCCATGTAGACCTTAAAGAGGGTGTGGCTCATAAAGGAGCTAGGGGGCACTCAGCTGCTGATTTCTGTAGGTTCTGAGAGGAACAAGGGTAGTCTGACTCGCTGTGTTCAGCCGGTAAGGAAGGAGTGGATCCAGTCCAGTGCCTTGTTGCGGATGCCGGCGTTGTGGAGTTTTGTGATTAGGGTGCGGTGGGAGATGGTGTTGAAGGCGGCCGAGAGGTCCAGTAGGATGAGGGCTGCGGTTTTGCCCCGGTCGAGTAGGGAGTGGATGTCGTCGGTGGCGGCGAGGAGTATGATCTCGGTGCTGTGGTTGCTTCAGAAGCCGGATTGGGAGTTGTCCAGAACATGGTTATCTTTGATGAACTTGGAGGGTTGGGCGTTGATTGCCTTCTCGATGACCTTGGCTGGAAAGGGGAGGAGGGAGATGGGTCTGAAGTTCTTGAGGTCTGTCCAGTTGGCTGACAGCTTCTTCAGCAGGGGGTTCATCTCAGCATGTTTCTAGTCGTTAGGGAAGGTGGCGGTTTCAATGGAGCAGTTGTTTGTGCGGCGAAGCTCGAGGGCGATGGAGGCAGCTGCTCTAGTTAAGATGTGGTATGGGCAAAGATCCGAAGAGGCTCCTGAGTGGATGCTCTTCATGGTCTTGAGTGTGTCGTCTGTGGTGAGCCCAATTGTGCACGATCTGTTGGGGTGCGGCGTGTTTGCGTGCGGTGGGTGTGGGTGTTATGGCAGGGTCTTGAGTGTCGAAGCTGTCGTAGATCTGCCTGATCTTGCAAAGGAAGAAGGTGCCGAGTTTGTTGCAGAGGTCATAGGAGGGTGGGACGTCTGTGGTCAACTGTTGGGCCTGGCAAACACCTTGACGATGGTGAAGAGTTCTTTGCCGTTGTGTGCATTGGCGTTGATTCTGTCTTGGGAGGCCATTTTCTTTATGGTTTTGAGGAGAAGGTAGTGTGGGTTGACGGCGGGATTGAAGGTTGCGTGGGTTTCTGGGGTTTTGTTGTTCCTCCATCTCTTCTCGAGTCGTCTACATGTGCGTCTGGACTCGTGGAGGGTGGGAGTGAACCAGCTGGCTTTCTTGGAGTGTTGCTTGCCTTTTGTCTTCTTGAGGGATGCCAGAGTGTCAGCGCAGTTGGAGATCTATTGGTAAAGGTTGCGTGCTGCAGTGTTGGCATCTGTTGGTGTTGGCGGAGTAGTTGTGCTGAGGAAATTGATGAGAAGTTCTTCGGTAGCCTTGTTCCAGCTACAGTAGGGCGGGGGATGAGGGCGGTGGTGCACAGTGGGAGTGGCGAAGGCGAAATGCACGCAGTGGTGGTCGGTCCAAAGGAGTTCAGTAGTGTGGCTGTAGGGGATGTTCCCGCTGGCGGAGAAGATGGTCGGTGTGGTGACTAGCTGCATGAGTCCGATGTTGGCGAGGTTCTCCAGTAGGGAGGCAGTGTTCTGGTCACTGGGGTTGTCCAGGTGGAAGTTAATTTCTCTGAGTAGAATGTAATCGTGGATGCGAGAGCCTGGGTTGCGATGAGGTCTACAATGGGGTCGGTGAAAGGCAGGCGGGTACTGGCGGGCCTATAGATGAGGGTACCGCGGAGGGTGGTGTTGGTGTTGGTCTGGATCTGGAAGTGGAGGTGTTCCATGGTTGTCGTTGGATCGTTTGAGTGAGTGGTCAGTTGGAGGGTGTTCATGTGAATGATGGTGATGCCTCCTCCTGGTCGGTCGGCACGGTCCTTGAAGGTGATTTTGTAGGCGTTGGGGTGGCAGTAGCGATGTCCGGTCCAGAACAGGAGTTGGTTCAGGTTTCCGTGAAGAAGGTGATGTCAGGGGAGGTGGTGTCAAAGAGGTCCAAGACTTCTGTGGCGTGTTTGTGGAGGGATCGCACGTTGAGGAGGATGCAGTTGAGCCAGCCGGGTGCGCTGTTGGTCGGCTGAGCGGCGAGAGGATCTGGCGTGTTGGCGTGGGTGATGGGGTGGCTGCAGTTCCAGTGGGAGAAGGGCCTTGGGTCTCCTTCGGCGATGCGAGGTGGCAGGCGGCATGGCATCCTGAGTTGAGGGCAAGGAGGGTGCTGGCATTGTAACGGTGGAAGGTCCGAGAACCAGGGTCTCTGGCGCTGGCCGTGGTACAGGCGCGGACGGGCGCAGACAGGCTTACATTTGTCAAGCCTTTGGAGCACCAGCGGCGCGCCCGCTGTGCAGCAGCCGCCATTAAGTATTGCTGCGGAGGGGGGCTAGACAGATGGGAGGCAGGAAACGTGGGAAGGGTCAGTGGAGGGGGGTAGAGCCGCAGGGGATCGCAGTGGCATGGGCGAGAGCGGCCAAAAAAGGGACAAAAAGGCAAAAGCAGGGAGAAAAGCAGAAATAAAGGCAGAAAGCAGAAAAGAGAGACAGAGTGGCAGCCCAACAGCAGGGCAGTGACGGTCTCCCACTATACCTCCAGGGATGAGGTGCAGGCAGGAGCCTGCGAGTGGAGAAGGGCCTTGAACTCCTGACCAGAGGGTCAGCAGCAGCAACAGGGGTAGCAGCAGCTGCCGGGGGAGCTGCGCTGTGAAGGGAGCAGGTCCACTAGAAGGTCAGTGGACTGCACTTTCACTGCACAGCGGCCGCCATTAAGTAGTGCTGCGGGGGGCTGGACAGCTGGGAAGTGGGAAACACGGGAGAGGGAAGGGTCACTGAAAGGGGGCAGAGCCACAGGATATTGCAGGGGCGAGGGAGACGAAAAAAGGGAAGAAAAGGCAAAAACAGGGGAAAAAAGTAGAAATAAAGGCAGAAAGCAGAAAAAGCAGAAAAGAGAGACAGAGGGGCAGCCAAGCAGCAGAGCAGTGACGCTCTACTACTAGACCACCAGGGATGAGGCGCAGGCAGGAGCCTGAGGGTGGAGGAGGGCCACGAACTCCTGACCAGAGGGTCACCAGCAGCAATGGGGGCAGTAGCAGCTACCAGGCGGAGCTGCACCGTGAAGGGAGCAAGTCCACTAGAAGGTCAGTGAACTCCCTCATCCTTTCAAATAAGAGACTAGATTTGTGCTTATTCTAGGATGTTCTGGTAGCATCGCTAGAGAACAGTGAGATTTATTTATTTTATTTTATTTATTTGATGAGTTTTATATAGCGCTGGCTAGACCCGGAGGTATCAGAGCGCTTTACATAAGGAAACAACGAGTTGCAAGTTACAGCATTTCACATAAATTACATAATGATTACATAGTCAAGACAGAAGTTACTAGCGAACACAGAAAACGAGACCCAAAAAAACTAAGAGAGCTGGAAGTCCACAGGGAGGAGAGAGCAGCGGAGAAAAAGACGAGACATATGTCCGAGGTCCGGCTGGGTAGGTGATGGCCATAGCGGTGCGCCAGAGCCAGTCTCCCCTACAGCTCTCGGTGCAGCTCCACCGGGAATCGGCCATGAGGCTCGGGCTCCGCCGTGTTAGAATGAAGATCATGAAGTGACCAAATGTCTTGAGTCTAGAAACGGGAGAGTGGAGATGACGAGGATGGCAGGATAGGAAAGGGTATGTAGCTTGGCTGCCATCTTACAGTCAGGCAAGTTGAGTATGTTGATTTCATACAAAAAAACCTGAAAACATCATGTTCAAAATGTACAACACAGTACAACATAATACCATCATCAGCTGCAGACCCATGATGGGAAACTATCTGTAAAGTTGTGTTTTAATATGGCCTGTGATGATGTGCTTCAAGTAGACAATGCCTGACTGCTGTAAGGGTCCATTGTAGGGCCACTGCAACATGCATTGGTAATGAAATAATTGCATTATTAGATTTGCCAGCAGCATTTGACACTATTGACTGTGGTGCTCAGCTGCATCTCCTTCCCACTCGCATGGGAGTGGTAGGTTGTGCACACAGTTGGTTCCTTCTTTACCGGATTGGGAAGCTGATGTGCTTATGAGTATGAAGCTTGCTTGTGAAGCTCTGCAGAGCTTGACACTCACCAAATATGTTTAAAACATGCATGTTCGGCCGCTCATTCTTAATCCAAAATGATGGTCTTCAGTGTCAAATCAATTCAGATAATATGCAAATCCTAGTCAACCTCTACCGCTGTAGTAGAGATCTCAGTCTAGAGAATGGCATTAGTATGAAGGTGGGTGTATGTTGTGTGCAAGTTTTGATTGCCCTATTTATGTGGAATTGCTGACAATATCTAGTTGGGCCTAGTTAGGCAGGAAAACTGGCAGATTCTTTTACCAGTAAGAGGACAGAATGATCACCTGCATGGGCAGGTCCTGAATGCCAGAGTGCAGAGAGAAGGTATGTGATTCCCTAGGTAGATGCACAGGCAGGCCTGAAATCTACATGAGACTCACTCAGTGCAAGGAGGCCTTGACCAGGAGAATTCCCTTAAGGATTGCTAACATGATCCGGGGGAGTGTCAGGACTGATGAGGGTCTACTGGGGACTTCAAGGTTGGCAGAACGTTTCAGCCTGCTTCTTCATCTTCACTCCAAGGTGTTAAGGATCCATGCTTGACAGTTTTGGGGGATAACGGTGATGTTCAACAGGACAGCAATGGAGATTGCTTGACTATCGTGCTCTGTGCCTTGATCGGTTAGAGTTTCTCGAATTCAAATTGGCCGCCATCTTTTTATGTCCTCTATTTCCTTAAAAGTTGATTCCCAATCCATGATGGCAGTTACTGCTTCCAGGTCTATGAGCTTTCACTTCAGGGTTGAAAGAGGTTTGAATATTATATAAGCCAGCACTGCCTTCTAGTGTCTGCCTGGCAACATCTGTAGCTGGTGTGTTCTTCCACTGCTGACTATGTTGCTTACCTGGCCTTCTGTCCTTTGTGTGCACCTTTTTAACCTTTTGGGTTCTTGTGGAATTGTTTGTTACTTAATTGTCTCCAGTTATTCTTGCAGACTTACAGGTTGGAACCAGTCTCCACCTTCCACCTGGTCCAAGTTGCCATCAGGACTAATAGTGGTAAGTGTATCTCTTTTGGGTTATCTTGTTTACTGTTAAGATTTTGTTGTGATATTAATGAATTCCTTACTTTATAGGACGTTATGTGCTCCTGACCTACCTAAGCTGCTAGATCAACTTTGTTTTCCACAGTGAAATTGGAAGTAGTCTGGGAGGAATTCTAGAACACAGGTCTCCAACCTTTTATACGGTGTGAGCTACTTTTGATCAATGAAATTCATTCTGAGCTACTAACAAACATAATAAGTGTTACAGTAGATACCACATCAGACATGGTCATCAGATTATTTTGTATTACGTTTGCATACTTTGATTCCAACTCATGCAGTCCCACACTTGAGATACCCTGCCCTTTCTTCCCAGCCAGAGATTACACACACACACTGTGTGATTAACAGTGCCAGGGGCCACTGCAGCAGGTGACTTTGCTGCTTGGTAATTTGCCATGTTCCAGGCATCATGCTGGCTGTCTCATTGTGTGTGTCTGAGCATAGAATCTTGCCATTGATTAGGTTAGCTTCTACTTGAAGGGTCTACAACTCACTAGGCTGCACCGTTAAGCTCCAGATCCTGTGAATCAAATTCTAGTCTAGACTCAATGTCCAAGAGCTACTTTCTGGCAGCTGATGAGGGACTGGTAGCTCCCGAGCTACCCACTGGAGACCCCTGTTCAAGAAGGTTAATAGGATGCCTCCCAATTTAAACTAGAAAGAGCATTAGTCTCACATGGAGGGGTGAGACAGAAGGGTTGGGTGAGACAGAAGGGTAGCAAGAGGCAGGCCAATCCACCCTGGCAAAGTCAGGGCAGCAACCGACCAAGTGCTTTGTCTCTCACCCATGTATGTGCAGGGTGCCAGTCTGCTAAGGTCTGAGCCTGACTGAACTAATCACAAGACAGAGTATCCTGTTCTCCAAAATGAAGGTCCACCTGCCCTATTTAGGGCCAGGAGGTCAGTCAGTTTACTTTTCCGGAGTCCCCGTTGGCTCTTTTGATGAGAAGCTTCCTCCAACGGACAAAGTAGGGGAGTGGAGTAGGAGCTGCCGGAGGAAGGACATCACACCATCCGCTCTAATTTTCTATTTGTTTCCTGTCCATCACCAGCAGGTAAAATCTGGCAGTGGGGGGTCATAAAAAACAGATAATGACCCTCACATCCAAGGAAAAACATCAGGGTGATGGCTGGCTCATACTTGTTTTCAATGACAAACACCCGCTTTGAGAGTTTGTTTTTGAAAAACAAAACGTTTGTTAAAGTTTGGTGGCCAGTCCATGACAGCCGTCCAGCAAACCTTTTGTATCGTGACAGGAACCACCAGAAGGCGCTTCTTCTCAAGGTACAGAAACCACTGCTGGGCCAGCAGTGATCTCTAAATTTGGCAGATGGTAATACCACAAGGCGAAGGATGTAATATCCTCCTCCACCCTGACAGACGGAGTACCATCTGCCAAATTCTAGATCTGTCCCTAAGGTCCTTATTTAGAGTTTGGCAGATGGGATACTTCGCAAAACGTAGCACATATCCACTTCAGTCTGGTCCAACTGTCATAGAATATAATGCAGTTGTAATATGGCGGATGGCATATTCTCCACATCTATGATGGAGAATTCCATCTAAATTCTAAATAAGGCCCTGAGTTCATGATTATCTATAATAGAAGGCTTATAACATGTTATTCAGATTATAGGATGTCTAAACACCAGGAGGGACACTGTGTTTGTTGTAGCTATTGAGAAGTGCTGCATGTTGTACTCTTGGGATGCACACATCCTGCCTCAGGCCTGTTAACTATCACAGATTGTGTCAATCACAGTCAGGGACAGGGAACTACACCCTGCCTCATATCCCTCACTCCACACACAGCTTATAATGCAGTATATGGCTACATACCCAAGGATATAAGGGTAAAATCAATGGTGTCGTCATTTATATCCATGACAAGTTCAAAAATACTCTGGTTCAGATAATATCAGTGCAAGGTATTGGTGTAAATGTGCACCTTATTATGATCTCCATGGTAACAGGGAATGGCATGAGGAAGCAGCATTTTCATCCATATTGCCTTGCTATTTCCCCATGCTCACAGTTTTGCACTGGCAAGTATCTTCAGCTACAACCTAATAACTTCCTTGGGCAAAAGCTAGATCAGGTGCAATCTGCACCACTAGCCGCAATTTTACATACTCCTTATTTAAGTAAGTATTAGGGTCTACTTTGCCAAGTGTATGGGTCTCGCTATCCCAGTATCATTGTATTCACTGACATTCACTAACACAGTTCCAGTGTTTACAGTGGCCCAGGGATTGGTTATGTCCTGCCTTACTGTCGCATTATTAAGGATCTCCCGATCACAATGTATTGAACTTTGACCGTGATCCCACATTTATATTCCTTGTTAAAAAGCTTGTCCAGTTTCAAAAGAGCATTGGAAATGTTCTATATTGCCTGCCTTGGGCAATAGCATTACTAAATGCTTTGGCATAAAAACCTTTAACATTTATACAGAGAAAGAGCATTTTAATACATTACTAGTCCTTAGGTGCATTGACTTCAGCTGATGTAGTGGTAGGCCATGACAAAATCCTCAGTCATGATGTAGGGTAAATGGAACTGATGTTGGGGGCTCTGAAGAAGGCTACAGATCACAAAAAATTATATAGATAATCTCACTTTGTTTAATTTAGAATGACTGCGGTTGGATTCAAACCAATCCCTTTTCTCTTTCATCCTGAGTAGAGTAGGTTTCCTGGCGCTGTTTATGTGCCCCAGCCTGGAACGTGAGTGGATGGGTTGGTCATTATTTCCAAGCTCATTAGTCTTTGGCTTTTCATCTTACTTTTCCAACAATTATGCCAGTGGAGGTGTTCTGAAACCAAAACGAATGAGGAATTGACAACAGCAGAAGTTAAGATCATGCTTCGGTCACGAAACTCTGACATTTGCTCACTGCCAACATGGTCTGGGTGTGCTTCAGTTTCCACCGGGTGCAAGGAACTGTAGTGCAATGTCCATAAAATATCAAGTCATCCTCAAGCATTACATCCAAAACTAAAATAGGTAAAGTTCATCTGTGTTATTATCATGTGGAAGTGCATTAATATTTGCCACATTGAGAACAGGTGCGAGATAGTTGCGAAGACATCCCTGTGTAGAAAAGAGCCTATTGGAACTGAGTAAACTATAGTTATATAGTCTGCACATTCTTCCATAAACTGATTACAGTTTATTAAAGGAAGCAGAGAGCTTGCGCTACTAAGTAAATTGCTTACATGTAATGCTTTCAAAACTACTGCTTTTGCCTACTAGAATGTCAGATCAAACCAAGACACCCACCATACCGTTCCTTTAACTTCTTCCAACAAATGCTGTAATCTTGCTTTGTTTGTGGTCAATCAGTGCAAGAGAAAGTGGAGCTCCAATAATTGCCCTTCTTGCAACCACATATCTGTCCTTTAAGCTGACTGCTAATGTTCATTTGTTTACAAAACAAACTTTTCATCAACAATCTTAGTTTTCCTCTGTTGAATTGTACTTTATTTATAAGGACGTCACTGAACAGGTAAAGATGGAAGAGAAGATAAGAAGCTAAATGCTCTCTAACCAATATTCTAAGCTATCCAAACTCAGCTCTCACAAATAAAGTCAGGCCATAGCATTTCTAAGGCGCCCATGTTTTTTCTTCCAGTAGCGTGTTCGAGTTTAAACATGCAAGTAATGCTGGATGATGCAAGTAATGAAAAGCATTATGCAGAACTATCAAGAGATAGACATCATACATCTGCAGATTTAAAATGAAAACTACTAAAACATGGGGTTGAAAAAGGAGTAAATTGAATAGAAAATAGGTTATCCATCAAATAGGGATTAGGTTATTTTTCTATATTAAAGGTTTTGTATTGTCACTGAACAAAGTGGGTGGAGGTAGAAGATATATTTTAGTGAAACTAGGATCAAGAGCCAGGGTGGAGAAGAAGGAGACTTGGCTGGCTTGAAGTGGAGGGAAGTCCTGCGGAAAAGAAGTTCCTGATCTTTCCTATGAAGTACAGGAGCACAAGAGCACGATCCAGACAGTGTCAAATTAAGGTTCTGCCTTTCCTAGACTGGTTTGACTGTTATTGTGGTGATGAACTTCTAAGTGTCAACCTTCCCTTCTGCTTCTTCATATATATGTTCCTTATGCTCTTTTCACCGCCTTCCACTCTCTTGTCCTCCTCTCCTCACTTCCTTGCCTCTCTTCTACTCATGTTGAAGGATACTAAGTGACTTCTTATCTGTGTTTAGTGCTATATCAGTAAAATATAAAAATAAATGAAGATCATACAGGACAAGGTGGGTTCAGAAACTGAAGCCTAGGGCAATGCTCTTGGATCAAATTTATGTTATTTCACACTTTATTCTTACAATGGTCAGTCTTTTCAGGCAAAATTCTTTCGAGAAGTTCCTGTTCAAAGATGGGTTCAAAGACAGCTCCATGTTTTTTGATCAGCTCAGCTGGCCAACGCTATGCTTTTTAAAAGGATTTTTTTCAAGGTAGAGTCACCCCAAGGCTGATTCAGATATTTACAAATTGTCTCAATGGATCCTGGGTAGAACCTGCATTGCCAGTCAACAATGCCACCTAACTCTACACAGTACTTGCCCTCAAGCCAACATGATTGGTACCAACTTTGTACCCCATCTGAGATCTCTTTAGGCAATAATTAGGGGTTCCTGGGGGTTTTATGCTGACATTCCTCTGAGATCTAGTGGGCTAAGCTGTCAGACAATCTCCATCTTTTAATGACTAGAGGGGCTGGAGGGCACTACTGCCTCCAAACTTTGCTTTACATGTATTTCGGAACTTTATTCCAGTGGTTCTCTCAGTCCAATGTCTCAAACAATGATACAGAAGAGGGGAACACAGTTCCTGGTGACCTTGCATTACACCTTGAGAGATGCCTATATGAGGTCCATCAGCTCCACTCTATATCTGCTTTCTCCACACATTGAGGAATAT
Organism: Calotriton arnoldi; assembly: GCA_963921515.1. Lineage (NCBI taxonomy): Eukaryota > Metazoa > Chordata > Amphibia > Caudata > Salamandridae > Calotriton > Calotriton arnoldi. Next base: position 1,965,855 of record CAWUFW010002089.1, read on the forward strand.
ATAGTCAGATGTGGCCAGCCCTCTTATATAGTAACAGAAAGCATTACTATTCCAAAGCAAGGGCTCACCTAGAAGATATCTGGGAGCACAGTCTGCTGACCTCTTTATTAACTACCAGGGGAGGGCTAGGCCTAAGCTAGGTTCCAGAAACCCAGCCATGGGGGAATGTGCAAACCTACACGGTTTCAGTACTGCAGCAAGCTAAGAAGTTAGATTGGTATGATCATAACAAGCTATTCTTCACCCGTTCTTCAAGTTTTGCGGTGGCATATGCGTCCATGACTCTACCCCAAATGAAGATTGGCAGTAAAATGAAGGTCGTTTAATATGTCAATAATAAGTGTCATTAGCCCCAGCTTTGGATGATACAAAGGATTCCCTAAGGTCATAATGCAATCGTTGAGTGGACTTTATTTTCTCAAGCTAGTTCATTCCCCAAACACTTTGATGGCATTGGAGTTCAGGTGGGTGCATGCAAATGATCTTGTAGCCATTCATGAAAACTATCCCCTCCTCAGCAGTGCAATTAGAGGTGGGCGAGTCACTGAAAGCTCGAGCCAGGCTCGAGCCTGAAGCCGGGCTCTGGCTCAGCTCGAGATCCAGTTTGAACCTCGAGCCCATAACAAGCTGAGGTTTCATGTGGCTTCTGGCTGCCACCTTTGTTCAACACTCATTCACAAAGAAGTAAAAACAAAGCTTTAACATTAGAGGTAAAAAGGAGACAAATAGATACCCATTTAGTGGCTGATTTGTACAATGTAAAACAACGTGAAATTAGAAAACGTGGGTTAATCGCGGCTTCCCGTTTAACCAAATTGTTTAATTTTAGGGAAATATTTTGTTTTACCAATCCTCCTTTTTCTTCACTTTCGCATATGAAAGCACCATCAGATAGGTGTGTACTGAATACCAGCTGTACAAAACCTATGGTGTTTGATTTAATAGACCATAATGTTGCTTTATCTATAGGAATCTGGGCCACATGACAACTGTCTTGCCTCTTATTTCACTAATGGAACTGTCGCTGGAGTGGTGGCAGGAATAGCTCTAAGTCCATGTTTAAAAACTATTACTTTTAATAAGCACTTCTCACTGCACTGCTATAATGTGGCATATCAATGTCAAAGCTCCATTTGTGTTAATGAAATGCACTTTTGTATTTTACGTGAGTTTGTTTTATGATTGATATGGCAAACATTTTCAGGTCTCAAGTCGCGCATGGGCTCTAACAGCCAAGCCAGAACCTTTGTTTGGCTCGCCCTGTTAATTTGTTAGCTTGCCCAACTCTAGATCCAGTAAATAAATGGCACTTTTAGTGACTTCTTTGTAAACAGAAAAAAATAATTTTCAAACGGACCTCAATTTGGTTTGTCTAGTCTTCATATACAACTTTGTCGCCCCAATTTGACTATGATAACTATGACCATAACAGCAGCCAGGTGAATCAGTCAAAATCAGTTTCAAATCAAAATAAAAACAATGATTGTTGTTGATAGGGTGTCACTCGGGACAAGAAACAGGCAAGCCTGGGCAGGTTCCCAGAGATTGTACAAGTGCAAGTGAAATTATGCACTGGCATTTTCACGCAGCTGCACTATTGGTTTATTAGTCAAAATTGATTTTTTTTACCTTGTTATTCAGTGTGAATGTTTTTGCACTGATGAGTGGGTGCAAATTTTGTTGGAAAATTACATAGGATGGCGCAGTCCAAAGTATTGTGTTCCCACATACATTCACACGATGATGACACAGGGCCCGATTACTAGTGGCCTGGTAATCGGGCTGCAATTCCTGCAGCCCTGAGTCACCAATACTGCTGGAATCAGGTATTAATATAATTTCTATGTGTAAAGCGCTGCTGTTACCTAAAAAAGGCACCCTGACGCTGGCTGTCCTAAGAGAATTAGGACAGGATGGAAAGCGGGCAAAAAATAAAAAATTGTAAAGCCAGATTGTCATGGCTTTCCTAAATGCATAAAGATCGCTAATAGCTTCAAGGGTAAGAGGCAGGTGATTCCCCTGTGCAGCAGATTGTACTGAAAAGGCACAGCCTCCTGCTGTTGCCTTCTTGAAATCTGGTACCCTAAGGAGGCTAGCATGGGCAGAGCACAATGATTTTTGAGGGGTTGTAACAGAGCAGTTTATCCTGAAGAGGATGTGGTCCAATAAGATTGAAGGCTCTGGGAACTATGCAGAGGGATTTCAATTGGATTCGCTCTGGCCAGGGAGCTAGTGTTGAGAATCTAGTGCAGCTCTGGTTGAGGGTCTGCACGGAAGGGAGCAAGCCAGCTATGCCATGGCTGCTTGAATGTGGATAAGTCGTTTTATTAGAAATGTGGCTGCCCCCAAAAACAGATCATTACAATAATCAAGTCTGCTTTAACTTCCAATCTGTACAATTAATGAACGTGAGTGGCTGAGAAGCAAAGAAAGAATATTATAGAGTGACGGTAGTAGAGAAAAACAGGAGAATGAAAGTTTGTTGATGTGACTCGCGATTGAACAATCACAAGCTATACATATTCCTGAATTATGGACTGTATTTGCCACCACTGCAGCAGAGTTGTATTTGAAAGGCCAGATATTCACCGGTAAAGGGTGCTTCGGTTCCCCTGTGTTGTATTCCGCTTTAAGTGTCCGTATATAGGTTTTCCTGAAACATGTCCTTATATAGGCACAATTCGCATTGCCCTTATGTAGGCATAAAATCCCAGTCCTTATTTAGGCATTAGACATGCACTCCAAATACAGGCATGGTCACCGACATCCGTCCACCCTAACGTCACAACGAGTTCTTAGAAACCAGACCCTTAAGCTCTTGAGAGTTCCCCTAGCACAGGATTATTGATTTCTCCAAAAACTCATCTATTATGCATGAACCGCTATTCCTTAAGGGTTCATTCCTGACGTCTTCCTCTGCCCGACTTTACGTCAATGCTAACATTCCAAGGCACCTACCAGGTATAAATATACCTTCCCTTGCCCAAGCAAGTAGGAGGAGACCTCGACTTTAGAGGAGCCCATGTCCCGGCCTGTTGCACTGGCAAGAGACGCTGTCATCCCTGCTCGCAGAGAATCCAGCTTCCAGTGTTCTGACTCCCTTCGCGGGGTGTTAGAGTTCGAGATCCGGAAGGAGATTCCCACCTTCTCATTCTCAAGGTATGGAGCTGACTAGAACCTAGAGGGACTCTTGGCATACTAGACTTGGCATACTAGACTTGGCATACCAGACTCTTAGTATACCATACTATAGAATACTTCACCTACTTCTTACCTTGCCCTACACCTAGGCTAGGTTAGGTACACTGGGGTAGAACTAGCTTAGAGAAGCATCGTATGAGTACTCGCATTTTTAGCTTATGTTATTTATGTATATGAATATATGTGTCATAGCTAAAAGATAATGCTAGCGCAGTATTATTTCTTTCTACTGCTTACGCTGTACATTATATATCTCGCATACTGTCTTGTGATCATAGCAGCTCATATCTCTTACACGAGAACCAAGACTGTTCAATAAATCCTTTTATTGAAACGCCCGTCTTTTCTTTCTGTGTAACTCTGAAGAAACTAAGCATGCACGATTAGCTGAGTGAAGCTGTTATCTATTGTTTCCACGATTCTGAGAGTGTTCCGATTCTAAAGGGAAACAAAGTTGTCATGTTTATGCGGTTGCCAGAAACTACTCCCTTCTTGTTTACAAGGAGTTTCTAGTGGCCTCTGAGTTAGCTGGCACAAAGTAATTAAGTTTAATATACTCGATAGGGACATACTGACCTCAGTCCTATGTCAAACCTATAGGGTATATTATTCCAATGCGCAGAGCCTATTAGGGAAATAGGAACTACACTACATGGCACCCAAGCATTTGGTAAGGCAGTAATTTAACGCTAGATACTGAGTAACTCAGTCGTGCTTTTCTCAGAGACCCCTACTCAATTACTCCATAAGACGTCTGGAGTGGGTAGGGTTAAGTATCCGCCAAAGCTAAATAGGACAAAAAACCCTATATATTAGCTGTTTGGTTTGTTCAACGTTGAAGGATACAGTGTTCCAAAATATTGTGCACCTTATCTTTTGTCTCCTTGAAACTTGTTCTACATTTTTCAAAAAACAAATGTCCATACACGGGGATAATGACACCGAGAACGGTGTAGCTGCGGCTGACCCAGTCGTAACAGCTTTTAACTTTACAGGTTTAAATGAAACCGAGGAGGGTGTTATAGACATCCCTCCAAACTTAAGGAGAGCCATCACTCTAAAACATATAGTTTTCGTGATAGAGGCACACGAATCCTTTCAGACAGAGGTATTCTATTCATGGATAGTATTCCCAGAATCAAATCCAATAACAAAACTATTTCACTTCTTTAAAGAAGATGAACCACCAGAGGAATATATTCCTTTCGAGGATATTGAAATTCCACTCACATACCAGGAGCATAATCTCTGGTTTAAAGGTGCCCTAAAACATCACAAAAACATTACCAGGCTCGGTCCACTAGGTAGACCAGGAGCAACATGGCCGATTGTAGCCGGCTACACACCTCATCCTGACATCGATGTAATGTCAGATGAGGAATTACTTACTCAACTACAAGAGTTAATAAAAATTTACAGACAATTAGTCCAATATGTCATGCGGACTTTCACAGTCCAACCACCAATGACCATTCCAAATCAAACCCCTCAACAGGGGAATATATTAAAAATTACTCCACAGAATTTACACGCAGTCATGGGTAAAATGCCCACAAAACGTGAACAAATTCCATTCTGGATAGCTCAAAAAATTACTCAAATCGAAGCAGTATTTCCAAATACTAGCCCTTATGAGAAACACAGAATCCTAACAATCTGTTTACCAATGGGGATCACACCACAACTGGAAGATTGCACCACTTGGGGCGCAGACTTTGCTGCCATTTATACTAAAACACATGGTGTTCCGTCAATTGCAGTAATACCAGATGTCCTGAAACAAATTCAAAACGAATACGGGGCAGAACCTGCTCTGAATTTCGGTATGAAATTACTGAAAAACTTCGACCAGGTCTCAACAATAATATTATCTAATATTAAAGGGAGGCAGCATCAGTGGCGATCCGCCAACGCTTAAGGGAATTTGATGTAACAGAACATCAACATGAACTACCCAGAATAATAGAACAATCTTATGCAGAATTAGGCAGAGATAGTTTGGGTGGAAAACCTTTAAAGCCAAAACTATCTGAACATCCTGAGAAGGACTCTATTAAACAAAATCCTACATCTTCTAAAAAGAAGTGGGAAACTAATAAACAAAATTCAAATGAGAGACGTTCTCAATCCCGAGGTAGGTCTCCTCAAAAGGAGCCCTCTGAAAGGAGGTATAATCTCAGGAATAGGGATAATTTAAGAAAACCTGACCGGTATCAAGATACTGATACACGTTCCTCTCGTACCTTTCAGATATCGTCACAGACATCAGAAAGAAGAGGACGGTCAGAACACAGAGAAGAACGCGTGAAATCCAAACATGATAAACACGTTCAGAAAAATAAATCAAAACCTCAATTCACAAAAAGAAGGTAGCAGGTCTGAAGATCAGACATGCCGAGAATACTGACGAACACAGCTCAAGAATGGAGAATGGGCTCAGACAATGCTGGACAGTGCAGCAGAAGTAACAATAGCTCGCCAGAACCTAAAGGAACTTCTGGAGATAGTGGACTTGAATGAGTACATCACAGTAGAAACTGTAGACACCAGGGTTAGTACTCCACAAAAGTTATATAAAATAACACTCCGAATGGAGGGAGACATACCAAGAAAAGTGAAAACACTCTTTTGGGAGAAACTTTCAAGGGGTTATGATATACTTCTAGCAGAAAAAGACTGGCCACCACACTTTGTCAGGGAGTGCCCACATGGTGAGGACATCATTATGCCTGCCTTCTCCGACCATATTCCAATTCACCTAAAATATACTTATGCCAGGAAATGGGCAGTTGCCCAGGCCCCAGCATTATACAAAAATCATGTAGGATGGGATGAGGACTCACCTCACCACAAAATACATCTAAAAAATGAACCTACTGCACAAAGGCAGAACCCAATAAAGCAAGAAGCTAAAACACAGGTCAGGGAGATCTTAGATCAACTTGAATACAAAGGGGTGATTGAAACATGCACCTCCTCAATGAACAATCCTTTGTTTCCTGTATCCAAACCAGACAATACATATCGTCTAATTTTGGATTATAGACACTTAAACACTTGTTCAAAAACATTTGCAGTGCAAAGTGCACATAGTACAGCATTAATGAATAACATTGTGCGTAAAAAATATAAAACCACATTGGACATTTCAAATGGTTTCTTTTGTCAAAACATAGCACCTGAAACCAGGTACTTAACAGCTTTCTCAATAATGGGGACCCAGCATCAATTTTGTAGACTCCCACAAGGGTTCAAAAACAGCCCGGGGTTATTCTCAGCAAGGGTAACAGAGTTACTACACATTTATGATAATGAGGCATTGTCATATGTCGATGACATCTATCTGACAGACGATGACCTAGAAAGGCACTTGAACAGGGTGAGTACCATTATATTGGGCTTCGCATCTGAAGGTTATAAATTCAACTTTAAAAAATCCAGAATTGCCCATCTCAATGTCCTTTTCCTAGGATATGAGCTTTCAAGTGAAGGCAAGAGCCTGGCAGCTAACTTTTTAGAAAAGTGCGCGCTGCTCCAACCTCCAAAAACGCTGAAAAATTTACAATCCATCTTGGGTTTCCTAAACTTTGGAAGAACTTACATTCTAAATTACGCAGAAAGGGTTAAACCTCTCTACGAATTAATCAAACCTGATTTTTCAATCAAACATTGGACACAAGAACACACAGAAATCTTGCGTTCACTCCAAGCTAACATGTTAGCAACAAATCACTTACAAACACGCGTAAATCAACGCAATTTAGTGATCCGAATAATTTCGGGACAATGCGGATTCACCTATTTAACATTTAATGAGGGTGAAAAAGTACCAATAGCATACAAATCACATTTGTATACACAAGTAGAAATGCGCTTCACTTCAACAGAAAAAATACTGACAGCAGTTCAAACCGCTGTAGCAAAAGAAAGAGCTCTAGCCCAAGGGAAACGCATTATTGTCGTAACTCCGGTACCAGCCTTAGAGGCGGTCACAAAAGCGAGCATTCCAAATGCAAAAGCTTTACATCCTAGATGGATACAATGGTTTAATTCTCTTGCTGCAACAGATGTTGAATATGTTTTTGATCCTGATTTAAAAACACAAGCGTTCCTGCAATATGAACATGAATGTCCTCTGCCCACTGAAATTCTGCCTATCGATCAGTACGAATTTATAATTTACACTGACGGATCAGCACAACCCGCTACAGGGAGTAAGCAAGCTTACAGTGCAGCGTGCGCAATCGTTAAAGGTCGCATGCAAGATGGTAACTTCAGACCAATGGTCACTAAAACTCAATCTCTAGGAGATTGTACAGCTCAGCAAGCTGAACTACAAGCATTCAAACTGGCACTTGAAAATACAGATCGTGAATTCCCCACACTAATAGTGTGCGATTCTTTTTACTGTGTTCAGTCGTATAATGAATATATACAAAATTGGCTTGAAAACGGGTTCAAAGATGCAAAAGGTGGCACAATAAAGCATAAAACGCTTTGGGAACAAGTAGTTCAGTTAAAAAACGAACTACCAAAAGCTCACGTGATACACACGCTGAGTCATCAACGTGATGGCGTTCACGTAGCAGGGAATTCATTGGCTGATGAAGCCGCAAAGGGAGCTGTCCAGACGGCTTCCGTAGCTGCGATCACTCGTTCAAAAACGAGAATAGACAGTGAGATATTGTTGGCTGTCAATGCTTCAAGCAAAGGCAGTGGTGAGCGTTACCAAAGACATTTCCACTCAAGTACTCTTATGTAATTGATGCAAACAACGTTCCTTTTGCTCGAATCCCAGGAGTGGGGGATAGGGTAATTCCAAACATGGAACGTAGAGCAGCTTTGATTTATGAAGCACATCTGGGGGAGGGTCTGTCACATCAAGGGATCTCTAAAACAATATTGACACTTAAAGAGATGTACTGGTGGCCTGGAATGAATACACAGATTCACATCTTCATCAATGACTGCATGGACTGCAATAGACAGCGTGGTGCAGAACGCCATCAGACACCAGACTACGAAGTAGCCTGCCCAGTACAGACACCATTGTTAGACAGCATTAGACTATCTACGCGCAGGCGTCCTTTTGGACAAATGCAATCCCACAGATACTAAGTCAAGGTTCCTATGGATATGGCCTCAGCGCTCGGCTGACGCTCGAACTGTTATAAAAGATGTGCGAGTCTTTATCGGCACATACACAATTGGCACACTACATTCTGACCAGGGCCCTGCGTTTAACTCTCGGGCTTACAAAGAAGCCATGGTCAGTTTGGGCGTAGCATTGCGGTACTCCTCTCCGTTTCATCCTGAGGGAAATTCTGTTCTGGAAAGGGAAAACCGGGACATAAAGCAGTCTATAACAGCTAGAGTATTAGGTTCGAGTGATGGGTGGGTCAAACATCTTTATGGGGTCCAACGCTCATTAAATAATTTGCCAAGAAGTTCTCTAGGGGGGGTCACTCCATATGAGGTCCTATTTGGGACAAGAATGTGGGTTCCTGATCTCGAATGTAAAGGCACAGTGGTGGAAAATAAACCCTTTGATATCAAAGATCGTTTGGCTGTTTTACAGGATCTAAATGAACTAAGATCGAAACAAAGCAACGTGTTCCTGAAGCCAACCACCACTGGGGAAACACCGGCAGTCCCAGCAAGGCCTGTCTGGATCCCAAAAGTTGGGGATCTAGTCAGAGAGAAGATTGCGGACAAGAAGAAATTTGGACCTTCTTACAGACAACCAGTACCTGTCCTAGCCGTTCACGGAACAAGAACAGTACTTCTGCCGCCCCTTGCTGGAAAAAAGGAGAAAAGATTTGTGTCAATCGACCTCATCAAACCACAGTATGTGGCCAATACTAAATAGTAGGCCTCGTGGACTCCGGCCTAGTAGCAGACGCACTCCTCTCGCTACTATCCAAGAGGTTCAGACTGAAAGACTCATAACAATCGAGAATTCAGCAGTAACAGATGAAGGACTAAGCAACAATGCTATGGAACTCATCCCTCTTGAAACTCAAGTAACAGTTCGTCCAGATACACCTGTCTACACCAACGTAACAAGTGATCAACTGGTTCCAGCGATTTCAACGAATCCAGATGCAATTTCAACAATTGACCGAACTGCTTCTGGCTATTTCATTAACTTTGATACGTTTTCTGAGGATCCGAGTGAGCCTGAAACGACGCCAGCATCAAAAACTTTCAAACAACAAGTACAAGACCTTTTTCGTTTCCTGAAAAAGACTTATCTGGTTTCACCATGGATTGAACTATGGATTATTTCTGGAATATTTTTCTTTCGGCTTTGGCTAGCTTTGGATATGACTCTTAGCATGCTTATAAATGGCAGATACATTCGTATGGACACTGAAAGTAAAAATGTGAACTTACTTTTAAAACCACACAAATCTTCCCATCGTGAAGCAAGAGACTTGTCAGCAGTGAACATCACAGCCGTTCCTATACAGGATGGTATAGTTTGGGACAAAACCGATTTCGATATATTCGGCCCCACGGAACTTTTGAAGATTCCACATTTATTTAAAATTTCATTAAGTAACTTTATTACCTCCAGTACCTATTCTGATGATTGGGACTTTGAGACTGTTAATGATATGATGTCTGACCTAGAAAGGTATGCTGCGTTCTCTAACAATGAATACTTAGAGGGCTCATCAGACTACGAACAGCTATATTGTTACAACCACTATGGTCATCATTTCTTGCATAAATCTGCAACACCTAGAAATGTTTTTACGTTTAACCAATGGGAACATTGTCCTACACCTCCAAAGAGTAGTTCAAAAACGTTTGCCAATGTGTCCATATTTTTCAGGGTACAATACATCTGAACCACAAACGTTTTACTATAAAAATGTAAACAAAACAGGTCAGAAAATTATGTTAACTAATACAAAACAGATTTATTCTGCAGCCTTTATTACCCAATTGTCTAGACAAGGATTTGACTTTTGGAAAGACACAATTGACACAAAATCTGTCTGGGGTTCTAAAGATTGGCAAGTGCAGGGGATAGAAGCTTTGTTTAGAGCCTGTATCATCCCAATTCAAATAATGTTTTTGAATGACACTGTGCAACAGACGTCTTGCCTTGGTTTAGCCAAGATCAAAGACATGAACACACCTTCTGTACCAACACCTGCAAGTAATAACACTACACAGGGAGCGGTCACAGTAGACACAATACTACAAACCAACAGAACAGATCCAGATTGGAAAAAATGGTTGCTCTGGCCCACAGACACAAACATCTGTCAAGAAAGATTCCTGAATAGAATACAGGGCTTTACTATCCATAGGCCAGACCCACGTTATGTTCAACGACAACATCCGGAGGTAGTAACAACATACAGTGTAGGAAAATTGTGCCTCGACTGGTTACAAGAATCTACACTCGAGGATGTGAAACAACACTTATCTTTACTTAAAGAAGACGCAGACCTTAGGGAATTCTTGCTAGGACCAAGAAAACTGCGTCAAAAACGTTTCATATATGCCGGCATTTATGCTGCTTATAATGAAGTATGGAAGGTTTCACAGGCAGAGGCCGCAGAACGAATACGTGAGCTTGATCGTATTAACTTAGAGAAATCTCTCTCTGTGGTCGACAATGGGTTAACAACTTTGTCATCCAGAATTTATTAATTGGACAACATTGTATCCTCTGCTATTGACATACTGGAACAAGATTTAGCCATGTTACAACAGGGCCAATCTCAGTTACGTTCTATTATGTTATTAGGCTGGACGCTGCAATCTTTGCGTGCGGGCTATGTGCCTTGGCATTTTATCAACACGTCTTCTCTGTTTTCGGAATACAATCTAACGGATAAACAGATCGAACTGGCACAAAGGGGAGCAAAGTATACAGTGCTGAGCATTGAAAAACTGGAAAAATTACCATTTACAGTAGCAGAAAAACCAGCTACAGAATGGCTTATTCATGGCAAAATAACTCTGCCTGTCTCTACTTTTCATTTTCAGTATTGCCTCAAACAAATGCAAGCAGGCAAATATGAAAGGTTGGGTAAAGAATACATTAAGACATCCTGGGATTTACCTTACGAATACAGATGTTGGAGTGGGGATCGTGAAGTGTTTCTAAGAGGTACACACTGTGAAAATGCACTAAGCGGTTCACTCATATGTCAGGACATTTCTTTACACGGGGCTTGTAATGGTTCTGTGTCAAATTTGTCCTGCCACCAGCAGGGTACACCAGCTACTGTGATTAATCCGACGTTTGGCCAACTTTCTAACGTGAGTTACCTCATGTTGAATGATCAGAGTTGCTGTGGCATGTTGCCAGGCATCCCATATCTGGTAACGGTCGACTCCAGGGTTACTTGTTGTATGCAAGTATTGTTCCCCCTAATAGACACAGTCAGGGAGTCGCCTCTCTGGCCTTCATTGAATGTTTCTTTTATACGTTTTGATACTTTAAGCAGAATGAAAGCCATGCTTTTGCAACAGACCGTGCCTTTGACCTCGGCCAAAGAAACTTATGATTTACAAATTGCAAGGACTTCGGCTGAGATACAGGCTTTAATTCGTACAAATTGCCCTATACATTTCGTAGAAATGATGGGACGTATCTTAAACATGTCTGATACAAGCGGGATTGTACATGTATTTAAGACCATCTTTTCAGGACTGTTAGCACCCTTCCAGGCAGTCCTCGGAATCATCCCAAACTTCACACATTCGGTGTTTGGTGGTGTGCCATTGATTCTAGCACTTGTTGCAGGAATCCTGTTCCTATTCCTACTACTACGCTATGGCAAGCCTATCCACCGGCGTCACTCCGAGCGATGTGGAGAAAGCGCTCCTAGAACGGAAGTGCCGTGAGCGCATAGTGCAACTTTTGGGCATGCCTCGTCTACGGGAACTTAATACAACATGGTTTCTGTCATTTAGACCAATCTGGCAAGATTGCATCTTACCTGTTCTACGCTGCCTGCTTTGCGGTGAAGAATGCGTGCTAGACACCTGTCTAACACTTCCATCAGTCATGCCAACGGATATCGATACTCTGCTGGACCCAATAACGGCCCATGCTCTGTGTTGTCCCCAGAGGCTACCAATTCTGATGACGGCATTCCTTGAGATCTCACAGACGCTTCCTGCTGCTGCTGAGGTACGAGATGGATCAACAGGCACACAGGTAACAACTGACGCGAACATTGCTGCGGCATCCTATGCTGAAGGCGATGCTTCACATCTCTGTGCAGTTCACCTTCTGAACGAGGTGTTCCAAATGTCACCAACATCGGTAGACGATATTTTGTCTACAGAAATAGATGATTTCATGTTTACACCAGACCCATACACTGACTTTGATTCGGCTCACAGTGTACCAGGGACGCAAAGAATTTGGCCTTCATATTTTCAAAACTTGGAACTCTTCCTAAAATTGAACTTTTTCATGGCAACTCAATCTGATTACAGTAGAACTATTCATATCAAACGGACTTCTTTGAATACTTCCAGGGACACATTGTCACCTTATTTAACTATAATTTCATTTAAGTACCATGTTATGAAATGGCCTTGATTTTTTGAAAACTTGTCAACCATTTCGTCATATGTATATATTTCTGTTTATTCATTCATGTTGCATTTTTATTTTATGATATATGCCTAGAATGAAAAAATGCTTTAAAATGTACAGTACCTATTGCGCTACATGTTTTAGCAACAGTTTCTTTTAAAGACTTCTTTTAATATGCTTTTAAAAATGTTTTTAGCAACATGTGGTACTCAGTTTAATGTTTAGCATTTAATGTTTAGCATTTAGTATTATCGTTCATTCGAAAGTGGAGTGGGTGTTGTATTCCGCTTTAGGTGTCCGTATATAGGTTTTCCTGAAACATGTCCTTATGTAGGCACAATTCGCATTGCCCTTATATAGGCATAAAATCCCAGTCCTTATTTAGGCATTAGCCATGCACTCCAAATACAGGCATGGTCACCGACACCCGTCCACCCTAACGTCACAACAAGTTCTTAGAAACCAGACCCTTAAGCTCTTGGGAGTTCCCCTAGCACAGGATTATTGATTTCTCCAAGAACTCATCTATTATGCATGAACCGCTATTCCTTAAGGGTTCATTCCTGACGTCTTCCTTTGCCCGACTTTACGTCAATGCTAACATTCCAAGGCACCTACCAGGTATAAATATACCTTCCCTAGCCCAAGCAAGTAGGAGGAGACCTCGACTTTAGAGGAGCCTGTGTCCCGGCCTGACGCACTGACAAGAGACGCTGTCATCCCTGCTCGCAGAGAATCCAGCTTCCAGTGTTCTGACTCCCTTAGCAGGGTGTTAGAGTTCGAGATCTGGAAGGAGATTCCCACCTCTCTCATTCTCAAGGTATGGAGCTGACTAGAACCTAGAGGGACTCTTGGCATACTAGACTTGGCATACTAGACTTGGCATACCAGACTCTTAGTATACCATACTATAGAATACTTCACCTACTTCTTACCTTGCCCTACACCTAGGCTAGGTTAGGTACACTGGGGTAGAACTAGCTTAGAGAAGCATCGTATGAGTACTCGCATTTTTAGCTTATGTTATTTATGTATATGAATATATGTGTCATAGCTAAAAGATAATGCTAGCGCAGTATTATTTCTTTCAACTGCTTATGCTGTACATTATTTATCTCGCATACTGTCTTGTGATCATAACAGCTCATATCTCTTACACGAGAACCAAGACTGTTCAATAAATCCTTTTTATTGAAACGCTCGTCTTTTCTTTCTGTGTAACTCTGAAGAAACTAAGCATACACGATTAGCTGAGTGAAATTCTATGTCAGGACCAGAGGCTCCGATTATGCTTCTCATTTTCTTTGCTTTATTAACAGCAGCCAATCAAAACGTTTTTTATTCTTTTGAAAAAACTACAAATCCCATGAGCCTTCAGCTCGTATTAACCATAGAGTACACCCTATAAGAGTCCCAGCAGAGGTAACCACTTCCTCTTTCTTTGCTGCTTCGCAGCCAGTTAAGTGCCTCTACTTGTTGTCACTTATTGATTTATTTACTTGTTATTGCTTATGTCACTTATTGATTTATTTACTTGTTATTGTTTATTTCCTTGCGCTGTGTTCGATTGTGGCTTTGTGTATATCGCGCGCCTCTGACTAAGCTTTTGCCGATTGCTGTCTGTCAGAGAGAGTGTGCGCGCTGTGGCCGGGACCCTGTCCCGCTAATATATGTGTTTTTTCCTTGCCTGCCTGGCCTCGCGTTGCGATTCGGGAGCGCTTCGGCCTCCCCTGCAGGGCGCTTCGCGCCCCCGCAGCTGTGTGTGTGGAGAGGGAGTCAGGGGGCGAGGACCGCGCAATCGCGCGGTCCTCTTTCTATTTTGACGGGCAGCCGCATCTGCGCATGCGCGGCGGCCATCTTTTCTGCATTTTCCGACGCGTCTCAGGGTAGAGATCGCGGATCGGAGTTCAAGCGCCACATTTGAATAATTAGAGCCCAAAAGTGCCCGTAAAGCCCCCAGCTTACGCCTGCTGTTCACAGAGTTGGTGGGCTGATAAACACGTATAGGCTTTGCCTAGAGAGGTTAAGGCAAGCCCTCCCTCCACTCTTTAACATCTTTGCAGTTACTGGCTTGCCTGGGGTTGGTACCTCTCCCCCTTAGGGTCCAGACTGTGGACTGTTGTTAGAGGCTGGTCCTCTGAGATTGAAGCAATTACATATTTTGTGGCCATCAGTGCACCAATGGCAGAGTACATGTATGCGGAGGAGGAGTATTATTATGGGACGGAACCGGAAGGTTCTTTGGAACAGGACCTCGTGGAGGCCTTGGATGCCGGGGTACAAAAATCAGTTAATACTGCCTTAGTCAAGGCTATTGCCCCTCTGAATCGTCACCTTAATAAATATGCTTTGCAGCAGGGATGGATTCCCGCTGCGTCCCCTCCTCTTAAGCCCAGCACTCCGCAGGGGTCCAATCCTCACAAGGCGGATTTTGATAAGTTGGCCGAGTCGTTGGCCAAGGAGCAAGCTTCGCCCTCGCGAACCGACCCTTCAGACTCCCCTTCTGGGGACCTGGGCGACACATCTCCCGATCAAGATTCGGATGATCAAGAGGCAACCAAGCCGGCTAAACGTAAGCAGAAGGAACATCATCTGGAGCCCTCTCAACCCAAGGTACTTACCTTTGATCCAACGGATATTGTCCATCCCAACTCGACGGCCTGGCTTCCGTCACAGGAAGTAGCGGACTATGTACAATCGCAACTCCGCCGGCCGTATGACAAGGATGTCATGGGTTGACTACATTCGGAGTGCCCTAGGCCAGAATTAGCGGCGAAAGTAGCCGAAACCCCCGAGGTGGACCCCACCATGCTTACCTACCTGCGCAAGTATTCAAAGGACCCCAAGAAAGGCATAGACCGAGCCTGGTGGTCTTGCCAAGACAAGCTTCTGGATTTGTCAGTCCCCATTACTAAGATCCTGGAAATTGGCTATAGAGCTAAGGAAACGGGGGCTTCCATTGTTCCCGATGAACTTATTGGTTGGGCACAAAGAGCTGTATGCCAGCTCGGCAATGCCAATTGTGCCATGTCCAGTGAGAGGCGTAGATCCATCCTACTCAAATTGGACCCCAAGTTGGCAGAACTGTCCACATCGGAGGCGGGACCCGTAGCTCAAGGCCTCCTCTTTTCGGTCAACCATTCTTGAAGGAGCTCACTCGATTCGTGGCCACCTTCAGCGGCCTCGACAAGGTGCAAGAATCCTTAAAACGGGTGTTCCGCCCGGTTTTCAATCGGGCCGGACGATATAGAGGGCGGTCGTTCGGCATCAGCACCCAAGGCACCCCCAGAGGACAATACCACCAGCAACGAGGAGGCTACCAGGATAACAACAACAGCTCCTCCTTCTACCCCTCCAGGCATGCACGTAACAGATTCCGCAGGGGCAGGTACAACGGTAACCAGGCACAGCAGCACGACCATGCAAACTCAGGTGAGACTAATTCTGTCTTCAGAGATCATACTGGGGGGTCGCATTCATCCGAATTGGCACGCACTCTCGCAAGATGCTTGGATCTTGGAGACAGTGCAGGGTTACAGATTAGAAATGTACAATACCCCTTGTCAGGACACACTTCCCGTTCCTCTATATTTTTCCCAACAAGAGCAGATTTTCATCACAGAGGAAGTCGAGTCCCTGCTGCGCAAGGGAGCCATCGCTCCTACACACCTCCACCCTCGGGGCTTCGTCAGCAACGTGTTCCTGGTCGAGAAAAAAGGGGGGGGTTACCGACTGGTCCTCAATCTGAAGGAGTTCAATGGGTGGATTGTATATCGCCACTTCAAGATGGAGGGCATCCATCTTTTACGAGATCTTTTGCAGGACGGAGACTGGCTAGTACGGCTAGATCTCAAAGACGCTTATCTAACCGTTCCCATCTATTCCCCTCATCGCCGTTTCCTACAATTTGTCTGGCAAAGCGTGTGCTACGAGTACAAAGTCCTGCCCTTCGGACTTTCCTCAGCACTGTGGTGCTTTACAAAACTTCTTCGTCCAGTGGTGGAATCGCTACGAGCTCGCGGAGTACGATTAATCGTGTATTTAGACGACATCATACTCATGGCGGACTGCCCTCAGCTAGTACTCACGCATCTAGACTGGGCCATATCCCTGCTCCAGAGTTTGGGGTTTGTGGTGAATCCTCAGAAATCTATCCTGATTCCCACGCAATCCATAGAGTTTCTGGGTTTTCGGATCGACTCGCAGACCTGCCAACTGTTACTCCCGGCACAAAAGATAAGGTCTATCAAGAAAGAGTTGCGAGTGCTTCTGGGCAAGCAAGTGGTGTCATTGCGGTCAGTGGCCCGAGTCGTGGGGCTTTTAGCCTCATCGATTCAGGCCATATTCCCTGGTCCTCTGCATTATCGAGCGCTTCAGCGTCTGAAGATACAACATCTCCGCAAAGGCCTCAGCTATGCGCAGAAGGTACCTCTTTCGGAGGAAGCGAGGTGGGAGATGATGTGGTGGCTCGAGCATATGGAATCGTGGAACGGCAGAGCCATCTTCGGGTCCGATCCCGAGATTATAATCGAATCAGACGCCAGTCGTTGGGGTTGGGGTGCGCGTTGCGGCTCACTGTCCACCGGGGGCCGATGGACCCAACAGGAACTCTCCATGCACATCAACTGTCTGGAGTTGCTTGCCGGCTCCTTTGCGATCCACAGTCTGTCCCCCCAGAAATCAGATTGTTGCATTCTTTTGAGAATGGACAATATCTCTGCGGTTCGTTATGTCAACAAACTGGGAGGAACAAAGTCCAAGATTTTGGCAGAGATAGCCAAGGATTTTTGGCATTACTGTCTTCTCCACAACATGACAGTTATCGCGGAGTACCTCCCGGGACGGAACAACGAGGTGGCCGATTGGCACTCCCGTTACCTCCGGGACTTCAACGATTGGAGGCTCCATCCTCGAGTTTTTCAGGCGTTGAATCGGATTTGGTGTCCGTGTCACATGGACCTCTTTGCATCACGCCTCAACCGGCAACTTCCACACTTCTACAGTTGGCGTCCGGATCCGGAGGCGATAGCCTCGGACGCGTTTCTCCAGACCTGGCCCCAAACTCTGAATTACGCTTTTCCACCTTTCATGATGATTCCCAGAGTTCTGGCCCAGACTCGCCGTCTTCGGGCAGAGGTAGTATTGATTACTCCGCTGTGGAGAGCTCAGGCGTGGTTTCCCACAGTTCTGGAATTGGTCTGTGCCGTGCCCCTTCTTCTTCCACGGAGGTGGAACTTGTTGTTAGACCCCCAGAAAGCTCCTCATCCGCTGATCGAGTCGGGGCAGCTTCTTCTGGTGGCTTGGCGAGTTTCAGGGATCGCTGGGAGATCCCAGGCCTTTCGACAGACGCTCACAAGTTCATTAATGCAGCCTGGTCCTCCAACACACATAAGCGGTATTCATCAGCATGGAACAGATGGTGTAGCTGGTGTGTTCAAAGGAACGCCGATCCCACTTCAACATCTGTCTCCATGATTGTGAATTTCCTGGCCTCGCTGGCAGCCTCTGGGCTTGCCTACAGAACAGTTAACAATTTTCGTTCTGCCGTCTCGGCAGGTCACGTTTGGATGAATAACAAGCCGGTGGGAGAACACCCCTTGGTTTGTAAACTCCTTAGGGGCATTAGAATGGCAAAACCCCCGAGGCCTAGGTACTCGGTCCTTTGGGACGTGGCGGTAGTGTTGCGATTCTTGGAGTCCTGGCCTCCCAATAAATATCTGTCTCGTAAGCAGCTGTCTGCAAAATTGGCAATGTTGCTATGTTTGGTTTCCTGCAAGAGGGTCTCGGATATTCGAGCCCTTGATCTGGCAGGAAGGCGGTTCTCTCCGGAAGGGGTTACTTTTGTGATTTCTAGACATACCAAGGGAAATTCTACGTCGGTGTCCTATCCGGCATTTCCAGACAACCCTAAGTTATGTGTGGTACAATGTTTAAAAGCGTACGAGGTAAGTACGGCTGAATTCAGGTCTGATTTAAATGGTCAACTGTTTATTGCGCTACAAAAACCTTTTCGTCCAGTTACTCCCGCCACTTTATCAAGATGGGTGCGGTGGCTAATGGACGAGGCTGGCATTGATGTTTCCAAGTTTGGTGCTCACTCTGTGCGAGGCGCAATGGCGTCTAAATCTTTTTCACTAGGAGTCAGTTTATCTGATATTATGAACGCAGCTGATTGGTCAGCAGAGTCTACATTTAAGACATTTTATTATAAACCTATTTTGGATGTAGCGTCAATTGTGGTGGCTCAGCTTTGAACGAGCATAATTGGAGCCTCCGGTCCTGACATAGAATTAAAAATTTGCGAACATACGTGACAAGAATTTTCAATTCTATTAAGGACAACGGAGGCGAGGATTATCCCGCCCGTGGTTATGGTATTGGTTTTTCGTACTGTACTATTCATATATAATATGCGTATTGTTGCATTGCATTCCATAACTCTTCCCTCCCATCTAATTCATAAAGGCTTGATTAAGTTATCATTCTGTGGTATTCCTGTTATTACGGGAGTTTTGTTTCTGTTTCAGGTACAGATGCTAAATGAAAATACAATGGTCATCCGTTCGTCGAGGACACGGAGTTGAGCCCACGTTGTTCTCGAGAGGAGTTCACCGGCCTGTTGCTGGAGATTCGTGGATCGGGATGAAGGTCCCAAGTTCACCTGTTCATATCCAGTTCCTGTTGAATTGGTTTTTCTTCCAAACAAAGAATTTAGTTTCACGTTTGGACAATGTTACTTTGGACTATGCTCAGGTCACGCAAAGAAAGAGGAAGTGGTTACCTCTGCTGGGACTCTTATAGGGTGTACTCTATGGTTAATACGAGCTGAAGGCTCATGGGATTTGTAGTTTTTTCAAAAGAATAAAAAACGTTTTGATTGGCTGCTGTTAATAAAGCAAAGAAAATGAGAAGCATAATCCTCGCCTCCGTTGTACTTAATAGAATTTAACATTCTTGTCACGTATGTTCGCAAATTTTTAACTGTTATCTATTGTTTCCACGATTCTGAGAGTGTTCCGATTCTAAAGGGAAACAAAGTTGTCATGTTTATGCGGTTGCCAGAAACTATTCCCTTCTTGTTTACAAGGAGTTTCCAGATTTGTTCCTTACAGTAGTCAGTACACCATCAGTAATTCCGATGTGTTGCAATTACCCCAGATTATGAGAGAATGGGGAATAACATATACTAGTGAATGATTCAGCACCAATTTCCACACATAAATCCGTAATTCTAGTCTTTTTGTAGAAGACAGAAAATTTTCCAGGTATGACCTAGGGCCTTATTACACATAGGGCACATTTTTTCTGTTTGCGCCATGGTGCACCTTTAAATAGGTGTGCCGTGCTCAAACAGGGAAAGTGCGCCCTTTTACAGAGAATGCGCTGCCCTCAGGGCACCTCAGTGCTTGTGCTACCCTGGGGGCTGTGCATTCAATTGAAACACGGAGCGGCTGCTTCAAAGCCACTCCGTTTTTCACTGTGCAGGTCTGCACTGATTAGAGATCCCTTTTCAGGTCTGGACTTTGAGAAGGGATTAGAGATCCCTTTTCAGGTCTGCACTTTGAGAAGGGATTAGAGATCCCTTTTCAGGCAGGTGTAGTGTGTGACTGGTGGCACCCGCCTGCAAGGGAATGTCTGGAGGTACATGGGACCCAGTTTCCCCCTCCAGTGGGCTGCCATCAGAGGGTGCACTGACAGTGCGCAACCTTTCTGTGGTGCACTTTCAGTGCACCTCCTGACAGCTTCTATGCCTTTTCACCCGCATTTATAACATGGCGTGGGCGCAGAGGCAGAGATGCCCTCATTAGCATGGGGCCACGCCCCCATGCAAATGAGGGAATGCCCTCTTGAGATAGCCCTGGCGCTACATGTGCCCTAGTGCTACATATGCACTAGTGCTATCAGTATTGCTGAAGGCGCTGCACAAGCACCTGAGGACCCTTCTGTAATATCAAAGTCCCCTGGGGCACACAAAGCAGGCGCACATGCCTGTTGCACCCCTATGGCACTTTCTGTAATATAGCGTCTGGTTGGCTTGTCCTCCAAAAAAAATGCAGGATGAGTGCTTCCAGGTATTCCAGGTACAATTGCGATTTCCTATCCAGCTGGTAACTTGCTTTTATCTGCTGGATCTGGCCATCTTGTATGTCCACACCTTTGCAGACTTTCAGTGTATGTATACAGAAGACAAGGGTAGCTGAAAATACTCTTTTATATACAAATTGGATTTTAAAAGTAAAATCCCTTGTAATATTAGATAGATTAGATTAGATACAGCTTATAAAACAGGTCTTGAAATATTTGATCAACAGCTCGATGCTTTTACAAAGCAGGTAAATACTCAGCTGAAAATTACAGAATGGATATTCAAAAAGTGGGAGCGTGGCGCGTTGGATCATGCGCTGACTGGTAAAGGCCCGATAGACAGTCGTGGTGAATCACTTTATTAGAAGTTAATAAAGCACGTTTCATTTGCACAGTCATTATTCACCTCCAAATTAGCGTTTGTTGTTATGACATCGATCACGATGATGTGCTCATTTGTTTTTCATGAACGAGCTATTTGTATAACACTACTGCACAGTCATTTGGCAAAGGACATCTGCAGAATGTGGATTATAGCATTGACTTTACAATACCGTGATCTTTCAATTAACTCCTTCAATGCCTTTGTGCATGTCATCCTTGCAGTTAAATTGTTCCCATTTTGGGATGTGTGATATTAGATGCAAAGCACTATTGTTGCGCATGTGTGCAAACACATACATTGGTATATGTCATGTTGGTGAAAATGAATGTGGCCCTAGAAAGTGTGCTATTTGCATCAAGAGTACTATTAAATACAGAATCTGACATTTATTACTGGATTGCAAATGTCAGAACACATTCCTGTATTAAAAGTGGCTCTTTTAGAGCATCATACCCTTGATGATCACTATTTCAAATTATGGGCCTTGCAATGATGTTGTGCTCCGGTTCTGCTTGAGCACCTGTGTACATAACTAATGCATTTGAAAGAAAAGCAAGGCATAAACAATATATGCATATTTTCAGACAATCATATGATATTTATTACCATTGATGCAGTAGAGAAAAGGCAGTATGACACATTGAAGGCTCTACCTCTTGTGAGTCATGGCCCCACCCCATAAATCGTACATATTCCGATTAGTATGCATCACAGTGTGTTAAGCCACCCATTCCTGAACCCTAAAAACCCTTTACTACCTGTTACCCATAGCCATCCGTGAACCCTCAAACCCCTTACTACCCCTTACCTAACCCTGAACCCTAAAAACGCATTACTACTATTTACCTCTACCCATGCCGGGACTCAAAAATTCTCTTACGACTCCTTATCCCACCCAGTCCTGAACTCTCAAAACCCTTTACTACCCCTTAGCCTTACCCATCGCTGAACTCTAAAAACCCTTACTACCACTTAACCCTACCCATCCAAGAACTCAAAGGACGCCTTACTAAACCTTAACACTTCCTTCCTTGAAACCTAAAAGCACCTTACTACCCCTTACCCCTACCCATCCCTGAAGGGTTGAACTGGCATATAGGGCAATCAGGCAGTGGCAGAAGGGCTCATTTGACAGGACAATGTGTGGGCCGTTTTTTTGGGCTGTTTGCAGCCTGCCATACATATTGTTGTCATCAATGATGTTGTTTCAGATGCTGCAATGATGTTATCAATAATGTCATAGAACATGTCATGAGTGATGTAATATGAAGTAATTAGCAGTGCATGGCGAGGGCTTGAGTTATAGTTTCTTTAGGGCACAAGTTACAGTTAATTGAGATAACTATAACAGGAGAATTCCAGTGTAAGACTTATTACAATTCCTAACAATGACGCCATTGAGACCATTGGTTTGTTCAGTGAATTTCGATGGTTTTTTAACGTAAAGCAAGATGTCTATCGCCGTGGGCGCATGAGGCTGGGTGCAGGGTCTGCCCCTGTGCCCAACTCCCCAAGAAAGCCCAACCCCTGCTGCGCAAGGCTGAAGAACGTGTGGGGCGTGGGGTTGGGTGCAGGGCTGACCACTGGGTAATATGTATATTAGCTAGTGGCAGTCGCCACTGGGTAGTTATAGTTAGGACCATGTTTATAGGAAAATACATTTTTGGTTTGCTTAGAACTTTACCTCACTTCTGCCTGGAAAGGTCTGGGGTGATCCGCCCAGTGGCGGCCAAGAAAAAAGGGGGTACCAAAACATATTTTCCCCATTCACTTTTCCATAGTAAAATTATACACAGCTACAGCCAAACGGCTAAACAGAATTACACAAAATTTGCCAGAAAGCTAGATATTGGTCCAGAAAGCGTGCTTTTTGTGATTTGGTGTCATTCCGTTCAGTAGTTTTTGAGAAACTATGGTTACAAAAAAATATAGATATTTTAGGCCGCGGAGGATCCGTGGAGCAAACAGATCATAAGATAAGATCGGATTGGCTACCACCACATCAACAAAGTCCTTGAAAAAGGACTTAAAACAGATAAAAGGGGGCAGAGTACTCCAACCTTAGGCCTCATGGGGATCCCCCTTCCCGGGTGCCAAAAATGGCATTTATTTTTATGAGTGCCATTGATCAGTGGAGGATCCAGGATCCGTGGCGCTGTTTAAAAAAACAGATGGTGAGCTCCCAACTTTTTTTATACCCACTCCACCGGGTGGGCCATGGCCTGGGGGACGGCGCGTTTTAGATTTTTGGGGCAGGGGCATAAGGGCCCTCCCTGAGCCTCAATGAGGCCTGGGGGACCCCATCCCCAGGGACATGTTTTAAATTGAGGGGAGGGGTGCATGGCCACCCTCACTATCCCTCCTTGAGGCCCCGAGGACCCATCTTCTGGGGCCAGTTACAAATTGAGGGGAGGTTGTACATGGCCCCCTCCCTGAGCCATACTATGCCCCAAAAATCCCAGCAGGCTCACTGACGGTGTCCCGGGGACCTCATCCCATGGAAGCACTGGCAGGGAAGTCTAATGTTTCTCCACCCAAAGGGACCACAAAGCTGCTCCCACTGGGTGAAGGCACATAAGAGCACTGTCAGGGAGAGAAAGAATTGCTCCTGCCCAGTGGGAGCAAAAGAAAAGCTGCCGCGGTAGGGTGGGAGCAATGCCAGCTCTTGCAAGGGATTGGTGGTGGCAGGTGAACCGGTCGGGCTGCGGGAGACTTAGGGCACCCCTCACAGTCCCCAACTTTCAATTGCTGTGGGGTACCATGGGTGTGCACCAGGACACCCCAGTTTACTATATATATATATATATATATATAATTTTAACCGTACTTACCGGTAACTTGAATTTCCTTCATAGGCTAACATTGACTGGTTTTCAGCAAAAAAGTTTCAAAGTGTTGATTTTCACAAACTACAAATATTCCTTAAAAATCGCCTGTATGACTTAAACGCATTCTTTCAACTGTTTACAGGAGATGCACCAGTGCTGGATCCAGGATCCAACACTGAGTAAGAAAAAGTAACGATAACAGTTTTTACCTGCTAAGTGAATTTCCTTCCATAGGATAACATTGGTGATTCTATGAGAAAAAGTTTCTAAGTGTCAACTTTTAAAATACAATAATATTCCTTAAAAATCACGACTGTAACCAAAACGCTTTTACTCAACTGTTTACAGGAGATGTACCAGGACTGAATCTAGGATCCAGTCCTGTGGTTAGAAAAGTAATCCATAAAGTAACGAATTGCATTTAACTAGAAATTCACATTGAGCTGAATGTTGCATTGTGTTTGAAAATGTGTTGCCCATTGCAACAACTGTAACTACTGTACTTAAAAGTCTATTGCCTATCTGCAAAGTATTTAAACTAAAGTAATTCATTCTGAGAAAGTATTTTTTGTAATGTAATGTATAATGTAATTACAATGTAATTTAAAAAATAAAATATGTAAAAAAAAATTGTTTCTAAAAATGTAGTAAATCAGTATGAAAAAAATTAATATAGCAATTAATACATTTAAAAATTTTCATTTACAAAACCTTTGAAATTCACTAAAAAAACGTAGGTTTCAGGCACGTTATAGTTAGAAATTAGCATTTAAAAAACCTTTGAAATTCACTGAAAAAACCATAGGTTTCAGACACCTTATAGTTACAAATTAGCATTTAAAAAACCTTTGAAATTCACTGAAAAAACCATAGGTTTCAGACACGTTATAGTTATAAATTAGCATTTAAAAAACCTTTGAAATTCACTGAAAAAACCATAGGTTTTAGGTACAGTTATAGTTACTTGGACATTGCACTCGTACAAAACCCGTGAAATTCCCCGTTATAGTTAGTTCAGCTAACTATAACTCGCGCCCGCAATGCACTGCTGATGACGTCACATATTACATCACTCATGACATGGTCAGTGACATCACTGATGACATCACTGATGACATCTCAAATGACATCACTGATGACATCATCCACGTGATAATCTGATGCACCTCCTCACACCCTAATATAACCTTTGATACACCCACTCTAAATTACAGACTGCCATTCGCAAAACCATAGACACTCCAACACCAATAACTACATACCCACTCACTGATTCTTAGGTCTACACACACACATCCACTCACTCACCCGTACAGTCACTCATACTTACGGTCACTCAGTACAGGACTATCATATGCACTCTTACTCCTATATAGACACTCAAACAACGCCACTCATCCATAGAGATACTCACACACCTAGTCAGTCATGCAAATAATTAAACACACTGCCATTTACTCACCTATACAGTTATACACACACCAGCTCACTTACTCATACAAATAGTAGCACATTGTTATGCTCTTATACAATCACTGATACAAGCACACACTCATCCATACAGCCACTATCACAATCACTCACTCTTGCTTATAGCTATTTATATACTCCAACACACATATATACTGCCTTTCACATATGTAGTTACTCACACATGTACCACTGGGACATACATTCACTCACTAACACACTCTTACACACACTTACCCACCCATACAGTCTATCACAGATGCACTCTTGAAACCATCCACCCAGTGAATCACCCACTCACACATCTATGCACAGAGTTGCACACACCCCTCCCACACAAACACTCAGGCACCCATACAGATACTCAGACAAGCATTCAATAACTCATATAGACACTCATTTAGCTATTCACAAACACATGCAGCCACTTACACAGCAACAGACAGACGGATACAGACATTCACCCAGTTTAGTCACTAACCCATGCATTCAGTAAGATACGTTAAATCACTCACTTATAGAGTCAGTCACGCACCTACTAAATCATCCATACAGACACTTACACACCCACTCATTCTTCAATACGTCTTTTCCTATATATATTAAAAATATT
The DNA here is from genome assembly GCA_963921515.1 of Calotriton arnoldi. NCBI lineage: Eukaryota > Metazoa > Chordata > Amphibia > Caudata > Salamandridae > Calotriton > Calotriton arnoldi. The sequence goes on from CAWUFW010002089.1 coordinate 1,992,014, forward strand.
TAAACTTTACAGAAACACACAGTCACTGGATGATGTCATCAGTGATGTCATTTGAGATGTCATCAGTGATGTCATCAGTGATGTCACTGACCATGTCATGAGTGATGTAATATGTGACGTCATCAGCAGTGCATTGCGGGGGCGCGAGTTATAGTTAGCTGAACTAACTATAACGGGGGAATTTCACGGGTTTTGTACGAGTGCAATGTCCAAGTAACTATAACTGTACCTAAAACCTATGGTTTTTTCAGTGAATATATATATATATATATATATATATATATTCAACAGTTCCTGTAATTCTGGATGTCGCCCAGAACAAAAACAGCACAGGTACGGACCTCCAACTCAGTAGAAAAAGATTCCAGAGACGTGGGGTTACTGCTCCATAGTTTTATTCATTAGACACCATAGTAATACAGACAAGTGTCCACCCCAGACGCGTTTCGATCGCCGCAGCAATCTTGATCACCTGACGCGCTGGTGGCGGGTGACCACTTTTAAACTCAGTGCAACCAATCAAATCAAAGATTTAGTTAATTTGTGAACATACACACAAGGAAAAAGAACATTTAAAGGTGTAAGCACTCAATGTTCACGGAGCAAATAGTTAAAGCATCACTAAGTATACTTTCAACAATATGGATTCAAAATAAAGTGACCAATGTTAAATAGTAAATATGCAGTCATTATCTTGTGGTTATAAATGGTAGATTTCACGAATAAGATATTTAATATTGTTTATAGTAACAGATGGATGGCAATTCAATCAAGGGATAATAATGTTGTGCAAAATAAAATTCAAATTTGCGACATAATGAACGCACTTCATCTGATTTCTCAGTGCTTATGATAATCCATCTAGCACCATGGATGATTGGAATTGCGGCAAGTGCCCAATAACTCCTATCCTAAAAATTAACATAATAAAGAAAAAACGTTTTTTTACCACATCCAAATTTGTTCTTGTATTAAAAGTTAGAATCTCAATAAATATCTAAAACCTACTTAAAAAAACGATTTTTACACTTTATAAATACATGTTTATAAAACTATACTTACTAAGAGATCTTATATAAATACAATTAATGCTCTTTGGAATGTGTGCAAACCAGTGCAAAAAAGTGCTGATGTGCAAATACAAATAGAAACCCCTAAATAACCAACAATAATACACTTAAAAGTGGGGCTGGGCAAGAGGTAGCAAGTTGTTAACAAAATAGTTATCTGGAGATAAGATACATAAAGTGCTCATGCTTATTAGTATCCCCCTAGAGTTGGTACAGTACATGCGGCATCAGTGCATTTAATGGCCTCTCTAATGGATTAGATTTATCATTCCATAGAAAAATGATTGTGTTTGGACTGGGAGAAGGAAAAAGCTAAAACTAAAAATCGAAAGAGAAAAATGGCCTATCAGACATCAATGTTACAGCAGGTTAAAGCAGTAGAGTCCCTGTGGTCAAAACCGGAGTCCAAGCATACAGGTCCAGGAAGACCAAATAATGAGATATATTATAAGAAATGATGTAGGTCTTCACTTGTATTCAACCCATTCGGCATTCGAGTGTCGAGGGTTATTATGAATGATGACTCCAACTTTCTCAATTTCTTCTCCCTGGTACCCCCCGAAAGGAGGGTGGGACTGCCCCAATGACAGAGTAATTGAGATCCTCTACTCTGTTATTGTGTACAGCTTTAAAATGTTTGGCAACTGGGTAATTTGGGTCCGAATTAACAATTGCCAGCAAATGTTGAAGAATACGTTTGAATACTGGTAACTTAGTGCTACCAATGTATTTTAAATGACAAGTACATTCCAATTGATACACTACATAATCAGTTCGGCAGGTATAGTGTTCTTTTATAAGGATTGGAATGTCACTGAAAGCAGTACAATATTCGGACAGATTTACTCCAAATTTACAGGCCCGGCAAGAAGAACATTTAAAAAAGCCAGATTTAGATAGCCAAGTTGTTATATATATATATATATCTTCACATTTACCAATGCTTTTTCCACTCAGCAAGGCATCCACTGCACCATGAAGAAAGGAAGTCTGGGCAGGTACTTCTTTTTTTTAAATGTATTTAAACCACCATTAGTGCAGAGATATGGACGGTCTACGCGTTCCGGCACTATGCCTTCAACTGGACCATAGAGTCCGGCTGTCTAGATCGCCAATTTAAAGTGACAGGTGCCCATTACAATCCCTTGTTTGTTTTTATCCTTTGTGCTTTTTCTAGACTGTTAACCCACTACTTATTATGATGGCGTTACATGTCCGCCATTTTCACATTTCACTAACTGTAAAGTACAATAGTTATCTGTTTACAAATCTTTTAAAACATAATACGGCAGAAAGTGCAAATGCATTATTTTCAAAAAAGTGCTAGCGTAGAGGAGTGCATTAGATTACAAATAAATTTGTGCAAGTTGGTTAAGAACCAAATATGTAAACATTTTCATAATAGAGGAGGGGGGTGGGGAATATTGGGATAGCAGCATTGGTGCGAGTCTCCATTAGTTTCATAGAGTCTCTAAAATCTATACCAACAGTTCATACAATTCTGTCCATAAAATCATTGAAAATTTAACTATGAAAGATACATAAATATACTTTAAAAGTTAAAAACCCAATGATAAAAATATATATGTAAAGTACATAAACAACAAGACAAAATTGATGATTCAATTAAAACATTCTGGGGTTCAGGGAGGAGACTACCATTTGGTGGAACTTCTTCTAAAAGGATGTACTATGGATAAAATTCATCATCAATTGAAACTATATTAAGAGAGAACGATCATTAAAATCCAAATAAGTAAGATGTGTTAAATATTTTTTCTCAAATATGTAAAATATTTTTTCTATTTGTTCATCTTTTTTCTTATTTTCTCTTTTCTTCTTTTTTCATTTGTATCATGTATACCAAAATGAGACTTATAAAGTATGGTCCCCATATGAACATTTTGTTGGTAATACATACATCTCAACTCTCTTCAAGATCTCTCTCTTTAAGTTTTGGAAAAAAAAAAGGAGATAGTTCCATTCCCTTAAACGTGTAAAGTCCCCAAAACAACTGCTAAGGTAACGATATGCATTTATAAATAACCTTCAATCCCCTCCTATATATCAATTACTCTACATGATTCTATGTAATAGATGGTTCTATATGATAATTGGGGTTTCTCATTATAAAATTATTCAGATTGTCCCTGCATTTCAGAATGTGGGAGTTCCGTTAAGACTTTAAAAGCCATCATTGTAAATGTATATGGAGTTCCGCATCCAGATTATGACCGAAAGGATATTCTGTTCTATCGCTAAGATATATTGGGACTCCATCTTTCTCAACTCCATTGTTCTGTCGCCACCTCTACTTCCTGAGGGCACAATCTTTATGCCAAAGTACCTCAAATCTTGATCTTTGCTAGTGTGATGTTCAAAGAAGTGTTTCGAAATGGGGTAAGAAAAATCTTTGTTCTTAATGGCTCTTAGATGTTGAAGTATTCTTAACTTAATTTGTTAATCGTACTCCCAACATACTGTTTTTTGCAGGGGCATTCTAATGCATAAACCACATACTTGGACTCACATGTAATATGGTGCCTAATCTGTTCTGTTTTACCATTTTGTAACATGAACGTTAATGTATTCGGGCCATATTCACATGCCCTACATTTAGGACATCTCCAAAATCCCGGAGTGGTCAACCAAGTTGTTTTCTTGGGTTCCTTGATTTCAAAGTGGCTGTGTGACAGGATATCCCCTAGGGATGCTGTTTTCCTATATGTCATGCTAGGACGTGATGGTAATTTCTTTTTTAATGTTTCGTCCAGCATGAGATTGTTCCAGTTCTTTTTTACAATCTTTTTCAGTTCCTTGTTTTCATTGTTAAAGTCTACCATCAGTCATGTTGATCCCTAATCCTCATCTTGTCCTGCCAGATTTTCCTATTGAGATGTAAGCAAGGAATCTCTTGATTTCTGATTGACCTTCACTCTAGCAGTTCTAATTACCTCCAATGGATACCCTCTCTCCAGAAAACGAGCACTTATCTCGTCGAGTTGTTGTTCTACATCACTCGATTCTGAGCAATTTCTCTTGACCCGTAACATTTGTCCATATGATATACTCCACTTCAGATGTTGAGAGTGCCCACTATTCGTGTGGAGTATACTGTTACAGGCAGTGGGTTTCCGGTGTATTTTACTGCAGATCTTGTTGTTCTTGATGAATACTTCCACATCTAGGAATATCACACAATTCCTGCTGGTAGTAGATGTGAAAGTTAGGTTGTAATTATTGCTGTTCAGTGATTCAATGAAGTTTTCCAATTCATTCTGTTCCCCCTCCCAAATCACGAACAGGTCATCAATGAATCTAGTCCAGATTTTGATGTTGGACTTGTGGTCACCAGCTAGTATATCCTTCTCCCATGCTCCCATGAGTAAGTTTGCGTATGTGGGGGCAAATGATGTACCCATTGCTGTTCCCTGTTTCTGTAAGAAGAGCTCACCATTAAAAAGGAAGATGTTATGGGTAAGGCAGTAGGATAACATTTCTAGGAGCATTTCTGAATGCTCCAAGAAGCTTACTGATCTGGTTTTTAGGAACTCCTGTACAGCCCTGTTTCCGTCAGAATGTAGAATTGACGTATATAAGGAACACACATCTATTGTGGCCATAATGAGTCCATCACCCCATTTGCAGTAGCGGCCCGTGGTGGGAGTGCTGCTGGGCGCTGACATGGGGCGGGGGAGGGGCAGGGTGGGGGGTAGTAAACTACGGATTACGGCTGATTAGAGGTAAGTAAACATATAAATAAATAAAACGAATTTCGCTGCGCGCGCTGCATCGCCAAGTGCGATACAGCGCGCGCAACGAAATTCGTTAAAGTGATGTTATTATTAGATATCGTATTAACATCTTACTTTGCTTTAAAAAAAGCCTTAGAAATTCACTGAAAAAACAAAAGGTTAAAGTGACGTTATAGTTAGGTGAAAATGCCAGTTGAAACATACCATTCTAGATTAACAAAACCGCTGAAGTTCACCAGTTATATTTATAGTTATCTCAAGTAACTATAACTCATGCCCTAAAGTAACTATAACTCACGCCCTCGCCATGCACTGCTTATGACCTCACATATTACATCACTCTTGACATGTTCAATGACATCATTGATAACATCACTGCAAAATCTGAAATGACATTATTGATGACAACACTGTGCATGGCAGGGGTGCGAGTTATAGTTACTTACTATAGTTAAAGGAGGTGCAGCGCATATGTAATTTAGGGGGAGGGAGGTGCTTGGCCCCCCTCCTCAAGCCTCTGAGAGGCCCCAGAGACCGCATCCTCCAGGGCCGATATTTTAACGAAGGGGAGAGAGGCCACCCGGCTCCTGTTCCGGGCCTTCAGATGCTTTTGGTAGAAAAGGGAGGGGAGCCACATGGCCCCGGGGACCCCTTTCCTCGGGGCAAGCTCACAGACTGTGTTCCCGGGAGGCCACCCCCAAACACAGAAGTTGGCTTGCCTGCACCAGCGCAGACAGGGAAACATATATTTGCTCCCCCGCTTGGCGGGAGAATTTTTAAATCTCCCACCAGTCGGGAGCAAACATGCCTTCCTTGCCTGCAGCAGCATGGCAGGAAAGGCATGTCTGCTCCCAGCTGGAGGGAGATTTAAAAATGCTCACGCTGGGTGGAAGCAGACTTCTGTTTCCCTTTCTGCACTCTGCGGGCAAGGGAAACAGATTTTGCTCCCGCCCGGAGGGAGCATGCAAAGATAGCTGCTCTCTCTATGCGGGAGCAATGCTGGCTCCTGCACCATGCGGGGAGCTGGCTAGGGCTGTGAGGCCCTGGGGCTCCTCCTGACCCCAACTAGTGGTTTGTGGGTGCCCCAGGTGGGCACTAGGGCACCCACCTCTTGCCCTGGGGGATGGGGTCCCCAGGCCCCAATGAGGAGTGGGAGGGGGCTGTGCCCTGCCCCTTTTATAAAAACATAGGCCTGTGGTGGCGTTCCCGGGGCACAAGGAGGCACAGGAAGGGGCCGCGCATCCCCCTCCCCTTTTTTTAAAACATAGGCCCTAGAGGTGGGGTTCCCTGGGCCCAAGGAGTCTCGGGGAGGGGGGCTTCGCATCCCCCTCCTCTTTATGATTGGACCTGCGAGATGGGATCCCTGGGGCCAAAGGAGGAACGGAGAGAGGGTGGTGCATGCCTCTCTCCCCTTCATTTCCAGTCTCTAATGCATATTGAGGCTCAGGGGGGGCCGCATGGCCCCCTCCCCCTTTTACTGACATGCAACCCCAAAAGACTGGGTCCCCGGACCTAATAAGGCTAGGAGAGGGGGAGTGCGTGGCCGTGCCCTTTTTTAATGACATGCGGCCCAGGAGATGGGGTCCCCATGGACTAATAGGGTTTAGGGGGGGATGCGTCACCCCTCCCCTTATATTTAAGTAATGGTCTCAGGGTTGTGGTCCCCAGAGCCTCTATTGGGTCAGGGAGGGGAGCCAAGTGCCTTCCTCCCCTTAAAGTCCCTGGTAGTTGCGGTGTCTTGGGCCCTTTGTTGTTCAGTGAGTGGAGGCATGCACCCCCTCACTTTTACAAATATCATTTGGCCCCAGGGATGGGGTCCCCAGAGCTCTAAGTGGCTCGGGAGGGGGCCACACACCTTTTCTCTGAATGGCATGGGGAGGAGGCTTCGCTAACTGGTTTGACGCAGGGCCTGGCCACAGGTGACGCTCTGTGGCCAACCCCACACTGGGCACAGTCAAAGGCCGTGCTTGCCGTGTGTTTGGCTGCCTGTGGGTGATTGGACATATGGCCTGCGGCCAATCCCCTGCAGGCCGTACGCAGCGGGGTGTTGGCTTACATATGGTAACAAAAAATTACTTTGCATTAAAAAAAATCAAAAAAGTCCCTAAAAATTCAATGGTAACGTTATAGTGCCCTAAGATAACTATAGCTCACGCCCTCGCCATGCTCTGCTAATTACCCTGCAAATAACATTGCTCATGACATCTTCTATAAATCATTGATAATATCACTGCAACATTTCAATGAAATCATGGCGGGGGCACAAACTATATTCTGTCCATCATTTGTTGTTTTTGCATTTGTCACCCCGAGTGGGACGGGTATACCCAGACGTGGGCCCCGTGCTCTCCATGCCACTGGAGTCAAGCTATCCTGGCTGATGAGGGGTGAAACCCCGAAACCAGTCCTAGGATGCTTGTTTCCAGTCCAGGGAGGACCTGGCCTGGCAGTTCCGGCTGGACTGTTCCCATTGGGCACAGGGTCAAGACTGATTTGCATATGACTGAGTTCAAACTGTAATAGCATGGTGAGCAAAAAAACGATGGATTTAGGCCCAGATCTCTGTACTGGGGTCAACGTATGACATTCCTCTGCATTCTGTCCATCAATTGTTGTTTTTGCATTTGTCACCCCGAGTGGGACGGGTATGCCCAGACGTGTGTCCCGTGCTCTCCATGCCACTGGAGTCAAGCTATCCTGGCTGATGAGGGGTGAAACCCCGAAACTGGTCCTAGGATGCTTGTTTCCAGTCCAGGGAGGACCTGGCCTGGCAGTTCCGGCTGGACTGCTCCCATTGGGCACAGGGTCAAGACTGATTTGCATATGGCTGGGTTCAAACTGGAATGGCATGGTGAGCAAAAAAACTATGGATTTAGGCCCAGATCTCTGTACTGAGGTGAATGTATGACATTGTTCTGCATTCTGTCCATCAATTATTGTTTTTGCATTTGTCACCCTGAGTGGGACGGGTATGCCCAGACGTGGGTCCCGTGCTCTCCATGTCACTGCAGTCAAGCTATCCTGGCTGATATGGGGTGAAACCCGAAACCGGTCCTAGGATGCTTGTTTCCAGTCCAGGGAGGACCTGGCCTGGCAGTTCGGGCTGGACTGTTCCCATTGGGCACAGGGTCAAGACTGATTTGCAAATGGCTGGGTTCAAACTGGAAAGGCATGGTGAGCAAAAAAACGATCGATTTAGGCCCAGATCTCTGTATTGGGGTGAATGTATGACATTGTTCTCCATTCTGTCCATCAATTGTTGTTTTTGCATTTGTCACCCCGAGTGGGACGGGTATGCCCAAACATGGGTCCTGTGCTCTCCATGCCACTGGAATCAAGCTATCCTTGCTGATGAGGGGTGAAACCCCGAAACCGGTCCTAGGATGCTTGTTTCCAGTCCAGGGAGGACCTGGCCTGGCAGTTCGGGCTGGACTGTTCTCATTGGGCACAGGGTCAAGACTGATTTGCATATGGTTGGGTTCAAACTGGAATGGCATGGTGAGCAAAAAAACGATGGATTTAGGCCCAGATCTCTGTACTGGGGTGAATGTATGACATTGTTCTGCATTCTGTCCATCAATTGTTGTTTTTGCATAGTTATTTGAAATAACCATAACTGGTGAATTTCAGTGGTTTTGTACTTTAAAACATTATGTTGGCTTTGAAATTGTCAACTAATTATATATTCAGTTTAACTTTTGGTTCTTTTCATGTGTGTGTGTGTGTGTGTGTGTGTATATGTTACCAAAGATACACAAAAACAAAGACTGCCCCCCAGGTAGACCAATCATATCAGCAATTGGGAGTCTATTAGAAAATGTATCTAAATTTGTAGACTATTTCCTACAGCCTTACGTACAGAACTTACCCTCATACATCAGGGATAGCACAGATTTTCTGAAACACATCTTTGACATACACTGGGAACCTGATGTTTTGATGGTATGCTTAGAAGTAAGCTCGCTTTATACCATCAAAGACACACAGATGGTGTGAATGCTGTATGACACTTTTTGAAAACAAGATCGATTCAGTTCCTCAAACACAATGAAATGCTGTTATGCATGATAGAATGGTGTTTGAAGACTAACCTATTCCTCTTCAACAATGACTTGTTTCAACAACTACAAGAGACTGCTATAGGCACCTGCTTCGCTCCAGCTATGCGAATCTGCATTATGGGCTGGTGGGAGGAGCAGGTGCTCCTTAATACAGAAGTACATGATTGGTCACCAAACATTATTATATGGCTTAGGTACATAGATGATCTTTTTGTACTCTGGAAGGGTGACCATAAATCAGTTGCTGAGTTTGTCACACAGATTAATGATTATGATCTGAATTTATCTTTTACTAGTCACGTGAGTGAAAGAAGTATTGATTTCCTGGACATCAGATTAGAGATTGTGGATGACAAAATCACATCAAGAGTATTTAGGAAAGAAACTTCTGGTAACTCGACTCTACATGCTATCAGTTCGCATCTGGGTGCCCTCAAGAAAAGCATACCGTATGGTGCCTGTTAAGGGCAAAAAGGATTTGTAGTACACAGGACTCCTTCTCTCAAACAGAAAGCGAAATGTTAAATAGATTAAGAGAAATGGTTTACAACGAACAAATCCTAAACCAAGCCAAACAAAAGGTATGTACTAAAACCAGAGCTGATCTGTTATTCAATAAACCAACTGAGATAAGTAGAGAGAGATCAGATGTACCGAGGTATAGTGGCACATCCACTCAAGAGGAATGTAGATTTATCACTACCTACAGCAAAGTACATAACTAGACAAGTAAAATCCTGCAAAAACATTGGTGTCTAATTACACAGGACCCTGTGTTAGGGATGGATTTTGGGGATAGAGCCTTGATCACCTACAGAAGATCGAGGTCCATCAAGGACATTCTATTTAAGAACCAGATTACGAATTATGGCACCTGGTTGAAACCAGCGAGGGGATTCAGGAAATGCAGCAAATGTAAGACTTGCATGCATGGTGTAAATACAACAGAGATTCACACTGACCTAGGAGAGAAAATAGAAATTAAAAAAACTCTCAACTGTAAATCTGATTTTGTAATATATGTGTTGACTTGCCCTTGCAGGAAGAGATATGTTAGCAGCGCCATTCTACAAGCACATAAACGGGCATTAAAACATTTACGAGCTATCAAAAATGTAGATGAGACTTACCCTGTAGCACGCCACTTCAAACAACATCATGAATGCAAACCACGGTATTTGACAAATAGTGTAATTGACCAGGTAGATAAATCACTTCGAGGTGGTGATAGAGAAAGGATACTGAGGCAGCTAGAATGCAAGTACATTCTACGACTTAACACCAGAGAACCGACAGGTCTGAATGTTTATGAGGAGATGCACACATATTTTTAGCAATGTAGTTAATGATCAGCCTTTTTTGTCAAGTAATTTTATTGGTGTTTTTAAATTGACGCAGTAAGCATACAGTGCAGAAGAGGGTTGGCACAAAGATTAAGTACAACTTATTTGTTATCTGTGTTTATTTACAGGGCCCGTTTGGAGATCTCTGGATTCCACTTTGGAGACCCTAATCTTGCTGGAGGAACATGTGGAAGTAAAGGAGCCACAAGGAGTGAAGGACTGCGCACACCAAGGTATGCTATTCTGTAGTTGTAACGTGCTCCTGGGGTATCACCCTCTGGTCGATGGGTGTGAAAACAATGAGAAGAAAGCGTCACCTTAGTAGGGAACGTCCCCCTGGGCACAGACAGATGACCACACGATGTGTGGGTGTGAAAAGGCTGTATGAATGTTAATGTCAAAAATTGGATAAATCCAGAATACAAAGTTGAAATGAATTCTTTTAATCTATTTGAATCATTGAAATTTCATGAATCATATCGATCCCATCAAAAGTAAGTGTATCAACAAAACTTCTGAATGAACATTTCACAATCCCGATGCATTTCGGGCTATCAAAGCCCTTCGTCAGGGGCAAATAATCTACAAAATAATCAGCAAAGAATACAATGAGAACCAACGAACCGTCCAGCCAGAATATGCTATACATAACACATGAGCCAATGTCAAATATCAAAATGTGATCCTGATGTCGAATAAAGCAATTGTAAGTACTGAGGTTACTAGTGCTAAAATGATAACGAGTGAGGTGACGTGAACCAAACCAAGTCTACGACTGCACCATGTCCAACATTTAAATGTGAAATGACAACGCGTGCGTGCCACACATATAGGTGAAAAGCAAACCTCAAACATGCTGCAAGGATATAAAATATGAAAACGAAAGCGTGAAAAGAATACCCAAGGTGAAGGAGCTTGAAAGAGCGTCTTATAAGTGAACAAGGGCTGTAACTATAGCCCAGTGCGTGGGAGTTGCAACCAATATCGATAAACAAATAGTAAAATGAACATCCCGAGTGATCAAAAGTTAGACTCATTAAGTGCTCACCCGGAACTGAAATGTAACGGAGAAAACACTCACCGGTGCTCCTAGAAGCTACCACGTCTAAACGCGCTGATCGACAATGTGAAAGCGGCCATGCAACGAGTGTGTTATATCAATAAAAAACGGACTCACAAACGAGCCAGAATGTGATTGAAGTGTAGCGGCCATCTTGGAACGTCCGAGAGGACGTGAGTTGCAGTGCAGGTATACGGGTCTATAGAAGTTGTTAACGTATTCAAGCAGAGAAAAGAAGGAGAGATGGCATGTAAAACAATCTGACCAAAGTGAAAAATGAGATAAAAAAAGGTGAAAAAAAGTGAGATAAAAAAAGTGTGTGAGCTGAGAACGATGATAAAGTGTGAAAAACAGGGATCAGAATGGAGAGTAGGGCAACCAATGTGAACCCAGTGTAACCACCATCAACCTAACAAGCATATAAAACAGAAAAGCAAGTGATAGAATAGATTGAAGAAACACCAAATGTGCGAAACACCTAGACAAAGAGAATAATATGAAAAGAATTAAATTAGGTGACCAGGTGAAATAAGTAAGACTATTAGAATCCAAAGAGACCAGGGAGTTAGAGATAACATGAAAACTCCATTCGATCATTTAAACCAAAAGGTTTGGAAGAGTTCAAAGCCTTGATCCAATAGTTCTCTCTCTGTAGTAAGTAGGTATTGTTGTTTCTGCCTTCCACCTTCTCCACGATTTCCAAGACGAGGAATTTCAATTGACTTATGTTGTGATTGTTGTCAGTGAAATGGGTAGCGACTGTAGACTTGATGTTTTTAGTTCTAATGTTGCTTTTGTGCTCGTGAAGTCTAGTTTTGATTTTTCTTTCAGTCTTACCCACATACGGCAACCCGCATGGGCATTTGAGCAAATATACCACGTTGGTGGTGTCACATGTAGCTGTGACTTTGAGGTTAATACGTGTACCTTTCATGGGGTGGGTCGTCCATGTGCCTCTGATGATGTTGTTGCAATTGCTACAGTTTAGACAGGGTAAAGTGCCCTTGTAGATGGGGGTGACAATGTTCTTTGAAGGAGATGCACACATATTTTTAGCAATGTAGTTAATAATCAGCCTTTTTTGTCAAGTAATTTTATTGGTGTTTTTAAATTGACGCAGTAAGCATACAGTGCAGAAGAGGGTTGGCATAAAGATTAAGTACAACTTATTTGTTATCTGTGTTTATTTACAGGGCCCGTTTGGAGATCTCTGGATTCCACTTTGGAGACCCTAATCTTGCTGGAGGAACATGTGGAAGTAAAGGAGCCCCCAGACACTTCTGCGGATTGGTGCATTGCTGACAGCTGGGTTAGACATACACTGGAGGATAGAAGGGCCGGGCTCTTCAGTACACTTCAAAAGGGCCTCTTTGATTCTAAAAAAAGGTCACTGGTTAGGGGCCTGGGCATATCTCAGGAAAGGGATGGGGCGATGGGGGGAATCATAAAGAGTAGGTCTGGGGGCCTTTTGTTACACTTTGATATACATATCTATGAGGCTGATATCCGGATGTAATCCTCTAGTAACTCACATGACCTGTGTTTTGGGCTTTCAGTTTTGAAAACACTCCTGCTGTGATAGACCGATGTCTGGAGGAAAAGCAGGCCAGAGGAAAGGGCACTTCAAAGCGGGCAACACTCAGAACATGAACTTCAAAAACAGAGACACTAAATCACATTTGTGTCTGGAAAAGGGTTATGAAAAGGGGAGTTTGAGATTCCCAAATTGTCACACAAGAGCTGTACATCAGTGTGAGAAAGTCAGGATGAGTTTTGCCGGTTGTGACCAGGACTGGGGACTTAGGGTCTGCCAGTCTCCCATGCTGGGTGAGTGGACATCACCCAGGAGAATCAAGAACACTCACCTGGAGTATCAGCTTCTGTCTGACCCGAGACCAGAGGACTCTATGAGGAGAAAGAGATTGCCTGGAGAGAGTGAGGTCCAGTGAGGATCCTGCCAAGTGGATCCTGGGAGCAGAGTGTGAGGTTCTGGTCTGCCGGGACCACCACACCGATTGGGCCGTTTTCCAGTGTGCATTGTTTCTGACCCCCATATACCAGGTGGGGCTGTGGTGAATCTTAAGGGTCGTCGCCCTGGTAGAGCACTGTGGTGAAGAGAGGGCTGTCGTCCTGTGCACTGTTGTGACCCAAAGAGGGACGTCACCTTGAGTGCTCGGAGTGCTCGGAGTGCAACCCCTGTATGCCAAGTGAGGGCCACTTCTACTTTGGCATCAAAACTTGTGTAGAAACCCCAGTTCTGCCATCAGAGACAGACCATACTTAATGAGACAACAGGGGGGTGCTGTGGAAGTTCAGACCCCATGCCAGCAACAACGAAGCTACTTCTCATCACTGGCATCAGCTGAAGTTGACCATGACCCAAGACTGCTGCATGGTCCAAGTACTTCTGTCACATCTCTAGTGGGACTGTGCAGGACTTCACCTTGAGTCACAGACACTTTGTGGGGAAATATGTTCTGACTGAAGCGCCAAATGTACTGGGACACTTTTGACTTTGAATAGCCATTGTGGGATTTCTAAGACTCATATTCTCTAGTTGGGCCTAACCTGGATTTTGCCTCAATTAAACGAGGAATAACCCCAGTCCGTAGTTAGAAGTGCGGGACTTTGGTGCCCGTGTAGACAGGGTTAGAATACAGATGTTATCAAGAGTGTGCTATTGCTTAGCGTGTACTGTATTATACTTTGTTTGAATACTACTTTTAATAAAAGCGAGTATTTGGTGGGTCATTCATTTACTGAGGTTGGAACGTAAGTTGAGTTGTGAACCTGTGTTCACCCTACGGCTACCTCTGCTCTGAGAAGCCTTGGGCTGCTTGACTCACGCTACTCTGAGAGTCAGGCATGGAAGGAATACTTGGCCCAGTTTCTCAGAGCCCGTAGTAGGCCAGGCCCCAGGACATCTTGAATGAAAGGTATCCACCACCACGGTTGGACCCAGTATCTCCGGCTTGCCTTGTGGCCCTCTAAAATTGTTTCAGACATGTAGCATACCCAAGATGTGTATTACTGCCCACTATGTGCTCTTCACCCATCACATTGCTCTCTGGTCAGACATTCTCTACAAGACCTTTCAACTATCTCATAACATCAACATATCCTATGGTACCAAGCTCACCATCACCATTTACACATGCCTTGATTCTCATTTGAATGCCTTCATGTACAGCAATGGCAGGATCATAACCCATATATCCTATGGCAAACTAAAAAGCATTTGATACACAGGTCTCTGCCCTGCTAGGCGGTAAGAGAAATCTGCCTGCTTTTGCCCCCCCGATCCTACTCCCACTCCAATTTGTCATCTTTCATTCTTCTCCCTCATCACAGATCTCCCATCAATCTCGCCCTCTCTTTGTCAACTGTTCAGCTGCCTCCTTCCCATACATCATCTTCTTTATGACCTATGCTTCCATCCATCGACATGCATGCCACCTTACACCTGTCCTTCTGCCAGAATCTGACCACATTTTCCTACTACAGCTGTAGGTGGAAACCCACCCTCTAACATCACCAATCCCTTGTAAAATTAAATTTCTCTTGTCAGACAATTCTAGACAAGTGAACTGTGTTCCTGTCAGAGGAGCGGGGCACCCTTCTCAGAAACATGAAGTTGCTCTCTACTTTGATTCTGTCCACTAGGTCAGCATCACTCTCCACTACTACTGACCTATGCTCCATCATCCGACTCACCCACAAATAATTTTCCAAACATTGCGTGCCGCTCACCCAAAAACTGCCCCCCTACACACAAAGATGGTCCCTCAAAAACCCAGTCTTTCAACTTCTGCTATCTCTACTCTCTCCTCAACTCCCCTTACCTTCTGCACTTTGCCTATGTGATCTGTGGCCATAGCCTCTATGCTTGGAAAAATAATATTCCAGGCTTTATAAAATGACCTCTATTCTCCTGCTGAATAACCGCCATGCCTAGATAATGGAATATCGCTCTGAAAACTCCCCGCTGCCGGTCCTGCCCACCGACAACCCAAGCTTTGATCACCCTAAACTCTCACATTCTCATTGTCTCTACACAAAGACATTCTCAATGTCTGAACCCATGAGTGGGAACTGAACACTAATTAATGCCTATAAAATCAGTATAACCCGAAGATTATTTTTACTCTCTAAAATTAAGCCCTGTAAATGCTCTGCAATCTAACAGATAGCCCTGCAGCCTAAAGCCGGGGCCTTTCAGTCTGGGTAACCAGTGGGATTGTTCTACTTTGTTAATCCTGAGACTTTAATTTTTGTGTCACTATATTACATCACCTATTAGATATTTTGGGTGAATAGATTGTGGTGGTTGCCAAGCCCAAATCTGAAACACATCAAAAAGCAGGCATGAAAACTAAAAAGACAGGAACAGTGACAAGAATACGCTCGTAATATTTTGTCTCGAATATTTCTACAAAGTAAGCCTAGTAGGCTAACCTAAACAGGCAATTACCCAGGCAGTCTTTTTCACCTTGTCAAAACCTATAAATCACTTGTGCATTAGAAAAGAACATCCCTTCCTACTTTGTAAAAGCTTTCAAACTTCGGTCCCTTATAAAACCTCATAAATAAGAAGTGTACTTCAAAGGTCTGTGTTAAAACCAGTCACACTTTCTATTTTAGGCTGAAGTTTATGTCAATTTCATTACTTGGGGCCTGTTAACAGAATGGGTAATTCCCACATAGCTCTTCTAATGCCAAACCAACTCCTGCAATAACGTAACGACCTAAAGTTTAGGAAAATACATTAGTCCAGCAGAACACTGTCTTCGTCTAGATTTGTCTGCATGCTTGTTCACTGCTGCTTGCATGGTAGCAAACATCTATTCCTGGTGTCTGGAATTGTTGATTTCATGGTTTAGAAGTGCTGGTTTTGGCAGTAGGGCTTTCTCACGCATCACCTCCAACTTTGGAATGGTCTGCCTCTTTTGTTTCAACAGACCTCTAGTCATGTTTCTTTTTACGACGTCAGCTCACCAACTGGTGCCTCAACGCCTAGAAAACATTTGTGTATTGCCCACAGAAAAATTCAAGTAAAGTAACATCAGTTTAAGATGAATCCTCCTGCAAACAAACATAAAACCGAATATTGCTAGCAGACGGTACATTATTACATTTGTTTATTAACCAATGTATTAATATGGTGAAGTAATATTCTCGACCCAAATTAATATGGCCTAAATATTTCCCTTTGCAGCAGCATGACTGTATAATATTCCAGGTCTGCATAAAAACGATTAGTTTCCTCATACCGTTACTACTACTTCATCACTGCCTTACCTGCTAACAGGCACCCGGTTCCCAAGCAAAATCCCCTTGGAGGTCTTTTCCGTCTTAGGACCCTCTCCTCCACTTAGACCATTAATGGAGGATTCAACGCATGTGCGCCCTTTCCTCTTCTGTTTTCTTTTCTCTGTTGTGGAGGGTGAGTCTTCAGAGCGTTATTGAGATTTCGGGAAAATTGCTAGGTGTAAGTAAGCATATAAGCCATTGCAGAGCATGCACTTGGAATATTCCATGTTACTGCAGGGCTAGGTCACAGGTGGCATTTGGGTACCTTAGTAATATCAAAGCTTGTGTAGGTCCACACCATGTGACTCCAGATTTTTTCTTTGCTTGACCTGGTAGGTTGGCCTATTCCTGAAGTACTTGGACGAGGAAGGGAAGATTAGAGTAATGAAGATTACCTGTAATTATTCATAGCATTTTATGTGACCTCCTATGGTTCCCAAGGGACCAATGATTGTGTTTTCAACAGATGGAATATGCTGAAAGCTGAAAAAGAAGAACCTGCTGAAAACACTTCCTTTCAGAGTACCAGATTATTAGTGGAGAAGTGGTTGGTAAAGTTAGAATTCATCAACATTAAGTAGCTTTTTTTGCTATTTTTGCCCACTTCATTAAATTTGTTATGCTAACAAAGAGAAGACAAATTATCCCACAAAAGATAGGTTCTGTGTGAGAAACAAACAGAAGCTACTTTTTACAGGAAAATACTCCACTGCAAAAAGTTTTTGTGGGGAAAAAATCAGTAGGGGTGGGTGGGAAACTCCGCTCCGCTCCGCCCGGCAGAGTTCGCTGAGTTTTGTCCACTCCACGCTCCGCTTGGGGAGCAGAGTTTGGCAAAAACTGCACCACGTGGCAGAGTTTTTTCTCGTGCGCAGCTCACCAACATTAAGTTGGCGAGTGTGAGTAAGAAAAAATTTGCGCTACACTGCCTCCTGGAGAAATCTCTCAATGTGGGCGGTCATGGCAGGTCACTACTGCTCGCGTTAATAAAGTTGCTGCTTGTGTTGCGAAAGCTGCTGCTCGAGTAGAAAATCTATTCAAGCGGCCGAATAAAGCAGCACCCTTTGGCATGCCACGTGGTGCCATTCGTGCTGATTTTACAGCGTGGGACAAACTCCCGGTGCCAAAAATCAGCACGAGCAGCGCGACAGACTGCAATTCCGCTGCTTGCAGAATCTCGCTGTGTTTCTAGGTAACTCCACTGAATTCTGTGGAGTGAAACTCCACCAGTTCCGCCCACCACTAAAAATTACTGAATTGTTTTGTGAGACAGGCTGTCACCTTTGCAACTTCATGAAACTGCAGAGTTTGCCACTTTCACTTCTCTTCAATGATTGAAGTATAATTTTGCATACTTCTAATTAAACACATACAATTGGTCTCGCAATCATGGAAAAATATTGGGCTGTTGACATAAAGGATTTCATTACTTTCTTTGTCTTCCTATTAAACAAATATGAGCAATGAACTGTTCATCAAAAGATTTGGATAAAAGCAAGGGTTATTAATTTATCAGGTTCCCTACTAATGGAAATTACTCTTTAGCAGTAGAAAATCGTTTCCACGAGATCCGGTTATTCAGCATGAGTTTTGGACAACGGGCTAAAAGGACCAGTTAGTTCTCTGCATAGAACTATGTAAAACTGTGCATTCAAGGCTTTAAACTTGTACAGTAAGGCTTGATTAGCACCTCTTTTCATTCAGCTGTGTGTCAGGCAGATGTTTCTACATTGACAACACCATTATGAAATGTACTGACCTGGCTCCGGGAATGACAGGGCTGTAGTAAGGGAATGCAATACAAATGAACACATAGCCGCATTATTAATATCTTCCAACATTTGTCCGCACAACTGAACTTACACATAAATGAACCGCAAGTAAGTGGTGCAGTAAATATGGAAACAAGTATCTAGACACCCCTAATTTCCAAGGGTCTGTGAGACAAGGGATTCTCCTTTAGGTGGAAAAATGTTTTCTTAATGAAGAAAAAAGTTAACAAGAAAATAAATAAAAGCAAATTGCATTTCAATTATGTGGAAAATCATCAACGATAGATTTAGAGAACAAACACATACACCAACCAAAGTACGCAAGCCATAACATATAACTGGAATCAACTGATGTCTTCTTTTTTTATTATTGCCCAGCAATTTTTCAAAATAACAGTTGCTGTTACAAACTGTAGAAAGACATTATAAGAGCATTGTATATTTTCATCAGGCGCTACAACAGGAATGAAAAGTTCGGGGTAGTATAGAACTTTCTCCATAGCAATTTAACTGATGCCCAGAAAAAACACTTGCTTTTAACAGAAAACAGAATCCTTTAGAAACCACTTGCAGCTGGTCAACTGAAATTTCCAGCATTTATATAATCTCACCATATTTGAAGAGAATAATCGTCTGAATGACTAAATATGTAACTTTTAACTAAAGGCATGTTAGGCAGTAAAATATTTAAAATAACGTAGATTAATAACTGTCAATAACTGAGTGGTTTTCCACGGAGGTTTTCCAAGTGGCGTCAAATTTTCAATGAAAAGGTATCTAGAGTAGCCCTTGGAACCTGAGGTAGAAAGGACTATGATATTGGCAACTACCCCTCTATAATGTTATATTGTTAATGCCCTCCCCCCGCCCCAAAACATTTTACCCTTCACAGATCAGCATGGTAGGGGCAGAAGAGTCATGCACAACATAATCTTCCTCCTTCTCCCCCTCTTAAACTAACTTGCACCTTTGCACCCACCCCACTATCCCAACCCTGCCAATTTACAAAAAAAAATACCTAGCATCCTGCCTGACCATCCAACCTTGGCAAGGCCGCCCCATTCTTCTCTCCAAAACCATAAAAAATAATTGGTGCCCCACCACTCTCCCACGAGAGACTAATCGGCCTCCTGGCCCATCGGGCATCCTGCCACCCTCCCCATTCACGTTTGGCAATACCCTGCACTCACCCTCCAAGAATAAACCAAAGGTAGCTTGTGCCCTGCCACACGCCCACGCTACCCTCTGCCCCCCAACTGAAGTCTTGTTCTCCCCTTTCACATTGAGAGCAGCCAGCCAGCACCAGGCTAACACCTGATCTGTGAGGGCCGCTCCTCAGCACGCTTTTATATCACCGGTCTACTCAGATCTGCTGTTGACTGGTGAGACGGAAGCTGAATGAATGAATGAATGAATGAATTGTGAGATTTATAA
The DNA here is from genome assembly GCA_963921515.1 of Calotriton arnoldi. Taxonomy (NCBI): domain Eukaryota; kingdom Metazoa; phylum Chordata; class Amphibia; order Caudata; family Salamandridae; genus Calotriton; species Calotriton arnoldi. Next base: position 2,011,816 of record CAWUFW010002089.1, read on the forward strand.
AGCTTGCGGCCACTACAAGAGTGTCCCGGTGCTAGGATATCTGCCCTGTAAGGAATGTGACATCTAGTCCTGGAATAAGTACGTTTTTATTTGTTTCTGAAATAGTTTTATGTCTGCAATACACTTGAGGGGGAGTAGTAACTTGTTCCAGTGTCTTACCACCAGTACTGAGCAGGCAGTGCCACCCCATTTTTTCTTTTTTGTGGCAGGGATAACCAGCAGATGTGTTGATTGTGAGTGAAGGGATCTTTGAGGGCAGTAGTTGACAAGTCTCTTTTGGAGATAGAGGGGGGCCGGGTTTGTAGAAGGCAGCGTGGGCTATTGTTAATGCTTTAAAAATGATTCAGTGTAACTGTCTGCGATAAGGAGTCAAGGAGGTGTGCTTTGGAAGGTTGAATAGCAGTCATATTGCCAAATTTTGTATTTTTTGCAATCTCTGTGTCAAGTAACGGGATGCCTATGTACAGGGCGTTCGAATAGTCCAATCTGGAGAGGATCAGTGCCCGTACCACCACTTGGGAGGAGTTTGACGCAAGAACACCACAAGCTGTTGACGCAAGAACACCACCCACATTCCACTAAGTCCCTTGAGTCTCTGAAGACCCGGGGGAGGTAGCGTTCCCCGCTAGCAGAGCAGCCTGTGTAAGCTAATGGCTTCCCAGGGAAGTTATACTCAACACACTCAATTATGTCATACCGAGAAAATTCAAATCAAGCTATGACTTTAAAAACAGGAGAAGAAAATGAGATGCAGGCGATTTAAGAAGGATGCCATATACCCTTTCGATGGTACAGCCCCAACAATGTACCGTTTCAAAGCATATAGATTATTTAATATTGCGCAGTTGATAAAGCAATATGTATTTATGGACAAATTATGACAAAGAATAAAAGCGAGATAAAATGCAACACCTAAGAGAACTCTTCTCGTTTAAATGATTTCTGTTGGATTTCAGAATCAGCTTACCTTGTTGATAAAATTTCCAGCAGCTCTTTTCTGTGCTGGACCCTGAGAGTGTTTGTTTTATATTTGGAGTCTTCAGTCAGGTGAGACAGATTCAGGTTCTATATAAAATCAAAAGACAAAAATATACAATAAATGGGCACTTTGCCTTTACTTAAGGCCTCAGTATATCTGCTAAATACCTTTCTAGAATTTTAAACAATGGTTTGAAAGTGGTGATATAATTTTGTCTGCTGCAATATTAGCAACTAATGTTTTAAGTACCGCATCATACCGCCCATCTACCAGTTCTAAGCGCAGTAAATAACATATGTTACTATTATGCAAGTTAAGGAGAGTTGAGATTTAAAATCATGCACAAGAACCGAGACATACAGCCACACAGATATCCAGGCAACCATGAACATAGTAGACCAACAAGCAGACACATGTCCACGTATCACGCGATAATGCATGTCATAAGGGGAGAGCAGGTGGTGTGCAGGAGGTGGGTGGTGAACAGGTTGCTATGCATCAGGGAATTAGTGTGACCCCCTCAAGCACAGGTGTTGCACAGTGTGATGCAAATCAGGGAAGCCCCGGTTGTCGAGCATCAGAGCAGCTCTTGGCGTTGTACACCCAGGGTGCACTCGGGTGTGCGTTTCAGATATGTAGATATCCCATGCAGACATGTTCTACTGATCATTGTGGTATTGGTAGTGCTTTACGGTATTAGAAATAACTTAATTCAACGAATGAGACAGGAGAGGGCGCACTACTCAGCCCTGACGTGAGAACTTATGAAAGATTTGGACGACAAAAGAAGCATTTTCTGTTTTCTTAAATGCATTTGAGGGCACTTCTAGTGGGACAGACATCTATTTGTGGATAGATACCATATTGTAAAATACAGGTTGTGCGTCAAAGTCGAAATTGGCGAATAAATCCCAGGGGCATAGCTTGGTCATTAAGATTGGGGGACAGGTGGGGGAGGGGTGAGTGCAGATTTTCCGTCAATCAGGATGGCATATAATCAGTGGTGGCTCCTCCGCTATGGCGAAGGAGCGTCGCCGCACTGCTTTCAAACAGTGCGAGAAGAGGAAACATAAATTGATAATAACTTTCAGTTATTATCATTTTATGTTTCCTTTGCGGGCCGGCGGGTGGACGGGGCTGCTCTGCTCCTGGAGCAGGGCAAGGGAGGAGTGGTTTGCCCATTCCTTAGTGCACAATGACTGTTTGGTCGGCCCTCTCGGGCCGCCCAAACCAGTCATGCTCACTGTCCCCGTTCTCCATGCAGGCTGCATTACAGTCTGCATGGAGAACATGCCCAGGCCCCCATTCCCTGGTTGAGCGCCAAACCAGGGCGTCCAAAACCAATCTCAATGCTGCATTGCAGCGTTGTGATTGGTCAGGGGAGCCTGGGGGCATACCAATCACAACGCTGATCCCCACCCCCTCGCGACCTCCTGCCCCGCCACCCGTGAGCTAAGCCGGCCGTATATAATGTTTCAATACATTATACGGCAAGCAGAGTGCATGAGCGGGAAAGGAATGCAGATTGGTAGGAGCACAAAGAGAGAAAATACAATATTTTGTAAAATAACCAATATTTTGAGGACTTTCAAAACAGAGAGGAAGCGAGTGTGTGCGCGTTTTGTCTGTGTATATGTAAACATTACTGATGAAACCCGACTGACATCTCACAATACCTAACTGAAAGCACCTGTACCCAATTATTTTTCAGAAAATACATTTATTAGGGGGGTAACATCCCTCCCCCAAACTACTCCCTGATAAATCCTCGACAAGAGATGTTGGCGTAATTAGGAGCAGAGGTATTTGGATTATTTAGGGTTGGCTTATTACTGTTCTTTAGCAGCTTGTTAAATACTTTGGGGGATTCTCAGTTCTATTTTGAATTTTAGCCTTTGTGACTGACGCAGTAAAGGAATGCAAACGACATGCAAGTTGTATGTAACTGAATCTGTGTTTTTCATGTGTGCCTATCAGTGTGCTTTCTTTGTACATGAGTGTGCGAATGCTTGTCTCTGACTGGGTGCCTCTATATCTGTTGGTACCCAGAAGAAGTTGTGTTCTTGAATCAGAGGTGTTGACTTGGCATTGGTGTTTTTTCTTTCCTCCACCTAAGTGCGATTTCCTCAGCAATAGGGATAAAGAGGAAGCCTCAACCTCACCAGCACCAATTATGCATGCACCCACCTGTCTGCCATCGATCTACCAATCCATCAGATTGTCAATCTCTTGCTCTTTTTGTCCATCCATCCCACCATCTATGTGTGCCTGTAAGTGTGTTGTATATGACGGCATACATGTCAATATGTGTGCTCGCAGTCAGGGACGGCTCGAGGGCGGTGCGACCAGTGCCACCGCACCGGTCGCTGACTTGGGGTAGGCGCGCCATGTTTGCAAGTATATTATGGTTTTAAAAGCACCTGCTGCCGCATTCTTTTCAGGCATCAATAAAAATGTCAAGATAACTCAGATGATTAATTTTCTTCCTGGAGAGGGACCTGAGAGTGACCTGAGTTTTGTCTAGTGGAAGTTTTGACTCATGGTAAGGTAGTGCAGAGGGTTAGTATGCCTGCTGCAAAGAACGTGTACCATGCAGATCACAAAGTGCATATAATGTAAATAGGTCAGTGGGTTACTGCTTTTGTCAGAGAGAGCCTTTTGTTACTTACAGTTTATAAGTTAAAATCCAAATAAAGAACAGTGAGCTATTAACTGTCATCAAAGAGCTGCATGCAAACTGCAAGAACGTGTACCATTCAGATCACAAAGTGCATATAATGTAAATAGGTCAGTGGGTTACTGCTTTTGTCAGAGATATCCTTTTGCTACTTGCAGTTTATAAGTTAAAAGCCAAATAAAGAACAGTGAGCTATTAACTGTCATCAAAGAGCTGCATGCAAACTGCAAGGTATATATTTGAGGTCAGTCGCGGTCCGTGTAGGAGTGCCGGCCGGGCGGTGACGTGGGGCGGGGGAGGGGCAGGGTGGGGGGTAGCAAAGTACGGATTACGGACCAATACAGGTAAGTAAACATTTAAATCAATAAACGAATTTCGTTGCGCGCACTGCATCGCATTTGGCGATGCAGCGCTCACAACGAAATTCGTTTTATTGATTTAAATGTTTACTTACCTGTATTGGTCCGTAATCCGTACTTTGCTCCCCCCCCCCTGCCCCTCCCCACGTCACCGCCCGGCCGGCACTCCTACACGGACCGCGACTGTTTGAGGTATATGTTATTTTGCTCATTCTTTCATTATCGTAACCTGGCAAAAAAGATTCACTTTGGTAGAAATCAATTCTTATTATTAAAGATAACCTCTAACAATGGTGTTACATTTTAAATTCTGAATTTGTGCTTTTCCAGATCAAGGGCTCGTAAACTATACAACCTACCAGTATGGATGATATGTGACTCCTACACCTTGCAGTCTTCTTTCTTATGTAACATTTCCTATACACTGATTTACACACGTATGATTGTCTCTGTGTGATATAAAGTGCCTTGAAACTTTGCAATGGTATGAGTGGCACTATAAAACCTAATGAATCTGAGAGAGAGTGGTTATGGAGACTTGAGGGGCACTGTTAAATGGTGGTAGTGAGGGAATCTGTAGCAGAGGTGGTAATGGGGGGTGTCAACAAACATTGTCGCACAGAGCGCCACCAACACTAAAGCCGGCCCTTTAGCAGTGAATTTATGCCTGTCTGTATGTGTGTACGTGCCTCTGTGAATATGGCTAGCTGTATACAGGAGCACCCGTATCTCCTTTGTCATATTCACATAGGTGGCTATGTGGCTATTGGTCAGTGTACATAGGTGCCTACAATACTGTTGGCACACAAAATTAGTGATTTCTTCAAGGAAAGTAAATGTGTTGCATGGACTATGTGTGTGCCTGTATGATTAATGCTCCTGACTGTGTATCAGCTAGTGTGGTAAACCCATGTATGTATATATTTCTATATGTTCATGAATAGCTACGTCTGTTGGTCTGTATGAATTGAATGATTGTATGTAATTTCTCCCATGTGCATAGATGCTTGATTGTCTGTTGGTCTGCATACCAACATGTCGTGCCTGTTCACCTGTGTGAAAATGTCTCTTTATGACTGCTGGTGTGCATACCTGGGTTACCGTATGTCTGCTAGTCAGTGTTTAAATATGTCTATAAACTTGTGTGCCTAGGTAACTGTAGCTCCATTCCTCTATTGTTATGGGTATCTGCAAGTTGTTATTTATGTGTAAACGTGTTAAGTGTCTCTGTGTTGATGCACTATACAAAAGTTAATTTATTGACTTTGTTAGTGTTTGTTCCATTCTCACATTCATTTTTTCGGCTCATTCTATTCCTACATGCATGCATGAATGAGCGATGGCTGCAAAATCATTTTATTGTAAGCAGTAAACAAAGGGACAGGTAGTATTTGTGGCAGAGGGACTACCTGACGTTTATATGTAATTTCCCAATGCCATGTTGATGGTGTAATTTTAGTGTTGAGTAAAACACAGCAGTCTACATTTAAAGAATAAGTAATCTAGTATGCACCTTTGGTACTATCACATTAACATGTTGATGATGAGAGGAAGCTGGTGGGCACAAAAATACATCTGGTGTTTTGAAATGGACAATTTCACTTATTTACGTTTGCCTACTTCTAAATGAATAGGTTTCCTGTTAGAATTTTGTAACAGCATAGATCCAATGACAACCAACCAGCAAACCTGCTATGCAGAATCCTTGACTGGGCATGACGTGCTTATGTTTTCACTAAACACTGTTCACATTTACCAGTAGACACAAAGATTCCCGCGCAGTAAATCACTGCAATAGGATGTGCTAAAGATAATGCATTTATCTATGTATGTGGTATTTGTATAGCACAAGCCGAGCAGAAAGGAGGGAGAGTGCTGTTCAGAATAAAATGCAAAAATACATACAACTAGGGACTGGAGGGGCAACTGAGTTATGAGAGTGGAAGCGGATTGCTACTACGTCATGGAGGTAGTGTTTTTGAAAGAGGCGAATCTTCAGCACCTTCCAAAAAAGAAGTGTTGGGTCCGTCTCAATGGATATGGGTTTCTTTATTCATATCCTTGGTACGTACATGGACAAGGCTTGTTGCCTTGTTTTTTCTTTTGTGCACTTATTCATCTATAATGTCATTGTGTCCTGGCTGTGGATCCCTCAAATGTTATGAAGCAGATATACTGCTGACACATCAAATCAATTTTGACACCTTTGAGAGAAAAATGACAAACGTGCACAAATTGTGCTAACTATACATTGAAGTATTGTGAGAAATAGAACATAAAAATGCTTAGTTACTGCATTGTAAAAGCATGCAAATAAAGTGTAGAGTAGATGAAAGTATATACATTCAGTAACATTCGTTCATAGTTTAACCTGTTTTAGTTGCTAATTCCATGTGTATCAATCAAAAGTAAATGCGATGTATTTAGGTGTCACAAGATTTCTAATCATTCTTACAAAAGTAATGATGTGTGTGAAGAATTAATGAAACTTAACTGGTTTAGAAATATTTACCGGAAATTGTGAAGGGTTTCATGTTTGAACTCCATATTTCCATGCGTGAAAATTTGCACCAAGTTTGAAAAGAGTGAGGGTTCTGCAGATTTATAATAAGACTAAATGCTTTGAAACTTTTAGAGAATAATCTTCATATATGTACTAATGAGAATTACTAGAAACGATAATAATATTTTATGTTTTGAAACAATATTATACGTTAGTACTTTGAAGATGTAGTAATATGTTATAGTTACATGTGCAAATTACAATGACACTAAAATGCTTCATGAGTGCAAGTGAATTGAAAGTAATATGTAGAAGTCCTAAAGGAGATGAATGAAATGTATATTTCCATTATTTTATAGTTTGTATTTCGTGAACTAAATTGAATTTAGGCCTGCATTTTTTCTTCTTTGCTTGATTCTGTTCTCATGGAAGGACTTGGTAAACTTGAAATGTGAAATGAAACTATGTTTCATAGACAGAATTCCCAAGCGCATACTGGGACCGCTTGCAACAAACTATGTTACTTTGGGAACATCTGCAGTGAAAAACTGTCTTCTTGAACTCACTCATGTGCCTTTGCTAAAAGACTATTTTTCTGAAATTACACATTCTGGATGGTTCGATAGCTTACGTGATGATCACCACCTTTTTGTCATAAAATGTGTCTTCTTCATGCTGCATGACAAGCACTCTATACAAACTGACCAATGGACTGAGTGGTCTGACCAGATGAGGTGAGCCAGGAGGTGTCACCCCGGAACTTGAGGAATTATATTATACATTGGAGTGATGAAAAGGAACTACTACACTTCTTCAGAGAGATCTTGCTGTTTTGCGTACTGAGAGACACCATTCGTTTCCTTGCAGACTCTATTGGCTTCCTTTGGTGGACGCAAAGGCTGTGTGCGCTATTCCTGGACTTCTTTCCTTGTGGAAGAGAACTTTTGAGCTGATATGGTTCATGTCCATTCCTGAACTCTTCTAGAACTTTGGTAATTGATGGCCCTCAAGAGATTAATTTGATTATTCTGCACTCTTAAATTTAATGCCTGATATTGATGTATTTACTCTTCTTAAACTTACTGATAAAATCTAACTTTAACTAAACTCATGTTTCTGTATCTCTATGACTTGTCTCAAATTATTCATTGTGCATTACACATTGACTATTAATGAGGGATGGGAATCTAACCTGAGAGATTTCTGGACAGCAGATTTTAAAGTTATTATTCGGCATAGCTCTAACCGAATTATTGGTTTGCATGATTCTAGTCCGACTGAATTTCTTCAGAAGATTTGGTCTAGTTATGATAATCCTGTATTTGTATAGCAAGTTTTGAGAGTTATATATATGAATCTAATTACGAGGTTGTAAGTCAGTTACCCAATTCCTGGTCCGCATTGGATAACTGGATTGGATCTCCTATATCCGAAACCATCTCGGCACGATTCAAGATCCATCGGAGGACCAAGTGAATGAATTTGAGGGGTACTGAAAGGCGATAAAGTGAGACAAAGTAAATGCGCCCTGTGATGCTACAACAAATGCCACAAAAGGTGATGCGCTTATCAGCCAGCTATGTAGGGGTGCTGGTCGTAACAGCTTTATAGAGGAAGGAGCTGGATTTGAAGGAGGTGCAGGAAGGAAAGAGAGCCAGTGGAGTTCCATCAGGGTGAGGGTGATGTGGTCATACTGCTTCAGGCTCTCGATAAAGCAATCTGCAGCATTTGGGATGTGTTTAAGAGAGGCCAGTATGGAGTCTGGTATGACGTGGAGAAGGGCACTGTCACATCCAGATGCTAGACTATGAGGGTTTGTATGGCAGCTCTGAAGTCACTTCTGGGAGGAATGATCGCACATTGTTTAGTAGCAAAAGTAGGTATGAGGCTGTCTTGATTTTCTTGGTGATGGGTTTCTTGAGTTAGAGGTCGGTGTAATGTAATGTAAAAGGGTATTTGTAAAGCGCACGGCTACTCCACAGAGTGTCCCGGCGCTAAGGACCCCAAGACAGAGAAAACAGAGAAAAAGAAAAAGCCAACCATGTTACGGAAAAGCACTATCAACTGTTATTGCTGAAACAACCAAGTCTTCAACTGTTTCCGAAAAGAGAGCAAATCCTGGACCTGCCTAAGTGGCAGAGGCAGGCCATTCCATAAACGGGCGGCCAGCACTTGAAAAGAGCGGCCGCCTAATCGGGAGCGGGAAAACTTAGGAATCATCATAAGAAACTGTTGTGAAGATCTGAGGGCTCTTTGCAGCACATAATGCTGGATCCTATTTCTGATATAGATAGCAGCAGTATCATGGAAGGCCTTGAAAGCCGTAACCAAAGCTTTAAATTGAATCCTTTTACGAACTGGCAGCCAGTGCAGGGACTTCAAATGAGTGGACATTCGTACTCTGGGTCCTACCATAAGAATAGCTCTAGCCACCGCATTCTGAACCACCTGCAGACGGTTCAATAAGTACTCCGGGAGGCCAAGGTACATGACGTTAACGTAGTCAAGCCGTGATACAATCAGGGCCTGGACTACCGTCTTCTTGTGAGCATCCGGCAGCAGGGGAAGAAAGTTTTTTAACATTTTTAGTAGGCCAAAGCAGGTGCCAGCCACAGTTTGTACCTGGGCCTTCATTGGTAGTTGGGCATCTAACTTGACCCCCAAGTTCTTAACAATGCTCACTGAAGCTGCCGGGGGGGACCTGTCACGCGGCCACCACTGATGCCATACTTTGCACGGAGGGGGGCCGAAAAAAATGATTTCCGATTTTTCTGGATTACATTTTAATTGGTTTTGATTCAGCCAGGAAAAAACCTCCGTCAGGCAAGTGTTGATTTCCCCACCTCTGAAATCGGAGCCCTTCTCGCCGGTGAACAGCAGTTGAGTATCATCTGCATATGATACTATTTTCGCGCCGTGTGTCTCGGCTAACAGCGCGAGGGAAGCCTTATACACATTAAAGAGTGACGGACTTTAGATAGATCCTTGTGGAACCCCCACCTTCATAGCGGGAATGGGGGCTGCAAAGGGAGGGGACCAAATCGTTTGTTGACGGTCACTAAGGAAGGATGAGAACCACTTGAACATCGTGCCCCCAACGCCGCACTCAATGAATCTCTGTAAGAGCCGGTCATGGGGCACGGTGTCAAAGGCAGCGGAAAGGTCCAGCAGTATCAACACTGCTTTTCCCCCTTTGTCCAAAGTCTCGTTAATGGTGTCCAGGGTGAAATCAAGTGATTTGACACTGGGTGAAAACTGGGGTTCAGATAAGTCCAGGGTCATGTTGTTTGATAAGGTTTGTACTACTTTTGCCTATTGTTCTTGGTGAACAGTATGAATTATGTTTTCATGACCTATTTCATTCAGATATTTCAGTGGTCAGGCCAGATTTCTGAGCCTTAAAAACTGAGGGGGAACCGGGCGATCCTTGTAAAGCATATTGTCTGTTGTCCCAGGAGCTACAAGAACCAAATACTACCTCGAGCTCAGTGAATGCCAATTGCCTCCTTTTTAGTCTTTGACTCTCAAAATGGTGATGTTAGATAAAAAACTCATTCATAGGTAGCATTTGGAACACAATTAATATGTTGTGTTAGTAGTGTCATAACTTTATAAAGAGAACTATATTTTGTGACAATAACGGTTCAAGAGCATTTGCTGGAACAGATTCCTCCCATCACCAGGGTAGCCTTCTCTAGCCTGCTAAGAAAGGTGAGATCTGGCTCCCCTACTGACTGTTGCCCCTCGTACATATTGAGGGAAGCCTTCCTCATGTGCCCGGATCCTCCTCTGGCGCTTCTGAACAACTCCCTTAAGCAAGGCATTATTCCCTATGTATTTAAAGAAACGGAAATTGTCCCCATCTTAAAGAAAACAGGGGCAGACCCTTTAGCTCTGACAAACTACCGCCCCATTTCTCTCCTCCCCTTTCTAGCGAAGGTTCTGGAAGCCCATGTGGCAAGCTGTCTCAGCACCTTTATCGAATATTCTCACTACCTAAACCCCCACCAGGCGGGCTTCCGCCCGGCTCATTCCACAGAGGCCGTCATCCTCACGGTCCTAGACGAACTTAGAAAGGGGGTCGACAAGGGCATTGCTCAGGCTCTGGTACTCCTTGATCTCTCTGCAGCATTCGACGCGGTCGACCATGAACTTCTGACCGACCGTGTCAGCAACGCCGGGGATCCAGGGCCTGGCCCTTAAGTGGCTATTGACCGCTCTCAAGCTGTATGCCTCGCCCACCTTTCCTCTCCCAAGGTTAAACTGACCTGTGGGGTGCCGCAGGGCTCTTCCCTCTCACCGCTTCATTTCAACCTGTACATGCAGCCCCTCATTCGCTCCCTTGGAGAAAGGAAGGTCTGCACCTTCAAATTTGCCGACAACCTTCAATTGATATTTGATATTGATCAGTCGGCATCTTCTGTTTCCAATTTCCAAACCACATTGCGATTTATAAGCGACTGGATGAACAGCAACCATCTGAAATTGAATCCGGATAAAACGAAGCTGATTCTATTCGGCGGGCCACCTAATCCCTGGAATTCCAACTTCGGGCCAACCGACTGGGAAACCTTCCACTTCCCTCAAGCTCAACCAAAAGTCTGGGCATCACTATCGACAGTGATCTTTCTATGAAAGCCCAGATTGGGACATTGGTCTCTTCATGCTTTTTTCAGCTTCGAAGGATCAGGAAGATCAGCAGACTCCTTACTACTGAAGCCCTGACCCAAGTGGTATTGGCCCTAGTCATCTCCCATATTTACTATGCCAACTCACTCTACGTGGGCATCCCGGCATATCAACTAAAATGATTACAACTGGTGCAAAACCAGGCGGCCAGACTAATCTACCACCAGCCTAATTGGCACCACGTTACCCCGTTAATGAAAAAATTACACTGGCTACCGGTAGCCGAATGCAGTGCTTTTAAGCTGGGCTGCATCATCTTTAACCCCTTGCATGCGTCGGACGGCCCCCGGCCGTCCGACGTCACAGTGGGCGTGTGCGTCGGACAGCCGGGAGCCGTCCAATCTGCGCACGCGTGGAATTTTCCCGCACCGCGGGGAAATTCCGGCCGCGCCCAAGGGGTTAAAGCTCTTCACGGGAACAGTCCGGAGGTTGTTTCCTCTCGGGTGCAGCGTTACGTCCCCTCTCTGGACCTTAGGTCTTCCCATCTGAATCTTCTTGTCATCCCACCCTTCAAACGCAAGAAACTTGGAGGACTACGATTTTCGGTCCTGGCCTCCCAATTCTGGAATTCTTTCCCTCTGGACATCAGATTATCGACCTCTTATGCCCAGTTCAGGAAACATTTAAAGACCTGGCTGTTTCGCCAGGCTTATGACTAAGCCTCTCAAGCAGCAGCATCCCTCGGACCCCAGCGCCATGAAACCGTTTGGTGTACGTGCGCTTAACAAGATACTTTAACATAACATAACAAGAGCATGGTAAAATATGCCTTTTCTGGGCTACACAATAAGTGACAGTGAATACAGTAATGTGAATAACCTGTTTTTCTCTAAGATACAAAGGAAAGACTCTAGGCATGTTAACTCTAATTGCCGATAGCAGTTTAGGTTTTGTATAATGAAGCTTCGTAGTCAAAAATGTCTATGAGGTTGGCTGCTGTATGTCTTACTGTCCTTGCTGGACATGCATTTGCATGTTTGGTAGTTAATTAAAACCCCAGGAGCAACATTGATTGCAACTGGAGATTGTGGAGGAGCACTAGGCACAATGCTTTTTCCAATCAGTAGCCACAGTATGTAGCCAAGGGTTTTCAAGTGAATAGCTTTCTGAAGAAGGTACAGGTACGCCACTCTCTTTGTATATATTGCTTCTTCAGCTTTTCCAGTAATCCTCACATTTCACTTCAAACTAGCATTATTGCCTATTTTGATTTCTTCATCTTGATCTTGCCAAATCCATTTATTTTACATTTTCCAAATGGGTTGGGGCAAGGTCTTCTACCTTACACAGTACAGCCAAATCTTAAGTTTAAGATGGAAAGTAGACTTCCCATCAACTACAAAAACAGTAAGCGTGACCCCTGAAGAATTAGAGAATAGGAGCTGAACTTGCCACACGTGAAGATAGCGCTTCCGAAGACAGTCACAAAACTTACAATCATGCCTAAGTGAAGATGCAAATAGTTCTTCAAGGATCTCTTCACCAACACTGTCAAGAAATACTTATTTACTCTGTTTACAACAATTGATTCTGCAACCTATATCAACTCCGTCCTGATCTCACTCAGTCTCAACCTGCATGTTAACAGCCACACTCCAATATCCTGAATCTGTATCCCAAGCAAAATGAACACTTACGAACCATGGTTCAATTAAAAACTCACACACAGCAAAAACGTTCTCTAAAATAAAGAGAAAAATGGCACAAATAACAACGTAAAGAGAATCTCATTAGACTGGACGTTATCTACTTCTCACACATCCAGAGCCACTCCTTATGAGTAATTCAATGCAGATGTCTTTCTTTTTATACTTTTTTGTGTGTCTTTTTTACAACAACAACTATTGCAGCAGGCAGTGATACGCATACATCTTGTGCACAACGGAGAAGGTGCCCAGGCTAATTTTTCGTATACATACAATATTACAAGTGACAATAAGGGGTATTACCAATTCATCGTGGTATTTATCATTAAGCAATAGGGCAGGCTTTCATCTAACCTTCTCCCTCGTACACCACTCCCCGTTCAGCCCCCTCTGCTTCCGTATTGCTCTCTGTGGGTTCATCCTCATTTTGTTTGCTCTCAGACTCATCTGAGTTGAGGGCAGAGTTACTTAGTTCCCTCCATTCAGTGAGATCTGCCTGGATCTTATCATCCGTTCGACTTAGTTTCATATGTATTTCCTCCGCTAGAGCCCACTCCCTTACATCCCTGAGCCATGTTGATAGTTCCGGGCTTCTACGCCCCATCCAGGTTATAGCTACTCTGCGCCTAGCCAGGACTATCATCAACTGCAGCAGTTTATATGCTATTTTTCGTCTCTTGGGTTTCCGTACATGGGCCAAAAGGCACTGGATTGGTTCCTCTCTTATGAGAAGACCTGTGCTTGTATGTACCTTTTCTACCACTCGCGACCAGGACTGCCACAGTGCAGGAAATGCCCAAGCAAGGTGCAGGAAATCTGCCTCCTCTGCTCCACACCGGGGACATGTGTCAGCGTTGTGCTGTGAGATACGTCTTAGTTTCACCGGGTTGAGATAGGTACGGTGTAGAAAATTGTAATGGATCAGTTTGAATCTTGCGTTACAGGAAACTGTGTGTGTGAGCACGCACATGTTTGCCCAATCTCTATCCTCTATTTGTTGATTAAGATCCCTCTCCCATGCTGCCCTTGACCTCGGGGCCTGGACTGTTAAATCTAGCCTCATAACTTTATAAAGGAGTGATATCATTCTGCGCCCGGATCCGCAAGTTAGGAGCAGGTCCAGAGTATTTGTTGGCGGGGGATGTCAGGTTATTGTGGCCAAGTGACTTTGACCATCTTTAGGATCCCCATGTATACCAGGTCGTGACCCTGTCCCAGGGCGAAGGTATCACACGCTTGTTCATACTTTATGAATGTTTCATTCGGGTAGAGGTCTGCAAGGACTTCAGATCCGCCATCCCTCAAAGCTTGGAAGGACATATGGGTGCCCATGTCTCTAATAGGGGCCAGAATCTATATGGGGAGCTCTCTGTGGAACGGTGCATGTCGCAGCACCGGTTCCACATATTGCTGCCATATATTTGCGGTTTAGTGCACTAAGTAAGGAAGGTCCCCCCCAACTCCTCTCCCACGCATCAATGCTACTGGGAGTGTCTCTAGGTCTATGCTGCCGGCTAGGAGGTGCTTCTCCCAGTTGCCCAGTCCTCAAACCAGCGGGATGCGTGGTGTAACTGGGCAGCAAAGTAATATAAGTCAAAGCGCGAAGCCTCCAGCACCCCCTCTTCATATCTGCCTGTCAGGGTGCTAAGGGCCACTCTGCTATGGCGTCCCGCCCACAGTAGGGAGATGAGGATGATGTTCAACTGCTTGAAGATTCGTGGAAGGATTGGGCAGAGTGAATTCTGGAGTGTGTAGAGCCATCTAGGTAGCATCACCATCTTGGACACCGCAAGCCTGCCCATTAAGGAGAGTGGTAAGGTATTCCAGATGGTCACTGAGCGTTTCAGGGCTCCCAATACCCTGTCTAGATTTAGAGCTATTATCTGAGTACTGTCTAGTGCAATCTGGACCCCCTGGTAGTGTAAGTGCGCCCGCTCCCATCTAAGTTCTAAGTTTGGTAGACCCTCCAAGGGCCTATTGGCCAAGCACGCCAGGGGGAAGATCAGTGATTTATTGCAGTTGAGTCACAGTCCGGAAACCTCGCCGAATTGTTCCAGATGCTGCAGGAGTCTGGGTGTGGCCTCTCTGAGCGAGGCCATGTAGAAGAGGGCGTCATCGGCATAAAGGGAGATCACATGAGTTGTGTCTCCCACCCGGATACCCCACTGTTCCATCTCCGATCGCATCCGGACCGCCTAAGGCTCGATGGCCAGGGCAAAGAGGAGAGGCAACCCTCGCGGGTGCCTCACCCCAAGGGCCACTCCTCGGAGCGAGCTCCTCCCATTCTCACCCGCGCAAGTGGCTCAGTATATAGTATTTTAACCCAACGGCGGAAGCAGGGCCCAAACTCTACTACTTTAAGGACCTCTAGGAGGTAACCCCAATCAACTGTATCGAAAGCCTTTGCCAGGTCTATCGAGACGAGTGCCAGCTCCTCCTCCCGATGTTTCACCTCGAGCATAATGTGGGTCAATTGACGCAAGTTCATGCTAATATTGCGGCCCGGGATAAACCCGCATTGGTCCTCGTGTATGAGGCATGGCATCTGGAGTCCGAGGCGAGAGGCGAGGAGTTTGCATTAAATTTTCACGTTTGAATTTATCATGGTAATTGGACGGTAGGAGGAGGGTTCACAGGTGTCCCCTTCCGGTTACAAGACCATACAAATTTCACCTTGCCTCATTGTAGGGGGGAGGATTTCTTTGTCGAAGGCTTCCTCATATACCTGTATTAACGCCGGGTCACCGTTTCTGAGTATGCCCGGTAGAACTCGGGCAGGAATCCATCTGCACCTGGGGATTTAGCTCTTGGGAGCATTAACAACGCTGCTTGCATTTCCTCAGTAGTGAGGGGGGCTTCCAGCTCCTCCATGACCTGTGCGGGGAGTCATGCTAGGTGCGTGGTCTGCAGGTAGGGGATGTAACGGTCTTCCCTTACTGACGGGTCCACCGTGTACACCATCTGGAGATGCCGCTGCAGCTCTTGTAGGATTTCAGACCTAGTCTGTACCAACATCCCTGAGGGCGCGCGGAGCACAACTATTTGGGCTGGGGTCTGTTCCCTACGGAGGATCCATGCCAATAGTCGCCCGGATTTGTCTCCCTCCCTATGTAAACACTGTCGGTATTGGGTAAGTGTATGCTTGTCTAACATGTCCCAGATATCACTGATGCGTGTTCATATTAATCATTCTCGGGCCGGGTCAGAGGGATCAGCACAGTCCTGAGTGTGAGCCTCTGCTAGCTCTGACTCCTCTATTGCGTGGTCGCGTTGCAACTGCCTGCGGACCCCACATACCAGACTCAGACAGGCCCCTCGAGTCACCGCTTTTAGCGCTTCCCATTTCGTGGCTTTAGTGATGCTCGTCTACCCCCAGTTTATTGTCATATAGTCAGTCAAGACCCCGCTATGTGTTCCCTTCGAACTGTGTCCTCCAGTAAGTCGTCTGGCAGACGCCAGGCTCTCAGGAGGCACTCGGGGAGCCCCCACTGAACCGTGCAAGTGACCTGAGAATGATCAGATAGGTAGCGGGCCTGGTGCTTGGATCAACGTCTGATGTCGATACCAGGACTCTGTCAAGCCTACTAAGTGTGTTGTGGGTAGGGGAATAACAGGTGTATACTTTCTGAATGGGGTATCTGTCCCTCCAAACGTCCTGCAGTCCTAGGTTTCCCATTATTTTTCAGAGTTTCTGGGTCATTCGTGGCTTTGTGCCATGACTAGGAGGGTGTCTATCCAAGTCAGGGTCCAATACACAGTTGAAATCTCCCACCCAGAGAATCGGGGTACCCAGGTCCAATGTCAACACCTCCTGCAGGGACTGGCAGAAGTCAGGGTCATCTACGTTTATGGCATATATGTTCAGGATGACTATATCTTGACCATCTAGTTTAGCCCTGAGTAGGATGTATTTGCCATTTATGTCCGCTTCCATATATTGCAGTGCGAACAGAGTGCCAGGGGCTACCCAAATCAGCAAGCCTCTCACGTAGGTAGAGTATGAGGAATGAAAGATCTTACCCCTCCACTTTCTCGCCAGATTCTGGGCACCTGTGTCATCAAGGTGGGTTTCTTGTAAGCATGCCATGGATACGTGGTGCCTCAGAGGAATGAGATTACCCTGTAACGCTTGGTGCATGTACCCAACCCTCTCACATTCCAGCTAATGAACTTAGTCCCCATTGTCGTGGTAGTGTTCTGCCATTGTACCCCCGAGCCCTTCGTTGTGCACAATAGCCCTGCCCTTCACATGCTGCAAACCCCCCCTCAACTGATAACATAAAATGCCATAAATCCCAAAGACCCCCTCCCAAGACCGGCAAGAGTGCCAACGGTTAAGCCCTTCCCATGCTTGTGCCAGGACGTGCACAGCATCCCCTGTGGCCCAAACGGGGCCATAAAACCTCCCAGTAATTCTGGCCTCTTGGCATAATCCTATGGTGGGCTCCAAGTAAAATAACCAGCAAGGCTCCCCGTATGTGGGGGCTGAGAGCTTCAGAGTGTTAAAGCCTTTAGCGTTCTTGCACAGATCAGCAATGTCCACGATCAACTCCAGGTCAGCATAGACTTCCATGCACTTCTGCAAGGATCTCCCGCGTCCCTCCCCCTCCCATCTCACATCCAAGGATCTCGCTGTACATGCATAATGACAGTATTAGGATGAATTGTGGTGTATCCAGTCAGTATGACTCTTCTCAATGGTAGAATGTTTCGATTAGGGTCGTATTTTCATCCAGAGTCCTGGATGGGAAGGACTGAATTAAGGAGAGTTTCAGGAATCACATCATCTGTCGGGGTTAGCGTTGGTGGGACAACCTCCAAGACAGGTTCGTGCTCTGTCCTCTGAAGGGGTGATTGCTGCTTGACCGGAGCCTCCACTTGCATAGTTTCGTTGTCACTCACTGTGATCCTCTGTTGACTCGGAGGGTCCTGGTCTGCTGACCAGACTCTACGTCTGGTACTTTGGGTCCCCCGGACTGGCCGGGTTCCCCACCCCCTTTGGTCCCCACGTCGCTCCCCAGGGGGGAGAGCATTGCCTCGGATCTCCAACCATTCCCAGGCCTCGTTCGGGGTCTCAAAGAAATGGGCCTTCCCCTGAGCTATCACCTTCAACTTGGCAGGTTAAAGTAGCATGTATTGCAGGTTCACTGCACAAAGCTTCTGCTTCACTCCCAGGAAGGTTTTCCTTTGCTCTGGACCTGCCTGGTGTAGTTGGGATATATAGCTACTTTGCTGTTTTCTTAGCACAGGGTCGGCGCCTCTCTTGCTGCTCGCAGGATACCGTCTCTGTCCTGGTAATTTAGGATTTTCACGATTATTGCCCTAGGGGAGGACCCGGAGGTGGGGGGGGACCAGCGCTCTGTGCGCCCTCTCCACTATGAAGACGTCCGATAGGCCCCTGGGACAGAGCCTGGTGCATATGTGTTCCATGAAAATTTCAGTCTTGCCCTCCTCTCCGCGTTCGGGGATCCCCAGGACTATGATGTTGCTGCGCCGAGCGCGCCCCTCCGCCTCCTCAGCCCTGCGCTCCAGCTCCCCCGTGGTCCTGGACATTTGCGCCAGTTGCTGCTTTAGTGAGGCCACTTCCCCTCTTAAACTTAGTATGTCGCCCTCCGCTGTGGTGACCTTCTCCCCCACTTTACGTAGATCGGCTCTGAGTAAGGTCACGTCTATGGACACCGTTTAGACTTGTTTCTCCAGGGCGGTCCCGAAGCCTTGGATGGCTGCTAGGATCTCTGCGCGTGTTGGTTCACTGGAGGAGTCGGTCTCTTCGTCAGGGCCCGTCTGTCTGGTGATGCGCTGTGGGGGGAGTCGTTGAGTGGTGTACTGCATAATCGTGTTAGGGGCTGAGGAATGCATCGTCCTATCCTTGCCCATCTTGTTGGTTAAGATATGTCACTGTTCAGGATGATGGACGGTTGCAGCAGGCAGACTTGGCCTATAATCTCTGACAAAAGCACTTTCGCCAAGATAGGTTTTCCAGCACCCCCCGTATTACAGGGCAGGATGAAGGGCCACCCGTGCACTAACTACCCAGCTGAGTCGTCCGGACACAACCGGACCAGCTCACAGTACAGGAACCCTCACCCGCAGCACATTTGGTAAGGTCCAGCCACCGGCAGTGGGCTCTGGGCTCATCTCATCCGGGGGGTGGAATGGAAGGGAATCTCACAGGAGGACTACTCAGAGAGTCCCACAGTCGTCTCCAGCAGGCACGGCAGCCCCGGATCCAGTGATGGGGGAAAAGCCCGGTACAGTCTGTGACAGGCTAGCTGCTTTGTTTATTCCCCCACCCTCCACTAGCGCTCTCACCTCCGTAGCCTCCGTTGAGAGTTGGGGGCGTTCTGGAATCAAGCCTCATCAGAATCCCTGGTCACATGCAGGGCCTCGCATTTACACAGGCTGACCTTCTCACTGGCGCCGAAGTGGATCGTCCCCAGGGGCAACACCGTCCAGAGCAGGGGTATCCAACCTTTTCTGCATTGAGAACTACTTCCGCTTTGGATCTGAGGGTCCTATTTGTAAACCTGGTGCCAGCTTTGAAGTGAAAGAAACCTCTGGTGTCCTCCCGCCCCCCACAGATGGTTCTAGAATGTTCTCTCTCCCTGAACAGGTCCGAGGATGTCTGGGGTGACAAAACACTAGTGCAGGGGTCTCCAACCTTTTCTGCATTGAGAACTACTTCCGCTCAAGGAAAGTCCTGCCGAGCTGCTAGCATATGTTATCACTGTAAAATAGTGGCTACATGTGTTAACAAGGGGTTTTCAATTAAAAGAGGCCTTTGTTTATGTTAAAGACATCTGCAATGACGGTGAGGGGGTGATATTCCTTGACGCCAGAGAGGAGCCCGTGGGCCGCTACTGCGTGGCCAGCCGGTCGAGAGGAGGAGAGGAGAAGCCCCACTCTCCCAACCTGCGAAGAGTTCAGAAGTGCTGAAAGGGGAGAGGGATCCCTTGACTGTGGGTCCGACCCCGTCCTGGTCTGGGACATCTCTGGACTTCAAATTGATCTAGCAGCCGGCCCTGACCCCCCTGGGGGTGCTGGCGCCCGAAGTGACCAGACAGCGGGTGCCCGCTGCTCTCTCTGCTGGCCCGGTCCGGGCGGGGAGTGGAGGCCCTGCCGACGTAGTGGACCCACTAGAACCGATGCCTGCGGCATTAGATCTCCGTGCGCAGGCCCTCCTGTCGCCTAACTGAGTGGAGCTCCTCGAGCCGGGGCTGGTCGCAGTGTGACTAGGCCCGCGAGCCGCCGGCGCGGTGCGGCCCCTCCTGGATGCCCCGGTCCCTAGTGTTTTGTCACCCCAGACATTCTGGGACCAGTTCAGGGAGGAAGAAAATTCTAGAACCATCTGTGGAGGGGGAGGACTCCAGAGGTTTCTTTCACTTCAAAGCTGGCACCAGGTTTACAAAGAGGACCCTCAGATCCATGCTTCTGTACACTCCTGGACCTGTGGATACTACAGAAGAAGGACTGCTTTGCTGGCAGAGGACTGCCCTGCTGCTTGAGGCCTACCCTGCTCCCTCGGAAGAAAGGCTGGAACTGCTCCCTTCATCCCAATCAGAGTGACTGCAAGGGTCAGGTGGCGGACCTCCTGTTCTGAGCTACAGGGACACAACAAGCTGCAGAGACCTCCCTGCAGCCGAACTGGACTTGCCTGAGGCCTTCTGGCCTTTGCTGAAGTGAGTTCCTGAGCCCCAAGAAGTGCCTTCCCATGTCCTGTATCCTTTGCTAGCATTAGTTGAGCTTCTTCTATGAAGAAAAGGGGAAATCCTGGAGTTTTGAGCTCTTCACAACTGTGAACGGGCTTGTTTGCACTGAGATCTTGACGCCCACGACGACCACCAACGTGAAACACTACAGCGACCGTCAGCGACAATGGGCAACGCAAGATCTGCACTTCATACTAGAGCCTCGACAGTCTGCAGTGACCGCCAATGTGAAGTTCCAGCAATGACCGTCCGCAGTGCCCGACAGGTTCTTTGCGCTACAGGGACGAACATCTGCGATGCTCTCCCTGCTCCTCACGGCCTTCCCCACAACGTACTGGACCAGACTTTGAGAAGGTAACTTTTACATTTGGACTAACCTGGTCCCTGTATCCAGCTGGCTCTCCATCGTGGTTGGCCAGGCGGTGACTTTCCCCCAGTCTAGCACGACCAGATAACCTCGAGTGGCAATTTGTGCTGAATCTTCAAAATTGCATATCTCCAGTTCTAATGATTGGATTTTTGTTGCTTTGGTCTAATTTTATTTATTCAATTTTATATTAATATTCTAAATTGGTGAGGGATTTTTCTTGTGGTGTGTTTTTACTTAAACACTGTTGGTGTGCTGCATAAATACTTTAGACATTGCCTTACTGCTTTTGTGCCAAGCTACCAGAGGGTTAAGCACAGGTTAATTTAGTGACTCTTGTGGTTCACCCTGACAGAGATTGTGGTTGTTGCTTGAGACCGGTTCACACCTTCCTCAACCATAAACCCAATTTCTAACAAGCAGTGCCTGCTTTCACTTTCTACTTTGAGTGCTGCTGTGCTTCTCGGATGGTCGGACCTGCAGAGAGACCCTGACCCGGTCCAAGAACTAAGAACTGCATCAGAGAGCTAAAGCAGCAGAAGACTGCCCATGCTTTGCCTCCCATCACAGGTAAGTTGGTTCCCAAGGTCTCTAGCCTCCTCAACGCACTCTGTCACCTCCTGCAGCCAGCCCACCTCTGTCCACTCTGGCCCATACAACCACTCCTCCCCAAACTGTGCCCAGAGTGTAAGTGGGTTTAAATGGGGCATACTTTAAAAATTATTTTGAAACAGGTTCCTATTTGGCACTACATTCATGTCCTTAACTTTACAGCAAAAACACAGAACGATTTCTTCACAATGACTGTAAAAAACCATAAGGTACTCCATGTCAGCAATGCTGTCACTGTTTACATTTCACATTTTACTTCATCTTGCTTTACTTACGAGTATGTGCTTTTTCCAGATGTTGTTTCAGTTGTTTTTTCATGCAACATGAGATTATTGCATAGAGCATACTGTGAAGTGAGTCGCCTCTAGGTGTCTGGATGACTTCAGGCTGAGAATGGGTATCATGATAGGACATGATTTAGAGCTCTGGAGTTGTGGCAATATACAGTGCCACCAGGGGTGGCTCCTCCACGTGGGCAGAGGAGCGTCACCCCACTGCTTTCTCGCAGTGCGAGAAGCAGAAACATAAAATGGTATTTCAAATACCATTTTATGTTTCTGCTTCTCGCACTCGCGAGCAGAAGGCAGGAGTTTGGTTGGGGGCAGGCGGGTGGGTGTTCCTGCTCCAGGCAGGGGAGGAGTGGCTTGCCCACTGTTGTGGGCGCTGACTGTTTGGTCGGCCCAAGGGCCGACCAAACCAGTCACGCACATCTGCATTTTCTCTATTTAGGCTGCATGCAGCCCACTTAGAGAAAATGGCCTCCCCATAGACGTCTGTGGGGTCGGAGTCCTAGCCAATCACAACACTGCCATTGCAGCGTTGTGATTGGCTTAGGAAGGAGGTATCCAACCTTTTCTGTATTGAGAACTACTTCCGCTTTGGATCTGAGGGTCCTATTAGTAAACCTGGTGCCAGCTTTGAAGTGAAAGAAACCTCTGGAGTCCTCCCGCCCCCACAGATGGTTCTAGAATGTTCTCTCTCCCTTAACAGGTCCCAGGATGTCTGGGGTGACAAAACACTAGTGCAGGGGTCTCCAACCTTTTCTGCATTGAGAACTACTTCCGCTCAAGGAAAGTCCTGCCGAGCTGCTAGCATATGTTATCACTGTAAAATAGTGGCTACATGTGTTAACAAGGGGTTTTCAATTAAAAGAGGCCTTTGTTTATGTTAAAGACATCTGCAATGACGGTGAGGGGGTGATATTCCTTGACGCCAGAGAGGAGCCCGTGGGCCGCTACTGTGTGGCCAGCCGGTCGAGAGGAGGAGAGGAGAAGCCCCACTCTCCCAACCTGCGAAGAGTTCAGAAGTGCTGAAAGGGGTTAGGGATCCCTTGACTGTGGGTCCGACCCCGTCCTGGTCTGGGACATCTCTGGACTTCAAATTGATCTAGCAGCCGGCCCTGACCCCCCTGGGGGTGCTGGCGCCCGAAGTGACCAGACAGCGGGTGCCCGCTGCTCTCTCTGCTGGCCCGGTCCAAGCGGGGAGTGGAGGCCCTGCCGACGTAGTGGACCCACTAGAACCGATGCCTGCGGCATTAGATCTCCGTGCGCAGGCCCTCCTGTCGCCTAACTGAGTGGAGCTCCTCGAGCCGGGGCTGGTCGCAGTGTGACTAGGCCCGCGAGCCGCCGGCACGGTGCGGCCCCTCCTGGATGCCCCGGTCCCTAGTGTTTTGTCACCCCAGACATCCTGGGACCAGTTCAGGGAGGAAGAAAATTCTAGAACCATCTGTGGAGGGGGAGGACTCCAGAGGTTTCTTTCACTTCAAAGCTGGCACCAGGTTTACAAAGAGGACCCTCAGATCCATGCTTCTGTACACTCCTGGACCTGTGGATACTACAGAAGAAGGACTGCTTTGCTGCCAGAGGACTGCCCTGCTGCTTGAGGCCTACCCTGCTCCCTCGGAAGAAAGGCTGGAACTGCTCCCTTCATCCCAAGCAGAGTGACTGCAAGGGTCAGGTGGCGGACCTCCTGTTCTGAGCTACAGGGACACAACAAGCTGCAGAGACCTCCCTG
This sequence comes from Calotriton arnoldi, assembly GCA_963921515.1. NCBI lineage: Eukaryota > Metazoa > Chordata > Amphibia > Caudata > Salamandridae > Calotriton > Calotriton arnoldi. Next base: position 2,035,370 of record CAWUFW010002089.1, read on the forward strand.
CAGCCGAACTGGACTTGCCTGAGGCCTTCTGGCCTTTGCTGAAGTGAGTTCCTGAGCCCCAAGAAGTGCCTTCCCATGTCCTGTATCCTTTGCTAGCATTAGTTGAGCTTCTTCTATGAAGAAAAGGGGAAATCCTGGAGTTTTGAGCTCTTCACAACTGTGAACGGGCTTGTTTGCACTGAGATCTTGACGCCCACGACGACCACCAACGTGAAACACTACAGCGACCGTCAGAGACAATGGGCAACGCAAGATCTGCACTTCATACTAGAGCCTCGACAGTCTGCAGTGACCGCCAATGTGAAGTTCCAGCAATGACCGTCCACAGTGCCCGACAGGTTCTTTGCGCTACAGGGACGAACATCTGCGATGCTCTCCCTGCTCCTCGCGGCCTTCCCCACAACGTACTGGACCAGACTTTGAGAAGGTAACTTTTACATTTGGACTAACCTGGTCCCTGTATCCAGCTGGCTCTCCATCGTGGTTGGCCAGGCGGTGACTTTACCCCAGTCTAGCACGACCAGATAACCTCGAGTGGCAATTTGTGCTGAATCTTCAAAATTGCATATCTCCAGTTCTAATGATTGGATTTTTGTTGCTTTGGTCTAATTTTATTTATTCAATTTTATATTAATATTCTAAATTGGTGAGGGATTTTTCTTGTGGTGTGTTTTTACTTAAACACTGTTGGTGTGCTGCATAAATACTTTAGACATTGCCTTACTGCTTTTGTGCCAAGCTACCAGAGGGTTAAGCACAGGTTAATTTAGTGACTCTTGTGGTTCACCCTGACAGAGATTGTGGTTGTTGCTTGAGACCGGTTCACACCTTCCTCAACCATAAACCCAATTTCTAACAAGCAGTGCCTGCTTTCACTTTCTACTTTGAGTGCTGCTGTGCTTCTCGGATGGTCGGACCTGCAGAGAGACCCTGACCCGGTCCAAGAACTAAGAACTGCATCAGAGAGCTAAAGCAGCAGAAGACTGCCCATGCTTTGCCTCCCATCACAGGTAAGTTGGTTCCCAAGGTCTCTAGCCTCCTCAACGCACTCTGTCGCCTCCTGCAGCCAGCCCACCTCTGTCCACTCTGGCCCATACAACCACTCCTCCCCAAACTGTGCCCAGAGTGTAAGTGGGTTTAAATGGGGCATACTTTAAAAATTATTTTGAAACAGGTTCCTATTTGGCACTACATTCATGTCCTTAACTTTACAGCAAAAACACCGAACGATTTCTTCACAATGACTGTAAAAAACCATAAGGTACTCCATGTCAGCAATGCTGTCACTGTTTACATTTCACATTTTACTTCATCTTGCTTTACTTACGAGTATGTGCTTTTTCCAGATGTTGTTTCAGTAGTTTTTTCATGCAACATGAGATTATTGCATAGAGCATACTGTGAAGTGAGTCGCCTCTAGGTGTCTGGATGACTTCAGGCTGAGAATGGGTATCATGATAGGACATGATTTAGAGCTCTGGAGTTGTGGCAATATACAGTGCCACCAGGGGTGGCTCCTCCTCGTGGGCAGAGGAGCGTCACCCCACTGCTTTCTCGCAGTGCGAGAAGCAGAAACATAAAATGGTATTTCAAATACCATTTTATGTTTCTGCTTCTCGCACTGCGAGAAAGCAGAAGGCAGGGTTTGGTTGGGGGCAGGCGGGTGGGTGTTCCTGCTCCAGGCTGGGGAGGAGTGGCTTGCCCACTGTTGTGGGCGCTGACTGTTTGGTCGGCCCAAGGGCCGACCAAACCAGTCACGCACATCTGCATTTTCTCTATTTAGGCTGCATGCAGCCCACTTAGAGAAAATGGCCTCCCCATAGACGTCTGTGGGGTCGGAGTCCTAGCCAATCACAACACTGCCATTGCAGCGTTGTGATTGGCTTAGGGGAGGAGGTATCCAACCTTTTCTGTATTGAGAACTACTTCCGCTTTGGATCTGAGGGTCCTATTAGTAAACCTGGTGCCAGCTTTGAAGTGAAAGAAACCTCTGGAGTCCTCCCGCCCCCACAGATGGTTCTAGAATGCTCTCTCTCCCTTAACAGGTCCCAGGATGTCTGGGGTGACAAAACACTAGTGCAGGGGTCTCCAACCTTTTCTGCATTGAGAACTACTTCCGCTCAAGGAAAGTCCTGCCGAGCTGCTAGCATATGTTATCACTGTAAAATAGTGGCTACATGTGTTAACAAGGGGTTTTCAATTAAAAGAGGCCTTTGCTTATGTTAAAGACATCTGCAATGACGGTGAGGGGGTGATATTCCTTGACGCCAGAGAGGAGCCCGTGGGCCGCTACTGCGTGGCCAGCCGGTCGAGAAGAGGAGAGGAGAAGCCCCACTCTCCCAACCTGCGAAGAGTTCAGAAGTGCTGAAAGGGGAGAGGGATCCCTTGACTGTGGGTCCGACCCCGTCCTGGTCTGGGACATCTCTGGACTTCAAATTGATCTAGCAGCCGGCCCTGACCCCCTGGGGGTGCTGGCGCCCGAAGTGACCAGACAGCGGGTGCCCGCTGCTCTCTCTGCTGGCCCGGTCCGGGCGGGGAGTGGAGGCCCTGCCGACGTAGTGGACCCACTAGGAACCGATGCCTGCGGCATTAGATCTCCGTGCGCAGGCCCTCCTGTCGCCTAACTGAGTGGAGCTCCTCGAGCCGGGGCTGGTCGCAGTGTGACTAGGCCCGCGAGCCGCCGGCGCGGTGCGGCCCTCCTGGATGCCCCGGTCCCTAGTGTTTTGTCACCCCAGACATCCTGGGACCAGTTCAGGGAGGAAGAAAATTCTAGAACCATCTGTGGAGGGGAGGACTCCAGAGGTTTCTTTCACTTCAAAGCTGGCACCAGGTTTACAAAGAGGACCCTCAGATCCATGCTTCTGTACACTCCTGGACCTGTGGATACTACAGAAGAAGGACTGCTTTGCTGCCAGAGGACTGCCCTGCTGCTTGAGGCCTACCCTGCTCCCTCGGAAGAAAGGCTGGAACTGCTCCCTTCATCCCAAGCAGAGTGACTGCAAGGGTCAGGTGGCGGACCTCCTGTTCTGAGCTACAGGGACACAACAAGCTCCAGAGACCTCCCTGCAGCCGAACTGGACTTGCCTGAGGCCTTCTGGCCTTTGCTGAAGTGAGTTCCTGAGCCCCAAGAAGTGCCTTCCCATGTCCTGTATCCTTTGCTAGCATTAGTTGAGCTTCTTCTATGAAGAAAAGGGGAAATCCTGGAGTTTTGAGCTCTTCACAACTGTGAACGGGCTTGTTTGCACTGAGATCTTGACGCCCACGACGACCACCAACGTGAAACACTACAGCGACCGTCAGCGACAATGGGCAACGCAAGATCTGCACTTCATACTAGACCCTCGACAGTCTGCAGTGACCGCCAATGTGAAGTTCCAGCAATGACCGTCCGCAGTGCCCGACAGGTTCTTTGCGCTACAGGGACGAACATCTGCGATGCTCTCCCTGCTCCTTGCGGCCTTCTCCACAGCGTACTGGACCAGACTTTGAGAAGGTAACTTTTACATTTGGACTAACCTGGTCCCTGTATCCAGCTGGCTCTCCATCGTGGTTGGCCAGGCGGTGACTTTCCCCCAGTCTAGCACGACCAGATAACCTCGAGTGGCAATTTGTGCTGAATCTTCAAAATTGCATATCTCTGGTTCTAATGATTGGATTTTTGTTGCTTTGGTCTAATTTTATTTATTCAATTTTATATTAATATTCTAAATTGGTGAGGGATTTTTCTTGTGGTGTGTTTTTACTTAAACACTGTTGGTGTGCTGCATAAATACTTTTGACATTGCCTTACTGCTTTTGTGCCAAGCTACCAGAGGGTTAAGCACAGGTTAATTTAGTGACTCTTGTGGTTCACCCTGACAGAGATTGTGGTTTTTGCTTGAGACCGGTTCACACCTTCCTCAACCATAAACCCAATTTCTAACAAGCAGTGCCTGCTTTCACTTTCTACTTTGAGTGCCCCTGTGCTTCTCGGATGGTCGGACCTGCAGAGAGGCCCTGACCCGGTCCAAGAACTAAGAACTGCATCAGAGAGCTAAAGCAGCAGAAGACTGCCCATGCTTTGCCTCCCATCACAGGTAAGTTGGTTCCCAAGGTCTCTAGCCTCCTCAACGCACTCGGTCGCCTCCTGCAGCCAGCCCACCTCTGTCCACTCTGGCCCATACAACCACTCCTCCCCATTCAACCACTCCTCCCCAAACTGTGCCCAGAGCGTAAGTGGGTTTAAATGAGGCATACTTTAAAAATTATTTTGAAACAGGTTCCTATTGGGCACTACATTCATGTCCTTAACTTTACAGCAAAAACACAGAACGATTTCTTCACAATGACTGTAAAAAACCATAAGGTACTCCATGTCAGCAATGCTGTCACTGTTTACATTTCACATTTTACTTCATCTTGCTTTACTTACGAGTATGTGCTTTTTCCAGATGTTGTTTCAGTAGTTTTTTCATGCAACATAAGATTATTGCATAAAGCATACTGTGAAGTGAGTCGCATCTAGGTGTCTGGATGACTTCAGGCTGAGAATGGGTTTCATGATAGGACATGATTTAGAGCTCTGGAGTTGTGGCAATATACAGTGCCACCAGGGGTGGCTCCTCCACGTGGGCAGAGGAGCGTCACCCCACTGCTTTCTCGCAGTGCGAGAAGCAGAAACATAAAATGGTATTTTAAATACCATTTTATGTTTCTGCTTCTCGCACTGCGAGAAAGCAGAAGGCAGGGTTTGGTTGGGGGCGGGCGGGTGGGTGTTCCTGCTCCAGGCAGAGGAGGAGTGGCTTGCCCACTGTTGTGGGCGCTGACTGTTTGGTCAGGATACACATCCTGACCCGGAAGCTGTTCGTTGGTGCAGAGAGGCCGTAATATTTTTAACAGGTTTTAATTTGCCGGCTGCATGAATATTACAGCAACCTGATCAGATGTGAAACCTGCGGGAGAGTGCTAAATTTTGTTATCTCCAACCACGGCTCATCCATTGTTGGTGTATTTAGATCAGTCCATTCATTTTTGGGATTGTAACAGTAATCTCTAAAATACGAGGCGGGATATCCTCAAACCCCATTTTCAACTCAAGCATGTTGCTTCCACAAGTGCCCAGTGAATTTTAATTTGAGCACTTTCCTACCTTGAAAACTGTCCTGAAGAAGGTGACCTATAACCAACTCACCGAAACGCAGCGTCGACTTTTTTGTTTTCTTGTGATGTATATTAGTGCAATATTGTATTATAATATGAAATGTTTTCAACTTTATTTGTGCTTTTTATGGAATAAATTTGATATGTCCCATTTAGCTTGTTATTGGTTTTCTCATGTGATACTGACTCTTTTGTTTGAATACTGTATACTTTAATGCATTTTCCTTTGTGATCATTAGTCACAACACTGTGTAATGCCCATGATCCAAATTAGTGTATATAGAGAATAGGGACCTTTGTTTTTTTGTGTTGACTATCATCGTTAACACAATGTTATAACCTAAAACGCCTTCGCTGGAACAAGGATAACATCAAGGACATCACAAGTACATACACCAGTCTTTTGGAAAGATCCAACTCTGACCATAAAAGCTTGGGAGTCTTTTATTTATGAAATTAATAAGAAATTTTCTAAGCATGTCCACGCCCACAAAGCAGGAAGCCCAAAGGGGCAGTCTGGTTCACCAATAGCCTGAGGAAACAAAAACAACAACTAAATAAGTACCTCAGACAACTACGATCACAGGGACCAGAAGGCCACCAGGAACTTCTGCTCTTAATTTCAAACACAAGAAAAAGTTGAAAAAGGATATAAAATTTACTAAAAAGAGTACCAAGAACATATTTGGGCGAAACTTCTTTACGCTTGTAAATTAGGGGACTCCAAGCTCTTCTGGGAACAAATCAACCAACTAACTAGTGGCCGGAATCGACATCATAATTCGGATATATTGGAGGCCACATGGAGAGCTCATATCGAACTTTTATTTAACGAAACTCCACCCCTATTGGCCCCAAATAGCGGATTATTAACAGGGAAGGAGGCTGGAGGTCGAGGTAAAGTCATCGAAATTACGAATAATGAATCCTCGAAGAATTTGTGCCGTTGTCAGACATTCAAGTCCTAAAAATTATAAAAATTTAAAATCTGAGGGAGCCCCAGGTCCGAACGGATTACCAAATGCTCTGTTTCGGCATTACCCCCCATTTTGGTCTCAAGTTTTGACACCTCTCTTTTTCAAAGCTATAGCCGATACGCTGATCCCTGAGTCCTGGAGAGGAAGCATTCTTAATCCAATCTATAAATCGGGTTCTCGCTCGGATCCCTCCAACTACAGGTTGATCGCGTTGATAGATGTGGAGGCGAAAATCTATGCATCTAACCTCCTGGTAGAGTTAGAGGCTAGGGTCAGTCGAATAAACCTAATGCCACATACGCAAACTGGTTTCCGGGCTGGGATGGGTACCCTTACGAACATCTCTGCGGTTACCCTTCTAGCCAACCAAGCTTTTGCAAAATCAAGGCCTCTGTACGCCTGCTTCGTAGACCTCAAAGCGGCTTTCGATAAGGTTCCAAGAGCCACTCTATGGGCAAAAATGCAAGCCTGGGGGGTCCCGCCCAGACTTCTGGACGCTATTATTAATTTGTATTCTCATACGTGGGTCCAAATCAAGAAAGGAGATGGCTCCAGCGTAACCGGTAAGATCCCAACATTAAACGGGATTTACACCTCTGATCTCGATAAGTGCCTCCAGTCAATTCCAGCTGACCCCCCAAGATTGGGTAAAATACCGACACCGTGCCTCCAATATGCAGATGACATTGTGTTGCTAGCACAAACTCCGGTGGGCCTGCAGAAATTGATCACGGGATTAGGAGCCTATACTACTCTGAACCAACTCACGATCAATCACCAAAAGACAAAAGTAATGTGTTTTTCAAAACATAATAAATGATCAAAAAGGCACACCTTTTCCTGGAAATTGGGCGACCAATTGTTGGCCCGGTTGCTTCCTATAAATATCTAGGCTTCCAGTTAGACTGCAAGCTCAATTTTAAGCAACACATGGAACAAGGACGCACGTAAAGCTAAACAACTGTTATTTGCCTTCAAAATCCTGAGGAAAAAACTCATAGGTTGTTCTACCGGTCATCTGTTAAAAGTGATCGCCGCAAAATTTTTACCTTCCATCTCGTATGGCTCAGAACTTCTGAATACTAAAGATGCAATAATATTAAATACAGCACAATCTATATTTTTCAAAAGACTGTTTTTAATACCGCTACATACTTCACAGGAACAAATTCGTTTAGAATTTGGACTAAAAAATCAGATCATGGCCAGACAAGGTGCCTTGGTAAAGTATTATTGGAGGATGAGGGAGGCAGAAGATAACACTCTAGCCCACCGTTGTTGGGTCGAGATTGAAAATCAAGGAAGACTAGCTAATTCACGATCACGATAATCCTGAAGGAATCTTTGTCGGCATTACAACTAGAGGAGGCCTGGTTAACACCAGTAAAGTATGTTGGATTCAAAAGCGTGGTGAATACTGCAATCAAGCGGATCTCTTTAATAGCTGATAAAATGAACTTTGCAAAAAAACATCATGCCTGGGCGGTGATACAGGCCTACCAGAGGCTGAAGCCACAACAGTATCTGATCGAACATTTCTCCCACCATAAAAAGCACTACCTGATGTTGCTACGAATGGGATCATTTCCCTCAAAGGATTTGACCCCAACATGGAAACATATTTGGCCATCTAAGGAATGTCGCCTTTGTGGTCAAGGGGAGGAGTCACTACTACACCTACTATGTACTTGCCCTTTTTTACTGAAAACCCGTAAATCCATTCTTCGGGAGATTTTAAGGAATGAACAGATAAGAACATGTAGAGCCGCAGTCATTAGGTGTCTTGGAGGGTTTTCGATTCCCCTGTCTTGTAGCGCTATAAAATTCTGGAAAATAGCAGCAAAGGAACTGGAAAAATTGATTCATGCCTAGTAGCTAATAAATAATCTGCTGGCTGACATTTTTAAATGTATTGTAATGCTTGTTAGTTTTTTAATTGTGGTCATGACCCTAAGGCCTTTTTTTTCTCTTTTATGTTTAAATTTTTTTTTTTTTAAATGCTCATTTAAAGTATAGTGTTTTATGATGGTTTGCCATCCTTTTATGATTTTTAACGAATCAATAAAAGTATTTTTGACTGACTGACTATATGCTAATCCAATTCCAGGCCTTTCAGTTGAGCACACAGAGTGGTGGTTACAAATGTACCAATTGTAGTTGCCATTACATGTGAAAGTGTGTTATAATATTTTATATGGATTTGTATAGTGCAACTTATCACCTAAAAGGTATCCAGGTACTGGACCAGGTGTGTAGGTCATTTGCTAGGGTTTAGTTGAAGAGCCAGGTCTTCAGCCTTTTGCGGAATTCAAAAAGTGAGGAAGAAGCCCTGATGTTGTTCCATGTCTTGGGTGCGATGTAAGATCAGGCTAGGCCGCCCATTCTGCTTTTGCAGATATGGGGTATGTGTGCAAGGGAAAATGAGGCTGATCGTAGGAGTCTGGTGAGTTGGTGGAAGCAAAGACAGCAGTTGAGGTACGTTGGTCCTATGTTGTGCAGTCTCTTGTATGCATGCATGAGGAGTTAAAATTGGCAGTGTTTGTGCATCAGCAGCCAGTGGAGTTCTTTGAGGTGTGGCGTGATGTGTGTGCAACGTGGGACATCCAGGATGGGTTTAGCTGTGGCGTTCCGGATGGTCTGAAGTCAGGGGAGGAGGTGACTGGAGGTATACAAAGCAGTTGAAATATTAACTGTGGCAAAGGGAAAAATGCCGTTTTTAACGGTATGGAAAGTGTATTAGTGCATGTGAGAAAGGGGATGTGAAATGGAGGTAATCTAAGTACATGCAGAACAAAAGAATGAAAAGACAGAAATGAACATAAAGGAGATGAAGAATGCAATAGTAGCTTTCCCCTGTGGGAATTTGGGCTCCATCCTCCTTGTTTCTGCACAAAAATTGCCGATCCTCACTACAGGCTAGGGCAGTATGTCCGTTTCATGGCTGATTCAGGAGCACAGAGGTACCTGCATCAGGCATCAAAAATATTGTTCAGAGCTGGCCAAGTGGTAGACCTTGCCCAAGGGTTCTACCACACCTCAAGGCTGTCCCAATAGTGATGCGCTGCTGTGTCACTGGCACAGGTACAGGTAGAGAACGAGAATTCCATTGGTTAGTGCAGACGGGGTTGCACGGCACAGAGGCTAACAAGCACTGGGAACCTGTATGTCGGTGGAAAATTCGGGACCTACCAGAGAAGGGTCAGTTTACCCATGGCATGAATTGTAGAAGTTTATAGTCCCTACCTGTACAGGCGGACACTCTTTGAGAATAAAAGTGATTGGGCCAACTTATGATAATAAGGACCCTCTAAACATAAAAGACTTGGCCATGATGGAAGAGATTGGACTCAAATGACTAATTGAGTCGATTAAACACGAAAGGCGAATGCTTTCGTCTGGGATATTTTAACATTATGTACCTATGTATGGGAGATATCTTTTTGTCCTGAAGAAGGTGGTCAGAATCTGAATTAACCATCGAAGCACGACGCATATATTTTGCGAAATCTGATGAACACATGAACACAATAGATGATGATTGTTTGATTTATATTGATTAGCATATAACAAAGACAGATGTTTTAGTCTTGTGTGTTTTCTCCCTTGTTTTGATATAAGGTTTTGATGATATTGTTTTTATATGTATGAGCTGTGACCACTTTTTAAAGGTTTAACTGATGATTTTATAGTGATTATGTGCCACTTTTGTACATTATTTGGCATGTTGTTTTTAGCTCATGTGTGAACACTGGATAGTAAAGATTTGAACTATTTGATAATTCAGTGGTATTTGACTCGATTAGTGTTGGTGTTACTAGGGAATGATGTGTGAGACCTTCACAGTGGATGTTTGAGAGTTTGCTTGCAGATACATAATTGTGTTTTATTTTACCCCAAAGGGAGATTTTTTCGACTTTAGAGTCTGACACAGAGCCCTGTCCCTTTGGTTCAGGGGTCCCTCTCTTTTTACCTTATGATACAGGTACAGGTAGCCCTGGGCCATTTAGGCTTAAGCCTTGACGTGCCCAGGGCTAACCATTAATCAGGCTATACCTCGGTCTCTCCTATCCCGTCACAAGGTGAGGTGGGGTCTGGAAGCTCACTGATCCTACCCTGTAACGAGATGGAAGAGGGTGAGGACAGAAAGCAAGACACAGAGGGAGCCTCCGCATCATTGCACAGACTCCATTTTTCAGTTGAGTTCTGCAGTGCTTGAGGTGTATAGAAGCTGTCTTCATACACTGAAGGCCTGCTCAACACCAGCAACTGGAGTGGACCAATGCAGGACACTGAAGGTAAGATAATAATACTCTCGGAAAACTTGTGTGTGTGTGTGTGCTCGTGTACATGTGTGTGTATGTGAGTGAGAACGAGTGACAGTTGGAGTAGGTGAGAATGGCTTGACAGCAAGAGACATTAAATTGTGAGTGGGAATGAGTGAGTCAGAGTGAGTGAGAATAAATGACACTAAGTTGGATGAGAAACGTGGTACAACTAAGTGTGAATGAGAGTGACCCAGTTACTGAAAATGAGGGTGTGGAAGTGTGAATGAGTGAATGTAAGTAACCATGAGTTAGTAAGAATGTGTGTGTGAAAGAGCTGAAAGTGAGTGATGGGGAGTAAGAGATTATAAGTGACAGTCAGAGTAACTGTGAGTGAAAACTGTGAGTGAAAAAAGTGAGACAAAGAGAGTGAGAGTGAGAGAGTAAGAATGAGAGTGAGAGTGAGTGACTGTGAGTGAGAATGTGTGTAAGGTAGTGTGAAAGAGTGGGAGAAAGGGAGTGTGAGTGAGAATGAGTGTGAGAATAAAAGTGAGTGAGTAGATGTAAGTGAGCATGAGTGAGTGAAAGTGTTTGTGTGTTATGCTTGCAGGTCTGTTGCTGGTCCTGGCACACTGAAGGTAATTAGTTTACAGAGGCACCCATGGCATGATGGCATATTAGATGCAATTCTCTGCATAAGGAGTACCGTGACAAAATGCTAACACTGGCACATTAGATATACTTCTGTGCATAATGGTCACCCATTGCATAAGTCTGGTGCTGGTATACCAAACTTATTTTTGGTCGAAAGGATTACCAATGATAAAATGCTGGCACACAGGAGGCAATTCTTTGCATATGGGACACCCATGGGAAAACCTTGGCACTGTGGTATTCGAAATATTATTTGGAATAAGCGGCACCCAAGACAAAATGCTGGCATTGGCATAATGGGCATAAGTGTTGGCATAAAAGGCATCCATGGCAAAATGCTGATGCTGGCACACTAAAGTTAATTTGTGGCATATAGGCACCATGCTGGTGCTAACATGCTGGAAATAATTCTTGGCACTAGGGAGGACAACCATGGCATCCTGTATGGGGTAGGAGGCAACCATGACAAAATGCTGTCCCTGACATACTAGAGATAATTTTCGACATATTGGTCACCAATAGTATATGGAGGCTGACAATGGCAATATTCTGGCACTGGCATATTGTATGTAATTACTGGCATCAGGTGGCTTCTTGAAATATGGGGACACCCACAACAAAATGACATACCATAATTTGATTTTGACAAATGGGTCACCCATGGTATGTGAATTCAGGCAATGGCAAAATTAGGACACTGGCATATTGTATGTATTTCTTGATATAAGGTGGTACCTGTGGCATATGGGGCACATCCAAGACAAAATGCTGGCCCTGAAATACTAGAAGTATTTTTTGACATATGGATCACCTATGGTATATTGATTCAAAATGAAAATTCTGGCACTGGCATATTGTATGTAATTCTTGGCATAAGGGGTACTTGTGGCATATGAGCGGCATCCATGGCAAAATGCAGGCCTTTGCACAATGGAGGTAATCATTGCAATTTTTTTTTAAAAAGGGTCCTCTCCCGGGGACTATCACACTTAATTAACATTACACTCCACAAAAGTGCCCTTTCAGAGCCTCTGGTTTTTAAGCAAAACTTGTGTGAACCTTGTGCTTTAAAATATACTATTCGACCCCATTTTGGGTGTGCTAGCTTTGTTCACTAGAATTTAGAGCAAGTGTTACACTGCACCACTTTCAAGGCTCACCAACCGTCACTGGGAAAATAGCTAACAATAGGCAGCAAAAAATTTCTCATCCAACTTGCATGTTTTAGAATTGTTACTTAAAGTGCATCAGTGAATACTATTAATAATTGCATTCCTCTGAGGGGATCCCATTGGAGATATTTAAGAACATAAGCATATACAACCAAATACATTTCCATTCCCTTCAGCTCCCCTGTAAAAATAAATGTCTGCATTCATATTCTACTGCTAAGATAAAAAATTTACATTTATAGAAGACAGGCAAATCAAAATGCAAAAATAGCATTTTAAGACTACTGCGGTCCTGTTAGATGGTACTTAGTATTTTTACAGTCCACGAAACATATCTTTCAGCACAGAATATAATTTGTTTCAATACACACACGGGACAACTGGCATTTATTATGTGTTGAATGTTGACTTACAGCCTCTTTTCCAATAAAACAAATATACAGCAAGGCGAGTAGGATAGACCATGATGCTCGTAGCAGCTGCGGGCAAGTGTAGGACGCGGCAAACGCCGAGGGCAATGTACAGTGCAGATTTGTTTAATGTAGCACACAAGAGAAAACTGACTTTGCACATAGATAGACAACATCACTTTTCAATTGCTCCACAAAAAATACAGTTTAAAGGGCAGCATGTATGTCAAAACTGCTGCAATGCCGTTCCAGATAGCCTGCTATGTTCTCATATATTATAAAACATGTTATATATGTGTGTATATCATATGCGCATAAACTGCCATTCCTAATTGTCTCAGTATCATTAGACTTGCTAACTGACACCAGAAAGGCCAAGAATATGAAAATGACTTACATAATGGCTTCTAAATAATTTATTGTAACCTGAGTACTCAGAGTTGCCTGATCTAAGAAAGTCACTCAGACTGCGACCTCGCAACTCCGCAGTAACTTCTGGTATCCTTATAATGCACAGTTAGGGTACTTCATTCTATGAATAGAATTTCCATTAAATATAATAAAAAACGATTATATATATTGAGCAAATTAGGGACACAATAGTAATCCTTTGCAGATCCTCTGTTTAATTTGTTAAACTACTAATATATTTCTTTTGGTACCAGAGCACATTTTTAGTTTGAGATCTGCTTTCTTGCATGTTAGTGGCTAAAGGTTTCCCTTTTAAAATGTGATACAGAGCAGTATTACAGTTATACAGAGGCCCTGGAGCATGGTCCCTCCTACGCTGCAGCAGTTAACTTTCTTGCCACTTCTTTCCCAGCTACGCCATTGAGTTGTTATCAGCCCACCGTATCTTCTGGATGTTAGGGAGCGGCTAAAATAATAGAGCAACAATCAGAAGTACTATTATTGTTGGAAAAATATACTTATTAACTCACAATCACTCTTGTTCACATTAACGTTCCGAATTTCTTTAGTTCTCCTGGAACAATGTTATAGTTTTTTTTAATAAAGGGAAAAAGTCAAGCTTTTTATATTTCTTTTCTCTTCTTTAAGTCTTCTCTCTGCTTTTTATCCAGGATAGAGTGGAAGTGCAAGCAAGTCCGGTTTCCTCTTCCCCACAAGTCTGAACCACTTGGAAAGAAGATCGTTAAGTGCCTGTGAGTGTTAAAATAAAATAAAATAAGCGTGTTGATAACTGCCTTTAACTTTTCTTTAAATGTCTTCTTTTCTGTGTTATTCTTATTGTGTTCTCTTTTATTTCTCTCCTGTGAATAAGGAACGTTTCTTCTCGCTCTTCTGTGGGATTGTTTCCTATATAACTCTTGGTTTTCTCTCTTTCCTTACTTCTATTACTTAGGTCTTAACAGTTTTTCTTATTTGTAGCAGGTTAGCAGTCCGGCTGTTATGCCCTCTGACACTCCGGATGTACTCCCACATCACCCTCGGGCCAGGCGTGGCCCGAGGCTATAAATAAATGGGAGGAGACCACTGGAGGTCTTTCCACCTGAGCCAATACACTGAGTGGTTGTGAGTGTGTTCTGGGGAGAGAGGAGACCAGCGGGTGCATATCCCCCCAAGGCCTACCTCGGGCCCATATCTACGACACATCACACTGGTGACGAGGGAGGGGGCAGCTCCACGAATCCTGAAGCACCGCCGAGTCTCGCTCGCAGAGCACCGATGCAGCCTCCCGCAGTGCACTGCGCCCTGCAACGAAAGCCGGCTGCTGCCGGAAGACATCCTGCATGTCCAAGTGTCCGGGCTCTGCTGCGTGAGGCCTCCGATCCTGCAACGCGTCACGGGTGCACCACCCGGCCAGCCACACCTGCGGCGAAAGCACGCGATGTCAGGATCATCGCCGACAGATGGGGGGAACCCCCCCACGCGGGCAGACCTGAAGGACAGCCTGACAGCAGGCCGCTACCAACCACTGTGTCAGAGGTACGAAGCTTCCTCGGAATGGCAAATTACTGTGGCCGATTCATTCCGGACCTTGCCACCCTTGCAGGACCACTGAGAGCTCTAACCAAGGCCGACAGCAAGTGGAGCTGGGGACACCAGGAAGAGGAGGCATTCTGGAGGGTCAAAGAAGCACTCCTTGACAACACCACACTGGTGTACTTTGACCCAGACAAACACACTGAGTGAATGGTGGATGTCAACCCATTGTGTTTTGGGGCAGTACTAGCCCAGGAACAGGAGCCCCGGCGTTGGGCTATACTAGCCTTCGCCAGCAGAGAGCTACGCTCAAATAGAGCGGGAAGCCCTTGCGATCAAATGGGCATGCAGGCACTTCCATCTCTACGTGAGCAGTCAGCCATTCAAGGTTATCACTGACCACCAACCACTGGTCCCACTGTTTTCGGGGGTCAGCCTCATATCCACCCACAAGGATTGAACGGTGGGCCATCAAGGTGCAACACTATATGTCGGATGTCATCTATCGGCCCATAGCCAAAAACACATCTGACTTTCTCTCTCGCCACCCAGTGCCCCTGGACCCCCAGATCGACGGCTATGACGCTGAAGCTGAGGAGGCCTATGTCAACATGATCTCCAGCGCAGCATGCCGGCATGTGTTGACCCTTGATGACATTAAGAATGCAGCCGAATCAGACCCAGTGCTCAATATAGTCTGCGACGCCGTCCAAGATGGCACATGGCAGAATTTCCTTTGAGACGCAAACGATTGGTCAGGGACTGATCGGGAACGCCTCACCAAGATGTGGAGAATGAGGGATGAGTTCAGCATGACCCAAGAAGGTATTCTCCTGCGCGGTTCCCGAATAGTAATTCCTGCGACCCATGAAGGTCAAAAGTGACAACGGACAGCCGTTTCAAGACATGGAGTTTGGTGACCTTCTTAGACACCATGGAATCCGTCATCGGCGCATTAGCCCCCAATGGCCCCAAGCCAACAGGGAAATCGAAATTTTATGCGCACCCTAAACAAATCACTCCAGCATGCCGTAGCAGTGCAGGTTGACCCTGAACATCACCTCCAAGCCTTCTTAAGGGAATATCGAGGCACGCCTCACTGCATGACTCAAAAAGCCCCATGGAATTTGGTGCCAGATGTAAGACCCACCAGTTTGCGACTCGCAAATTGCATCGCATTTGCGACTCATAATTTGCGACTCGCAAATTGGGATGCACAACAGTGTCTCAGACACTGTTTGCGATTCCTAATGGGGTCGCAAATTGCATGCCTCATTAATATTAATGAGGCAGGCGCAATTTGCAACCCCATTAGAAATGGCTAGCACTCACAGGGATGGTGGCCTGCTGGGGTCAGCAGACCACCATGTCTGTGACTGCTTTTTCAATAAAGCAGTTTTTTTTTTTTTAAATGTAGCCCGTTTTCCTTAAAGGAAAACGGGATGCATTTAAAAAAGAAAAATGAAACTATTCAGTTTTATTTTTTTTTAAGGGCAGGCAGTGGTCCCTGGGACAACTGCCTGCTCTTAAAAAAATATTTTCTCACATACTCACAAAGGGGAAGGGGTCCCCTGGGGACCCCTTCCTGTTTGCGAGTGGTTTACCACCTACTTGAAGTAGGTGGCAAACTGTGAGTATTTTGTGGCCACAAATGCGATCGCAAAACAATAGTACATAACATGGTGACTCGCTATTAGGAAGGGACGCCACTTCCTAATAGCGAGAGTCGCAAATGCTATTTTGCGAGACAGTGGCTCGCAAAATAGCATTTATACATGCCATTACCCTTTTTTGCGGTCGCAAACCGGAGGATCTCCCGTTTGCGGCCGCAAGAAAGGGTCGTACATCTGGCCATTGATGTTTAATAGGCCTCGCTGGGATGCCACCCCACATGCCCGGGGTCGACCCCGCCACCTTACGATGCTGCGGGGATCCAAAAGTGCAGAGAGAGGCATAATATTGCTATAAGCCACAAGAGAGGGGCGAAGTTCCATGACCTCCGGCCAGGAGACCAGGTTGTCATCAAAGACTGGAAACCAGGATGGAAATTCAGGACACCTTATGACCCAGGGATGTGGACAGTGGTGAGGAGCGAAGGAACCATGATAACTGCCAAGAAAGGACAGGAAACTGTGGCCCACAACATGTCGTGGTTTAAGAAAAATGAAGTTACCCCTCAGCACCCAACATCAAATGGCAGAGGGGAGGAGGACGATGACTGGTCTGATGGTGAGAGAAACAATGGTGCTGATGAGGAGGCTTGTAATAATCGTTCGCTATCAAGGGAGGAATGTTCGTCAGACAGCACCTATCCAGACCCATCACCCCTGGTCGTCCTGGCCAGGATCAACATCATCGGTACTGTCTCTGACCTATACCTCGGCCCAGCCTGCGACTCAAGGACTTCGTATGCCACCTAAAATGAACTAATTTGTTTACAAGATTGAGATGGGATGTAGCAGGTTAGCAGTCCTGCTGTTATGCCCTCTGACACCCCGAATGCACTCCCACCTCACCCTCACCCTCAGGCCAGGCGTGGCCTGAGGCTATAAATAAATGGGAGGAGACAGCTCGAGGTCTTTCCACTCGAGCCAATACGCAGGACAATTACTTTGTTGCCACATGTGAGACGGATGGTGCTGTAAAATGCTCTCTACTCTTACTCTATGCCGGGGAGGAAATCTATGTGATATTTAAGCACCTAACCGACACAGACCCGCCTACAGACTATGATGCCGCAGTGAGAGCACTCCATGCTCATTTTGACCCGCAGTTAAATCCAGACTTTGAGAGATTTAAACTGCGCCAAGCCCGCCAGGGGGTGGGTGAATCAATTGCCACATTTTTCACCAGGCTATGGGAATTAGCGAGCACCTGCACAGCTGATGACCAGCTCAAAGAGATCCGAGCGCACCTAATTCAGGGATGTCGCAACAAGACGCTACCAGGCCTTATATTAAGGCAACCGAGAATCAGTCTCGATGACATCCTAATGCTCGCAAGATCGCATGACCTGTCCGCTGCACGAGCCGACGAGATGGACCTAGCCCTAACACGGACAGCCGACAAGAACATAACTATCAAATCCGAATGAACAGATGCGGTGAGAACTAAAGAAAAAGGGAACAACCCCGGAGGATGCCCGTTCCAACCCCAGAAAGGCAGGTGTGGTTACTGTGGAAGAGAAGAACATCCAGTAAACGCGTGCCCTGCACAAGGCCGCACATGCTCCTACTGCGGCATCGTCAACCATTTCATCTCAGTCTGCCCGAGAAAGACCCAGAACAAAGACCCCAGAGGCAACAGACCACTGAAGAAGGCAGTGCAACAACTATCACTAACGAACATTGCACGCCCAACTGAAATGAAGCCTCCGTCACGACCCAACTACCACCCTGAGGACTCCTCCCCTGAAGAAGAAGAAGAGGAAGAAACGTTCCTCATATCATACACGTAAGAACTAAAGTTACACCGCAGACCACAGCCCACCTACATGGTCCGCATCACAGGTTCCGAGGTGAAAGACGTCATCAATATCGGGGCTTCCGTAAACATTATGGGGATCCAACAATACAACCGTCTCCAACCAAAGCCCCAACTAGTCCCGTCCCATACCAGGATCTTCGCCTATGGAAGTCAGTCACCCCTACCTCTCCGCAGGCAGATGACTGTACCTATTCAATCGGATGATCGATAGATCATGACAACGATCCACATCATTGATCAAGAGGCAGACACCCTAATCAGCAGCCATGCAGCGGAAGACCTGGGCTTAGTTTCATTTGCGAGAGGTGTGAGGTCAAACCAGACTGATGACCTACTGAATCAGTTTCCAAATTTTTTAAAGGACTAGGGTCCCTCAAGCACCCTTGAGTGAAACTGTACATCGACCCGACAGTGGTGCCAACGGCACTCCGGCATGGGCGGGTCCCATTCCACCTCCGACCGGTGGTGGAACGCGAACTACAGAAGCTCGTGGAACAAGGAGTAATAGAGAAAGTATCCAGACCAACGCCGTGAGTCTCCCCGATGGTAATTGCTGAAAAACCAAAACAGTTGGGGCAAATGCTGCTATGTATTGATATGCAGCTCCCAAACTGAGCCATCAAGAGGGAACGCCAAATAACCCCAATTATGGACGACATTGTGGCCAAGGTCAACCGATCCCATTGTTTTTTAAAATTAGGCCTGAATGCCGGGTACCACCAACTAGTCCTGGCAGAGGAAAGCAGGTACATAACCACATTTAGTAAACATTCAGGGCTATGCCGCTATCAGCGCCTCAACTTTGGCATTTCATCAGTGGCTGAAGTATTCCAAAATGCTATATGGGAGACCCTATCTGGACTGCCGGGTGTCTTAAACGTCAGTGATGACATCCTCATTCACTCCCCCACAGCAGCCGAGCACTAAAGACATCTTCGAGTCACCCTAAAATGACTCCGAGACCATGGCGCCCCATTGCATAAAGAGAAGTGTCTGCTCTTTCAGTCAAAGATCAAATTCTTTGGACACGTATTCAGCCAGGACGGAATACAGTTTGACCCTCACACGTAACAGGCTTTTAAACAGGCACCACTACCAACCACCGTGTCGGAGGTACGAAGCTTCCTCGGAATGGCCACTTACTGTGGCTGATCCATTCCGGACTTTGCCACCCTTGCAGAACCACTGAGAGCTCTAACCAAGGCCGACAGCAAGTGGAGCTGGGGACACCAGGAAGAGGAGGCATTCTGGAGGGTCAAAGAAGCACTCCTTGACAACACCACACCGGTGTACTTTGACCTAGACAAACACACTGAGCGAATGGTGGATGTCAACCCGGTGGGTCTTGGGGCAGTACTAGCCCAGGAACTGGAGCCCCGGGGTTGGGCTGCACTAGCCTTCGCCAGCAGAGTGCCGTCATCGACGGAGGTGCGCTATGCTCAAATTGAGTGGGAAGCCCTTGCCATCAAATGGGCGTGCAGGCACTTCCATCTCTACGTGAGCGGTCAGCCATTTAAGGTTTTCACTGACCACCAACCACTGGTCCCACTGTTTCGGGGGTCATCCTCGCATCCACCCACAAGGATCGAACGGTGGGCCATCCAGCTGCAACACTATATTTCGGATGTCGTCTATTGGCCCAGAGCCAAAAACACATCTGACTTTCTCTCACGCCACCCAGTGCCCATGGAACCCCAGATCGACGGCTATGACGCTGAAGCTGTGGAGGTCTATGTCAACATGATCTCCAGCGCCGCATGCCGGCACGTGTTGACCCTTGATGACATTAGGAATGCAGCCGAATCAGACCCGGTGCTCAATATAGTCTGCGACGCCATCCAAGGTGGCACATGGCAGAATTTCCTTTGAGACGCGAACGATTGGTCGGGGACTGATCGGGAACGCCTCACCAAGATGTGGAGAATGAAGGATGAGTTCAGCATGACCCAAGAAGGTATTGTTATTGTTATTGTTATTGTTAGTTTCAACTTGTATAGCGCCTAATACCAACAGGTCTCTAAGCGCTTCAAGAAGGTCAGCGTCAGTTCCAGGTGGGGTGGTAGTATAGTTAGGCCCAGGCTTCTGTGAACAGGAGAGTTTTACGTTTTTTTCTAAATGGAAGGAGGCGTCCTTCCGCACGGAGCTGACTAGGCAGCTTGTTCCAGAGTGGTGGTATCAGGACAGAGAAGGCACGTCCTCCTTTGGTCGTATAGTGAAAGCGTGGGCATTTTAGGAGGCCCTCTGTAGAGGACCTAAGTGAGCGGCCAGGGACATATCTCTCCAGGCGTTCTTTGATGTAATGGGGTGCCTGTCCGAAGAGGGCTTTGTGCGTGATACAAAGGCCTTTGAATTTGGCCCTTTGTTTGATGGGCAGCCAATGAAGTTGTTGCAGGGGGAGATGCCCGTGTGCGTCTAGGTAGTTTGAAAATTAGCCTCGCGGCATCATTCATCACCACCTGAAGTTTGCCCAACAGTGAATCTGGTAATCCAATATAGAGTGAGTTCCCATAATCCAGCCTGGCCAGGATCAGGGCGGCCACCACTGTCTTCATAGTAGAGAGGGAGAGAATGGAAGAAAGTCTCCTCAGCCGCCTAAGGAGGCCGACGCAGGTGCCGAACACGGTAGAAACTTGATCAGCCAATGAAAGTTTGGCATCAATTTTGATTCCTAAACTTTTTACCACCGTCGCTGGGACTGGATAATCACCCAGTTCGAGTGGCCAGTAAAGGGAGTTCCATGGAATGCTCTCATTGGTGACGGCCAAAACCTCCGTCTTTTCAGGGTTAATCTTCAGGGAGTTGGCCGTCATCCACTTAACCGTGAATCGCAGTATGTCTTTTGCCCGGGAGTGGGCTTGTGGGGTGTCTTCTATTTGGAGAATAATTTGCGTGTCATCCGCATAATTGAAAACCTGACAGTCCATTAAGGCGAGGGCCTTGATCAGAGGTCTGAGGTAAATGTTAAACAAGAGGGGGGAGAGTGCTGACCCCTGCGGCACACCGCAGGGGAGAGCTCCCCTCTCTGAGACCCAGTTACCCATCTGGATTTTTTGAGTGCGGTCGGTCAGGAAAGAAGTAATCCACTGGAGAATTGGGCCACCAATCCCAATGTCTTGTATTCTTTCCAGAAGTTGGGAGTGGTTGACCGTGTCGAACGCTGCCGACAGGTCTAAAAGGACTAGAGCACATGGCTTCTTACTATCAGCTTTGTTCCTGATGTCGTCAAGTATTGATAGCATCACCAGCTCAGTGCTATGATGAGCACGGAAACCGGCCTGTCTATCTCCCAGGAGGTGGTGGTCCTCTATAAAGCTAGATAAGGTTTGCAAGACATACTGTTCTAAGATTTTGGCCAGGAATGGGAGCTGAGATATGGGCCTAAAGTTTTTCATATTGGAGCTATCTGCTCCAGCCTTCTTGAGTAACGGAATTACTCTGGCTTCTTTGAAGAGATTGGGAACCTTCCCGATTTCCAGCGAGCGGTTCAGCAGGGCTACAATGTCTCCCTCAATCTCTGGGAGTGCTAGTTTAAAGATCCTGGGGGGGCAAGGATCAGCAGGTGATCCAGATTTAATTTTTGATGCAATGCGTCGGAAGGTTTCTAAGTCCAGTGTTTGAAAAGAGGAGATCAACTCTACCCCTTGTCCCGGTGTCTTAACCACTTCATGGTAAGATTGCTTAAAGGGGGAGTTGTCAATACCTGCCAGAATATCCTGTATTTTGTCAGCAAAGAAGGATAGAAATTTATTGCATAGTTCCTGGTTAGATGGTGTCTCCAGTGTCGGTTTATGACTCAATTCTTTGAGGATTTTAAATATTTCTTTTTGTTTGCTATTTGCCGTCAAGATTCTATTTTCAAAGTATTCAGCCTTCCTGTTAAGTAGCGCCTTTTTGTAAGTAGAGACTCTTGCCCTGTAATCTGTAAGGGCCTGTGGTTTGTAGGCTTTGCGCCAACGGCGTTCATGGTGGCGAAGTGAACGTTTCAGAGACCTGAGCTCCTCCGTGAACCATGGTGCACCCTTACCATTATTACCAGTTTTTATTTTCTTGAAGGGGGCTAGTGTGTTGATGGCAGAAACTAACTGGCTGGAGATGGATTCAGTCCACTCTTCAATATCTGCATTCTCCGGCCTCCTAGGGGTGCTCCTCTGAGCAGGTTTCCAAGTTTAGGGCCCTCAATTTTTGTCCAGTTTCTAATTAGTTTCCAGTTGGTAGGTGGACGGCCCTCACACCTAACTAAGGGGAGTTGTAGGTTAATGAGGTAATGGTCTGACCATGCACAGGGGGAGGTCTCTACTAGGTTTACAAGCGTGAGAGTGGACCAGACCAAATCCAGGGTATGTCCTTTCTCATGTGTAGGGGTCGTTACTAATTGTTCAAGCCCAAGAGAAGTAAACATCTCCTCTAGTTGTAGGGCCTGAGCTCCTCTAGGTTGTAGATCCCAGTGATAATTGAAGTCTCCTAACACCAGAAGTTGTTGGAAACGGGATCTAAGATTGGTAGCACATTCCGTGAGGAGATCCACGAAACGTGGAGAGCATTTAGGT
Organism: Calotriton arnoldi; assembly: GCA_963921515.1. Lineage (NCBI taxonomy): Eukaryota > Metazoa > Chordata > Amphibia > Caudata > Salamandridae > Calotriton > Calotriton arnoldi. Next base: position 2,057,961 of record CAWUFW010002089.1, read on the forward strand.
GGACGGTAGACTACCATGATTGCTATACTAGATGAGCTAAAACATATCTTACTTATTAAGATGTCAGCTCCTTCTAAATTGTCTCCTGACAGCTTCTCAATTTTGAGGTGATTTTTGTACAGGAGCGCCACTCCACCTCCTCTTCTACCCCCTAACCTGTTATGCCAGATGGCATCATATCCGTCCGGAAGTGATGCTACTAAGGTGGGGCCGGAGTCCTCTTATGAGGTTCCCGAAGAGTAATTCCTGCGATCCTGCAACTCCATGTGATGCAACTGGCACACAGAGGACACCAGGGATCAATGAAGATGAAGTCCAGTGTGAGGGAGAAGGTATGGTTCCCTGGACTTGAAGACCTCGCTGAAGAAGTGGTCCAGAAGTTCCCAGCTTCTCAGCTAACAAGCGCTCCTGAGAAACCGGCGCCAATAATCACAGAAGAATCCTGCACTGCACCATGGGAGAAAGTGAGCATAGACTTTGGTAGCTTCCCGGATGGGAGAGACACCCTAGTTATGATGGATACGTATTCCAAATACCCCATTGTAGAGGTAATCAATTCAACTGCCTTCACTCACATAGCCCCAATCGTGGAGAAGACGTTTGCCCTGTTTGGTCTTCCAGGAAGGTCAAAAGTGACAAGGCGTGGAGTTTGGTGACCTTCTTAGACACCATGGAATCCGTCATCGGCACATTACCCCCCAATGACCCCAAGCCAACAGGGAAATCGAAAGGTTTATGCGCACCCTAAACAAATCACTCCGGATTGCCGTAGCAGTGCAGGTTGACCCTGAACGTCACCTCCAAGCCTTCTTAAGGGAATATCGAGGCACGCCTCACTGTACGACTCAACAAGCCCCATGGAATTTGATGTTTAATGGGCCTCGCCGGGACGCCATCCTCACATGCCCGGGGTGGACCCCGCCACCTTACGATGCTGCAGGGAGCCAAAAGCGCAGAGAGAGGCATAATATTGCTATAAGCCACAAGAGAGGGGCGAAGTTCCATGACCTTCAGCCAGGAGACCAGGTTGTCATCAAAGACCGAAACCAGGATGGAAATTAAGGACACCTTATGAACCAGGGGTGTGGACAGTGGTGAGGAGCGATGGAACCATGATAACTGCCAAGAAAGGACAGGAAACTGTGGCCCACAACATCTCGTGGTTTAAGAAAAATGAAGTTACCCCTCAGCACCCAACATCAAATGGCAGAGGGGAGGAGGACGATGACTGGTCTGATGGTGGGAAAAACAATGGTGCTGATGAGGAGGCTTGTAACAATCGTCCGCTATCAAGGGAAGAATGTTCGTCAGACAGCACCCATCCAGACCCGTCACCCCTGGTCCTCCTGGCCAGGATCAACATCCTCGGTACCGTCTCTGACCTAACCCTCGGCCCAGCCTTCGACTCAAGGACTTCGTATGCCACCTAAAATTAACTAATTTGTTTACAAGAATGAGTTGGGATGGGATGTAGCAGGTTAGAAGTCCTGCTGTTATGCCCTCTGACACCCCGAATGTACTCCCACCTCACCCTCAGGCGAGGCATGGCCTGAGGCTATAAATAAATGGGAGGAGACAGCTCGAGGTCTTTCCACTAGAGCCAACACACTGAGTGGGTGTGAGTCTGTTCTAGGGAGAGAGGGGACCAGCGGGTGCGTATCCCACCAAGGCCTACCTCGGGCCCACACCTATGATACATCACATTATTATTCCTATTTTGCCACTTTATTTCTTAGGGCTTTAATTTAACCAGTTAAAGGCTACTCTAATTCCATATGTAGCAAAGACCCTCATTAATATCCACGGTCCGTCCTTAGACTGTGGTGGGCTTCAAGGAATCTCAGTGGTGGGGAAGGCTGGGATACAATTAGTGTTTTCTCCAGGCATCTGTATTGTCCTATTGCTCTTGCACGTTACCATTTGGGAATCTTCTCCACTCTCCCTCCTGATCTGTCGAGGTGACACTGATGCTGCTATGTCCTCCGTGACCTCTGGTGAAGAGCCCACAGTGCCATTCTGGGCTCCTTTTCTCTCTTGGTGTTGTTTTTTTAAGCATCCTGGTCTTCTTTGGGGTTCTGGAGGGGATGATCCGGAGAAGTAAAGTACGTTCTTCTTCAGTGCCACCTTTTATAGTCTTCCTTTCCTTCACCCTTTTTTATATGCCCTCCTCTGTTTCTATCCTTACTCTTTTCTATAGTCTGTCTTCCATTCTAATTTCCATTATGTTGAATCCGTCTTCTTCTTTTTTAATTTTTCCTTCGCTTTTTTTGTAGATCTCCATATAGAATACTGTTGACAGGACATGTTCTTAACTCGTAAGGTTAGTGTACCCCTTGACACTGGAGTTCTGTCTTGCTATTATTGGAGTCTAAATGCCCACTTAGTAAAAGCTCATATGGGCATTCTTTTACTGAAGCTTTTTGTGTTGTTTCTTCAAGAGCCCTGCCAGCCAAAGCAACAGGGTAACCACACTTGACCTAAAATACTTGAAAACCACAAAGGTTTTTACGTTTACACATTTCACTCTAAGTTCACTTATCAATCTTTTTTATTTATTGGGCAGATGCAGAAATAAATCATTACACTGTCATTTATTAAAAAAACTTCTATCAGCCAACGTAAAAAGACATTTAATTTAAGTTCCTTGTTCAAATTTACCCCTGTGTGAAACGCTCCCTCCATTGAGCCTCATTATGCATATTCTACTAATTACATAAGAGAAGTCCATATTTATTTAAAGATGCGATCAAATTCTAACTGAAGCTTCCCCATTTCCTCTTAGATTTCTTTGGTAGCATTTTACGAAGTTAATACACTTTCTCTAGATGCATAATTTCCTGCATTTTCGATTTGTATTCACCCACAGTGGGTGGTTCTAGGTTGTTTGGACTTTAATCAGAACCATTGGAATTATGCAGCAGGGGAGGTTCAATTTATGTGTCAGGGTTCACTAAAATATGCAGCAAGAAACGCAAATTTATCTGGCGTAATGCAGAACTTTTTCATTGTATTCCTCTATTTTGTTATTTTTACACGTTAACACAGTCCTGGCCAAGGTTTCACCTCATTAGCACCAGTTTTACACCTAAATACAGCTATAAGCAACTGAAAGGTGACCTGTCAACCTTTGCGAAATGCTTCCCACTGCACTAAAACACGTGTCGCTGCATTTTCAGTAACTTTTGATCCGTCTGAGCTAGAAACATTTCTTTTCTTGGTAAAATTATATGCATCAGATGATGGCATGGCCAGAGATTCGCATACTTCTAGTGGCCCTGACAAGACTATAATTGATCTTACCTATACAGATCTGAAAAAATTATGCTTCTCTCTAGAACATTAGTCACGGAAATTACATCACCTACCTAGGAGGACTACTTTTGGATCAAAATACAGATTAAAACCCAAAACATTTCCCAATTCTTTAATTATTGGCACCCAGAAGGCCTGGATTTTTTTGCATTCTAACATCATAAGGGTCCAGGTTCCAACAGCATATATACATCTAGTACACTGTGTTGGACTTCGCCCTTATTGTCCTAAAATCTTTCGCTTTTCCCCCCTGGCCTTTTTACCATGTGTGAAATAATACCTACTGCACAATGGCGTGCGCAGATTTATTTGTACTGTTGTAAAGCAATGTTACTTTTAAAATGGACGCCATTTCTGTCTGCTTGTGCCGCCTGCCTGAGGTGGGTTGCCGGTCTAGTTGTCTGTCACCCAGCCCCAGCTTTTGGAGGGAAGTCTGGCAGACAGGGTGCTCTACACCTCCCCCTAAACCAGTTGGGACCGGTTTCCCAGGGAACCTTCCAGAAGCTTCCAGCCCTTTCTGGTAGCTGGGGTGAGGGGGCTGTGCCTCCATGTGCTCAGACTGAGCGTGGACTTGATTGAGAGGGGACACTCTGCCAGGAAGTACCGCCACATTGGGCCTGTGTGCTGGCCCCTGTGCCCATTTGCACCCCTCCGCTGTCCACAGGGCCAGTGAGAGCCCTTTACTGGAGTGAAGCCTGCGGTGTCAGGAGGAGTGCCACTTTATGGGAGATGCTGCTTCTAGGAGCTGCTGTCCTGTTCTAATGAGTACCCACTGCCTGCTGATCTTGCCCAGTATTGCCTGCCTGCTCTCCTGCCGTCCTAAGCCCAGCACCTGGTGAGCGCTATATCTTACTGCCCAGGAGGTAAGGAGCTGATACCTGCAGCGCTGCGCTGCGAGAGCGCTATATTTCTAGAGGTGAAGTGCCTGTGCTGCTCTGCCTGCACTCTAGCGCCTAGTGGGACTATTTGCGTGATTACCAGAAGAGGTGCGCTATCTGCTGTCCCTGAAGCTGGTGGGACCGAACCCATCGCAAGCGCTACATCTAAAGTGCCAGGAGTAAGGAGCTGATGCCTGCAGCGCTGTGATTCCAAAGCGCTACATCTAAAGTGCCAGGAGTGAGGAGCTGACGCCTGCAGCGCTTTGCTGTCTAAGCGCTATATTCAAGGTGCCCGGGGAAGAGGAGCGGACGCCTGCAGCGCTGTGCTGTCTAAGCGCTATATTCAAGGTGCCAGGGGAAGAGGAGCTGGTGCCTGCAGCTCTGTTCTGTGCTGTCTAAGCGCTATATTCAAGGTGCACGGGGAAGAGGAGCTGACGCCTGCAGTGCTGTGCTGTCTAAGCGCTATATTCAAGGTGCCAGGGGAAGAGGAGCTGGCGCCTGCAGCGCTGTGCTGTGCTGTCTAAGCGCTATATTTCAATTACCCCGCGGTGGTGAGTGGGGCTCAGTCATCCCGTGGTTGGGGGTGTGTCGGGGCACATTGCCGGTGCCCGCCCCCGGTGCCAGTATTCTTTTGGGGGCATTGGATTACCCAGGAGAACAGAGAGCGGAGTGAGAGACCCTCCTGCCCTAGCGCTTTGCGCACCTTTGTTTTCGCTGCCCTGACTTTGCGGGACATAGGGCTTCTGAGCCCCTGAGAGAGGCCAGTTGGCCTGGGCCCAGTTTCAGAGTGTTGTGCCTCCGATTGGGGCGACCGGGGTTTATGCTGGCGAGGCCCATTGCCCCAAGTGATTTATTGCAGAATAGGATTGTACGATGCATTTGTACCTAGGATGATACCTAATGCTTTTCCCTCAAGTTTGCAGTGCTGATTTTAGGCCTATTGTGTTCTAAGGGGCGCCCTGCTAAGGTTATGGGAAGGCCTCATGTGCCATACCTCATGCGGCTAATGTGGCTTATGCCCCCTGGTAGTATGGTTATGCATAAGGTGCTATTGAGATGCCCCCTGGGTTTATGCTAATGGGAGTGATGCCTAATGATAACGCCTAATGCTCCTACACTGAGGATGATGCCCACTGCTGATGTATGCCTTCATGCGCATAGTGTGTTTATATGACTGACCGGATGTTTTCATTCTAGGCTTCATGTGTATGCCCGATGCTGTTGGCGTTCCGCCTAATGTTCATGCCCACAAGGATGCCTAATGCATGTGATTATGCCTATTGTGCATGTTTAATGCTTTCATGCCAATGTGGTTCAGGCTCATGCTTGCAGGCTACGGCAATGGTGCTTTATTCGTATGTCTAATGCTCACATGATTTGTGCTAATGTGCCCAATGCTTTTTCCTAGGGTGTACATTGCTGATGGTTATGCACCAATGATACTTTAGGCGTAGGTTACGCCTGATGCTAAACTTGAGTGGGGGCCTGATGTGATGCATAAAGCGTTGTTTAGATGCCCCAGGTTTATGCCTTCATGTTAAGGAGGATTGTGCGCCTAATATTGTTGCTTATGGACTTTCATTTATTCCTGTGCTTATGTTGGTTCTGGCAGCGGCCCGATTGGCGCTGCACTGTAAATAGTCCCCACTGTTTATATCTACCGGGTGCCGGTTGGCGCCGTGTTGACTACTGTGGTTACCACCTGATATGCTGTTGCATAATACAAATGTTATTTTTCTTACTCAAACTGGTGTGGTCTCCTTTTTGTAGTGTGCCTGGTGTGTCGCCTCTGTGTGTGCTGCGCGGATGCTTCACACAATGCTCCTGGTTTAGCCTTCCCGCTCCGCACCACGCTACCCGTTTCCAACATTGGTGCTCAGCGGTGGGATAGGACTTGTGTTTGCGCAGTACCACAGCGACAACTGGTTGCACTACAAATTGAACACTTAGAAAATCACAGATTTGGGGATTATTTTTCCTGATTGTACTTTCCTCCTAAAAGTGTTGTGTTTTGGGATTGTGTCTCCCTGTTGCACTGTGGGTGGTGTATCCCGGGTGTATCTCGCCAGGATGGGGTTACTCTACAATGAGGATGACCTGTGGGAGTACACGGAGCAGGAGGTGATAGACCTCTGCAGAGAGAGAGGGATACCCACAGTAGGCAACACCCGCAGGAAGTTGTTCCTCTATGAGGCCCTGAGAAGGGGGGAACCCTTAGAGCCCTGCGGGGACCTTTCCGATTACCCCTCCGCATATTTAAGGGATGGATTTGGTAGAGACCGTGGGGAGGACTCTGAGAGTGAGGGGTCCCAGTCCATAACCCTGGAGGGGGGTGACTTTGAGGAGGAAGATGTTAGGGCAGAGACACCGGTAGCGAATGAGGACACCATAGAGAGGGAGTCCCGTGCTGGGTCCAGCCCCAGGGGCACTGCCCCACCCCTTTCCCTGTCCCCAGAAGAGTGGGTAGATAGGAGGGAAGAAAGGGAGCATCAGCTGGCGCTGGAAAGGCTCAGAGTGGAGCTAGCACAGCTGAGTGTGGAAGAGAAGAGGCTAGAGACCGAGAGGGTCCTAGCACAGGAGAGAATGGCTGAGGCGGAGAGGGCCTTCACCAGGGAGAGACTAGCTCAGGGGGGTAGGTTGTCCCCTGAGAGTGGTGTCTGTGGTCTGGACTCACCAGTGAGGGTGGGATCCAGTGGTGGCAGCGAGAGTGAAGCCAGTGCGGGAAGTCCCACTCCCAGAGCCCGGAAGATGGTGCCTGATCCCCAGGAGGAGGGGGGCAGGTTGGAATTTAGAGGCGGCAAGAAACTGTCCCAGCAGTCTTGGGGGGAGTATGTGGACGTGTGTTGGACTGCACTGGAGGAGTGGATGGTGGGTGGCGCGGTGACAGATGGGGAAGAGCTGTTCCGCCTGATTATCAGGGAGCATGTGCTCAAGAGTTGTTTTCCCGGGTTGCGCCACCACCTGTTGCAGTGTGGGCTCTCCGACCCCAGGGAGCTTGCACGGGAGGCAGACCTTTGGGTGAGTGCCAGAGAGTCTGAGAGGGCAGTGGGGAGTGATCCTGAAGGGTGTGGTGCAGGGATCTTCCAACCCAGCGAGGTGGGAGAGGTGGAGAATAGCCCAGCTAGGTCCCAGGAAGGTGAGAGGGTTGTAGGGCCTCACATCCTATCTATAGGAAGGAGTGAGACGGGGAGGTGTCCCGAGGTGCCCCAACCGCAGTCTCAGGGCCTGGAGAGTTCCATAAGGGAACCCCAGGTTGGGATCCTAGGCTGGCCCGATGGGCCATCCATGGAAGGGGATCCCCCAGCGTCAGGAGAACCCGGGCGTCTGTATTCAGAGCTCCAGGGGTTCTGGGGTCTGCCCAGCCACAGGGTTTAGATCCTGGGCTGGGGTGCCAGGTTCAGGGGCTGCCTGACCTGGAGGGAGGGGCACTTGTAATCAAGGTCCCTACCGGTTTCACTTCCAGGGGTACTTCTCCAGGTGGGAGGGTGCGGAACTCTGGAAGGGGGTGCCGAGGAGGAAGGACTCGCCTCTGGCACCGGCTCAACCACAGGGCTTCGATCCTGGGTTGGGAGGCCCGGTTCAGGTATTGCCTGACCTGGCGGGAGGGACTTCTGTAACCAGTGTCCCTCCGGAATTGACTTCCAGGGGTACTTCTCCAGGTGGGAGGGTGCGGAACTCTGGAAGGGGGTGCAGGGGAGGAAGGACTCGCCTCTGGCACCGACTCAGCCACAGGGCTTAGATCCTGGGTTGGGAGGCCAGGGACAGGTACTGCCTGACCTGGCGGGAGGGACGTCTGCAAGCAGTGTCCCCCCGGAGTTGTCTCTCAGGGGTGCTTCTCCAGGTGGGAGGGTGCGGAACTCTGGGAGGGGGTGCAGAGGGAGGGAGGACTCACCTCTGGCACCGGGGCAACCTAAGGGTTTAGACCCTGGGTTGGTGGATCGGATGCAGGGTCACGGCCCTGGAAGAGTGAGAGAGTGGTGTTCTGAGGGTGCCCCGCATAGGAGGAGAGGGCGGAACCCCAGAAGGAGAGGTAGGGGAGGAGAGCCTCGCCCCTACCTGGTGGACAGTGTGAGAGTGTGGTCCCTAGGTGGGAAGACCATTGGCAGTTTGGGACTGCACGGAGGAAAGGGAGAGTGGTCAAAGGGTACTACGGGCCTGGGGCTACTGCCCCCACTCTGTGAGACAGCCAGGGCCAGAGACATCTGGATGGCCTAGGGCCCGGTCCTGGCTGCAGCCAACTAGGGAGCACCAGTGGGGTGGCCTAGTTGGGTCAGGAGGAGTTGAGAGAGGGAACCATCGGGTTCCAGAGTGGAGAAGAACCTGCGGGTGTTCCTGCAGTTGTGGGCCCGCGTCCAAGTTCTCTCGCTCTAAGCAGGGAAGCCCATCAAGGCATTGATCGGTCTACCCTGGCTTTTGGCTGGGAGGGGGTTGTGTTGGACTTGGCCCTTATTGTCCTAAAATCTTTCGCTTTTCCCCCCTGGCCTTTTTACCATGTGTGAAATAATACCTACTGCACAATGGCGTGCGCAGATTTATTTGTACTGTTGTAAAGCAATGTTACTTTTAAAATGGACGCCATTTCTGTCTGCTTGTGCCGCCTGCCTGAGGTGGGTTGCCGGTCTAGTTGTCTGTCACCCAGCCCCAGCTTTTGGAGGGAAGTCTGGCAGACAGGGTGCTCTACACCTCCCCTAAACCAGTTGGGACCGGTTTCCCAGGGAACCTTCCAGAAGCTTCCATCCCTTTCTGGTAGGTGGGGTGAGGGGGGCTGTGCCTCCATGTGCTCAGACTGAGCGTGGACTTGATTGAGAGGGGACACTCTGCCAGGAAGTACCGCCACATTGGGCCTGTGTGCTGGCCCCTGTGCCCATCTGCACCCCTCCGCTGTCCACAGGGCCAGTGAGAGCCCTTTACTGGAGTGAAGACTGCTGTGTCAGGAGGAGTGCCACTTTATGGGAGATGACTGCTTCTAGGAGCTGCTGTCCTGTTCTGATGAGTACCCACTGCCTGCTGATCTTGCCCAGTATTGCCTGCCTGCTCTCCTGCCGTCCTAAGCCCAGCACCTGGTGAGCGCTATATCTTACTGCCCAGGAGGTAAGGAGCTGATACCTGCAGCGCTGCGCTGCGAGAGCGCTATATTTCTAGAGTTGAAGTGCCTGTGCTGCTCTGCCTGCACTCTAGCGCCTAGTGGGACTATTTGCGTGATTACCAGAAGAGGTGCGCAATCTGCTGTCCCTGAAGCTGGTGGGACCGAACCCATCGCAAGCGCTACATCTAAAGTGCCAGGAGTAAGGAGCTGATGCCTGCAGCGCTGTGATTCCAAAGCGCTACATCTAAAGTGCCAGGAGTGAGGAGCTGACGCCTGCAGCGCTGTGCTGTCTAAGCGCTATATTCAAGGTGCCCGGGGAAGAGGAGCGGACGCCTGCAGCGCTGTGCTGTCTAAGCGCTATATTCAAGGTGCCAGGGGAAGAGGAGCTGGTGCCTGCAGCTCTGTGCTGTGCTGTCTAAGCGCTATATTCAAGGTGCACGGGGAAGAGGAGCTGACGCCTGCAGCGCTGTGCTGTCTAAGCGCTATATTCAAGGTGCCAGGGGAAGAGGAGCTGGCGCCTGCAGCGCTGTGCTGTGCTGTCTAAGCGCTATATTTCAATTACCCCGCGGTGGTGAGTGGGGCTCAGTCATCCCGTGGTTGGGGGTGTGTCGGGGCACATTGCCGGTGCCCGCCCCCGGTGCCAGTATTCTTTTGGGGGCATTGGATTACCCAGGAGAACAGAGAGCGGAGTGAGAGACCCTCCTGCCCTAGCGCTTTGCGCACCTTTGTTTTCGCTGCCCTGACTTTGCGGGACATAGGGCTTCTGAGCCCCTGAGAGAGGCCAGTTGGCCTGGGCCCAGTTTCAGAGTGTTGTGCCCCCGATTGGGGCGACCGGGGTTTATGCTGGCGAGGCCCATTGCCCCAAGTGATTTATTGCAGAATAGGATTGTACGATGCATTTGTACCTAGGATGATACCTAATGCTTTTCCCTCAAGTTTGCAGTGCTGATTTTAGGCCTATTGTGTTCTAAGGGGGCGCCCTGCTAAGGTTATGGGAAGGCCTCATGTGCCATACCTCATGCGGCTAATGTGGCTTATGCCCCCTGGTAGTATGGTTATGCATAAGGTGCTATTGAGATGCCCCCTGGGTTTATGCTAATGGGAGTGATGCCTAATGATAACGCCTAATGCTCCTACACTGAGGATGATGCCCACTGCTGATGTATGCCTTCATGCGCATAGTGTGTTTATATGACTGACCGGATGTTTTCATTCTAGGCTTCATGTGTATGCCCGATGCTGTTGGCGTTCCGCCTAATGTTCATGCCCACAAGGATGCCTAATGCATGTGATTATGCCTATTGTGCATGTTTAATGCTTTCATGCCAACGTGGTTCAGGCTCATGCTTGCAGACTACGGCAATGGTGCTTTATTCGTATGTCTAATGCTCACATGATTTGTGCTAATGTGCCCAATGCTTTTTCCTAGGGTGTACATTGCTGATGGTTATGCACCAATGATACTTTAGGCGTAGGTTACGCCTGATGCTAAACTTGAGTGGGGGCCTGATGTGATGCATAAAGCGTTGTTTAGATGCCCCAGGTTTATGCCTTCATGTTAAGGAGGATTGTGCGCCTAATATTGTTGCTTATGGACTTTCATTTATTCCTGTGCTTATGTTGGTTCTGGCAGCGGCCCGATTGGCGCTGCACTGTAAATAGTCCCCACTGTTTATATCTACCGGGTGCCGGTTGGCGCCGTGTTGACTACTGTGGTTACCACCTGCTATGCTGTTGCATAATACAAATGTTATTTTTCTTACTCAAACTGGTGTGGTCTCCTTTTTGTAGTGTGCCTGGTGTGTCGCCCTGTGTGTGCTGCGCGGATGCTTCACACAATGCTCCTGGTTTAGCCTTCCCGCTCCGCACCACGCTACCCGTTTCCAACACACTGCTCACTAGCATACAGAGATATTTTGTGTAACTGTTCAGGAGTATAATATGATCGATACTGAAAGAAGTGGTGCATCCTGCGCAGATCTGAACCAATCAGAAGATTCTGTATTGCCAAATGCATCTCCTTCCACACTTTGGTATACTCCTATCTGACAGATTTCTGTCCACTGACCACAAATTTTCGAGAGATCAGGCTTTATGATTTCTTACAAATAGTGGTAGGTTTGGCCCAGAAAGCCACTGCTGGGAGGACAACAAAACCCAGAATCAAACAATACAGTTCCTTCTTTGAAATTAGTTGCAAACTAACTTTGTATCTGCAGGTATTTAATTAGTACTCTATACTGCATTTCTGTTGATTTCCCACAAAGAGGATAGCTCCACTAATATTGTGTATTTAATCTAATTCCCTTATTCCTTTCATAAGTCATTCCTTATTAGTGTTAGTGAGATCCTCAGGCAGATTTGGATTTTCCCACAGGGGAAAACTCCCTCTTTCTTTCACTTTTCGGAATTTGTTTTGCCCATTGGAAAGAGCAATTGTACAGTGCCGTTAATATTTCGACAAAAAATTATTTTGAGGGGGCGTGGCCAACCAAGATGGCCGAGTGGACGTAATCCACGAGGGCTCCGTGGCAACATCTCTTGAAAATCAGGGATCTGCGGTTAATTGTGGTAACAAAATGATTTAGGTGCAACAACATACCCATGCACAGTCAGCTGTACCAGTGGGAATGTTGTGGGGCTCCGAGGAGCGCCTGGATGTCGAGGGATTGCGGAGACTCTGGGTTTTGACGGCAGCGAGGAGCAAGCCTTCAGTGGGCTGTTGGAAGGCTTGAGGAAGTAGCCAGGCCAGAACCGGTGAGCTGGACAGGAGCACCGGGAGGCTCTCTGGCCCCGGGGAAGTACGGGGGCGACGGCGCTCGCTGCGTCCATTGGCTGCTGTGGTGCTCAGGCCGTGCGGACAGCAACTCCCCGCTGGGCCTGGGCAACATGTCAAGCCCTACACATGCATTGGAAGCCTGGTAAGGGGTCGCCTACAGACATGCAGGCGCTGGGCAGACCAGGAGCTTGAGGGGAAGCTGGTGGCCGGTTGGAGGTGGCAGAGCTCCGATGCGTCTGGCCTGCGCTGTGCCTGGCCTCAAGATGGCGACAGAACGTGACTTCAGCAGTGGGAGGCCCAGCACGGCTGTAACAGCGCAAGCAGTCATGAGTGGCGATTGCTGACGGAATGGCCCGGGGGCCCGTAATGGCATACATAGTGAGGTTATGGTTAAAGAACCACACGGCGAAGAGGACGGCTGGGCCCCGCCCCCTATATGCTGGTGAATGATGAGAGGGGCACACACGCGAGGCACCATGTGCCCACTCTGAGCACTGGAGCTTGTCTGGGACAGAACTCGAGAGATTTCACAGCCTACGGTGGGCACCAGAGACATAGTGGAAGGGGGGCAGATGATGAAAAACCCTCACATGAAGGCCCCTGGAACTGTTAAGCACCACGGCCACAACAGTGGGGGCGGAAGCCACACTGCAGGTGACTTGAAAACTTAGGCACAGAAAATAGGAATTCTAAGCCCTTATCCTTAGAGTCAGGGTGCTCAGCGTGATCTAGGCGCCACAGTGCCCATAGCAGTAGCATCTATGCCACCAAAGAAAAACCAGGCTAACAGGGTCTCCAGTTATTTCCCGCCGGTGGAGCCATGGGACGAGCCCTTCGACCCCCATATAGATAGTGCAATGGCTCTAACAAAAGAGGAACACTTGGCTTCCCTGAAAGACTTTAAGCGTGAGCTACGTGAGGAGCTGAAAGCAGACATGTCCTCCTCCCTCGAATCCCTCCGTTCAGATATCAACGGGCGTCTGACGACACTGCAGCAAGATGTAGACTCAGTTGGATCTAGGACCCTGGGCCTTGAGACTAAACTCCAGGTGCTGGAGCATCATACGGGCAGGGCGGAGGAATTGACTCTTCTTACCGCCCTACTGCAGGCGTCCATCCTGAAGTGCGAAGACCTGGAAAACAGGTCACGGAGGTACTACTTAAGAATTCGGAACCTGGCAAAAGGGGCTGAGGGACTAGATCTGGAGGCCTTCATTGTGGAGCTATTCTCCAAATTATTGGGGCACACGCAACTGAAAATTAAAATTGACAGAGTCCATAGATTAGTCCCAATGCTGACCAGAGAGAAGAGGGGACCCACAGATGTGCTTGCTAAGCGCCACTCCTTTAAGATCAAAGATGCAATCATACAGGCGGCCTGCAAATCTGACGAGGTGTCCTTTCAAGGGGCCTCTTGCTCCATGTTCCAAGATGTTGCCCCAGCGACACTGACTAGACACCTGCAGTTCCGACCGGTGACCGATAAACTGCGACTGGACCGTATTCGATATCGATGGACTTACCCCTTTGGACTGTTCTTTGAACTACACAATAAACCACAGCATGTCACAGATCTTCAGGAAGCACTGCAACTCCTGGGCCTGACGACGGATGCAGAGTGGTCGACTGAAGAGGGAGCAGGGAGTTCAGCAGGCTCGCCAGCGGAACACAGAACCCAAAGACAGTGGCTTAATCAGGGCCGCTTTAGGACCCAGAAGAAACCCCGATAGGGGAGAGGCTACCACTACTTATTGTATGTTAGGGGGCTGGGGAGCTGCCTGATATGAATGGAGGGAGTCCTCGGTGAAGCCGGGGGCATGCCAGTCAGCACGATGGATATCTCTGGGGACCCAATCATGAACCTATAGGATTGGGGTTTGGGAAGCACTTGGTTTCCGAAGGAGGGTGAAGATGGATACGGGGGGTAAGGTCTTCTACAGGCCCCCTGTGAATGTTAGGAAGATCCCTGATTTATACCTTTCAGTTCATATTAAGTTGCCTTAACGGATAATGACCAATACGCTGGTGACGAGGTAACACTGTGGGGGAATGTTAGTTTCGAGAAAAAATTAATTTTTTCTACTTGTTCTAGTTGGGGGGTTTGAGTTATCTTTTTGGTACATGGGACTCTTTACTCTCAGTTGAGAGATACAGGGTGGAGAGGGGTGGAGAGGGATAGATGGGACTCAGGGGCGAGCTGAAGGAGGGATCAGGAGGGCGGAACAAGGCAGGAGGGGAGCAAAAACAGAACTCACTGGAGGGGAGCATCTCTGATAACAGGCCATGGTGATCACAGCCCCTACCTGGAATGTGAGAGGCTTGAATTTCCCCGCTAAAAGACAGAAAATGTGGAAATATGTGTCGGACCAGAGGCACGATATAGTGGCCCTGCAGGAAACCCATCTCAAACGCTCCAAGGAGCATAGATTGCGACATAAGAATTACCCTCCTATGTACAAATCCTCTGCGACTTCTAAACGGAATGGAGTTGCGCTCTTCTTCCACTCCACAGTGCGATTCTAGCCTGAGGGCTATAAAACTGACAAGGAGGTGAGAATTGTCTTAGTAAAGGGTACCTTGCATGGACATAAATGTACATTTGATTCACTGTACACGCCCAGCACTAATCAAGTGATATTCCTACACACGTTCCTTTCTATGCTGTGCTTCTGCTCAGAAGGCTACATTATCGTCATGGGGGATTTTAATCTAGCGTGGGACTCGGGAATGGACAGCACACAACCCCACAGGTCCAGTGCAGGGAGCTTACCAAAAACATTAAAATGGGTATTTGGGCAGTTGGGACTACAGGATGCATGGCGGAAGCTACACCCAACCGACGAGATTACACTTTCTTTCAGAATCACACAGAAGCTACTCCCGCCTGGACTATATCTTTGTTAGTGGGGCCCTGATGCCAGCCTTGCGATCGGTAACCTTTCACCCCATTGCCCTGTCCGACCACGCCCCGGTGGCTTTGTTTTAAAAAAAAATACTTTTATAGAAAAAAATTTAAATACCAATTTTTTACCCAGACCCACCACCGTCCACCCATCCCACACAGTGAAATTACAAACAAACATAGAAGGAACTGGGATCCATTGGCAATCAAATCTATGACAAGTTAAATACAAAGCTAAAAAGAGGAATAAATACATATACTTTTCCATAAATAGTAATTAGCTGGTAAAATCAATTATTCTATTCAATCATTTCGATAAAGTGCATGTGCAATTAATCCATTCTTTTGTTCTACCCAGCTGGACAGGTACTCCCATATTTTTAGGCCTTTTTTCCTTGCCCTAAAGCCTTTCCGAGCGTAAATGTATTTTTCAAGATTATAAACAGACAGCAGCCGGGCCAACCACTGCTGAAAAGCGGGCAGATCTGATTGCAGCCATGCCGAGGAGACACATAGCCTAAATATAGCCACTGAAATACTTAATCAGACCCTCCAGCATTTCGCGATTACGCTATTCACGAAAAAATCGCGAAATCGGCTGATTAGCGCAATGGCCGCGATATTTGCTATTTTGGCCGCTAAAAAAGGTCTACCAGGAGAGAGGGAAAGCATATGGCTTCTTATTGGTTGCACGCGCATACGTCACTACGTGCCGCCGTGCAGCCGTAAAATAGCTTGGTGTAGGCTTCTCTGTATTTGGACTGTATTCTCTGCCTCAAGGCATTCCGTTGCCTTCTCAGTTCAATTTCTCATAAAGCTGTAAAACTGCCGACTCGTCTCCAGCGCAGTCTTTGATCTTACCCTGGGGTTATTAGTCTGTGTCTTCCCCAGGGCTTTTCAGATTAAATTACGAATTTGGGCCCGGCAGCCCCTGCTTCTAGAGGCAGTTCCATGCATGAACACTTTTTGTGAAAGAATAATTCCCATACATTACTCCCCTTGCACCAGAGTGATACCTTTGCTGAAATTCGTTAACCTCGTCTCCCCAGGATGGCTGAATGAATTAATGCTTCTCATTGGTATCTGCTGTGATCTGTAAGTAACGAGTTTCCATCCACCTGAGTTTGGTAAAGCTGAGTACCATGAGTTTGGGTAAGAGTAAATCCTGTTATTTACAGCGCTTAGAAACCACAGTGGTGCCATAAATAGCGCGATATGGAAATAATAGATGGGACTATGTATGCCGTCCTTTCTGTGGTTGGGGTCATGATAACTCTGTTCTTGATCGGACCCCCGGCTGCTGTTCTGGCTGCGCGCTCCTTTGCCAAACTTATTTTCAGATCTCGTGTTTTGATTCCCATTCGAGAGATGCCAACGCATCTCTACTAATTTTGACATAAAAGCGCCTTTTTAAAGCACTAAACAAAAGTGACATTGTGAGGTGTGGGCACTGGTGGCTGGGTGCTGGCAGATCAGGGGCAGGTGGGTGGGAAGCCGGCTATCACACCTCCTCTACATTACATTAGAAACACTTCACAGCCAGATGTGAGCATCTGAACAGATAGAACATTCCAAAAGAGCAGAGGGCTTGTGTTGTACTGATTTGCTTCGATCCAGAAACTGAACTGAGTATGTCTTGCAATTAGAGAAACTGGAATGTGATTGCCACGTCCTCTTTTGTTGAGGAACGGTAGTTTTGCGGCCAAATCATTTTGGATTTTGTACAATATAGAGACTGCCCATGTATGTTTTAAACTTAGTTATTTTTTAAATCATTTTTATGTTTGCTGAGTGAGTTTTAATTGATTGTGATGGTATTTCAGCTTCTGTCGAGCTGTCTGTTTCTATAGGCCAAAAATAAATAATTTCTGCACAGGGCCTGCACAGGGCCTGCTGTGTCTGTCAGCCTGGACAAACTAGTACCAGATTCCTCCAAACCAGATATGGCTCACATGCCCCAGAGCATGTGTGCCCTCATGCAAGCAGCAGCCCAAAAAGGTCTAATCGTGCAGAAGAATTTAAAGGTCTGGCTGCTTCACTGGTCTGCTACCAAATTTAATGTGAATTCGGCTGATTTCCAGCTCCCCAAACCACCAAGGGGAATATTGTGTGCTAGCACAATGTGTCACCCTAAGCTTGTCTCCCGCCTATGCTATTCATTTCCATTATGCACATGGGGTGAAGCCTCATGAGTACAAAGGGAAAAGTCCTGGCTCCTGTGGCTGAAGCGATCTGATACCACAAACAGGCAGAGCTGTGGTTACAAGAGAGCACATGTCTAATTACACCACTGGCGTTAATAAATGGGATCATTTTCTTTGAGGTCTCAAATCCATAGACACTGGGGCCCGGGCATGGTGAAGAAAGCCCTGCCCAGTTCATTACTTTCCCTCATGGGAGGGTGCAATGAAAGGATTGGCCTTTGAAGTTCCTTAGAGTGGCCCAGGTGAGGTGATAGCTAAGTACAGTTAGGCTAGTGTAGTGATTTGAGGGCCTGCTGCAGTGACCTGTGGCCAACTAGCCACAGGTTACTATCCCGCAGGTCAGGTTCATCCTTTCATCTTTCACAGACTAGGATAACAGTATTATCTGCTATAAAATGCTGTGCACTGTATACACTGTTTACATTCAACAACATAACATATATGATCAACTTCTGCAACACAAGAGGAGGGGCCTGGGTTTTGGGTCCCCGGCAGGGGTGCATACATGGACGCTAAAACATTCCATGGAGAAATAGGGCCCCCTCTCACGAGGTTAGAATTAGAGCTGTGCTTCCGTAGAGTTGCAGGCACTTTAAACATGCCTATTTCAAAGTAGAATACTCTGTTACAATAGTTTCCATTGATTTAAGGCTGAAAAAGAATGATTATGAGTAAAATAAAGTGCTGCAATAATACCGCTAAATTTCCATTTTTGTGCCGCTAAATTTCAATTTTTGTGCCGCTAAATTTCCAAATCTATGCCGCAATAATCTGGGGGGTCTGCTTAATAGCTCTCTTCCCTCATCGGTGCTACCGCCCTCCTGTGTACCCAATAGAATAAGGGGCTGGGGTCATAATTACTTTCAGGTACAGCTTATCTCTAAAAAACTCCCCAATTTGGTTAATGACCGCTGAGAGAGAAGCGCATGTTGCAAACATATGGACTATATCTGCCTTGTAAAGGGCGCAGCGAGGACCCCGCGTCCCTTTCCCTTCTCCCCACTTTGAAATTCTATATGGCATATAGTATAAAAAAAAAACAAGCTTTGTAAAACTAGACCTGCAGTTTAGCTGACTTCAAAGCAGTCTGTGCCGTTAAAAAGGCTTGCTGAAACGCACTATCAGAGATGTCAAGTTTGGTTTGCCACCTTTCAGAGTATTTATCCATATCATCCTTCATTAAACCATTTCGGGAGCAATATATAGTCTCGATACGAGGTGGGGCCCCATTTGTTAATTTCTCCACTAATTTGTTTTAACCATTTTCCCTGGCCCACCCCCCTTCTTCTGTAAAAAGTTCCTTATCTGGAGAAATTAAAAAAACTCTCTATGGGTGAGATTAAACTTGGTCTTAAGCTCATCATACGAGACAAAGCTTGATGCTGAATAAAAACACCCTATTTTATTGATCCCAGCCCTACACCAACTAGTCATACAAGAGTCCGAGAATATCGCTGGTAGATTTCCATTACCCTGAAGTGGAGTGTAGAAATTAAGCCAATAGGCGACGAATAGGGACCCATATTTTATAGGCAGTTATGAGAGTCCTAAATCTGACCCTTTTATAGTACCCTAGTTCTAGCTGTCGCCATAAACATCCCCAGGCGTCAACCCCGATTATTCATTCAAAAGGAGAGGGGTACATCGGTGGATCATCACTGGGAAATTCCCTCAGGAGCACCATGTAATGCACTAGAGCCATGGCCCAAGAATAGCCTCAGATTAGGAAGTGCCAGCCCTCCACACTCTTTAGGGAGTGTTAGCAGGTTAACCGGCCTTCTGGGTTTCGAATAAGCCCAAATGAATTGTGACAATATGTTTTCAAATTTTTTAAACCACTGATTAGAAAAAAAAGGGGGACTGGGTCTCATAAAGTATAATAATTTGGGAAAATACACAATTTTTATTAGATTGCACCTACCCACCAACATTAAATGCAAGTTATCCAGCTTCTTCAATGTATGTTTCGTTTTTTCCGCTACTGGTGTTAGATTTACATTAAAAATGGCATCAAGATCAGCCCTAATTGTAACCTCCAAATAGCTTGCACTCTTCCACTACTCTGCTGTCCATCATTTTGACATGCTCATTAATAACTATCTGTGTTTTTCCTCTATTCAAAGAATACCCTAAAAATCCACCGAAAATCGCTGCTTCTTCTTCTACAGCTTTTAAAGCAAGCTCGGGGTTAGGAGTGACCACTGCCACATCATCAGCATAGGCCAAAACTGTGGTCCTATAACCTTGCGCTATTACGGGGGGTATACTTGAATTAACTTCCAATTTTCTCAAAAAAGGGTCTATATACAATGCAAAAAGCAATAAGGAACAAGGGCACCCTTGCTGCGTTCCCCTTGTGATACTCAGTTGTCTAGATAATTCCCCATTAATACTTACTCTGGCTATCGGATTTATATATAAAGCTTTAACTGCCCTGATGAAATTTGGGCCTATCCCCTTCCTCTGCATTATGATCCACAGAAAGTGCCAGGAGACCCTATCAAATGCTTTTTCTGCATCAAGCAAAATTATCGCCATAGGATCTCCTGACACTTGTCTTGCATCAAATAATGATACTATCCGTCTAATGCGGTCGATGGTGCCCCTCCCGGGGATACATCCATGCTGACAATTTACTACCATTTTATCGATCAGTCGGGACAACCGGGAGGCCAACCTTTTTGACTAATCTTTTCCATCACAGTTGACCTTGGTAATTGGGCGATAAGAGCCTAACTCTTGGACTGGTTTGTTCTTTTTGGGAAAGATTATAACTTTCACCTCTGCCCAGGACTTCGGTGGATTACCCCCATTAAAAATGTGCGTTAAAAGATCTATTATCACATCTTTTAGCTGTTCTGCAAATACCTTCTAAAACTCACAGGGTATTAAAATCAGGCCCGGCAGCTTTCCCATCAGACAAGCTTGAAAATGCCACAAGCATCTCGTCCACAGTCAGAGGTGCTTCTAGTTATTCTTTTTCTTCCTCTGTCAATAGAGCAGCAAGAGTCGGATTTAAATAGTCACTAATGGAGACCTGTTTCTGGGAGTCTGCCCCCTCAGATTCCTCAGGGTACAGATTTTGATAATGTTTCTGAAAAGCCTCTTGGATCTCTTTAGGGTAGGAGACTACGCCCGATTCGGGGTCCCTAATATTCGAGATCTCCCTACGTGTATATTCCTGCTGGGTTCGTACCGCCAGTTGGTGACCTATTTTCTTGCTACTCTCATACATCTTTTTCTGATGGGTAGTGGCTCTGTCCGCAGATTTCTTCGTGAGGATTTCGCTAGCTGCAGCTTTGGCTATTGCTACCTCGGTTTGAGCCTCATCTACCCCGTCCCCTAACTGTACAGCCACTACAATTTTTTTTTCCCCTTGTGCAAGTTTTAAGTGGAGATCTTGCATCTTCTGTTTTTCGACTCTCCCTTTGTTTAAGGAAAATTGAATAGCTTCCCCCCGGATACAAGCTTTCAGGGAGTCCCAGATGCTGACTGGGGAAGCTGTTCCTACGTTCACCTTCAAGAATCCCGGTATCCCCTCCCTCATATGCTTCCTATAATCATCATCAAGGAATAGCGCTCTCTCAAAGGTCCAGGTTGAGGTTTTCTGCCTCCCTCCCATCCCTGCAAGTTCCAGCACAAGCGTGTTGTGGTCAGATAAAAGTCTGGGATGTCTGTCTATTTGGCACTTTTGCTGCAACGAGGATGATACAAAAAAATAGTCTAGTCTAGCATGTTTAAGATGGGGAAAAGAAAAAAAGGTGAAACCATCCTCTAGTGGCTTCACCTTTGCCCAAACATCTATCAAACCATGCGTACTACATATATTTGATAACGCTTGAGATACTCTAGGTTTCCTCCCTACATACTTTGGGTTGGGCTCCCGGTTATTTGGTAAGTTAACATTAAAATCTCCACAGAGAATGATGGGTAGTGGCCAGTGTGCTAGCTCATTTGTCAGCCAGTTAATGACCCCTGGGTCATCAACTATAGACCCATATACTGAGCAAAGTGTAAAAGTGTTGGCCCCTGCCAAACTGCATTTAGTGACCACCCATCTCCCCACAGAATCCGATCGTGTTTGGAGAAACTGCAATTTATTATATCAGGCTAGAATAGCCACACCGCGTGTACGTGATCCTTAGGTTGTCCCCCTACAAGTCTGTAGCCCAAATTTTTTCTATGTGGATTTCTTGCAAGCAGACAACGTCTGCTTGCAGTGCTTGCAGCCCTAAATACACCCTTTGCCTTTTTTTGGCATCGTTTAACCCACAAATATTAACAGTGACTATTCGAACGTTACCAACACCTGTCATTCGTGCCCCCACATGTTATTTTGCCTTCCTTGAGCCATAGGCCACGTGTAGCAAACATACTCCTTGAGCTGCCAAGAATACCCTATCTCCCAAAACAAAATCCAAGTGCAATCAAATTGTGTGGTCCGTTCATCCTCCCGCCCACCCCTACCCTCCCCACCCCCCCACAAAATGAGCAATCAGGCATAGCCTGAGCGATGTGTCCCTAGCCCACTGTCCCCGCCACCCCTCTCTCCCACACAGTAGAAAGAAAACTTTCTTTTCCACTTTTGCCCTTCACCAATGCCTCTTCCGGGTAATACATTTAAGAATTGTCCCTTGACGGTCATTTAGCTTTACTGTTGCTATTCCCCTGGCCCAGCTCCGACAGATATTCCTGAGCTTGTATCTCCGATGTGAAGCTGCGAATATGTCCTTTAAAGATGACCTTTAGCCTGGCCGGATTTAGAAGATAGGCTTCTGCCCCATTTTTTAAAAGGGATTAATTAACTGCCTAAGGCGCCATCTTCATTCCATGGTAGCGTGTGCGAAGTCCGGTTTAGCGAAGAATGATACCCCTTCAAATGATTTTTTAGCGTTCGGGGACGCCTTGTCGTAGATGTGTTGCCTCAGCAGGAAATTGCCAAAATAGACTAGCATTACCCTAGATCTTTCAGTTTCGCTCTTTGGGTGCTTTCTCGCCGTTAGAGGGAACCGATGAGCACGTTGGACCTCTGAGTCCCAATCCCATTTGTCTTGGTCCGGGAAGGCTCCTTTCAACAGGTTAACCACATACTCCCTAGGATTACCGCTCTCCACCCCTTCTGGAATCCCCAGAAGACGTAAATTATTCCTCCGCTGTCAGTTTTCCTGGTCCTCCATTTTCAGTATGACATCTGCCAAGGCTGCGCCCTGCGATGAGTTTTGTGCTTTCAGAGTTTCCACTTCTGCTTCCAGGGACTCTGTTCGGCCTTCTAATGTGGTTAGGCGATCTGCAAATTCTCCACAGACTTTATTCAATTTTCGCATCCCCCCTGCAGTTTCTTAGAGGCAATCCTTGCCCGTCGGCTTTCACTTCGATTTTCTTCCTGCATTTGTTTAAGGGATAGGTGGTAAGTGATGGTTCTTGCCTTCCTGCTACTATTCTTGTATCAGCATTGTCCTTATCACTTAATCCCGGCTCTTGGAATAATAAATGGACATTGGAGTAGTCCCATTTCAGCGGTTGCTTACTGCTCCCTATTGCGCCCTCTTTTTTTCTCCCCTTAGTTTTCTTCCTTGAAGTCTTCTTCCTTTGTGTCTTTTGTGGGTCATCCAGAGAGGCGCTACTGTCGGAGTCCAAAGTAACTTCACTATTGGAAGATGAGCTCTCTTGTTTAGAAGAGTCCGCTCTGTGTGCTAGTGAGAAAAACTTCTCCCCCCCCCCCCTCGGCCACTCAGGGGATAGAATTCCCATCTGCTTATAGCTCAATTTCCCTGGTCCCAGCGGTGTGATTTCTTTGGATTTAACTGCTCTTGTAGTGACCTCCTCTTCCTCCCCTTGAGTTGCGCCTGGCATAACTGGGTTTAGCCTCCTGATTCTGGCTCAGGGTTGCGTTCTGATCATTTCCTGCAGTTATTTCTACGGGGTATTTTCCATTGTCTGCAATATCATTCTGACCACCTTGTCCTTTAGATACCACTACAGGGGTTTCGTATATTAAGTTCCCCTCCCCTTGTATAAGGGCATCTTTACTTAATTCAGTAGAGGGCTCCTCAGCTCTCTTTACGTCTCCTGCCATAGGGGGAGCAAACCAAGAAGCAATAGTTGGTTGCAGGGACCCACCCTCCTGCAAACCATTACCTGGAATAGCCTTCGGTTGTTGCTTTTTGGTCCCTCCAGGCTCCCGTTTAGTTCTGCCATAGCACTCTCGCTGCTTGGAATCCTTGGTTGTCTCGGGAGCCACTCCAGAGCTTGCCCCGCCCGCAGTAATTGATCTAGCGGTCCGTGGCTTTGCAGTCTTTCCTCCGCACCCCGTCATAATTGACCTCACGCAGGTTCCTCCGCTCCCACTCGGCCGCTTCCCACTACTAGCACCGGGTCCTCAACAATGGGGTCCAGGCGCCGAGCAGCAGCCGGTCTCCACAACAGTGGCTCAACTGCGAGAGGCTGCCCTGCGAGACCCGCAACCTCCAGCTGCAGCTAATCGTAAGTCCGCCGTTCATTGGGAGAGTGGGTAGCGCGGACAAACTGTTAGGCTAAGCGATCGCCATCTTTGCTCTGTCCTTCACTCCCGGTGGCTTTGATACTGGATTGGGAAGGCCCCCCCCCCCACCCAGATACCTTAGGTAGGTCTTCCCCAACTCACTAATTAGGGATCGCCTTTTGAGGGATGACCCACGGTGGCAATCGGGGAATACTTTCAGACAAATATCCCACAGGATGCATCTCCTGCTAACCACTTGGATGCCTTTAAGACAGTGCTTAGGGGACAGTGTATAGCCCTGAATGCGTACCTGAATAAACAGAGAGTGAAGGAGAGGCAGATATTGGAAGGAAAGCTAAGATCAGTGGAGCAATCGCACAAGGAGAGTCCGACTCTCGCACTCCAGAGACAAGTGACAGCACTGAGAGGGAAACTCAATGCTATCTATAGCAATAGAGCAGGGATTACTTTGTTACGACTTCAAGAGACAATGTATGAGCAGTGCAACAGGGTGGGCTCTCACCTAGCAAAACAACTGTGGATTAAGAGGGAGAAGGAATACATAGGAAGTATCACCTATGAAGGTGGAAGGTTGGCCACTTCTGACACTCAAAAGGCCCAGGTCTTTGGTCTCTTTTATAAAACCCTCTACTCCAAGCAGGAATCGACCGGCAGGCCCAGCGGAGGTATCTCGAGGAGGTGACCCTTCCCCGGGTAACAGATGCACAGAATGACGCCTTAGGCAGTACCATTACAGACGAAGAGGTGCGGGCAGCAATTAAGGGCCTGATGTTGAATAAATCTCCAGGGCGCGATGGGCTGATGGCCCAATTTTACAAGACTGACGGTGCAGAACTTATTTCGCACCTGGTATCGCTCTTTAACTCTATGGCGGATGCCGGGGCAGTCACACCATCAATGGGTGAGGCCCTCATCTCCCTCATACCAAAACAGGGCAAAGACCCCATGGTCTGTGGCTCCTATCGGCCCATAGCACTCTTGAATATAGACGCGAATATATACTCAAAGATACTGGCTACCAAGTTGGATGACATAATTCCTCATTTGATCCACCCAGACCAATCTGGATTTATCAAAGACAGACAAACGCATGATAACATCCGGAGAGTTATCGATCTAATCGAGAAAACCACTAAGAAATCGATCCCGGCAGTTCTATTGATGCTGGAGGCCGAGAAGGCTTTCGACCAGGTGGATTGGTCCTCTCTGTTACACACCCTCCACCAATTTAGTTTCTGCAAGCAATATATTACTATGGTCAAAGCCAATTACGCTTTTTGTGCACGACATCCTCTCGTCTCTGACTTCGCGGCAACAATCGCTGGCAGGGCTCCTTGGAAAGCTGGATCGCTTTGAACGGGTGGTAGGATTCCGGGTTAACCTAACCAAATCCTTCTTGCTAAACTTGACACTGCCCGCGTCCAAAGTGGATGTGATAAAGATGAGCACCCCGTTCCAATGGGCTAGGAGAGACATCACGTACTTAGGCATTAAAATTACTCCCGGTATTCCAGGCCTCTTTCGTGCTAATTACCCCCCGTTACTACAGTAATTGAAGTCTGATCTCCACCGGTGGGCCCCTATGTACTTATCCTGGCTGGGGAGAATCCATGCAGTTAAAATGACCGTATTGTCCAAGCTGCTCTATCTTTTTCAAGGTCTTCCCATTGAATTAGAACGTAGTTATCTTCCGGCATTCCGCACCTTAATAATCCGGTTCGTGTGGCAAAACCGCAGGGCACGTCTGCCTCATAAACTGTTGCGACTGCCCAGGTCTGCCAGTGGTATGGCTCTGCCTGACTTCAATCTTTATTATAAGGCTGCTCGGCTGAGGATGATCCCGGGATGGTCAGCCAGAGAGTCAGATAAACACTGGGTAGGGCAGTGGTGGGGAAATATATCTGGGACCTTCTATGGAAGGCAAGGCAGACAGGCCCTGGAATGCATATCTCAGCACTCCTACTAGGACCACGCTTCAGGTGTAAGATGAGGTGCTTAGGTAATCTTCTTGTACTACTTTCCCCTCGCCTCTTACACCTATTCACTTTAATCCCACCTTTCCTCTGGCACTGCATCTGGGCCCCTTTGAAGCATGGAGGGAGGGGGGATGTCTGACAATATCTGATTTATTCCACAACTGGGACATTTTTAACTTTAAAAAATTGTCATCGGTAACTCCATCTCCCACTTACGGAACTCTTTTACTACACTCAGTTGGTCCATTGGGTGCTGCAGCCAGCCGTGCGGGAGGCGGCCAATAGGAGCTTGACCCCTATTGAAAACTTTGCCCGACATGGGAGTGGCACCAAGGGGTGTATCTCATTTCTTTACTCTCTCTCTTACTTGTCTCCCTGCATACTCCACGTCCGCATCATATGGAACTCTGGGTACACCATCCCGAAGGTTGGCTGGTCTAAGCTTGGGCGGGATATTCCTCAATTTAATCACTCCATGGGCATGAGTGAGCTCCACTATAAACGTTTGTTTGATACTGGTACCTCTACCCTACCAAGCTCAAAAAAATATTTCCTCACGTGTCTGACCTTTGATGGAGAGGCTGTGGGATGCTAGGTGATTTCAAGCATATTTGCTGGGACTGCCCGAGTATTCAACCCTTTTGGGCGGAGATTCTCACCCGGCTCAAGGAGATTCTGGGATACCCGGTGTGAGAAGTTGGCCTGGCATATGCTGTCCACTAGTTATAGTGGGCACCTTGCACCAGTCCAAACGACCCTTATTGATGATAGGTTTAAAGACAACCTTTATTGAAAGCTATCCTAGTGGTAGCTATGGAGAGCAGCCTTCAGGCTCAGTCTTGAAGGAGTGTAAAGCAGCTTGGTTTACCAGATTATAACCTCTTGAATAACTAAATGTAAGGAGAACCACACAAGATATATATAAAATATATGTATTTATTTCTAAACACTAACTACTAATCCCTTTATGAGATTAGAGTTCAAGATGCACAGTATCACAGTATTAAAACGACAGTAAATAGCACAATACACAGTGGGCTCCAGTGGGAGACCAAACCATATACTAAGAAAGTGGTATAAGAACCACGACTTGACTAGACACAGTGCCTAGAGCACGTAGAATCGCTGGGACCCCAAGGAACCACCCAAGGTAGTGACACAGGAGACCCACGGGGGACGTGTGCAGTGTGAGAACACAGCCGCGAGCGCCGTAGGATTCAATGCGGAAAGTCGCGGTTGGAATTTTAAAGATAAAGGACACTTACGAGAGGACTTTGAGCAAACCCCTTTAGACTTAAGGGGTTCTAGGGCCAACACCCACGTGAGCACCGGAGTACTCGAGTTACCTCACCCAGGGAAGCTGGGTGCATAGGTGTCAAAAGGTGTCGGGAATCGTTGTCGTTTTCAATGGCGATCTGCTGCAAAGTGCTGCTGCCGTGAAGGAGAAAAGTGTCCGGTGTGATCCAAGCCTGGATCGAAGATGTGAAGAACCTGAAAGCAGAGGGGACAGAGTCTGGGTCACTAGCCAGTGACCAGGAGCGGAGCAATCGAATGCCCACCGATGTCGGGTGCTTCAGGTGCGAAGAGGTGAAGCTTGACTCTGCAGCCACAGGGTCCTGGAGACGACGACTAGGAGCCGGATTCGAGCTGTCCCACAAATGATGTCGAGTGCTGGGGTGTCGGTGATCGGATTGACCACAACAAGCCTTGGCAACAGCAACCCACGCAGGAAGAGAAAAGATGCTTCTGTGCGGACCAGCAAGGTATTGGGGACTCCCCAAGTGATGGAGAGTCAGGGCACGTCTGGAGCAACCAGGGAAGCCCAATAAAAGTTAGAGTTGCCTTCTTGGGGACCCACAGGTCAACGGACCAGGGATCGCAAAGGGACCTCAAGAGGAATCACAAAATGACGGCCCACGGAACACTCCTTGAGTGTAGGCCTGAAATCTATTGGTGCAATTACTGCTCGGGGTCAGGGCTACAAGTAACCCAAAGCTCAGCCTCAGGGGTTGCCGGAAAGCTGATGCTTCTGCAAATGGTCGCGGTGTCCAGGGGTTCGGGTTGCACGGTCTCCACGAGGGATACGGGCCTCAGACTTGCTGTGGGCACAGATCGACCAAAGAGACCTTGGAAAACCCACCTCCTGTGTGGCAATATTCTTCGGAGTCCGTCGGAGCTCGGAGATGCCAACCGGTCAGTTGCGTTAAAGGTGCCTGCCTTGCAGGGGAGTAACTCCTTTACTCCAAGGGAGATTCTTCGGTCATCCAGCGTAGTGTAGATCGTCGAAGTACTTGGTTTCTGGTATCAGAGTTTAGTCCAGGTGTAATCTAAAGTCCTGTAGTCAGGGTTTCCTACTTTATACCCAAGGAATGGGTGGGACAAACTCGGGGGACCCACCTGTGGGAGGGTCAGGAAAGAGGGGTGGCTACACCCATTTCCTTTGTCCAGTTTCACGCCAGAGCAGGGGCTGGCAGCTCCTGCAACCGGTTTGAGCTGGACTATGCACAGGGACACCAAATGTGCCCCCAGTGCAGACTTCAAAGCACTCTGAGAGTGCACCCACGCAGCCCCAATACACTAAAGCCTGTCTGGGAGTTGGTCACACCTCCCTGTGACAGGTAACCTATTGTCCAGGCCTCCCCTGCCGGAGTTTCGTCTAGCAGCAGGAGGGCACACTCGTGTCTGTGGCTGCAGCATCCATTTTGTGATGCCAGGGTTCTGTTAAGCTGGTACCGGGTGTACCGGTGGTGCCATGTTGCTCCCTCTAGAAGGGAGGAATCATACCTCCCATCCCAGTACTGGGGTGGAGGTATGATTCCAAGGTGTTTGACACCAAACACAACAGTTTTCCATGCAGCCATTCTCAAGTTAGCATTTACCGCGGGTTTATAATGCACTTAAGAGGATATGGTCTGGCTGCATCACAAACAACCCCGGAATAAAGATTCCGAAAGCTGCAGAGGGGCTCTGCTCATGCATGGGCACCCTCTCAAATGAAACCCAGCACCCTGCCTTCAGGATTGTTAAGGCCTGCCATAGGGGTGACTGATAGGTTTACATGGGCAGTGATATGGAGAGATATAGGGAACATATCTCAGTAAGGGGTGGATACACCACCTTACACAGGCTGCTGTAGCAGACCTGTTGTGTCATTTTAAAAGGCTTCCCAGGGGTAGCACAATACATGCTGCAGCCCCTGGTAGGCCTCTGGGGTACCTATGCCCTGGGTACATAGTATACCATATACTAGGGACTCACAAGGGTACCCCAGAATCCAATCTGGAGTGTACCTAAAGTACATACAATCAATTTAAGGGGAAAGCAGATAGGCTGGGGTCCTGAATAGCAGGATCCCAGCCAAACTAAGTCGAAAACCAGCAAAACACCAGGAAAAAAGTGGGGGCAACCATGCAGTCAGATTCCACCTTCCTACATAATCCCCCCCCCCAAACGAAAGGAGATAAGGCTAACCTTGTCCAGTTGAGCCTTTATTGACTAAGTGGCCATATAAGGAAGAACCTGCACTAGCATGGTTACCCCCTGTCTTATGGTCCACTAAGCAATTCCTAACCCCAAGGGTATGGGATGATCTCCACCATTTGGGATTTCTACCTGTGGTGTGTTTTGGTAAAGTAACAGGCTGGTGGGGTGTCTGAGTAGAGAAGTGAGGCCCTAATAAAGTTGGTCTCAGCTTCTTCAGATCACTGGTCACCATGGAGGCCTTTCTTTCCTTGACTGAGTCGTATCTGGCCCTAAGGGTCAACCTCTGGCAGCCTACAGCTGGGGTTGGGTCCCTTTGGTGGGAACAATGGAGGGACATGGTAGGTTTGGAACCACTTGGTCCCAGGTTTGCCTTTGCCCAACAGAGTCCCTCTGGGGGAGGTCCCTACACAATGGTAAGAGGGATCCCTCAGTGTGCTGAGGAATTTTCACCTGGCTAGGGCTACTAGACTGGGTGCCCCTAATCTGTGTATGAGGGGGTTCCTCTGGACAGAGAGCCCTTAGGGGTCCACTGACCTCCCTGACCTCTGCAGCCCTGGGCTGACAGAGGGAGGGTAGAGAGGGGCAGGTTACCTGCTCCAGACTGGGTACCACCTTGGAAGGGTCCCCTGCCTTCAGGGGTGTTGCCAGGACCGTCCTGACCACCTCTGGGGCAGTTCCTTCACTAGGGGTAGGATCAGTTCCCTGAGGAAGCTGACCCTTACCTATTGTCTGGGGGGAAGAAGACTTTTCTTCAACCCTTCTGCTCTCTGCGGGAGTAGAGTGGGCCATTCTTTCAGGCTCCACTTCTCCAAAATTTCCCTGGGATGGGGCTGAGGCCCCAACAGCTCCACCAACCTTCTCAGAGAGGCCCGACATTTTTAAGTGGGCCTGGTATTTCAACTTCAGCCCAGGCTGAAACCTCCAGATCATTGCCCAACAGGCAATCTACAGGCAAGTTTGGGGACCCTACCACTCTCTTTGGGCCAGTGACCCCTCCCCAGCTGAGATTGACTATGGCCATGGGATGATCTGTTCTGATACCATCAATGTTGGTCACCTGGTACTTGAACTCAGGTTAAAGCTGTTGAGGGGGGACTAGTTTCCCTGTCACCACGGTGACACTAGCCCCTGTGCCCCTGAAGGCCACAGCTTTCTGACCATTAATTAGGGGCTCCTGTCTGTACTTGCCCAAAGTATTGGGACTCCTAGGAAAAGTGGCAAATCCCATGCCACCATCACAGACTAAGGAGGCCTGTGAGGAGGACCTTGATAAACTGGGGTCCACCTCAGTTCCCCATGAAAATGCACCTAACTTTTGGGTGCATTACTACCACCTGGGGGATTACTACTTGTAGTACCAGGAGGAGTGGTAGTATTGCTGGGAGGAACATTTTCCTTATTGCTAGCCTGGGAGCAACTGGGGTCATTTTTCCAGTGGCCAGGCTTCTTACAGTTATGGCAATAAGGTTTCTTTTCAGGGGAGGAAGGAGTTTGGGACCTACCCCCAGGAGAGGACTTTTGGGGCCCTGTAGTGGATTTATCCCCACCTTTCTCTTGGGACTTGGTAGAATCTTTCTTCTGGTCACCACCCTGATTCTTTGGCTTTACTCTGGTTCTGACCCATTTGTCTGCCTTCTTTCCCAATTCTTGGGGAGAGGTCAGATCAGAGTCCACCAGGTACTGGTGTAAAAGCTGGTTTTGGCAATTATTAAGGATCTGCTCCCTCATAATCAAATTGTACAATCCTAAAAAGTCATGCACCTTGCTGCCATGTATCCAACCTTCCAGAGCCTTAGTAGCACAATCTACAAAGTCAACCCAGTCCTGAGTCTGTGCCTTTTGGGTGTCTCTGAACTTTAACCTGTATTGGTCAGTGGTTAGGCCAAACCCATCAATCAGAGCACTCTTCAGGACTTTATAATTATCAGCATCCTCTTCTCTTACAGTGAGGAGCTTGTCTCTCCCTTTGTCTGCAAAGGAGAGCCACAAGATTGCTGCCCACTGCTCCTGAGGGACCCTCTGTACTTTACAGGCCCTCTCCAGTGCAGTTATCCATTTGTGGATGTCATCCCCACTCTGGTAGGGAGGGACAATTTTGTTCAGGTTCCTATGGGGATGAGTCTCTTCTCTACTCCTAGGGACACTGTTGCTGCCACCATGGGGCTCTAGCCCCAACTTTTGAGAAGCTTTCTGAAGCTCCAGGGATGCCCTGTCTAAGACCAATTCCTCTCTCTTGATTCTGAGCTTAGCTCTCTCAAGCTCAAGCAGTTCGCACTTCTCATAAGAGGATGCCCTTTTATGAGAAGCAGAGGACCCTATAGAAGTACCAGAATGATTAGATTCCTGAGAAGGAGATCTTGATCTTCTTGGTAGACTATTAACCCTTCCTGGGGGAGTGAAGAGGGGGCCACTGAGGCCTTCCTCTCCTTCAGGAAGAATTGGATTTTCCAGGTGGGAATCATGTTGATCCCCCTGGCCAGCATCAGAGTCTGGGTCATAGTAGTTTTCACTACCTGGCCTTTCCTCTTCTACTGCCCCACCCAACCTGCCTGCCTCATCAGACCCTGGTGTCTTTCTGAGGTAATCTAACAGCAAAGCCTCTATGAGGCGTTGAGTGCTTGCATGTCTCCCTGTTTTCAGTCTCCTAGAGGTACACATATTTCTCAATTCCTGGAATGTGAGATTGTCATACCTAGTGGGCAAGGAGTCACTGACTTCAGGCCTAGCAGACATTCTAGTGTGGTGTGGTGTATGCACCTACCTACTCTAGTGGGAACTGAAACTCTCTTGAGTTGTAGAAAGGGTGTGCCTAAGCCCTTGACACACAACTCTTAAGTTCAGTAGAACTTACTGTATTCTAAACTTGATTTATATGTACCTATGTACCTATAGTGGTTTTCAGTTAGTCACTTCAAAGAGATTATCTGGTAAAGCAATAGCAAGCTTGAATCCAACCGCTGCACACCAATGTGAGAAGTTGGCCTGGCATATGCTGTCCACTAGTTATAGTGGGCACCTTGCACCAGTCCAAACGACCCTTATTGATGATAGGTTTAAAGACAACCTTTATTGAAAGCTATCCTAGTGGTAGCTATGGAGAGCAGCCTTCAGGCTAAGTCTTGTAGGAGTGTAAAGCAGCTTGGTTTACCAGATTATAACCTCTTGAATAACTAAATGAAAGGAGAACCACACATGATATATATAAAATATATGTATTTATTTCTATACACTAACTACTAATCCCTTTATGAGATTAGAGTTCAAGATACACAGTATCACAGTATTAAAACGACAGTAAATAGCACAATACACAGTGGGCTCCAGGGGAGACCAAACCATATACTAAGAAAGTGGTATAAGAACCACAACTTGACTAGACACAGCGCCTAGAGCACGTAGAATTGCTGGGACCCCAAGGAACCACCCAAGGTAGTGACACAGGAGACCCACGGGGGACGTGTGCAGTGTGAGAACACAGCCGCGAGCGCCGTAGGATTCAATGCGGAAAGTCACGGTTGGAATTTTAAAGATAAAGGACACTTAGGAGAGGACTGTGAGCAAACCCCTTTAGACTTAAGGGGTTCTAGGGCCAACACCCACGTGAGCACCGGAGTACTCGAGTTACCTCACCCAGGGAAGCCGGGTGCATAGGTGTCAAAAGGTGTCGGGAATCGTCGTCATTTTCAATGGCGATCTGCTGCAAAGTGCTGCTGCCGTGAAGGAGAAAAGTGTCCGGTGTGATCCAAGCCTGGATCGAAGATGTGAAGAACCTGAAAGCAGAGGGGACAGAGTCTGGGTCACTAGCCAGTGACCAGAAGCGGAGCAATCGAATGCCAACCGATGTTGGGTGCTTCAGGTGCGAAGAGGTGAAGCTTGACTCTGCAGCCACGGGGTCCTGGAGACGTCGACGACGACCAGGAGCCGGATTCGAGCTGTCCCACAAAGGATGTCGAGTGCTGGGGTGTCGGTGATCGGATTGACCACAACAAGCCTTGGCAACAGCAACCCACGCAGGAAGAGAAAAGATGCTTCTGTGCGGACCAGCAAGGTCCTGGGGACTCCCCAAGCGATGGAGAGTCAGGGCACGTCTGGAGCAACCAGGGAAGCCCAATAAAAGTTAGAGTTGCCTTCTTGGGGACCCACAGGTCAACGGACCAGGGATCGCGAAGGGACCTCAAGAGGAATCACAAAATTGCGGCCCACTCAACACTCGTTGAGTGTAGGCCTGCAATCTTCGGTGCAATTACTGCTCGGGGTCAGGGCTACAAGTAACCCAAAGCTCAGCCTCAGGGGTCGCCGGAAAGCTGATGCTTCTGCAAATGGTCGCGGTGTCCAGGGGTTCGAGTTGCACGGTCTCCACGAGGGATACAGGCCTCAGACTTGCTGTGGGCACAGATCGACCTCAGAGACCTTGGAAAACCCACCTCCTGTGTGGCAATATTCTTCGGAGTCCGTCGGAGCTCGGAGATGCCAACCGGTCAGTTGCATTAAAGGTGCCTGCCTTGCAGGGGAGTAACTCCTTTACTCCAAGGGAGATTCTTCAGTCATCCAGCGTAGTGTAGATCGTCGAAGTACTTGGTTTCTGGTATCAGAGTTTAGTCCAGGTGTAATATAAAGTCCTGTAGTCAGGGTTTCCTACTTTATACCCAAGGAAGGGGTGGGACAAACTCTGGGGACCCACCTATGGGAGGGTCAGGAAAGAGGGGTGGCTACACCCATTTCCTTTGTCCAGTTTCGCGCCAGAGCAGGGGCTGGCAGCCCCTGCAACCGGTTTGAGCTGGACTATGCACAGGGACACCAAATGTGCCCCCAGTGCAGACTTCAAAGCACTCTGAGAGTGCACCCACCCAGCCCCAATACACTAAAGTCTGTCTGGGAGGTGGTCACACCTCCCTGTGACAGGAAACCTATTGTCCAGGCCTCCCCTGCTGGAGTTTTGTCCAGCAGCAGGAGGGCAGACTCATGTCTGTGGCTGCAGCATCCATTTTGCGATGCCAGGGTTCTGTTAAGCTGATACCGGGTGTACCGGTGGTGCCATGTTGCTCCCTCTAGAAGGGAGGAATCATACCTCCCACCCCAGTACTGGGGTGGAGGTATGATTCCAAGGTGTTTGACACCAAACACAACAGTTTTCCATGCAGCCATTCTCAAGTTAGCATTTACCGCGGGGTTATAATGCACTTAAGAGTATATGGTCTGGCTGCATCACAAACAACCCCGGAATAAAGATTCCGAAAGCTGCAGAGGGGCTCTGCTCATGCATGGGCACCCTCTCACATGAAACCCAGCACCCTGCCTTCAGGATTGTTAAGGCCTGCCATAGGGGTGACCGATAGGTTTACATGTGCAGTGATATGGAGAGATATAGGGAACCTATATCTCAGTAAGGGGTGGATACACCACCTTACACAGGCTGCTGTAGCAGACCTGTTGTGTCATTTTAAAAGGCTTCCCAGGGGTGGCACAATACATGCTGCAGCCCCTGGTAGGCCTCTGGGGTACCTATGCCCTGTGTACATTTTATACCATATACTAGGGACTCACAAGGGTACCCCAGAATCCAATCTGGAGTGTACCTAAAGTACAAACAATCAATTTAAGGGGAAAGCAGATAGGCTGGGGTCCTGAATAGCAGGATCCCAGCCAAACTAAGTCGAAAACCAGCAAAACACCAGGACAAAAGTGGGGGCAACCATGCAGTCAGATTCCACCTTCCTACACCCGGTCCCCTCTGATCCAGGATTTGTATTACTGGGATTAAGAAGTGATTCATTGAAGTATCAAACCATTGGGGACAAGGCAGTAATGTGGCTTTGCCTGGGGGCTGCGAAAATGGCGGTGGCATTGGCATAGAAATGTAAAGAGGTGCCCTCCATGACTCAATGGCACACCAGGCTGTGGAGAGCGGTTAATATGGAGTGCATGGCAGACATACTATCAGACACCTACAAAAAGTTCGAATATATCTAGGGTTCCTTAGTTCAGTACCTCTCAGTGGGTCTGCCGCTACGTGCCTGTCCTACATGGACGAGAGCCCTACATCTTTTTCAGTTCTAAAGGGAAGGTACCAAAGGGGTGAGGGGAGTCGGAGGAGCGGAGCGCTCTTCCCTGGGGAGCGCTAACTGTATCCCAATTTGAAATCCATGATCCCACTGGCACAATTGCTAGAGTCCTGATGTATCGTAGTTTACTTAGGGTTAGAATGGATGGGAGGGGGAGGGAGTGGGTGTTGGGGATTGAAGGATTGTTATGTTTTTATGCGACCTGATGCACGCACTTAGCATATTAGTGGACACTAGCTTGTGCCGTAAGTTACGAGACACTGAATAGGCCATTAGCTGTGTACTTTGGTCAAGGAACTGTATTGCATGATCTGTCCTGCTATTTGTATACCTAAAAATAATAAAGACAGTTTTGACAACAAAAAATATATATATTTTGAAAAGTTTTTGCTGAGTTAAACTTAGATGCATATCTCAGGGCTCCCTGCTCACCCACCACTTGGGTTATTATATTTGAAATGTATGGATCTTGCGGCTTGAGACCCCTATTTTGCTTATGTAAAGGATAGTGACTGCCAGATAATAAGGCACAAATTCTGACAGGATCCAACCACAGTCTGGAAGAGAAGTACATAATTTTACCTAGGTAAGCCGAGGGGCTTTTTCCTAATCTCACAAAGCAGTTAAACTATTTAACGTATTAAATTACTAATCCAGACAACTAGGTTGACATAGAGCATGAAATAAGCAAAGGGTTAAGGATATCATTTGTATTGGTTTTAACCTACCAATTAAGTACAGGGGAATATATCACCAGGTCTGAAAATCTTTTTCAAGCCTCAATAACAAAGATGGGATATTTAGTTTGTAGGCGGTCAACTCTTGTCCTTTAACCATGATACCAAGCTATCTGACAGCACATGAGGTTTTCATACTTTGAAAAGCTTCATGAAGATCTGATCTTGAATCAGTTACGAAAACTCCTTCAGTTTTATTTTGCCTTACTTTATACCCTGAACATGTTCAAAAACGTATTGATCATGGCGAAAGCTTTGCGAAGGTATCCTGGCTCAGGATCAAGGAATAATACAGCATTGCCCACAAAAAGTAAAGTTTTGATGGCAGTTACTATATTTTGGACTGGCAGTCATAGTTAAAACTCCAGTGATGGTCTGGGATAAAAGTTTATTGATAATTGCAAATAATGGGGAGGGGAGTCCCTCTTTCTATTTAAATCCACCCTGCAGTTTTGCCTTCTAAAATTAGTTTGTCTGAGAACCCCTGGTTCAGGGAGGCTGGGGACCCAATGAACTGGTTTGTAAAGCCCATCACTTTCTTTACTAGTTGCAAGAAATACCAGTTCACCTGGTCAACCGCCTTCTCTGTGCTCAGAAACTACAACGCAAAGGTTGTGCTGTCTTGGCATAATCTACTGCTTTCTCTAAGTAGTGTATGTTGGCTGAAGGATATGACAAGGAATTAAGCCCATTTGATTCAGGGATATGACATGGTCTATCATGCGAGCTAGCCTATTTGCAATAATATTTACCAAGATTTTGTAGTCTAATAAAATAATCAGCTTTAGCAAGGTTACTTTCCCTTTTGAAATGAGCGCTGGATTTCCCTGCTTTGCGGTCTTGTTTTTAAGATTATGCAAAGAAGGGGAAGCAGAGATTCCATAATGATTTTATAAAACTAATTACGGAGCCCATCTTATGCGAATGGGAGATGGGTGATTGGTACCTAAATTTCGGGTCTCTAAAATGGGTGACTTTAAATGATCTTACTCTTCTAAAGTCAGACTATTGAGTCCTGCTTCACTAAGAAATTCCATTATCTTAGATGCTGAAGGTGTTATTTTTTCCTGAACAGTTCTTGATAACATTATAAAAACACTTATGATATCTTTTAGGGCACTGTCTCCAAAATTCCTGTTTCAAAATGTTTTAATCTATGGACCTGATAGCAAAGCTGTCTGGTCTTCACTTTCCAGGCTAAATATCTCCCAGCTTTATTACAGTCCTCAAATAATTTTGGTAAATTGCTTGCCTATCTGCCTATTTAGAACCTCTCTCTCAATCAAAGTTGCATGGACTTCTGCTTTTATCTGGGTTAACTTATTAATGTTCTCATTAGTACGATTTCTGCTTGCTTGGGAATATGATACCTTATGTTTATTTTGCCTGTGTCCTAATAGAGAACTAAAGATCTGTTTCCAAGCTACCTTGGCTTGAAAAGCCACAAAGAAATGAGTCACCATCCAAATGATCAATAATATAGCTCAGAGTGCCTCACTTCCCCTTCCCCTTTGTGAGTGTGTGCGATAAATATTTTGTAAGAGCAGGCAGTGGTCCCAGGGACGTTTCATTTTTCTTTTTTAAATGCTTCCCGTTTTCCTTTAAGGAAAAGGGGCTGCATTTAAAGAAAAAAAATAGCTTTATTTAAAAAGCAGTCACAGACATGGTGGTCTGCTGACCCCAGCAGGCCACCATCCCTTTGAGTGCTGGCCATTCCTAATGGGGTTGCAAATAGCACCTGCCTCATGAATATTAATGAGGCAGGCAATTTGCGACCCCATTAGGAATCGCTAACAGGGTCTGAGACACTGTTTTAAATTGCATTTGGTGAGTCGCAAAGCGACGCAATTTGCAAGTCGCAAAATGTAAGAGTCGTACTTCTGTCCCTAAAAGTGCTGGAAGATAGCCATCACATAAAAGGGGAAGGGGAGGCCTGGTCTTGCTGTATTTGTCCACAGCCTTTGACACAGTTGACCATGATAGCCTTCATAAGACACTGAAGCCTAAAATGGGGAGGATTGGGCTAAATTGGTTAAGATTGTTCCTATCAGATAGCCAGAGGATATTTATCACATTCAGAACAGATTTACCGTGGTGTTTCGTAATACTTGGCCTTTTACCTGGTCTTCTTTAATCTTTATGTTGGGCCTTTAAGTCAGCACTGGCATTAATTTCTACCAACAGACAGACAACACTCAACTGTACCTAAACATGTCCTGTTTCCATGATCTACCCAGAGTCCAGAGAGTTATGAAGAAATTATATGAATGTATGTCAGCCACTTGCTTAAAATGTAATCCACAGAAGACAGAGTGCTTATTAATCTCTAAGAATAAGATAGGCTTAGTCTTCCCACAGAACTAATAAAAATAGCCTCTGTATTATCTCCCTCAGACTGTCAAATCACTAGGGTTCTGGATCAATGCCTCCCAATCTATGCCACCACAAGTGAACAAATCAGCCAAGACTGAATTTTCATTCACACCAAATTGAAAAAATGAAGTTCCTTCTACCCAAAGGCTAGCTAACGTCTGTAGTTCATGTCCTTATCCTTTCTAATATTGATGCAGGAAATGCCATCCTAGCAGCCCTTGAAGCAAACATCTTATTATCCATAAAGACTATTCCATTCCATCACCTGTTTAAATGCTGAGAGAAACAAATATGACAGGATCTTCACTGGCTACCTTTAGAAGCTTGGATGAAACTTAAGATCTTTTGTATCACAAAAAAGCCCTCCTCAATTAAAGACCATGCCATCTTGACAACCTCTTGAACATTTAAGGTGGCTCAATAATTGTAGTCCTTTCTAACTTTAAAGAAATCCTTTTCTGCCACTTCCACCTGGAATGCTCTTACTCCATCAACATGATCGGTATGACACACTCTTTCATTCTGAAAGGGTCTAAACACTCACATTTCCAGGACCTACCCTGGCAATCTTTACCCCCAAACAAACTCTTGGCATTAGGTTTGAGTTGTTTCTATGGTCCCCTATTTGATACATGACACTCAATACTATTTCCCCTC
The DNA here is from genome assembly GCA_963921515.1 of Calotriton arnoldi. Classification (NCBI taxonomy): domain Eukaryota; kingdom Metazoa; phylum Chordata; class Amphibia; order Caudata; family Salamandridae; genus Calotriton; species Calotriton arnoldi. Next base: position 2,096,912 of record CAWUFW010002089.1, read on the forward strand.
AATGTACATTCACTGTTGAGATGATAGGTATGTAAATTCTGTTCCTTCTTCCATCCACACAACCCCTTCGTTGCACCTCTCTACTCTGTTTTTGTGTAATTTTCCCCTTAACAAGGTTGAGGTTCCTTTCGCCCCTGGTGAGGTAAAATTTTCTCATCTTGGTTCACCCACATATCAGTCTGCTTCATGTATAGTCATCTAGTACCATTTGGTGCAGGAGCACTATATGAACATTTTAATAAATACATAACTGTTCTGCCTTATCAGCTGAAAAGATTCCTTTGACATGTCTTAAAACAACCCTATACTTTGATAACACATGCAGTACCAACATTTAATTCAAAATATTCCCAGATATTTTGTATTTTTCCTGTTGTTCTAGACTGGTGATGAGCAACATGTCAGAACACTAGAGATATTTCTGTCGGTTTAGGACCTATTTTGTGGGTAGACTAACCTTTATTGTTATTACGGCATGATCCGACAATACTGGTGATATTGTTTCTGCCTCTTTACACTCAAAAGCGGAGCGTTGGAAATGGTGTTTCTGTTAGGCCTGGGCGGTAAATTCCGTTCCGCTTGCGGAATTTGGGTAATTTCACATTCCGCGGAGAACGCGGAATTACCAAAAATTCCGCGGCTTCGCGGAATTTTTTGCTTGTTCGCGCTTTCAAAATGCGTGTTCGCAAGATATTTCTCCCCGAGCACGCAAACAGCGTTCGCGAACAGGAAAAAAGCATTGCGAACGGGCGGAACAAGCAATTCCGCGTGTTCGCGGAACTTTTGCGTGCTCGCAGAGATTTTTTACCATTTCGCTGAGCTTTGCGTAGCGCGACTCCGCAAATTCCGCCCACCCCTAGTTTCTGGGTGTCAGAGTAATCTATCTGTCTTGACTATGACATTGTTATGTTATGTTATGTTAACAAATATTTCTAAAGCGCACGTACACCCAGAGGTTTCATGGCGCTAAACCTGATCAGAGTCACAGCAGGGCAGGATTTAAGCATGCGCCTGCTCGAACAACCATGTCTTGAGCATTTTTCTAAAGCCCAATAAGTTATTGCAAGACCTAATTGTTAGTGGAAGAGAATTCCAAAATCTACGGGCCAGATAAGAAAACCTGCACCCTCCCTGACGTTTGAGCTTATAAGTAGGGGTAGATAGCAACTGGAGATGAGCCGATCGCAAATTACGATTGGGAACATGTTTTGATATCATGCATTTAATGAATTTAGGGCTCCTACAATGAAGAGCTTTGAAAATTAAACATCCTGTCTTAAAGGCTGCTCGCTGGATGATAGGGAGCCAGTGAAGTTTTACAAGTAAGGGGCTTGCAGATTGCCATTTAGGACATTTATATATGAGTCTTGCGGCTTGGTTTTGTACCAACTGGAGACGTTTTAATAGGAACAGTGGAAGGCCAAGGTAAGTAGAATTGGAAAAATCGAGACGGGAGAGAACCAAGGCAGTGACGACCTGTATAAGAGCGTCATGGGTGAGTAAATGGGCAATCTTCCTAATTTTACGTAGTTGGAAAAAGCAAGAAGAGACCACTACCCCTACTTGACCTCTAGATGAGAGATCAGCGTTTATAGTAACTCCAAGGCTTTTTACAGAGATGGACGGGGTAGGAGAAGGTCCCAAATCAGTAGGCCAATAGTGTGGGCCCCAATGAGTCTGGCCTTTTCCAACGAGGACCAATTCAGTCTTGCCCGGATTAAGCTTGAGATGGTTATTATCCATCCAACTCTGAATATGAAGCATGGTGTCTTGAAATTCCTGAATTGAATCAGGGGAATTGTCAATGATAAAAACAACATTGGTTGCTTGAATATGTAAATTCTATTTGATTAGGCAGTAAATCCTCTCAACAAACTCTCAAATTGTAGCTGTTTTATATTGTGTTTATAGCTTTTCTCATGCATTGATTTCGACCATTAGCTGCTTATGTCCCCAGAATAACTTCTGCCATTGTTGTGTAGCGCTATATGAAAATCGCTACTTTTTGGCCCTGATTCTAAGTTTGTCCAAATCCTGAATTCGGTGGTATTTACTGCACCTGGTAATTACCAGGAGGATTAAATACCTCACCCTTCGTTAAATTTCAGCAGGTAAAATCTGCAGGAATTTAGCAGAGGAAAACAATGCAGTATTTACTCTGAAATGTGGATTTTGGTGAGGTAAGTATCAAAAATCCACGTTATTCCCCAGAAACTCAGAATGGATGTTATTTATCACACTCAATAAGTTTGGAACCCCAGGGAGTCAGATTTTATTGGGTGCGATAAAGAGTACCTATTTTTACAATCCACCATCCCATTCCACCTCCTAATTGTAGTCAAAAGCGTGGAACTGCGATCTGCTTTCTCCACTACCCTCTCCCTGACTGTGTTATTGTGGAATGCCTTCCTGGGAAATGTATGGTGAGTGCCAGTCAACGACCCCGCCCCTAAATGCCACTCCGTTTCTTTACTAAAACGTAATTTTAATTTTCAAAGTGGTGTATATTTTAAAAATTATTTTCTTTGTCATCCCCTCCCCTTCTTCAGGATCAGGCAAGCTTAACAGTTAATAGCAAAGCTTTGAATATGCTTTATCAAAATGGAAGCTTCCTCTGGTTCTTGAAGTAGATGAAAAGACAGAAACTTACATAATTCCCATCCTTACTTTTGCATTATTCCAGTTCACACTGATTAGAAATATAACTAACCCAAAAGGTCCAGTAAGTAAAGCATTAGTTAGCACTCAAACCAGGAGTCTCATGTGGGGGGGAAGGGGAGCAAACGGTGAATAAAGGGAAGAAAACTCTCACCTTACAGTAAAGTAAACCTTTATAGTAATCATCCAAATTCCACTGTTCTGTCTTGCAGCCAATCAAGTGTCTACATCTGTGGTAGCAGCATACCCAAATACAACCATCAGAAAAACTAACAATTACCCTCTAGATTCTGACTCCTGATTATTCTCCGCGATACCAAAGGGTATGATGGACAGAGCGTTTGAGCAAATCAAACACTCACCCCCAGTCAACTGATCTGGGTTTAATCCATCACCATTCTTTAGCTCACTCCACCACCCCAGTTCAGACATGGCCATATGCAAATCAGTCTGACCCTGTGCCTCATGGGAACAGTCCAGCCCGAACTGCCAAGCCATGTCTTCCCTGGACCGGAAACAAGCATCCTGGGACCGGTTTCTGGCTATTCAGCCGTCATCAGCCAGGCTAGCTTGAATCCAGTGGCAAAGTGAGCAAGGGACCCACGTCTGGGCATACCCTGCCAACTTAGGGCGAACAAAGCGATACCAAAGGGATGATGGACGGAGCGTTTGAGCAAATCAAACACTCACCCCCAGTCAACTGATCTGGGTTTAATCCATCATCATTCTTTAGCTCACTCCACCACCCCAGTTCAGACATGGCCATATGCAAATCAGTCTGACCCTGTGCCTCATGGGAACAGTCCAGCCCGAACTGCCAAGCCATGTCTTCCCTGGACCGGAAACAAGCATCCTGGGACCGGTTTCTGGCTATTCAGCCGTCATCAGCCAGGCTAGCTTGAATCCAGTGGCAAAGTGAGCAAGGGACCCACGTCTGGGCATACCCTGCCAACTTAGGGCGAACAAAGCGATACCAAAGGGGATGATGGACGGAGCGTTTGAGCAAATCAAACACTCAACCCCAGTCAACTGGGGTGGGTTTAATCCATCATCAATCTTTAGCTCACTCCACCACCCCAGTTCAGACTTTGCCATATGCAAATCAGTCTGACCCTGTGCCTCATGGGAACAGTCCAGCCCGAACTGCCAAGCCATGTCTTCCCTGGACCGGAAACAAGCATCCTGGGACCGGTTTCTGGCTATTCAGCCGTCATCAGCCTGGCTAGCTTGAATCCAGTGGCAAAGTGAGCAAGGGACCCACGTCTGGGCATACCCTGCCAACTTAGGGCGAACAAAGCGATACCAAAGGGGATGATGGACGGAGCGTTTGAGCAAATCAAACACTCACCCCCAGTCAACTGATCTGGGTTTAATCCATCATCATTCTTTAGCTCACTCCACCACCCCAGTTCAGACATGGCCCTATGCAAATCAGTCTGACCCTGTGCCTCATGGGAACAGTCCAGCCCGAACTGCCAAGCCATGTCTTCCCTGGACCGGAAACAAGCATCCTGGGACCGGTTTCTGGCTATTCAGCCGTCATCAGCCAGGCTAGCTTGAATCCAGTGGCAAAGTGAGCAAGGGACCCACGTCTGGGCATACCCTGCCAACTTAGGGCGAACAAAACGATACCAAAGGGGATGATGGACGGAGCGTTTGAGCAAATCAAAAACTCACCCCCAGTCAACTGATCTGGGTTTAATCCATCATCATTCTTTAGCTCACTCCACCACCCCAGTTCAGACATGGCCATATGCAAATCAGTCTGACCCTGTGCCTCATGGGAACAGTCCAGCCCGAACTGCCAAGCCATGTCTTCCCTGGACCGGAAACAAGCATCCTGGGACCGGTTTCTGGCTATTCAGCCGTCATCAGCCAGGCTAGCTTGAATCCAGTGGCAAAGTGAGCAAGGGACCCACGTCTGGGCATACCCTGCCAACTTAGGGCGAACAAAGAGATACCAAAGGGGATGATGGACGGAGCGTTTGAGCAAATCAAACACTCACCCCCAGTCAACTGATCTGGGTTTAATCCATCATCATTCTTTAGCTCACTCCACCACCCCAGTTCAGACATGGCCATATGCAAATCAGTCTGACCCTGTGCCTCATGGGAACAGTCCAGCCCGAACTGCCAAGCCATGTCTTCCCTGGACCGGAAACAAGCATCCTGGGACCGGTTTCTGGCTATTCAGCCGTCATCAGCCAGGCTAGCTTGAATCCAGTGGCAAAGTGAGCAAGAGACCCACGTCTGGGCATACCCTGCCAACTTAGGGCGAGCAAAGCGATACCAAAGGGGATGATGGACGGAGCGTTTGAGCAAATCAAACACTCACCCCCAGTCAACTGATCTGGGTTTAATCCATCATCATTCTTTAGCTCACTCCACCACCCCAGTTCAGCCATGGCCATATGCAAATCAGTCTGACCCTGTGCCTCATAGGAACAGTCCAGCCCGAACTGCCAAGCCATGTCTTCCCTGGACCGGAAACAAGCATCCTGGGACCGGTTTCTGGCTATTCAGCCGTCATCAGCCAGGCTAGCTTGAATCCAGTGGCAAAGTGAGCAAGGGACCCACGTCTGGGCATACCCTGCCAACTTAGGGCGAACAAAGCGATACCAAAGGGGATGATGGACGGAGCGTTTGAGCAAATCAAACACTCACCCCCAGTCAACTGATCTGGGTTTAATCCATCATCATTCTTTAGCTCACTCCACCACCCCAGTTCAGACATGGCCATATGCAAATCAGTCTGACCCTGTGCCTCATGGGAACAGTCCAGCCCGAACTGCCAAGCCATGTCTTCCCTGGACCGGAAACAAGCATCCTGGGACCGGTTTCTGGCTATTCAGCCGTCATCAGCCAGGCTAGCTTGAATCCAGTGGCAAAGTGAGCAAGGGACCCACGTCTGGGCACACCCAGCCAACTTAGTGCGAACAAAGCGATACCAAAGGGGATGATGGACGGAGCGTTTGAGCAAATCAAACACTCACCCCCAGTCAACTGATCTGGGTTTAATCCATCATCATTCTTTAGCTCACTCCACCACCCCAGTTCAGACATGGCCATATGCAAATCAGTCTGACCCTGTGCCTCATGGGAACAGTCCAGCCCGAACTGCCAAGCCATGTCTTCCCTGGACCGGAAACAAGCATCCTGGGACCGGTTTCTGGCTATTCAGCCGTCATCAGCCAGGCTAGCTTGAATCCAGTGGCAAAGTGAGCAAGGGACCCACGTCTGGGCATACCCTGCCAACTTAGGGCGAACAAAGCGATACCAAAGGGGATGATGGATGGAGCGTTTGAGCAAATCAAACACTCACCCCCAGTCAACTGATCTGGGTTTAATCCATCATCATTCTTTAGCTCACTCCACCACCCCAGGTCAGACATGGCCATATGCAAATCAGTCTGACCCTGTGCCTCATGGGAACAGTCCAGCCCGAACTGCCAAGCCATGTCTTCCCTGGACCGGAAACAAGCATCCTGGGACCGGTTTCTGGCTATTCAGCCGTCATCAGCCAGGCTAGCTTGAATCCAGTGGCAAAGTGAGCAAGGGACCCACGTCTGGGCATACCCTGCCAACTTAGGGCGAACAAAGCGATACCAAAGGGGATGATGGACGGAGCGTTTGAGCAAATCAAACACTCACCCCCAGTCAACTGATCTGGGTTTAATCCATCATCATTCTTTAGCTCACTCCACCACCCCAGTTCAGACATGGCCATATGCAAATCAGTCTGACCCTGTGCCTCATGGGAACAGATTTGTACAATGGCCACAACTCATCGCCTTCAATTTTAGATAGGTGCTCCAGGATTCACAGGCTTCCTCCCTTTGACTTGTTCTTAAAAACCTCCACCTTTCCTTTCATCTCTTAAGGGCTTCAAAGCAAACTTCTGTTCCATAAATTAGGCTTGTCTTAAAGATCAAGGTCACTCTTCTATGGACCTGATTTAGATCTTGGCGGGACTACTGCCGTCGCGCTGCGGCGGCATTCCCAAGTACTCCGTCAAGCTGACGGCAGTCTGCCTGTCATATTTAGATGTTGCGGCAATAGACAGGAGACCTCAGAGGCAACGGACTTCTCTGCTTGCTAACAGTACTCCATCGCCGTCATGCTGGTGGGATTTCGCCGTGCTGATTTAGATGTTACGGTTGTGCTGGTGGTGTCCTGGCGGCGGAGTTCTGATGGAGTGCGGCCATGGTGGTGTGGAGACAGGTAAGTACTACTTATTTTCATCTCAATAAACATATATGTTGTGAATCTGTCAAAATGTACATGTAGGTAATGTCTACTGCCCATTTTTGTTACATATAGCATTGCCCACCAACAACATACGCACACTATTGAATGTACACCCACACCCAACACAAAAGCCTACCTCAGATTCCCCCGGTCAAGAAGCAGCAGCACAGGAAGGACCTGGACAATGGCGTTCAAGATGGATTCGGTGGTGGGACCCCATATAAAGTTGAGTTTTCACCCCGTTTATATCTATTCTGCCAACTCGCGCTTGGAGGTTTCCCAGCCACAGTTGCCTCAATGGAAAGGCCCATCGTAATCTGGATGACGGGAATCTTGACGGGACTTCCTCTGACGCAGTCGAAGCGGGAGAAAGATTCTGGTGGATGCGGGGAGACTGCAGAGGTCTTCCCTCCAGTGTCCAGCCAACAACTAAATTGAGCGGGCGGACCGCCAAGGCGGCCGATGAGAAGACCGCCAAAAAAGAAATGGCGGGACCAGTCCTGCCAAGATCTAAATCAGGCTCTAAGTCTCTAATATTCTAGATGCCAAGAACCAATTTTAGCCTCGTAGACATCATCTGGGCTTAAAAATACATTTTGTTCTAATTTAATAATATTTATAATAATAAAAATATATTGTGTTTCATACAACGCTTCGTATCAAACTTCTACTATTTCTAAGTATTTTTCTGTTGGTACTCAATTTGTAAACCTGATGGAGAGATGGAAGGCTGAGTTGGAGTTACTGGGATTTAAACTTGAGACCTGCAGATTACCATCTGTTTCAGAGGGGAACGTTGAACCCACGGAGCCATCTTGCTGGATGTATTATTATTAACATTATTATTATTATTGTTATTATTAAGAAAAAGAAGAATGACGCCACGTTAATGAACTTGAAAGGATAAAAAGTTAAGTAGCTCACTAAAACTGAAACCACTGACTCTTGGGAATTTGAAAGAGTACTCAGCTCAATCTGCCCTAGATTCAGTAGAAGCATACTATGAATGATCAAATATATTACAACCGATTGCCTAGGTACTCACTGTAAAACGTATAAACTTCCATTCGTTTTTTCTTTCCAACAATGGTTTAAAACAGTGCCTTTACCACAAAATACCGCTAACAATACCTTCTCTGTGTAATGGATGCATAGAACTGTGGGAACAGAAAGGGGCTTGTGCTTTAATGGCATCCAAGACAAGAGGGAGTCAGAACAAGGCAGGAGGATACCTTTTGAATTATATTGCTGATCAAAGCAATTCCTTTTGGTCCCAAGTGCTCTGTGAATTCCTGGAGGTTTAATGATTACAGCATCTGAGTACACTATAACTGAGAGTCCTTCATTTGATAGCATATATTTCTGTAAAGTATATCTTAATGATTAAAATATCTTGCGTCCCTAGGCACCCATCGTGTCCCTCCACATCCCTATTTGTGACTTTGTGTTTCTGGAAAGGCTGCTATTCAATCTCAAACTAGTATAACCTAAAAGAAAGTCCCTTTAAAAGATCCATTAAGATTTGCACATACCTACAATGAAAAGGGGTGGTTGAAGCTCCCACTGAAGTAGCTCTCCTTGGTTACTTAGCGCCTAGGCAATACCCTGAAGCCAAGGATCAGTGCAGATGCTTCATTGTCCATCAGGCTTGCAATGTGCCAGAATAGCAGGTCCTTTAATCGCCAGACATTACATAGTAGCAAGGTCCTCAGGTACAGATCATCTAGACTGGAAGGTTTGAGAAGACTGACCAACCTCTATCCAGCAGGATGCTTCTCCGGCCGGAGGACATTCATGAATGTTTCTGGTTTGGCTCTGTGAAAGGACTTTGAGTTTGCTGTGTGAGGGAACATTAAGCCTGACAAAACACAGTTTGGAACTGTGAGGCCCAAAAACACATGCTGGGACCTAGAGATCAAGACTGAGGGAGGGAGATATAACACACACACACACATACATACATACACACACACACACAAAGTGTGGGTTAAACATACATACACGCACACACACTAAAATTATTGGACTTCTCAAACCCCCGGAAAATATATGGAACACAAGACAGAGACTGAAGCAATAGGAAGAGAAGAAGAGAAGACGTGCTACAGAACAGAATCACAGGCAATCACTAAACACTTATATTGAGTGAGAAGATACCCTGGGGCTGCAACACTCGAGGTAAGAAAAGACACAATCTCAAGGACAGGGGTTACAGTGGCTTGAGAACAATCCAACGCACTGTTTGATGCACAAAAACATTGACATACAAACCACAATCTACTCAAAGCTGTAAGATGGCTTACAAAAACATTTATTTGCAAGTTTCATGACCAGAGATGATTTCATGCGTCTATGAGAAAGTAAAGTTTAAAAAAAAAATTGCATCCAATGTTTACTGTGGCAAATCTTACCTCGTCTCGCCTTCTCAACTTAGCTAACATATAAACTCCTGCCTGACCTAGTTTAACGTTATACTGTGAAGGCAGGTTCTTTCCATAGCCATCTCAAGCTCACACAAGAAAACAACGAAGAGGAATACATAGTTCCAGTGGCGTCACTAGGGGAAGCGGGGGGTGCGGACCGCACCGGGTGACACCATCACATGGGGTGACACCTTTCCCAAATGAGACTATTTACTAAATAGTCTCATTTGGGAAAGGTGTCACCCCATGTGATGGTGTCATGGGGTAAGTCGTGAGGGGGTGACACCATGAGATACCGAGTTACCGCACTGGGTGACACCAACCCTAGTGACGCCGCTGCATAGTTCAACTTATGAATGTCTGCATCATTGTCAGGCTGAATTATTATGCACAATGTACAAGCATCCTGTAATGCAGGCTGTCCAGAAAATAGTTCTCCATAACACCTATGGGGGGATGTTGGGAGAAAGAGGTGGAGGAAAGAGATTAAAGGTAGGAACTTTTCTGCTATCCTCTGAAAGACTGGGGAGTCTGAGGTAGAATCAGCTACGTGCAGTGTCAGCTTTCGACCCACCATAATCCAGGGACAGATGGCACAGATGTGAAAGTCTAGCTGTAGAACCATTAAGATTTCATCTCCGACAGGCTGATATGAATTGGGTAGAACAACAGGCTACTTACCTTTTTTAATTCTGTTTCTGGCAGAATCTCTATCTAACCGTAGATTTTTTCTCACCTTTAGAATTTTCCCCAAGCATCAGACTGGCTCTGGAAACTTATCAGCAATGCTCCTGTACAGCACTAAGTGGTGTCATGAGGCTCCACACTGGCTCCTTACCACCCCGGAAGTGACGGAGCAGAGATGCACATAAGCACCAGCCTTGCTTGCTGACTTCAGTTTCTTGCTTGACTCTTTCTACATCCTCAGACACAGAGCGTGACACAATCGTCAGTTCGAGTGGGCAGATTCTTAACTTTTTGATGTTAAAAACAAAATGGCCACTCCACAGAACAGGGAGGTGGGAAGAGCGGTACCAAAGGTAAGTAACTTCGTCTTCCAGTGGATATACTTCTAACCCCAGGTTCCTTACTTGCAGAATAGATACCAAAGTAGTACCTCCCAAAGGTGGACAGTCTGTGAAGTGGACTCAGATCAAAAAGTCTTGTAGGAACGAACATGCAAAATGTTGTTCCTGTCGGACCTGCGTGGCAAGGTGGTAGTGCTTCATGAATGTGTGCACCGACACCCACGTCACAGCCTGGTAGATGTCAAGGACAGGCACTCAACAAGCCAAACAAGTGGTAGCAGGCTTAGTGCATGTGGAATGGGCTCTCAGTCCTTCCAGAGGCTGTTTTTTGGCTTGTAAGGAGCAGATTTTAATGGACAACCATCCCTTTCTTCAACCGAGGAACTCACAAAAAGCTGATGGTTCACCCAATGATCCTTGGTCTGATTGATGTAAAAGTTTAACACTCTTGGGTTCCAATTGATGGAACCTCTCCTCTTTTCAGGGTGTGGAGGGGAAAAGAATGCTGGGAGAGTAATGGATTGACCAATGTGGACAGGAATCACGACTTTAGACAAGAAGGCCGCCCGAGTCCTCAGCACCAGTTTGTCCGGAAAATGTGGTGTAGGGCAGTTGAACCAACAGTGGCTGAAGTTTACTGATGCGACAATCTGAAGTGATTGCAAAGAGGAAAAATTTCTTTAATATCATAAGATGCTACAAGCAGCTGCGCACTGGCTTGAAGTGCATAAACATGAGAAATGTCAAGACCAAGTTAAGGTCCTACTGCAACATGACAAACGGTTTGGGAGAAAACATGCGTCAAACCTCTAATAAACGACATTATATTAAATAACCTTTAAACGTACCCACATCAAGGCCTTGCTGGGCCAAAGACAAATCAAACAACCGGACTCCCAACAGTTTAGCTTGTAAGGTGTCTGTCTTGCTGACTCTTCAATATGCCACAAATCTCTCCCAAGGCGTAAATGGACTTCGTGTAGGGACGCCAGATGGCAAGGAGAACATCCACTACTTCAGGTGGCAGATCAAATGCAACTGCCACTGCTGAATCTCCAGGCATGGAAATGTAGCTTGCTCGGGTGAAGAACTCTGCCCTGCTGCTGCGACAGGAGATGCTCTAGAAGCTGGAGCCTGATTGGTGGGCAGATGCTCATGCCCAAAAGTTCTGGGTAGCACACTCTCCTCACCCAATCCAGAACCACTGGCTTAACCTGGGTTTGGTCTTTCCTGCTCTATTTCAGACCTCTGGGCAGGAGAGGCAGGGGTGGGAAGCCGTACAGGAGTCCCATGCTCCTTTCCAGATGGAATGCATATTCTAGCTAGTGTTCCAGTGGAAACTTCAAAGCACATAACATTTGACACTATGTATTCTCAACCGTGGCTAAAGATCTAGCCTCTATGGAGGCAAATTTCTCCAGAGAACAGAGTCCTCTGATCTCGACCTCTCCCAGGTGCCTCCCCAACCAGCAGTAACACATATGTCCCATTTCCCCCAAAATCTGAATGGCATTTGACATGTTTCCTTGGTACTGGGGCTATTTGAACTTCAAATCTATTGCAGAGCCCGCATATTTCACATGGTGCATTCGACAAGGAGGGTGCAGGAGGCTAAAAGGCCAAGAAGCCTCAGAGCTGCTCTCGTTGAGACCCAGGACCAAGGCTGAGACATCGGGATCATAGCTTTTATGTCCTGGAACCCTTGTGGAAGAGGGAAGGCCCTGAACTGTACTGTATTCTAGAACAGCTCCAATGGAATGAAGCCTCTACGAAGGAGTCAGGTTCAACTTCGGCTCCTTGATCCTGAACCCCAATGGTGTCAGGAGGTTCGCCACCATCTGGAGGTGTTCTACGACTGACTATGGCAAGCCTGTCATTGAGGTAGCAGCTTGGTGGCTCTTGCTTCAGGAGAAGGGGACTGGTAAGATTAGTGCCCTTGGTAGCCTGCTTGTTGCCTGCCTGATCCACGTGCCTGGCCTTGAAAAGACTGGGGTGATTGCAGCAGAGACTGTGGAGACTGACCCTGCCTATATGCTAATCCCCTATAATAGCATGGGAATTTCTGAAACTGGTGTGGAAACTGTTTGGCAGGGCTCATATGACCCAGAGAATGTGCCATGGCACTATGCTCCATGAAATGTTCCAAAGCAGAAACAGCTTTTTCACTGAATAGGAGTGAGCAATCAAAAGACATATCCATTAATGAGGCCTGTACATCTCCAGAAAGTCCTGTGGTGTGCTTCCACTCATGAGAGCCAAGCACCACACTAGTGACAGCCACACTTCTCACACAATCAGTAGTATCAAGGCCAGCTTGATTCAAATATTTGGCTGCATCCTGACCATCCTGAATGGTCTGAGCCAGTATGGTCTTCCGGGACTGCCGGTAAGATCTTCCTGGCCATGTCCAAGAGGGCGTGGGTATATCTGTTTAACAAAAAAACTGCATTGAATGAACCTAATGCTCGGCTAGTCAAAGAGAACATTTGTTTTCCGAACGCCTCAATCCTCTTAGACTCCCTTTCTGGGGGAGTCATGGGGATTGAGTAGTGGTCCATCTTGCTGGTTAAAGTCTGAACCACAAGACAGTCAGGAGTTCTGGTGTTCAGGGAAGAAATCAGGTTCCGCAGGCACTAGTCTGTGATGTTTGGCCACTTGCCTGTTCACAGGTGGACAAGAACAGGGCTTTGACCAAGTACCCACCAAAGTGTCAGTGAGGGCCTTATTGAACGGTAGCAAGGGCTCAAATGTGGTTTGTCCCAAGCTGTAAGATTAACATAAGGAAATTTGTTTAACCTCAATGGAAGGTAGTTGTACATCCAAGAACTCAGCTGCTCATCGAATCGACACTGCAAATGAAGCACTCTCTTCCATTGGAGATCCAAATGGCGAGTTCAGCCATGGATCAGGGAAAGTATAAAGCCAACAGGCCTTTTGCACATCCATGTAAAAATAAGCACCATAGTAAGTGGATAAATCACCCCCATTACCACCATCATCATCTGCAGGCGGTGACAAGCTTTGGTCAGAATCGGAACCAAAAAGACAATGGAGCCTCTGAGGGCACATCCATTGTAGTAGAGTTATAGGAATGGAATCAGGTTATATTATTGCACTTTAGTAATTTAGAATCACAGCATCAGTAGAGATAATTCTGAGATCGGTTCAGGGTCAGACATTGGAATGAGCACTTGATCTTCCACTGGTGATTTCGGCATCGGCGTCGAGAGAGAGATCGACACAGGTAGTGGTGCTGGAGGGTTGAGTCCAGCTTTACCTTTTTGCGTTTGTTTGGACTTTGACTTTCCGGAGAACTTTGACTGTGAGGCTTGTCTCTCGCTGGAGCAACCTCGGACGCCCAAACACCAGTGACACGCTTCATGTGGATCTGCAATCAACATCTGTTTCTGGCAAACTCGACCTGGTTCAAAACCGGTAGTTTGAGAAGAGGACATTGTTCTCTAGCACACAGATTTTTTTTGATTTAGAAGTCTTCAGAAAACCAATGAACTTGTGAGCGAAGCTCCAGATCCATGTCAGAAGGTGCAGAAAGAAAGAAACTGACATCAACACCCAAGAGTGGCGCTTGTATGCGGCTATGCTCCATCATTTCTTGGGTGACACAGTGCCAGCCTGGAGTTGCATGGCTCCACATAGTCATGCAGGAGCATTGCTGAAAAGTTTCTGAATCCAGTCTGATGCATGGTTAATGTTCTAATGGTGAGGAATCTGTGGTCAGAAACATACTTCTGAATCAGTCTTATGTCTTGCTGGTGTCTTTGAGAGGAAGTTAATTGTGGGTCAGAGCTGATCAGATTGTTGGCTCCCAGAAAGGTCACCAGGGCAACTATGAATTCAGTCAGATACTATGTCAGTACCTCTAAAAAACTAGATTCCGTCCAATGAAGTTAGATCAGCATGATACCTGTAGTCAGCTGTTACATTAAGGGTGGCGTTGGTTTAGTGTAAAACATGTGGCACCTTAAGGTTATGTAGCTAGGGAGGAAACAGCCTGAAATGTAGCCAGAGCATCTTGAAGGCTGGCTTGACTGAGGAAGTTAGTCCATAACAAGATAATGCTTGTGGAAGACCAGGGCACACTTTATCACTTACTGGGCTGAGCCCAAACGCACCCCACTGTATTCAAGAGATAAATGTTCCACAGAATATCGGGATAAGAAAATGATTGTACATTGCACCTACAAAAACACAGATAATGCTGCACACATTGATAACTTGGACTATGTATTCCTTTTCACCTTGCTGCATGTGTAGATATATGTAAACAGCTAGGCCCAGCTGGCTAGAATTTCCGCCTATAAATTGCAAAGGGGTCAGGGAGCTGAGCTGAGATAAGACCTGGTATTATAAACATTGGGAAGAGTTGTTGTTTATTTTTACTTCATTTGATTCTCATACTTTTAAGGTGCAATATTTGCTGGTGTCAGCATCTTGGATCTGAGAGCATAAAACAAGCAAAAATCTAGGTAAATAGGCATAACAGGGTAGACATGTCTTTACCATTTTCCTAGATTGAAGGAAGGTCTCAACCTGCCCTAGCTTCTGTCTGCCATTTCTGCAGAGCCACCCCAAGTTGTCTGAACCTTATGTTTGCTGGCTATAGGACTCTGTGCACTTTACCCCTGCCTCCAGAGGTACAGTATGTGTGCCCCTCCTTTCAACATGGTAAACTTAGTATACTCCTGATTGGCATATTTAACTTACCTACAGGTCCCTAGTATATAGCGTCCAGAATGTACCCAT
The DNA here is from genome assembly GCA_963921515.1 of Calotriton arnoldi. NCBI lineage: Eukaryota > Metazoa > Chordata > Amphibia > Caudata > Salamandridae > Calotriton > Calotriton arnoldi. Next base: position 2,112,033 of record CAWUFW010002089.1, read on the forward strand.
GGGTCTGCAGGTTAAATGTCAGTTGTTGGCTGCAGTGCCCCTTATTGCCAACCAGCAAAGTGACAGATTAAAGTATGTTACCAGGCCTACCACCAGTGGCGGCTCACATAGGGCATGCTGCAGGGCAATGGGGCGGGGGATAGTAAACTCGGACATACGACGGAACAGAGGAAAGCAATTATTAAGTTCCTCCGTTCTGTCGTATGTCCGAGTTTACTACCTCCCCACCCTGCCCCTCCCCCGCCCCGCCTCACCGCCCCTCAGCACGCACTATGCGAGCCGCCACTGCCTACCACCGTAGTCTGGCTGTGCAGGATTAAACTGTCACTTCAACATGTCAAATTAAACCCTTTTGAATGGCTTAAACCTTCCTTTTAAATATAAATAAGTAACCCATAGGGTAGGCTGCATGGTACCTAAAAGTAGGACATGTAGTTTAATATCCAAATGTCCTTACAGCGAAAAAGCATAAAAGCTATTTTCACTGTATCAAGGCTGTCTGCTTCCATTGGGAAACACTGGATTACATTATAACACCTTATAATGCTAATATTGGATTGGTAACAGAGAAATCTTTCAAAGACTCTCTAATAGTTCAACAAAATTCAATTTAATGGTAAAGTTGAATTTTGTCTAACTATTACATAAAAGGTACTTTAGAAAATTTACCTTTTGCCTGTCTAAAGTCTCTGGAGGCCTTTCTGCAAGTATTCAACTGTCATTTGGCAGTTTAATGGCTCCCCTGTGGTGAGGTGTGTGAACTGCTCCAAGGACAGAGACAATTGGCCTGGGGTGAGGGGATGTGTTGTCTTCCCCTTTACAGGATGGTCTGGGTCCTGTGCCTAAACCCTTGACGCACTTCAAAGGGGCCTCCCCTGTTACAGGCCGATGTAGCTCACACCTGGGCCTGCCTCCCCTCTTGTCCTTCTAGTCTGCCAGGCATCAACCAGAGTGGGAAGGGGAGGTGCCCAGAACTTGTTTAGAGTGACCACCTGTGTGGGGTTGTGAGCATCCTCTTTGACATCAGAATGTCAAATCCTGCTTGAATGTCTCACCTTGCTTTACAGGTCTGTTGGAGTTTTGCACATAACATTGGGGGCATATTTCAAAAGAGGGGAACGGAAAGCCAAACCTCTTGGTGGGCGTCCACTGTTGCGTTGTTGAAAGCTCAGCTTTGATATTGCCAGACCTCTCTCTCAGTTTGTTGAGCTTACAGTGACTGCCTAAAACTGGATTTAAGTGCTAGATGTGGGAGGACACTAGGATTATCATAGTGCACTTCCAACACACCCTCCATCCCTTAGAGCTCAGGTTTAGTTTAGCTGAAGACTTTGCCCATCTTGAAATTGCCCAAAGTGAGTAGGGTTGGCCCCAGAACCTTTACGCCAGTGATTAGGGCATTCCCAGGGTTCATTCCCATTCACTAGCTCGTGGGAGCCATAAATGTGGCACCTCCAGGCACCCAATTCAGAACACTGCTGGGCCTGTTGAAGATCAGAAGGGGACTCAACGTGCTGACTCAAATTCCACGCACCCCAGAGGACCTTACGATCAGCCAGCTCTCCTACGCCGTGGTCCCCCGCACCAGAAAGACCAGATTGCGAGGCCGCTCCTTCTCCTTCCTCGCGGCCAGAGCCTGGAACGCCCTTCCGCTCCACCTCAGACAGACAACATCGCTCCCCATCTTCGCAAGAAACCTCAAAACCTGGCTCTTCGACAGACCCCCCCCCCCCTTGATAGACTGGATCCTGCTAACCCCCCCCCCAGCACCTTGAGACCCCTACGGGTGAGTAGTCGCGCTTAACAAACGCCTTGATTGATTGATTGATTGATTGACTGTCTGAGACCTACGCTCGTTCTTGTACCCAGGACAAAGAAGTGGACTTTAAGCATCATAAGGCAGACCTCCTGGTAAAGCTACAGGGACACAACAATCTACAATAGGCCTTTTCTTGCAATTGCCCAGTTGATCAGTGGCAATTCAACCTGTACTTGACTCTGCTGTGGCCTCCACCTGACACCCTGTGAGTCTCTAAGTACCTCTCCTGAGGTTCTGGGGGGCTTTAGGAGTGTCCTCGTGTGGTGTATTTGGACTTAAAGGACTAAAGTCAGAAGGTAAAACCTTGGACCATAATGAACTTGATTAGTGTATCCAACTTGCGCTCCATTACAATCAGGGTCAAATTGCATCGAGTTCCTTTTCTACCACAACCATTGACTATTATTGGAACTTTGTGATTCTTTGCGCTATTTTTACTGAAAATTTTTATTGTTTCATATTTCACCTTTGTTACTGTTTTAGTACTGTATGAAAACTTTACACATTGCCTCTAAGTCAAGCCTGTCTGCTCAGTGCCATAGCTAACAGGGGATTGAGCTTTGGTTTAATTAGTGACTTTAGTCACTAATTAACAAAAATTGTGATTATTACTTGAGGTGGTTACTAACCCACTCAAGTAATAACCCAATTTTTTGCAGCTTCAATGGTATTTTGTTCCAAAGAGTAAGATGTAGAGCCCTGAAGAAATGTCAGCCAATTTCACCTTGGAAACCTCCAAAAACAATTGAGTTGAGTTTCTGAGCAGAGGGATCTTGTAGGGATACAATGATAGCATCAATGGGGCAAGCAAGAATGCAACAGAAAGTAAAAAAGCCTAATGCATCGAGCATGGGCACTAAAATTGAATTCTCTACTCACTTCCAAGCCAATTAAAATCACAGCTTGCTTAGGAATCAAGGTCGACCTTTAAGGATCCTTTTCTAACACAGCCTGATGAAGACATCTTTGATCATGCAAGCCTGGAAAAAAATATTTTTTAACCAAATTAAGGCATTCATTTTTTACTGTCTATAGATAATTGCTATTTAAATATTTCTTGGTTAATATGATACATGCAATCTGAACTCAAAAGAGTCAGATGAGGTAGTGTAATAGCCACTTCAAAGATACCTTCCTGTTACGATTTCAGCAACTGTCATCTTGCTTATCGTATCTTCCTGATTCATACGAGTACCATAACTTCAGTCAAGTCTTAGCCAAGATCTAATAACTTAATTACAGTTTTTATGTTAGTCTAGCTATTTTTAGACAATGCTAGTCAAGGCTTCAGTGGAGAGAGACACTTGCCACTTGCGCAAGACATCTTTTCTTTCAGGGGAAGGGGGGGGGAATTAGAAACCCTTCATCCAGAGATATATGGCAAAGTGTACATGATGAAGATTCAATTCTGCTTTAAGATTATCACTGCATTGTAATTTGACCCTTTTTCTCCCCTTCCCCCCCTAATTCACTTAAATTTTAATCTAGCATGGTTCATGTTTGATGTATAACATTGCTACAAATCTTTTTCTGATAACCCCTTTAGTTTCCCATAATATTACAGGATATTTTTCTCTGCTGATCATTTAAGTAATGTTTTCACTTTTGGTTTAACTAATTTCATTAATACAGTATCGTTTATCAGGCTGTTGCTGAACCTACATGTACTCGGTTTTGCCACCATTTAGCAATAAACAGTGACCGACGCCAGCGAGTGGTTGGATGAGTATTTTGTCTGTATACGTGTTTTGCATTTTAGTCAATTTGGTTCTCTATGTCACTTAACCTATCCTGCTGAGAATATCTGTTACCAAGGAGTGTGTATAAAAAAAGGTGGTCTCAGGGTGCAAGGCTCCAAGCATCTACTCAATCTGTCTAGTCTCCTCATGCTGTTTTACATATGGGATGCCTTCCGGGTAGCACTAAAACTCTGAGGAAACACAACCTATAGGATTCCCCTAGTGTAGACTTGGTAGCTTTCAATGGATCACCACAAAATAAGTACAGCGAGATCCACTTTGGCCCCAGACCATTACATGCCAGAATGGCAGGTGATCATCTCAGAATTGCTAGGTCATGGCCACAATTTGTTTTTTTTGTGTTTATGATAGAAAGCACTGCTATTGGTCTAGCTGGCATTTATATGCCCAGAGTGGAGGCATTGTATACTGGAGCTTGCAGCTGCAAGGAACCCAAAATGGGAACAAGCATGCTCTTTCTAAAGCGACAACACTCCCTCAGAGAAAGCCCAGAACGCCCACAGTGTGTTCAAACATGCCCTTCAAGCAGCGCTACGGGAAGTCTTAACCTGTGTAAGGAACGATGCACTCCTTAGATATTGAATAATTTATAAAGTGGGCAAGAAATGCTGAGACAGAACAATAAATGAAATTTTGCACCGAAAACAAAAAGCCATTAAAGAAAAACTCGGCTAAGCAAGATACTGTAATAAAACGCAAAAACAAGGCAAAAATGTGATCCCATCTAAGGAAACATAAACCATCTATTACAGCCGTAAATCAGCACCAGTGCATAATTTGTAAAAAAAAAATAAGTGCCAGGGCTCTCGTCAGGAAGCCACTGCAGCTTGCACCACGCATTGCCCCTGACAGTGCAGCCAATGACACTACAAACACAACTAATAACCATCACACTCATACAAGTGTGTCACTTCAGACTATTCCAGGCCCCCAAAGCTATAAGAATGGCTTGGGGGCAGGTAATAGTCCTTTTAATGTATATTGAATTAATAAATGACTGTTGTTGTGGTCATCTCAGACAGCGCCACCTTGTGGCAGACTGTCACAAGCGCCGGTGTTGAGAATTAGGGGCCGGTGCCCAGCACCGGAAACCACCGGCTCAAATTAAGCACTGTTCAGCACCACTACATTGCATTGCTGTACAGTATATAACAAAAGACACTTAGAAGTAAATAATCAGGCACCTGGATTCTAGATACAATAGCATGTGTGGGATCAGACTAGACAGTTTATCTAGTCCGGTAACTGTAAAAAATGGGCTTTCCTGCGCCTTTTATGGACTACCAGGAAGTTGTATGTCTTTCTGAAAATGTGCTAAAAGGATTTCTAGAAAGAATTCTTCATGTTTGAAATATTTTATCTTCCTTTGCTGCAAGCCCAGTAGAATATAGAATATCACGGACTTCAATACAATCGTTCCTGGTTTCAGTAATGTACTGCAGTTTTCATTCTTAGAATGATGCTAAAGAGGAAGAGGATGTCAAACTCTATTGGCCTGATTAACAAAATATTTTAAAAATCCAAGTAACATAGACCTCCTCCTATGATTTGCATTGGCTTTCACACTTTTGAGGAATTCACAAAAGTATATTTGTGCGAGCCTAAAGTTTATGCAGGTGCTAGATTTATTGCAAACTCCATTTGCCCAATCTTGGTAATTCTGTGCAGCCCTGACAATACGCAATAGTTTTTTTTCTGGACATAAATATTTGTTTGCAGGTTGGAGAAAAGCCTCGCCGGTGACATTTTGGGCACTTTTCCATCTTTTTTGAACATTTACCCCCATCTGATTTTGTGAGTAAAGTTGCGTATGCATTGGTAATGTTTGCTAATACCTACAAGGTTATCATTTTGAGGACATTCACTACATTGTTGTTGGCCAACCATTTACCCTTTGCCTCATAACATCCATGTTCCCGAACATTAACTTACTGAGGAAAGAAACACATAAGCACAAATGGTTCCTTTAAAATAGTAAAATAAAATGATGTTTTTTTAAAATACCACTGATTTTCTTTCAATGTCTCACAGCAGACCGCTTCAGCTCCCTGTTTCTTAAGCTCTTGTTATTAATAAATCAAAAAATGTCTAAAGAAGTACAGCGAGGAAGCGGACTTTGGGTCAGCCTTCTTCAACAGCTGACTTTCAGGTGTTTTTCATGGTTTGCCATCGCTTGGATGCGCTTTTTATCAATGCCATGGTATTTTTATGATGGATGTATTGTTCCATTTGTGGTCCAATTAGGCTGGGGTGATGGGGTAAAGTAGTACTTGTGTTAAACTGCAGGCGCAGCATGACCTGGAGCATAAAATTGAGGAACAATATTTGCTCCTTTATAGATTTACTTTGCTGGCACCAGGACATTATGATTGCTGTATATGGCTTTACTGCTTGGACACTTAAGCCTGTCATAAAATGAAGGCACCAATCATCCTTGAGTGTTTATTTGTTTCACTTTGCTGTCATGATAGCATGCTGTTGGATTTACAGCTTCTTTGTTCATGCAGTAAAGATGTGCATGCCGCATTCTTAATGATGCACTAGAAATACTGACCCTTTGTCAAAAGTATCTGCTATGCATCACTTCTAATGCAAATTTCACCCTCTGCTCTGTTGCATAACTCTCTTCTTTGAAGGCACACCTTAAATCTGCTAATGCAGTATATTCAGCACAGGGATCTTTTATCTAAAAAGTATTATTATTATTATTATTATCATTATTATTACCACTTCTGCTACCATTAATAACTGTAATAATGCTTTTATTAATCTTATCAGTATTACTATTATTATATTATTATTAGTAGTAGTAGTAGTATTTATTGTGGAAAAGCGCTTACGTGCAACTGTATTAATAAACCATTCTTTTTCTTCTCCTCCAAGACTTGATTTTTTATATTTCAGGCTGTGAGATGTAAGCAACAATCAAAAACAATTTACAGCATGAAATATTTTAAACCACTTATCTATAGTAAGCAAGAAATCTGGAAAATTATCTAATAATGCAGATTTCGAGATCACACAAAATATTATGTCATACCATACCAAAGCTACCATACCTAACTGAAAAAAACCTAACCTGCCATACCTAACTTACCACACCTACCTGCCATACCTATGCTATCACATCTACTTACCATACTTAACCTAGATAGCATAGCTACCTACCATATCTAACTTACCACACCTACCATATCATATCTACTTACCATACCTAACCTAGATAGCAAAGCTACCTACCATACCTAACCTAGCATATCTGCCTACCTACCATTCCTTCCTAAAATACATATCTACCGTGCATACCTAACAAACTAAACTGCCATACTTTTTTTATTTACTTCATTTATTGATTTTGCTTATCTTATAATAAACATACAGTACAAGTGGCTATCAGTCATTTCAAAGCGTTCAAGCATGGTCCATATCATAAATTGCATTTGCCAAAATTTCTATAACAGTGTTGTTCCTGGTTTGTCAGGGGAGTTTACACTGTATGCCTGTACGCGTAGCGATGTTACTATGCTATGGGCGTGGCATCTTTATCTGTCCTGGTGCAAGGGGTTGTTATGCCTAGTTTGTGAGCCCACTGGGTCCTGTGAAACAAGCAAGTATGAGCATAGTGGTTGCCAGATATCCAGGGGCCTGGAGGCTGGTGGTTGTAATTTTGCATAGAGATCACTGGTCGTATTGCAACATGTCATGCTATATAACCAAGCTTTTAGTGTTGGTGAGTGTTTACTACCCCAATTTACTGCCACCTCCCTTTTAGCGAGTAATAAAGCAATTGCAACAAAGCGACGGGCTGATTTTGGAATGTCATGTACATATCCCAGAAGGGCCAGCAATGGAGAAGGCGTAAGGTCCAATTCAGTCATGCGGGATAATTCCCCAAATATTGCCCTCCAATATTTGGCAATCCTGTCGCAAGTCCATGTCATGTGTGCAAAGTCCGCCAGTTGGGAGTGACACTTAGGGTATATGTGGGGGCGTGTCGAGTTCATACGATCTATCTTGACGGGTGTAATATATGCACGCCAGAGAAATTTGAAGTGTAACAATTTGTGTTTGTGATTGAGGGGCACCCTGGGTGTTTGTTCGCAGCAATGACGCCATTGAGAGTCCGAAAGAGGTTGACCCAGGTTCCTTTCCCACCAGGGCATACCCCAGCGTCCCTATTAGATAACAGGGCAATAGCAGATTTGTACATCTTGGACATCCGATGGTCCCCGTTGGTATCTTCGATAATTAGTGTTAATTGGGCAGCTCGAGAGGATAGCTGGGAGTTTGAGCTCTGAGTGCTCCCTGCAATCGCTGCAATATGAACTGGTCCATAAGTGTGGCTTCCCTAAAATGGATATCTTCCATGTACGAAAAGGCATGTCTGCTAGGGAACAAGTCCCCGAGCGTTGCCAAGTTGTATTTGGATAGTGTACGTTGCACTAGGGCTTCTTGTGTGATAGGTAGCCAAAGGTTACTTGCCAGTGTATGGCAGGAGAATAAAGAGAGGGATTCCCGGTTGCCTGAACAAGACTTTGCCAGTCCCAGCTCGAAGTGGACAGTGTCTGGATGTCATGTGGGTCACGTGGCAGGCCCGCTGGTAGTAGAGCTACCAGTGGTGTGGGGTGTATGAGGACTGCTTCAGGTCTGACACAGGGAACCAGGGTGTCTGAGTGGTAGCAGTGCCTCGCGAAACTACACTGTGCGACCAGTTAATATATGCAAAAATGCGGGACTCCGAACCTGCCACGTTCATACGGTAATGTTAGCGTGTCCCAACTGATCCGGGGTTGTTTACCACCCCAGACAAGCCGTATTAAGTGCGAGCGAAGAGTTGTAAAAAACCCTTTATGTAGTTGTATTGGGATGTTTTAAAACAGGTATAAAAATTGGGGCAGTACGACCATTTTGATTATGGCGATTTGGCCCGCCATGGTGAGAGGTAGTTTTAGCCAGTGATCGATTTTTCCGCCCAGTTTCTCATTTGTGGGACCATAATTGAGCTGTAGTATTTGTTCCGGTTCCCTATGGATGTGGATACCCAGATATTTAACGGAGTCCTCACACCATGTAAGTGGGTAGTCAATATTCCTATCGCAGTGGGCTGGTGTTAATGAGAAGATTTCTGATTTGTCCCAGTTTATGTGCAAACCAGACTGGGCTCCGTAGCTGGTGATTTCTCAAAGTATGGGTCCCAAATTATCGTCAGGATGCCTCACATATAGGATAATATCATCCCATAAAGAGTGATAAGTAGTGGGCCTGTTTTGAATTGTAGGCCTCTATGGAGCTGCTTTTCCTGTAGGTGTCGTACCAAAGGGTCCAAGGCTATTACGAACAGCAATGGGGAAAGAGAGCAGCCCAGACGTGTCCGCCGAGTGAGTGCAAAAGGGGGCGTCAGAGTACCATTTAGCCGAATACGCGCCGTGGGATTGGTGTACAGCAATCTTACTATGGAAATAAACCCCTTAGGTATACACAACCTATTTAAGGAGGAGTACAGGAATGGCCACTCGAGAGAGTCAAAGGCCTTCTCCGTATCCAGGAGTCCGGCTGCAGCAGGGACCGTGGGTGTAATTCTGTGAAGGGTGGCAAAGAGAGTACGCAGGTTCATGGCAGTGGATTTGTGTGGAATGAATCCTGACTGAGCTGGAGATATTATCTGGTCAATGATAAGTGAAAGTCTGGTGGCTAGCATTTTGGCCAGTATTTCATCATCGAAGTTTAACAATGAGAGCGGCCTATAAGAGCCACATTGTTGTAGATCTTTGCCTGCCTTGGGAAGAAGTGGTATGACCGCTTCACAAGGTGTGGGGGGGAGCTCACCCCTCTCCACCGCCTCCTGATACACTTCAAGGAGATAGGGGGCAAGTAATTGCTCATATGCTTTGTAGAAACTACCGGAAAATCCGTTGAGGCCTGGTGCCTTCGATCCATCCATCACGTCTACAGCTTGGGTGACTTCGTCTTCCGTGAATGGCTCTGCCAAGAATTCTTGGTGAGCCTAGTCGAGCCACACCATAGCGATTTCATCTAAGTAGTTTTTATTGTCCGAGGTGTCAGCTGTTACCTTGGAAGTGTATAATTCAGTGTAGTAGGATAGCACAGCGTTCTGTATGCTGACAGTGTCTGATATGTACTTGTCTTCTGGGCCTTGAAGGCCTGAGATGTATGTTTGGCCTCTGGATTGCTGTATCAACCTCGCTAACGTACGACCCGGTCGTTCACCCTCCCCATATCTCCTGGCGACCGTGTATTTCCCCAGATAGTGTGATTCGCTCCCTGCCGCCTCATGAAACTCGGTCATCAGGGTGACTCAGCGCTGTAAGCTGGACGGATGTTGCAGCGTTGCATGATCATGGTCTAGCGCTGCCAGCTGCGCTTCCAGTTGTGATAACGTGCGACGTAAATCCCTGAGTATACCGGCACTCTTGGAGATACACATCCCCCTGATGTAGGCCTTGAAGGCCTCCCTCAGTGTGGCCTTGGTTTTCACTGTGCCCACGTTAATCTCAAAATATTCTACTATTGCCGAGCGTAGATCGAATTTGAACAGTGCGTCCCGCAAAGCCATCTCCGGGAATCTCCAATGTCCTTCCATCCCCTTAGCCCGTAGGATCCGCAACTGCAACAGGACTAGGGCATGGTCGGACAATGTATGTGGCAAGTGTTGTATCAAATGAAGCCATGGAATTATATCAGGAGCAATGAGCCAATAGTCCAGTCGGGTCCATGTGTTGTGCGGGGCGGAATAGTGGATGTACGCTGCTTGTGTGGGGTAGCGATGTCGCCAAGCGTCGGTCAGTCGATATGTCTCCCTGAGTTCCGTCAGTCTACGCCTAGTCCTTGGTTCATATCAGCAGTGGTGGCTGTACTATCTATTTGAGGGTCAAGTACGATATTGAGAGCCCCCCATGCATACCTGGTCCACGTCCATATAATCTATTTGTGATAGGAGGTCACAATAAAAGTCGGGGTCATCGATGTTCGGGGCGTAGACATTCGCTAGTAGTACAGTGTATCCCAACAAGCATCCTTTAACCAATAGATATCGCCCTGCAGGGTCCGTGTGCACTGCCATTGCCCGAAACAGGACCCGCTTGTGGACCAGTATCACGACTCCCCTGGCATCAATCAATCAATTAATCACAAGATTTGTAAAGCGCACTACTTACCCGCGAGGGTCTCAATGCGCTGAGGGAGAGGAGGGGGGTGTTGCTGCTACTGGTCGAATAGCCAGGTCTTGAGTCGTCTCCTGAAGGTCAGCAGGTCTTGGGTCTGTCGTAGGTTGAGGGGAAGGGTGTTCCAGATCTTGGCGGCGCGGTGAGAGAAGGATCTGCCTCCGGTGGTGGTTCTCCGGATGCGCGGGACGGTGGCCAGGGAGAGGTCGGTGGAGCGGAGCTGACGGTTGGGAACGTAGAAGGAGAGTCGACTGTTGAGGTAGGCTGGGCCGGTTTTGTGGAGTGCCTTGTGTGCGTGGATCAGGAGTTTGAAGGAGATTCTCTTGTCGACCGGGAGCCAGTGCAGGTTTTTCAGGTGGGGGTGATGTGGCTGTGGCGTGGAATGTCGAGGATCAGGCGTGCAGAGGCGTTTTGGATTCTTTGCAGTCGTTTGATGAGCTTGGTCGGGGCTCCTGCGTAGAGGGCGTTTCCGTAGTCGAGTCTGCTGCTGACGAGGGCCTGGGTGACTGTTCTTCTCGTGTCTGTCAGGATCCACCTGTAGATCTTGCGGAGCATGCGGAGGGTGTTGAAGCAGGAGGAGGAGACTGCGTTGACTTGCTTGGTCATGGTGAGCGTTGAGTCGAGGATGACTCCCAGGTTGCGTGCGTGGTCGGTTGGTGTCGGGGTGCCCCTAGTGACGAGGGCCACCAGGAGTCGTCCCAGGCTGATGGGTTGGAGACGAGGATGAGGATCTCCGTCTTGTCTGTGTTCAGCTTAAGTCGGCTGCACTTCATCCAGTCGGCGACGGCTTTCATTCCTTCGTGGAGGTTGGATTTGGCGGTGAGGGGGTCCTTGGTGAGGGAGAGGATCAGTTGAGTGTCGTCGGCGTAGGAGATTATGTTGAGGTCGTGCTGTCGGGCGATGCGTGCGAGTGGAGCCATGTAGATGTTGAACAGTGTCGGGCTGAGGGAAGATCCCTGGGGTACGCCGCAGATGATCTTGGAGGCTTCGGATCGGAATGGGGGGAGGCGGACGCTCTGGGTTCTGCCGGAAAGGAAGGAGGTGGTCCAATCCAGGGCCTTGTCTCGGATCCCTGCGTCGTGGAGGCGTGTGCGTAGTGTGCGGTGGCAGACCGTGTCGAAGGCGGCGGAGAGGTCCAGGAGGATGAGGGCCGCCGTCTCGCCGTTGTCCAGCAGGATCCTGATGTCGTCTGTGGCGGCGATGAGGGCGGTCTCAGTGCTGTGGTTGCTGCGGAATCCTGACTGGGAGGGGTCCAGGATGCTGTTATCTTCGAGGTAGCGGGTGAGCTGTCTGTTGACGATCTTCTCGATGACCTTAGCTGGGAATGGAAGCAGGGAGATGGGCCGGAAGTTCTTGAGGTCGCTCGGGTCCGCCTTGGTTTTTTTTAGTAGGGCGTTGATCTCGGCGTGTTTCCAGCTCTCTGGGAAGGTCGCGGTCTCGAAGGAGAGGTTGATGACGTTGCGCAGGTGGGGTGCGATGGAGCTGCCGGCTTTGTTGAAGATGTGGTGTGGAAAAGGGTCTGTTGGGGAGCCGGAGTGGATTGTGCCCATGGTCTTGATTGTGTCCTTGGTGTTCACGTTGACCCAGGCTGTCAGGGGGTCGTGGTCGATGGGGTGCGGCGGGTCTGATGTGTCGGGGCCTGTTGGGGTCGTCCGGGAGTCGAAGCTGTCGTGGATGTCGGCGATCTTGCGGTGGAAGAAGGTGGCGAGGGAATCACACAGGGCTTGCGACGGCGGGATGTCATTGGCGTTGGAGCTGGGGTTGGAGAGTTCCTTCACGATGCTGAAGAGCTCCTTGCTGTTGTGTGCGTTGTTGTCGAGGCGGTCTTTGAAGGAGGTCCTCTTGGCGGACCTGATGAGGTGATGGTGGTTGCGGATGGCGTCTTTGTGGGCTGCGCGGCTGTCCGGCATCTTCTCGCTGTGCCATTTGTTCTCCAGTTTCCGGCAGGTGCGCTTGGATGCTAGGAGTTCCGGGGTGAACCAGCTGGCTCTCTTGCTGGTGTCTTTCTAGGTTGTTTTTTTTCAGCGGGGCTAAGGTGTTGGCGCAGTCGTCCGTCCATCGTCTGAGATTGCGGGCGGCGTCGTCGGGGTTGGAGGGGTCATTGGGTGGGCTGAGTGCGAGGTTTGTCTGGAGTTGGTCTTCGGTGACTTTACTCCAGCATCTGCGGGGGATCTGTAGGGTGCGGTGGTGTGCGGCGGGTTTCCGGAAGGTGAAGTGGATGCAGTGGTGGTCGGTCCAGGTGAGTTCGGAGGTGTGGCTGAAGGAGACGTGGGAGCTTGAGGAGAAGATGGCGTCGAGCGTGTGTCCGGCGATGTGGGTCGGCGCCGTGACGAGCTGTTTCATTCCGAGGTTGGCGAGGTTGTCGATCAGGGTGGAGGAGTTGCTGTCGTTGTTGTTCTCCAGGTGAAAGTTCAGGTCTCCGAGGAGGATGTAGTCGGTGGAGGTCAGGGCGTGCGTGCTGATGAAGTCGGCGATGGAGTCGCTGAACTGGGGTCGGGGTCCGGGGGGTCTGTAGATGAGGGTGCCTCTTACGGTGGTGTTGGGATCCGTGTGGATCTGGAAGTGCATGTGTTCGGCGGTGCTGAGAGTGTCATCGGTGCTCGTCGAGACCCTGATGGTGTATTTGTGGACGATGGCGATTCCTCCTCCGATTCCGTTGGTGCTGTCTCTGCGGGTGATCTTGTAGCCGTCTGGGATGGCTATGGCGATGTCGGGTGTGGAGGATTCGTTCATCCAGGTCTCTGTCAGGAAGGCGACGTCCGGTGATGAGGTGTCGAGTAGGTCCCAGAGCTCGACGGCGTGTTTGCGGGTGTTTAGTAGGATGCACCGGAGATGGTTGAGGTCCTTCTTGGCGGGAGTCTCGGGCTCTCCGAGGCAGGTGAAGCTGCAGTTCCGGCAGGTGAAGGGACCATGGGTGCGTTTCGGGGCGGCCTTGAAGCAGGTGGAGGTCCGTCCTGGGTTGAGAGCGATGAGGGTGCTGGCGTCGTATCGGAGGTGGTCTTCGTGGCGGCATAGGTGCTGTAAACAGCAAAATATCTATGAGGGCCCCAGCCTGCGGCAAAACTAGAAGGGACATTGGGGGGTAGGTGTGTTTCTTGGAGGAATGCGATATCTGCCTGGTGGCGCTGCATATAATGCACCACTTGTTTGCATTTACGTGTGTTATTTAACCCCCGAATATTCCAGGACATCAAGGTGATGTTTGCAAATGGGAGAACCTTATTCTCTGTAGTCACTGCTATTTGTGAATATGTGTGACAGACCTGTGTAGAGGCACGCGTACTGTTGGAACATCGATCATGGAAACATAGCCCAAAGAAACTGTCTAACATCCCCAGTCACCCCCACCCATCCCCAGTTACGTTACACAGGGGAAATACCCAAAACCCAAAAGGATATTGATCATTTAGAAGATGATTGAAGTCATACAAGTTACGAGCAAAAGTGTGCAAATGCACTTGGGGAGTGGCGACGCCATGCCGAGTCCCTGAATCTTTAAACAGTGTTTACAATGTGGCTGGCCATGGCCATGCCTAAGGTGGCAGCAAAATATTTGCAAGTAAAACATTTGTAATATAGTGCAGTAGTAAGTCATTGCGGTACTGTCCTAGCTATATTGTGGAAGGCATAATGTCAACTGGCCGAGAACAGTTCCACACTGGGCCCAGAGTCTGAGATCAGAGGGGACCGGACCGGTGTAGGTGAACGCTGGTGCCCCCTTAAGTTGGAGAAGGAGCGACAGAACTCTTGGACTGCTGTTGATGAATCGAAGATCCGTGACCTCCTGTCTATGTCTACTTTCAAATGTGCTGGGTATAGTATCCCATATTTCAGCCCCAGTTTGCATAGGGTGACTTTGACTCCTGCATATTTCCGGTGAGCCTCCTGCTCCATTGCGGTGAAGTCTGGACATTCCAATGCACCTTTTTCCTGGGCCAGCCGTAGCGCTGTCTCCCTATCTTTGAAATTTAGAAGCCGGGCAATGATCGGTTGCGGGGGCAACCTGGATTAGGACGTGGCCCAAGTGAGCGGTGAGTCCTCTCGACCACGAATGTAGTAGAGAAGGATTTGTGGCCAAATACGTCAATCAGGACCTTTTCAAAGAAGCCTCCGAGGCGGCCTGAGTTGGTGGATTCGGGCATTCCTAATGTGCGAGCATTGTTCCGTCTCCCCCTGGCCTCCAAGTCCTCGTTCTTAATGGCTATGGACTTAAGCAGTTTCTCCATACGTTCCAGCCTCCTAGTGGTCTGTGCTGAGCCGTCTTCCAGGTCAGAAATCCTGCCCTCCGCGATGTCCAACCTGCCCTCGTGGCTGTCCAGCCTTGCACCCATTGTGTCCAAGCACTTATCTAGCGCATCAAAGCGTGTGTCTAATGCTTTGAAACCAGCCCTGAGTTCCATCATGAGGGCATCTGTGCCTTGTGTTGTTGTCGTAGGGGCCATGGGCACACCCCAACCCTCCGCCATGCCCAGTCTTGAAGTTTCAGCCCCTCAGCCGGTTTTGTCAAATGTTAGTTTGCGCTGCTTGGGGTCACCGCGGACAATGTCCGAATAAGGAGGAGAAAGCCCTTGCGCAGTGTGCTTTCAATTTATTCAACAATTGTTGGGGGGGGTGAGTATAACTGCTGATCTTGTGTGGCCCCGTGATGGCCTAAGAGACTGTGAAAGGGGTGTGATGTTGATCCTCAATGCTGTCCCACATTTCCAGAGTGCCTGCATGCCACAGGGGGGGCCGTCCGGCTCCACCACCACGCGCTGGGAGCCTTGAGATGGGCCAGGGAGGGCCACACAGATCCTGGCCCACTGCAGACCAGCGCGTATACCGGTGTGATTGTGGACCGCAGCAAGTTCCGTCTTTGGGTAATCCCCCCCCTCCGTGGCTCAATTACCCCTCTGTGTCTCTCCCCTATGTAGTATGCTGGCTGAGGGGTGTCACGATTCACTCCCTGTGCTCTCGTTCCCACCACCAGGGGGCCGAATTGTGGGGCTTTCCAGTATTCTAATATGTTTCCAGACACTCCCCTGTATGCATATCCTGACTTCCAGGCATTTGGACATCATTTAGGAATTGACATCATTTCCCAATCCATGCCGGGTTTTGTGGAAACCAGTCTGCTCATGCTGGAAACTCCATTACCTATAATCCCCTGCTCACTGCTTTGTCTCCACCCCTGCAGGCCAAGGATGGGTGGAGAAATTCAGCTCACCTGTGGCTGGCTACCGCTAGCCTGCTCACACCTGATGCGCAT
Source organism: Calotriton arnoldi (assembly GCA_963921515.1). Lineage (NCBI taxonomy): Eukaryota > Metazoa > Chordata > Amphibia > Caudata > Salamandridae > Calotriton > Calotriton arnoldi. The sequence goes on from CAWUFW010002089.1 coordinate 2,128,041, forward strand.
GTGTACTGTGAGCTCTTTTAAGCCCCAGCTCCCTTCAGCCCAGGGTTGGTCATTGTAGCTGTTTTCCGGTGAGACCGATCCTTGTTTCCTGAGCTTTTGATGTTCCTTGATTCCTGAGCTATAGCTATTCCTTGTGCCTGAATTAGCACTGCCTGCAGTGCTACCTTGTTTCCTGAGTTCCTGAGCTATAGTTATTCTTTGTTCCTGTTCCTGGGCTTCAGCTATTTCTTGTTCCTGATTTGCAGTGCTCTCTTGACTCCTTGTTTCCTGGGCTGTAGCTATTTCCTGTTTCCTTGAACCAGTACTGCCTGCAGTGCTACCTTGACTCCTGAAGCTTTAGTAATTCTCTGTTCCTGAACCAGCACTGCCTGCAGTGCTACCTTGACTCCTGAAGCTTTAGTAATTTCCCTGTTCCTGACCTGCAGTGCTACCTTGACTCCTGAAGCTTTAGTAATTCCCTGTTCCTGAACCAGCACTGCCTGCAGTGCTACCTTGACTCCTGAGCCTTAGCTCAATTCTTGTTCCTGCCCCAGCACTGCCTTCTATACTACTTTGTTTTCTTGATTCCTGAACCTGCACTATTCTAGTATATCCTTGTAGACTCCCCTTCTGTATATCCTTTTCCAGCCCCTGCCTTTCTTCCCATTTCCTTGGTTCCAGTTCTAGTTTGCCGTCTTTCTATTCTGCTGTCTTGCTTCTGTTACCTTGTATGTTTGTTACCTGCTTTCTGCCAAATGTGCCCTGTGATTTCTTTCCTTTCCTGTTAAGCACTCCTCCTTGCTAGCTCCTTGACTATTGTGCTTGTGTTTAGTTCTACCCCTTTGGTGTTACTGCCTTGCGTGTTCCTGTTTGATCGCCAGGATCCGTGGGCACAACTGACTACCTAGGTGGTGTTTCTTGTACACTGTGAGTATTGTCTTTGAGTTACAGTTATAACATCACCATAGGTATAAGCTCCACAGACCCTGCCTTTGCATACATATCCTATATGTGGGTATTTTCAGTCAGTATCTGTAACAGCAATTGTGGGTGAGGAACTTACTGAGCTTCAGTCTTACCGTGTGGAGCTCCTGAGTGCTTTACCCCACATTCCCTTTATTGTTCTATATTAATGTCTTGCACGTCCGTCCTGGGTGTAGTTAGTCTGAATGCTAAATTGCCTTGTGAGTGCCCTTCCTTTCTGAGTCTTAGCCATCGTGTTCCTTTGTACAGGCTTCCCCTTTGGATCCCTTTTCTCCTCCGACTTCCTGTGTGATCCTGGGCAGCGTTGTACTCCTCTCTCTGTGTATGTTTTCTACCCCGTTCCCAGTCCTTGCCCAAGTCCCTGACTGTGTTCCCGACATAGTCCCGGACAGTCCCTGACAGAGGGGGGAGGGGGGGGGAGGTTCCAGCCCCCCCCCCTCCCGCACTTCTGCGACATGCTGGCAAATACTGATGGCGAAGAGGAGGGGGCAGCGGGTGTGTGTTGTAGTTGTCCTGTGTGCTGGAGCAGAGTTTGTGATGGAGGGGGGAGTGCCGAGCAGAGCCGCACCAGCATGGCCCAGTGGCCAGACCTCAGGCTCCCCCATGGACCCTGTCTCCACAGGGCCTCCATGGGGATTTCTGGCCGGCCTTACCTGGGGTTTAACGTGGGTTTAGTGCAGCGCTCCCCACCACCTGTGTGTTCACCCGGGGTTGCAGCTCCATCTCCAGGGCACCTGTAGAGGGCACTCCCCCTTCCACACGCCCCCCCAACCACGCCGGCAGGATCAGAGCTTGCGTCTGCAATCAGCCACGCAGCTGGACTCCACAGCCAGTCACGGGACCACGCTGCCTTCAGGCTCCTCCCAAGCCCGGGGGCCCGATGTTGTCATCGAAGTGTTTGGCGATTTCCACACTCGCGGATCAACGCTTCTGGGCTTATTCTGCTCCACACATGATAGCGCTCTCTTGCGTACCACCTCAGTGTGTTTTCAGTAGCGTAGAGGCCAACCAGGCGGCCCAGATCTCAGGGGGCACGGCGGAGCTCCAAAGCTACGTGGCCATCTTGGTCTGCAGCTTGGCCACGCCCCCTTAAACTGCCATACTTAGCCTACTTTACCTGTCCTCCATACCTTCCATAACTAACACCCAATAACTCCCATTTCTGCCATGCTTACCTATCATACCCAATCGACCTACCATACTTAACCTAACACCTAACAAACATAACCTATAATACCTACTTACCATGTCTAACAAGTTTACATACCATTCCTATGTTCCTACAAGTTTACATACCATTCCTATGTTCCTACAATATTAATTTACCTCCTATACCTACCTTCAGTACCTTACCTACCATATCTAAACTACCTAACTTACCTATCTACCTTACCATACCTAATCTACCATACCTACCATACCCTATCTATCATACCTCATCTACTATACTTGCCATGCCTAATTTCTACCACCATACATAATAAAAACCTGCCCTAACTAATGTACCTCCCCCCCTCTGCAGTGCATTGGTCTTACACCTGCCCTAAGGTGGCAATTCTGGGGAAAAGGGACCTCTAGTAATGGTTTTAGGTACTGCAGCCTGCATCGGAAAACAGTTGACTGCAGCTTTTGAAGGGCATGAAACTGTGAATGCTCTTTTAAAATTGCAAGACCTGTTGGCTTTGCCAATGCAAATGGTTTATGCCTTCTAAAAAATAAATGATGAGACTTGTTAAGGTCTCCCAAAAGAGAATATGTAACTCATTTAACAGAATTGCCTCTGAAAATTGGACAAGAACAATCCACCCAGAAACGAGAACTAAACCTGCAAATGAAATCCCGTTCAGGCAGTATTTGGCAGTTTTATGGGAACATTTAAGAGACCAAAGATTGCCTAGCATACTGGGACATCCAGTACCCTCAATAAATTGCTTATTTCTTTTAGACATATACTTTTAATGAGTTCATGAATTGTTCCCAAGTTAAATTAAATCACTCAATTAATCACAATGTGTCTTTCAGAAACCAAGACAGAAGGAAGTACCAGGTTGAAGATATGCAGAAGATTTAGTACACAACGGGTGCATGAACTCTTCATAACATTTTCTGCTGAGCATCTCTGTCTCCTGCGAGCTGTTATTCCTAGACTCACACAAGGTTTACACCAGATGTTTCTTCAAACTATATAGTCATGGACACTAAGAATCAGACCAAGGTTGCTACTAGTGGGTGAACCTTACCAAAAAAATCAGTAAAAGTCAACTACCATCCTACAGATTTTGAGTAAATTAAATCGACACATAGTGCTGGTAAAGTACTGGTGGATACAGTAAGTTGGATAAATGCAAGCAATTCTGGCACACCGTCAAACATATTTCTATGAATACACCTACATCACGGGCTCCCCTTCAAACACAACCGAATATGAACAACTCTGACCTATTGTGAGAATATCTGGATGCAAAAAAAAAAAAAAAATAAGTACTACCGCAGATTAAAGACAATTCATGCATGCACTAACCTCCTAGTATCAAAAAGGCACCCACAGAGCACAGGTGTGAAAGCAGGAAACATGGGTAAAAATACATAGAACTGCATTCTGATTTCGACATCCCATCTTAACTATTGGCATCGAAGATGAGGAAACCCCCCTCAATAAACACCTGCCACATATACACTGAAACATAAAAAAATTATAATCACTTGGGATATATAAAAAAAAAAGGAAAATTGAGAATGGGACTGCAGTCTATAAAACAACAGGGAATAAACACCCTGAAACAATACAGATATAGATTTAATCTGTGGGAAAATGGGCCAATTGCCCACCTCAGCAAATGATAAGGTCACAATCGAAGTGAACAGTGTCAGTGAACAGAAACAGTCTGTACAACCTCCCCAATGTAAATGGCATCCACATGTACAGCCTCGAATTTTTACATTTGTTCCGATGTTCGTTTCTGTTCTCTAGGAAGGTTACATGGAAGCTATGAGGTCAGTGGCAACATCAAACATGTCACACAATATCACTACACACATTTTAGATCTAAACGCACCAGAGCAGGAGGTCGCTGGAGCAAAAACCTATGCTAAATTGGACACCAACCTTGGCTGCTACCATGAGATTCAGCTTCACTCATGATCCAGCTAAGGCCACCAGTCCAACAGTCAATGACCACCAGCCAGTACTGCCAATGCCGGAGCGACCCAAGAAGCCAGCGTGAGAAAACAAAATGGCTGACTCATGACAAATAAAGTGACCTGTTGTCACTTCCCTTTAGCATTCAGGTAAAGCACAGAAATTCTTGCAGAAGACACGTTTGAAATACAGCTGTCAAAGATTCTGCATGCGAGGGCAACACAGATGTGGTGCACATAACAAAAAGCAATACCGACAAATGTAAATCTCTGTCAAGTAATAAGGCTTATTGATACGGGGTATAGAGACATTAGAGGAAAACACCTCTGAAGATATCAAGCTCCATCAGATAATTCAAAGACTATGTGGCATCTGTTTTTCGACAATGAAACAAATGTGAGCAGTGACTGAGGCTTATACAGGCCAGAATGTTTCACTCTCCCCCTGGTCTGCCAAAGCCAAATCCCTCGTCTTCCACATTAACCCTGGTCTTGCCTTCAAAACTGACGCTATTAAGAAGGATCCTATAGCTGTCTACCCATTCAGCCTTCCATGCAAAATATAGCTCACCATCTGCATGACAGTATAAGCCCGCATATACAACAATGACGTGGCAATGCCATCCTAACTGTCCTCCATCCTACAATGTTCACTCCACTCAAAAGCACCTTACAGTGCTTCCCTTTGTGAATCAGGCCAAAATATATTTACATGTGTACCGATTGACAGTGTGGCAATTCAACTGTGTGTATTGCTTTGTGGTTGTCTTCGGGGTCAGTGTGTTGCTTTTGTTTCATATTTATTTTTTACTTCTGCCTGGAATGTGTGCTTGGGGGTTCATGGTCTCCCGTCCACTTTTTGCAGTAATGAAAAGAACCAGTTTTACAGCAAACCAGTACTAAGCAGTTACGTATGGCGCCAGCAGCAGCGAGCACTGCATCAAGTATGGCCAGGTGACCAGGAAAGGGACGCTAAGTAAGTCATAACTACCAATAGCCATGCAGGATGCTCCTCCAATGATCAACAAACAGCGAACATATACTTAATTTAATAATGATACATCACTATTTCAATTTTGTATTACATTATACATAAGATATTCTACTTACAATGGTGGCTGCCAAAATAGGTATAAAGAGGATTGTGTCAGAAACGTAGAGATCCCAGAGAATTGAAGATGTGTAGATGGAGCATCAGTGGGACACAGAAAGTGTTTCTTTTTAGGTCACAAGTGCATCTTATATTTACAAAATCAGATTATATTTGTGTGGGCAAAGAACAAGTTGAAAAATTTAGGGATCTGGTGTTCTGGGGTTTCTTAGGCCACTCATCCTTAAAGTGAGAGTGCAGTGGGGGGTGAGGGTGGTGGGTAACAGTGCCTATGAATGCCAACCTGAAAACACGTTGCAAATTAGATTGGAGATGTGGGATTTAAGCAAGATCCCACAAAATCAACAATAGTAAAATTCTCGCAAATTAAACACAACGGATATCCTGTCCACCTTTTTACAAAATCATTAGCCTATAAAGCAATTGTAATAAGGTGGACAGGGTATCCATCACGTAAGTGACAGAGTACCTATTAACCAAACTCTAAATCAGGCCCTCATGCTCCGCCCAAATGTCAGAGTGAGAGTGAATGAAGTTACTTTACGTAAGAAACTGGATAGTCTGTCACCAGACACTTAGCAGAGAGTGAGAACATTGGATTAATCTCAGGATTTACGTTTAACCTGAAGCATGTCCAAGCTTTCTCCACTGGGGGTCCTAAAGGGCAGTTAGAGACAAAGCTCCCTAAGTAAGGCCTGACGTGGAAATGGGAGTCACAACAATGAAGATGTGATTCAGAGAAACAAGAGTAAGGTTCAGAAGGACTCTAAAAGTCACTGAATGCTTGAAGGGACTCTAGCTGTCAACGCATGTTGACCTGTCCAAAATGTTAATGCTGCCTATGCATATAAACATATTATGGAGATGGTGGCTTAATAACTTGCTAAGTGTTAGAAATGGGGCTCTCTAGTTGGCAGAGGTACGTACCTTTGTCCAAATAGGGACCCTTGTTTCTAGTCAGGGTAAAGGGGATACACACTTTAGATAACCCCTGCTCACCCCCTTGGTAGCTTGGTACGAGCAGACAGGCTTATCTCAAAGGCAATGTGTAAAGTATTTGTACCAACACTAACAGTAACATAGTGAAAACACCACAAATGGACACCACACCAGATTAGAAAAATTTAATTTCTTTATCTAAACTTAACAAGACCAAAACGACAAACATCCAACATACACAGTTAAAAATATGACTTTCAAAAGGTTCCAAGAACTTGTAACATAGAAAACTATGGATGCGTGACTTTTAAAAAAAGTACCTGTAGTTGCATCAAAATTCACAAGGCCAAACAGCTGCAGAGTGAAGACGCGTCGAAAACAAAGAGATGCGTCAGTTCCTGAGACCTTGGGGGGGTGATGCAACAGTTCTGCTGCATGCAGGAGAAGTGATGCATCGAATCCGATCTGTAGGGGGAAGTGATGCGTTGATTCTTCGTGACGGTTCCGGTCCGCAGGTGATGCGTTGGGAAAATTTGCCGCACAGCTGTGATGCGTGGAAATCCGGTATGCGTTGGTAATCGATGCGACGGCGGAGAGCGGCGCTGCAGCAGTTTTCTTCAGCCACGATCCCTCGATGCGCCGATTCTTGCAGCGGTGACAGGCGCTGCGACGGATATTGTAGTGGCACAGCGATGCGTGGAAATTCTTCTCGCGCCGTGGAGATGCGTCGGGAAAACAGCTGCAAGAAGAGCGATGCGTCGGTTTTGTAGTCCTTCAAGTTCCTTCTCTCTTCCAGCTCTCAAACAGCAGCAACAACCTCCAGAGGTCCAAAACTAGCACAGGCATCTCTTGGCAGGTCAGAACTCACAACAACAGAGTTCAGGGGAGCTGGGGGTGAAGTCTTTGTGTCCCTGAGACTTCAGAACAGGAGGCCAGCACACACAGGCCCTTGGAGATTTCCTTCAAGCAGGGGACACAGCACACAGCAAAGTCCTTCTCCTTTCCTTGGCAAAAACAGAAACTGCAGGCCAACTCCACACAGCACACAGCAAAGGGGCAGTACTCCTCAGTCTCTCCAGCTCTTCTCCTTGGCAAAGGGTCCTCTTGAATTTCAGGGATGATCTAAAGTTCTGGGGTTTTAGGTCTAATACTTATACCCCAAAGTTTCTTTGTTCTCTTTGTGCAAGGGTCTCTGAGCCCAGTCCACACCAGTTCTGTCCTCTCTGGTGCACCTGGCCGGCAGGAGGTGGAGACAGCATTGTGTAAGGCAGACAGGCCCTTTTCAGGTGCAAGGGGAATCTCCTACCACCACTCTAAATGCAGACCGGGCCTATTCAGCTGCTAGTGAGAACTCCTTCCCCTACTCTGAATGCAGCCCAGATCTATTCAGCCCAGCCCTGACTCATTCAGGAAAGGCAACCCTCCCCTCCGGTGGCTGTCTGAGAGAATGCACCTCCTCAGCCCCTGTCACTCCAAAACCAGACAGTCAATACACAAACAGGATGAGGCAAACAGAATGGTTAAACAAGAAAATGCCTACTTTCTAAAAGTGGCATTTTCAAACACACAATTTAAAAACCATCTTTACTAAAAGATGTGTTATTAAATTCTGAGTTCAGAGAGCCTAAACTTTATTTCTCTATCTTGTTCCAATGGGAAGTTGTATTTATAAGATGTTATAAATAAACACCCATTCTATCCTATGGGGCAAGATAGCCTTTCAATGGTGAAAAACGAAATTGGCAGTATTTCACTATCAGGACATGCCACACACACCAGGACATGTCCTACCTTTCGCATACACTGCACCCTGCCCACAGGGGTACCTTGGGCCTACTTTAGGGGTGACTAACATGTAAGAAAAGGGAAGGTTAGGGCCTGGAAAGTGGGTGTACTTGCCAGGTCGACATGGCTGTTAACAAACTGCACGCAGGCACTGCAGTGGCAGGCCTGAGACATCCCTTCAGGGCTACTCATGTGGGTGGCACAATCAGTGCTGCAGGCCCACTAGTAGCATTTGGTTTACCAGCCCTGGCACACTTAGTGCACTTTACTAGGGACCTACTAGTAAATCAAATATGCCAATCAGGGAGAACCAATCATTATAACAATTTACACAGAGAGCATATGCACTTTAGCACTGATCAGCAGTGGCAAAGTGCCCAGAGTCCTAAAACCAACAACAGCAGGTCAAGAAAAAATAGGAGGAAGAAGCAAAAAGTTTGGGGATAGCCCTGCAAAAAGGGCCAAGTCCAACACTAAGCAAGCTAGCAAATGGTAAGAAACAAAGGAAAGTAGTTTGTAGGTACTCAAAACTCTATATGAAGGGGATGTGGAGTTGTCTGGACCACCAGATTTTGAAGGCTATTATCTCAAAGCACAGCTTCCATTCATAGCAAAGTGCTTAGCACTCAGAAACAAATCTGAAGAAATAAATAATAAGTAGGAAATGGGAGAGCTGGGGAAACTAATATAGGGGTGATATGGAGGCTCAACCTACCCCTTAACTTGCTGGTTGGACTAAAAGTTCTGGATATAGATCAAAGACCTCATTAGGAAAAGTGCATCTTTTGTGCTGGGGTAGAGAAGGAATTCTAAATTTGGGGTCTATTACGATGGTGGTCGGATGTCCACCGCCGAGCCGGCGGTGGCGCCCGCCGGACCGGCGGTGGACATCTGCCCGCGATCGCAACCAAGAAAAACGCTGGTCAAATTAGGATGGCGGTGGTGACCGCGGCGGTGGGAAATTCCGACCGCCGCTTAACCGCCGGTTGCCATCCGCACTCCTGCCTGGCGGACAGAGCAGGACCGGGATAATGGTGGCGGTGCAGAGCAGACTCCGCCGGCAGGATTATGATGCCGGCGGTAGCCAGCCTTTCCTCAGCGGTCAAACCGCCATGGAAAGGCATGCAGAGATTGTGTTCCGGGGGCCCGTTGCGGGCCCCCAATGTGTTGGGGGGCGGGGTGCACTGAGGGGGTACCCATGGTCCCCCCCTACATTTCCCTGTACCAGGTGGCAGGCACTGTGCAGTGCCTGCCACGCAGTGCAGGGAAATGCAGGACATGCTCCTTTCAGCATCGCGGCGGTGCTGCAATGCAATGCAACCGCCGCAATGTTAAGGCCCGCGATCAGACCGCCGCGGTCGGGTTTCGAGCGCGGGTCATCGTACTTCGACCGGCGGTGATGTCGCGGTCCATGCGGGCGGTCTTTTCCCGCTACAATGGCGGTCGGGGAGGTTTTCCGACCGCCATCGTAATAGGCCCCTTTGTTTGCAGTTTCTGTGCCAAAGGCTCTATATACAGCGAACAGGAAAGTGGAGACTGTTAGCAGGTTCCCCTGCTGATACTTAATGAGTTAACACATTGTTTTGGCCATTGGGTCCCTATACAGAGTCTAGGATGCTGTCATAAACTTAATCTGAAAAAGTAAGTGATTCATGGCAAGCCACAAATGATCTCATGAAATTAAATCAAAAGCTTTTTTATTAGAGAGGCCATGTTGCCTGAGTAGAGTGTTGGGTGCTTGTCTTTCGTTGTAAAAACAACTATGGAAATATTTCACCAGTACAATGGAGCAACTCCAGAAAACAATGTTTAAGTCAAAACCTGTAATATCGGTGAAGGCAGCTGGTCAAAAAACAATACATACATTTGAATGAGAAATCTATCATGTTTAGATCTTGAGGAGAAAATAGCATGTCAAAGTTTCTCACAGTATTAGTTACTGTTAATGCTTACATCTTCACAGCAGAAATGTTAGCACTACGGAAGCCCAAAATGCCTGGGGTGTGTTTGGCTATACAACCAGATACCAATTGCTGGTGGGAATCAGAAAACATAAGATATGTGGTCTACATATTTTCAGTCTTACCTTTTCTAAAAAGAAAGCAGCCATGTTTTCTCTTTAGCTTGTTGAGCTAACAGCCTTCTACTATGTTCAAGGAATTCACAAATAACTTTAATAGTGTAATTATATTTCCATGCTATTATTTCAACAAAGAGTTAATAACATTATTTCTATTTAAGCCTGACACACTGACATTTTCGTAGTTTTAAGTCTCTTGTAGTTAGAAAGCAAATGGATCTCTCGAAGTTTATATTTCTGCCTTCACTAATGCCAACTTGTGTAATTACTCCTCTAAGAAAGCCTCAAGCAGACCCTTACAATATCAAGACTGGTTGTGTCATTATTATTCTGAAACCAATTTGATAGAGCTGTACTAAAAGTTCAAAAACGTTACCCCACAAGTAGCAGAGATGACCTTCAAAGCTACCTCCTATTCAAGGTGCCTGGAAACAATTAAAAACAAAAACTCTAGTGTAACCAGTAAATTCACATCTGTTTGGTTTAGCGATACAGACAACTGTGTTGGTGCTAAGACTTGGGCACAATCTTAAAAACAGAAATATAACAACTCCTATTAAACTTTCAGAATGCTTTTAAAAGTCATAACCTGAGCAAAGGAAAATGTTAAAAAGAATGTATTTTGAATAGTTGGATTTGCATTTACCTGTACACTTACATAAACTGAGCACTTTGCTAAACTCCACTAAAAATACATGAGAGGGTGTGGTCCCTTTTAAGAAATATGTTTCACAGCAACAAGCGGCCTTTGTGGACGAATAATACTTGAAAAGCTACAAGATGCACTACTGTTATTTCCAATAACAATAATAGCTGTGAAATAGCAATTGGATGAAATCCATTTTTTCCCTAGGAGATCCCAAGTGCTCAACTAAAAGGAGCCGAACATCTGCACGCATTTAAACTTGCCCTTAAATTATTACTTCACAGGCACAGAGCTCTGCATGTCTCATATCTGTGGCACTGACCAATTAAAATAAGGGCCCTTTGATCCCAGTTCAAATGCTTGAATCAATTTTCTCTGTTCTTGTTTTAAATCCCCTTCAACAAGTGTTCCCCTCCCTTCCCACCTTCCGTACTTTGAGCTTCCTTCGTGGAACAATAATATCCTCGAAGTGATTCATTAAGTCTTCTCCCTTCCCATCGCTACTTCTTACTTCTACAAAATGTTCTTTTTCATACTCCATTAAATTTAATAACATTGCATCTGGCTGCATGCCTAGCGAGGCAGTCAATTTATGGTCTGCGGTGCCCAAAATTGTTTTAAATGGGTTAACAAGGCGGGGTGCTCCAAGATGATGAAACCGAGAGATTCTCATTAGACAGATTTTTTAACACCTAGCATTTCATATCCCTGTGCCAGGCAAGCACATTGCTTTTGGCTTCTAATTTTATTAACGCTGGGTCAATCCAAGACAAATATTTCACATTGCAAGACCAAAGCATTCCTACTGTACCTTGCATATGGTGACAAACTGTTGATCATTCCCGGCTCCAATCACAATATAGCCATCTTTCGTTTTAAAAGCCTGAAAAAGAATTAAAAGCAGATTTTAACTCATTGGAAATGGAAACGTGAAATTTATTTTTGTAAAAGTAATTTCTGAGCAATTTCCTTCATGGCAGAGGTACGCCTGGCTGCTTTAAGTTATTGCTTCGAAAGTGTCTACAGTATATCTAATAGAAGGAATATTAGACTTGAGTCTAGTGACTTGGTCAGATGCCCTCACCTGATTGTTACAAGCTGGTTTTCTTTTAATTAAAGTCCAAATCTTGCCAGCTCTAAACAAAGTGTATAAAAGAATATTTTCTTTCCACATCATTAAAAACATTCAAGGTTGATTTTTGTGAAGGTTTTCATCCGCATGAGCGTGTAAACCCCACATCTTATTCCACTGATAACTCAAGATTTCCTACGTCAGACTTGAGACGCTCTTCTAGGTCTTTCTTTGTCTTCAGATTCTGGTACTTGGAATTCTGAAAAACTACACAGCCTGACAAAAACAAGACAGGATGAACTGTCTCACTTGAGATTGACCTACATGAAATCTGAGAGACTCTCTTTAGCCGATCTATCCTACAGTACCTGTGATAAACAGTGGAAATAAAGCTGTGTAATTGTTGTTATCATCCAGAGTGGCTAACAAAAGAGTTTTAATTCATCCGTCAATCGAAAGAACAATAATCCAAGACGAGAACAAAAAGGTTTTATAACTCCTTCAGTTGATCGGAATATAGAGGAATATGCCACGTTACACCGCATGCGTTTGGAACGCACAACGTGGTCATTACAACGACCGCATTGTTACATCGCAGACCATTACAACACAAGTCATTACAACGACTTGTCTGTCCAAAGGTCTAACATTCTGCCATGGCAAACATTAATCAAAATGCATTGCTGCGAAGAAATTGTAATTAGACAAAAAGCAAAAATGTGAAGAAATGATGAGAACATAAGAGAATACTGCTACAATTACAGAAGCAAACGGAAATAATTGACATATCCTCAAGACTAAAGAAATACGAAGTTCTCACCACACCAAAGTAAATGCCAGTAATGACAAAGAAAATTACGTTCTAAATCAGCAGCTAAAGCGAATACATAATTATCATGTCTGACAACCAAACAGAGATGTTGTACACTAATGGCTTAATTAAAAAAAACTTTTTGCACACTTCGATTACTTTTAGGTGCAGAACTAAATGCACTTGCCAGGGTAAAACCCTAATCCTGATCCCCAGAAATAGGATTGGCAGAATATTGTTCTTGCGAAAGGAATTGGCTTGTTCAGGAATTCAACCAGTATGGTGAAATTTTAACATGATCAAATTCAGTTAGGGGCAGGTTTATGGATACTCCAAGAAATCCCTTTCAAATGTAGGTGAACAGCTACAACCTCCAACTTTGCTGTTTTTGTCATACTCATTGCAGGTAGTTTCCCAACCTGGAAACACACTTCACCCACAAATGTATCCTATCATTTCCTTTCACCCACAAATTTACCCTATCATTTCCTTGTAAGAGGAAGCACGTTTCCAGAATGGGAATAAGGAGCGAACACGTGCATTTAAAAGGAGTGCAGAAGAGAGTTCTCTGTTTGAAAAAAAAAATTCCAAGAAGAATATAGTAAAATTTACACATGCATAAAAGCATCACATTTCTGTATTGTGAAAAATTAGGTTATTGGTTGAGGGGTGTGGAACCCGGCCAACCTCTATGGAGCATGGGCCGGGTAAAGGACTGAGTTTGGCCCAGAGGGCAGCATACCTGGTTGTACTTGGGCTGAGATTCAAGGTCCTTCGTTGAGCTGCGTCAAATTGCGTCAGTTGCGATGAGACCGCCATCGGGAGCTGTGAGGTGCTGCGATGCACGGTCCTACATTGAGTTGTGTCACATTGCATCCATTCTGATGAGCTTGCCAATCAGGTGCTACAAGGTGCTGCGATGCAAGGCCTTGCAACGAGGTGCATTGTGCTGCATCAGTTACAATGAGGCTGCCGGTCAGGAGCAGCGAGATGCTGCAATCCGAGGTCCTGCGCCTATGTGCGTTGGCTGTATCGGCTCAAATGAGGCTGCCAATCGGGAGCTGCGAGGTCCTGCCAGGGGCCAGCAGCAGGGCACAGCCAGGCCTTGTTGGGTCTGGGCAGATGCAGGTCAGGTCTCTGGGCCATCTGATGTCCATGTATCTCACAGAGGACACCAGTCAATTAGCCCTTGAACTCACTCTGGTGGTTCTGGGTTCACAGAGCAGGTCTAGTCTTCCTTCCTCAGGCAAGAGGGCTGCAGGGCAGTCCTTGCAACAGGGCAGCAGGGCAGTCCTTCCATCAGCAGGTCAGCAGGGGAGTCCTTCTGAGTCTTCCACAGGTCCAGACGTGATCTGATGAGTGGTTCAAGAGGTCTAGCATTTATACCTGGTGCCAGCCTTTGAAGTGAGGGAAACTCCTAGACCACCCCCACATCTGATTCTGGAAACTTCCTTCCTTCCTCTGCCCAGGATCCCAGTGGTCTAGGGTGGCAATAGGCTGATGTCAAGGCCCTTGGTGTGACATGTAATTGTGGCAAGGAACAGCTTCGTCACAACCATCCTGCCAACACCAAGTCCCGCTTTGTCTCACTGCCTGGGAGAAATACACAAAGGCCAACTTGCAGGCTACTCACAGTCATGTGACCATGGACGCAGGCTGCAGACACCAAATGGTTGGGATGAGAAACTGCAAACTTTCTAAAAGTGGCATTTTCAGAATTATGACTTAAAATTCAACTTTATCATTAAAGAGATATTTACATTATAATTAATTTGAGTGTAAACTTCATTTTTAGGCCGAGCATCAGCGCGCATGCGTTGTCTGCAAGACCTTGGGTAATTAATAAAATGACTGGATTCCTACCTCCTACTTACCATTGGTGCACTCCAGCGTCGCTCTTCTTTGCTGCCTTCTGTCTCGTCGTGGTGCCGATACCTCACTTCCTTTCAATGCTGAGGAGCACCGGTAAAGTACAATGTGCTTACGCTTGATAAACATATGTTCATTCCTGCGCACTCTTTGTTTTCTTTCCCTCACTTCATTTATCAGCACAGCACCCCTTCTCTCACGCTGCGCTTCTTGTTTTGGACAGTGCGGTGCTAACAATGGTTGTAAACACCATGGGCACGGAAAACCAGTCTAGCAGTCGTTAGGACCACTTTATGCAAATGTTTATATTTGTCCTTGATTGCATCGTTTAAGACATGTGTTTCTAAAACTGCATGACATTCACCTCATACGCGGCAGCTCCTCCCTGTTCCCTCTCACTCCACGTAAACAAATGTTGCACAGCTAATCTCACACGGAAGTTCGAGTCTTCTATATCAGCCACCCTGCAGCTGAGGACACTTGTATAGACTGAGACAGGACCTCATTTTTGCGTTTTAAGGCAATTGTCATACAATTGTGACGTTAAGCGGTGCAGACCATAGACTTTAGCCCTCTTGCCTCCTTTCTCTGTGTGTCTCTCAATTTCACGGTCTCTTATTAGCCTCTTTTTCTTTCACTCTCTTTCTCTGGTTCTCCTTTTTGCGTGTACCCTCTCTCGCTTTCTTTTTCCGTCCCTATCTTTTTCTTTCTCTCTCAGTATCACGTGGCCTCTGCCCCTGTCTCTTGGTCTCTCTTCTTATCTGTCTCTATACCTTTGCCACCAGCATTCTCTTTAACGTTATTGCACTCTTTCTGGCCCCTGAGTCTCTCTTGGCATATGTCTAAGTTTCTCACTCTCTCATGGTCTTTATCTGCCCCTTCTCTCTCCCCGTCACTGTCTCTTTCTGCTTCTATTTGTTACTCTCTTTCTCTTCCACTGGTCTTTTGCATGCAAACTCGGAAAGATGGAAGGATGAATCTGCCTTTAAACAGAACAGATTCAAACTAGTGATCTTCAGATCACTGCAGTTGTCTGTAGCGAGCGTTAAGTCACAAAGCCATCTTGACAGAAATGAAGACAGACACGGGAATGTGCTCATGTGTATACTAGAGGGAATAAGGGAAAACAGAGCTGGAATAGATATTAATGTTCTTAAATGCAATCAGTGCCCCGTAAAGAGTAAAGCTCTTTAAATAGACAGTTCTCTATAGCAAGAGGTTACAATATAAGAAAGAAGAATCAGGGGTCACAGGAATAACTTGAGAAAATATATTTCACAAGGAGAGCAGTGGATTTGGGTAGCAGCCTCGTGAAAACTGCTAATACATTTGAGAATGCCCAATAGGAAAGAGGTGTCCCTTCTTCATGAAACGTGTCCTCTTCTTCTCTGTTTGGTCGCTGGTTGAAATGATATCAAACTTGGTTGTTTGCAGAGGTAACTGCCCATAAAAGCACCCTCCATTTCAAATGTGATGAAAATCTATACATTTTTTTCAGAAAATGCAAGTAATTCGACTTTAAAAATCCTGTCTGCTGCAATTTGCTTGTTGCCAAAATTGTTGAACTATTTCATGCCATGCTAGATATGCCTGGACAAATTTTCAACATTCGCCCATCATATAATACACAGATATAATTAAACATTTTCATGTCTCATTAAAACTGGGACAGCTCACTAGACATATATTTCCTTAGTCATTTTTAGGTCGAGCCTCGAGTAGCGCGCAAGCGCTGCTCTGCGAGACTTTATGTAAGGGGCTTTTGAAAGCTGACCACACGCTCGTGCACAATGGCCTTTTCCCTGCGGTTACCCGCACGGCCGCCATCTGTTTGCAATTATCGTGCCCAGACGCGGGCGCGATAATTGAAAACACATGGCCATTGTGCACGAGCGTGTGGTCAGCTCAGCAGGCTGCCGCGCTCGCTCGCCCCCGCTCCTCTCTCACGCTGCCGACGTCTCTGCTGTCCAGCGCTTCTTTTCCCAGTTTGCTGCTTCGCCACGTGTGCAGGACCCCGTTGACAAGATGTGTTAAGTGCGCAGGACCAGAGTTTGCGATGTGCCTTCAGAGCCGTTGTGCGCTTGCTCAGTGCCCATACCGGTCTGTGGACGGCGAGAGGGAAGGCCCGTATTTCCGCGGCGCGGGCGCAGTTTCGTCTGAGGCCTCTGCAGCTGGTTAATGGCGACTATGTGTTAGAGCCCATGAGGCGGGCACACGCAGTAGTGGCGGCTCTTGGGGAAGGGGCCAGCGGCCTGCGCAGGTCCGAGGCCATGGCTGGCATGTTCGACATCGACCTGGACCAGCCCGACGAGACGGGCTCAGAGGAGGAGGAGGAAGGGGTAATGATCTGGGGAACTCTAGTGGGAACAGATGGGGGAATCAGTTGACAGGGCGTAGGGAGGGTAACGGGCCACGGGCCTCAGCGCATAGGCGGGTCTACGGAGGGGAGTGAATTGTTGATGAATATGCTGAAGTCTGGATTTGGTGAACAATGTCATATAGTGAGTAGCCCCATAGTGTAGGAGTTACATGGATAGTCTACCAAAAGTGCACCACAAGGATGAAATTGGTGCGTAAAAGCAACGGACGGGTTGAGATCTGTAGGAGACTCACAAGTATGTAAACGGCATAATATACACATTTGTGGATCTTCGGGCATGCAAATGAAGCATTGCTTTATTTTGTTGAGGCGCAAGATCACATGGCATTCGGCCAGTGGTGATATTGTTTGCTTCATGGTGACGGCATGACTCTGTACTGCTACAATAGGTAACTTCTAATATTCAAGTGTGAATACATAATCGTTGGGTCTAGTGGCATGGGTGTTCTCCCTCACTCTCGATGCTGCCTTGTGTAGCACTGGTGATACTCCACTCCATCTATCACTCCCTTTGCTTTCATCTCTCTTTCTATCTCCTTCTCTGTTTCCGTTCACTCTCTCTACTTCCAATGTCTCGCTCGTTTAATACATCTGTCTTACCTCTGTCTCCCTATTTCACCATTCTCCACTTCTCCCTCGCCCTTCCTCTGTATTAGCCTCATCTCTCTACCTCATCTGCACCTCTTTTCTCTCTACTTCTCATATCTTTCTACTTTTCATCCCACCGGCTCTACCTGCCTCTCTGCCTCGCTACTTTGTTTACCTGACCTGTCATTCTGTGCTTCACCTTTCTATTTGTGCTATCTCATTATAACTCACCTCTCTTCCTATCTTATTTCTCTCTAGACCTTGCCCCTCGGGTTGGCACCTTTCTTACCAGCCTACATTTAAAACTGCATGCCAGGCCTCTAAAAACAAGAATTTGCATAGCCAATAGGTCTCGCCTTTGGGACCTTATAAGTTTTTAGCCATGCAACAGTTGATGTTATTGCACCAAGGATATTGGCTGCATAACTAAATACTTATAAGGTCCCAAAAGCGAGACCTATTGGCTATGCCAATGCTTGTTAGATCGAGCATCAGCGCGCTATGCAGTCTGTTACTGACGTTTTGTAGCACTCTAACACCTTCGGGTAATGTCCGCGCTATTCAAATCGCTGACTGGCCACCTTTGTATACTGTCTTGTATTGCTGCTTGCCTTTGACATTGTACAATATCTTGTTTAGCTTCTTACTTGCTCACATCTCGTCACCTTATTTTTATTGCTGGTGAAATTGATTAATATGCAGTCTGTTACTGCGTTTTGTAGCACTCTAACACCTCCGGGTAATGTCTGTGCTATGCAAAATCGCTGACTGTTCAGCACTATGTAGAGCTTCAAATGCATACTGTTATTACTGGGTGTACTTATTAGTTGCATATAAAGTTTATATTTTGAGTTACAATTTTCAAAATGTAGTTAATGTTCATGACACCAACCCTGTTCGTGGTTCAAAAGGCGAAATATCAGCATTCCAAGATGGCCGCCTTTATTACAAAAACTAGATGAACGCTCTTCTCCGCTAACTCGCAGATCCTTCGTTGCTGTCGGCCTCTGACAAAACACTCCTGAAAAGCCACTCCCATTAGTAACGATTGTGCTTATGGTTTCGTTCTGCTATTTGTGTTGAATGATTTTTATTCTTTTGAACAACACACCTACAGTTCAGGAATTATATGCATAGCTGATACGTTTTCAGATTATTTGTGTGGTTTGAAAGGGAGTCAGTGATCTTCAGCAGCCAAACGTGTGACACTTCGAGTGATGCTTTTTTTTTGCAGATTTATATAGCGCAAACTCAACCCGAAGGTACTGGATCGCTTTACATGGGCACCAGTTACGTACACAAGGACATATTCATTTTTTGCTAGGCAAGGGGAGATTAACTGATTTGTCTAGAATCACAAGATGCTGAGCCGACGCAGAGGCTCAAACCTGGTTCTCCAACTCCAAAGTCAGCAGCTCTGGCCGTGAGACCCATGCGTTGTCACAAATAACCAGCATTTACAATGCAATAGGTCTCGTATTTGCAAGACTTTGAGCTATTGGCATTGTACATGATAATGCCTTTTATTTGTGTTTGGAAAACCTGCACGCGGTGCCTTAACACTCACTTTGTACTTATAGCTGTTCACTTCAAGAGGTGTCGCGTTTCCAAAAGTTAACAACTATAAATACAAAGTGAGTGTTAAGGCACAGCGTGCAGGTTTTCAAAACACATTAATAAAAGCCATTGTCATTTACAATGCCAATAGTTCAAACTCTCACAAATGCAAGACCTATTGCATTGAAAATGCTTGTTTTATCTGCCACCAAACGTAAGGGATTACTTATTAAGTATAATATGGTAACCCAATGTTATCCTACGGGAGAGATAGTGAAAAAAGCCTTTTACTAGCAGGACATCTAAATCTTAAACCCACAGGTCCTACTTTTTAAATACAATCCACCCTGCCCTATGAGCCTTTAGGGCCTACTTTAGGGGTGACATATATATTAAGAAGGAAAGTTTAGGCCTGGCAAAATTGATATTTTGCCAGGTTAAAATGGTAGATTAAAACTGCACCTCAGGCTGCAGTGGCAGGCCTGAAACATGTTTAAAAGGATATTTTAATGAGTGGCATGAGGAGTGCTGAGCATGAGGAGTGCTGAAGGCCCCCTAGTAGCAGTAAATTAACCCCAAACTCTGAGCTAATCCTCTACGCATTCTTTATTGCACTTCCCACAAAACTTAACAAACAAAGCATTCTTCTGCTCCTGAATGCATGTGTATTTGCGGTAAATGTAATTTAAATGGAGAGTGTTTTTTTTATCATTGTGCACCTAAGACCTCCTGTGTTCTAAGCTAATTTAAGAACCTTAAACCCATTGTCTAATCAGGTTACAATCTGTTTGGAAGCACGGAGTGCATGCTGGTGATCTTGTGTGCTAAACCCATAAATATTTTCATGCTCGCTAAACACGAGTTGGTCTTTAACTGAAACCCTTTCAAGTTACTTATCTCACTGTGTCCACAAGTAAACTTTTGATCTTACTCTGGTCAGCGCAAGATCTTGGCCTAAACTGGTTTTTAATCACGTACAGCGGTGTATTTTCTACTCGTGTTTGGTGTTGTGCTGTATTCTCTTGTTTTTTTCATTTTCTGTGTGTTTTATATTTTCTGCTGTGTATTCATATTTTATGTTTCCTACAACAAGGTGTAAGCCAATTTGACCATGTTTTAGGGACAGCACACATGAACTTTAGCACTGATTAGCAGTGGTAAAGTGCAAAGAGTCCTATAGCCAACAAAAACGAATTCAGCAAAACAGGATGGATGAGCAGCGGTGGCTCCTCTACTAAGGCGGAGGAGCGTCACCCCACTGAGCAATTCAAAACGGAAAAATTAAAATGATAATAACGCAATGTTATTATCATATTATTTGACCGTACTGGCTCAGTTGGTTGGGGAGCAGTGTGGGGCTGGGCTGTTTAGAGCTGGGGGAGGAGTGGTAGACACTTCCTAAGTGCGCATGACATTTTGGCTGGCCCTCTTGGGCCAGCCAAACTGTCATGCGCACTTTGCATGTTCTCCACCCAGGCTGCATTACAGCCAGGTGGGGAACATGCACAGCCTTCCAGCCCCTGTTAGAGCGCTGAACCACAGCGCTCAGACCAATCACAATGCTGCTGTAAAGTAGCATTGTGATTGGTCAGGGGAGTCTGGGAGGCTGTGTGCTTCCTGGTTCCTGCTGCCCGGCAGAAGAGAACAGGACAGAGGAGAGGCGGCGGCCAGCCAGCCGTATCCAGGCAAGTGTTTTTTAAATTTGTTTTTAT
Organism: Calotriton arnoldi; assembly: GCA_963921515.1. Classification (NCBI taxonomy): domain Eukaryota; kingdom Metazoa; phylum Chordata; class Amphibia; order Caudata; family Salamandridae; genus Calotriton; species Calotriton arnoldi. The sequence continues at coordinate 2,148,692 of CAWUFW010002089.1, forward strand.
TCCCTCTGCTCTCCCGCGCCACAGGCCCCCACCCCCAGTTAGTAGCAGCTGCTACTGGGGGTGAGTACTGCTAGAATACTATGGCTGGTGCAGACTCTCTGGAGTCCTCTTGGAATCCTTTGAGGATTCCACAGAAATGTTCTCCCAATATAAGAGGAAGGCCATGGGAGCACATTTCTGACTTTTTCACACTCCTGTTTGTGAGTTATGCTCAAAATGAATTCACCAAAACAGTAACACGGTAGAAAACATGTAAAGAAAAGTGATACAGTTTTTGTCACTGATATTTAAACACATAAAGAGCTTCTCTTGCTGATGCATTTCTTTGCTATTTTGAACCCAAAATAGCAACACTACATGTCTGCTTGAGTAAAGCGAATGCTCTGTATCATTAGCTAGTAAATGTATCCTGTCCATTTTATTAAGGCAGCTTTCTTGTGCCAGTTTTTATTACTATTCTATTACTGGTAGGTAATAGCTCCACATCAGTTGTGCTTCGTATGAGCAGATGTGCATGTATACCTCTTCTTCTTGAGGTGTCTCATTTTTTGTTGTATCCACAGAATGTCACTTCAGGTAACTTTTGGTCTTCTTGACAATTCCCCAAACTGGAAGAAAGTCAAGCACAGTTGTTTGCTTACTTTTGATCTCTCCTCATACTGAGTCTTTCGGACAACATAGTAAATGTTCATATGACCAATGAAGTAATCACTATCATCGCTAAAATGTGAAAGGCTTGAGGAACCAAATGATCTAAAAGGAATACACCTGAGCCACTCTCACACTTAAGTAACTGGAAGCTCATGGCATTGTACCTCTCCTCTCTCCTCACCCATATCCACGTGGTTGGCCAATCAAGTGAGTTCCATTATTTAAAAGACAATAATAGCCTGCAAATGAAGATAGAGGAAGAAAAAATGAGCAAGATCATGAATGCTTAACTAGGCTAGTTGAAGAATGTGGAGTGTAGGATGGACATTAAATTTGCTGTGTCCCCTTCCATCAGTCCAATGCATTATGTCCCTCCATCGAACTTGGAAATTAAGTTTGAAGGTTGTGAGAGAAACAATGGTTACTAGGAGAAATAAGAAGCCTGAAGACAGGTAACCTGAAGGGACATAAAACAGCAGACACAACAAATGATCCGGAAATCCGTAATCGCAGTAAAGAAAATAGTTGGGGCACAGGTATCTGAGAAATCAGCCATAACATAAGAATAGAAAAGAAACAATAAAACAGACCAGATAGGTGACAGATGTGAAATCTCACACAAACATATAGTGTGTGAGGAAGATGAATAGAGCAATTTGATTGGTGCAATCTCTCAAAACCCAGAGAAAAAAACGGGATAGTTTTAAACTAATCACTAAGGGGTCTGTGGACATTAGTCTAGGCGGGGACAAAGCCTAACCTAGCTTTCAAATTGAAATGGCTATCGAAGCTGGAAAGGTGTCCTACGAAAACTCCAATGCTTGTACTTATAAGACAAAATGGGAAGGTTTCTCCCCAGCTGCAAAACCATTGAATCATCAATGAAAAAGAAGCATACCAAGGATCCTACAAAGTTTACTAATGGACAATGCCAATGCTGCAAGAAGTAGACAGGGCGAGATTACCATATGAAAAGGCACACTCAAAAACAAGTACAAGGCGTGTGAAAAATACTTCAAAGTCATCAAAAGAATGTAAATCGGGAAGTGGTGAGGTAGAAATGATTGTTTGGTGTGGTAGGTCTAGAAGCTCTTTGCTTCAGTTCTTGAAGAAAAAACATAATATAGTAAGCACATTTTCAGCCTCTAAATCTAACAAAATCTATCCTAATCATAAATTTAATAAATCATATACTTCAGAAAGACTCACAAGCAGAAAATGTAATGTAATAATACTACACAGCTCAGATGCTACCAAAGTAGCAGCCCAATGAATTGGAGCCAAAGGCTTGAAAATTAGAAGCCTCCCAGGGAAAACGAGCATGGGACCACAACCGCTAGTCGGCTCGCAAAATGGCTGCGCGGGAACGGAGCTTCTCTAAGCCATTGACTCTATCCGTCAATATCCTGGCAGTTTTGCCGAATGCTACATCCCGCATTGTGTGCCCTGTGCAGTGGAGGCGCTCCTGCATTGAACCATACCAAGAACAGCCTAAGGCGCGGAGCGGATGCCTGGCAACACCTGCGGAGAAGAAATGAGCTGCATCGACCGCCATTGAGGCCCGTAACGCGGCGAGGTGCGCTCCCTGGGGATGCCTCTGCAGTGGGGGCGCGCCCGCTTCCCCAATCAACGCGGCATCCCTGGTTGGTGACTCTGCTGATGGAAGCGCAGGCACTGCCGGGGGCGCTTGTGGCCTGTAGGCGCTCGGTGCCAGCTCCCTGGATGCCTGACCTGGGGCGTGTCTGAGCCTCACGGCGGCAGCGCGGAGAGACTGCTGGATGTCCGACAGATCTTTCCAGGTCTCCGCCCCCCCCTTTCTCTCTCATGCCCACTCCATCAAACAGGGGGTTCCCCAGGGCTCGGCGTTGAGCCCCACTTTGTTTAATCTCTATGTCCAACCCCTGGCAGGAGTGGCGCGGGACCATGGCTTGGCCATGGTCTCCTATGCTGATGATACTCAGCTGGTGGTAGCCCTCTCCGATGACCAGCCTCGGGACGCTACACAGTTCCGGAACGGTCTAGAGGCGGTTGCACGCTGGATGACCACAAACTGCCTTCAGCTCAACGCCAACAAATCTGAGGTGCTGTTGGTGGGGAATGATAAGGGGCTTTGGAGTACACAGTGGTGGCCGGCATCCTTGGGCCACGCCCCAACACCTAAGCTGTCGGTTAAGAATCTAGGGATCTGGCTCGACTCCACTCTTGGATTCCAGGATCACACTAAGAAGGTCGCCGGCACCTGCTTCGGTCTCCTACGGGGGCTGAGGCCTATTTTGGGGTTTTTCGACCCAGCTACACGTCAATTGATAGTCCAGGCGACTATTCTATCAAGACTTGATTATGCCAACGTTCTACTGTTAGGTGCCAACAAGGCCGAAGTAAACCGTCTTCAACGAGTCCAGAACGCAGCCGCTCGAGCTTTGCTCAGACTCCCTAGAAAATGTTCTATGTCAGGCGCTCTACGCCGCCTCCACTGGCTCCCCATCTCCAAGAGGATCGAATTCAAAACATTATGTCTGGCTTTTGAAATTCTCAAGTTCTCTTCCCCGGAGATATTATCCAATTTGTTGGTCCCCTATGTCCCTGCTCGCCAGCTACGTTCCGCGGAACAATTTTTGGCCACTGTCCCACGAGTGAAACGTATCAGGGCAGGGGGCAGGTCCTTTCGTTGTCTGGCTGCTAAGTTGTGGAATTCCCTTCCTGTGCAGACTCGCCGTATAGACTGCTTGCTATCTTTCCGAAAGGCCATTAAAACTTACCTGTTTCCCACAGCCTAGCTCTTGCCCTCTCAGACTCTGTATTAGCGCCGGGACGCCCCTTTGCTGGGGCAGCTGTGCGCTTTATAAACTAATTAACATAACATAACATAACATAACATAACATGCCACGGTGCGGCCTACGGATGGCCCAGCGTCTTCCCTTGCAGCGTGCTGCACTGACGATCTGCAGCGGAGGCGGTGCTGTCTTCGCTTTGGCCCCCCTTGGGGAAGCGGACTGCTGCGGAGAGCGGGAGCAGGGTGCGCCTGATGTGGTGCCGTGTGAGGCCTAGTGACGACCTACGTGGACAGATCCCCGGGACTCAGGTGCTGTACCTGCTGCTGCGCTGCTGATAGGAGTACTGATGCCCTAGTTTGCCCCTGCTATGGTGGCATGAGGCCCGGCGCCTGCGAATAAAGAGAGCCCTGGGCAGGGGACGGCTGCTCAAGTAGGCCCCTAGGGGAGGCTCATCCATTCTTCTTTCCCGCTCGCGATTGCCCCACGAGCTGGGGGTGACGATTTGGGAAGCGGTTTCTATTTATGGGGCAGCGGACCTGGTGAGATCTGTAGGGCAGGCCAGATTCTGAAGAAGCCCACCTCTGCCTACTCCACGCTTCATCATTTAAGTTGCTGATCAGTCTCACGCGGCGAGTGGAGGGTACACTCTCAATTGCCTGACTCTGCCCGTGCCTTGCTTGCTGCAAGTACTTACTGTGTGATCCCCTGTGGAGGTGACGCTCTGGGAGGCAGTGGACAGCGCGGACCCTCTAGAGATGGGGAAGGTGGATAAGGTCCAGACCAAGCTCCCATTTGAACAGCGCAAAACGAGAACCCGGGAACCGGGCGACTCTCAGCCCCCCCAGAACAGTGTGATATGACCAAAGAAACGCCTGCAGACCTCTGTCAAATCCTAGCTACTATGCAAGCAAGCCTTAGCTCAATAGATGGGAAAATAGACTCTTTAGTTTACTGTATGGACCGCATGTCCGAACGCCTCGATAAACACTCTGAATGGCTAGACATGGCAGAGAGACGCGTGACGGAGGTGGAGGAAGCTCACATGGAGACCGATGTGGCACAAAAGCAGATGAATAAGGCCCTTGCACGGCTACACGACAAAGCGGAGGACTTGGAAGCCAGGTCCAGGAGGAGCAACATTCGAATTACTGGCCTTCCGAAGTCCACTGCTACAGGAAATATGGAACTATTCATTGAGACTCACTTAGTTACCCTCCTGGGCCGTGAAGTTTTATCCTCCATGTTCGTGATCGAGCGTGCGCACCGCTCTTTGGGCCTAGACCTCCGCCGGGTGCACCACTGTGCCCGATTATTGCCAAACTCCTGAACTACAGGGATAGAGATGCAGCCCTAAAAAGAGCCAGAGAAATAAGGAACTTGCAGTATGAGGGTTCCACCATCTCGCTATTCCCTGACTTCACTGCCAAGGTTCAGGAAGCGTGGAGGCAGTTTGCTCCGCTGAAACGTGCACTATGTGCCCAAGACCTTGACTATGCTATGCTCTACCCTGCACGACTTAGAGTGATGATGAATGGCATCTCAAAGATTTTCCTAGGTCCTAAATCCCTGCAGAAAGTGTTAAAGGAATACTCTGCAAATCAGCAACGCAAGAATGACTCAGAACAGTTACAGGGGGCTGCTAGAGGTGCTATGGATAAAAATGACTAGGACTGAACCTAGCACTGTACTCCCAACAAGACGTATACAATGAGGGAGAGGAGGGTGATGAGGGGTTATTGGGTTTGCGGGGCATGCTGCTCCCTGAAATTATACCGAGCGGATAGCCACTGCGAGCATGTCTGATCATAATTGGGAGGGCGTTCCTACCATGTTAGTATTTCGACGCCCAGCTGTTTCTGCGAGCTGTTATGTAGGCACCCCTCCTGGCAAACGCAACGCATGCACGGTCAAGTTGGTGTTTGGGACGCAATTCTGGTGGTAATGCTGTCCCATTTATCACTTCTGCAAAATAGGTTTTTGAGATACCCTTATTTGCTAACCCTGAAGTGAACAAACTGCAGCCTGCAGGGAGAGGTCACTGTAGGCCGCAGAAATTTGTATGCTCGATGCATAGAGATTAATAAGCTCTGGTATGTTGCGTGGGGTGGACCTCAGGAACCTGGTTTGTTCATGTAAGTAAGATTTAAAGATGGGCAGTGCAAGACGCCACATTTGATTTTCAATGGCTGACTTCCTCACTCGGCTATAGCTGAGTGAGTGTTGGTGGAGAGGCAACATCTGCCCCTGTGTGTGCTCCACCTGATGGCACTATGCCGTCCCTGTTTGGGTATCGGGAAGGGGGGGGCATCTCGTTCGCATCCAGTTGGGGAAGATGCAACGTGGGAGGGGGAGGGAGTTTACTGCTGTTTGTTTTTTGAACCACAGAGAGTGTATTGTTCCTAAGGTACATTTTAGACAAGATAACCAGTCGAATAGGTTGCACACCACTGAGATAGCCAGGCACACCATAGATCCCCAGACATCTCTAAGATGACCCAAAACGATGGACACCTGGTCAGATACTTGACATGGAACATCAGAGGCCTTAATAATTACCGCAAGGTACGGAATGTCATTGCATATCTAAAACGACATACTATAGACATTGCCCTGTTGCAGGAAACCCATTTACCAATAGATAGTATGATCCTCACGTAGAGAGTATTACAGGGTTCCTTCCATGCTGCAGGGTTCTTGTCCCACGCCAGAGGGGTGCTCACGTGGGTCAATTCGAAATCAGGAATTAAATTGGACCCGATTATAGCGGACGTGGAGGGGCGGTATACCATCTCCAGGTGCAGGGGGAAAGGCCTAGACTTACTAGTTATCAATGTGTATGGGCCTAATTATGATAATCCGCAGTTTTATCAGACCCTTTTTACAAGCCCTTGTATAGATACTGCACTGCCGCTGATGGTGGAAGGCGATTTTAATTGAGTCTTGGATCGAACATTGGATCCAATTCGGCGTACTTCGGCCTCAGCGGAATCTATTGCGGATGCCATGGTACGTCTAGATTTAGTAGATATTTGGCGCACACGATTTCCGGAGCAAGGGGGTTTCACACACTAGTTTGCCCCACACGAGCTACACACGAGAATTGACTATTGGCTACTGGCGAGAGGTCTATACCCCGAGGTCAGGGAATGTAAGGTTCAACCCCGAACCCTATCAGATCATGCTCCCATACTACTGGTACTGCGCTGCCCACAGAAGCGACCTGCCCCGTTCACATGGAGATTCCCCCCCCTATTCGCTGCTTGATAATGCCTTTAAAGTTGATATTTCTGAAGCTATAGAAGACTTTTTTGCAAACAATGTAGTGTCAGTCCCTAAGTTCTCCACAGTTTGGGAAACTTTCAAAGTTTACATCAGAGGCATTGCAATTTCCAAACACATCGGGGGTGCTGCGTGCTATTAGGGGTAGGCTAGATAGCCTGGAAAAACGCCTGACTGAGCTGGAGTCGAGATTGCGGCGAGATGGGGCAGATAATAGTGTCGAAGAGTTGAAAAAGACATTGGAGGAGTACCATGAAGTAGCCGACAGCGAAGTTAAACATATGGGGAAATATGCTGTTGCCAGAAGCTACAGGGAGGGGGAACGCCCGGGAGCCACGCTTGCAGCGTTACTGCGACATAGGAGAGAATCCTCAATGATCACGGCAGTTAGGTCTGAGGAAGGAGAGTTGTTGAGTGACCCCCGAAAGTATAGCAAACCAATTTAGACAGTACTACACGGAACTTTATCACTCCCGTGCACATGTAGATGAAAGCATGATTCAGGACTATCTCGAACACATAAAATTACCCTGGCTCATGAATGAACATCGTGAATATCTGATGAGGCCGTTGGAGGCCTGGGAAATCCACGAGGCCTTACAAAGTATGCGCTCGGGTAGTGCCCCGGGGCAGGACGTCCCAACAGTGGCTTTTTACAAGGAATTCAGGGACATTTTAGTTCCCCCACCTGGTAACACTATTTGAAGAGATTAGTGAATCAGGAGAGTTGCCCCCATCAATGAGGGAGGCCATGATAGTTATTATTCTGAAGCCTGGTAAGCCCCCGGACGAGTGTCGCCCATTGTCATTATTAAACGTAGATACCAAACTATACGCTAAGATTTTAGCCAATCGTCTTGCGCCGTTAGTTCCGAAACTGGCTAGCACGGAACAGGCGGGATTTGTCCCAGGGCGGAACCTAGCATACAATTTGTGCACTTTTTTTGGAACAATCCAACATGTTAACCCAGAGGTTAGAGCTACTGCAGTTTTCTTAGATGCAGAAAAAGCGTTCGACTCTGTGGAATGGGCATTCATGGGGGCAGTATTAAGGAGGATGGGGGTTGGTGAAATATTTCTTAAATTGGTAGCGGTTCTGTACACCTCTCCCTCTGCCAGAATTCGAATTGGAGATATGGTCACAGCTCCCGTTAAAATTTCTAGAGGCACCAGGCAGGGATGCCCACTACCCCCTCTTCTATACGCTATAGTTGCAGAACCCCTAGCATGTGTGCTTAGGGAATACCATGGATTCCGTGGACTCCGTTTTCCCAATTACAATTTAATAGTATCATCGTATGCAGACGACACACTGCTTTATATCAGAAATCCAGAGGTTAATCTGTCCCCGGTTCTCAGAGAAGTTGTCCGATTCAGAGAGCTTTCCAGATTAAAAATAAACTAGAGTAAGTCCATAATATTTCCCTTGACTAAATGCACGACCCCCCCTCGAATTGAATTTTCCATTGACTTGGTCTACAGACCCAGTGCGCTATCTAGGCATACAGATCTATACAGACCCGGAGATAATTTTCAGGGAAAACTATGGTAGGGCAGTCACTAAACTCGAGGCGGATGCGGATCGCTGGATACGACTGCCTATCTCTTTGCTCGGGCGTATATCGCTGATGAAGATGGTTGTCCTCCCGAGGTTTTTGTTTCTGTTTTTAAATATACCCATGGTCTTTCCAGCTCACTTTTTTAAATCTATTACCTCTATATTGACAAAATTGGCTTGGGTGGGGAAGCAGCCACGAGTCCAGTGGAAGGTGCTTACCCTACCCTATAGTCTGGGTGGTCTGGGAGCCCCGGATATGGACCTTTATTATAGCGTAGCACAAAGCTCCCATGCGTTCCATTGGATTTATCAGCAATTGGACCCTCCTCATTTACACATAGAAAAAGTAGCCCCCGCTAATCTCCCCACTCGCTTGTTCTGCTCTCCCGATCGTCGTACGGGAGTTCTTGACTCAATTAATACCACCGTGCACGCGTGGCACGATCTGGTGAAGAGACAGGCGTGCAATATATTATATTCCCCAATTGCCCCGCTGGAACGGTGTGCTTGGCTTCCTATGAGTGGGGACCGGTCAGCGACCAAGGCATTAAAGGCTATCAACATGACTAAAGCTGGTGACCTCTTTTTGGAGGGTAGAGTACGTACGTGGGCTGAAGTGGAGGCCGAAAGCCATGAAGCCACACCATTAATAAAATTTCATTACCATAGGGTGCGTCACGCCATGCGAGAGCTTCTAGGCGATGAAATGGCGGAGCCACCGGAGGTAACTCCTTTCACTTTAATATTAAAATCAGAGTCTCCTTATAGATTGGTGTCTAATATTTACGGAGTAGTTTAGAACTACCGTAAGAATTTTTATACTAAGTCATGGTTGGAGTGGCAAACTGACTTTGACACGATTATTGACTACGACACCTGGAGATACTGCTGCGAGGTGATGCGGCGAGTCTCCTTAAACGGCCGCCATCCGCTAATCCACTTTAAATATTTACAAAGAGTTTATTACACACCTGCGAGTCTATTTCGGTATGGGTTGCGCGAGACAGCTGAGTGTGAAAGGTGCAGAGCGAGTTCAGCAGACTTTTTACACGTGGCCTGGTTATGTCCTGTGGTCGCCAACTATAGGAGGCAAATATTCCAGGAATTGAGTGACATTACTGAGGTGCCTATATCCCCGGATCCATTGCTCGCCCTATTGGGTTATACTAAGCAAATAAAGAAAGAAATTCGAAGGTTGGTTGAAATGGGTTTACTAATTGCAAAGCGGAGAATTGCGATGCGCTGGGCGCGCAGCCCCTCTCCACTCTACAGGAGTGGTCAAGAGACATGCTATACTGTAATACACAGACGGAACTGTATAGTGAGCTGCTTCCCCCCCAGAGTCGTCCCAAGAACTTTTGGGGATTGTATCAAACATACATAGCGGGGAGGGCCCTATTGACCTCTGACTAGATAACTGTCGTGGTGGACACTCCATCACGCTTGTGAGTACTGGCTGCTGAGGCAAGACTTATACCTGGTGTCTAATTTAGTAAGTAATCTGACACGCACACCAATGTATGTACAATGCATAGACATATTCGTCGTGAATTTCTGTGGACACTGCTGTGGTTCTTTTTATGATTATAATTGGTTTTATTTCCCTTTTTTTATGTTACTGCCTCTATTCTACATATTTTGTTATGTAGTTTCCATGCTGCTGGACTGAAGAAGCAGGAGATGTCTGCTATTGTGTAAAATGTCAATAAAATTTTTTTTTTTTTTAATTTATCTTAAAGGTTTTATATATATAATTTTCTCCTTTAATTGCAGTGCTCGGAAATCAACCCAATGAAATGATATGTCGATGTTTTAACTAAGAATAAATAATGCTTTTGAAAGGCAAAAAAAAAAACTACAACAAGAGAAGAGAAGGAAAAATGAACCAATATGTAGAATAAAGTACCCTTCAACAAGCTATTGCACCATGTGAAAAACGTAATCATCATACCCAAAAAAGGATATGGTAATAGCTCCATCAGAGAGAAGATATCAACCTGATTCACTTCACAAAATGAAAAGCATAATAAACAAAGAATGGATATAAACTACATATGCTGGGAGTTGGAACTCACATGCCAAGGAGGATACAAAAAGAGAAATCAACCAGATGCAGGGTAATCCCCACGGACCTCAGATAGCCAACTACGGTCGTTTTAAGAAACCTGAGAATGAACAATGAATGATACAGACATTTTATAGTTGTATCATAAGTGGATGCCATCCTAGTGAAATAGAGATGAGTCAGTCTAGGAATGAAAGATTATATTTCTGTTATAGACCCAGTAACACTAAGGGGCCGATTCCGATCTCGGCCGGTAGGGCTCCGAATCGGATTCGGCTTTACCGGATCCGATTCGGAGCCCTGTTTCCCGACCGAATCGTACGCGGGTCCGGCCGAGCGAGTACGATGCGATTCGCCGACCGACTCGTCCGGGCGTCCCGACCGCTCCGACCGACTCGTTCCCGGCTCGAACCGCACCGACCGACTCGCTCGGACTCGACTCGCACCGCGCAATGGAGACGTTCCCCGGCCGGGTAAGTACGATGCGCGCCGCGAGCAGTCCGACCGAGCCGCGCACTCCGGCTCGAAAGAGCTGTCGGAGCCGTACTTTGGGGGTCCGTGTCGGACCCCCCTGTACGCGTAGCCGCGCGAGTCGCACACGGGGGACCCATGGGTCCCCCCTACCTGTGCGTGTACGGCGCGAGTCGCCTCGCCGCGTACCCGCTGTAGGGGGCGCACTTGTCCGACTCGCACCCATTGAGTCAATGGGAGCCCGCGTACGCGTTGTACGACCGGCTCCCATTGACTTCAATGGGAGTCCGACCGACTCGGGTCCGATGGCATACGTGCGCATCGTACTCGTTCGGTCGGACTGCACGGGTCCGATTCGGTCGGAAATCTCTCCGGGTCCGGCTCGGTCGGAGAGATTTCCGGCCCGAATCGGAATTGACCCCTAAATACCACTGGCAGGAAATCCAGGGGCATGACATGAAATTGGGTAGGAAAATATCAAAGTGGGGCTTTCTGTATTTTTTCCCTGAAACAAATCTTGATCTACTGAAAAAGAGCCCTGCAACCCTTGAACTGCAGCTAGACCATGAGGTTTTGCCTAGAAATAATTGCTGATACTTATCCGCAGTGATGGACAAATTGCACGTATGTAGAGGATGAGGAAAAATCTTTTCAGGAGATCGGAAGCTCTGTGAAGGCCCCAATAATTGAACCTCTTTGAAGATATTGAAGAAAGGTTAAATGCATGAATGCCTTCCTGCTAGGAAGTGTATGTTATCAGCCTTGAACACTGTATCAATTACCAACATCACCACTACAACCAATAGTATAGGGCAGCCTGTTCATTAATAGACCATAGTTTGTTTACACTATCCATTGGCCATACTTTCACATCATCAAAATGTTCTGATAACTTCAAAGTTACCATAACTCACTCAGTGCTTAATTTGTAAAAAAACATAAGTGCCAGGCCCCCGTCAGGAGCCCACTGCAACTTGCACTACCCATTGCCCCTGCCAGCGCTGCAAATGAGAGCACCAACACAACTACTAACCATCACACTCCTACATCTGTGACAATTCAGACTACTGCAGGCCCCCAAAGCTATAAGAATGGCTTGGGCGGCAGGTATTAGCCATTTTTAATGTGTATTGAATTAATAGACAACTGTAGTTCTGCTTATCTGTAAATTAGACAGACAGCACCACCATGTGACAGACTGTCATAACAGCTAGTGTTGACAATGAAGAGCCAGTGCCAAGCATCAGAAACCACCGGCTAAAATTAAGCACTGAACTCACTTCCACGCACCTTTGAAAGAGAACACAATGTAGGCTTTAGCATCAAAATTCTCACAAAGTGAAATTACTATTATCCACAGAACAAGTTTAAGGTTGAAGAATGCAAGTGGGAGCAAATGACTCGTGGATAGCATCAGTTGAAGCCACTTATATGAGAACTCAACTCCAACAAAGGTGAAGCACCGTAAAGATCATGGTGCTCAACAAGCCGGTGACAATCATTTTCAGTTTGAAGATATTGTATTAAACCTGAATACATGGACATTAAAGGAGTTTCCGTGGCTTTCTGTGGAAGAAAGTTAAGACCGGCATTGCAGGGTTAATGTTAGTATGAAGACTGTACAGACAAAGCAAGGAATTCCTACATGTGCTAAATTATAGATGCCCACTTCATGACATACGAAGTCACAGAGCTTGTCATCGACAGATAATCAAAGGAAAAAGGAGGGATTTACTCAGTGAAAAATGAGGCACGAGTTAAAAACTGCAGGTGAAAAATTATCCAGACAATCCTGAAGATGTTGACTACCGAGCTGCATAATAATATTGAGGCTGACATCACAAGTGAACCTAGCTTCATTATAACCAACAACTTTCCGGGAATGTTCAGGATAAACCAATGATAAGTGTCAGCATGCTACACATGGTGGAAGTGGAAATTAGAACACCTGAGCTTGAAACCTTGGTACCACTCCATTGGGATTGTACACGATGAAATCATCATGAGTACCTTGGTGAGCATAAAGACAGGGAAAACACTGGGGGCCAACATCCCCCCCAAGAAGGATTTTATTTCCTGTCCACGGCTGTGGCCTCCTAGTTTGAAGGGGGTTTTCTCTAGTGTGGTAACACCACTTAAAAGTTTAGAATTCTGGAGAAACCGCATACTTAATCCACTATAGAAAAAAGACTGAGGAGTTTTAGGTCAACCAGCCACATATATTCCAAAGCCATGTTTTTCACAAAATTCCTGTCAATGAACATTCGCCCCTTCTCATAGCGGCACTAGCTGGCTTTGGGCCATCCTAGACAACAGATAACCCTGTAACTGTGTTCAACTAATGATAATGAAAATACAAATTCCAGAAAAATATGTCTCCCCTCGTCAACTTCTCCTCCGCTTTTGATTGGGTGAACTCTGGGAGAGTTCAAGTGGGGCAGGCCAGATCCATATCTGCTAGCAGCACTATCGGAGCCCCATAGCAGTTCAATTGAGCATCACCCAAAAGGTATATTAAACAAATCAATATGCAGTAAGCCACTGCACCTAAATACCACGGTTGCATCACAGCCTAAGTGAAGATGAAGAGGCCCCAGTGGTGACAACATTGTTAATCAATAAATGAATGATTCAGGCGGCACTCTTCATAATACAATACGAGTGAGGTGGGGAAAAAGGGGTCGCAATGGAAATAAAACAGCCCAAGTGAAAGCCAGCACCTTGGCGACTGTCCACAGAATCAATCTTCCTTTCTGGGTCACGCCCCACCCCTGAAGCTGCGCTGCCCACCTACCATCCTTGTGACAGTCTGCTACTTGAGGTATCCCTCTAGGAGTGAGCATTCTGGGAACGGCAACATTTGAAAAAAAAGGCACATTGGCCAAATTAGAGCAGGTCGTACAGGTGAGACAACCCCTCGGAAAGTCACCATTTGAGCGTGGGTGGAAACTTTTAATTTATATGTGGGCTGTCATATTTTCTATCTCTGGTTATTTGGCTATCTGAGTCAGTGAGGGCAAGAATACACATAGCATCTTTAGCAGAATTTCTGCTGTATTTTACCCATTGGATGAATTCCAAGTACAAATACTATGGGCTGCGCCAAGAGGTGCTTTATTTCATGATTCAGTGCGCTACAAACGTCCTCGCTTTCTTATTTGTTCTTTTAATATCCAATTGTTCCGAGCTAAAGGATTTAGGTGTAATCCTGTCATGGCTGTGCTTTTGCAAAGCTGGTTTTGTATTGAACAGCAAGTTAAAATACCGAACTATCATAAAGCTGATCTGAATGAGGTAAGCAACATGAAATTCCGAGGTTGGGGGGGGGGGCTACAAAGGTGCAATCTCTGTTAGACCCGCGTTGGGGGGTGACATAGTAAAAAGACGAAGATACTTGAATCCGATAGAATACTGCGAGACCTAGTAGCACTACTAATCTGATTCCTGGTAGGGTTAAAAAGCACCCATCACAAGATTTTCTCCTCTAGATCTGACTGCATTAATGCTATCACTTTATCAAGCTTTAAAATCCACTTTACAACATTGGATTAAGAAATAGAAAACACATATACTATTTAAGGACAACAGATTGTATCTCTAAGAGGCACAATTAAATAAATATGTTTGATACAATCAAAGCAAAAAGGCAATTCCTTTGTTCATACGCCCTAATTACACTGGTCAGATGATAGATTACAGAGCAGCAGCAAGAAAGCTCCCATGTCCCCGTGCAGCAAAGTCAGCAGAGGTCCCTCTAAATCTGAAACCCATACATAAGCAATTCATTTTTAGTGGTGTAGCCTTGTGTGTGTGTATAAATGTATTTATATTTACTCCTGGCATGAACTTAAAAACAACAGCCAAGCAACTTCTACACAAAAGCATACAAGGCATCATTACAAGGGACATCGTTTGCCTGTCTGATTAGCTGGTATCTAATAGTCCCTGTGGTTAAAGAAATGTGCAGTCTCTCCGAGTGAAGTGTACGCCGTGTTCCACGGTACAAAGTCGGTGGTAAAAGATAGCAATTGTTATGTTATGTTATGTTAATTAGACTTGTATAGCGCACAGCTGCCTCAGCAAAGAGGCGTCCCGGCGCTAACAGCAGAGGAACATAGAGGCTAAGAAACTGGGCGTCACAGCGCAGAAAGTAGTGCACATAGAAAAGGGGGACTAGGCCAAGGGGAAGAGGTATGTCTTAATGGCTTTTCAGAAGGCCAACAAGCTATCCAGACTACAAATCTGAAAGGGCAAGGAGTTCCATAATTTGGCTGCCAAACAACGGAAGGACCGTCCCCCAGCACGGAGACGGTTCACTCGAGGGACCACAACCAAGTGTTGCCCCAGAGAGCGCAGCTGGCGTCTAGGGACATAAGGTACCAGCAAGTTAGCCAGGAGCCCAGGAGACGCAAGCTTGAGAATTTTAAAGGACAAACAAAGAGCCTTGAATTCGACCCGCTTGGCCATGGGCAACCAATGTAACCGCCGGATAGCACCAGCTGTTGAGCAGCTACGCGGGAGCCCCAACAGGGCTCTGGCGGCTGCATTTTGGACTCGCTGCAAGCGCACAACCTCAGCCTGATTAGCCCCCAAGAGGAGCGAGCTGGCATAATCCAGTCTAGATAAGATGGCCGCTTGGGCGATCAACTGGCGGGTAGGTGGATCAAAAAACCCCAGTAAGGGCCTAAGTCCCCGAAGAAGGCCGAAGCAAGTGCCGGCTGTAGGAAGGTGGAATCTGACTATATGGTTGCCCCCACTTTTTTCCTGGTGTTTTGCTGGTTTATGACTTAGTTGGACTGGGATCCTGCTATTCAGGGCCCCAGTCTATCTGCTTCCTCTATAAAATGGTTTCCATGTGCCTTAGGCACATCTCTGATTGGAATCTGGAGTGCCCTTATAAGTCCCTAGTATATGGTATACTATGTACCCAGGGCATAGGTACCTCAGAGGCCTACCAGGGGCTGCAGCATG
This sequence comes from Calotriton arnoldi, assembly GCA_963921515.1. Lineage (NCBI taxonomy): Eukaryota > Metazoa > Chordata > Amphibia > Caudata > Salamandridae > Calotriton > Calotriton arnoldi. The sequence continues at coordinate 2,164,462 of CAWUFW010002089.1, forward strand.
TATTGTGCCACCCCTGGAAGGCCAGCCAAAGGACACCACAGGTCTGCTACTGCAGCCTGGGTAAGGTGGTGCATGCACCCTTACTGTGATATAGGCTACCTATATCACTACATACATACACACATATAAACCTATAAGTCACTCCTATGGCAGGCCTTATCAATCCTGAAGGCAGAGTGCGTGGTTCCTATGTGAGAGGGTGCCCCTGCATGAGCTGGGCCCTCTGCATCGTTCGGAGACCCTTCTCTGATGCTGTTTGTAGTGCAGCCCGACCATATACTCTTAAGCGCATTATAACCTCGCGTTAAATGCTAACTTTGGGATGGCTGCACGGAAACATGTTGTGTTTGGTGTCAAACATCTTGGAATACTACCCCCCCGCCATTTCTGGCGGCGGGGGTAGCATTCCACCCTTCTAGAGGGAGAGACATGTACACACCGGTATGCCCGGTACTGACTTTCCAGAGCCCTGGCATCACAAAATGGATGCCGCTGCCACAGACACGAGTCTGGCCTCCTGCTGCTGACCGAAACTCCGGCAGGGGAGGCCTGGACAATAGGTTTCCTGTCCCAGGGAGGTGTAACCACCTCCCCAGACAGGATAGTGTGTATTGGGGCTGGGCGGGAGCACTCTCTGGTGCTTTGAAGTCCTGCACTGGGGGCACATTTGGTGTCCCTGTGCATACCCCAGTTCAAACCGGCTCAGGGGCTTCCAGCCCCTGCTCTGGCGCGAAACTGGGGAAAGGGGTGTAACCACCCCTCTGCCCTGACCCTCCCATAGGTGGGGCCACAGAGTATGTCCAACCCCTACCTTAGTATAAGTATGGGACCCCAGGCCTTAGGACTTTAGATTTACCTGGACGAAACTCTGATACAGAATCCTGGACCTTCGACGCTCTACTTTAAGATTAGAGGACTGAAGAATCTCCCTTGGGGTCAAGGAGTGACTCCCCTGCTTGGCAGGCACCAAAGAAGCAATTGTCCGGTCTGCATCGCTGAAGCTCTCGTCGGACGCCGAAGTCTTTGCATCACCAGAGGTGGATTTCCAGACTTCCCCGAGGCTGCCCTGAGTCCCCAGCAAAGCTGAGGCACGTAGCTGTCGTGGGTAACGTGGAACCGTGACCCCTGGACACCGAACGCATTTGCAAGTGCATCCTCTTCTGGGTCTCCCACGAAGTCGTGCTTTGGGCTCCGAGTAGCCCCAGCCTCCAGCACCAACTGCACCGAAGATCACTGGCCTCCACTCCACGAGTGTCCTGTGAGCCAGCTCCACGTGCATCGTCTCGAGGCTCCTTCGCGGTCACTAGTCCGTTGGCTAGTAGGCCCTCCCGAAGGCCAATCTTTTTCTGCTTGGGCTCCCTGGTTGCTCCAGGCGTGCCCTGACTTATCCTCACTGTGTGAGTCCCCCAGACCTTGCTGGTCTGCAACATCGTCCTTCCATTTCCACGAGACTTGCCGTTGCCAAGGCTTGTTGGGTCCAATCCGGTCGCCGACACCCCTGCAATCGACAGACGTCGTGGGACAGCTCGAATCCAGCTCCTGGTCGTCGTCGACGCCTCCTGGACCTCGTGGCTGAAGAGTCAAGACGACCGTCAACCTACCTGAAGCACTCGACATCGGTGGGCATCTGCTCATCGCCTTCCTGGTCACTGGCTAGTGACCCAGACTCTGTCCCCTCTGCTTTCAGGTTCTTCAGATCTTCGATCCACCTTTGGATCCACCCGAACACTTTCGACTTGGCCGCCAGCAGCACTTTGCAGCAGATCGCCATTGAAAGCGACGATGAAACCCGACCCCGAAAGACACCTATGCACCCGGCTCCCCTGGGTGAGGTAACTCGAGTACTCCGGTGCTCCCATGGGTATTGACACTAGAACAGCCTAGTTCTCAAAGGGTTTGCTCCAAGTCCTCCTCTAAGTGTCCCTTTTCTTTTAAATTCTAATGGCGACTTTCCCCATAGAAGTGAACAGTGGTTCGCGGCTGTGTTCATACACTGCACGCGTCTCCCGTGGGTCCCCTGTGTCACTGCCTTGGGTGGTTCCTTGTGGTCCAAGCACTTCTACAGGCTCTAGGCCTTGTGTCTAGCTCAGTCGTGGTTCTTATACCACTTTATTGGTATATGGTTTGGTACGCCCCTGGGGCTCAAACGTGTATTTGTGCTATTACTGTAGATAACTAACTTATAATTTATGTATTTCGAACTCTAGCCTCATAAAGAGACTAGAGGGGTGTGTTTAGTAATAAATACATATATTTTGAATATATACCTGGTGTGGTCCTCTTTCATTTGGTCACTCAAGAGATTATAGACTAGTAAAACAAGCTGCTTTACATTCCTTCAAGACTTAGCCTGAAGGCTGCTCTCCATAGCTACCACTAGGATAGCTTTCAATAAAGGTTGTCTTTAACCTATCTCCAATAAGGGGTTGTTTGGACTGGTGCAAGGTGCCCACTATAATTAGTGGACAGCATATGCCAGGCCAACTTCTCACACCGGCCACTTTCTTGGTGTGATCCTGGAAGCTGAGAGTAGAATCCATCCATACCCCCAAGTTTTTTACCACCGTCTTAGGGGTGGGTGCACTACCAAGAGTGGAGGGCCACCATTGCTCACTCCAAAGTCTCCTGTCTCTCCCCACTAGCAACACCTCAGTTTTATTGGCGTTAAGCTGGAGGCAGTTGGTGGTCATCCACTCTGCGACTGCAGCCAGGCCGCTCCTAAAATTGGAAGCGTCCCGCGTGGAGTCGTCGGAGAGGGCCACCAACTGCGTGTCGTCAGCATATGAGACCATAGTGAGGCCTTTGTCCCTAGCCACCGTAGCAAGAGGTTGAATGTACAGATTAAATAGTACAGGACGCAGAGCAGTATCCTGTTTTCCAATGTTTGCAGCTATGAACCAGACATCGTCTTAGCTTACTTACCTGAAATCATCAACAACAAGATGCTACAATAATCGTGTCTAAAGGATGCTGCAATAATCTTGTCTATGATGAAATCAATATTCAGGCATGAACCTAATGCAGAGTTTCAAAAACCAACATTAAGTGAAAAAGATCGATTTTGCTGACTTTACTGGAAGATGTAGGACTTGGGAGTGTGTGAAAGGTCCTTAGATGAAGACTATCCCCCGTGAAAGGAGAGTTCTGCATGCAAGTTACTTAAATGGTGGAGCAGCGTTTTGCACAATTCTCAGTCAAGAATCTTAAAGCACCCCATAAAAAACATAATAACATTGAAAGATTGTGCAAGACATTAGGCCAAAAATGTGCAGTAGTGCAAGAAGTGGCAAATCAGTAAAAATAAAAGGCACAACCACTGCATGGACATCATCAGTCTGAGTTTCTGACATGAAGAAAGAAAAAAAATAGACAGATAGACAGACAGACAGACAGATAGATAGATAGATAGATAGATAGATATTACATTGTGCCCATCACCAGTGTGCGGTTATAGTTAGGTCACAGTTTCTATAGGAAGAGCATTATTTGTTTTGCTAATAACGTTGATGCCATTTGACGAATCTTCACGGAACTTTTGAAAAAAATAAGTTTTTTTACATCAGCTCCTTCTTAGAAAGTTTTGGGGTGATCCATCAAGTGTAGCCCGAGAAAAGGGTGGGGCCAAAAATGCTTTTTTCCCATGTGAATGCCCATAGGAAATTTTGGGAAGTGATAGAGAAAAAACAGTTGAACGGAATTACACCAAATTTAGCAGAAAGTTGGACATTTGCACAGAAAGAGTTTTTCATTATTTGGTGTAAATCAGTTTGACCGTTTTCTCCAAATTTTCTTTTAAACAGGTTCCTGTGGTGGTCATGAAGGGGTTAAATAAAATAGACATATCTGGACGGTTGCGCAGGAGTCCCATGGGAATCCTGTGGTATCGTTAATTAAAAAATAGAGCAATCTGATTGGTTGAGAGACCTTTTCCCCCATCAGTCATTTCGGTCCTGTGGGACCAGTAATGGTCCTGTGAGACTGACCTTTCTAATTGGCTGGCTGCAACCTGAAGAAAAATGTTGCAGCTGCCATTACAGGACTCGGGATCTCAGCCCCCATGTCCTCAGTTTAGTTAAAAAAATAAAGTATAATGGGGCAGGGTAAAAATACCCAACCCCCTGGCACTTGAATGGGGGTCTCAAAGAGAACCCCCAACCCATCCCCACAGGTCTAAATAAAAACAAATATTTGGATTGTGGGTACCAAGCCAGGCTCCGCGGTCAACTGCACATCACACATGGTCAAAGGCAGTGTGCGGAGGAGGGGTTGGTCGCCCGTGGGTGGTTAGACACAAAGTCTGGCCGCAAACCAGGACCTGTGGCAAACTCCTCCCCAAGTACGGCTGAATGTAATTTGTGGCGGGGGTTTGGCAATCCATTGAGAGTTGGGCACAGGGTTTTTTGGAACAGGGTTTGGCTTTAAGCCACAACCTAATTTCAATCGTAACTCTACCACCAACAACAAGTGTGCTAAGCCTTTACCTTGTTTATCTTCTAGCACTACTTCCATCCTAAACTATAGTGATCTCTAAATGGTGCACCATATAAATTTCAGCGTGCACAATTAAGATTGCCTCCAAGGCTTTTGCTATTTCAGTGCTGTGGATTTATACGTATACATTCAGTAACTCTATGGTGCAAATGACTAGTGATGTCTTCAATGATATCATTTGGGCTATCATGAATGATGTCATTTAACATGTCATGAGTGAGGTCATAAGCAGTGCATGGTGGTGGAGCAAATCATAGGTAGCTCAGTAAACTGTAACTGGTGAATTTCAGTGTACTTTTTGGTTTCAAATTTTGTATTTTACCTAATTTCAACACCTCACTTTAACGTAACTTTAACCTTTGTATTTTAATAAATGTAATAAACAGCCTCCAAGTACACACTCACGATTAGCCTTCAGCTGTAACAGATTTATGACACATAAATTGGTTACATAGGCTAGTATTGAGAGAAAACCTATTTAAACTGTCCTAAATGTTCTGTAGTTTAGCATTATGCTCAGTAGCTCTCCCTGATCAATGTGGTAATTTCTGGTCAATGTGGTCAATCTTTGCAAAGTTGCAGTTCTTTCAGTGAAGCAAAGCTTGATAACTATTCATTTCTTCCAATATTTCATAGTATTAGCCCCAGACACATGTTTCACTCTTCATGAGCTTTTCAGCTGAGCACAATAGGTACCGAGTGCCAAACGTGCTTTCACCACAACATTTAAGGACCATAGCCTTCTGACATGTTCGTCAAACAGCATGTTACTGCAAGGACCATCTCCCTCTGGTGTGAAGCCATTGGCACCAGGAATCATCTTATGCAAAACAGCCTTCATGTGGCCACACTCAAACCGAATTGACGCTAACAAATAGCTTTCAGCTATGGGTTTCAAGAGAAACACAACTCAGTAGCCCTTCCAGTGTACACTAGTCAATGTGGTCCATCTCTGAAAACTTTCAGTTCTCTCAGTGAAGCAAAGCTTGATAACTATCAATGGCGTCTCTTCTCATACATTGCACACACAGTCAAATTCACTTCAGACTGGAAAATAACCCACTTCATTAATGGAGCCACAACAGGAATCCTGGTATGGTGAACAACATATCTATAAAATAGAGAGAGGGATCCCTCTTACTTCACCAAGGGAATGGGATACTTATACCAAGTCAAAAATGAATTTTCCCTGGTTGCTATACATACATATAAATGAAAAATCTGCCTGTGATAAGGGCCCACAAAAGGATTTTATAACGTATATCTACAGCCCATGTAATAAACACTCAAAGAAGTACATAAAAGACCAAAGAATTAAAGGGGTTATATTTTATCTCAGAAATATTTATTAAAAATAGTTTCGCAAAGCACAAATATCACAATAAAAATACACAATTAAAAATTCATCAGTTAAAAAAGTTTTCGTACAAGTATCACAAAAATGAAAAGGAATTTTTTCCAAAGAGCACTACAAATTACAGTACATCACAAACATAGAAAAGAGAGCGAAACAACAGACAATATGCTTTGTCATTAAAGATACATATCCATTATCACAATATTGTAGCTGGATCTTGAACCGGCCTAACGTTTGGGTGTCTCTAGATCCAACCACTCATACGGATTATGTGAAGAATGCGTCAACGCGTTTCGATGGATTTACTTGTATAGTCCCATCTTTATCAAGACCTCATATATTGATCTCTCCTATTAGTAATTGTCACCGGTTTCAATCCTTGGTGCATCAATGTTTACCACAGCTAGTCAATTATTGCCTTAATCGAAATTAAATCTGTCAGGAATCTTGATTATCCAAGTGTCTCCACAGAGATCTGTTAAAAGATTATATTTAATAAAATGCATAAAAAACTTTCCATCACAGGTTCCTACCCAGGGTTTTTCTTGCCGTAATATATTCTCTTTTTATAATGTTCCGAATCTAAAAACCCGCTATGGCCACCGGCAGTATATCAGTGCTAAATCCACGACGTTGGGCTGGATAGGACCAACTTCAAATACGGAGCGCTTCAGTCGTCTCTGTGGTACTACACTGCGTTCAGCGATACGGATTCAAGCTTCTAATCTCGTGTCGGAGGGAAGGTCGGAAACAGAAGCGAGGAGGCCGTAGAGGTTGTATGGTGCAGGATTTTTATTGACGGTTTTTAAACAGTCAGGAGGTAAGTATAACGTGGAAAGGCTAAAGTCTGAGAGAATGATAATCAGTTCCTTGGTAGGGTCCAGAACGCTCTGCGGGGTTATCTTCCTGGGCTCCTCTTTCAGTAGGGCTGTCAGGTGGTCCTCGCGGCTCTTTGTCGTTCTCCTTGGTATGGCTTCCCCGGAGTACCAAGATCACTCAAATAAAGAGAATAAACAGCGGTCACTATCCTTGTACCATGTACTGACTTTCAGTTACTCCGTCACCACACCATGTGCGAGGTTGGACTAACATGTGAGGTAGTGAAAACGTGAGGGAGGGTGATAACTATGTACACAGACTATTACGAAGTGGGGTTATATCGTTTCAGTCAAAAGGAGGGATTATTGAATATTTAATCGCTTTCAATATTCTTAACCAGGCGAGAGGGGGTATAGGATGCCTCCAGGGCTAGTGTAGGAGTAGACAAGGATACACTCCCCTCCCTGGATTGTTCCACCCCACTCCCGTGCTGTTCCCGCGGCACCCGTTAGGTACCGTTGTCTGCCACAACTCTCCTGAGTTGTGGCGGCTCATGCGTGTCCTCCGGGCTCCACCACTCCTCTGTCCAGAGATCGGGATCCTCCGAATCCTCGTCTGGAGCTTCCTTGACGGCCTCTCGGGATGGTGCGGTGTTCTTGGCTTCGTCGGCGTCTGCTCCGGTCTCCGTCGGCTTCCTTTCAGCGGGCGCCCTGACGGTCGTGGCTTCCGGCTTTTTCTGCTCCTCTCGACCTCTTCGGCTGCTTTCCCATTGGTCCGGCCACTGAGTCCCGCCGCTTCCGGGAGGAACGACTTCCGGGTCAAGTTCGGCAAACTGTGGGACGGGGAAAAGGCTTTGCATTATCGGACAGTCTGCAACGGCTTCCTCGTCCGCGTCGTACGGACGGTAAGGAGTCCAGCTGGGTGTACGGACATCGAGTAGTTTTCCCCCATGTTTTTGGTCCTGCTTACATCCCCCTACCCTATCTTTTTTGTGTACAAGAAAAGGTTCCTGAGGGTACCTGGAGAGGAAGTCTGCATTGACTTGCTCTTTTCCTTTTCGGTGGTGAACGGTGAATTGGAAAGGTTGGAGAGCTAGGAACCATCTTAAGATTCGGGGGTTATGTCCTTTGTTCTGGGACAGCCACTCAAGAGGGGCATGATCTGTGTAAAGGAGGAAGCTTCTACCATCAAGATAATAACGGAGTGCTTCTATTGCCCACTTAATGGCCAATGCCTCTTTCTCGATCACAGCATAGCGGGTTTCTCTGGGGTATAGCTTACGACTAATAAAGAGAATAGGTCGCTCTTGTTGGTGGTCGTCAGTTTGGGACAAGACTGCTCCAACACCACTGTTAGAAGCATCCGTTTGTAGGATAAAGGGTTTGTCATAATTAGGATTCAAAAGAAAGGGCTGGGAGGTGATAAGGCGCTTTAGTTGTTGGAACGAGTTCTGTTCTGCGTGAGAGGGGTGTTTTAGGTGTTTCTCTGTTGGTATGGTTTTTTTTAGCAGGTCTGTTAAAGGGCTGGCAATCTGTGAAAAGTGAGGAATAAATCTTCGGTAGTATCCGAGAAGACCCAGAAAGGCTCTTAACTCCTTCTTGGATTTTGGGAAGGGAACCCGTGATATGGCTGTTACTTTCTCTTCCTGGGGTCTTATACATCCTTCTCCTAGTAGAAAGCCCAAATACTTCACTGACTTGGCGGCTAACCTACTTTTGGCTGGGTTGATGGTCAGTCCTCCCTTTCCTAAAGTCTGAACTACGGTTGTTAGGTGTTGAAGGTGCTCTTCCCAGGAATTACTGTGGATGATTATGTCATCCAAATAAGCTGCTGCATATTTACTATGGTTTTGTAGCATTGCATTCATGAGTCTCTGAAAAGTGGCCGGGGCCCCATGCAGTCCGAAGGGTAAGACCTTAAAGTGGTATAGGCCCGTAGGGGTACAAAAGGCTGTTTTCTCCCTATCTTGGGGTCTCAGGGGCACCTGCCAGTAACCCTTACAGAGATCGAGAGTGCTGATGTATTTGGCTTTTCCGAGTCTCTCTATCATTTCGTCGACTCTAGGGAGGGGGTATGCGTCGAACTGTGACACCTTGTTTACCTCCCTAAAGTCGATACAAAAGCGAATAGACCCGTCGGGCTTAGGTACAAGTACAATGGGGGAACTCCACTCACTTTTGGAGGGTTCAATGATGTCTAATTTTAGCATCTGTAGCACTTCCTGTTCTATGGCTTCTCTTCTAGCCTCGGGGATTCTGTATGGACGTAAACGGACTATTTTTCCGGGTACAGTGTGTATTTCATGTTCTCCTAAGGTGGTTCTGCCTGGGACTAAGGAAAACACCCCTTGTACTGGTCGTAACGCTTCTTCTAGCTCTTGTCTGAGATCATCACTCAGGTGTGTATCTTCGCTCTGCTCAACTAAGGAGGAGGACGGTTTAGCACTTAATGCTGGTTTAGGACCTTCCCATTTCTTTAATAGGTTGATATGATAGATCTGAGTGGGACTACCTGAAGGATCCATTTTCAGTTTATATGTGACAGGCGTTACCTTATCTACCACTGTAAAGGGTCCTTGCCATTGGCTTAACAGTTTGTGCTCGGACGTGGGGCGTAATAGCAGGACTTGGTCTCCGATTAGGAGGGACCTGACCTTGGTGGACTTGTCGTACTGTTTCTTTTGGGCTTCTTGGGCTTGTTCGAGGTTGGTTCTTACTATTTCACATACTTGGTTCAAATGGGTTCTAAGGTGTGTTACGTATTCCAATAAAGGCTTAGAGGTGTTCGCCTCTTCTTCCCATTCTTCCCGGGCCATGTCCATAAGCTTACGCGGTGGCCTTCCATACAAGAGCTCAAACGGTGAATACCCTAAACTCTTCTGCTGTCCACAGCGTATGGCAAACAAGGCCAATGGAAGCATCTCTTCCCACTTACGGGCTTCCAAATTTAGCAGTTTCTTGAGAGTGATTTTTAGCGTCGCATTATAGCGTTCTACCAGTCCGTCTGTTTGGGGGTGATAAGCTGCAGTACGGATTTGTTTAATATTCAACTGTTGACACACTTGTTTCATTAGTTTGGAGGTGAAAGGAGTGCCCTGATCTGTAATTATCTCCTTAGGAAATCCAACACGTGAAAACACGCTAATCATGGCTTTCGCTATCTGTGGCGTATTGGGTTGTCTAAGGGCAATGGCTTCCGGGAATCTGGTAGCATAGTCAACTAGTAGTAGGACGTAGCGATAACCACTACGAGAGGGTAAAAGGGGTCCGATGATATCCATTCCTACCCTGGAAAAAGGTACATCAATAACGGGTAACGGTCTCAGGGGAACTCGGGGTGGAATATAACGACTAGTTTTTTGGCAGACTGCACATTCACGGCAATATTTCCTGGTCTGTTGATATACACCCGGCCAGTAGAACCTATCCAAAATAGCCTTCTCCGTTTTGTCTCCCCCAAAGTGTCCACCCAGTAGATGACTGTGAGCCAAGTATAGAACCTTCTCCCTGTAGGGGCGAGGTACTAACAATTGGACGGGCATGCCTCTTCCTCCCTTTCTATATAACAACCCCTTCTTTGTAAAGAACTGGGGACCTACTTGTAGTGGATCTTCTTGTTCGGTTGCTTGCCTCCAGGCTTCCTGTAGGGTGTTGTCCTCTCTCTGGGTGGTATGAAATTTTTGGTCATGCTCCCATAGAGGGTCAGCCGACTGCGTTACCAGGACAGGCTTCCCATTCCTTTTATCCTTTCTTCTTTGTTGCTTACTCTTCCTGTCCTTCCCTCGTTCCCACCCAGGGTCTAGCTCATGGAAGAACGGAGCCTCCTCTTCCCAGTCCCTCGGTTCGGGGCTTGGGTTAGGTAGTAAGTTGTGAAGGTGGGGATAGTCCGTGCCCAGGAGTACGGGTTCTGGGAGATGGGGAAGAAGTCCTACCTTCATATTCACCGGACTTCTAGTGGGGGTATGTTGTATATCCACATTAGTCATGGGATAGGCTTTACAGTCTCCGTGGACACACTGTATGTTAACAACCCCTGTGGTGGGTGGGGGCCCTCCAGGTATAACTTGGGGTCTCATTAGGGTTTGTCGACTCCCCGTATCGATTAAAGCCTGTCTGGGTTCTCCATTGATGACTATCTGTTTTTGAAATGGATAAGGGCCTCCCTCCGTCTGACAATACAGTGTTCTCACATACCCAATCTCCATAGGTTCTTCCTTTTGGGGGCATACCCGTGCTATGTGTCCAAAGGCACCACAATGGAAACACTGAGGTCCCAAGGGGGGGGGAATGCGAGGTACCGGTAGCACAGGATTAGGGACTACTGTTACTGTCTCTTGTTTTCGGGGGATATAAGGTGGTCTGGGATTCCTTATCGGATGACTAATAGGATGTTTCCAGGTGCCTTCGTCTTTTCCCTTTTGTAGTTCTTGGGCCCTGAAATAGGCGGCCGCTACTTCTACCGCTCTTTCTAGAGTCAAGTCTGTATGCTGACGTACCCATCTCTGTATGGGCGAGTGTAAGGAACTGAGGAACTGTTCAAGGTAGATTTTTTCGAGAATGGCCTCCTTAGTTGAAGTTAAGGGTTTTAACCATCGATCAGCAATATCTTTTATGCGATAACATAGGGCTCGGGGGTTTTCTTGCGGTCCTTCTCGTATTTGGCGGAGCCGCATTCGATAGGTCTCGTCGTCGATACCCATACGTTCTAATATGCATCTTTTGATATCTGGATAAGGAGTGGTCCCGAGGGGATTAGCGGCCTGGTAGGCGGCTTGGAGCTCCCCAGAAAGAAGGGGTCCTAGGTATTGTCCCCACCTGTCTTCAGGCCAAAGTGCAGCTCGGGCGAGCCTCTCAAAATTTGATAGAAAAAAATCAGGGTCCTCGCCAGTAACGTATTTTTGTACGACAACCGAGGGAGGGGCGGTATTGCCTCTGGGTTGTCCCAGGGCCTCTGCCAGTTTGCCTATAGTGGATTCCTGGGTTTGACTCTGTCCTGTAAGGGTTTTGTGTAAGGTCTCCCTCTCGCTTTCCGCGGTCTCTAGGAACCTGGCCATTATTTTCTCGAGGCGGTCCTGGCCTTCTGCCATCTTCTTTACTACGGCCTCCATTTCCTCCGATCCCACTTCTGACACCAAATGTCGGAGGGAAGGTCGGAAACAGAAGCGAGGAGGCCGTAGAGGTTGTATGGTGCAGGATTTTTATTGACGGTTTTTAAACAGTCAGGAGGTAAGTATGACGTGGAAAGGCTAAAGTCTGAGAGAATGATAATCAGTTCCTTGGTAGGGTCCAGAACGCTCTGCGGGGTTATCTTCCTGGGCTCCTCTTTCAGTAGGGCTGTCAGGTGGTCCTCGCGGCTCTTTGTCGTTCTCCTTGGTATGGCTTCCCCCGGAGTACCAAGATCACTCAAATAAAGAGAATAAACAGCGGTCACTATCCTTGTACCATGTACTGACTTTCAGTTACTCCGTCACCACACCATGTGCGAGGTTGGACTAACATGTGAGGTAGTGAAAACGTGAGGGAGGGTGATAACTATGTACACAGACTATTACGAAGTGGGGTTATATCGTTTCAGTCAAAAGGAGGGATTATTGAATATTTAATCGCTTTCAATATTCTTAACCAGGCGAGAGGGGGTATAGGATGCCTCCAGGGCTAGTGTAGGAGTAGACAAGGATACACTCCCCTCCCTGGATTGTTCCACCCCACTCCCGTGCTGTTCCCGCGGCACCCGTTACGTACCGTTGTCTGCCACAACTCTCCTGAGTTGTGGCGGCTCATGCGTGTCCTCCGGGCTCCACCACTCCTCTGTCCAGAGATCGGGATCCTCCGAATCCTCGTCTGGAGCTTCCTTGACGGCCTCTCGGGATGGTGCGGTGTTCTTGGCTTCGTCGGCGTCTGCTCCGGTCTCCGTCGGCTTCCTTTCAGCGGGCGCCCTGACGGTCGTGGCTTCCGGCTTTTTCTGCTCCTCTCGACCTCTTCGGCTGCTTTCCCATTGGTCCGGCCACTGAGTCCCGCCGCTTCCGGGAGGAACGACTTCCGGGTCAAGTTCGGCAAACTGTGGGACGGGGAAAAGGCTTTGCATTATGGACAGTCTGCAACGGCTTCCTCGTCCGCGTCGTACGGACGGTAAGGAGTCCAGCTGGGTGTACGGACATCAAGTAGTTTTCCCCCATGTTTTTGGTCCTGCTTACATCTCGTTACGCCAGCGTACGGTGGCGTAACGAGATTAGAAGCTTGAATCCGTCGTGGATTTAGCACCGATATACTGCCGGTGGCCACAGCGGGTTTTTAGATTCGGAACATTATAAAAAGAGAATATATTACGGCAAGAAAAACCCTGTGATGGAAAGTTTTTCATGCATTTTATTAAATATCATCTTTTAACAGATCTCTGTGGAGACACTTGGATAATCAAGATTCCTGACAGATTTAATTTCGATTAAGGCAATAATTGACTAGCTGTGGTAAACATTGATGCACCAAGGATTGAAACCGGTGACAATTACTAATAGGAGAGATCAATATATGAGGTCTTGATAAAGATGGGACTATACAAGTAAATCCATCGAAACGCGTTGACGCATTCTTCACATAATCCCGTATGAGTGGTTGGATCTATAGACACCCAAACGTTAGGCCGGTTCAAGATCCAGCTACAATATTGTGATAATGGATATGTATCTTTAATGACAAAGCATATTGTCTATTGTTTCTCTCTCTTTTCTATGTTTGTGATGTACTGTAATTTGTAGTGCTCTTTGGGAAAAATTCCTTTTCATTTTTGTGATACTTGTACGAAAACTTTTTTAACGGATGAATTTTTAATTGTGTCTATTTTTATTGTGATATTTTTGCTTTGCGAAACTATTTTTAATAAATATTTCGTGATAAAATATAACCCCTTTAATTCTTTGGTCTTTTATGTACTTCTTTGAGTGTTTATTACATGGGCTGTAGATATATGTTATAAAATCCTTTTGTGGGCCCTTATCACAGGCAGATTTTTCGTTTATATGTATGTATAGCAACCAGGGAAAATTCATTTTTGACATGGTGAACAACATATTCCGAATCATTTCTCTGCATCTGGCCTTCTGGCCCAAGATCTCCCAATCAACATCAACAAAAGTGAGGACTCAGGGGATCATCTTCAATGCTGAACTCTTATTTGTGCCCAAAGTCAATCAGGTGGTCAGAGGGTTAGCATGGATCTTTCACACCCTAATGTTATCTTTCATACCCCAAATCATTGCATTGGTCAAAGGCCTTCAAATGCAGTTCCCGTGCCTTCAGAGAACTCTTCCCGTCTCAAAACCAATCACGCCATAGATTTCAGAGGAACACTGATCATAGCATGCTTTGTTAACCATAATGTTATCTACACAAAACTCCCAAATAAACTCATGGAAAGGGTCTAAAGACTGTAAAACCAGACTGCCAGAATGTGCCTGAACCTGTGAGACCACATCAGATCAGCACTAAAAGCACTTTCAGGGAAATCAGTAGGAACAAGAATCAAGCCCTCTGAATGTTTACAAAGTATATTGGGGGAAATGTTCAAACAATAACACACTACCCCCACCCCTGTAACTCATTAATAATCAACCCCACTTAGAACATCCTTTTCTCTTCTTCTAAAGATCCTTGAAAGGGCTCAAACACGGGAGCCAGTCTTTGGGTGCCAAAGGCTATAGACTACAGAACCGTTGAACTCAGACCTGCCAAAACAAACCACAAACGGTTCACAAAATGTTTGAAGGGAGGAATAGTTCTGTGAATCAGGGAAAACAGGAAACAATCTCATGCACAGGAGGCCTCTGTGACTCAGGGTCCATGAAGGAGCAGAGAATAGTTATGGCTACTGCATTACTGGCCACCACTAATCTAGACGATGTTCAAAACTGCCTGGAGGGAAACTTGAGTCCACTTGGAAAATATATTCAGAGCTGACATTACTGGGAGATATTTTCCCACGATGAAACAGAAACACAAGAAAAAGGTAACCTGAGGGGGTTGTGTTGTATAAGCTTACCTCAACCAACAAGCCATTCCCAATGCCCTCAATTTAGCAGTTGAGGGCATTGCAGATAACCAGAAACTGTCTAAAGGCTAGAGACTGCTAAAGTTTTCCATGGGTTCTCTACATGCGGAAGTGATCATTATGACTGAAAGCTTAGAGGGGGTGAAAACATAAACATATATTCCTATGCATTACAGTATTATTTTTTTATACATGTAGACAAACTGTTAGCAATATATTTTATAAACAAATATGGATGTTGTTTCCTATTGATTTGAAGTATCCATTAGCCTAAAATGCACTGGCTAAGTTTCAAGGATCTATTAGGCTCTGAAGCCATGTTAGTTAAGATTGTACATTTGCAAATTTTTACAAATAATAACCTTGCTTTCAGTCCAGGCACCTGGAAGCAGGATTTTATGAAAATAATGAGCTCAATATTATATTCAAGAATTGTATCTTCTCCTTAAGGACGTCTTGCACATCTTTGAGGAGAAGATCCTGTCAGCTGTTCAATAGATATTTTTTTGCTGCAAGTAACAGATTTATGACACATAAATAGGTTACATAGTCTAGTACTGAGAGAAACCCTATATAAACTGTCCTAAATGTTATGTATTTGAGCATTCATCTTCAACTGACCCTTTTCTAGTGAAATCTCTGGTCAGTTGAAATGACAATTGTCTTTGACTTATTTTGCTGTGCTGCCTGCTACAATGCATTAAACACAAGTTAGACTTTGGGCTTCCTGATGTGTTGTGTTTTATTTTTAACAGGGGGCAATTTAAATTATGGAAGGCAAAGTTGAGTCACTATTGTGGAAGGTAATGGCTGTGAGGCAGACCTCCATGTTCTGGAATACGCTTACACAGCGGCAAAAGCTACAATATGCAATGCCTTCTATCGTCCACAAAGTCACAGATAGGAACATTCATAGAATGCACAAATAATTTGTTTATAAGCACCCTACCCACTACCTTAGACAACCACCACCCAGTAAATCTGTGTTGTGTAGGGCCCACCTATCAACATTCTGCCCCATTGGGCCATGTAAAACAGGGCAGTGAATTTGATGTCTGCTTTTAGCTACAAAAAACAGGATTAGGGAGTGAAGAGGTAGTGTCCTTAGTGGGCACTGGAGGTGGATACGTCCTCCTCTAGAGATTCAAACAAAACATAGGGATCCACCCCAAGAGAGGTTCATAAGGGTGTGTTTCCTGTTATGACAGGACGCACGCAGTGTTTGCTTAAATACCCCTCACACACCAAAAGGGCCCTTGGTGTCATGCTTCATCATAGGGGTCTTCCCGCCCCGCTGCGGGACGGGGCGTGCTACGACCAGCGACTACGCGGGAGCACTGTTTTTACAATACTATGTGTGGTGTAGGGGTAGTGAGAGGAAGGGTCAGAAGTGAATGCAAAAAAAGTGAATTAAAAAGGACCTGGCCTCGTGGACTTAGAAATTTTAATACGTCGTGGAGGCTGGTGCTGTTAAAAAAAGTGGTTCGGAGATGTCCTGCGTATAATGTGCGGATACTCCTGATCAAGTCAACATGTTTCGAAGCATCAAGGCTTCTTCATCAGGACTAGGAATGATCCCTTCAGTGCTCACTATGTTGCTATCAATGCGTAATAGAAAAAGTGTGCTATATACAAAACGATAAAAAATGCAACAATCATGCACTTTATATTACCCAATCAGTATTTCAAAATGTAAATCTGTAAAAGAGAGAGCATAGTTAGTTACACAATTGCGCCTCCCAAAAGCGCAAACACATTATCGCCTGCAAATACAAAAGTGATTATGGTGTCATTAGCCTTAGTTGTAACTCGAAAAACAAGCGCTGTGACCTGTTAGGAAAAACGGGACAAAAACGAAACATACACACACAAAACAGAAAACACACTCTCTATGTTAGAGATCGGGGTAACTATAAAAGAAATATCCATAGGTTGGTACATACTGGGATATGTAGGAGACAATGCTCCATGAGCCTTCTGAACGGGTGGGAAGGATGTTGCCACTGTATTCTATTTGGTAAAAGGAAAAGAAAAGGAGGGAAAAAGGAGGTTGGAATCCAGAGCCAGTGATTCGAGGGAATCTTTCGAGACACCTAGTGTCATTGGTGCCTTTCGCGGCTATGCCATACTTACGTAGCAGTCAACACTACCTCACTCAATCGCCAACCCGCGGCTCCGTTGTGTAAGGAGATCTGCGAGGGGCGCCCTATTTATGCGGACGTTAATTGACATTTAATTACACACAAATGGATGCACCTGCATCAGAGTTTCGAAAGTATCCGGATGTGGATGACCGTTCATTTCCTGTGACTGATAAGTCACAAAGACTAGAGCGGTAATACATGCACCTGCGCCAGAGTTCGTAGGTATCCGGATATGGATAACCATTCACTTCCTGTGACCGCTAAACAATAAAGACTAGAGCGGTAGAGTCAGGAAGGCATGCAGATAAAAGTGACAGCACCCACTGAGGTCGTAGACAATTTGGGGCGATAACATTATTGTGGAGTTGGAAGTGATTTAATCAAAATATCGATATACTGGATATGTATACTGCGACGATGTTCACGATCTCTCATAAGTAAAGGTTGTAAAAAAGAGCGTCGTGAATCTGAATAGTAATTCAGAATTCAAAATCAATTAGGGGTAAGTTACGAGTGTAGTTGGACGCAATACCCCAAAGGGGTACGCATAAAAAGTCCTGTTACCACTAACATGTTAGAGGGGAAAGTAATTACATTGGTGGTGCCAAGATCTAACCACGTTCTTTTAAAGAGCCCAAAGACACATATTCAAATTATAATCCCATGATGGTTGGCCCAGATTAGTGTTGATGTCCACAGAATGTGAAGGCTAACTCGGGAGTGCGTATGGCTCCAGGAATATAGACACTACTTCTTGCTTTTCTCGACTTCCTTGGGGATAAATAAGCTCATGTAAAAATGAAGAAAAAGAGGGAAGAGAAATAGAAGGGAAAGGAAAGGGTAGGTTATCTACCACGGAGGTTCCCAAAAGACATGGACTAGTATAGTCCAAAGACAGTGCATCAATGATATGGTCATCTCTTCATTAGGGTTCTCTTAGGTATGGGTTTAGGACAGTTGAGCCCAAGGAATGTCGTCGTTCAGACCAGTTAGGTAGGTGCCCAAACAGAACACCCAACGTTGTTCCTTTTCCAGCAAGCCATTTTCGTTGTGGAGTTGTTCGATCACAGTCCATTTCAAGTCATCCACGTTGTGTGACATGGTTAGGTAGTGCCTTGCCATCTTTGTAGTGCTCTTCTTACAGCGAACGTTACTCTTGTGCTCGCCAATACGGATCTTTATTGGTCTTGATGTCATCCCGATGTATTCTTGTCTGCATGGACAAGTAATCATATATATCACATTCCTGCTGTTGCAGTTTGTGAATCCTCTTTGTTCCCAGACTGTACCATTGGTAAACTGGATGTTTTTACTTCTTTTCGTAAGATTGCATGTACTACAGTTACCACACGGGTAGTGACCCTGTACAGGTGGAAGGGTGGTGGTGGTCAAATTCCTTATTGGTGTCACGCGTGGTCTTGTATGGACCAAGATGTCCTTCAGATTTCTGCCTCTCTTGTGGGAGAACATGGGTTTCGGAAAAGTGAGACTTCCGCAGTTCAGAAATCTCCAGTGTCTATTCACTATTTTAGATACTAGATTGGAGTGGGTGTTAAAAGTGGTTACGCAAATAGGTCTTGTTTCCTGATCTTTAGGAATGCGATTTTCCAAAAGCGCGTCTCTGTTATTATTTCTTGCTCGTTTCAACCCTCTCTTCACAATCCGTTCTGGATAGTTGCGTGTCAGTAGTTTGTTCTCCAAATCAGAGGCTTGTCTCTTGAAATCTGTAAGCTCAGAACAGTTTCTTCGAAGACGGAGGAACTGACCGTAGGGAAGGTTATCCCGAAGGTGTCTGGGATGGAAACTATTGTATTGTAATAGGCAATTTTTAGCCGTTGGTTTAAAATGTGTAATAGTTTTGAGCTTCCCATCATCTGAATAGATATTCAGATCAAGGAACACCAGATTTGTTTTGGAAAAAGTATGCGTGAATTTTAAAAAAGGATTTTGTTGGTTGAGCCACATCATGAATAATCCAATGGATTCAGCGTCACCTTTCCATATCACCAGTACATCGTCGATGTAGCGTTTCCAAATGACAATATTGTCATGGAACGGGTTGTGTTGATGAAGTATCTTGTTGGTTTCTAGGTGGTGTACATAGAGACCAGCTAGACTGGGAGCGAAGGTGCTCCCCATGCTGGTCCCATGCTTTTGTAGGTAGTGTACCCCCTCATACAAGAAAAATTCCTTTTCAGGGCCAAAGAGATGCATTCCATCACCATATTGCGAGGTGTATGGTAATCCCACGTAGTGGAGAATAGTACTTCCTCTATAATGTCCAGGGTTTCATCGTGAGGCAAGCTAGTATACAAACTTTCGACATCAAGACCCAGCAGGAGGTGTTGCTCTGGGTCAAAAGGAGATCTTTGATAAGTTGTAACACGGCCTTGGTGTCTTTAAGATAGGTGTCTGTTTTCTGGACTAGAGGCCGCAGGAATGCGTCAGCAAACTTGGAAAGGGGTTCAAGTACGGAACCGATCCCGGACACAATCGGGCGGCCGGGGGGGTATTCTAACTCCTTGTAGATTTTGGGAATGGTATAAAAATACGGTGTCCTCAGTGACTTCTGAGTAAGGAAATCCGCCTCCTTTCTTGACACCCAGTCATGTGCCGTGGCTTCTTCAACCATCCCCATAATCCGAACCCGGATCTCCTCCGTTGGGTCAACATGGAGGATCTCGTAGTTCCTTCGATCATCCAGAAGTTTCCTGCATTCGGTGTCATAGTTATGTTTAGTTTGAATAACAATGGCACCCCCTTTATCAGCGGGTTTTATAACCAAGTCGGTGTTGTCAGCTAGTTGTTGTAATGCCTCTTTTTCCAATCGTGTGACATTCTGGAATGTTTTTGTACCCTCATTCGGTATGTTCATCAGTTCCTCCATTACAGCTTTTTCAAAAGCAAGTAACTCAACCGGTAATGTAACATCCATAGGGGTGAATGTGGACTTGAGTCGTAACCCAGTATCCGGGGTCTGTTCCTCTGTTGTCTCAGTTGTTTCTTGGTTAGCAAAAAAAGCCCGTAGTTTAAGCTTTTGTATAAACTCCTTCATTTCTAGGCAGAGTTTGAATTTGTCCAACTTGTTGGTGGGGACAAAGCCAAGGCCTTTTTCCAGAACATTTTTTTGGGGTTCAGTGAGTGTATATTCGGTCAAATTGACCACTAATTGCCCCTCCTGCTGGTTGATGGTTGGTTCGCTGTCGCTGTCATGCTCCTCGTTCATACTCTCGCTACGTCCCCTGGATCGTTGCTCCAGTGGACCTGATTGCCTCTCCGGTTCCTTCCTCTCGGTGGTCCAGGGCGTGCTCCTAAAAAAGAAGGTGGTCCATAATAGTTGAAATCTTGAGGTGGTGGGTTCCAGTGTTGGAATGGTCCTCCCATCGGTGGCGGGCCATAAGGGTAGTACGTGTAGCTTGGTGGTCCTTGGTAATGGTCCCAACCTCTTCCTCTTGGTCTGTAGGGTCTCTGATGTTGAACTCCTCCTCTCTGGTTCCTCGGGTTACTGCCTCGGCTAGAATACAAATCACTTGAGCCTGCATCAGATAAGTCACTGTCTGACCCTTGGTCGCTGTTGGTTTTTCTTATCACATAGTCATCCCGTGTGTAGGGATAGACACGCTCGTGGTTGAAGGCTGCAGTGTCCTTTTTCAGTTTCTTATACTTGCTCTGTTTTAGTGAAATTTCGTACTCACTCATCTGTTGATTGAGTTCGTCCAACCTTTTCTTCAAAACGGTGGTTGATTGATAGCTCTTCAGTTGGACCTCGAGTTTCTGTATGTCAATCTTGAGTTCTTGAGCCAGACGGGTGGCTGTCTTTATGATAAGCACCAGCCAGTCCCTTGTGCAGTGCCACGATATTAGTGACCAATCCTTTTTGAAGGATTTATCCTGCTGAAATATAAACGGTTCATTACGAACTATTAGGCCTTGAGGTGCCGCATTGGCCCTAAGGTATTCTGTCATTAGCAGACCATGCAAAGCAGTCTTTATCTGGGTTCTCCTTAGGTTTGCCAACTCGTCCCAATCCGCATTGCTCGGACCTGGATCAGTGCTGCTGAGTCCCTCAAAGGGATTGAGGGCCGCCAAGATCCTGTCGATTTCTTCCTCATCAAAAGTGAGGCCTGCTGTCTCAGCCATGTTGTAAGTGTCTAAATGGGTGTGTCTCCTGGAATGGTATATGTGTATGTATGAAAGGGAAGTGTCCCTACAAGAAAAAATGAAAAGGAAGGGATATGCACGGTACACTGGCCGTTAAATCCCAGAGACCAGGGTTACTGGATTACTCCCACAGCTGCACGCTGTCACAATAGCTACAAAAAACAGGATTAGGGAGTGAAGAGGTAGTGTCCTTAGTGGGCACTGGAGGTGGATACGTCCTCCTCTAGAGATTCAAACAAAACATAGGGATCCACCCCAAGAGAGGTTCATAAGGGTTGTTTCCTGTTATGACAGGACGCACGCAGTGTTTGCTTAAATACCCCTCACACACCAAAAGGGCCCTTGGTGTCATGCTTCATCATAGGGGTCTTCCCGCCCCGCTGCGGGACGGGGCGTGCTACGACCAGCGACTATGCTGGAGCACTGTTTTTACAATACTATGTGTGGTGTAGGGGTTGTGAGAGGAAGGGTCAGAAGTGAATGCAAAAAAAGTGAATTAAAAAGGACCTGGCCTCGTGGACTTAGAAATTTTAATACGTCGTGGAGGCTGGTGCTGTTAAAAAAAGTGGTTCGGAGATGTCCTGCATATAATGTGCGGATACTCCTGATCAAGTCAACATGTTTCGAAGCATCAAGGCTTCTTCATCAGGACTAGGAATGATCCCTTCAGTGCTCACTATGTTGCTATCAATGCGTAATCGAAAAAGTGTGCTATATACAAAACGATAAAAAATGCAACAATCATGCACTTTATATTACCCAATCAGTATTTCAAAATGTAAATCTGTAAAAGAGAGAGCATAGTTAGTTACACAATTGCGCCTCCCAAAAGCGCAAACACATTATCGCCTGCAAATACAAAAGTGATTATGGTGTCATTAGCCTTAGTTGTAACTCGAAAAACAAGCGCTGTGACCTGTTAGGAAAAACGGGACAAAAAGCGAAACATACACACACAAAACAGAAAACACACTCTCTATGTTAGAGATCGGGGTAACTATAAAAGAAATATCCATAGGTTGGTACATACTGGGATATGTAGGAGACAATGCTCCATGAGCCTTCTGAACGGGTGGGAAGGATGTTGCCACTGTATTCTATTTGGTAAAAAGGAAAAGAAAAGGAGGGAAAAAGGAGGTTGGAATCCAGAGCCAGTGATTTGAGGGAATCTTTCGAGACACCTAGTGTCATTGGTGCCTTTCGCGGCTATGCCGTACTTACGTAGCAGTCAACACTACCTCACTCAATCGCCAACCCGCGGCTCCGTTGTGTAAGGAGATCTGCGAGGGGCGCCCTATTTATGCGGACGTTAATTGACATTTAATTACACACAAATGGATGCACCTGCATCAGAGTTTCGAAAGTATCCGGATGTGGATGACCGTTCATTTCCTGTGACTGATAAGTCACAAAGACTAGAGCGGTAATACATGCACCTGCGCCAGAGTTCGTAGGTATCCGGATATGGATAACCATTCACTTCCTGTGACCGCTAAACAATAAAGACTAGAGTGGTAGAGTCAGGAAGGCATGCAGATAAAAGTGACAGCACCCACTGAGGTCGTAGACAATTTGGGGCGATAACCATTATTGTGGAGTTGGAAGTGATTTAATCAAAATATCGATATACTGGATATGTATACCGCGACGATGTTCACGATCTCTCATAAGTAAAGGTTGTAAAAAAGAGCGTCGTGAATCTGAATAGTAATTCAGAATTCAAAATCAATTAGGGGTAAGTTACGAGTGTAGTTGGACGCAATACCCCAAAGGGAGTACGCATAAAAAGTCCTGTTACCACTAACATGTTAGAGGGGAAAGTAATTACATTGGTGGTGCCAAGATCTAACCACGTTCTTTTAAAGAGCCCAAAGACACATATTCAAATTATAATCCCATGATGGTTGGCCCAGATTAGTGTTGATGTCCACAGAATGTGAAGGCTAACTCGGGAGTGCGTATGGCTCCAGGAATATAGACACTACTTCTTGCTTTTCTCGACTTCCTTGGGGATAAATAAGCTCATGTAAAAATGAAGAAAAAGAGGGAAGAGAAATAGAAGGGAAAGGAAAGGGTAGGTTATCTACCTCGGAGGTTCCCAAAAAGACATGGACTAGTATAGTCCAAAGACAGAGTGCATCAATGATATGGTCATCTCTTCATTAGGGTTCTCTTAGGTATGGGTTTAGGACAGTTGAGCCCAAGGAATGTCGTCGTTCAGACCAGTTAGGTAGGTGCCCAAACGGAACACCCAACGTTGTTCCTTTTCCAGCAAGCCATTTTCGTTGTGGAGTTGTTCGATCACAGTCCATTTCAAGTCATCCACGTT
This sequence comes from Calotriton arnoldi, assembly GCA_963921515.1. NCBI lineage: Eukaryota > Metazoa > Chordata > Amphibia > Caudata > Salamandridae > Calotriton > Calotriton arnoldi. The sequence continues at coordinate 2,187,806 of CAWUFW010002089.1, forward strand.
GTGTGACATGGTTAGGTAGTGGCTTGCCATCTTTGTAGTGCTCTTCTTACAGCGAACGTTACTCTTGTGCTCGCCAATACGGATCTTTATTGGTCTTGATGTCATCCCGATGTATTCTTGTCTGCATGGACAAGTAATCATATATATCACATTCCTGCTGTTGCAGTTTGTGAATCCTCTTTGTTCCCAGACTGTACCATTGGTAAACTGGATGTTTTTACTTCTTTTCGTAAGATTGCATGTACTACAGTTACCACACGGGTAGTGACCCTGTAAAGGTGGAAGGGTGGTGGTGGTCAAATTCCTTATTGGTGTCACGCGTGGTCTTGTATGGACCAAGATGTCCTTCAGATTTCTGCCTCTCTTGTGGGAGAACATGGGTTTCGGAAAAGTGAGACTTCCGCAGTTCAGAAATCTCCAGTGTCTATTCACTATTTTAGATACTAGATTGGAGTGGGTGTTAAAAGTGGTTACGCAAATAGGTCTTGTTTCCTGATCTTTAGGAATGCGATTTTCCAAAAGCGTGTCTCTGTTATTATTTCTTGCTCGTTTCAACCCTCTCTTCACAATCCGTTCTGGATAGTTGCGTGTCAGTAGTTTGTTCTCCAAATCAGAGGCTTGTCTCTTGAAATCTGTAAGCTCAGAACAGTTTCTTCGAAGACGGAGGAACTGACCGTAGGGAAGGTTATCCCGAAGGTGTCTGGGATGGAAACTATTGTATTGTAATAGGCAATTTTTAGCCGTTGGTTTAAAATGTGTAATAGTTTTGAGCTTCCCATCATCTGAATAGATATTCAGATCAAGGAACACCAGATTTGTTTTGGAAAAAGTATGCGTGAATTTTAAAAAGGATTTTGTTGGTTGAGCCACATCATGAATAATCCAATGGATTCAGCGTCACCTTTCCATATCACCAGTACATCGTCGATGTAGCGTTTCCAAATGACAATATTGTCATGGAACGGGGTGTGTTGATGAAGTATCTTGTTGGTTTCTAGGTGGTGTACATAGAGACCAGCTAGACTGGGAGCGAAGGTGCTCCCCATGCTGGTCCCATGCTTTTGTAGGTAGTGTACCCCCTCATACAAGAAAAAATTCCTTTTCAGGGCCAAAGAGATGCATTCCATCACCATATTGCGAGGTGTATGGTAATCCCACGTAGTGGAGAATAGTACTTCCTCTATAATGTCCAGGGTTTCATCGTGAGGCAAGCTAGTATACAAACTTTCGACATCAAGACCCAGCAGGAGGTGTTGCTCTGGGTCAAAAGGGAGATCTTTGATAAGTTGTAACACGGCCTTGGTGTCTTTAAGATAGGTGTCTGTTTTCTGGACTAGAGGCCGCAGGAATGCGTCAGCAAACTTGGAAAGGGGTTCAAGTACGGAACCGATCCCGGACACAATCGGGCGGCCTGGGGGTATTCTAACTCCTTGTGGATTTTGGGAATGGTATAAAAATACGGTGTCCTCGGTGACTTCTGAGTAAGGAAATCCGCCTCCTTTCTTGACACCCAGTCATGTGCCGTGGCTTCTTCAACCATCCCCATAATCCGTACCCGGATCTCCTCCGTTGGGTCAACATGGAGGATCTCGTAGTTCCTTCGATCATCCAGAAGTTTCCTGCATTCGGTGTCATAGTTATGTTTAGTTTGAATAACAATGGCACCCCCTTTATCAGCGGGTTTTATAACCAAGTCGGTGTTGTCAGCTAGTTGTTGTAATGCCTCTTTTTCCAATCGTGTGACATTCTGGAATGTTTTTGTACCCTCATTCGGTATGTTCATCAGTTCCTCCATTACAGCTTTTTCAAAAGCAAGTAACTCAACCGGTAATGTAACATCCATAGGGGTGAATGTGGACTTGAGTCGTAACCCAGTATCCGGGGTCTGTTCCTCTGTTGTCTCAGTTGTTTCTTGGTTAGCAAAAAAAGCCCGTAGTTTAAGCTTTTGTATAAACTCCTTCATTTCTAGGCAGAGTTTGAATTTGTCCAACTTGTTGGTGGGGACAAAGCCAAGGCCTTTTTCCAGAACATTTTTTTGGGGTTCAGTGAGTGTATATTCGGTCAAATTGACCACTAATTGCCCCTCCTGCTGGTTGATGGTTGGTTCGCTGTCGCTGTCATGCTCCTCGTTGATACTCTCGCTACGTCCCCTGGATCGTTGCTCCAGTGGACCTGATTGCCTCTCCGGTTCCTTCCTCTCGGTGGTCCAGGGCGTGCTCCTAAAAAAGAAGGTGGTCCATAATAGTTGAAATCTTGAGGTGGTGGGTTCCAGTGTTGGAATGGTCCTCCCATCGGTGGCGGGCCATAAGGGTAGTACGTGTAGCTTGGTGGTCCTTGGTAATGGTCCCAACCTCTTCCTCTTGGTCTGTAGGGTCTCTGATGTTGAACTCCTCCTCTCTGGTTCCTCGGGTTACTGCCTCGGCTAGAATACGAATCACTTGAGCCTGCATCAGATAAGTCACTGTCTGACCCTTGGTCGCTGTTGGTTTTTCTTATCACATAGTCATCCAGTGTGTAGGGATAGACACGCTCGTGGTTGAAGGCTGCAGTGTCCTTTTTCAGTTTCTTATACTTGCTCTGTTTTAGTGAAATTTCGTACTCACTCATCTGTTGATTGAGTTCGTCCAACCTTTTCTTCAAAACGGTGGTTGATTGATAGCTCTTCAGTTGGACCTCGAGTTTCTGTATGTCAATCTTGAGTTCTTGAGCCAGACGGGTGGCTGTCTTTATGATAAGCACCAGCCAGTCCCTTGTGCAGTGCCACGATATTAGTGACCAATCCTTTTTGAAGGATTTATCCTGCTGAAATATAAACGGTTCATTACGAACTATTAGGCCTTGAGGTGCCGCATTGGCCCTAAGGTATTCTGTCATTAGCAGACCATGCAAAGCAGTCTTTATCTGGGTTCTCCTTAGGTTTGCCAACTCGTCCCAATCCGCATTGCTCGGACCTGGATCAGTGCTGCTGAGTCCCTCAAAGGGATTGAGGGCCGCCAAGATCCTGTCGATTTCTTCCTCATCAAAAGTGAGGCCTGCTGTCTCAGCCATGTTGTAAGTGTCTAAATGGGTGTGTCTCCTGGAATGGTATATGTGTATGTATGAAAGGGAAGTGTCCCTACAAGAAAAAATGAAAAGGAAGGGATATGCACGGTACACTGGCCGTTAAATCCCAGAGACCAGGGTTACTGGATTACTCCCACAGCTGCACGCTGTCACAATAGCTACAAAAAACAGGATTAGGGAGTGAAGAGGTAGTGTCCTTAGTGGGCACTGGAGGTGGATACGTCCTCCTCTAGAGATTCAAACAAAACATAGGGATCCACCCCAAGAGGTTCATAAGGGTGTGTTTCCTGTTATGACAGGACGCACGCAGTGTTTGCTTAAATACCCCTCACACACCAAAAGGGCCCTTGGTGTCATGCTTCATCATAGGGGTCTTCCCGCCCCGCTGCGGGACGGGCGTGCTACGACCAGCGACTACGCGGGAGCACTGTTTTACAATACTATGTGTGGTGTAGGGGTAGTGAGAGGAAGGGTCAGAAGTGAATGCAAAAAAAGTGAATTAAAAAGGACCTGGCCTCGTGGACTTAGAAATTTTAATACGTCGTGGAGGCTGGTGCTGTTAAAAAAAGTGGTTCGGAGATATCCTGCGTATAATGTGCGGATACTCCTGATCAAGTCAACATGTTTCGTCGCATTCCTAAAGATCAGGAAACAAGACCTATTTGCGTAACCACTTTTAACACCCACTCCAATCTAGTATCTAAAATAGTGAATAGACACTGGAGATTTCTGAACTGCGGAAGTCTCACTTTTCCGAAACCCATGTTCTCCCACAAGAGAGGCAGAAATCTGAAGGACTTCTTGGTCCATACAAGACCACGCGTGACACCAATAAGGAATTTGACCACCACCACCCTTCCACCTGTACAGGGTCACTACCCGTGTGGTAACTGTAGTACATGCAATCTTACGAAAAGAAGTAAAAACATCCAGTTTACCAATGGTACAGTCTGGGAACAAAGAGGATTCACAAACTGCAACAGCAGGAATGTGATATATATGATTACTTGTCCATGCAGACAAGAATACATCGGGATGACATCAAGACCAATAAAGATCCGTATTGGCGAGCACAAGAGTAACGTTCGCTGTAAGAAGAGCACTACAAAGATGGCAAGCCACTACCTAACCATGTCACACAACGTGGATGACTTGAAATGGACTGTGATCGAACAACTCCACAACGAAAATGGCTTGCTGGAAAAGGAACAACGTTGGGTGTTCCATTTGGGCACCTACCTAACTGGTCTGAACAACGACATTCCTTGGGCTCAACTGTCCTAAACCCATACCTAAGAGAACCCTAATGAAGAGATGACCATATCATTGATGCACTCTGTCTTTGGACTATACTAGTCCATGTCTTTTTGGGAACCTCCGTGGTAGATAACCTACCCTTTCCTTTCCCTTCTATTTCTCTTCCCTCTTTTTCTTCATTTTTACATGAGCTTATTTATCCCCAAGGAAGTCGAGAAAAGCAAGAAGTAGTGTCTATATTCCTGGAGCCATACGCACTCCCGAGTTAGCCTTCACATTCTGTGGACATCAACACTAATCTGGGCCAACCATCATGGGATTATAATTTGAATATGTGTCTTTGGGCTCTTTAAAAGAACGTGGTTAGATCTTGGCACCACCAATGTAATTACTTTCCCCCTCTAACATGTTAGTGGTAACAGGACTTTTTATGCGTACCCCTTTGGGGTATTGCGTCCAACTACACTCGTAACTTACCCCTAATTGATTTTGAATTCTGAATTACTATTCAGATTCACGACGCTCTTTTTTACAACCTTTACTTATGAGAGATCGTGAACATCGTCGCGGTATACATATCCAGTATATCGATATTTTGATTAAATCACTTCCAACTCCACAATAATGGTTATCGCCCCAAATTGTCTACGACCTCAGTGGGTGCTGTCACTTTTATCTGCATGCCTTCCTGACTCTACCGCTCTTGTCTTTATTGTTTAGCGGTCACAGGAAGTGAATGGTTATCCATATCCGGATACCTACGATCTCTGGCGCAGGTGCATGTATTACCGCTCTAGTCTTTGTGACTTATCAGTCACAGGAAATGAACGGTCATCCACATCCGGATACTTTCGAAACTCTGATGCAGGTGCATCCATTTGTGTGTAATTAAATGTCAATTAACGTCCGCATAAATAGGGCGCCCCTCGCAGATCTCCTTACACAACGGAGCCGCGGGTTGGCGATTGAGTGAGGTAGTGTTGACTGCTACGTAAGTACGGCATAGCCGCGAAAGGCACCAATGACACTAGGTGTCTCGAAAGATTCCCTCGAATCACTGGCTCTGGATTCCAACCTCCTTTTTCCCTCCTTTTCTTTTCCTTTTTACCAAATAGAATACAGTGGCAACATCCTTCCCACCCGTTCAGAAGGCTCATGGAGCATTGTCTCCTACATATCCCAGTATGTACCAACCTATGGATATTTCTTTTATAGTTACCCCGATCTCTAACATAGAGAGTGTGTTTTCTGTTTTGTGTGTGTATGTTTCGTTTTTGTCCCGTTTTTCCTAACAGGTCACAGCGCTTGTTTTTCGAGTTACAACTAAGGCTAATGACACCATAATCACTTTTGTATTTGCAGGCGATAATGTGTTTGCGCTTTTGGGAGGCGCAATTGTGTAACTAACTATGCTCTCTCTTTTACAGATTTACATTTTGAAATACTGATTGGGTAATATAAAGTGCATGATTGTTGCATTTTTTATCGTTTTGTATATAGCACACTTTTTCTATTACGCATTGATAGCAACATAGTGAGCACTGAAGGGATCATTCCTAGTCCTGATGAAGAAGCCTTGATGCTTCGAAACATGTTGACTTGATCAGGAGTATCCGCACATTATACGCAGGACATCTCCGAACCACTTTTTTAACAGCACCAGCCTCCACGACGTATTAAAATTTCTAAGTCCACGAGGCCAGGTCCTTTTTAATTCACTTTTTTGCATTCACTTCTGACCCTTCCTCTCACTACCCCTACACCACACATAGTATTGTAAAAACAGTGCTCCCGCGTAGTCGCTGGTCGTAGCACGCCCCGTCCCGCAGCGGGGCGGGAAGACCCCTATGATGAAGCATGACACCAAGGGCCCTTTTGGTGTGTGAGGGGTATTTAAGCAAACACTGCGTGCGTCTGCTTTTAGCGGCAGTGGCAGTGATACCAGCATCTGATTGACAGTGTTCTCACCTGCCCCACTGAATGGTAATTTGTGGCTTGAGACAAGGCAGTATCTTGACGAAGTGAGGCTAGATCAGTTAACCAAGTGTAACATCTGAGACTTAGTACACTCCGTATCTACACACATATACATTTAGTTTATATTCCATCCATATGTGAAAATATAAATATTAATTTAACCTTTTTGACCATTCAATACCTTAGGCTATCCCAGTTATCCCATTTTTGATGCCTAGAAACAAAGCCAGGGATTTCCATCTGTCTGCTGTTTGGAACAAGATATAAAATTTTATAACCTTTCGGTCACTCTTACAGTGACTGAAATATAAGACTTTTATATTAGAAGCATACAAAAAGCATAGCATCTTCCGATTCAAGAACCTTACACTAACCTCCTTACTGCGGTTCTTTGTCAGCATAGGGACAAACTTTTGTCACTGAAATAGATCATGGTAATTCATCTGAAATTCTTTAATTGTTGTTCGTCTCTCAGCCAGGTATCTCACGGACTAAAGAGGTTGGCTCCACAAATTTGGGGTACAAAACGGCGAGGTTGTGCCCCCTCCTGAGGAGGAAGAAAAAAAAGAACCCTGCGAAATACTTTAAAGCTGCAAGCAATGCATCGGAATTGAAAAAATATGCCCGAAAAGCCAATGGCAACAGGTAAGAAAGAAATACTCTTCAGGCTCAGCCAAGTTGTGATTGACAAAATATCAAGCCAATGGCTGAAAGAGTCTGGTCACAAAAAGCCAGTGACTGAAGAGGGGGGGGCAGAACTCACTGGAAATAAATTACCTATTTGACCTAAAAACAAATCCCAGGTAATACAAAAAGTAAGAACTCTAGATCATGGTCCTACACCAGTATTTCTGAAACTGTTCCTACGCTCAGAATAAAGTATATGCAAATATTCCCTTCTTTGTTGATGAAGCACATATTTCTAGATTATGGCTGACTGAGATTCAAATGCTGATATTGTACATTAGGACTCCTAGTTCAGGTATTACTCGTTGACTGAAGTGCACTTGCCTCCTCTATTCTGTTTATTTCATATGTATTATTTTCAAGCAATGATATCCATCAGCTGGCCGGTGAGATGATATAGTGACCATAGCATTCACTGCTCATATCTAAGTGAATTTACAAGTAAAGTTTTAAATACCTTCTTCGTTCTGAGGTCCATAAACACAAATGTATTACGGTTTGTGATAGTGACACCACTTATAGCTCTACAATACAGTAAAAAAGCAGCAGCGCGATCCACATAAAAAATTTAACATGGGCTATAGAAATCCCTACTATATATTAGAAAATAACTTCAATTCATGAACAACTTATATGACTAAACAGAGCAATGAGGCCAAAGGCAGCAAACAGAGCAAAGAGGCCAAAGGCAGAAGTTCATTACGAAGCCATGAAAACTTGAACTGACTTGCAATTCATTTTTAGGTCTTGAGTACTAGATAGTGCGTGCACTGTCTGTTGCAAGACATATTGTTAACTTACAGTGGGCTTAGAGTTCACCTACTGCTTACCATTGGTTGGCTTCATTGTCCCTCTAATGTTATTGCTTCTTATTTGTTAGTTTATGTGGGCTTTCATTTGTTTTCTTCTGTTTGTCCCATCGCTGGAGAAATCACGCATTACTTGTGTCATTCCACTGCTTCTTTTTCAGGAACTGTTTTTTTCTTCTTTTGCTTAAGCACTCTATGAGAGTGCAAGTGTTTTCTACTTGCCTCCCTTCTGTGCTTCTCTTCTCTCTCTGTGCTCCATGCTGCGTTCTCTCTTGTCTGTCTGCTTTTGTTCTGCCCACTCCCATTGCTCTCTTGCCTGTTTACTTTTTATCCCTCATCCATGTTGCTCTCTCTCCCTGTGTCCTCAATGTTACTTCTCCAACCAGCGTCCTTGTGTTGCTTCTGCCCTTTCCTCTGTATTGCTTCTCCGGACTTCCTGTTGCTTACCCTTTCCCCATCCTCCATGATCCCACCTCCCTCTGTATTGCCCCCCCCCCCTCACTGGAGACCATGTTTTTCTCTTTGCACTTGACTTCCAGAGAAGCTGAGGATGTTTGGATCTATTTTGCCAGGGAGCAACTGACCTGCACAACTTTTGTATCAATTTGACTGGGGAGCAAATACTGTAGCTCCATTTCCAAATGGGCATAGTGACACCAAGAACACTGGGATCTACAATCAGTGTTTGTGTTGTCACAGAAAAGGTCAGACCCTCAGCTTTCTTCACTGAAATACATGACTCTCCCCTCTGACACAACACCAGCTGTGCTTCTATCCCCCAGAGTTGCTGCAGAGTGTGTGCTGCAGTGGAACAAAGCAATTGCTCCTTCTTTCTCTACCACATGTTTTAGATTTAACTCCAAGGACTTCACAGTTTTACAACATCACAATTTTTAGGCTTTGCCTATAAGACAGCTTTTAGCTGTCTCTAGGCAAAACCCTACTGTGGACCACAGTGCTTTAAGCAAGATTAAAAAGATGACGGGGTTCTCTAAAAGGGGTGTGGCCTAAAATATTCACATGAACTTGATGGAGTGAGGTTTGTAAAATACATCCTCATAAAGTCAAGCAACTCTATAATAATGTATTGATTGCATGAACTAATCAACTCCAGATACACCCATCTACACAGGGGGCAAACCGCATATTATATAATATACTAAACCATGTTGGCATGAGTACGTATTAATTGTTTGCGCATTGAAAAACCATATTACTGCATGTTTATGCTGTGTTGTACATTGCACATTTTGCATGTTGTGCACAAATAACGAAAAGGTTGCTTTAAACTAATAGCTTTCGCTAGGATTTATTTAACACATGGCATTAGTATGGTGGGAGGTAAACATAATGGGTTTATTTTCATGAATTAATATTCTTTTGTGTTTGTTTATTTTAGTACGGCATTGGGCCTGCATGAAAATGGCCTCTCGTTGAAACCAGCATGTGGCTGGCCTAGTCAGTGTGGAGTGCACATGTGCCAAATTAGGTTGCCTGCTCGCGGACTACAGAGTGTTCCCGATGATGCAATCCGTGTGAAGGCCATGTTGACCTGTGTCTTATTGTTTATGTGCCAAGATGCGACAGCGACTGTGGGAACAGCCATCACTACGTGCAATTCGAATGTGAAGACGGATGTTGATAATAACAATGTAGCCGAATGTATAAATATGAATGCTAGTAGTATATGAAATGAATTTGTCTTAATCCTTCCTTTGTTAGAACCGGTATAGGATGGATTTGTGGGGAGAACTGGATGAGGCGACCCTAGTATGATTTACGACAACCAATCACAGTCCGAGTTTTTACCGATACTGCAACATTGTAAAATAGTGTGTTAGAGAAAAGAGTATAATTGATATCCCAATAGGGGTGTGGCAAGGCAGTATGGCGAAGCAGTGCGGTCCTGTATAGCAGAGCAGTCTGATGCGACAGATCAGAGAGAAGATCCAAGACAGAGAGAGCAGACTCGCACAGAGACAGAGAATTTTTAGGTACGAGATCGTCACAGGTGTGCTTGGGAGGAGACTGCGACCGAGGAGGTAGATTAAGTGGGAGATAAATTTAATTGTTAGTATAGTAAACTTTGCTGCATCTGTCCTGTTATCTTTGTCCTCAAAGCCTATCTCTGTGGACCTCTTGCCACAACCTCGGCCAAGGAAGTGGGTTTCCTGATTCTTTTGGGGGGTATTACCCTCCTTGATTGCTTTAATTTGCAAGTATATTTCTGCAAGTTTTATGCTGTTCCTTCTCTTCCCCATTCCTGGTGCACGCTTTGATTTCGATGCAAATGATTAATTTTGATTACATTGCTTGATAATTTGATCTCTTATATGCAATCTTGTGTATGCACTGATGATTAATACAAAGAGCATTTAATAATATAAAACATTAACCGAAAAGTGACTTTGTGGTTATTTAGTTAAATATTATAATGTTTAGTTAATCATAGTCACCATCAACTCTCAACTAATGGTCCATCGACCAGAGGAAGAAGGAAGTTGATATTACAAACAGATAGAAATTATATAAATGTTATTAATGAGAAGTGTAGTATTGTACTTAATAAAACTGACAAAATAAACCCCCCAAATCCAGCGCCTGTCCTCAGGGATCATTTATGGGTAGTGTGTGATGGGACCCGTTGTTTGGTAAAGCAGTTTCTGTGTGATGAGATTTCTCTTGGTCCCTGGTTTTAGAATTTAGAGGTTGCGCTGGATCAAACTACAATCCTATGCATTACACAGCATGCTGCCTGACCAGCACTTATTTGCCTCTTCGTGAGTTTTCTGCTATTACATCCATCCATATCACAGCAAACATAAGCCTACAAGTCAGATTTATTGGTTTGTGGGAGCTTATTAGAAGTTTGATATACATGAGTAACAATAATGATTTTGTTAAAGTAATTAAAATTGGTAATTACAAATGGTACATATGTGACCATCACTGTGTGTGCACTGGAAAGAAGCCAAGGCTTGAATGAGCATCGTCCCACAACGAGAACTCACCAGGACACCAAAATGCGACTCAGCTCACATTTTTTAGAGTCGAGCCCTCTTAGCTTTACCAGCACTTGGTAAAGTAAATTACAATACAAAACTGCAGTAAAGTAAAAAGAGTTAGTCCTTGTTTTTGTTAGAAAACTATTTTAAGTGCTGTCATGAATGTCACTACCAAAATTGGCTCTCTGGTTAGATGTGTGATAACCTACATAAAGATCGCTGTCCTCCTCTGCTGACTTTCAGTGCCAGAAATGAATACACTCATATAAACGTTTCCTTATCAGCTAATGGCTATGAGATTTCTGGGAAAGAAAAAAGTGAGGATCTGAAGAGCTCTCCCCTCACCACTCACCCCTAAACTGTTTAAGTGACAGCTGGAGGGAGCTGCTCTTCACATCTTCATGTCAACTTCACAATCTTTTGGAAAGTCATCCACACAGCACCAGATACTCTGCACTGCAATACTAATATAGCCTTAGAGTGTGCCGTAGCGGGCTCTGCCAGCCATTAAAGGACCACTCCAGCGTTAACAGCCCGAGCCGAAGGCAAGTGCCTTTAACAAGGGAGTGGGCAGCCGGTAGATCCCACTACGGAGGGCTCTAAGGCTATGAGAACATTCCTTTCTTCACAGCAACTGTGAACAAACATTGGAATGTTGGAGCTCAGGGCTTTTACCAGCCATTAGAAGCCCGAAGCACTCCATTGTTTTTAATGGAGCTCCCAACATTCCAGTGTTCTAATACCAGATGGTGGAATAATTATATAAATGCCTTGTGACATCACAACTAATTTTAATAGTTGCGTAGCTATGTCTTTTTATTATTACACGCATCAAGTGATGTATCTTACTAGACTCTAATCAGGAAATCAGACACACATTTATATACTGGGATTGCAATATTTCGTGCATTGTTTAATAATAACCATTATCAACAATATAACATTTCTAGGCTCCTTTGCCATTCTGAAGCACGTGCAGTTTTTTCCCCCTAGAACCACTTCCGAGTTCCGCCTCCAAGGCAAAAGCCGCTTTATGGAAAAAGAAAGATTTTGGCGGCAGGTCAGCAATGCGATGGCGCATGGTAAACCTGTTGGCAATTATGGATTTTGTTGAGACAGAACCTCTAAGTAGTTTTTAGGTCGAGCCTAGAGTAGCGCGCAAGCGCTGCTTCTGGCGAAGACTTTATGTAGTGGGCATTTCAAAGCTGACCAGACGCTCGTGCGTCATGGCCTTTTCCATGCAGTTACCCGCACGGGCGCCATGTGGTTTCAATTATCGTGCCCTGACACGGGCGCGATAAATAAAACCAGATGTCTCGCTGTGGCGCGCGCGCGCACCACTCGCGTCGCCCCCCCCTCCCTGCTCGTGCCTTCAAATGCTTGTTTAAAGCGCACTCGTGCCGTGCTTTTCCTTTAATGCCAGCCGCGCACCATTATTAATGACCTGCGGCAAGAGGAGTCGCAGACTCGGTTAACTGTACAGGAGGGGTTGCAAGGGGCATTGAAAGCTCTATATAAATATACATAAAATGAAAATCATATTCGGGCGCTTGATTTCGAGATACGAATACATACATAACTGGAAATTTCGTTACAAAGGGTTAGCCTTAGAGTCCCAACCAATCACTTTATTCGAGCTGTGCGATCAGTTTCACAACACACTGCAAGCTTCCTGACATTCCTGCCCAGTGAGCTGCCAGCTTGTGAATTGCTTGCTGGTTAGTGGCTACTGGGTGCAAGAGAGAAACGCCCTCTGTGCCAGCAGGGTTTTAGTTATGTGCCCCAGTTAAGAGAAGGTTTTTCAAGGAAGACAATAATGATTTTCAAATCCCGGCCCCCTTGGTGTGGCTGCGGGATCTGTCAGAGGAGGGGCATGTGACCAGCTGAGGGCACAGCCCGGCCACGAAGAAACAGCTGCTCCCTGCACGTGCTCACACTTGGTAGCTGTGTGTGTGGAGGGTGGTGCGAGCGCGTGAGCACCTCGGCGCAGCAGAAGCACAGTGAGTGACCGGAGCATGGCCCTGGCATGCATTGTATTTTACCGGTACACTGTGAAAGGGTGGCTGGCGGGACACGCATGCTTGAAACAGGAGTCTCTGGTACTAACTGAAGTTGTTAATTTCTTAAGCAGTGTTCGTAGTGAAAATGGTTAATCCTCCTTAGTGACAATCTGTAATCTGAAGTCGCATTAAACTCCTGTGTTATGTTACTATATATTTTGTCTTTTTACTGTATTGTAATTTGTACCCCTTTTGAGGACTTCTTGGATCGTCTGTTTGAATTATTTATGTAGCGCTTCATACATCTAGCTAGGTGGTAAAGCGCTCCGATTTGCATCAAGTTCCTGTGCACCCATGAGAGTGTTATGTCACGTTTTGCCATTCTATGTCACGCAAGGCTGTGTTATTATGGTAATGTATGGCGTTCTATGTTATAGAATATACCAGTGGTTCGATTTGCGCTTGGCAGTTACTGAATCTAGGAGGTTCGGTGGGTGCAGGAGCTTGTGTACGATGTATAGAAGACTAGCCTGCTCATACACGGCCGACTTCTGCAGCTATTATCTATCACTCTAGCTAGGAGAGTGTCGTGCAGTTGCTCCAGCATGCAAGAAGTTAGAGAATTTTTTTTTTAATTATTTTTTTTTTTTTTTGCAGATTTATATAGCGCAAACTCGACCCGAAGGTATTGGAGCGCTTTACATGAGCACCGGTTACGTTACAGAAGGACGCATTCATTTTTGGTAGGAACCAGGAGATTAAGTGATTTGCCCAGAATCACAGGAAGCTGAGCCCACACCCAGGCTCGAACCTGGTTCCCCAGCTCTGACCATAATGCCACAACCTCTCCCCAATTGTTTACCTGCCCTCGCTTATGACCGGCAGATATAGCACCGTACTCACCAACTATGCAGGATCAGCTTTGATGTTGTGTGGGGAAATCCCACATTTCATTTTATTCTCCTCTGATGTGAGGTGAGGTAATATTCCACGGCATTACGTGATATCAGGTAGGGTAGTTCTGTAGTCTAACATTTTATCTCTAACGGCAAGTCGCATCATCACATAATCTTTTTTTAAATCAGATGTGTGCTCTTTAGTATAATCTTTGCATTGCAGAAAATGCGATGTGTTTCTGTTATCACGAAAGGCAGATAGGATAGGCCTGTTTTCTCCCCATCGCCTCTAGTCGCAGGTATACAGCTCTGATGCTGATTGCAAATAGGATTTCCTTATGTTATGTTGCATCTCCTTTCAAGGTAGTTAGTTTGGCCCTGTATTCTGCAGTATTCACTTTAATGGGTGGGGGCTAGTTTGCTCTGCTAACGGGTAAAACAGGCCTACATTTTGCAGCATCTCCTGGTATGACGTTATGATAGCCCAACATTCGGTGGTATAACTTTTCATGAAAGGTAGAAATGTGTTCTTTTATTTCTCATCCTGGCAGATTGGAGGTGCGACATCACCTTCAGTAGCTGGTAAGCTAGTTCTTTGGTCTACATTCCTGTCTCCATTTGCAGCTGTGACCATGATCCCTTACAGCCATAGCTTCTAGTGAATCTGTCTGCAGGCCTCAGTTACCATACTTAACCACAGACTTTGGTTCTAACACTTGCCTTTGGCCCCCTAGATCCCTTACAAGATTTGGTTATGTTCACTATTTCGCCATCCCTGCGCGCGGCAGAGGCAAGCATGTATTCCTGAGACACTACATGACCTAGTGTGTAGTAATTTTATAGCTATTCAATCCCTAGCGGCACAATACCCAGGATAATATGTTACATGGATAACCACTTATAAGGTCCCAAAGGCGAGACCAATTGCATTGCAAATGCTTGTTTTTTTAAGTCCTGGGTCACCTTGGTTTGCATGGCGGACCCAGGCAGGGAAAGGAAATAGTGGGAAAAGCATCGGAGGGTCCCACTTGCATAGGGATAAGTATTTTAAGGGGATATTAAATTGAGATTTACAAAAATGACATCATGAAAATATATTAAAACTCTGCATGGTACTTACTAGTCCTAGCTCCTTTATCATGTATTTGAAGGAGATAAAGAATTAAACGATTTCTCGCTTCAAATGTATTTATGCTGTTTACAAACAACTCGTGCATTTATTTGTTCAAAACTAAAGTTTTTGTGTTCAATTTGTATCTTCGCATTTAATTGTATAAGGGGACTCGCTGCCTAGTTGAGCCCAGAGGCCTCGACTTCATTTCCTGTTCTCTGTAGTTCCTGCACAGCAGTGGAAGGGGAGCTGGCAGACGTCCAACAGGTTAGGTACACACAATATCACTTGAATTGTGGCCCTTGAGGTAATTAAACTCACAGAAGTTCAGCCCGGTTTACATGGCATTTGTATAGCTGGGGTTTCGCATTTGTTTTTTTATTTTGCTTTGGTATCGCTCCTCGGGGGCGCAGAACTGACCAAAAAACAACAGTCTTAAAACTGATTTGCGATATGGGCTTGACCCACGTTCAGCAGCTGTCAGCATTATTTTTTAAGAGCCCCAAAGACAGCACAGCGTTACAAGGCTTGCTTCTGCTCCTGTGCTTGAATGTCCAGTTGATAGCACTTGATAAATCCAGCAGTGTTTTCAGTAAGCAACGAAGAGTAAAATCAAGCACAGATACGAAACATGCATGAAATCAAGAGCATAAAAGTAACACAAGTAATTCAGAAGAAAAAAAAAGACAGCTACTAATCTTGGGCTCCGTAGTAGGGTCCTTCTCGTTGAACAAGCGCTTCCATGCCTCGTCCAGGCTTGTAAGTTCTATACATTTGCAATTACAATCACAATTAATTATTATAATCAGCCTTGCATGTAATTTGTTAGCCTCACCAGAAAGCAGTGCATGCCGATGACCACCACCTCTTCGGGAAACATTTAAAACCCTGGTGTTAGACCAGGCATCTTTCGGCATGTTTCCCCTGTCTTTTTGCTATTTGACGGTATGCTGGTTTAGTGCCTTTGCACACTTTTTCACTGCTATTCAGTGCTAAAGTGCAAGTGCTCCTACTCTAAATTGTATTAGTGATTGGTGTATCCATGATTGGCTTATTTGATTTACTAATAAGTCCCTAGTAAAGTGCACAGGTGCCCAGGGCCTGTAAATCAAATGCTACTAGTGGGCCTGCAGCACTGGTTGTACCACCCACACAAGTAGCCTTTTAAAGGTGTCTCACACATGCCACTGCAGTATCTGCGTGCAGTTTTAACTGCCATGTTGAGCTGGCAAGTGCACCCACTTGCCAGGCCCTGACCTTCCCTTTTCTTACATGCAAGTCACCCCTTAAGTAGGCCCAAGGTAGCCCCATGGGCAGGGTGCAGTGTATGTGAAAGGTAGGACATGTGCTGGTGTGTTTTACACTGATAGTGAAATACTATGCATTTCTTTTTCACTATTGAAGGCTGTCTTTCCCACAGGTGATCACTGGAACTGCCTTGTAACATTTTACAAGTGCAACTTCGAATTGGGAAACGATAGAGAAATTGAGTTTATGCTCCCTGAGCTCAGAATTTAATAACACATCTTTTAGTAAAGGAGTTTTTTAAATTGTGTGTTTGAAAATGCCGCTTTTAGAAAGTGGGCATTTTATTGCTTAACCATCCTGTGTGCCTCTGCCTGCTTGCGGATTCCCCCTCTGGTTTAAAATGACAGGGTCTGTTTGTGCATTCTCTCCACACACTCACACAAAGGGAGCTAGGTGTGCCCTACATATGCTGATGGGCAATCTTGGGATAGAGTGGTGGGAGGAGTTGTCACTGACACCTGAATAGGCTGTGGCTGCTGTGCACAATGCTGTCTCCACCTCCTGTAGTGAATCTGGACCAGGGAGGACAAAAATGGTTTTTACTGAGCAAGAGGGAGTTTCTGCCTAAGACTTCAAAGAGAAAAGTAGTATAAATATTGGGGTCCTGACCCCAGAACTTTAGAACACTTTTGGACTAAGGACCCTGCCAAGAAGAAGAGCTGGAAGAGCAGCCAGGAGGAGTACTGCTCCTCTGCTGTGTGTTGCTTTGTTGGCCTGCAGTTGCTACCTCTCTCTTGGCAGTGGATGGATGTGGCTGAACTTTCTTAAATCCTGCTGTTAAAGTTTCTCCAAGGGCTTGAAGCAGAGTTTGCCTCCTGTTGGAAGTCTCAGGCACACCAAAGACTTCACCATCCTCTGGGTACCTGGAACTGTGTGTTTCAGATGCCACAGAGGGAAAAAGCCATCAAAGACGCTGTCGCCGGCTCTGTGGCCTGTTGGCCCCGCAACGAGCACCGCCGCACTTTGCACCGCAACCCTGGTCTCACCCTCGCCGTCACTGAGCCACTGCTTGCACCATGACCTGTGGGCACAGCATGCCACACCGCCTTGCTTCACAATGCCGCCCTGGCCTCACCAATGACGACGCTCCAAGCTGACCTTGATGCCGCTGTCTGCACTGTGGCCTGGGGGCACCGCTCGTAAGTTACACAACGCACCGCCCTGTCCCACACTGCAGCCATGGCTCACCAACACCAGCGACATCAACTCCAGATTGTCTACTGACGACTTCACTTCAGCAACAACGATGACGCTGCTTGCATTGTGACCTGTCTGCACCGCAACCAGCACCACCCCACTTCGAACTGCAGCCCTGGTCTCACTAACGCTGCTGGACTCCATCACCAAGCCGCAGCCTGCACCACGACCTGAGGGCGCCGCTACACTTCGCACCACAGCCCTGACGCCTGCCGACGCCAGCGCTCCTGACTTCAACCTCATGGATTTCGATCTGCAACGCGTGTGACTTCAATGGCCCGATAACTCCTGCCCCAACCTACAGAACCAACCCCTTCAGAGCTCATCGCAAGGTCCATGACACCCTGCATTTCCAAGGTACTGTTTGTGGGTCTTTTAAACACCTTAGCTGGCCTGCAACCTCGCGTTCGGCCTGAACTATTGGATTTCTTTTTTCGCGACGCCGTCATAGCCCCGGATGGAGCTATCAACTTCAAGGAACTGTCTTTTAAGTTTATTCTTGCAAAATTCTTATCTTTATGACTGTATGTTGGATTTTCATAGTTTTGGTTTGGTTTTACACAGATAAATATTGGCTATTTTTCTTAAATATGGTGTGGTGTCCTTTTGTGGTGTTTTCACTGTATTACTGTATGTTATGTGCAAATGCATTGCACATTGCCTCTGAGATAAGCCTGACTGCTCGTGCCAAGTTATCAAGAGGGTGAGCAGGGGTTATTTTAAAAGTGTAATCCCCCTTACCCTGACTGGAAGGAAGGTTCCCTATTTGGACAGGGTACAAACCTCCCAACCAGAGACCCCCATTTCTAACATTGGTTGTCCGAGGTGAGGATAGGACTTCCATTTGCACTTGACCTACAGTGATTGGTGTATACTACTACCGTATTGCAGACCACTGCGTACCACATACTGTTTTTCTTTCGGTCTATTTTTGATCTCTCCATTTGTTTTGAACTTAAACTTCCAACTGCATCATGCCTGAATCAAAAGCATCATCAATTGCATCACTGGAATTGTTTTTTGAAGAGGATAGGTTGGAAACCTACATCGTGAAGGAACTGAAGGCAGTTTGCAAAAACCTCAAAGTACAAGTTAGAGGCCTCACCATAAAGAAGGAGCTACAAAAGGTGCTGAGGGCCTGGGTAGCAGCCAGAGATGCCAGTGGGCCGTCTGGAGATCTTAGGGGCATACGTACAAGCCCCTATCGCCACGGGAACGTCACTTTTTAGGACGTTCCTGAGGCGATAGGGGTTTTGCCTTATTTACAAGGCAGCGTTAAGCCACTTAACGTGCCGTAATGCTGCCTTGTAAATAAGGCCCCCTTTCACGCTATGCTTAGCTTGAAAGGGGAGGCCACTGGGTGTTGCATTGGGCGTTCCACCGCAACACCCATTGATTCTGACGCTGCCTCCTATTTACAAGGGAGCCGTAAATAGAGGCAGCGCCAGAATTAAAACCAGGGAAAACCTGGTCTTAACCTGGTGAAGTGAGGAGAAATGTTTAATTTCTCCTCGTTTTTGCTGTTTTCATGTGTGCTGCGTTGTGCAGCACACATGATAACAGCAAAGGGCCAATGATTGTTTATGTATAGGAAGGTCCCCCTTCCTGCACATAAACAATCATTTTTTTAAAATGCCATTTTGCAACTTCTGTGCATTAAGCAGCACACATAAAAGTTACAAAACGGCATTTCAAGATTGTTTATGTGCAGGAAGTGGGACCTTCCTGTACATAAACAATCTTCCCCTGCACTCAGACACCCTTGCACTAAGGTGCAAGGGTGCCTGCGTTGGCGCTAAGCTGCTAAAATTAGCGCCAGCGCAGGGGGAAACGCAGGGCTGCACCATATTCTTGTAAATATGGTGCAGCCCTGCGTTTCAGAAGTGGTGGAGCGTGTCGTTAAGCCAAGGAGGCTAACGACATGCTCCGCCACTTCCCTTGTACATATGCCCTTAGTGTGGAGGCCGAGGAGCCAATTCAAAGGGAGGGTGTACTTTTGGAAGGGGAGGGACCCTCCAGACTAGGCAGCAGTGGTCTGTCCTCAGAGGAGCTGGAGGACAGGAGAGAAGCTAGGAGGCATAAAATAGAGCTTGAGAGGCTCACGGATGAGTCACAAAAGATGATCTTAGACCATGAGCGTGGTATCAAGGAGCTGGTGTTAAAGAGTAAATCCAGCACAGATCGTGGCAACAATTCCGCAGTGCACTCAGATAGAATAGTACACATTCCCAAGAATGTAGGACATGAGTACCACAAGGGAGATGACATACAGAGGTTGTTTCAGGGCAATGAGGCATCTATCCACATGAATGGGGTGCAGGATTGTAAAAACACTTCACAGAGGAGGGAGGGGACACATTGTTAGCGTTAGGTAAGGGGTTCAACCTCACCTATCCTGAAATGAAGGAAGCCCTTCTCACCCAGTATGGTCTCACTCCTGACAAGTACAGGGATCGGTTTACCCAGAATAGAAAAACTGATTCCCACACCTGGTTAGAATGTGTAGAATCTTTTTGCAGATCACTGGGTGGTTAGGTTAGGGGCAGTAATGTTACAGATTTTCAGGGGCTGTACAATTTGATTGTGTGGGAGCACTTGTCTAGTCTGTGTTTTGCAGAGCTGTGCCAGCACTTGACCGATACTAATCTGACTGGCCCCAGGTAGCTTGCTATGGAGGCATATCGCTGGGTGAGTACCAGGGTCCACAAGAAGGTGTATGGGGGAGACTCTGCCAAAGTTGGGCAGGGTCCCCAGCAGAAGAGTGGGGGTGACAAGGGTAAAGCAAAGGAGTTCTCAAAAGTAGACAGGTCACCTGCAAGACAGAGGACAACACCTATGGTCATGTTACATTGAGTTTGACCGGGTGCAAAAAAGGTGCAAATGTTCTTGCGCGTATTTTGCTGCTTACATGACAGGAACTAGTAAACATACAAATTTTTGTGCACTGAAGAAACATGGGAGAAACTGTGTATGACAATGACAAAAACTGACGCTTATAAGTAATTTTCTTGTATCAATAACATACATTATATACCTCCTGTAAGAAATTGAATTATTAATTAGGGTGGGTGACTACCCACCGAAAAGAATAATCAGAACCGTTGTCAGGGTGAACCCTCAAAGTCACTAAATCAACCTGAGCTCAACCTTAGGGCACTGTGTAAATTATTTATGCAGTACCAAAAATAGTAACAAAGTCAAAATGCAAAACAATAAAAATCCCAAATCATATTAGAAAAATATAGTAAAATGTAATTAGCAAAATGACAAGAATCGAATAAAGGGAACCAGATATGTGTGTTTTTAAAGATTTAAGGGAAAATAGAACCAAAAGCACAAACTACTAACGATAGCCTATGGTCATGGTAGACCAGGACCTAGGTACAATTTGAGCCTGACCCCGATGGGGAGCGGGTCGGAGACATCAACCAGGCTTGTCCTGGTCAAAGTTTTTATCTTCTGACTTGGGGAGTGTTTTAGAATTTAGTGGACCGGGTCACTCCCTCACAAATGTGAAAGATATCCCATCCACCGTATTACAAGTCCATTATATCCCATGGCACTAGTAATACGGCGGACGGGCTATCTTCCATGTTTGTGAAGGAGTAACCCATCTGCCAAATTCTAAATGAGGCACTTTGTCTTTTAAGTCCCAATCTGCCACAGTACACTTCTGAAGCCCTCCAGGACCTCATGGGAGGTACTTAGAGATCCTCAGTGTATTAGGCAGAGGCCAACAGCAGGGTCCAGTCCAGGTCAAGTTGCCACTGGCCAGCTGAGTACTTTCCGGAAAAGACCGCTTGCAGCTTGTTGTCTCCATGTAGTGACACAGGAAGTCTGCCAACTGACCCTCGGAGTCTACTTCTTTTTCCTGGGTACAAGAGGGAGCAGGTCCAGTGCCTCAGGTCACCGACAGCAGGTCTGGTCTTCTTCTGATCTTCCACAGTTTCAGAAAGTTTTCTGAAGTAGGTGCTTGGAAGCGCCACATTTATTCCTGGAACCAGCTAGGGGGTGCAGTGACTCCTGGCAACGCACTAACCAATGGGGCAAATATTTCCAGGGCCAACTCTACCTGCTTTTTCAGTAGTTCCTCTTTGCCTTGCTGAAAACAGGCCTAAAATGCAAAGCGTCATGTCATTTACAAGACGGTTAAAGTCTTCGGCCACACTAAACTTAGGCTCTGAGGTCTGGGTGGGTACATGTGGAGAGTTAACTATGGTAATCCTAATGTCCTCCCACATCTAACACTAAACTTCAGTTTCAGGCAAGCACTAGAGGCAGATTCCTGGTAGGACAAATGCAGGGTCCTCTTGCAGCCAGACATGGATACAAAAGAACTATCTTGGCATCCTGCTCTCTCCTTTTTTAAGTGAGTCCCATGTGTTACATGTGGCTCAGGAGGCATGTCAAGCATGATTGGACTGTGTGCTGTAAAATGGAGGCCCACAGCCCCCACCCTGCATATTCTGTGGAGTTCAGGGGAGTCATTTCTGCCCATTCAGGACAGCCTACTGCTTGTTCTGGGGAGACATTTCACACCTTTTTACAACTTTTAAATCCTGGCATCATTTGGTGTGGTTTCCCCGGTCTTTTTGCCTCTGACCTCCTGTTTCTGACTCTCTGCTGGATTTTATTTTTGCTGGCTTTAGAACTCTGGGCACTTTACCACTGCTGACCTGTGCTAAAGTGCAATTTCTCCCTGTCTAAAATGTAATGATGTTTGGTTTCTCCATAATTGATCTATTTGATTTACTAGTAAGTCCCTGGTACAGTGCACCAGGTGTGCCCAGGGCCTGTAAGTCAAATGCTACGAGTGGGCCTGCAGCACTGATTGTGCCACCCACATGAGTATCCCTGCAAACATGTCTCGGACCTGCCACTGCAGTGTCTGTGTGTGCAGTTTAAACTGCCATTTCGACCTGGCGAGCACATCCACTTGCCAGGGCCGAACCTTCCCTTTTATTCTACGTAAGGCACCCCTAAGGTAGGCCCAAGATACCATGGGCAGGGTGCAGTGTATTTTGCAGTGTATTTAAAAGGTAGGACATGTACTGTTGTGTTTTACATACCCTGGTAGTGAAAGACTGCTAATTTCGTTTTTCACTACTGCAATGCCTATCTCTCCCATAGGATAGCATTGGGGCTGCCATGTAACATCTTACAAGTATATCTTCCAATTGGGAACTGATAGAAAGTTTGAGTTTGGTGTCTCTGGACTCACAATTTAAAAACACACATTTTAGTGGTTAGTTTTTGAATTGCTGGTCTGAAAATGGCACTTTTAGAAAGTTGAAAAAGAGAAGTTATTCTAGCTGTCACTTTTCGTGCTGTTCTTTACTTAAACAGACTAAGACCAATTACTGATTATATTGGCCTTTGTATTTATTGACCATGATTTTATACTTTTTTAGAGCAATTGCCAATCTATTCTTTTCATCAGAGAAAAGGAAAAAATACTATCAATTGTTTCAATATGTGCATACAAAATTAGTGAATATCATGACAAAACTTTCTAAGTGACAAACATAAATACATTTCAAACGCAGAGAAAACAAACTATAACAATTCATGTATCAAATTGGTTGCAAGGATAAATTACAAAAATAAACCAGTCATCGATTTGCAAGGTGTAGCAGCGATTGCCATAATTTCTTTTTTTCAAAGATGGATCTATTAAGCTGCTGCTGACTTCTGGGAACTAATACTTTAGTCTCTAAGGTTGAAAGTTTTTAACTTATCCCCTAAAGGATCCTGATCATGTGTTGATGTTTCCCAGGAGGTCTAAAGATGACGACGCGCCCCAATATCATTCACGGGGTTCTCCTCAGGGCTATGACTGGGTGTGTTCTGCTCTATCTTCATATTTTTGCCTGGAAAGTTGTGGAGCAGTTAGTTCAAAGGCTTCAATCGATTGTTAGGTCACTGTGTTTTGCGTTTTTGCTGTTTAATTTTCAGGCAGCTCTGCTGCCGGCGCTGCTTTCACAAGTCTTTGTCTGTTGATTCCAGGGCTTCTATCGAATGTTTGATCACTGTGTTAGCGTTTTTCCATTTATTTTTCTGGCAGTTCTGCTGTCAACGTTGCTTCCACGAGTCTTCGTCTTCACCGACTGGTTTCTGAAAATTAAAAGGCAAAAACATGCTACACGGACATAATAATCGATTGAAGCCTTTGAACTAACAGAAGGTTGTTGGTGAACCAAGTTATATCTCAAAGATAAAGGCCCCCCCAATCAGACGTTTTTCTTGAAAAGAGAGCCTACCTCTTCTTGTATCACAATCAATTTAGCAAGGCACATTCCCCAGCTCTGGCTTTGAAAGATAAGCTGATGAGGAAGGCTTGTCTGGTTTTGAGACCATTTGGAATAAAGAAGAAGGGCTTAGGGCAGTAATACAGCAGAGGGCAAAATCCAATTCATCTTAAATATGTAAAAATGAAGGGCACCAAAGAAGAAGGATTTAAAAAAAAAAAGTAAAATTATCAGCCAATTTGAATCGAATAAATATAAGTATTGGTTTGTAACCTGCTTTTGAGACTTAAATATTGTAAACTATTTATAAAGAATAAATAGAGAGTTTGAAACATGAAGGGCCGAATTCACAAAGAGCCTCCACACTTGTGGCGGAGGCCCTGCAGTCGGGGCGGAGGGCCTGCACTCGTTTCCGGAGCCCGGCACTCGTGGAGGTACCTCACCAAGGAGTAACTGCAGTGTGGGCCCCCACTATGAGCGCGGGCCCCTACCACTACTGCTGGGCCTCTGCCACGAGTGCAGAGGCACTTTGTGAATCGGGCCCAAAATGTATATATTTCAAATAGGCCTGTTATGGTTGGGGGACAACCACAGTTAAATCAAATACTAGGGCAGAGATTACAAGTGGGATAGAAAAGGGTAAGTAAGGTATTAGCACCACCGGGTAAATATTGATTTTGAGGAGTGCAGTATTTACCAGCTGCAAGACATATTTCCTATTCTCAACTGTCCTCTGGAAAATTAGGAACTACTTGTGGACTTTGGTGTTCTCTATATCAAATTCATTGCGCAGCGGGATTTCTTGCATACTCCTGCACCACCACGTAAATTTAATCATGGAAAAATTGGTGAGGGTACTGTTTAAAAAAGCACTCGGATTTTCAATCATTGTAAAAACATTTGCGCATGTGCAGGGATAGGAATTTAACATCCACTTGCAGTCAAGAGGGTCACTTAGTGCTACAATAAGCAAAGAAATGGATGAGTAGGTTAAACTGCCTTTATTGTCCATTAACTTATGAATATATGAAAATCAAACCATTCAGTTTCAGGTACGATGGCTTTATTTCCTAGGTATGCCTGGAGTTGCACACAATAAACCAAAACAGCTACACTTTATCAAGATCGGATTGTGACACAAAAAATAGGTCCAGGCTCCAAAATAAAAGTTGCCATCATTAGCGAATCAGGCACCAAACAAGTGGTGCACATAAACACATCGGGGCAGTTTTGAACTTGTAAAGATTAGATGTATAAGTGTTTTGCAAGGTATGGAAGGTGCATGTATTTGTGGTTGTTGCAGGCAATGTTTGTGGTAATGTCAGGAAAATCAACAGTAAACAAACATTGGTAAAGCCAATAGGTTCTGTCTATGCGAGACCTATTGGCGT
Source organism: Calotriton arnoldi (assembly GCA_963921515.1). NCBI lineage: Eukaryota > Metazoa > Chordata > Amphibia > Caudata > Salamandridae > Calotriton > Calotriton arnoldi. Next base: position 2,212,755 of record CAWUFW010002089.1, read on the forward strand.
TCTCAATGTTTTCTAAAGATGTTGCACAGCATTGAGGGCTGCTCTGCAACATGGCTCAAAGTAAATAAAAACAAAGTGCAATGACACGGCCAGCGATGACCACACCAGAGTGCTTTGCTTTTCTTTATTTTATGCTGTGCAAGATCTTTAAAGAACATTAACAAAGCCAAAAAGCTCGCAGGAAGTGTGACTTTCTGATGTGACTTCCTTATCTTGCCTGGTTTTGCCTGGAAAGTTCTTGGGCCAGTCTCCGTGTCATTGGCAGCCAGTAAGTTTAGGAGGGAAGGGGCCAGACGGGACACACATGCACACATACACATTCACAGCCATGCATTCACACGCGCGCACAAACACACACATCCATTTACAACACTCATTACAAAACATTCATATATACATGCACACATGCACCAAACATTAATTTAAAAAAAACACACACACTTACCTGCAGGTCTGCCTCAGAGGTCTCAGGAGGCTTGGGACTGCTGCCTAAGGTCAGCTAATGAGGAAAGGCAGCAGTCCCAACGTCATCACAGAGTGGGATGGGGTCAGTGAGACTGCTGACCCCACCCCACTCTGTGATGAAGTGTCACTGATTGACACTCGACCCTGGGCGCTTCAGGGCTTAAAACTGAAGTGCCCAGGTAGGAGGCAATCAGTGATGCTACCCCTCGTCACTGAGGGGAAGGCAGCGGCGTCACTAGGGTTGGTGTCACCCAGTGCGGTAACTCAGTAACTCATGGTGTCACCCCCTCACGACTTACCCCATGACACCATCACATGGGGTGACGCCTTTCCCAAATGAGAATAGTCTCATTTGGGAAAGGTGTCACCCCATGTGATGGTGTCACCCGGTGCGGTCCGCACCCCCCGCACTCACCTAGTGACGCCACTGGGGGAAGGCCTTAGGGACCTTTGCTGAGCTGAGGAGGTCATGCCCACAGGAGCTGTGACTTCCTCAGCCCAGCAAAGTAAATCTTAGGTAGCCAGGAGCCTGCACATTTGGCGCATGTCTGGCTCCTGGCTGCCTGACCTGATAATGAACACGGTCTGTCAGGCTGACCTTTGTTCAGCCTGACAGACACTGTTCATGAGGGGCAAAAGGTAGGGGGGTGTGGCCCCTCAGCCCCAATGAAGTGGCCGCAGCTGTTCCCTGCCCACATTTCTCCTCTTTTCCTGCCCTCCTTTATAGCAAACTGCTTTGCCTTGGATTCATGCCAAGTACCTTCCCATCCAACAATGGAGCATCTTCTCTGCTCCAGAGACCAGAATATTCGGCAGGAGGTGGCCTGCTTGGGTTCGACCCCTTTGACTTGGTTGATGGTTTCCTGCTTCCAGTTAGTTACACCTCTGCCGCTCGTTGCTGAAACTCACAGACTTCTATTAAACCTGGTTGTGTGGAAACTGCATCTCCCTGTGGGCTACACCCTAGCCACTGATGGTTGGATTCCTTAGGTTCTTCCCTGCCTGGAGGTTTTGAGAAGGTGTATTTTCCAGCTGATTGCATCCCACCACTCCTGTTTGAATCCAAAGCCTTGTACTACACTTGGGTATTAGGAAGCGACAATTGATGCATCTCGAACCTGAGGTGCCTAAATGCGTGATTCATTTGAGACAACATTACAGAAACATGAAGTGATGGAGAGAAGGCTGGAAACATATTGGGGCAGGACTCCAACATTACACTGTATGGTTTTATTTAACCGCATTAAAATATTCTGGCTCATTGGTTGTACGTGGAAAAGTAATGATAATACAATAAAAAAGCAAATGAAACTGAAATATTGAGGCTCAGAGAACAAAAGGCATTAGAGCAAAACCCCACAATTGTTTGGTTAGAGTCCAAAGTGGAGGTTAGAACCATGGTCTCCGGGTTCCAAACAAGTCAATAATTTAGCCACAAGAAAAAAATGGTTACCTCTTTTCTTATATTTATATGCAGATATTGTCATAGAGATTAACGTGATTTCAGAATATGCTATGCAAAAAAGGACTTTCGTTTTTTATGTGAATAAATAGACCAATGCTTGTCAGATACATATTGCTGCTCATTATTAGTCCCAGAGGCGCAAATTGGCCACTTAATATAAACATAGGAACAGAGCGCAGGGGCAAATTGTGTGGACTGCTGTCCATCATGATCTTGAACTCTGTAAAGATCACCGATACCTATGGGCGAACCAGCGGACATGTTCATAATTTATTTATAAAAAAATAAAAAAAACATAATATATATAGCAGAGTTAGTGGGGCTAGGGAGTGCAGCAGAGGGAATGTGGTGACCTGCTGTACAGGGGTCTCATTACTCAGATGGGATAGGTGCTTCTGAGACTCTTTCCCATGACCTCTATGTAGCGCACTGCATATGCGTTGCCATGTGTTGCAAAAATATAGACTGGGGCCTAACTGATATTCGATATGAGGTTACTGAGCATATGTTACCTTTCAATGTTTAGTTGTTAAACAGTCTGCAAACATCCTAATTTGCAAATAGTCTAATATGCTCTGTGAAAATCATGTTTGTTTTTGTGGCCTATCTGCCCCTGGGAATCAATGGCAGAGATAAAGATGTTCTCAGCTAGAAAGTCAGCAAAAAGTCCCGCTCTTTCCTCCTACCCAAATTTATACAAGAAGAGGTGTTGATGGATACAGGAAGCATATAGTCCACTTTTCATCACCTCGGTACCCTGGGCCGGCTAATATGGGTTTCTCTCAGAAATGTAACCCAACCAAACAGCGCAAAATGTTTTTGTACTTATCAAGTGGTGCAAATGCAGTGCAAAATTCAATGATGCATTTTGAGAATGTTAGATGTTAGTGTAAAATTGCACTTTTTTCAAGTCCCCGCTGCAGAGAGGCTAGTTGGTATTTTAAGATGCTGTGGTCTGTTGCTCTTGAATGCATGAGAGATGTATGTTTCAACGTCCTCTTGCCGACATATTTCTAACGTAGACAAATCGAAATGAATCAGCCCTATGAGGCTCCACGCACTCATTTACGATAGGAATAAAAAGGTTTAATTTCAACAGCTGTGCTAGACTAAAACAAACAAATTCGGATTTTTCCCAGTTTTAGGGCAGTTCATTTTTAATCTCTGATTACCGATGACAGGATGTTCGCAGGCACAGCTGCAGTTAGTCTTACCAAAGGTCTGTTGTGCAGCACAGATCACTACAGATGTGGTGAGTGAGGAGTTCAAGTTCACCAGACATTTAAATGAGGCGCATGAAAGGGAGATAGACGCTGAGCAGTGCTGCCAAGATTTTCAGAAATAAGCTTCTCGGCTAAGAAAGATATGACCACAATAAAGTGTAAATGAAAAGGCCATGGCCAGCTCATGCCTTCAAATGGATCGGTCGGTTAAAAAAAGCCAAGCATTGGTCCATTCAAAGAAATGGCATGGATTGTTGTTTCCATTAAAGAAAACAAGCATTGGCAAATCTAACCGGTCTCGCCTTTGGTACCTATTAGCTCTGCAAATGCCTTTTGGCAATGCTGTACAAAATGCAGGAATACGGCCTACAAAATGATGTGGGTGCCATTTTTTTTAAAATGTATAGATCCAAGCTGGTCGGTAAATAATAAAACATTTAAATAAAAGTAGCTCAAAAGTGTTTTTAATGCAGACAGGTTGCCAGCAATTTGCTGCCTGGGCCTTCAAAAAATAAATACATAATTTTAAAAAACTAAAAAAACAGGACAGAGTGGGTGAGGGTATAGAAGCAACAGGGAGCGGTGGGGGGCGAAATGGAGTGGGTGGCGGAGGCGAAAAGCAACTCAGAGCGGGGAGAAGCATATGAGGGAGAAAGCAACACGAAGCATGGGATAGTTTGGCGAGGGAAAGAAGCAGACAAGACAGAGCATGCAGCCCATGAGGGAGACAGCATTGCGGGGGTTTGTTTATTTGGAGGGGGGCTGTTGCATAAGAGGCAGACAGCTGGAAAACACATGCACTCTCATGCAGTGATAAGGCAAAAAAAAGTAGTTCCCTAAAAGTGAGCAGTGGAAGAACAGTAGCCAGTTAGCCAAAGAGATGGTAAAAAGGCTATGCTCTAGGGAAGGGATAAGTACAAAATAGACAGTTACGACAACAGTAACACTTTTCCTGGTGGATACTCTATTTAACAACAGATTTCTCACCTTTTAAATATCCGCAGGTGCCGGACTGGACCTGGAAGATTTTTCAGCATATCGTTTAAGTGCCGAAAGCAAGTATCATGTGGCTCAGCGTCGACTCAACTCTGCCATGGAAGAGACAAGCTGAGCCGCAAATAGGCGCCACTCAAGCATGATGATGTCACTTTCTTTCTAGATATTGTCCATGCCCTGGTACACGGAGTCCAAAAGTAATCAATTGTTCCAGAATGCAGATCTTTAACATTGGACTTTTTAGATGGAAAAGGAGCCATTCCACAGAATGGGGAGGTCGGACAGCAATGGCGAATTTATAGATACATACAGTATCCACCAGAAAGAGCATTACCAATGGTAATAAACTTGTTCTTCTGCTGGATACTTCTAACTAAAGATTTCTTACCTTTAGAATTGTCACCAAAGCAGTACTTCCCATAGTGATGGGTTTGTGGAATGACTCAGACCAAAAAGTCCTGCAGGACCGAACGGCCAAAATGCTATTGCCGTATAGCCTAGCTTTCAAGGCAGTAGTGCTTTGTAAACATGTACACTGATGTTCACATTGCCGCCTGACAGACACCCTACGGGCCACCCCAGTGGTTGCAGCCCTAGCCCTGCCTTAGCCCTGGTGGATTCCGTTCTGGAAGCTGCTTCTTCGCCATCTCATAGCAGATCTTGACGCTGAGGCCTATCAACCTGGATAAGGTCCTCATTTGCCCTGCCTTGCCTTTCTCCTGCCCAGAGAACCCCACAAAGAGATGATCGTCCACTTGATGGTCTTTGGTACTATCAATGTAAAAACTGAGTGCTCTTTAGGGATCTTAATGATGGAGCCTCTCCTTCTCCTTGGGGAGTAAAGCTGCTCTGGTCCTCAGAACCAACATGTCTGGAAAGAAGGTGCTGTAAGGCGGCTGGACTGACAGAGCTTGAAGATCACTCATGCAAAGTGCTGATGTTATTACAATTAGGAAAACCCTCTTCAGGGTCAGCAAATGTAGGGGACAGCTATGTAATTCCTCAAAGGGAGTACACATAAGAAAAGTATAGATCAAGTGAAGGTCCCACTGTGGAATTACAAAGGGCTTTGGGGAAAACGTGGCCCAAACCTCTGAGAAAACGCATCATAACAGGTTATTTAAACAAGGATGGTTGGTCCAGTAAATAAAAAAAAGCTAAAATGGCCAACCAGTAACATTTAAAAGTGTCCACTGCAAGTACTTGTTGGGCCAAAGATAGAACAAATGGCGACACATCCATAAATGTTACAGATGCCACACCAAGCCACAAACTCTTCCCATCATCTGGGGTAAATAGATTTTGTGGAATGGTGCATTTTTGCCACAATGACATCCACTACTTTGGGAGAGAGATCAAAATGCAGTTAACTGCCTACACACAATCTCCACGCATTGAGGTGTAAATTGAATAGGGTTGGGTGAAAGACCATGCCCTCCTGCTGCAACAGAAGGTCCTCTTGAAGCGGCAGCCGAATCGAAGGACAGATGCCCATGTCCAGAAGTTCCGGTTACCATACTCTCATGGCCCAATCTAGGGCCTCTAAGATGACTTGGGCCCGGTCGTTGTTGATCTTCTTCAGACCTCTTGAAAGGTCTATATAAAAAGTGTCATCATCATATTGAGGGAAAAGTTCATCCCAACCATCTGCATCACCAACATCACCATCCCCATTGTCACCAGAAACTGATTGGCTCTCATTAGAGTCTAATAAAAACGTTGATGGAGTACTGGGGGATGGCCTCTAGCCAAAGGTAGTGTCTTGTCAGAGGCTGAATGAATGGGGGTTGGATGCGTAGGTATTGAACTTGCCTGAAGCTCTGGCTAATGTCAAGATGGATTTGGTTCAGAGTCGGACAGAACATTGGGCTCGACGTCCTCCTCCAAAATGGATACACATGGACTGGCAAGGATTGTAGTGCTGAGTAAAAAATTGGCTCTGGAGTCGGAGCTGAACCAGAAAAGGGCTTAGGAGGCACAGCCAGCAATGCGGGGCAAACCCGCCAGCGATGTTTATGTTTATGGATTTATAGAGCGCATAGCTGCCCAAAGGCTTCCCAGCGCTGAGAGAAATTGACTGAGGTAGCCTGGGTGGTTACGGGAAGAGCCATGTTTTTAGCTTTTTTCTGAATGCCAATTCATCAGTTATCCTGCGCATTTCCCTGGGCAGGGAGTTCCATAGTCTCGGGGCCAAATACAAGAAGGATCTTCCTCCGGCTCTCTTTATCCTGGTCTGTTTTATAAGTAGATCTGTCGAGGATCTTAGGTGTCTGCCTGGGATGTAGTGTGTGACAAGTTTTTTAATTAACGGTGGTCCTTTATTATTCATGGCTCTATGAGTGATGCAGAGTGATTTGAACTCTATTCTGGCCTTTATTGGGAGCCAGTGTAGTGTCCTCAAGGCTGCCCTAGCAGACTGCTGTATGGGAATGCGGAGAAGTATCCTGGCTGCTGCGTTTTGTGCCACTTGTAGTCTGTTTGTGACATAATTGGGTGCGCCAAGATACAAGGAGTTGCCATAGTCCAGCCGAGACAATACTAGGGCCTGTACCACCGTTCTCCGTGAGGTTTCGGGAATGAGCGGTAGGGTCTTCCGTAGCATTCGCAGTGCTCCGAAGCATGACCCTGATATTTTTCTAGCTTGAGTCTCCATGGACAAGTTTTTGTCTAGCCAAATTCCCAAATTCTTTACCTCTGTCTTTGGGATCGGGGTATCTCCCAGTTCAGGGGACCACTTAATTGTGTTTCTGCGATAACACAGCTAGAGGCCAATGGGATCTGAAAGTGCAGTAGAGAGGCCGGTAAGGTGCCGACAATGCAAAGCATTGCCTCCTTGAATGCCACAATTTGTTGCAGTGTCACCAATTACCCTTGACACTCTAGATGCATTGGAATCAGTTGCAGAAGCAGATCCTACTAAGGGACCAGTAGGGAATCTGCAGGGCTCCTTGACATCCTCATGACAGAGAGTATTATGGCTGAGATGAGGCTCATTTGAACTTCTTGTGCTTCATTTTGGATTTGGACTACCAGAAATCTTGTCCTGAATCACCTTCGGATTAATTGCCCCCACTCCCAACACAACATGGAGTTGTGGCCCAACCCCCCAAACACTAGAGGTAAACCTCATGGAAATCCATCACAAACAATTGTTTGCGACAGTTCCTACAAGGTATAAAACTTGTAGTTTTAGGAGGAGACCTATATCTTGCACACTGGAAAGTTTTTGGAAGAAGCTTGTCAACTGACGAGAAAAATACAGAACTAGCTCCTGATCCACATATGAAAGCATAGAAAAACAGGAACTGAAGTCATTGTGTTTGACCTGCGACAGTATATGATGCCAGTTGTCAGTGCCAAAGTGGGGTAGAGCTGACACAGAGCTGCACAATGTCACAGATCGACGCGCAGGGGCTTTGCTGAAAAATCTTCAGGATCCAGTCTGGCACCTGGAGATATTCTAAAGTAGAGGAATCTGCGATTTGAAGTATGCATCAGAAAATAAAGCCAACCAAATGTATGTAATAGACATGCTGTAAGCCCCTGTAAGCACTTGATAAGTGCACAATACACTCGACTTAAAAAGCATCATGTGAAATGGGACAGAATATGCAAGCTTCACACTTATGCCTTTTGTTCTGGTGGACAGGGAACAACACTGTCCCTTTATGGGATCACTTAGGCCAGAATGATGAGGAGAGGTCTAAGGAAAAGCAGCACAACTAGTACACCGTCTAGGTGCTATAATTGATTTGCATATGTTGAATTAATGCTCCTTTTTCCGTCATCACTTTCTACAAATCCTTGCAAGAGGGGGTTTAGACGACACAAGCAGTCACCTTACAGCCAAGTGAACCCGTATCGAAATTTTCTTTTCGAAAATAAAATAAGAGAACTGTTTGGTGCAGGGCTCCGTTATGTTGACAGAGCCCTGTACCAAACAAAGAAATGCATTGACAGGAACCACCAGATGGCGGTTCCTGGCAATGCTTTATAAATGACCGCCAGCTTGGTGGTCATTTATAATTCTGTAAGGCGGTCCCTCCACCAAGGCAATGGAGTAATTTACTCTGTCACTCTGGCAGAACAACAGGCCTTCCTCCAAGAAATAAATCTTGAACCACACAAGGTATTTATAAAAATATGTATTTATTATATAATACTCTCTAACACGTTTAGATATCTCCTACAGGGAGATAAACACAATGCACACAATACTTTGCAAAGAAATACAGTAAATAGCACAGAATACACAGTGGGCCCCGGGGGGGGGGGACTAAGCCATATACTAAAAAAGTGGTATAAGACCCACGACTCAGGTCAAGACAATGTCGAGAGGACATAGAAGTGCTGGGGACCCAAGGAACCACCCAAGGTTAGTGACTAGGACCCCCACGGAGAGCGTGTGCAGTGTGAGAACACAACCGCGTGCTCCGTACAAGTCTACAAGGACCCTTCCCAGTGGACCCTGGAGAAACCATGAGGAATACAGAAGGTTGGAGAGCCACCCAACCCGTGGATAGCCTAGTACCCACGTTACCTACACCAGGGAAGCAGGGTGCATAGGTGTGAATTGGTGTCGGAAACCGCCGTCGAACCCAATGGAGGACTTCAGGAAAGTGCCGCTGCTGAAGAAGGAGAAAGTGTCCGGTGGAATCCATAGGTGGATTCTAGTTGAGAGGTACCTGCAAGCAGAGGAGACAGAGTCTATGTCACTCAGGAGTGACCAGGAGACTTGGAAGACGAATGCCCTCAGATGTCGGGTGTTGCAGGAGAGATGACGAGGACCTTGACTCTACAGCTATGAGGACCAGGCAACGCTGAGGAAGACCAGGAGCCGTGCACGAGCTGTCCCATGTCGGATGTCAAGTGCTGAGGGGTCAGTGTCCGGTGGGAGCACCAACAAGCCTTGGCAAATGCAACCAACACAGAAGTCGAAGAAGGTGCAATGTTGGGACCAGCAAGGTCCAGGGGACTCACCACAAGCAAGGGAGACAGGGCAGGCCCAGAGCAATCAGGGGAGTCCAACAGAAACAAAAGTGACCCTCAATTGGGCCCACAGTCTAGAGACACTAGAGTCACGAGAGGACCTCAAGCAGCTCACCAAAAGATGCAGGCCACGGTGCACAACGGTGCGGTGTGGCCAAAGACTCTAGTCACTGGAGATGCTTGAGGGTGGGGCTACTTGGAGCCCGAAGATCTTCTTGGAAGGAAGCCAACAAGTCTTTGCAACTGCAAGCTTACTCATTGGACAGGGGTTCAGTTATTGCAGCCCCCACGAGGGATACTGGCCTCAAACTTGGTGAGAGGGAAGGACAGGCCTTGAGAGCTGTGGAAAACAACCACCTGTGTTGCAGAACCTTACGGAATCTGGAGGAGCTCTGGATCAGCAGACCAGTCAACTTAGTTGCGGTGCCTGCAAATGCAGGGAAGTGACTTCTTCACTTCAAGGGAGATTCCTTCAGGTGTCCTTGATGCCCACAGGCCTTGGGAGGTTCCTGTGTGGTGCACAGGCCCAGACGATGCAGCAGACTGGAAGGGAGACGAAGTTGAGCCCAAACCAGCAAAGTACAGAATGCCCAGACAGTAGAAGAAGAAGTTGTGTCTGATCTGAATCTTGTCCCACGATGAATCTAGGGGCCCACCCAAAGGTAAGCCCTTAAGTACCCTTAGGAAAGGGTTGGGACGATTCAGAGGGCCCTCCCAGGGGAGGGTCTGACCAGGCGGGAGGTTACTCCCATGTCCTTTGTCCAGTTTCGCAGCAGAGCGGGAGCCTAGGGCTCCTAGGACTGGTTTGAACTGGACTATGAAAGGAGGCACCAAATGTGCCCCACATGCAGACTCAGTGGTGCTGGCAAGCGCACCCACCTGGCCCCAATGCACTAAATCCTGTCTGGGAGGTGGTCACACCTCCCTGTGACAGGATGCCTATTGTTCTGCCTTCCCCTGCTCAAGCTTAGCTCAGCAGCAGGAGGGCAGAATCATGTCTCTGGTCGGCAGCAACCATTTTGTGCTGTCCGGGTCTAAAAGGCTGGCACCGGGAACACCGAGAGCCTAACAGAGGGCTCTTCCAGTGCTTGGAATCATACCTCCCACATCGTTCACTGTGTGGGGGTATGATTCCAACATGTTTGATACCAAACATGATAGGATTCGTTGCAGCCAGTTTCGAGATGGTCATCGTGTAATTACGCGGTGCCCTTCTATATAGTATATGGCTGCTTCACTGACAACCCGGGAGAATGGACTAAGTAGGCTGCAGGGGTGTCCTGCTCATGGTGGGGCACCCTCACACTTAGAACCACACACCCTGCCTTCAGGATTGCAAAGGCCTGCTAGAGAGGTGACTTAAAGGTTTTAAGTGCACTGACCCTAGATATAGGAAACCTATATCTTTCGTAAGTGGTGCTAGCACCAGCTTACACATGCTGCAATGGCAGGCCTGTAGTTTCATTTTGAATGGTCTCCCATGGGGGACCTCTGGGGTACCTTTGCCCTGGGTACCTTAGTACCATATACTAGGGACTGATAAGTGTACCCCAGTATCCAATCTGGGATGTACCTAAGTACCGAATAAAACAATTTAAAGGAGAAAGCAGATAGCTGGGGTCCTGATTAGCAGGATCCCAGTTAGACTAGTCAATAACAGCTTAGAACCAGGCAAAAAGTGGGGGTAACCATAAAAGCAGATCAATCAATCAATCAATCATAGCATTTGTAAAGCGCACTACATACCCGTGAGGGTCTCAAGGCGCTGGAAGGGGGTGGGGGGGGGTGCTGGTACTGCTGGAAGAGCCAGGTCTTGAGGAGTCTTCTGAAGGTCAGCAGGTCTTGGGTCTGCCGTAGGTGGATGGGGAGGGTGTTCCAGGTCTTGGCGGCGAGGTGGGAGAACGATCTGCCGCCGGATCCTACTTTCCTACAACATGTATCACATCGAATGTGCCCCGGAAACACAATTTGCGTGGAATGTGCCTCGGAACCACTATTCACAGCTGATGCATCCTTGAGATAGGAATAACATATGGTATATCTAAAGCACAACACCAGAAATTCATACATCTATGGCATCATTTCAGGCTTTAAGTCAATGTAATTATTTACTCGTTGGATGTCAAATAGAATTATTAATATACCCAAATCCATGCAATGTGTGTGCTCCTTTCAATGTCATCAACATCCATATAGTTGCCCTACTGTTCCTGCTGCAGGGATAACGAAGAGCCAAAGCGCAGTTCTGCCAAGGGGCAGAAATTCAGGCTGGAAATGGCCCTTTTTGATTCAGGCATTTATCGGTTTAGCCAGTGTTACCCCTGACTTACCCTTTGGTACCACAGATACTGCTCTTGCAAGCCTCAGCCTTAAAGATCATACATTCTGTGACAAGAATAGAAGATAAAACAAACTTCTATGAGCCATGTTTACTCTTTCTACTTTCCGCTCTTTGCCTTTCACCCTGGCCAACCAGCAGCAGACAAGAGGCTGTTGCCAGGTTAAGCACATGCTAAAGGGTGCTAAAGAGTAAACCATGCAATGTCATCGGTGTTCAAAGGGTGTGTAATGTCGCTACTGCTACTCCAGGTATTTTGGTGAGCTGAGGTCTATGTAATGGTTCACCTTAGATATCCTCTGCGACTAGCACCCAATGAAAATCCTGTGACATCCCACAGAAAAAGCATAAAGTGTATTATGATACGCAGTTAAAACAAGTAGTGAGTTGTGGAATGTAAATGAATACATAAGTACAACACAACAACAACACACATTAAAGCAAACATACACACACTGTGTACCGTAGGTTGCATGTTAAAAAATTACTAATATTACCAAACCCACACATCCATCCTCTTATCTTCCCACAAGTACTAAGTTTTGTCCTATAACGAATAAATAAGATGCACAGACACACAAAGGCATCCAAAGATCCATTGCAACAATCTCCATACAGTCCTGCACGCATTCATCCTATCGAGACATAAAAGGTGATCAGTGACGTGTCTGTAAAAGTTTCAGCCACTGTCAAGCACTCAGGGCTGCATCAGTCCTTTGCACTCGCATCTGGATATATCTATCACATTGAGACTGTTACATTGAAACCAAAGTGATGGACTGGTAACCACACCAGCTGCTTTCCTTTCCATCATATTTTTAGCCCATTATACTACTATAAACAGGGACCAATGATATGCAAATTTGAATTTAGCCTCATTGGGCATCATTAATGAGGTGGGACATGAGTCATTTTGCACAAGGAGCACAGGACCCAAGTCTGAGCAACGCTGTTGCACTTATGAAATAAAAGATGATGGAATGCAGTCAAAAGTCTATGCTGCTAGTATTCACATGAGAATTGAATTCCACTACATCATTTTTTTTAAATGTACCACTCCAGAACGGGATCAGCCCTCTGCAAATCGGACTAGGGGGTATATTTACAAGCCCCTATCGCCACGGGAACGTCACTTTTTAGGACATTCCTGTGGCGCTAGGGGCTTCACCTTATTTACAAGGCAGCGTTAAGCCACATAACGTGGCTTAACGCTGCCTTGTAAATAAGGCACCCTTTCACGCTATGCTTGGCGAGAAAGGGGAGGGCAATGGATGTTGCTGTGGGCGTTTCACCACAACACCCATTGATTCTGACGCTGCCTCCTATTTACAAGGGAGGCGTAAATAGGTGGCAGCGCCAGAATTAAGACCAGGGAAACATTTCTCCTCGTTTTTGTTGTTTTAATGTGTGCTGCATTGTGCAGCACACATGAAAACAGCAAAAGGCCAATGATTGTTTATGTACAGGAAGGTGCCCCTTCCTGCACATAAACAATAATTTTTTTTAAATGACGTTTTGCAACTTCTGTGTGTGCTGCCTTAAGCAGCACACATAGAATTACAAAGCGGCATTTAAAGATTGTTTATGTGCAGGAAGGAGGACTTTCCTGCGTATAAACAATCTTTCCCTGCACGCAGACGCCCTTGCACTATGGTGCAAGAGTGCCTGCGTTGGTGCTAGGCTGTAAAGTGTAGCCTAGAAAAACAAGGAGAGGGGCTCGTCAATCCAAAGGGACAGAGCACCAGATAACTCAAGAGTCAAAAAAAATTATATTCCCTTTGGAACCACTATACATACACACTCACAGTGGTTCCCCACACTCATTCACCTTATATACCAAACTTGTCCAGTTAATACTCCACTCCGGATGTTTAGGGCACTTATACATATATTTAATCGACAATATCACAATAATTCAATAAAAGATATACACAGAATTAAAAAGTATATATGGGCTAATCGTTTGTCCTCGAACCGGAGCACGTATCCGTAGCTTTTAAATCTAACGGATCCCGCAAACTCAGGTGACTGCAATCTGCTGTGGTTGGTTGAAACGATTAGCCCATATATACAAGCTGGTGACCGAATCACACATGGAAACTGAACTGATTATTGAAAACTCCATGTGGGAATAAAGTTGAGTGCCATAGGAAAGAAAGGGGTTTATGATAACCATCAATATCGTATGGAAGCAGCTTTGATTTGAGTGCAGGCGCACCGGTGTTTAAAGAGTCAATTATATTGGTTATTTTGAAATCGCAGAAAGGAGAGGAATTAATCAAATTTTGGTCCTGATGAAGGTGGTCTGATTGAGATTACCCCACCGAAATGCGTTGATGCTGAATGTTTTGTTAAATTTGGCGAAGACAGTAGCAACATAAAGAACAGGAAATTAATTCCCCTGTAGGGTGCTGTCTATCAACTCTAAATTAACAGCCAAAGACAAATAGTACTGTCTTTCTATTATTCCTTTCCAGGTTGTTGGAAATAGTATGAACTTGTTCAAATTGTGATATATAGTGATTTTAATATATTGTCAATGTAATTTTTAAACTTTTTAATTCTGTGTATATCTTTTATTGAATTATTGTGATATTGTCGATTAAATATATGTATAAGTGCCCTAAACATCGGGAGTGGAGTATTAACTGGACAAGTTTGGTATATAAGGTGAATGAGTGTGGGGAATCACTGTGAGTGTGTATGTATAGTGGTTCCAAAGGGAATATACATTTTTTTGACTCTTGTGTAAAGTGTAGCACCAGCGCAGGTGGAAACGCAGGGCTGCACCACATTCTTGTAAATATGGTGCAGCCCTGCGTTTCTGAAGTGGCGGAGTGAGGTGTTAAACCAGGAAGGCTACCGCCTCACTCCGCCACGTCCCTTGTACATATGCCCCTAGGTCTTACTCAAATCTCCTGGCCCTGAGCGACTGTTGCATCACCCGCATGTAGGTCACCACCGTGCAGTGCCACACGTCTCAAGCTACACCTAATTGACGAAGTCTAACGAGTCTTAAACCATCCTAGGTTTGCTTGTGGTCCCAACTTGAGGGGAACTGGGCTTCGTAGTTGTGCATTTCACAGTTCATCCGCTACAGCACAATTGTAGGTGTCAAAAGAATACTTTCTCGTATCTCACTGCTTTATGTTGACTGAATTTATTCGTGTGGTACACGCTGCCTTACATTTTGCTTCAATAGGACTCCTGCTACAATTTCACTCCATTTGGAGTCCATCAAAGGGCAGTTTCAGAGCAGTTAAACACTACTACAGCGTGATGTACTTGTTCAAATAACAGCCTGTGCTGCACGGAACCTTTCCTCCAGATGTGGTCACCAGTCCGTAGGAAGCAGGCAGTTGGTTAATTAGCCTGATTTATTAGGAAGCCTCATGAAACTTGCCATGCTATTACCCCTGATTTAGCACACTATGAAACACTTTCTTCTCTCCGCTTGGTTCCACAGAAGCCAATGTTCGAGGTTCTACATCTCATCTTCCACTGCCTCGAAACCGCGCTACTATTGTATAACTAGATTCAGAGGCCACACAGAGCACAATGTGGTTGCAAATATTTAGTTTTAGCCTGGGTAATCGTGGAGGAATCCCATAATTGACTGTCTCGGACGTGAAAGCCAAAAACGTGCAGTACCTATCTGATTCCTAACTTTAAGACTAAGTCTGACTACAAAATATACTGATTTGGCAAACAGCAAAGAAAGTAACATAGACCAGACAGAGGGAAGGAAGTGGGGCTTGAAACAAGCTCACGAAAGTTGGAAGCTAGCATAATTATAAAAGCATGCTCCAGAAACAAAAAAACATAAATTCTTCCCTCTAGGACTCGGCCCAGCTTCTGTGAAAGAAGCATCACTTGTAAGATCATAATGTGATAAGACGTGGCCCAGTGATTGTGCAAGGGAGAATGGTGCACAGTGAACACACATTACTAGGAGAAAACAGAATAAGCACAATCCGCGCAATCATTCATACGCACCTGTCCAATGCACTGAGCCTTAATACATATGAGCACTTAAGGTAATCTCCATTGCTGCATCAATAAATGGGTCCTCATACCAGTCTCAAAAAGATGAAAACATGTGTTTGTTCCTGAATTGACATTGTGCCACCACATGAAATATATTCTTACTAAATTGTTAAAAAGCAGTATAATGTATAAAGAGAGCTGTCACAGTAAATCCATCCCAAGTCTCAATTAAAGCCTGGAACAAACGCCTCTAGGAGCTTTATGGAGAGGTGCTAGTGTCAGCGTGCAAACCCAATCATTACTTTCCTCTTATGTGTAGTGGCACTGAATCGCGAGTGGTGTAGTCCCTGCCGGACTTTGGTGCTCTTCGCTGGACCCATCTGTCTTATGAAGCTCGGCTGGGAACGAGCAGAAGGCCAGAACAAAGCATTTCTGATAAAGAACTACAGACAAAGTTCTCAGTTTTAAGATTGGCACAGGCTAAGCCATTAAAGTTAGATCGATAAGCATACAAATCTCAACAAGTACAGCAAGAACTCAATAAAGCTTCACTGAATATACAGCATAGATTAGCCTTCTAAGATTGGGTCCGGGTATTCCTCTAGCATGGAGGATTCATGCTCTTTTATAGGGCTTTACACAGAGGCTTCACACATTTTCTACATTAGTACATGGTTCACGTGCTCATAGTCATAACCAATAGAAATTAAGCAAAGAGCAACAGTTGCATCAAAATACATTCGAGGATTTTCTCTCTATTCTAATACATGGAGTTTTAGTGTTCACAACATCTGTTTTCAGCACATGAAGGGGTCGATTCCGATTCGGGCCGGAAAAAGCACCGACCGACTCGGAGCCGGAAATTATACCGACCGACACGTACCTGTGGCGCCCGACACGCCAAGTACGATGCAAGGCGTGCAAAATCCGACCGACACGTACCGAACCCAAGTCGAACGACCGAGCCGCACGGAAAACAGCAATCCGGTCGGAAAAACACGCGAATCCAACCGACCGACACGCACCCGGAACAAATCCGACCGAAACGTACACGCGAACTCCAAACCGCAAAGTACGATGCAAGGCGCGAAACCACGAGCGAGTCGGACGGAGGACAAGCCGTACGACCGACACGCATACAAAACCGAGCCGAAGCAACACAAAACACCGCGACCGACGCGTACGCAGCATAGAAAACTGCACAAACACAGCGTGAACGAAACGGAGAATACCGTACTGAGACAAATGCAGGGTCCGACTCGGTCACAAGAACGTTTCCAACATGCACAGACAGTACAAAGGAAAAATCACACAAAAAAAGGCCAAACAAGCAATTACAAAGCCAATAAATACTAGGGGGGTGGGGACAGAGAACAAAGACACACCCACAACTCCACCCATATAAAGGACACAAATCACAACCATGATCCTTTGCAAATGCCATTCCACTGCCAGCACCCAAGAGACAGCAACCACACACCCACAGCTCATCCCTCACACAAGCCACACACCATCAGCACACCAACAAATACCTACCTCACATACACCCAGCAAAACACACACTAACACACCCTCACCTGCACACCAACACACACATCACTCACCATCACCACCCATGCCCCCCAAGAAGAATCACAAGTTCCTAGATTGTGAATTGGAAGTCATGGTAGACGAGATCCTCAGGGTAGAGCCACAGCTGTTTGGCACACTGGTCCAACAGACCCCCATCTCCCAGAAAACCAAGATGTGGGAGAGGATCATCAACAGGATTGAACGCACAATCACCATGTCTGCGCACAAAGACCGACATCCAGAAAGGTGGTATGACGTGCGCAGGAGGGTACGGGACCTGCTCAAGAAAGACTACATCATCAGCCAATACACCGGCAGTGGCCCTCCTGCCAAGCCAATATACCTCAGGCCCTGGGAGGAGAAGGTGCGGGCCATCCTTCCGCCAGTGAGCGTATATGGACTAGAGAACATCCCAGAGCCTGGTGAGTACACAACAAATGTACACAATATTCTGCCACAAAACACACACACATCACTGTCAAGGGGAGAGTCAAACCATGCACTCATAGCAATTACACAGCAACCAGAACAGAATCATCCCAAAATGTGTATGTCAGTCAGATAAACACAACACATGCCATCAAAAAAGTCACATCCAACTGTGCCATCACATGTACAAACACAACTACAACTACAGCTAGGCAGTGGCACAAATAGAACTAACAAACACATCCAGACATGTAGCCACCACAACAACACCAACACACAGTGAAGACCACTCAAAGGAAGGAATTCTGTGTATGCTGGCCAAGTCAGTGTAGCCAATAGCATCATGGGAGTCGCAGTCACACATATTGCCCCCCCACAACTGTCCCATCAACACCACCATGAACCATGCGCACATCACAGGGAGTGGAGAAGGACTCACAAGATGGCTGACACTGGCAACTGCTGTGGGGAGCACAAGGCCCTGCTGGCAACTGTGCACCAACAAACAGCAGGACACCACTGACTGACATCCTGAGAGACAACTTCCACTCCCTGCAATGCAAGCACGTTCCATGGTGGGATATCTGGCTGGCTGGGTGGGAAGGAGGACTTGCAGCACTGACCATAGTCACAAGCACCTCCCCTCACACCCCCTCAACACAAACTCCACAGAACCCACCTGGTAGAATGCAATGCCTCCCATCCTAACTCAAGATCCCACAAAGAACCACCACCCTGGGTTATGTTGTGTGAAGCACAGGGACACTCTTGGGACTTTTAGCCAAACAACTGCCAGGACAACACTCCCAGCCATCCTGTCAGCACAGCCAGCCCACCCCACAGGGAAGCAGAGTCAAAAGGAAGGAAGCATGGGCATGCTGGGAAGGGGGGTGGAGGCAATAGCATGATGGGAGTGGTAGTCACAGACATTGCTCAGACTCACAACTGGCCCATCAACACCACCCTGAACCAGGCTCACATCACAGGGAGTGGATAAGGACACACAAGATGGCTGACACCGGCTACTGCTGTGGGGAGCACAAGGCCCTGCTGGCAACTGTGCACCAACAAACAGCAGGACACCACTGACTGACATCCTGAGAGACAACTTCCACTCCCTGCAATGCAAGCACGTTCCATGGTGGGATATCTGGCTGGCTGGGTGGGAAGGAGGACTTGCAGCACTGACCATAGTCACAAGCACCTCCCCTCACACCCCCCCTCAACACAAACTCCACAGAACCCACCTGGTAGAATGCAATGCCTCCCATCCTAACTCAAGATCCCACAAAGAACCACCACCCTGGGTTATGTTGTGTGAAGCACAGGGACACTCTTGGGACTTTTAGCCAAACAACTGCCAGGACAACACTCCCAGCCATCCTGTCAGCACAGCCAGCCCACCCCACAGGGAAGCAGAGTCAAAAGGAAGGAAGCATGGGCATGCTGGGAAGGGGGTGGAGGCAATAGCATGATGGGAGTCGTAGTCACAGCTCTACATCCCCTACCACATGGCCCAGCAAGCTCACACTCACGGATGCACATCCCACAGAGAGTGGAAAGGCCCATCAAAGATGTCTGACACTGTTGCTGTGTCGTGGGGAGCACAAGGGCATGCTGGGAACTGCACACCAACCAACAGCAGGACACCACTGTCAGCCATCTTGTCATTGCTCACACACCCACACATACTGAACTCCCCACAAAAGCAAGTAAGTTTGGGAATGAAGGCAAGTGGGGTGGAGGCAATAGCATGATGGGAGTGGCAGTCACTGATATTGGTCACCCCCACAACTGTCCCATCAACACCACCCTGAACCATGCTCACATCACAGGGAGTGGAGAAGGACTCACAAGATGGCTGACACTGGCTACTGCTGTGGGGAGCACAAGGCCCTGCTGGCAACTGTGCAACAACAAACAGCAGGACACCACTGACTGACATCCTGAGAGACAACTTCCACTCCCTGCAATGCAAGCACGTTCCATGGTGGGATATCTGGCTGGCTGGGTGGGAAGGAGGACTTGCAGCACTGACCATAGTCACAAGCACCTCCCCTCACACCCCCTCAACACAAACTCCACAGAACCCACCTGGTAGAATGCAATGCCTCCCATCCTAACTCAAGATCCCACAAAGAACCACCACCCTGGGTTATGTTGTGTGAAGCACAGGGACACTCTTGGGACTTTTAGCCAAACAACTGCCAGGACAACACTCCCAGCCATCCTGTCAGCACAGCCAGCCCACCCCACAGGGAAGCAGAGTCAAAAGGAAGGAAGCATGGGCATGCTGGGAAGGGGGTGGAGGCAATAGCATGATGGGAGTGGCAGTCACTGATATTGGTCACCCCCACAACTGTCCCATCAACACCACCCTGAACCATGCTCACATCACAGGGAGTGGAGAAGGACTCACAAGATGGCTGACACTGGCTACTGCTGTGGGGAGCACAAGGCCCTGCTGGCAACTCTGCACCAACAAACAGCAGGACACCACTGACTGACATCCTGAGAGACAACTTCCACTCCCTGCAATGCAAGCACAGTCCATGGTGGGATAACTGACTGGCTGGGTGGGTGGGAAGGAGGGCCGGCTGTCAACCAAACACAACCAATGCAGACCATGTTCACACCCCAAAAAATACATAGAAATGCCCAAATAATGCAGGACAATGTGCCACACCAATATCAACCCCTGACTGTGACGACTTAGGACAATGCAATGTACAGGCCCGCACCCAGAGGCACAGTCACAACTGTCATGTGTGTCAACCATTGATGCCTGCAGAAACATAACATACATTGTGTGTGTCTCCCAAAAACAGGTGATGATGGGGACACAGCAGCAGACGCTGAGGAGTCCCAGTCCCAGGCTCAAGAGGATGCGGAGCTCACTGGTGTCGTACAGCCTCTGCCCTCCTCGGACGAAGAAGACCAACCTGGCACATCCGGTGCAAGTCTACATGCAGCACCAGCAGGACCACCAGCTGCAGCACCAGCAGGACCACCAGCTGCACCCCCTGCACCCACCCCTCCAACGACTGTCAACACAAATACCATCCCTGCCGACATGGACAGAACAAGGAGCAACACCAGCACAGGGACCCTGGACCAACCTGGGGCCATGGACACCACCACCACCACCAACCCCCAAGGTGGACCAGGGTCATCTGTGCGTGCCACTGCACGCACTGCACATGTCAGCAGGGGTGGTGGGAGGGGTGGGAGACAGAGGTCGCTGCTTGCAGAGGTTGCTGGTGTGCATGATGACCCACAACTGGTACGCATAGCTGATGCGTACCAGTCCAGCACCGGAGACCTCAGCCAGGTAGTGGGGCTCCTCAGAGACATGAAACAGCAGCAGGCTGCCCATCATGCCCGCTTGGACTCTCACATGTCCCACGTGGAGTCACACATGTCCCGCGTGGACTCACACATGTCCCGCGTGGAGTCCAAGTGGGATGCACTGCATGAGATGACGGCGGTGCACAGGGACATTTTACAATGCCTCCACCAGATGAACAGCAACGAGTCCACACCTCCCTGTGTGCCAACAACATCTGGTGCTGCCCAAACTGCAACTGCCACAGGGAGGGAGGATGACTCTGGCGGAGAGTCCCCTGCACCGCAGCAGCCTGTACTTGAGGGCCCCCCCCAAGAAGAGGGGTCGTCCGAAGAGGGGCAAGTGAGAGGCCGATGGCCAAGCGCAACTCCCAGGAAGCCTGAACCTGTTCTGGATGTTCACCTTTGTGCACAGACTGTTCACCCTGTTGACGGCAACACTACTCCCACACATTGCATGGGGAGTACAAGTTGGACCAATGTGTCAGACAACTGTGGCCCCGATACTGGGGATTCTGTCTACCAGGACTTTCAATTCACCTAGGAACTTCTGATTGCAAGATTTATGTACAGCACTACCCATCCTATGCACTATTCACACAAATGTATCACAATAAACACACTAATACACCATACTTGCCTCTGTTGTGATTCCAACGTGGGTGCTGTTATGGGGATGATGAACTGCAAAATTACACTGTGTATGCGAACTGCAACAGCAAGTACAACACAGGCATGTGAGTAAAGGCAACGTGACACATATGAGGGAGACACACCACCAGGGCTACACAACACATACACACCTAGGCCATCTGACTCATTGCCTACACTGATGTTGCCAGGGAAGACGGTGCAATGCACAGACACCACACCCATTCCCAGTTGTAGTCAAGTAGCCCACAGGTGCAGTAAGCAAATGGCAGTCAAATGTGTGACCACAGACAACGCACATCACAAAGTGAAGCACAGGTTTATTACACAGTTGCAACATGTCGTAACCACTACAGATGCAAGGTAATCCCACCTGGCAGCGGGCACACAGTCAACAACTGTAGACGGAAGGAAGTCCATGGGTGTGGCGCACATCACCTGTAGGGACACAACAGCTACCAGCCTGGAAGTGCAATCACGTCGTCGGTGGACACAGTTGACCAAACGAATCTGAAAGTACCCTGTGAAGGACAGAAATGACACACAGTCCAAAGCAATGGAGTACAGGACAGAACAGCAAAACTCATGCACAATACATGTTACAAGATACCCACCCAGAACCAAGTTAGCATGTCAACACTGTTGGGGAGAACAGCCCACCTGTAAGCACACATCGCAACACACATCCAGTCAAGTAGCCCATGAACACACTCCAACAGCACCAGAGCACCACCTACACATATCATGCCAACTCACATCATTGACATGACACCTCAGGATACTCACATTCAGCTAAAGAAGTTGGTGATGAGCTGTGTGCGGACATCACCCTCATCATCATCATCATCACCGTCACTGGCATCGTGGTCCAGGCCAGGATCCTCCACAGGTGGCGGATGTTGGTCATTGTCATCCTGGATGAGAGGCAACTCCTTCCGCACTGCCAGGTTGTGGAGCATGCAGCAGACGATGATAATCTTGCACACTTTCGCAGGGGCATATGGGAGGGACCCTCCGGTCTTGTCCAGGCAGCGGAAGCGGCTCTTCAGGAGATCAAATGTCCGCTCAATAACTCTCCTGGTCCGACCATGTGCCTCATTGTAGCGCATCTGGGCTGGTGTCACAGGGTTCCTGAGGGGTGTCAGCAACCACGGCATGTTGGGGTATCCCGAGTCACCTACGGACAGACAAGTGCACATTAGCTGACTTGGAAAAGTGGGCGGAATACTACAGATCAGATCACACACAATGGCACAAAGTCAGTACACACCGACAAGCCAGGCACGCTGGTTCTGCATCTGTGCCATCATCCTGGGGATGCGACTACTCCTCATCACAAAGGCATCGTGTGCTGAATCAGGGAAACGGGCACACACGTGTGTGATGGTCATGTCTGCAAGACACACCACCAGTGCATTGACCGAGTGGTAGTGCTTGCGGTTCCTGTAGGCCTGCTCCTGGGCCTGTGGTGGTACCAAAGCCACATGTGTCCCATCAATGGAGCCAATGACATGCAGCATCCTCCCCAGGGCATAAAAGTCACTCTTCACGTCAGTGAGTCGTCGCAGTCTAGGGAAATAGATGTACCGGTTCAGGAATAGCAACATTGCCGCCATAACATCGCGGAGCACACGGCTCAACATGGTCTGTGACATCCCACCAGCAGTCGCCACAGTATGTTGGAAGGTACCGGTGGCAAAGAAGTGTAGGGCTGCCATCACCTTCACCTTGGGGGTCAGCGCTGTAAGATACGGCCGGCCAGGAAGCAAATGTGGGGACAACTGCACTGCCAAATCCTCAATCAGCTGCCTGGTGAAGCGGTACCGTCGGATGCTGTCCCGTTCCACCATCGTTGCCAGGTCTGGGAATGGTCGATGGACAGCAGGAGCCCTGCAGTGCAGAGGAGAAGTAAGCAAGATTGTCAGTCAGCCCACATATGCGGCATTGAACACACTCAATATCCCAACATACATCATTATGAGGCACAACTACATGAAGTGTGCAGTTCCGTAAGGACATGTATGGTACATACATGGCCAACATCTGTCAACACGGTCCAACAGGTGGCATCAATTAGTCCCAGGTTGGCCCATTGGATATCATGAGGCCGTGTCACAGTTCCCATCTCCTGCTGCCGTGTCACAATCACTCCCCACAGTGACATGTGAGGACAGATGTGCCCCAGGCACCACAGCTCAACGACAGGTACATTCCCAGGGACCCTGTATTGCCACATGGACACTGGCATTACATGGAGTATCATGTATACACCACAGCAAAACAACCATGACCCCCACAGGTAGTGGTCCCACTTGCCACGGCAGGACAGACATGGACGTCTGTGACACACACACGCACAACATCAAAGTCCATGCACACACAACGTGGATGTGGAGACTGTCTCCCATTGTGCACATGAAATCAGAGACATTGTAAACACTACATGCACAAAGACTGTGGAGGACCATCACTATTGTGCCACTGGGACACCCTGGCTCAAACATACCGTCCCACATGGGACTCACGGGGTATGTGACATGACATACACATACACCACCGTGAAATGTGACCATGGCACATGCACAGATATGAACAGTTGCACATCACAGTGGTCATGTACACGTAACACCCAGGATCCTGTCCCCATGAACACATGCACAGCCTGGGGTGGCTGCCCACAGGTGACACCCACAGGACAACATGTACACCAACATACACACAATAGGAAATGCAGCC
Organism: Calotriton arnoldi; assembly: GCA_963921515.1. NCBI lineage: Eukaryota > Metazoa > Chordata > Amphibia > Caudata > Salamandridae > Calotriton > Calotriton arnoldi. The sequence goes on from CAWUFW010002089.1 coordinate 2,236,951, forward strand.
TTACATGCCTTATGATAAAGTTTGGACAGGCTGTCGTGATGTAGGTGTGCCCCTCACTCCCTGGGAGCTATCTGTGGCTGGCATATGTCCATCTGAGACATGCATGCTGACATATGCCAGTCACATGTACAGTGATGCGTTGAACAGCAATGGACCGATCGGTGCCTCCGGCCGGCCCATTGCATTCAATGTGTGCGGGTACGCGTTGTACCACTGTACGGGTTGAACTGCAATGGACCGATCGGTGCCCCCGGCTGGCCCATTGCATACAATGTGTGCGGGTACGCGTTGTACCCCTGTACGCGTTGTACTGCAATGGACCGTTCGGTGCCCCGGCCGGCCCATTGCATTCAATGTGTGCGGGTACGCGTTGTACCCCTGTACGCGTTGATACTGCAATGGACCGATCGGTGCCCCGGCCGCCCATTGCATTCAATGTGCGTGGCACGCGTTGTACCCCTGTACGCATTGTACTGCAATGGACCGATCGGTGCCCCGGCCGGCCCATTGCATTCAATGTGTGCGGTACGCGTTGTACCCCTGTATCGCGTTGTACTGCAATGGACCGATCGGTGCCCCGGCCGGCCCATTGCATTCAATGTGTGCGGTACGCGTTGTACCCCTGTACGCGTTGTACTGCAATGGACCGATCGGTGCCCCCGGCCGCCCATTGCATTCAATGTGTGCGGGTACGCGTTGTACCCTGTACGCGTTGTACTGCAATGGACCGATCGGTGCCCCCGGCCGGCCCATTGCATTCAATGTGTGCGGGTACGCGTTGTACCCCTGTACGCGTTGAACTGCAATGGACCGATCGGTGCCCTCGGCCGGCCCATTGCATTCAATGTGTGCGGGTACGCATTGTACCCCTGTACGCGTTGAACTGCAATGGACCGATCGGTGCCCCGGCCGGCCCATTGCATTCAATGTGTGCGGGCACGCGTTGTACCCTGTACGCGTTGTACTGCAATGGACCGATCGGTGCCCCCGGCCGGCCCATTGCATCCAATGTGTGCGGGTACGCGTTGTACCCCTGTACGCGTTGTACCGCAATGGACCGATCGATGCGCACCCATTGACAATGGCCTTGCCTGGCAACGGACGCGTTTTCGAATTTCGAACGAGTCGGTTGCTGGAAATTCAGTTGGTCACCCACAACAATGTTGCAAAATCATGTATGTCATGAAGTTGAAGATTTGAAGGATGCTGTGGGCGTGTTTTGGTGCTGCTATTCCATGGATTGGCCAGATTCAGAAGATGCAAACGACTTGGACCTATCACTTTGGACACAAGGGACAGTATCTGCCTCTCCAGCACATATATATTGCTGGCTGTTCCCCTGAGAGCTCACTTGCCTGCACTACATGCTCCAGGACGACATCTGCCACTGCACTGCTGCTGTCTCTGCCCCTCTGGACCCTGCAATGGCACGTACTGTGGAGAGAGCCCCAGCCTTCAGCCTTGAGGAGAACCAGGCCCTGCTGGACAGCCTACATTTCCACAGTACAGCAAGCTGTATGGGACACCAGGGGAGCAGGTGAGTGTTCTGTGCACTGCCTTTCTGAATGTGCATATTGTCTGACTAGCAAGGCTGAAAGTCTGCACGCCACTGGCTAGCAGGCTCACTGAGTAGTTGTCACCCCCATAGTGTGTAGTGACATGCACTGGACAGGTATGGTGCAGTGACAGTGCATTTGAACAAGGTTTTACTTCCCATGCAATGATACCATGTAGTGACGTCTGGCAAACTGTCCATGGGCAGCTTTGCACTGCCTGTGTACATCATGTGCCTCTGTGATTGAGACATGTATATACAACTGTGTCATGCACGGATATGTTGCATGTGTAGTAATGGCCTTTTCACTTTGTCATCCTGACAGGTTAATGCCCATCGGAAGCAGGAGATCTGGAAGGACATCGTCCGGGCTGTCCGGTCCGTGGGGGTCTACAAGCGCCGGATCCGCAACTGCCAGAAGAGGTGGCAGGACCTTCGGGGCTGGACCCGGAGGATTGCACGGGTCCAGCTGAAGCTGTCGCCTCCTCGCAGGAGGGGCGGAACACGGACCCTGACCCCCACATGCTCCAGATCCTAGGGGTGGTGTTTCCAGACCTGGATGGGCAGCTGAAGGCCAGACAGCAGCAAGGAGGGGGTGAGTCAAAGACTGCACTGTGAACTCTGTATTACATGCTTTGTGCCCTCCTCTGGCCTGGTTCAACTGCCACAGTGCAGCAGTCATGTTGTCCAGGAGCCATGTCCCTCTATTGTGCACTGCCCACTGCTCATCTGATACCCAGGTGTGGCCCTTACATTCAGGGAATTGTGTCACTTGGGACTGTGTCCTTGCAGTTTGCTTCACTAAAGGTGGGGGACAGCATCTGTTTCCCTAACTCTGTTGTGGGCATCATGGGTGGGTCCATTGTTCACACTACGCCTGTGTTCGGACATGTAATCTGCGTGTTGCTTTGATATGCGGTCCACTTGCTGAGCTGAGCCACCACATGTGCCTCGGGTATGTGGCACACGCCCATGCAGCGGGTGGGAACAATGTTTGGGCCCCAGGAGTGTGCAGATTACGTGTGTCACACATACATAGCCAGCTATCCACTGTCCAGGGCTCATCCCTCATTCATGTGGGGCAGGACAGTCATGCCTACTCCAGGCCATGCAATGCACTCTGTACTCCCACTCCCGTGTATCAGCTGACACATTGTGCGCAGTGATTTGACCCCTCAGGTGTCTGCCTCTGTGTCAGTGTGCTGTGGATTAGTTGCCAGGACTGCTGGGGTGTTTCTTGGTAGGGGCTCATCATGCCCCTGGAGATGTGACCATAGGAGACGATACTTGTGTGTCACATAGGTGTTTGATCAGCTGCCCGTGCAGACTGGGGTATGCGAATGTGAAGTTCAGGCAGCTGTTCCCCATTCACAGCAGATTGTGAGGGGCTCAGGTTCAGAGGGTAGTGTCACAGGTCTCCCATATGTCCAATAGGTATGACCTGGACAGATGAGGGTTAAGATGATGTGTTGTGTGGGGGATGTACATGTGCACTTGTGCAGCTCCAGGACTTGCATTCCCCATGACCTACTATTGTGACACAGTGCAGAGTGTTGTTGTCTGGCTGCCAAGTCATACATCACTGAGACAGTGATGTATGACTTAGCAGTCATGCCTCTGCCATGGCATGTGTCTACTTATTGGTGATCCTGCAGGGGAGTGACATGTGCTACATGCACACCATTGTGGCGATGGCTATCAGGACATGGGTGCATCATGGTGTCTGTCGCTGGTATGCATCACATGCATTTCCTATTTGTCTCTGGGCATCCCTTTCATCCGGAAACCTGTACTGACTCAGTGGCAAGAGCTGTGATGTGTGCATGTCCACATGCCACACCGTGTCCTCTGCACTGTCCAACTACTGTGTACTTGGTGCATGTGTCGACACTGGGGTGTTGCAATCCAACAGACACCAGACAGATGGGTGAAAGGCCATGTGGGATGTGAGTGCCATGGTTGGCATCAGACTGACAATTGGCTTCTCCTGTTCAGTTAGGGCACTTTTAGCAATGTACAACTAATGATGCCAGGGCTTGCTCTGTAATGTGCTGTGCTCACAGTGGTGTGTGCGTTTGGTGCAGGTGACTGATGTCTGTCTGTTTCCCCATTGTTTGCAGATACATCCACGGCCACGGAAGGGGACAGCTCCACGGACCAGGAGGAGCCGGAGAGCCAGACTGGGTCAGCAGCCGAGGAGTGGTCGGAGGGACCCAGTGGCACGGAGGGCGAGGGGAGCCACACCGAGGAGTCCTCAGCACCATCCACCTCAGCTGAGGACCAGAGCAACTCAGAGGATGACTCCCTTATGGAGGCGGGTGTCAGCAGCCACCACACCCCAGCTAGTGTTGCTGTCCCCGCCACCACCAGCACCACCACCGCCCTCCCATCGGCTCCCATTCCCCAGGTCCGTGGAGGCTCCCATGTTCGGGAGCGTGTCTCCTTTGGGCCAGGCACCGCACCCCTGCCCCTGTGTCCCCTGCTGCCCTGAGTGAGGAGTCTGTGTACCTCCTTCACCAGCTCCATGTAGGGCAGACAGCCATGCTGAGTGTCCTCCATGTGCACACCGCTCTGTTGACTCAGCTGGTGTCGTTCATGGAGGGCATCTCATCGGGCATGTCTGACCTACAGAGGGGCAATAGGTCCATGGACTCCTCCCTGACGGCAGCAGTGTCCCTCCTCAGACAGTCCCTCACCCCTCCTGCCTCTGCTCCATCCACACTCCCCAGCACCTTACCCGTCCCAAGCACACACACACCGGCACAGGCACACACCAGCACACACACATCCAGCACACAGACACACACGCCACAAACAAAACGCACACGCACGCACAGTCAGGGGACTGAAACCAGACTCACAGGGGATGGGGCCCTGGTACACACACACGCATCCACGAGCACTGCGCAGTCCTCAGTTGCCTCTCCCTCCAAAACACCCTCCCTTACCTCACCTGCAACCCCAAAGACCCAGCGCCTCTTCCTCAGTGACCTCAGCCTCTTCCCCTCCGATCCAGCTGCTCCAGCATCCAGGGGGAAGAGGAAGCCCCCCCACACGGAGCAGAGTGCCCCTCACCCCCGGACACCCTCCCCAGGCGCAGACAGACTGAGGCCCCCACCCGCAAGTCCCCCCGGAGTGGTAAGAGCAAGACCCCGCTGCCGCCCTGCAGCTCAGGCACCAGGTCTCCTTCCTCCATCCCTCAGGCCCCCACTCCACAGGTGCCCCCACCACACCCTGCCCCAGGTTCCCCCACCCACAGATATACCATCCCCAAGAGGATCCGGCCTTCTCCCCCTGCCACTTGCTCTCCCGGCACCACACCCCCGCTGCGCTTGTCTGTGCCACTGATGTGGTGAGGGTGTCCTCCCCCTCTGTCCAGCCCACCTTGCCTGTTCCCCATTCTCCTCCCCTGGTGGTAGGCACTGCAGTGGAGTCCACTACCACCCTGTCTGACTTGGGCACTGCAGTGGCGGACCTGTCCACTCCATCTGCAGGGTCCACTGCAGTCGTGCCGGCACCCACAACATCTGAGTCATGCCCCCAGTTGTGCCGGCACACACCATGTCAGACACCTCCACTGCAGTTGTCAGTGGCTCTCCAGCACCCACCACCCCTTCCCTGCTTCCTCCTGGTGAGCCCTGATTTTGTCCCTGCGGTGCCTGGCCTACCCCCCCGGTTGCCCCTCCTAGTGGATTGTCCCTGGTTTTGTGCAGGCATGCGTAGGGTGACATCTGCCACTGTCACCCTGTTTGGACTTTTACAATGGACTGGCCATTGGCCTTTGTGTTTTTTCTGGACTTTGTTTTCATTCCACACATATGCTGAATAAAGCAACTTTCTGTTCTCTAGTGCTTATGCTTCTGATGTACATGTTGTTGATGATGCTAACCATGCCCTTGCTGCAGTGATGGTGATATTTGGTCTCATGATAATGAAGTGTTACTGTGCAGGAACCCATGTGGTCCAGTGGGAATGTGTCCTATCCTGTGGTGTATCCATGTCATCCATAGCAGCATCTGAGGGTGTCATGTGTTCAGTATTTGGCAATGGGATTTCCTACTTACATTAGCTATTTCACATCTGTGGCTTCCACCCCTGCACATCTGTTGTGCCTGCCATTGTTCAATTCGTCTACTTCCCTGACCGTTTGGCCATCTCCACTGGACATGCAGGTTTGGGCATCAATGGGGAAGGACTCATCTGTGTTGTCAGTGCAACATTGCTATACAAGTGTGTTGGATCTGTGCTGATGATTTCGTTGGCACTTCCATGACCAGGCTGATGTGACGGGAGCCCTCATTTGGTGCTAATTGTTGATTGTGTGACCAAGTGCTCAGCTGACATGATGGGGCCCTACTGAGGCAACATATGGCACAGCTTTCCTCACACAGGAGTGGAGTCCCCTCATGGCAGTGTGTACTCCTGTGACATTGCCTGCGCCCAAGGTGTGTGTTGTATGTGCATGTCTGTGTGTTCACTTCCGTTTAGCTGTGCATGCTGTGATCCCTAGTGTTGTACCTGTTTGTGATGCTAGCTGAGTTGACCTATGTTCCCCCAAAGTCTTCTCCCTGGGTTCTCTGTGATGTGGGTGCATGGCACATTACTGGTCATCAGGGTGTCACCCATAGGTGTGTTTGCTGTCAGGGCTGAGTTTGTGTGCAGACGCAGATGGGTCACAGTCAGGTTTCCCCTTGGCACTTGTTGTTTGCCCCTGTCATGTGATTTCCAGTTTGTGTTATCTTTCAGTGATTGTGACACGTTGTGTGTGTGACTGCTGGCACTCCTCAGGGTCCGGGCTGCAATGTTGGTTGTTGTCTATGTGTGTTCTTTGTGGGTGACCTTGGCTTCTTCATTGGTGTGTGACTGTGGCTGGGATCCCATTGGTTGGTGTGGTATTGCCGTCATGTCCATGTACAGCGTAGTGTGCAGTGTGTCAGACATTCAGGAGTCTTGTTGAGTGGCCATGTGTGATGTGTTTCTGCACCTTGGTTCCCACCCACCACCCTGGAATAGTCATGGGTGCATGTGCAATGTCACCAGTGCATGTGTACTTCACTGCTGCACATTGTTGGAGGTCGAGGGGTGTGGTGTTGAGTGTGTGCAGATGAGAGTTGTTGCCCGGCTAGGCCCCTGCCTCCATGTTGGCCTTGGCTTACTGGCCATGCTGATTGATTTGTGCTTGTGTAGGTGTGATGGTAGTTAGTTGCTCAGGACACATGACTGTGGTTCACAGTGTGAACCACATTTAGCTTTGTCATCACAGTGGGATTGTAATGCAGCCCAGGGTCACCACATTGTGGGGGCCCTGGGGGTGGTGCTGTGGTGTGTCTGTGTCTTGCTGTGTCAGGTGCTGTCCCTACGTGCCTGTGTGACATGTGTGATTTGTGCTCCCTCTCATCTGACAATGCCTGCTTGCCCACATAGGGGATTTGGATCCATGAGTTACCTTTGTGTGGCACTGTATGCACATCTGTATGATTGGTATTCAGGTCTCCTCATGTGTTGTGTGGTTGCCTGGGGACACTGGCACCCCCCTCACCTGTTGTGTATGATGTGCAGTGTGGGTCTGCCTGTTTGTGTTTGTGCATCTGCACCACTGCATTGGCATATCTTGGGTGTGCCATTGGCTGTATGTAGTTTGGTGGGTTTCCCCTGCTGTCCCTGGGACTCCTAGGTCATCGGTCAGCACAATGATCATGGTTTGTGTGTCCCATTGCTGCCATGGTATGGTATCTGTTCACCTCACATCTGCAGTCTCCACAGGGTATCTGCATTTGTGTGCCCATTGGTGCAAATATGTGGGTCTGCATTCTGATGGTCACTTCTGTCATTGTGTCATTGATGAATGTTGATGGTGTCAGCCCCCATGGGTGTTGTTTGTCTGCACATGGCCAAAGGTATGTCTTATTTGCACTGCAGTATTTGGCTCACCCAATTTATGTTGCAATGGGACACATACACTACTTTGCCACTGATGTGTTTTTTGTTCTGTGACCAGGAATCATCCAAGCAGTTTGGCAGTTGCACCTCTTTCTTTGTCAACACTTACCTTTTGGTCACTGTGATGATGGGGGTTTGGACCCCATTGCCACAATGTTCAAAATGTGCTTCAGCTATGGACCCCACACTTACATTTTGGTCACTGTGGTGATGGGGGTTTAGACCCCATTGCCACAATGTTCAAAATGTGCTTCAGCTATGGACCCCACACTTACATTTTGGTCACTGTGATGATGGGGGTTTGGACCCCATTGCCACAATGTTCAAAATGTGTCTCCCTGTTCTGTCTCTTGGACTTAGAGGAACTCCATATCCTTCGTGCATATAGGTTTGGACCCCATTGCCACAATGGTCATGGCCTGCTTGCATTGTGGGTGCCACACACATATATGTGTGGCACATGTGCTAGGGGTCACATTGTATGTTCAAAGTCATGTTCGGTGTTGTAGGCATTTGATACAGTCTACACACGCTTGTCATGGTGTTGGGGGGATGTCTTTTTCTTGCATTCCCTAGGTTGTGGTGTGCTGGTTGTGTCATGCATTGTCCATCCTATGAGTGGGGGTGGTAGTAGTGGTTGGCATCCAGCCCCCTGGCTCAGGGTGGTAGTAGTGGTAGGCATCCAGCCCCCCTGGGTTTGGGTGGTAGTAGTGGTAGGCATCCAGCCCCCCCTGGCTAAGGGTGGTAGTAGTGGTAGGCATCCAGCCCCCCCTGGCTACGGGTGGTAGTAGTGGTAGGCATCCAGCTCCCCCTGGGTGAGGGTGGTAGTAGTGGTAGGCATCCAGCCCCCCCTGGCTAAGGGTGGTGGTAGGCATCCAGCCCCCCCTGGGTGAGGGTGGTAGTAGTGGTAGGCATCTGGCACTCCCATGGCTAAGGGTGGTAGTGGTGGTGGGCATCCAGCCCCCCCTGGGTGAGGGTGGTAGTAGTGGTAGGCATCCAGCCCGCCCTGGCTAAGGGTGGTAGTAGTGGTAGGCATCCAGCCCCCCCTGGGTGAGGGTGGTAGTAGTGGTAGGCATCCAGCCCCCCTGGCTAAGGGTGGTGGTAGGCATCCAGCCCCCCCTGGGTGAGGGTGGTAGTAGTGGTAGGCATCTGGCACCCCCATGGCTAAGGGTGGTGGGCATCCAGCCCCCCCTGGCTCAGGGTGGTAGTAGTGGTAGGCATCCAGCCCCCCCTGGGTGAGGGTGGTAGTAGTGGTAGGCATCCAGCCCCCCTGGGTGAGGGTGGTAGTAGTGGTAGGCATCCAGCCCCCCTGGGTGAGGGTGGTAGTAGTGGTAGGCATCCAGCCCCCTGGGTGAGGGTGGTAGTAGTGGTAGGCATCCAGCCCCCCTGGCTAAGGGTGGTAGTAGTGGTAGGCATCCAGCCCCCTGGCTCAGGGTGGTAGTAGTGGTAGGCATCCAGCCCCCCTGGCTAAGGGTGGTGGTAGGCATCCAGCCCCCCTGGCTCAGGGTGGTAGTAGTGGTGGGCATCCAGCCCCCTGGCTAAGGGTGGTGGTAGTGGTAGGCATCCAGCCCCCTGGGTGAGGGTGGTAGTAGTGGTAGGCATCCAGCCCCCCTGGCTCAGGGTGGTAGTAGTGGTGGGCATCCAGCCCCCTGGGTGAGGGTGGTAGTAGTGGTAGGCATCCTGCCCCCCTGGCTAAGGGTGGTGGTAGGCATCCAGCCCCCTGGCTCAGGGTGGTAGTAGTGGTGGGCATCCAGCCCCCCCTGGGTGAGGGTGGTAGTAGTGGTAGGCATCCAGCCCCCCCTGGCTAAGGGTAATGGTAGGCATCCAGCCCCCCCTGGCTCAGGGTGGTAGTAGTGGTGGGCATCCAGCCCCCCCTGGGTGAGGGTGGTAGTAGTGGTAGGCATCCAGCCCCCCCTGGCTAAGGGTGGTAGTAGTGGTAGGCATCCAGCCCCCCCTGGCTAAGGGTGGTAGTAGTGGTAGGCATCCAGCTCCCCCTGGCTCAGGGTGGTAGTAGTGGTAGGCATCCAGCCCCCTGGGTGAGGGTGGTAGTAGTGGTAGGCATCCAGCCCCCTGCCAGCCCCCTGGCTAAGGGTGGTAGTTGTGGTAGGCATCCAGCCTCCCTGGGTGAGGGTGGTAGTAGTGGTAGGCATCCAGCCACCCCTGGGTGAGGTGGTAGTAGTGGTAGGCATCCAGCCCCCCTGGGTGAGGGTGGTAGTAGTGGTAGGCATCCAGCCCCCCTGGGTGAGGGTGGTAGTAGTGGTAGGCATCCAGCCCCCCTGGCTAAGGGTGGTAGTAGTGGTAGGCATCCAGCCCCCCTGGCTCAGGGTGGTAGTAGTGGTAGGCATCCAGCCCCCCTGGGTGAGGGTGGTAGTAGTGGTAGGCATCCAGCCCCCTGGCTAAGGGTGGTAGTAGTGGTAGGCATCCAGCCCCCTGGCTAAGGGTGGTGGTGGGCATCCAGCCCCCCTGGCTAAGGGTGGTGGTGGGCATCCAGCCCCCCTGGCTAAGGGTGGTAGTAGTGGTAGGCATCCAGCCCCCCTGGCTAAGGGTGGTAGTAGTGGTAGGCATCCAGCCCCCTGGCTCAGGGTGGTAGTAGTGGTAAGCATCCAGCCCCCCTGGGTGAGGGTGGTAGTAGTGGTAGGCATCCAGCCCCCTGGCTAAGGGTGGTAGTAGTGGTAGGCATCCAGCCCCCCTGGCTCAGGGTGGTAGTAGTGGTAGGCATCCAGCCCCCTGGCTAAGGGTGGTGGTAGGCATCCAGCCCCCCTGGCTCAGGGTGGTAGTAGTGGTGGGCATCCAGCCCCCTGGCTAAGGGTGGTGGTAGTGGTAGGCATCCAGCCCCCCCTGGGTGAGGGTGGTAGTAGTGGTAGGCATCCAGCCCCCCCTGGCTCAGGGTGGTAGTAGTGGTGGGCATCCAGCACCCCCCTGGGTGAGGGTGGTAGTAGTGGTAGGCATCCTGCCCCCCCTGGGTAGGGGTGGTGGTGCGCATTCAGGCCCCTGTGTGCATATGTGGCATTGGTGATGGGCATCCCGCCCCTATGGTGCTGCTGTTGCTGGTGTAAGTATATTCTGCATCCCTCTGTGTGTGTGTGATGTGTCGTGTACGTGTTGTATGTGTTTTGTGGTTGGTGTCTGACTTACCTTCTGCGCCGTACGCGTCCGTGCCTGTTCCGGTAGTAAATGTAGAATATTGGTATGATCGGGACGAAGGGATTCATGGTTGGTTCGTGTCGTTCGTCCTTCTCGTTGCTTCGCGTCGTCCTCGTCGCTTCGCGTCGTCCTCGTCGCTTTGCCTCGTCCTCGTCGCTGGCGTGTTCGTCTCGTAGCCGTGGATCGTGTTGTGGCGCGAATCGGAGCTTATGTGCGCCTCTCCCGGATGCTTTGACGTGCCGTGCGTAGCGACGGGTTCGGCGCGTACGGGAAGCGCATCGTACTTGTTCGGCCGGACGGAGCTGCATTTTCCCTTCCGTGCGACTCGATTCAGCGTTTCCGGATTCGCCTCGGTCGGGGAACAGGACCTGGTTTGGGTGAGTACGGCTCGGCCGGATTCTGTGCTGTTGTGCGCATCGTACTTACTCGTTCGGTGTGCTGTACGGATCGGTCGGGAAACAGGCTTTCGCATGGCTTTTTTCCCGACCGAATGGTATTGGGTGCGCCTCCGACCGAGATCGGAATCGGCCCCGAAATGTTACATAGTATGTTATTAAGTCTAGTAACAGTTGCTCTGTGCTGGAGAAAGTACACTCTGCTTAGGCAGCTACAGGGCATCATTTTCTCAGGTAGCAGAATCAACAAGTTCTTATTCTAACAAGGAATAAACAGTAGCTCACATTATGTGTTAGATGGTGATATCCAGTGGCGGCTCCTCCACTAAGGCGAAGGAGCGTCGCCCCACTGCCTTTAGCAGTGAAAAAAAAGGAAAAATTAAATTATAATAACTAGCGTTATTATCATTTTATTTGTTCCTGCTGCAGCGTCTCGGTGGGGTGGATCTGCTCTGCTCTCAGAGCAGGGGGAGGAGTGGGGGGCACTAAGTAAGTGTGCATGAATGTTTGACCGACCCTCTTGGGCCGGCCAAACATTCATGCACACTTTGCATGTTCTCCAGGCAGGCTGCATTACAGCCTGCATGGAGAACATGCCCAGGCTCTCATTCCCTGGCTGAACGCCAAACCATGGGGAGCCTAAGAGCCCGGGTGCTTCCTTCTTCCTGCTTCTACAGAAGAAGCCAGGAAGAGGACGGAGGAGAAGCGGCGGCGGCCGGCCAGCCAGCCGGCAGGCAGGTAAGTGATTTTTTTATTTAATTTTTTTAACCGTCCTCACCCCTTCCCCCTCCCTGCCCCACTGCTGCTTCCCGGGACAGCTGCCCCTGGCGACATCATGACAAGATGGACGACAAGGCCTAAATTGTCCTAGGTTAAAAAAAACATAAATTATTAGACTCTAAACATTGAAGTTTTTGAGATTTAAGCAACCTACATTATCACTAGCTACTGTAGGAGTTTTCGTCTGTTTTTGCAGAATGCTTTGTGGGCCGTGAAGAGCATCTTGGATTATATCAGTTCTCCACTGAGATCCAATTGAGTGCCTTACTGGCTGAGTTGATGTGTTCACACTTATTTAGACTGAAGCACATTCCCTGCACCAGGGCCATAGAATCAGCAGTTTGTGAATCTTCTGGACATACTGTTACAGTAATCATGACTCTAGTGGATCAAAATGCATCCAAGCATTAAGCAGTGTTTTGTCCTTAGCAGTGAGAAGCACCTTTCTCAGCATGCTCAGTTGATGTTATTCACACTCTCGGTCACTGTGTTGACTAAAGACATACAAAACAGATGGGCTTTGACTATGATGCCCAAGCTCCTATCATTCTCCTAGGGAGTGGAAGTGTCACTCAGCAACGGTGGCCTGGAGAAAGGAAGGGTTTTGTAGCTGATCTAGAAGCGTGGGTTGCTGTCCATCATCCAGTGATGGATGTTCTAAGTGTTCTGGGATGATAAACTGATTCCCAAAGCCTTTTTGGTGGATCAAGATATTGCGAGTGTACATCTGAAATATCAATTGAGGCTAGCACGTTTGTGTAGTTGTTGAATAGAAGAGTTGGCAAAGCTGATTGCAGAAACCCCAAATTAGTTTTGTGCTTGACTGCGCTCTGGATGTTTCAATTAAGGAGCAAGGATTAGATAGATTGCTCTCCTAGGTATCCCTGAATATCTTCTGCCCAGCTATGTCACCTGGATGTAACAGGTCCAGAGAGCTAAGGACTGACAGTGGGTCTTCATCCAAGTATGGGAAGCGGTCCTCAGGGATGTCAGTCTATACCAACTCCATACCACGCCTAGGTCAGGAGCCAGATTGATGGTAGCCTAAAAATATTGTGAGTTTCCATTAAATCTTGCAATGATCTCGCAACCTTTCTTTCAAGAACCATGCCCGAGAATGGCAGGTAGGAGACTGAGCAGCAATTGGTTAAGACTTGGAGATATGCTGAAAAAATATTTTAAAAGAGAAGAGGCCACAGCCCGTTTAAAAGTGTGTGGGGTCTTGCGATGGGTTAAGAAGTCATGGAGAAGAGAAGTGATACTGTGGCAGATGTCTGGATTGTTTAATCCAAGTAGTACACCGCTGGTAAATGTAATGCTTTGAGATGTATTGCTTCTAGCTCTCCCTGTGTTTGGCCCACTTGACAAAGGTGGTTTGGGGTGTCAATGCCGGTATTTTGGGCAGAAAGAAGCATTTGGGTTGTAGTTAACAGATCCTAGTAATTGTGACACCTGGGGTATAGGAGGAGTTTCTCAGACCCTTGGAGACATAGTTTCCTTGACTATTGTGAGCAGTTTTTAGTCTCTCTTGCATCAATTATTCTGTTGAATCTTACTGAACATTCAGTTTGTCTCAGACGTGATGTAGGCTAGGTCTGTTGTCGATTGAGGTCTTGCCTCTTCAGATTGGCCGATTTGACTAGTTATTCACTTTGATAATGATCCTCAGCTTCTTTTTGGAAATGGAACAACAACATCAAACACTGCTGTTATGTTTTCATAAAGAGAGGACAGGAGGCAAATAATCGTTTCTTTCCAAATGACATTGTTATTCAGTTTTATCAAACCAATATGTTAAACAGTGAGGATGTTTCCTAGCTTTGGCACAGAGTAAATTAAGAGTTTATTAAAGACAATGAGGCGAGTATCATACGCTCAACCCATTTTAGCAAACCTAATTAAACAGACTGTATGGTAAAACCAACTGTCCCAAAAGCTTCCTTGTCCCCTAGACTGCAAACACGCCACCCAAGAGTCCATGAAATCGTTGTGGCTCACAATGCACTCATAAAAGAGATCTTAGAAGATCATAATTAACTCATTACAGCTGCTTTGCCTTTTTCAACTATACAAGAACATTGCTTTGTGCTCATTGAAGTTCAAATATCTGTTATTTTTTTGGAACAAATAGAGTAAAATGAGGGCTTAGTAAAGAATTTGGAAAAAAACATTTTCAGAATTAAATTTATCATCTATTCCACTCTGTTAGCAGTTCACGAGCTGTATAAACATATGTTTATCACTAAGGGATTCAGTATAAGTTATTCAAACAGTACCCCACATTGCGAATTTGGAAGGTAATGCCAACAAACATGTCATGAGACATAACTGTCCAATAGGAATTACAAATTTTGCCAGAACACCACACGTTTGTCCCCATTCACATTTCGCTAGGAACAACTTGGTGAAATGTACAGGGTAAAAAAGCATGGATATAGGGAAAACCTGAAAGAATCAGGACAGGAACACCAGTTCCTATGGTTATTTACCAATTTTGAGTTAAAAAATAATAATGATTCAGTAATTCTGCACCCCTGAATTACCGTAACATGCGGCATGTGTAATTACGGGTGTTGGATTACTGAAGTAGGATAACCACATAACCTATAATCAGGGAGAGTGTATCTTATAATACTGCTCCTACAGCTAATATTTTACTCAAGGACCTCGGGGTGTCCTCACAGCAGGGGTGGTGACCACAGTACGTTTCAAAAGTACTAGGCAATAGTAACTTGAAGCCTGAGGAAAATGTGCACTCCCTCTTGGTTCTGAGTACAGCCACTCCAGAGCACCATCTGCATTTCCGTATTTATTTAATTATTCATGTTTTTATTTACATACGTACAGCATGGACTATTGCTCAGGGAGTGCGTGTACTCGGTTTATCATAGCAGAAACCTTTAGGGTTGGATGAGGCTTAGACGCTTCAAAAGGAGAGGAGGAGTGGTTTTAAGATATTATTGAAAGTGAAATGGTTCTGTAGAAATCTGAGATGAGGAAGAAATATGTTCCCAGCCTTAGCCATCAGAACTGAGAAGGTCTGACGCTCACGCAGGTTCAGCAGAACTTGAAAATCATGAGGAGATTGGCGCTGGTGATCTCTGAGTCTGATGACAAGGTTACAGTGGCACTTAGCCAAGTTTTCGAGAGACATAGTGGAATATATAAGGGAAGAGAGACACCTATATAGAGCACCCCCCCCCACTCATAAGTCTGTATAAATCACAAAACTACTCTAGATAAAGGAAAATAGACACCAAGCCTCAAAGGAACGAATGTTCAGCCCTTAAGAGATAATAAATGTAGGTCCTTCCGTTGGTCAACATCAGCTTGTAGTTTCGATGCCTTTGTTAATAGGATGCAGAGGGTAAATAGACATAATATCGAGAAAAAAAATATCGAATGGACAAAATATCGAGTCCAAAATATAAAATGGACATAATATCGAATGGACACAATATAGTCGTTAAAAATATCGAAATTAAGGTAAGTAATATCGATTGTTAAAATATCGAAGTACATAATATAGGCATTAAAAAATATTGAATTTTTAATAATATCGAATTTTTTCTAAGTGTATTGTATGTTAGTATATGTGTTAAAAGTGTATTTTAGTTGTTGTAATGTATGTTTAATTTTTTAAAAGCAATGAATTTTATGTTATTTAATTTTTGCGTAATTTAATTCACGTAGCGGGTAGTGGGTTTATAGGGGAATAGGGTGGGAAGTAATTTAATTGAAATTAAGTACATATTAATAAATATTAATTGGTATTGATAATTAATTTATTGTTAATTAATTATTAATTGGTAATTACATTTTATTAATTGGTAATTATTATTTTTTAATTGATTAATTGGTAATTATGTTAATTCTATTAATTAAATAGTTGTATCGGGATGTGGGTTTATAGGGGAATAGGGTGGGAAGTAATTTAATTGAAATTAAGTACATATTAATTAATATTAATTGGTATTGATAATTAATTTATTGTTAATTAATTATTAATTGGTAAATACATTTTATTAATTGGTAATTAATTTTTTTAAATTGATTTATTGGTAATTATGTTATTTCTATTAATTAAATAGTTGTAGCGGGATGTGGGTTTATAGGGGAATGTGGGGGAAGTAATTTAATTGTAATTAGTTAATTATAGAAAATATTTTTTTGTATTGATACTTAATTTACTGGTAATTAAATATTAATTGGTATTTATTTAAATATTTATACAAATCTGGTAATGATTATTAATTGGTTGTTAATGATTTATTAATAGGTAATTAATTTTTAATAAATAATATGTATTGTATTTATAATAAATTAATTATTAAAGATTTTGTAATTGGTAATTAGTGTTATTAATAATATTTATTAGTATTGATAATTAATTATTTTTTAGTAAAATATTAAAATATTACTTTCCCTACTGTTGCACTCACTGGAGTGGGAATAGTAATTTTAACCCTCCCGCTATCCTACCCTGTCCCTACTGTTGCACTCTCTGGAGTGGGAATAGTAATTTTAACCCTCCCGCTATCCAACTATTTCCCTACTGTTGCACTCTCTGGAGTGGGAATAGTAAATTTTACCCCTACGCTATCCAACGGTTTCCCTACTGTTGCACTCACTGGAGTGGGAATAGTAAATTTTACCCCTATGCTATCCAACGCTTTCCCTACTGTTGCACTCACTGGAGTGGGAATAATAATTTTTACCCTCCCGCCAACCAACGCTTTCCCTACTGTTACACTCTCTGGAGTGGGAATAGTAATTTTTACCCCTAGGCTATCCAACGGTTTCCCTACTGTTGCACTCACTGGAGTGGGAATAGTAAATTTTACCCCTGTGCTATCCAACGCTTTCCCTACTGTTGCACTCACTGGAGTGGGAATAGTAATTTTTACCCTCTTGCTATCCAACGCATTCCCTACTGTTGCACTCTCTGGAGTGGGAATAGTAATTTTTACCTCTACGCTATCCAACGCTTTCCCTACTGTCGCACTCTTTGGAGTGGGAATAGTAAATTTTACCCTCCCGCTATCCTACGCTAAAAGTAGTGATTATTATTTTATATTATTATGTTAATATATGTATGTATTAAAAAATAAAAATGTATGTAGATTTTTTTTTTACTTAAAATAATTATTTATTAATTTTAAAGTAATTTAACTAATTTTAAGTATGTTTTACTTTATTTTATTTATTATTTCATTAATTTTACATTACTTTTAACAGATTTATAAAATTCGATATTTTGACTAACTATATTTTTAACGACGATATTTTGGATTCGATATTTTTGTACTTTACCTGTTTGGAGATAGGGAGTCGATATTTTGACAGTCGATATTTTGTCCACGATATTTTGTCTGCTCGATATTTGTGCGATCGATATTTTGTCAGTGATCCGATGCAGAGCCCTTACCCACCCATGGGTGGCAGGCTTCATCATAGGGCTGGCTCCTCAGTCGTTTCAGAGTTTTTGACACAAGCTTGCTAAACCTCATAATTTAAGGAGCACTTACGGCTGAGTTAGAATGATTGTGGAATCAAGAGCACTACCGCCGTAATTTCATAGCCATTTAACCATAAGAGCTATCAGTTGTAACATAATGTTGTAAAATGTAGACTGAGACACACCTGTAGACCACTGCTAAATTTCCATGTAGGAACTAGTTGCTCAAGACATTACGCCTATGTAACCACGCACATCAAAGAAAACACTCCAGTTACACTCTGACCCCACTTTCACAACATGAAACCATGACTACTGCATCTTTTGTTGTCATGGGAGATCGCCATAATATGGGCCATAGAAGTAGCACATTTCAACATCAAAAGCAATGCGCGTAAAGTTGTTTTGGTGACGAAGTGGGATTCTTCCAGTAACCAAGATGCCAACTTCAAAAACTCTGCTCAACAAAATATCTCATACTTTACAAACATTGCTAACTCAATTATTATGCCAAAGAGTCAAACAAGCCTAAAACTAGTATGTCAATACTGCTTGCCAGTGTCCTTACCATGCCTATGGGAAGGGGAGATGTGTACACCGACCAGTGACAGGAACCTCAGAAGTTCCATGCTGAGCATTTGACATACGAGTAATTCCAGTGGCACACAGATAATTAGGTCACAAGCAACGGCAAGGTCAAATGCTGGGTGTACATCCAGAATACAAGCTCTTTGAAGTGCTCTCAGCTAACCAGCTTTACCAGGGAAATCCTGGTGGATAAGAAGGGCCTGTAAATAGCATCAACTGGTCAATAACAATTTGAAGGTTAACTTGTACCCTATACCACCCTAGGTCAAAGAGGAGAAACACGTTCAAAGTTGCAGGTGTTTTGCCAGCACACACAAAGGAAGAAATTTGAAAGGCAGAGCAGATAGAAGAATCATAAAGCCAAACCCTTTGCACATGTTGATCTTTCTCTCAGTTGGCTTGCTCAAGGATTCAACCATGATTACAGTGGGGAATCAGAAGCAATATACCGTTTGGGTGTCTTCCAGGGGAGGCTAAGGTCTACATTTAGAAAAGGTTTGGTGTTCGCCTTTCTTGCTCGGTCGCCCAGGTGAAGAGTTTGGTCCAAGATCTTAGAATTCTGAGGTAGAATGCGCTGGCCTTGGTAGGGGTCACTTAAATTCAAAGTAGATGTCTATTCCAAGGTAATTAGAGCAGACTTGCTCTTCTGCTTATGGCCTTTGTAAGTGTTATCAATCTCCATACACTGCCTCATGCGGGTTTGTACATCCTTTGCGTTACAGATGCCCCATAAACATGGCACCACTGACGTATATTAAATCATCTAGTGGCTTTTGTAATCTCACTCCAAATGTGGAGAACAGTTGATGCAGAAGTGTTCCAATCCTCTGTGGTGAAAAGCATTGCATGTGGCACTCAGGCTACTGTGCGTACCAATCAGCTGTGCTACAAAAGCCTGGCCACAGACGTGCTCAACGGACCACAACATTCTATGATTGTCTGCAAATGAAGCAGAATGTAAATAACCTGACTTTCCTCTCAATAATCAAAATATCAGGATAGAAATCAGGAAGCATGGCTTACCAGGCAGGACTCAGTGAGTACAATGACAGAAGGCTCCAAACCCACTCACAATTTCATTTCTTAGAAGGAAATGCTGGCTGCGAGCACATAATGTCAGCACAGCTTAGAAAAAGGCGGCATGTTTGTGGAGAATAAGCTATGAAACTGTGCTCCACAAAAAACTACATTTACCAAAGAATTCTTGAACTCTCACATTGTTTGGAAATGGATACAGCTATCTTGAATCACTGGATATAAATGTTCTCAAGTTTCAAAGAACACTTGCTGGACAATCATGCTATAATGCTACTGCACCCAGGACCCGGCTATTTGGATTCATGATTTCATTTAAAAACAGTTGCTTCTAGGAGAGTTTACTGGATAAGCGATCTATTTGAACATTGTTTTGTATGAACTTTGGGCTATTTCCTGTGAAGAACAGGAAGAAGTCTTACATCAAGAGTGTTGATTATTCATGACTTCAAAATATATTTATATGCAAAGGTATAATTGGTGTCTGGTAAACTATATATATATATGTGTGTGTATATATATATATATATTTGGAAAACGCGTTTTGGGATCCCCTCTCTTTCTTGGCCCCCGCTTGACAATTCACCCCAAAACTTTCCAGACAGCAGCTGAACTGAGTGGTGCACTAGTTTTGAAAAGTTTGTTAAGATTATTCTAACGGCGCCAAAGTCATTAGCAAAACAAAAAATGCTTTGTCTATGGAAACAAGGCCCTAACTATAACTACCTACTGGTGACCACTAGTAGGTAATATATATATATATATATATATATATATATATATATATATATATATTATCTACTGGCGGTCGCCAGTAGATAGTTATAGTTACAACCTATTATGCATAGGAAATCCGCGACATTCTATTTGAAATAACTCTCTTGCCAATTGACGTATCTTCGCGAAATTTTCAAACTTTGTGGCCCGCTCCGGTCCGCTCCGACCCTGAAAGTCTCGGGGGGATTCGTGAAGCGGGGGCCGAGAAAAAAGGGGGGTCCCAAAACGCGTTTTCCCATGCAATTTTCCATAGGAAACTTTAGACACGGCTACAGCCCGAACTGCTGAACGGAATTACACCAAATTTGGCAAAGAGGTAGTTCTTGGTTCAGAAAGAACCCTTTTGTTAAATGGTGTAAATCCGTTCAGTAGTTGCTGAGAAAATCAAAAGTAAAAAGATAGTGATATCTATGGCCGAGTAGGGTCCGCGTACCCTCAGCGCACCCTGCGCGCACCGTCCCGATCACGAGCTGCATGTTAATTGGCTGTCAGCTGGCTGTCAACATTCCGATTCAGGAAATGTTGGCAGCCATTTTGTCCCTCGGTAGAACCGAGGGACAGAAACAAGTGCGCAAAGCGCACAAAGGGGGCAGGGTAGAAACACCTTGACCCCCTAGGTTTGCTCAGGGGGTCCCACAAGGACCCCCTGGGCAAAAAAAAAATTTTTTTTTAAAAAATCGGCAGGATGCGCTCAGGGTGTCCCGGGGGCATGGTGGGGGGGGATAATTTAATGTGTGGGGGGCCTCAAAGGGCCCCCCAAGCCCCGGGGACCGCCACCCCCCCCCGGCTTTTTTTTAAAAATGGTGCGGGAGGGCTCTGAGCCCTCTTGCAGCCCCGGGGACCACCACCTCCCCGGGGCTTTTTTTTTTATACATTAGAAAACCTGTGTGGGGGGCTCCAGCCCCCCACACGCCCCGGGACCGCCACCTCCCCGGGGCACTAAACATTTTAATATGGGGGTCCGTTACGGACCCCAGAGCCCCGGGGACCACCACCTCCCGGGGCTGTGTACTGAATGGGAGGGGGCCGCGCGGCCCCCTCCTGGAGCCCTTGATGGCCCTGGGGACCACCACCCCCCAGGGCCGGCTCCTGCAGTGTCCCAGGGTGCCTACCCCGGGACACTGTAGTTTGCTATGGCAGGACGGGAACCTCGCGGCTCCCGTCCTGCCATAGCAAACTGCTTTGGATATTGGAAGAGAGAGCAGGGAAACCTGCTCTCTCTTCCAATATCCAAAGCCGACTGCTTTCCACATGGGGAGCAGCATGTCAGCTGCTCCCCATGTGAAGCTAGCAATGCCGGCTCCCAAGGGACGTGGGAGCCGGCGGGACTGTGGGGGATTGGGGACCCCCACAGTCCCCAACGGAGAGGGCCAGCCCCGGGGATGGGGTCCCCGGGGCAAGTAGTGGCTCGGGAGGGGGCCACGCGGCCCCCCTCCCCAAAAAAGAGAAAAAAAATAAAAAATGGAAAGGCCGGCCCCGGGGGATGGGGTCCCCGGGGCCTTAAAATGGCCAGAGGAGGGGGGCCACGCTGCCCCCTCAAAATAATAAATATAGAGGCCATGCCCCGGGGGATGGGGTCCCCGGGGCCAATACAGGCCCAGGGAAGGGGGCCACGCGGCCCCCTTCCCGTTTTTTTTTTTTTTGTAATTTAAAAAGGGGTAAGGCCCTGGGGGATGGGGTCCCAAGGGCCCAAAAAGAGAAAAAAGGAAGGGGGGCCACACAGCCCCCCTTCAGGGGACAAAAAAACAAAAAACGATCGGGCCCGCAGGCCCCGCCCCCTTCCTTCACCACTCTGCAAACGCGCCCCTGGCGCGTTTGCAGAGGGGAACGAATTCCCCTTGAATACTGGGGGTCCCTGGGGGCCAACTAGCCCACCAGGAACCTCCAGTATGCGCCAGGGAGCTGCCTTGCAGAGAGGTGTACAGAGGCCACGCCCCTTTTACACCTCTCTGCAACGCAGCTCTGTGGCGCTTTTGGAGGTATATGGTGGGCTAGTTGGACTCCGGGGACCCTCAGGATTCAAGGGGACTTAATCCCCCAACTTAAAACGCGCCACGGGGCGCGTTTGCACAGTGGTGAAGGGAGGGGCGGGGCTTCAGGTGACATGTGTGCAAACAGGCCCCGTGGCGCGTTTTAAGATGGGGAATTAAATCCCCTTCAATCCTGAGTGTCCCTGGGGGCCAACTAGCCCAACAGGTACATCCAGAAAGCGCCACAGAGCTGCGTTGCAGAGAGGTGTAAAAAGGGGTGTGGCCTCTCTACACGTCTCTGCAACGCAGCCCCCTGGCGCATATTGGAGGTTCCTGGTGGGCTAGTTGGCCCCTAGGGACCCTCAGGATTCAAGGGGACTTAATCCCCCAACTTAAAACGCGCCACGGGGCGCGTTTGCACAGATGTCACCTCAGGCCCCGCCCCTCCCTTCACCATTGTGCAAATATTCTTCTAAAATCATCCGAAATACGAATTCCGATTTACTCACCTGTTATAAGGAGAGACCTCAGTGCTGCATCTTTCAGCCCAGTACTGGTCCTGAAAAGTAATTTTAACCGTACTTACCAGTAACTTGAATTTCCTTCCATAGGATATCATTGCCTGCTTTTTGCTGAAAAAGTTTCTGTGTTGATTTTTGAAACATACAAATATTCCTCTAAAATCAGCCGAAATACGAATTCCGGTTTACTCACCTGTTATAAGGAGATACCTCAGTGCTGTATCTTTTAGCCCAGTACTGGTCCTGAAAAGTAATTTTAACCGTACTTACCAGTAACTTGAATTTCCTTCCATAGGCTAACATTGACTGGTTTCACTTGGAAATTCTTCTAAGTGTGGAGTTTTGGAACTTTAAAATATTCCTCTAAAATCAGCCGAAATACGAATTCCGATTTACTCACCTGTTATCAGGAGAGACCTCAGTGCTGCATGTTTCAGCCCAGTACTGGTCCTGAAAAGTAATTTTAACCGTACTTACCGGTAACTTGAATTTCCTTCATAGGCTAACATTGACTGGTTTCACTTGGAAATTCTTCTAAGTGTGGAGTTTTGGAACTTTAAAATATTCCTCTAAAATCAGCCGAAATACGAATTCCGATTTACTCACCTGTTATCAGGAGAGACCTCAGTGCTGCATCTTTCAGCCCAGTACTGATCCTCAAAAGTAATTTTAACCGTACTTACCAGTAACTTGAATTTCCTTCCATAGGATATCATTGCCTGCTTTTTGCTGAAAAAGTTCCTAAGTGTTGATTTTTGGAACTTTAAAATATTCCTCTAAAATCAGCCGAAATCCGAATTCTGATTTACTCACCTGTTATCAGGAGAGACCTCAGTGCTGCATCTTTCAGCCCAGTACTGATCCTCAAAATTAATTTTAACCGTACTTACCGGTAACTTGAATTTCCTTCATAGGCTAACATTGACTGGTTTCACTTGGAAATTCTTCTAAGTGTGGATTTTGGAACTTTATAATATTCCTCTAAAATAACCAAAGTACGAATTCCAATTTACTCACCTGTTATCAGGAGAGAACCCAGTGCTGCATCTTTTAGCCCAGCACTGACCCTGAAAAGTAATTTTAACCGTACTTACCAGTAACTTATATTTTCTTCCATAGGAATCCATTGTCTGGTTTTCAGCAGAAAAGTTTCAAAGTGTCGATTTTCACAAACTACAAATATTCCTTAAAAATCGCCTGTATGACTTAAACGCATTCTTTCAACTGTTTACAGGAGATGCACCAGTGCTGGAACCAGGATCCAACACTGAGTAACAAAAAGTAACGATAACAGTTTTTACCTCCTAAGTGAATTTCCTTCCATAGGATAACATTGGTCATTCTATGAGAAAAAGTTTCTAAGTGTCAACTTTTAAAATACAATAATATTCCTTAAAAATCACGAGTGTAACCAAAACGCTTTTACTCAACTGTTTACAGGAGATGTGCCAGGACTGAATCTAGGATCCAGTCCTGTGGTTAGAAAAGTAATCCATAAAGTAACTAATTGCATTTAACTAGAAATTCACATTGAGCTGAATGTTGCATTGTGTTTGAAAATGTGTTGCCCATTGCAACAACTGTAACTACTGTACTTAAAAGTCTATTGCCTATGTGCAAAGTATTTAAACTAAAGTAATTCATTCTGAGAAAGTATTTTTTGTAATGTAATGTATAATGTAATTACAATGTAATTTAAAAAATAAAATATGTTATAAAAAATTGTTTCTAAAAATGTAGTAAATCAGTATTAAAAAAATTTATATAACAATTAATACATTCAAAAATTGTCATTTACAAAACCTTTGAAATTCACTGAAAAAACCGTAGGTTTCAGACATGTTATAGTTACAAATTAGCATTTAAAAAACCTTTGAAATTCACTGAAAAAACCATAGGTTTCAGGGACGTTATAGTTACAAATTAGCATTTAAAAAACCTTTGAAATTCACTGAAAAAACCATAGGTTTTAGGGACAGTTATAGTTAGTTGGACATTGCACTCGTACAAAACCCGTGAAATTCCCCCGTTATAGTTAGTCCAGCTAACTATAACTCGCGCCCACGCAATGCACTGCTGATGACGTCACATATTACATCACTCATGACATGGTCAGTGACATCACTGATGACATCACTGATGACATCTCAAATGACATCACTGATGACATCATCCGTGTGATAATTTCATGCATCTTCTCACACCCTAATATAACCTTTGATACACCCACTCTAAATTACAGAATGCCATTCGCAAAACCATAGACACTCCAACACCAATAACTACATACCCACACACTGATTCTTAGGTCTACGCACACATCCACTCACTCACCCGTACAGTCACTCATACTTACGGTCACTCAGTACAGGACTATCATATGCACTCATACTCCTATATAGACACTCAAACACCGCCACTCATCCATAGAGGTACTCACACACCTAGTCAGTCATGCAAATAATTAAACACACTACCATTTACTCACCTATACAGTTATACACACACCAGCTCACTTACTCATACAAATACTAGCACATTCTTACGCTCTTATACAATCACTGATACAAGCACACACTCATCCATACAGCCACTATCACAATCACTCACTCTCGCTTATAGCTATTTATATACTCCAACACACATATATACTGCCTTTCACATATGTAGTTACTCACACATGTACCACTGGGACATACATTCACTCACTAACACACTCTTACACACACTTACCCACCCATACAGTCTATCACAGATGCACTCTTGAAACCATCCACCCAGTGAATCACCCACTCACACATCTATGCACAGAGTCGCACACACCCCTCCCACACAAACACTCAGGCACCCATACAGATACTCACACAAGCATTCAATAACTCAAATAGACACTCATGTAGCTATTCACAAACACATGCAGCCACTTACACAGCAACAGACAGACGGATACAGACATTCACCCAGTTTAGTCACTAACCCATGCATTCAGTAAGATACGTTAAATCACTCACTTATACAGTCAGTCACGCACCTACTAAATCATCCATACAGACACTTACACACCCACTCATTCTTCAATACGTCTTTTCCTATATATATTAAAAATATTTACACTTTAGAGAAACACACAGGGGTCGATTCCGATTCGGGCCGGATATTTCTCCGACCGAGCCGGACCCGGAGAGATTTCCGACCGAATCGGACCCGTGCAGTCCGACCGAACGAGTACGATGCGTCCGTATGTTATCGGACTCGAGTCGGTCGGACTCCCATTGAAGTCAATGGGAGCCGGTCGTACAACGCGTACGCGGGCTCCCATTGACTCAATGGGTGCGAGTCGGACAAGTGCGCCCCTACAGCGGGTACGCGGCGAAGCGACTCGCGCCGTACACGCACAGGTAGGGGGACCCATGGGTCCCCCCTTGTGTGCGACTTCGCGCGGCTACGCGTACAGGAGGTCCGACACGGACCCCCAAAGTACGGCTCCGACAGCTCTTTCGAGCCGGAGTGCGCGGCTCGGTCGGACTGCTCGCGGCGCGCATCGTACTTACCCGGCCGGGGAACGTCTCCATTGCGCGGTGCGAGTCGAGTCCGAGCGAGTCGGTCGGAGCGGTTCGAGCCGGGAGCGAGTCGGTCGGAGCGGTCGGGACGCCCGGACGAGTCGGTCGGCGAATTCGCATCGTACTCGCTCGGCCGGACCCGCGTACGGTTCGGTCGGGAAACAGGGCTCCGAATCGGATCCGGTAAAGCCGAATCCGATTCGGAGCCCTACCGGCCGAGTTCGGAATCGGCCCCACAGTCACTGGATGATGTCATCAGTGATGTCATCAGTGATGTCATTTGAGATGTCATCAGTGATGTCATCAGTGATGTCACTGACCATGTCATGAGTGATGTAATATGTGACGTCATCAGCAGTGCATTGCGGGGCGCGAGTTATAGTTAGCTGGACTAACTATAACGGGGAATTTCACGGGTTTTGTACGAGTGCAATGTCCAACTAACTATAACTGTCCCTAAAACCTATGGTTTTTTCAGTGAATTTCAAAGGTTTTTTAAATGCTAATTTGTAACTGTAACGTCCCTGAAACCTATGGTTTTTTCAGTGAATATATATATATATATATATATATATATATATATATATATATTCTCTCTCAGATGACAGGTGTGCATAGAAGGGTGTAGGGAGAGACTGGCCTATCCTTTGAGACCTCTCTCTCAGATGACGGGTGTGCATAGTAGGGTGTATGGATGGACTGGCCTCTCCTTTCAGACCTCTCAGATGACGAGAGTGCATAGTACAGTGTGTTGATGGAATGGCCTCTCCTTTGTGATGACCAGTGTGCATAAGAGGGTTTGTGGATGGAGTAGCTTCTCCTTTTAGACCTCTCTCTCAGATGATGGGTTTGCATAGTATGCTGTGTCCAGGGACTGTCCTTCCTGCTAACACCTCTCACTTTGATGATGGGTGTGCATAGTAGGGTGTGGGAAGAGCCATAACTCTACTCACAACTCTTCTCAAGTCGATGGGCGTAAATAGTAGACTCTGATAAAGACCATCTCCAGTAGGACTCCTTTCTACAGTAACAAGTGTGCATACTACAGTGTATTCAAAGATCATTTACTCCTTCCTATTTTTCACGATTCCGCAAGAGTCTCGCGAGATGTTAAAAAATGTTACATGATGAATAACCTTCTACTCATCACAGTTCTTATCTCTTACACACTTCATCTCAATAATGAGTATAATATGAATTCCTACTAATAGACTGTATTGAGAACTTACCTATTACTTTTGAGTGTTTTTCACTATTTACTATTCACGATCCTGCAAGAGTCCAGTGAGATTGTAACACTTTTTTAAAAACAATATACATTTATTTTTATCACAGTAGTTATACCTTAGAGACCACCTCTCTAAATCTAGGTGAACAGCATGGCGGCCATTTCATTTCTAAAATTCCAACAGCTGGCCAATCAGAGCACTCAGACGCGTGGGATTCTCTGGAAAAAAGGGCTTCTCAACCAATCAGAGGCTCTATTTTTTAATTCACGCTCGCGCAGGACACCTGCAAGACTCTCCCGAGCCCTACCGTCCAAATATCTATATTTTTTTACCCTTAATATCTCAAAAACTACTGACTGATTTACACCAAATCACAAAAAGCACAATCTGTGGACCAAGATCTAGCTTCCTGCTGAATTTGGTGTAATTCTATTCAGCAGTTTTTGCTGTAGCCTGTCTTAAAGAAGTATATGGAAAATGCATGGGGATTTAGCATTTTGGGCCCCCCTTTTTTCTTGGCCCCTGCTTGACAGGTCTCCCTGAAACTTTCCATGCACAAACTAATAAAAAAGTAGCACCTTTTTGGAAAGTATTGTGGAGATTCGTCAAACAGTGCTGAAGTTATTAGCAACACAAAAACGCTTTTCCTATTAAACAGCAGACCTAACTATAACTGCCTAGTGAACACACTGAAAAAAACAAAGGTTACAGGGACGTTACAGTTAGGAATTAGAATTAAAAAAACCTTAGAAATTTAGGAAAAAAATCAAAGGTTATAGGGACATTATAGTTAGGTTCAGGTTTTACACACACAAAACCATAGAAATTCAGCAGTTATAGTTATACTTACCTCAAGAAACTATAACTCGTGCCCTGAGGTAACTATAACTCGCACCCCTGCCATGCACAGTTTTCTCATCAATAATTTTATTGCAAATAAAATGGCCAGTCCATCCACACACCCTACTACGCGCAGCCGTCATCTCAGAGAGAGGTCTGAAAGGAGAGGTCAGTCCCTCACCACTCACTATTACACACACCTGCCATCTGAGAGAACGGTCTGAAAGGAGAGGCCAGTCCATCCACACACCCATCATCTGAGAGAGAGGTACGAAAGGAGAGGCCACTCCCTCCCCACTCACTACCATGTACACTCGGAATCTGAGACAGAGGGACTAAGTGGAGAGGCCAGTCCCTCCCCACACACTACTACAATACATACATTCACTGAAAAAAACCAAAGGTTAAAGTAACGTTATAGCTAGGTATGATATAAAGATCGTTTTTGTTTAAAAAAAAAACAACTTAAAAATTCACTGAAAAAAACAAAATTAATGTTTTGAACTGAGAAAAAACACAGGAATTCACCAGTTATAGTTACCAGTGCTAACTGTAACTTGCGCCCCACCATGCACAGCTTACGACCTCACATGACATCACTCACGACATGTTGTATGACATAATTTATGACATCACTGATGACATCTCAAATGGGATCATTGATGACATAATCCAATGAGTGTGTTAGTTTGTTTGATAGTTTACATAGTGGCGGGTAACTACCATATTACTTTTCTACCTAATTATGTACAGCCTGTGCCCAGCTAATTAGTATAGGTGATCACAAAACGCACCTGATCCTAATGCACCACAGTCTAACTCTGTGTGCAGATGACAGTTGACTTGTGTACATTATGTTCCACACAGGTTTTCTGGTACTGCAGAAAAAGTTTCAAGCAGGGCAAAGAATCTACCTACCACATACTAAGTATTGTAAGCAGCCTTAATAGATTGGACAGAATCTTCTCAGCACAACAATTTCTACTTAACATAGAAGACTGTATGCACCTGGTACTAACTTGAGTACATGTGCTTGTGTTGCTTCAGAAGATGGGGTTTCACCACAGTATTAAGGCTGCAGATAGCATAATCTTTAGCACCTTCAGACCTTGGTTATTTTAAGTGAATACTCACTCTTTGGACAAGTTTTGCATATAGTGTACACTGTTCTTAGTAGATACTGTCTAATACTCTGTGCTGTATTTCTCATGAGAGTTTCACTGTCTGTAAACAGTGTGGTACAGAGTAAACTCTCCTCATAGAGTAAAAGGTTTTAACAGTACCCACTGTTCTCCTCATATCCATTTCATTTCTCAATGTTGGTTCAGTGACTGTCAGAGGTTTGATAGAGGTAAAGATTATCCGTAGTAAGCCATTACGTATGTTACAGGGATTGAGTATCTGGAGGTACTTGGTTATCCCTGGACAGTTGTATACAGATTGAACACCGTGTGCAGGATAGGTTACCCTTTCATCTGTGGTTAATAGTCAACATTAATTTGGCTACTCATGAAGTTTATGGTATAGGGTTAATGTTGCACATAACACAAGCTTGCTCTACCTATATTGGTTGAATGTATGATAGCAGTAAAGAGGCTTCATATTCCTCTGAGCTATTATGAACCTACTTTCATAGCTCTAATGGTAGACCTGTTTATAAAGCAATGTGTTTAAAAGAAGCTTGGACGATGTCATCAGTGATGTCATCGATGATGTCACAGGACATGTCAGGAGTGATGTTTTATGTGAGGTCATAAGAAGTGAATGGCGGGGTAACTGGTGAATTTCTGTGTTTTTTTAGTTCAAAACATTTATGTTCTCACTGACAAATTAACCTAACTATAACGTTACTTTAAGCTTTGTTTTTTTCTGTGAAATATATATATTACCTACTGGCGGTCGCCAGTAGGTAGTTATAGTTAGGACCTCGTTTCTATTCAAATAGCATTTTTTCTTTTGCCAATATCTTTGGCGCAGTTTGACGAATCTTCACGAAATGTTCAAAACTAATGGCCCGCTCAGGTCAGCTCCTGTCTTGAAAGTTTCGGGGTGATTCGTCAAGCGGGGGCCGAGAAAAAAGGGGGGTCCCAAAACGCGTTTTTCCCATGTTAATTTCCATAGGAAAAATTGGAACAGGCTACAGCCCGAACTGCTGAATGGAATTACACCAAATTTGGCAAAAAGGTAGCCCTTGTATCAGAAAGAGACCTTTTTTTTTAAATGGTGTAAATCTGTTCAGTAGTTCCTGAGAAATTAAAAAAAGAAAAAATATCGATATCTGAGCACCGAGGAGGGTTCACGAACCCTCTTGGGCACGAGCTTCACTCTGATTGGCTGCCAACACTTCAAACCAGGAAGTGTTGGCAGCCATCTTGTGACTCGGTAACCGAGTCACAAGAAAAGAGTAAAAAACAAGGTGAAAAACAAGAAAAGGGGGCAGGGTAGAAACACCCTGACCCCCTAGGCCTGATCAGGGGGTCCCACAAGGACCCCGAGGGCCAAAAAAAACTTTTTTTTTTTTTTTAAACGGCAGAATTCGTGTTGGGGTCGCGAATCCTGCCGTGAAAATAAATAAAAAAAACTAAGCGGGGGCTCCCGCATTCGTTCTTGTAAAGCCCCCGGGTGGGCCAGGTCCCGGGGGCATTCACCAAATAATTTGCGGGTGCCTGCGGGGGACCCCGCAGCCCCGGGGGCCACCACCTCCCCGGGGCTAATATGAATGTATGCGGGGGGCATTGCCGCCCCCCGCAGCCCCGGGGACCGCCACCTCCCCGGGTCTTGAAAAAAAAAATGCGTGGGGGGTCCCAATCCCCCCCACGCTGCCCCGGGGACCGCCACCTCCCTGGGGCTCTGATTTTTATAATAAATGATGTGTGGGGGGGAAAGAGCCCCCCCATATACCCCGAGGACCACCACCTCCCCGGGGCACTAAATATGGAAATTGGGGGGTCCGTTACGGACCCCCAAGCCCCGGGGACCACCACTTCCCCGGGGCTTTCAAAATGAAGGGAGGGGGGCCGTGCGGCCCCCCTCCAGGAGCCCTCCATGGCCCTGGGGACCGCCACCCCCCAGGGCTAGCTCCTGCAATGTCCCGGGGTGCCCACCCCCGGGACATTGCCGTTTGCTATGGCAGGGCGGGAGCACAGCTCCCGCCCTGTCATAGCAAACTCTGCTTTGCTTCATTGAAGCGAGAGCAGGGAAACCTGCTCTCGCTTCAATGAAGCAGAGCAGAATTGCTTTTGAGCAAGGGGAGCTGCATGTCAGCAGCTCCCCTTGCTCAAAAGCAATGCCGGCTCCCGCAGGAGGCGGGGAGCCGGTGGGACCGTGGGGGCATTGGGGCTCCCCCCACGGTCCCAATCACAGAGGCCAGGCCCCGGGGGGGGGGAGCCACGCGGTCCCCCTCCAATAAAAAATAAAATAAAAATTTAAAAATGGAAAAGGCCGGCCCTGGGGGATGGGGTCCCTGGGGCCATAATTAGCCTGAAGAGTGGGGCCACGCAGCCCCCCTCCATATAAATAAATTTAAAAAAAAGGAAAGTCTGGCCATGCCCCGGGGGATGGGGTCCCCGGGGCCAAAATTGGCCTCGGGAGGGGGGCCACGCAGCCCCCTTCCCGTTTTAATTTTTTTTAATTAGGGGTCAGGCCCTGGGGGATGGGGTCCCCAGGGCTAGAAAAATGGGAAAAGAGGGGGGCCACACAGCCCCCCTTGTTAAAAAAAAGCAAGGAAAAAAAGCCGGCATCTCGCCGGAGGCCACGTCCCCCTTTCTCCAACACTATGCAAACGCGCCCCCTGGCACGTTGTTAGATGGGGAATTAATTCCCCTTGAATACTGAGGGTCCCTGGGTGCCAACTAGCCCACCAGGTACCTCCAATATGCGCCATAGAGCTGCGTTGCAGAGAGGTGGTCCGAGGCCACGCCTCTTTTTACACCACTCTGCAAACGCGCTTCTTGGCACAGAGTCACCCACCCCCCACCTACTCACACAGACACTCAGGCACCCATACAGATACTCAGACAACCAATCAATAATCCATATAGACAGTCATGTAGCTACTCACCGACCCATGCAGCCACTTACACACCAACAGACAGACTGATACAGACATTTACACAGTTTACTCACTAACCCATGCATTCAGTAAGATACGCTTAATCAGTCACTTATACAATCAGTCACGCACCTACTAAATCATCCATTCAGACACTTATACACCCACTCATTCTTCAATACACCTTGGCATATATATATATAAAACTTTACAGAAACACACAGTCACTGTATGATGTCATCAGTGATGTCATCAGTGATGTCATTTGAGATGTCATCAGTGATGTCATCAGTGATGTCACTGACCATGTCATGAATGATGTAATATGTGACGTCATCAGCAGTGCATTGCGGGGGCGCGAGTTATAGTTATCTCTACTAACTATAAGGGTCGAATTTCTCTGGTTTTGTACGAGTGAAATGTCCAACTAACTATAACGTCCCTGAAACCTGTGGTTTTTTCAGTGAATTTCTTTTTTTAAAATTTTTTTTTTATATTTTATTAGCCATAAGTATAATACAGTACATCACAAACAAACACGTAAGTAGTTACAATTAACACAATCCAACATAGGTACGAGAGAGCACAAAGGGTAAAAACTTACAATACTCAATCAATCAGAAGTAAACATGGAGAATAAATTTAACACAAACCAAATAAAAAAAATAAAAAAAACGTTAATCCCACTGAATACGACCACACCCGCTTAAATTTTAACCAAGAGCGCGGGCCTCTAGCTTTAGCAAGCGCCATCTCCATTTCATATATATCTCTCAGCAGGACCCAAAAATCCTTAATACTAGGGCTTATTGTCTCGATCCAGACTCGAGCAATATACAAACGAGCACATACAATTATAATTGAAACAGATAATCCAGTAAGAAAACCCCGTTCTTCAATTGTCCCCAGTATTATTTCCTTTTCGGTCATCTGGATATCATGACCCACTAACATGGAAAAAGCATGGTTAACACCAGACCAAAATGTGCTCAGCCTTGGGCAACTAATAAACATGTGTCTTAAGTCGGCAGCGAACTCCTGACATTTCGGGCAATATGATTTAGGTGATGATGACTGGTTCACAGCCCGTTTAGAGATAAATTCAGGAGTATAATATAGCATATATATAGCCCGATGCTGCTGCAATTTCAAATTCACGGATGCGACTGCTAAATCTATAGTCTCCAGTGATTCCTGTAGTTCTTCTTTGGTTATAACTGTGTTGAACATCCGACTTAGCTTTAGTGCAATCTGCATCCCATCATCACTTGCATTAGCTAGCAGTGTCTGATATACTTTACCTATTCGCCCTCGTCCTATAATCTGAAAAAATGCTAACATAACCTCGGATGAAAAGGGCATCTGTAATAAACCAAGTCCCCGAATAAAGTAATCTCTAATTTGCAAATACTTAAAGAATGTATTGTCCGGTATCCCATACTCTTCTTTCAGAGCAGCAAACGTCCGAAACCCTTGCCCATCATACAGCTGCCCAAGCTGTGCTAAACCATTGCTTTGCCACCTTTTACCAACAGAGTCATGAAATATCTCCGGTAGTGTGGGGTTTCCCCAGAGCCTAATATCCACATGTAACTTTGGAAAAGAATATGCCATAGCAACATAGCAATATCCTAACAATGTCCCTAACTACCTTAAAGCGAACCCTCTTATAGTAGTTGGGGTCAGCCGTTTTATATAACAAAAACCCCGTATCAGGGCCACAGGCCACCTGATACGAGAACCAAGTTGTCCCAAAATCGGGTCCCTGAAGCCTGCTTCAGTGAATTTCTAAGGTTTTTTAAATGCCAATTTTCTAACTATAACGTCCCTGAAACCTATGGTTTTTTCAGTGAATATATATATATATATATATATATATATATATTAATTGAAGGATTTGGAGTTGGAGTCGATATATATATATATATATCCACAGGACTCGAACTCCCGCAACCTCCAGGCGGCGATGAAGGAGAAACAGACCCCACAGTGTCAGGCAAGATGTTTTATTTAAACCTTCTCCTCACGAACGATGATGCGTTTCGGGCTCCAGAAGCCCTTGTTCACATATATATATATATTCCAAACGCAGAAAGTCACCGCCGCTGCACCACGCACCCCGGGTGCAATCTCCAGCGGTGGTGAGCCGCTATGTAGAGCTCCACTGCAGCAAACCCATTCCTGGTCGACTGTAAATAAGGAGAGCACTTGCGGGAATTTGTATAAAGTGCTATTTTAACCCCTTGCATGCGTCGGATGGCCCCCGGCCATCCGACGTCACGGTGGGCGTGTGCGGAGGACGGCCGGGGGCCGTCCGAACCCCGCCCACTCATTAATTTGCCCGCACATCGGGGGAATTCGCGCAGCGCGCAAGGGGTTAATGTGCAGACCCTCCCCGCACTGACAGACGCGTTTCGGCACTCTGCCTTTTTTGATGTGCATATATATATACAAGTTACATAGTTACATATATCCTTTTCTCCTGTCCATACCTAACAATTTCTCCCACTGCTGCTGCACAAAGAAAGAATACCAGAACTCTGGCAGATTTACTGCACCCGTTTATTGGGTACAATGATGTGCTTTGGCACACTTCCGCCTTTCTTAAAACTTTGAGAAGTTTCAGGAAGGTGGATGTCTGCAGAAACGTGTCGTTGTACACAATAAACAGGTACAGTAAATCCCCTGGAGCGGTGGTATTCTTCCTACGCACAGCAGCATTAGGAGAAATTGTTAGATAACTATATATATATGTATCCACTGAAAAAACCAAAGGTTAAAGTGACATCATAGTTAGGTGAAAATTTCAATGACGTCGTAAAATTTTAAACTAAAAAAAAAAAACTGTGAAATTCACCAGTTATAGTTTTCTCTAGTAACTATAACTCGTGTGCTAAGTTAACTATAACTCATGTGCCTGTCATTTCAGTGAATTTCAAGGATTTTTTTTAACTTAAAGTAATATTTTATTACCATACGTAAGCCCCACTACCCACTGAGCATTGCCTTTGGCCAAGAGCGGCATAGAGGTGGCCACAGGGCCTGACCTATGGCCAACCCCCCTGCAGGTAGCCAACCCCACACTTTTGGCCAGGCCCTGCATCCAACCCATTGGAGCAGCCCCCCTCACTAAGCCTCTTTGGGCCATGGGGACCCCATCTCCCGGAGGGGCTTTTCTTTCAGGGGGGGCATGAGGCCTCCTCCCCAATCCACTTTTGGACCCAAAGAACCCCATCTCCTAGGGCCTTCATATTTTTATTAAAGGGAGGGGAGCATGCAGCCCCCCTCCCTGAGCCACCAAGGGCCCCAGGCACCTCATCTTCTAGGGCTTTCTTTTTTTTAAAAAGGGGAGTAGGGTTCGCAGCCCCCTCCGTGAGCCTCTTAAGGCCTTCCAGACCTATCTGCTAGGGCCAATATTTTGAAAAGGGGAAGAGGGCACATGGTTTCCCTCCCCGAGCCTCAATGAGGGCCCCATCCCCGACGACCAAAGTTGGGTGCCATGGTGCACACTATAAACTATGTTGGGAGCCCAGGGACCCCATCCCTCCTGGGCCACTGTTTTAAAAAAGGGAAGGGGACATGTCACCCCCCATCCCGAGACTCTTAAGGCCCTGGGCACCCCACTCCTCCCCAGGTGAATGCTTTCAAAAAGGGGAGGGAGTGTGTGGCCCCCTTCCCAGTGCATTTATGAGGCCCCCGGGATCCCCATCTCCTGGGGTCAGAGGTGGGTGCACTGGTGCCTACCCGGAGCTCCAACTACAAACTATGTTGAACCGCTGGCAGAATACCAAAGCCCCCACGGCCCCTCCAGTTCCCCGCATAAACCCCTCCTGGGTGCAGCTGGAGTCAGCAATGCACCGGGCAGGAGCAATCTATGTTTCCCTGCCTGCAAAAGCGCAGGCAGGGAAACAAAAACCTGCTCCCCGCTGGTGGGAGCATTTTTATGCTTCCTGCTCATTCTCCTGCAGGCAGGACAACTGTGAACTGTGTCCTGGGAGTGGGCTCCCCTGGACACAGTTAGTGGAGCAAGACCCCAGGGAATGGGGTCACTGGGGCCTTAAGTGGCTCGGGGAGGGGGTGCCGCATGGCACCCCCACCCCTTTTGAGTCAAAGTCTGGCCCCAGGGCAATGGGGTCACTGGGGCCTTAAGTTGTTCGGGGAGGGGGTGCCACATGGCACCCCTACTCCTTTCTAGTTAAAGTCTGGCCCCGTGGGATGGGGTGCCTGGGACCATGATCAGCTCACGGAGGGAGGCTGCGCAGTCACCTCTCCATTGCAATTCAGCCGCAGTGGATGGGGTACTCATTGCCTTTAATGGGTCAGGGAGGAGGAATGCATGGCCCCCCTCCTCTTCATTACATTTCGGCCCTGGGGATGGAGTTCCTGGGGCCCAAATCGGCTCAGGGACAGGGCCATGTGCATCCTTCCCTTAAATAATGTAGTGGGCCCTGTGGTATGGGGTCCCCGTGGCTGCAATCTGCTCAGGGAGGCAAGCCGTGTGCCCCTCCCCTTATTAAACTACCCGACCTGAGGGGATGGGGTCCCCAGGGCCTAAATCGGCTCAGCGAAGGCATCCCCACTCACAGCCCATTCCCCAAATATTTTGTGGGAAAATGGTGGGCCGCCATTTTCTTTTTTTTTCTTTTTGCTGCAATCCTGCTGGAGTCGTGTGGGATCGTGGCAAAAAAGGCAGTTTTTGTTGTATTTTGAGCCCTTGCATGGGGATCCCTCTGGGACCCACCCCCCACAAGAGTTAGTGTGGCAGGGTGTCTCAACCCTGCCCCTTAACTTTAGAAAAAAAACTGTTGCAGGATATTGGACCAAGTCCACAAGTCCTGTGATACTGGGTGCAATATTTTTCCTCATGTTGCAGGCAACTAATCACAGCCTCGCTCCTGAAGGAGGAAGATGGCCCAAGGGTAAAAAAACCCTTGGCCAATCAGAAGGCTGCATTTTGTTAAAGTGGGTTTGAGGGACTCTCGCAAGAGTCTCTTGAACCCACCCCTCCAGATGTACAAATATTCTTGCCCCTTAAAATCTTAAAAACAGATTTATACCAAATCACAAAAAGCACGCATTCTGGCCCAAGACCTAGCTTCCTCCCAAATTTGGTGTAACTCCATTCAGTAGCACTAGTACTGCGTGTTTAAAAAGTCTATGGAAAATGCATGGGATCATTTGGTTTTGGGACCCCCTTTTTTCTCAGTCCCCACTTAGCGGATCACCCTAAACTTTCCCGGAAGGAGATTCATCAAACTGCGCCAAAGTTAAGTTATTAGCCAACCAAAAGAAATGCTCTTCCTATGGAAGCGCAGACCTAACTATAACTACCTCATATTCAATAATTTCCTGGCTCAAGCAGTTAGTGGTGAAATACATTCTGTGTAAAAGGGTCCTTTTCTTACTTTCAACCATGGCCTTGCATCAGCAACATGCATGTATTTTTTTATATTACAGTATGTATATTTGTATTTCAAAAAGGACCAGCATACACAACAGTGGGAGAAGATGCCTTTAAAGACCCTTGTCAGTTTTAAGACACAAATATAACATGTATAGAGATGTATATCAGACTCATGCCCACCCAACTGCATCCAGTTATAATAAAATTGTGCTAGAATTCTGAGAGGAAAGTAAGTGTATATCTAGACTTGAGGGAAAGTTGTATGACTTTTTCACAACTTTACAACTTATTCCAAGATGCTAGTAAATCAGCTGTTTGCAGTGGTGGCTGGTGACATTTGAAAGTGGTGGGGCGTAAAATGATTGGCATACTGCACCGCAGCGAGTGAGCGTAGCGTGCGAGCCCGAACAACCTAAGGGGGTTCGGGGGGTTTCCCGAGAAAATTTTGAAAAAGAGTGGACAAATGGTGCATTTTCAAGCAAATTTGAGAAAGCAGGAAGGTTAATAAAGCAATTGTGAAAGTGCAGTTATTACATTAATAAAGAGATGTCATATAACATAGGTGGCTGCTTATTCAAGCTTTCTTTCACCCCATAGTCCAGCAGGGTCTTGATACAAGACAGATAAGAGAAAAAGCAGTGTGGTCCTCGACCAGGAAGACACTCATATTTCGTTGGTAAGAAGTCAAAAGATTGGTCAAATTGAAAACCTGAAATGCAATACGCAATCAAACAATTTGCAAGTACATCTCATCTATGTTCAACAAGCCATGTTTTACCCATGATTGGAATTGTGAATCACCAAATAAACTGAGCCACTGCAATCAAAAGCAGAGGGCCTCCTCAAAAAGTATGCCCTTAAGAGAGTTCTCTCATCTCATGTCCTCTCTATATTTTCTCTGGAAGTTGAAAACTCATCACAGTCTACTGCACAAACCTGAACCCTTCTGCATATTCCAACACCAGAACTCATTCTTGGCCATTTAGTTTGGAGCCATTCATACCAGGAATACAGAAAATACCTTTAAATAGAGTAGAAGGTATTCCAAAACAAGGAGTGCTGAAATGTTGCTTAAGATAAGATGTACACACTAAGTACTATGGCCAAGAGCACGTAATGTTCAGTCAACAATAGGCTTAGGAAAAACCAACCATTCTGAGAGCACCTACAGTCAAGATCCTTCACCTGAGACTATGGGGCCGATTCCGATCTCGGTCGGAGGCGCACCTAACACCATTCGGTCGGGAAAAAAGCCATGCGAATGCCTGTTTCCCGACCGATCCGCACATCATTCCGAACGAGCAAGTACGATGCGCACAACAGCATAGATTCCGACCCAGTCGTACTCACCCAATCCAAGTCCTGTTCCCCGACCGAGCCGGATCCGGAATCGTAGAATCGAGCCGCACGGAAGCAAAAACGCAGCCCCGTCTGGCCGGACAAGTACGATGCGCTTTCCGTACGCGCCGAACCCGTCGCTACGCACGGCACGTCAAAGCATCCGGGCGAGGCGCACATAAGCTCCGATTCGCGCCACAACACGATCCACGGCTACGAGACGAACACGCCAGCGACGAGGACGAGGCGAAGCAAAGAGAAAGACGAACGAGACGAACCAACCATGAATCCCTTCGTGCCGATCCTACCAATATTCTACCTCTATTACCGGAACAGGCACGGACGCGTACGGCGCAGAAGGTAAGTCAGACACCAACAACAAAAACAAACTACACGTACCCGACACATCACACACAGAGGGATGCAGAAATACCTACACCAGCAACAGCAGCACCATAGGGGCGGGATGGCCCTCACCAATGCCACACATACACATAGGGGCCTGTATGCCTACCACTACTGCCACCCCTACCCATGGGGTGCTGGATGCCTGTCACTACTACCACCCTTACCCAGGGGTGCCAGATGCCTACCACTACTACCACCCTTACCCAGGGGTGCCAGATGCCTACCACTACTACCACCCTTACCCAGGGGGTGCCAGATGCCTACCACTACTACCACCCTTACCCATGGGGTGCCAGATGCCTGTCACTACTACCACACCTACCCATGGGGGGCTGGATGCCTACCACTACTACCACCCTTACCCAGGGGGTGCCAGATGCCTGTCACTACTACCACCACTACCCATGGGGGGCTGGATGCCTACCACTACTACCACCCTTACCCAGGGGGTGCCAGATGCCTGTCACTACTACCACCCTTACCCAGGGGGTGCCAGATGCCTGTCACTACTACCACCCTTACCCAGGGGGTGCCAGATGCATGTCACTACTACCACCTCTACCCATGGGGGGCTGGATGCCTACCACTACTACCACCCTTACTCAGGGGGTGCCAGATGCCTGTCACTACTACCACCACTACCCATGGGGGGCTGGATGCCTACCACTACTACCACCCTTACCCAGGGGGTGCCAGATGCCTGTCACGACTACCACCCTTACCCAGGGGGTGCCAGATGCCTGTCACTACTACCACCCTTACCCAGGGGGTGCCAGATGCCTGTCACGACTACCACCCTTACCCAGGGGGTGCCAGATGCCTGTCACTACTACCACCCTTACCCAGGGGTGCCAGATGCCTGTCACTACTACCACCCTTACCCAGGGGTGCCAGATGCCTGTCACTACTACCACCTCTACCCATGGGGGGCTGGATGCCTACCACTACTACCACCCTTACCCAGGGGGTGCCAGATGCCTGTCACTACTACCACCCTTACCCAGGGGTGCCAGATGCCTGTCACTACTACCACCCTTACCCAGGGGTGCCAGATGCCTGTCACTACTACCACCTCTACCCATGGGGGGCTGGATGCCTACCACTACTACCACCCTTACCCATGGGGTGCCAGATGCCTGTCACTACTACCACCTCTACCCATGGGGGGCTGGATGCCTACCACTACTACCACCCTTACCCAGGGGTGCCAGATGCCTGTCACTACTACTACCTCTACCCATGGGGGGCTGGATGCCTACCACTACTACCACCCTTACCCATGGGGTGCCAGATGCCTGTCACTACTACCACCTCTACCCATGGGGGGTGGATGCCTACCACTACTACCACCCTTACCCATGGGGTGCCAGATGCCTGTCACTACTACCACCTCTACCCATGGTGGCCTGTATGCTTACCACTACTGCCACCCCTACCCATGGGGGGCTGGATGCCTACCACCAACACCACCCCCACTCATAGGATGGACAATGCATGACACAACCAGCACACCACAACCTAGGGAATGCAAGAAAAAGACATCCCCCCAACACCATGACAAGCGTGAGTAGACTGTGTCAAATGCCTACAACACTGAACATGACTTTGAACATACAATGTGACCCCCTATCACCTGTGCCACACATATATGTGTGTGGCCCCCACAATGCGAGCAGGCCATGACCATTGTGGCAATGGGGTCCAAAACCCCATCATCACAGTGACCAAAATGTAAGTGTGGGGACCATAGCTGAAGCACATTTTGAACATTGTGGCAATGGGGTCTAAACCCCCATCATCACAGTGACCAAAAGGTAAGTGTGGGGACCATAGCTGAAGCACATTTTGAACATTGTGGCAATGGGGCCTAAACCCCCATCATCACAGTGACCAAAAGGTAAGTGTGGGTTCCATAGCTGAAGCACATTTTGAACATTGTGGCAATGGGGCCTAAACCCCCATCATCACAGTGACCAAAATGCAAGTGTTGACAAAGAAAAAGCTGCATCTGCCAAACTGCATGGATGATTCCTGGTCACAGAACATAAAACACATCAGTGGCAAAGTAGTGCATGTGTCCCATTGCAACATAGATTGGGGGAGGCAAATACTGCAGTGCAAATAAGACATACCTTTGGCCATGTGCAGACAAACAACACCCATGGGGGCTGACACTGTCAACATTCATCAATGACACAATGACAGAAGTGACCATCAGAATGCAGACCCACATATTTGCACCAATGGGCACACAAATGCAGATACCCTGTGGAGACTGTAGATGTGAGGTGAACAGATACCATACCATGGCAGCAATGGGACACACAAACCATGTTCATTGTGCTGACCGATGACCTAGGAGTCCCAGGGACAGCAGGGGAAACCCACCAAACAACATACAGCCACTGGCACACCAAAGAAATGCCAATGCAGTGGTGCAGATGCACAAACACAAACAGGCAGACCCACACTGCACATCAAACACAACAGGTGAGGGGGGGGGGTGCCAGTGTCCCCAGGCAACCACACAACACATGAGGATGCCTGAATACCAATTACACAGGTGTGCATACAGTGCCACACAAAGGTAACTCATGGATCCAAATCCCCTATGTGGGCAATCAGGCATTGTCAGATGAGAGGGAGCACAAATCACACATGTCACACAAGCATGTAGGAACAGCAACTGACACAGCAAGACACAGACACACCACAGCACTACCCCCAGGGCCCCCACAATGTGGTGACCCTGGGCTGCATTACAAACCCACTGTGATGACAAAGCCAAATGTCGTTCACACTGTGAACCACAGTCATGTGTCCTGAGCAACAAACTACCATCACACCTACACAAGCACAAATCAATCAGCACAGCCAGTAAGCCAAGGCCAACATGGAGGCAGGGGTCTAGCCGGGCAAGAACTCTCATCTGCACACACTCAACACCACACACCTCGACCTCCAACAATGTGCAGCAGTGAAGCACACATGCACTGGTGACATTGCACATGCACCCATGACAATCCCAGGCTGGTGGGTGGGAACCAAGGTGCAGAAACACATCACACATGGCCACTCAAGAAGACTCCTGAATGTCTGACACACTGCACACTACGCTGTACATGGACATGACGGCAATACCACAACAACCAATGGGATCCCAGCCACAGTCACACACCAATGAAGAAGCCAAGGACACCCACAAAGAACACACATACACAACTACCAACATTGCAGCCCGGACCCTGAGGAGTGCCAGCAGTCACACACACAACGTGTCACAATCACTGAAAGATAACACAAACTGGAAATCACATGACAGGTGTAAACAACAAGTGCCAAGGGGAATCCTGACTGTGACCCATCTGCGTCTGCACACAAACTCAGCCCTGACAGCAAACACACCTATGGGTGACACCCTGATGACCAGTAATGTGCCATGCACCCACATCACAGAGAATCCAGGGAGAAGACTTGGGGGGAACATAGGTCAACTCAGCAAGCAACACAAACAGGTACAACACTAGGGATCCCAGCATGCACAGCAAAACGGAAGTGAACACACAGACATGCTCATATAACACACACCTTGGGCGCAGGCAATGTCACAGGAGTACACACTGCCATGAGGGGACTCCACTCCTGTGTGAGGAAAGCTGTGCCATATGTTGCCTCAGTAGGGCTCCATCATGTCAGCTGAGCACTTGGTCACACAGTCAACAATTAGCACCAAATGAATGCTCCCGTCACATCAGCCTGGTCATGGGAGTGCCAACGAAATCATCAGCACAGATCCAACACACTTGTATAGCAATGTTGCACTGACAACACAGATGAGTCCTTCCCCATTGATGCCCACACCTGCATGTCCAGTGGAGATGGCCACACGGTCAGGGAAGTAGACGAATTGAACAATGGCAGGCACAACAGATGTGCAGGGGTGGAAGCCACAGATGTGAAATTGCTAATGTAAGTAGGAAATCCCATTGTCAAATATTGAACACATGACACCCTCAGATGCTGCTAAGGATGACATGGATACACCACAGGATAGGACACATTCCCCCTGGACCACATGTGTACCTGCACAGTAACACTTCATTATCATGAGACCAAATATCACCATCACTGCAGCAAGGGCACGGTTAGCATCATCAACAACATGTACATCAGAAGCAAAAGCACTAGAGAACAGAAAGGTGCTTTATTCAGCATATGTGGGACTAACAGTTGATGTCCAGCAAAAAATTAACAAAGGCCAATGGCCAGTCCAACTTGAAAGTCAAAACAGGGTGACAGTGGCAGATGTCACCCTACACATGCCTGCACTGATGAAAGCCAGGGACAATCCCCTCGGAGGGGCATACGGGGGGCAGGCCAGGCACCGCAGGGACAGGATCATGGCTCACCAGAAGGAGGCAGGGAAGGGGTGGTGGGTGCTGGAGAGCCACTGACAACTGCAGTGGAGGTGTCTGACATGGTGTGTGCCGGCACAACTGGGGGGCATGACTCTGATAGTGTGGGTGCCGGCAAGACTGCAGGGGACCGTGCAGATGGAGTGGACAGGTTCCCCACTGCAGTGCCCAAGTCAGACAGGGTGGTAGTGGACTCCACTGCAGTGCCTACCTACAGGGGAGGAGAATGGGGATCAGGTAAGGTGGGCAGGACAGAGGGGAGGACACCGTCTCCACACCAGTGGCACAGACAAGCGCAGCGGGGGTGTGGGGCCGGAAGAGCAAGTGGCAGGGGGAGAAGGCCTGATCCTTTTGGGGATGGTGTATCTGTGGGTGGGGGAACCTGGGGCAGGGTGTGGTGGGGGCACCTGTGGAGTGGGGGCCTGAGGGATGGAGGAAGGAGACTTGGTGCCTGAGCTACAGGGCGGCGGCGGGGTCTTGCTCTTCCGGGTCCGGGGGGACTTGCGGATGGGGGCGTCAGTCGGTCTGCGCCTGGGGGAGGGTGTCCGGTGGCGAGGGGCACTCCGCTCCGTGTGGGTGGGCTTCCTCTTCCCCCTGAATGCTGTATCAGCTGGATCGGAGGGGAAGAGGCCGAGGTCACTGAGGAAGAGCCGCTGGGTCTTTGGGGTTGCAGGTGAGGCAACGGAGGGGGCTTTGGAGGGAGAGGCAACTGTGGACTGCGCAGTGCTCGTGGATGCGTGTGTGTGTGACTGGGCCCCATCCCCTGTGAGTGTGGTTTCAGTCCCCTGACTGTGTGTGCGTGTGCGTCTTGTCTGTGGCGTGTGTGTGTGTGTGCTGCTCGTGTCTGTGCTGGTGTGTGCCTGTGCCGGTGTGTGTGTGCTTGGGACAGGTAAGGTGCTGGGGAGTGTGGATGGGGCAGAGACAGGAGGGGTGAGGGACTGTTGGAGGAGGGACACTGCTGCCGTCAGGGAGGAGTCCATGGACCTATTGCCCCTCTGTAGGGCAGACATGCCCGATGAGATGCCCTCCATGAACGACACCAGCTGAGTCAACAGAGTGGTGTGTGCATGGAGGACACTCAGCATCGCTGTCTGCCCTACATGGAGCTGCCGAAGGAGGTACACAGACTCCTCACTCAGGGCAGCAGGGGACACAGGGGCAGGGGGTGCGGTGCCTGGCCCGAAGGAGACACGCTCCCGTACATGGGAGCCTCCACGGACCTCGGGAATGGGAGCCGATGGGAGGGCGGTGGTGGTGGTGGTGGCGGGGACAGCAACACTAGCTGGGGTGTGGTGGCTGCTGACACCCGCCTCCATAAGGGAGTCATCCTCCGAGCTGCTGTGGTCCTCAGCTGAGGTGGATGGTGCTGAG
This sequence comes from Calotriton arnoldi, assembly GCA_963921515.1. NCBI lineage: Eukaryota > Metazoa > Chordata > Amphibia > Caudata > Salamandridae > Calotriton > Calotriton arnoldi. The sequence goes on from CAWUFW010002089.1 coordinate 2,281,730, forward strand.
GACTCCTCGGTGTGGCTCCCCTCGCCCTCCGTGCCACTGGGTCCCTCCGACCACTCCTCGGCTGTTGACCCAGTCTGGCTCTGCGGCTCCTCCTGGTCCGTGGAGCTGTCCCCTCCTGTGGCCGTGGATGTATCTGCAAACAATAGGGAGACAGACAGACATCAGTCACCTGCACCGAACGCACACACCACAGTAAATACAGCACAATACAGAGCAAGGCCTGGCATCCTTAGTTGAACATTGCTAAAATTGCCCAAACAGAATAGGAGAAGCCAATTGTCAGTCTGATCGTCAACCATGGCACTCACATCACACCTGGCCTTGCACCCATCTGTCTGGCGTCCGTTGGCTGGCAATACCCCAGTGTGGACACATGCACCACATACACAGTAGTTGGACGGTGCAGAGAACACGGTGAAGCATGTGAACATGCACACATCACATCTCTTGCCACTGAGTCAGTACAGGTGCCCGGATTAAAGTGATGCCCAGAGTCAGATATATGAAATGCATGTGATGCATACCAGCGACAGACACCACGATGCACCCATGTGCAGATAGCCATTGCCACTATGGTGTGCATGTAGCACATGTCACTCCCCTGCGGGATCACTCATAGGAAGTCACATGCCATGGCACAGGCATGCCTGCTAAGTCATACATCACTGTCTCCAGTCACATGGGCAGGGCAGCCACACAACAACAGTCTGCACTGTGTCACAATAGTAGGTCATGGGGAATGCAAGTCCTGGAGCTGAACAAGTGCACATGTACATCCCCCACACAACACATCATCTGAACCCTTATCTGTCCAGGTCATACTGATTGGACATATGGGTGACCTGTAACACAAGCCTCTGAACCTGGGCACCTCACAATCTACTGTGAATGGGAAACAGCTGCATGGACCTCACATTTGCATACCGCAGTCTGCACGGTCAGGTGTTCAAACACCTATGTGTCACACAAGTATCGTCTCCTATGGTCACATCTCCGGTGGCATGCTGAGCCCCAACCGATAAACACCCCAGCAGTCCTGACATCGAAGCCACAGCACACTGACACAGAGGCTGACACCTGAGGGGACATATCACTGAGCACAACGTGTCAGCTGATACACGGGAGTGGGAATACAGAGTGCATTGCATGGCCTGGAGTAGGCATGACTGTCCTGCCCCACATGAATGAGGGTTGAACCCTGGACAGTAGGCAGCTGGCTGAGTATGTGTGACACACGTAATATACACACTCCTGGGGCCCAAACATTGTTCCCACCCGCAGCTTGGGTGTGTGCCAGTTACCCCAGGCACATGTGGTGGATCAGCTCAGCAATTGGACCACAGATCAAAGTAACACGCAGATTACATGTCAGAACACAGGCATTGTGTAAGCAATGGACCCACCCATGATGCCCACCACAGTTAGGGGAACAGATGCTGTCCCCCACCTTGAGTCAAGCAAACTGCTAGGACACAGTACCCAAGTGACACAATTCCCTGACTGCAAGGGCCACACCTGGGTATCAGATGAGGAGTGGGCAGTGCACAATCGAGGGACATGGGTCCTGGACCACATGACTGATGTGCTGTGGAAGTTTAACCAGGCCAGAGGAGGGCACATAGCATGGCAGACAGAGTACACAATGCAGTCATGGACTCCCCCCCCGTGCTGCTCCCTGGCCTTCAGCTGCCCATCCAGATCAGGGAAGACCACCGCCAGGATCCGGAGCATGTGGGGGGTCAGGGTCCGGTGTCCGCCCCTCCTGCGAGGAGGCGACAGCTTCAGCTGGACCCATGCGATCCTCCGGGTCCAGCCCCGAAGGTCCTGCCACCTCTTCTGGCAGTTGCGGATCCGGCGCTTGTAGTCCCCCACGGATCTCACTGCCCAGACGATGGTCAGCCATATCTTCTGCTTCTGGTGGGCATCAACCTGTGAGGATGACAAAGTGAGAATGCTATTACTACACATGCAACATATCCGTGCATGACACAGTTGTGTATACATGTCTCAATCACAGGGGCACATGATGTACACAGGCAGTGCAACGATGGCCATGGACAGTATGCCAGCAGTAACTACATGGTATCATTGCCTGGGAAGTAAAACCTTGTTTAAATGCACTGTCACTGCACTATACCTGTCCAGTGCATGTGACTACACACTATGGGGGTGACAACTACTCAGTGAGCCTGCTAGCCAGTGGTGTGCAGACTGTTAGCCTTGCTAGTCAGACAACATGCACATTTAGGAAGGCAGTGGACAGAACACTCACCTGCTCCCCTGCTTTCCCATACAGATTGCTGTACTGTGGAAGGAGGCTGTCCAGCAGGGCCTGGTTCTCCTCAGTGCTGAAGGCTGGGGCTCTCTCCACAGTACGTGCCATTGCAGGGTCCAGAGGGTGCAGATACAGCAGCAGTGGTGGTGGCAGATGTCGTCCTGGAGCATGTATTGCAGGCAAGTGAGCTCTCAGGGGAACAGCCAGCATTATATGTGTGCTGCAGAGGCAGTTACTGTCCCATGTGTCCAAAGTGATAGGTCCAAGTCATTAGCATCTTCTGAATCTGGCCAATCCATGGAATTGCACCACTTACACACGCCCACAGCATCCTTCAAATGTTCAACTTCATGACACCCATGAATTTGCAACATTGTTGTGGGTGACCAACTGAATTTCCAGCATCAGACTCGTTCAAATTTTGAAAACGCGTCCGTTGCCAGGCCAGGCCATAGCCAATGGGTGCACACCGATCGGTCCATTGCTGTTCAACGCGTACCCGGGATACAACGCGTACCCGCACACATTGAATGCAATGGGCCGGCCGGGCACACCGATCGGTCCATTGCTGTTCAACGCGTACCCGGGATGCAACGCGTACCCGCACACATTGAATGCAATGGGCCGGCCGGGCACACCGATCGGTCCATTGCTGTTCAACGCGTACCCGGGATGCAACGCGTACCGCGCACATTGAATGCAATGGCCAATGTGTGCGCACCAATCGGCCCATTGCTGTCCAACGCGTATTGCGAATACAACGCGTACCAGCACACATTGAATGCAATGGCCAATGTGTGCGCACCGATCGGCCCATTGCTGTCCAACGCGTATTGCGAATACAACGCGTACGCGCACACATTGAATGCAATGGCCAATGTGTGCGCACCGATCAGCCCATTGCTGTCCAACGCGTATTGCGAATACAACGCGTACCAGCACACATTGAATGCAATGGCCAATGTGTGCGCACCGATCGGCCCATTGCTGTCCAACGCGTATTGCGAATACAACGCGTACCAGCACACATTGAATGCAATGGCCAATGTGTGCGCACCGATCGGCCCATTGCTGTCCAACGCGTATTGCGAATACAACGCGTACCAGCACACATTGAATGCAATGGCCAATGTGTGCGCACCGATCGGCCCATTGCTGTCCAACGCGTATTGCGAATACAACGCGTACCAGCACACATTGAATGCAATGGACAATGTGTGCGCACCGATCGGTCCATTGCTGTCCAACGCGTCCCTGTACATGTCACTGGCATATGTCACCATGCCTGTCACAGGTGAACATATGCCAGCCACATATACTTCCCAGGGAGTGAGGGGCACACCTACAACACCACAGCCTGTCCAAACTGTATCCTAAGGCATGTAAGGCTGCATTACCTATTCCGTGTATGGGGGTGAACATGTTGTTCTGTGGGTGTCACTTGGGGCAGCCACCCCCAGGCTGTGCACGTGTTCATGGGGACAGTATCCTTGGTGTTTCGTGTACATGACCACTGTGATGTGCAACTGTTCATATCTGAGCATGTGGCATGGTCACATTTCACGGTGGTGTATGTGTATGTCATGTCACATGCCCCCTGTGTCCCATGTGGGACGGTATGTTTAACCCAGGGTGACCCATTGGCACAATAGTGATGGTCCTCCACAGTCTGTGTGCATGTTGTGTTTACAATGTCTTTGATTTCATGTGCACAATGGGAGACAGTCTCCACACCCACGTTGTTTGTGCATGGACTTTGATGTTGTGCGTGTGTGTGTCACAGACGTACATGTCTGTCCTGCCGAGGCAACAGGGACCACTACCTGTGGGGGTCATGGTTGTTTGCTGTGGTGTATACATGATACGCCATGTCATGCCAGTGTCCATGTGGCAATACAGGGTCCCTGGAAATCTACCTGTTGTTGAGCTGTGATGCCTGGGGCACATCTGTCCTCACATGTCACTGTGGGGTGTGTTTGTAACGTGGCAGCAGGAGATGGGAAATGTGACACGTCCTCATGATACCCAATGGCACAACCTGGGACTTATTGATGCCACTTGTTGAACTGTGATGTTGGATGTTGGCCATGTATGTGCCATACATGTCCTTACGGAACTGCACACATCATGTACTTGTGCCTCATAATGATGTATCGTGTGATATTGAGTGTGTACAATGCCACATATGTGGGGTGAGTGACAATCTTTCTTTCTTCACCTATGCACTGCAGGGCACCAGCTGTCCATAGACCATTCCCTGACCTGGCAACGATGGTGGAACGTGACAGCATCCGACGGTACCGCTTCACCAGGCAGCTGATTGATGATTTGGCAGTGCGCTTGGCACCACACCTGCAACCTGGCCGGCCGTACCCTACAGCGCTGACCCCCAAGGTGAAGGTGATGGCAGCCCTACACTTCTTTGCCACCGGTACCTTTCAACACACTCTGGCGACTGCTGGTGGGATGTCACAGACCATGTTCAGCCGTGTGCTCCGCGATGTATTGGAGGCTATGTTGATATACCTGAACCAGTACATCTATTTCCCAAGACTCCAGCAACTCACTGACGTGAAGAGTGACTTCTATGCCCTGGGGAGGATGCCGCATGTCATTGGCTCCATTGATGGGACACATGTGGCTTTGGTACCGCCACAGGCCCAGGAGCAGGCATACAGGAACCGCAAGCACTACCACTCGGTCAATGCACTGGTGGTCTGTCTTGCAGATCTGACCATCACACACGTGTGTGCCCGTTTCCCCGGTTCTGCACACAATGCCTACGTGATGAGGAGTAGTCGCATCCCGAGGATGATGTCACAGATGCGGAACCAGCGTGCCTGGCTTGTTGGTGTGTACTGACTTTGTACCATTGTGTGTGTTCTGCAATGTAGTGTTCCACCCTCTTTTCCAACTCAGCTAATATGCAATTGTCTGTCTGTAGGTGACTCCGGATATCCCAACATGCCATGGTTGCTGACGCCCCTCAGGAACCCTGTGACACCAGCCCAGATGCGCTACAATGAGGCACATGGTCGGACGAGGAGAGTGATTGAGCGGACATTTGGTCTCCTGAAGAGCCGCTTCCGCTGCCTGGACAAGACAGGAGGGTCCCTCCCATATGCCCCGGCAAAGGTGTGCAAGATTGTCATCGTCTGCTGCATGCTACACAACCTGGCAGTGTGGAAGGAGTTGCCTCTCATCCTGGATGACGATGACCAACGTCCGCCACCTGTGGAGGATCCTGGCCTGGACCACGATGCCAGTGATGATGATGATGGTGATGTCCGCACACAGCTCATCACCAACTTCTTCAGCTGAATGTGAGTATCCAGAGATGTCATGTCAATGATGTGAGTATGCATGATATGTGTTGGTGGTGCTCTGGTGCTGTTTGAGTGTGTCCATGTGCTACATGACTGTATGCGTGTAGCGATGTGTCCTTACAGGTAGTCTGTACTCCCCAACAGTGTTGACATGCTAACTTGGTTCTGGGTGGGTATCTTGTGACATGTATTGGGCATGAGTATTGCAGTTCTGTGCTGTTCTTCAGTGCTTTTGACTGTGTGTCATTTCTGTCCTTCACAGGATACTTTCTGAGTCGTTTGGTCAACTGTGATCCCCAACACCGTGATTCGACTTCCAGGGTGGTAGCTGTCATGTCCCTACAGGTGATGTGCACCACACCCATGGACTTCCTTTCTTCTACACTTGTTGACTGTGTGCCCGCTGCCAGGTGGGATTACCTTGCATCTGTGGTGGTTACAACATGTTGCAAATGTGTAATAAACCTGTGCTTCACTTTGGGATGTGCGTTGTCTGTGGTCACACATCTGACTGACATTTGCTTACTGCACCAGTGGGCTAGTTGACACAAACTGTGAATAGGTGTTGGGTCTGTGCAATGCAACATATTTCCTGGCAACATCAGTGTAGGCGATGAGTCAGATGGCCATGGTGTGTATGTGTTGTGTAGCCCTGGTGGTGTGCCTCCCTCATATGTGTGACGTCGCCATGACTCACATGCCGGTGTTGTACTTGCTGTAGCAGTTAGCATGCACAGTGTCATTTCCCAGATCATCATCGCCACTTCAGAGACAACGTAGGAATCACAACAGAGGCAAGTATGGTGTATTAGTGAGTTTATTGACATACATGTGTGAGTATAGTGCACAGGATGGTGGGTGCTGTACATTGTGATTATAATCCAAAGTTCCTAGATGATTTGGAAGTCCTGGTAGCAGAAATGTCCAGAGTAGAGTCCACAGTCATCTGAGACATTGGTCCAACTTGAGCTCCCCATGTCATCTGGGAGAGTTGTGTTGCAGTCAACAGGGTGAACAGTTTGCGCACAAAGGTGATTATCCAGAACAGGTTTTGGCTTCCTGGGGTTGCACATGGCCATCGGCCTCTCACTTGCCCCTCCTCGGACGACCCCTCTTCTTTGGGGGAGACCCTCAAGTGCAGGCTGCTGCGGTGCAGGGGACTCTCCGCCAGAGTCATCCTCCCTCCCTGTGGCAGTTGCAGTTGTTTCAGCAGCAGATGTTGTGGCACACAGGGAGGTGTTGACTGGTTGCTGCTCATCTGGCGGAGGCATTGTAATATGTCCCTATGCACTGCCGTCATCTCTTGCAGTGTGTCCCACTTGGACTCCACGTGGGACATGTGTGAGTCCAAGCGGGCATGATGGGCAGCCTGCTGCTGTTTAATGTCCCTGAGGAGCCCCACTACCTGGCTGAGCTCTCCGGTGCTGGACTGGTACGCATCGGCTATGCGTGCCAGTTGTGGGTCATCATGCAGTCCAGTCCCCTCTGCAAGCAGCGACCTTTGTCTCCCACCCCTCCCACCACCCCTGGCGACACGTGCAGTACCTGAGGTGGCACGCACAGGTGACCCTGGGCCCCCTTGGGGGTTGTTGGTGGTGTTGGTGTCCATGGCCCCACGTTGGTCCAGGGTCCCTGTGCTGGTGGTGGTGGTGCTCCTTGGTCTTTCCATGTCGGCAGGGGTGGTATGTGTGTTGACAGTCGTTGGAGGGGTGGGTGCAGGGGGTGCAGCTGGTGGTCCTGCTGGTGCTGCATGATGACTTGCTCCGGCGGTGCCAGGTTGGTCTTCTTCATCCGAGGAGGGCAGAGGCTGTTCCACACCAGTGAGCTCCGTATCCTCTTGAGCCTGGGTCGGGGACTCCTCAGCGTCTGCTGCTGTGTCCCCATCATCACCTGTTTTTGGGAGACACACACAATGTATGTTATGTTTCTGCAGGCATCAATGTTTGACACACCTGACAGTTGTGACTGTGCCTCTGGATGCGGGCCTGTACATTGCATTGTCCTAAGTTGTCACAGTCAGGGGTTGAAATTGGTGTAGCACATTGTCCTGCATTATTTGGGCATTTCTATGTGAATGTTGGGGTGTGTACATGGTCTGCATCGGTTGTATATGGTTGACATCCGGCCCTCCTTCCCACCCAGCCAGATATCCCACCATGGAACGTGCTTCCATTGCAGGGAGTGCAAGTTGTCTTTCAGGATGTCAGTCAGTGGTGTCCTGCTGTTGGTTGGTGCACAGTTGCCAGCAGGGCCTTGTGCTCCCCACAGCAGTAGCCAGTGTCAGCCATCTTGTCAGTTGTTTTCCACTCCCTGTTATGTGCGCAAGGTTCAGGGTGGTGTTGATGGGACAGTTGTGGGGGTGATCAATATCTGTGACTACCACTCCCATCATGCTATTGCCTCCACCCCCCTTCCCAGCATGCTCATACTTCCTTCCTTTTTAGTGTACTTCACTGTGTGTGGGTGTGACAGCAATGGCAAGATGGCTGACAGTGGTGTCCTGCTGTTGAGGTGCTGATGGTGTGTGGCTTGTGTGATGGATGAGCTGTGGGTGTGTGGTTGCTGTCTGTTGAGTGCTGGCAGGTAATTTGAATTTGCAAAGGATCATGGTAGGGATTTGTGTCCTTTATATGGGTGGAGTTGTGGGTGTGTCTTTGTTCCCTGTTTCCCCACCCAGTATTTATTTGCTTTGTGATTGCTTGTTTGGCCTTTTTTTGTGTTTTTTTTTCCTTGGTTCTTTTTGTGCGTGTAGGAGACGTTCTTCTGACCGAGTCGGACCCTTCAGTTTTCCGGCCGGATGGCTGTTTTCCGCGCGGCTCGGTCGTTCGGCTTGTGTTCCGTACGAGTCGGTCGGATTTAGCACGCTTTTCATCGTACTTTGCGGGTCGGGCTGCACCTGTACGTGTCGGTCGGTATTTATTCCGGCTCCGAGTCGGTCGGTATTTTTTCCGGCCCGAATCGGAAGCGGCCCCTATGTGTTACCAAAGATGTAGTGATATGTTAACAGTTGTACGTAGACTTAAGGCCTTCTAACTGATGTGCAAGGTGAAGGATCTTGACTGTAGGTGCGCTCAGAATGGTTGGTTTTTCATAAGCCTATTGTTGACTCTTTCTTCCCCTCTCCCTTTGTCCTCTACACTGTCTCTATCTGTGCTTTTTTCCCTCAATTCCATTTGTCTATTTCATCACCTAGAGCTCAGTTCCCTTACTTTTTCTCTCCTGGCATCCTCTTTCTATGCTACTTTTCTTTATTTGTTTCCGACTTTCTCTTTATTTACATATGTGCTTCGTTTACTTTCTCTGTTGCTCTCATTCAGATGATTTCTTTTTCTGTCTTGCGTTCTTTCTTGCTCTTTTTCTTTCTTCCCTCCTTTCTTGCCATCACACCTGTCCCATCTCTTTCTCACTACCCTTTCTTTCACTTCACTTTCTTCATCCCATCTTTACTATCCTCTCTTTCCCTTACTTCTATTTCCCCCTTCTTTGTTTTTGTTTCCCTCTTCCCTTCTCTATCTGTTCCTTTTCTTTCACAACTTTCTCATTTACACCCCCTTCCTCCATCTATTTCTCTTTACCTTTTTCTTTCCTTCGCCCTTCTTTCCCACCATAGTCCATTTCTTTGCTTACTTCCTTGTGCATTTCTTCCTCCCTACCTCCTTTATTTACACATGTTCTCCCTCCAGTTTATCTGTCACCCCTTCCCTCCTCCATCTTATCCCAACCCCACTTCTTCCCTTGTCCCTCTCATCTCCTTTTTGCTCTCCCCTTCTGTCGTGTCCTCGCCTTCTTCTTTACCTCTAGCTCTCCCCCTCTCGCCATCTCGCTTTGCTTTCCCTCTCTTCAGCAGTTTTAATTTTCCAGGTTTGAGTTGGAATATCCCACGCAGCGCCAATTTCCCATCACTAATGTAAGGCGCATTTGCATATCTAACCATTGCAGTCACTATCGTATCAGCTGCTCTTGAACTTCTGATTCAAGGCGCCATTGTTCCGGGTGCCCTTCAGCATATCGGATCAAAAAAAAAAAAGGCAAAGAGATAATTTTCCTTTCATTCATTTTGTTTGTATATGTGCGCGCCCGTGCGATTTAGAGAAGTAATCACAAGGGCAGACTCCTTGTTGATAATCTCCGGCTCGCGCATGTGTTAAAATTCAAGGAGGCTGAGGCACAGATAAAGAATTGAATTTTGAGAGGAAAAAAAAAAAGCCTAAAGTGTCCTATGAAACAGAAATAATTTTGCCTTAGGCTGGTGGGCCCACCGGAGATGACTTCCAAGTTCCTCTTCTTTCAGAGGAGGTGAATTTTTAAGAGCGCAGCTGCGTTTTGTTTTCCTGTGAGGCAAAGATGATTAAATCTGATAAATCATCTGAAACAAATCTAAACACGGGCCTTCTAGAATATTCCGAACCAATCTCAAGAGGGCCTTTGCTATTTCTTCATCTGAGGCAAGGTGCAAGGTTTATCTCTTTTTAAGCTCGTTTTTAAATGCCCAACGTAGCTTATTAATAAAAGTGGTACACTTTTGTTTACTACGTGCAATAATGGCGAATAGTGCTGATCTAAAGCTGACATTTAAATTCCGCTTAGCGCAGAGATGTGGATGAATTAAATGAATAACTGCTAAGGAGATTTTAAAAGTTATTGTGCCACAACGATTTCAGGATTGTTTTGTATATTTGAAAAGTAGAAATGTATTATTTGGACGTTGATATACATATATCTCAGTACTACATTGAGACACATTTGCAGGCACTGTAAGTTGAGTTAAGACTCATAAATTTGTAATTGCATTTATATAGCGCTTACTACCCTTGAACAGGTGTTGAAGTGCTTTACAGGACTGTCCTGCCAAATCCAGGCAGCTGCGTCACCGTAGGTCTGAGGCAAACACCGAGTGATGTCACAAATAGAAGACGAGGTCATACATACACACGCACACACACACATAGACACAGGTGTGATTCTTTTACACACATATTTGTGATTCTTTTGTACATACATACACATACATACACACAGACACACACAGAGAGATGATTGAGTTTGGAGCCTGTGCCTTACAAGCCCCCCCACCCCAGCCTGTGTCCTCATTGACCTCCTGTGGGATTAAGGTCTGAGGCTCACACTGAGTGATGTTACAGAAAATGAGATCACACACACACCCGTGATTGTTTTACATACACACACACACACACACGTGATTCTTTTATACGCACACATACATATACATATGATACACGGAGACACATTCAAACACATACACACAGGTGATTACGTTTGCATCGTTCTCTTCACAAGCACCAATCCAACTCCTGAGGCTGTACCCTCATTGTCTTTATGTGGGATTGATGTCTGAGACTTACACTGAGTGATGCCACAGAAGATGATATCACACACGCACACCCACACGCACTCACACACACACACACACACACACACCCCCACACACACACACGCACAGGTGATTTGGTTTGCAGTCTGTGGCTTACAAGCTCCCCCCCCCAGCCTGTGCCCTCACTGGCTTCCTGCGGTATTGAGGTCTGAGGCTCAAACTGACTGCTGTCCCGCGTCCCTCGACCCCTCCTGAGCAGTAACGCACCCTCATCGCGCCAGGCTGAGGCCTGTTTATGAGGCACCAGCAGCTGTTTCGGAAGAGGGGCTAAAGAGGCACGTATGCTGTTGGGTGAAAGCACCTTCATATCTGCGAGACCCCTTTATTGAAAATTACAGACGGGACCGTAAATTACACGTCTCTTCCGAGGCTCGAGTCGAAGATTGCTTTGTAGCGGCCCCGACGCCCACCCGCTCAAGAAGTGGAAGGAATGTTACTCGTGCCTCAAAAGCAAATTCCGCAAATTTCGCGGGGGGGGAGTTTTAAAATATAAAAATCAAAATCCTACCTGAGAAGGTCCACGCCGTGTCCGTTCTGGTGCCTACAGGAACAGCCGCATCACTTCTGGCAAGTGGCAAACCCCTGTCAGCCAATGCTGGCGCTGCTGGCAGCGCCAGGATTGACTGAGGGCACGGTTACTCTCCGCCCGCCTGCCCATTAGGAGAGCGAGGTTTGAGCCTTTGCTCAACCCTCGCTCTCCTAGTGGGCATGCGCCAGCCACAGCAGACACCAGTGCGCATGACTGGGCACGGGCGAAAAATTTGCTAACCTTGCCCACTCATGCGCACTTGTGCTGCTGCTCCTGGTCTGACAATCATGTCAGTCAACATGACACCGGACCGCCCACCCCCTTCAGACTCTGAAGGGGGTGGGCGGTCCGACGTCATGCTGACTGACATGATTGTCAGTTCTCCCTCGGCATCTCTGAACTTAAGTAAACTGAGAGTTTACTTAAGTTCAGAGACGCCGAGGGAGCAGCTGCGGGCGGGGGGGCAACGCCCCAATGGACGCACCGCCCCTGGCTGTTTGTGCACAACACATTGGGCCTGATTCACAAAGTCAAACATACATTTTTGTGTGTGTTTACGCTTTTTCATTATTCACAAAACTGCATTTTAATAGTAAGCTTACAAGTGTGGAGACTCCGCACTCGCAGCAGAGAACTCCGCACATAAAAAGATAGGCCTTTCCTATTTTTTTATGTGCGGAGTTCTCTGCCCCGACTGCGAAGTGTCAGTACTCGTAAACTTACTATTAAAATGCAGTTTTGTGACTAGTGAAAAAGCGTAACATCACACAAAAGTGTGAGTTTACCTTTTGTGAATCAGGCCTATTGTATCTTGGGCCCACAAATTGTGGATAAATCTTGCAGTACTACAAACTGTGAAATCTGAGGGTCGGCCGAAGTAAGCCACATGATCATAGTTAATAAGCTTAATGCAAGGAGAATGGACGAGTAGTAAAGTAAAGGTTATGATATTCTTGAAGAGTTTCTGTAATCTATCTAACTTAAATATCCAGAACTATTAAAGCTAGATCTCGACAATCATGTGGTATGTCATCATGAAGGAATAAATAAAGGAAACTAAACTCAATGTCACAGGTGAAGATTTTCTATACTTTTTAATAATTCTTGTATGTAATTTGCTGGCTGTGTCTGATCCAGTACCACCACTATTTAAATCTTATTGTCGGTGGAGTAAAATGCCATTTTTGCAATTGTTTAATACGTCTAGCAAATGAAAATGGCTTGTCCACACCTGATGCCTCATGAAAAGATGATAGTAGGCAGCTACCACATGAAAACACTAAAATAATTCAAGACAGGCTTTGGCAAAGCCAACTGGTAAAGGATTGGCAATTATGGAAATGTATTTATTATGTTTTGCAAACATATGCAATATTCAAGAAAATTGGTAAAATTTGAAAAATATCAAAATAACAGAGTAGCCCAGTAACTCAGGCAGATCAACCCTGAGAATGAAGAGCAGCCATTTCAGTTGGAAATGCCATCACTTACTGTGCAAGAGAGCCAATTGATAAAGTGGGCCGACCCATGCCCCAGGCTGTGTGCTGTGATTGGGGAAACAACATAGGGATATCACTGATCAGACCAATGGAGGAAGATAGCTTACCAAGGGCCCCTGTATGTATGTATACGTACATGTATATGTGTGTATTGTTTTTTATTAACCATGAGGCTGCCTCAAAGCCAAACCTAAAACAGCCTGTAGAGATACAGTTGATCCATAGTATCAAGTACATGAGATGAGTGCTAAATGGGCAATCGTGGGCACGGCCTCGTCTGGTCTGCTCATGTTTGCCAACCTCCATCGTATTGCTATGAGCTGTCTAAGATTTTATTTCATTATATAAGATGGCACAGTGCACTGCTATCACAAAGTCACTTCATTGTAGACCAATGAAGATGCCCAAAAAGGAAGTACAGCGAAGGCACGTGTTTTATGCATGACATTTAGGAAGAAGCTGTATTATATAGAAAAACAGATGGACGAAATCTCTCTCTTACAGACAACAACATTGCTACAATGAGAAGAAAAGTAAAGAAAAATGTTGAAGCATACGTGGGATTCTTCAGTGTGGAGAGCAGAAGGGGGTGAATTTCACATCAAAGGGTTACCAGGTTAGCTTGGCGTTTTTTATAGCCGAACGGCCATAGAAGATAGTTGAACTTCGAGAATGTTTTATTCCAGGTAGGGGACAGTAGATATTGGATTGTCCTCCAAGGATCTTCAGCTCATTTTTTGTCTTCTTTACACTAAACAACTAAGGCCTACTCAGATGAGTAAAAACAGCTCCCAGTGCTTGCTACCAACCAGGCTGCAGTGTTATATGTCTGCCATCACTTACGCGCATTAATTGACCACTGTTTTCATCAATATATAGCACTACACTGAAAACAGCATGCATCAGGCTCTTTGTAAACAAAGCTGCTCGTGATTATGCCTAAAATGAATTTCCTTCGCAGACAATGGACATGAAAGGGAGAATCAAAGGACTGGATAACAAGAGATGCTTTTTGATCTAATGACATACCGCTGAAATGTGCAAAAATGTTGCATGCTTATGAGGAGATGCTTTATTATATACAGCAGAAAATGAATAGTTTAATTCATAAACTATGGCTAGAGAATATATTTTATTGCGCTCATGGAATTCCTGTGGATATGGCTTAGGTAACTGTCCAAGATCTTGATGCTGGGATGCAATGTTCACAAACCAGATTCATTCCATAATCATTAACATCTGCTTTGCTGAGCGATTAAAACACTGTCAAGTACGGATGAGGATCCAAACAACAGATTTTACTTTCTTTGGCAAACATTGAATCATGTCTACAACAATGCAGCACAATTAGCGATTAGATCTGTTTTGAACCGAGATTTCAATGCAGTGGCATGGGGCAAAACTACTCAAGCTCCATTGACCTTAGCAGCTCCCTGAATGCCAGGGGCCTGGTTTACTAATATTTGTGATATGTTGGTGTAGTGTACTCTTATAGTACTTCCCTAAAACATGGCTAAATTGGCTTATACCCAATTGGCATATTTAATTTACCTGTATGTCCCTTGTAGAGTAGTATATCATATGCCCAGGGCCTGTAAATTAAATGCTACCGATGGGCCTCCAGCACTTATTGTGCCACCTACTTAAGTAGCACTTTAAAACATGCCTCAGGCCTGTAATTGAAGCCTGAATGCAGTTTTAAACTGCCATGTCGACTTGGTATGAAAATCCCCTTGCCAAGGCTTACACTCCCCATTTATTACACATAACCCATCCCTAGGGTAGGTCCTAGGTAGCCCATAAGCCAGGGTACTGTGTAATTAAAAGGTTGGACATGTAATTTTAAGTTTAAATGCCCAGTTAGTGAAAAACTCTTAAATTCATGTTTCAATATTGTGAGGCCTACCCTTCCCATAGGTTAACAGTGGGGATTCCTTAATACATTTATTAAGCTGTAAATTCCAATTCAAAGCTGGGGCCATATTATAGAATATGGAGCACTCTCTTTGTTAGTGCCGAGCGCACCTTTGAAAAGATGCGCTCGGTGCTTACAAGGAGAGTGCGCCACATTATGTTGAATGCGCTGCCCCCAGGGCAGCCGCGAAATCACGCTGCCCCCAGGGCAGAGCATTCAAGTGAAAAACTGAGGAGATTTGAAGAAGCCACTCCGTGTTTCACTGTGCAGGCAGCAACTCACCTGCACTTCTAAAGGGGATTAGAGAGCCCCTTGAAGGAGGGTGCAGTGAGTGACTGCACCCGCCTGCAAGGCGATGTCTGGGGGGTCCACAGGACCCCCTTTCCCCCACTTCTAGAGGGTAGCCATGAGGGGCGCATTGACAGTGCGCCACCTTTTATGTGGCGCACTGTCAATGCTCCTCCTGACAGCTTCTTTGCCTCTGCGCCTGCATCTATAATACGGCACAGAGGCAAAGGGATTCCCTCATTTGCATCGGTCCACGCTCCCATGCATATGAGGGAACACCCTCTAGTGATAGCGCTGGTGCTATATGTGCGCCAGTGCGATCTGTATTACAGAAGGGGCCGCACAAGCACCTGCCGTCCCTTCTGTAATACCAAAGTGCTCCGGGGGTGCGCAAAGTGGGTGCACATGCCCGTTGCGCCCCCGGGGCAGTTTGTATAATACGGCCCCAGGTAGCTATGTCATATTTGGTGTCTAAGAATATGTAATGTTAAACCCTCTTTAATGGTAAAGCCAGATTTTTCATTACAGTTTTGAAAATGCCACTTTTAGAAAGTTGGCATTTTCCTGCCCTTAACACTTTTGTGCCTGTAGCCTGGCCTGGGCCACATGACTCGGTGTAACTGTTAGAATTTGTGAATTTCCCCCAGTCACACAATGGAGAGAGTAGGTGTGCATGAATGGGCCAACTGCTGGCAGGATGGGAGGGGCGGAGCTGAGCACAGCCCCACTTGCGACTGAATACCCTGTGCTCTGCCTTCACACAAAGGGCTTAACAACCTCAAATTGTCACTGCAGCCAGCTTGGAGCCAGGGCAGGGGAGTTAGGAAATTCCAAGCACTTCAAAAGCCACTGTCTAGAAGCTTCTTCCACCTTCCAGAACCAGGGCACCAGGGTATAAAAAAGGGACCTCAGACACCAACTCTTCAGTACTTCTGTATGTGGATACTCTGCCAGGAAGAAAGACTGCTGTGCTGCTGAAAGGGCTGCCACTCTGCTGGACTGCCGCCCTGCTGCTGCTTTCCTGAATTGCTGTCTTTCTCCCCTGCTGCCTCTCAGCCTGGGGAAGATGAAGAGGACCTGCAACTTCATCTTGAACTCGGGCTACCAGAGTGACTCCAAGGACTAGTCTGCTGGCCTCCTGATCTGAACCTCAGGGACTTAAAAGGCTCCCCAACATCCTGCACCAGCACCTGGACCCAGATGAAGTGAGCTGCTGACCCCCAAGTCAAGCCCGCAGGACCTGGACCCTTGGTGTGGCTCAGAGAGCTGTAATCAAGCTTTAGGGCTGTTCGCAACTGTGAAACGGCCCGTTCGCACCGCAATTCAACATGAAGGTCCGTAACACCAACCCTTCGCGCTACACCATTGACCGCTCACGTGGATCGCCAACGAGAAGCTCCAGCAATGCCCGTCTGTGACGCCTAGCCTGCTCTTGGTGCTACACCAGCAGCCTCCTGTACGCTCCCCCTGTTCCTCGCGACCCCCTCTACTGCGGATGGGACTCTTGGCATAGATTTGAGAAGCTAAAGCCTCAGTGGGCCTAACCTGGTGACTGTAGCTGACCTGCGCTTCATCACGGGTGGCCTGAACTTGTGACAATGACCCAGTCCAGCATGACCAGATATCCATAGTTGGCACTTTGTGCTTCTTGTGCTGTGTTTTCACTTAATTATTGTTTGTGTGCTGCATAAATATTTACACATTGCCTTCCATTTAAGCCTAACTGCTTTTTGTGCCAAGCTGCACTGGGTTAAGCACAGGTTAGTTTAGAGACTTTTTGTGGTTCACCCTGCAAGGGATTGTGGCTGTTGATTGACCAGAGCTCACACCTCAGTCTACAAACACAACCCAATTTCTAACAGAAGGGGTACGTCCAAATTGTGTGGCTCGGAGACAGTGTTAACCTCAAGTTTATGAGGCAAAGTTTCCTTAGATGTAAGAATTCAAAACAGCATTTATAAATACAGTCAATAAGAAAGGACTACTTGCCCTCTTGCAGAACCAAATCTTTTAATTTTGAAAGTAATAAATCCATGTCACCCGAGAGGAAAAATTTCGAAATAGGATAAAAATATCATGTGGGTTAATGTTCTTTATTAATGCAAGCATCTAAAAAAATAACAGTAGTCATCCCAATACATTTGGTTCTGTTATTTTAATATTCAGGCTGGAAGACAAACTGCAACTGACAGTCAATGCACAGCATTCCCCAATATGAGATAAATACTTTCAGTAATCTTCTTCAAGTTCTTAAACTTATATTATTCCATGCAATAACAATGTTCATATTTAGTGATAAGAGATGCATCTGACATGTATTGGTGGAACTTTATAAACATAGCCGTGGTAATGCCATATAGTAAGTGAAAATCAGGAAGTACTTTGATAGGACCATTTTGGTACTTTGAAAGAAACATCCCTGAACAGTATATGGTAATAACAGCATTCTCAAACAGGGTTTTTTTTTTTTTTTTAAATCATGAGTATTTAAAGATATTCTAGAGCTTGCTTAGTCTATCACTAAACGATAGGTCTACCACGATGCCCAAAATGTCTTATTAAAGTACCCTAATTTCAAAAGCGGGATGGTCTGGAATTCCTCTAGCTCATTTACTAAGTTTAAAAAGGATGACGTTTACTGCCTTATTAATACTGATGTAGTATTGTACTTCAGGATCTTTTTAAGCTGGTTTGAGAGACAGATCCTGTCATTGGTCGATGCTGGTGTGCCAGTTTTATCTCATGTGGACTTCCTCACAACATAAGCATGGGAGTGAAGAAGAAAACCTACAAAAGGAACCACATGAATGTCAGTTGCTCCTTCGGATGTTTTTACATTGGGAGTGATTCATCGTAGCCACTATATCAGACATACCTATACTTCTCAGGTAAGGGTGTAAGTATTACTCGCACCCTTATATCTATGTACAGTCAGGTAAGTTTTGGCAAGCCAGGTTTTATGAAAATCCATCTATGAGAAAAAAAGTTAAGAAGAAGGTGATAAAGGGTATAATTTCCCACTTTAGCTCCCACAGGAAATTTGCTGAAGGATACAGCTAGAACCACTGAACGGATTTACATCAAACTTGGCCTGAAAGGAGAACTTTACTCAGAAAGTGTTCTTTTCTTGATTTGGTGAAAATCCGTTTGGTAGTTTTTGAGATATTCATGTTCATATAAAAGGAGCCGGGCAAAACTTATACATTTAACATTTTTGTAAAGCTTGCCAGTTGTAAACCAATTTGTTAATTTGCTGATAACTTTGGCACCTTTTCATTAACATGCCTGAAATTTGGCATATACTTGATACATTCACATTACCTTTGGTATTTTTTTTTATGTCAAATTTGTGAATATCCCTAAACTGGGGCCCACATAAAAGGGAGGTGACAAAAATATTCATTTGCTAATAATATTTGCACTGTGTGATGAATCTGCACATTTAGATACAACGAAACAGCTGCCAGTACTGATAGTTATTCACCACTTCATTCATACCAATCACACGTGACACTCGTGGTGATTGAGGTTTTAATCAATGTTTTTATTTTCTAATTCTGATTTTTTATATTTATATCTCTTTTTTTGCAAAAACAGTTAATTCATGCTATTATTTTCATGAATATTTCAACCATTTTAAGACCACAAAAACATTACAACCACATAACACTACGTTGACAATTACGAATAAGACGCAACATCACATTTCATAAAAAAGTATTTACACAATATGAACAAGCTCAAATTCCATGCAACACTTAAGAAAAGAGAAAGGAAAGTAAGAAAACCCAAAGGAAAGGTTATGAAAATGCGACACAATAAGTAGAATACAACACAAACCCAGGGAGAAATTAGACCAAACAGTTCTGTATTCAGGTCATCTGAAACTCAAATTCATTAGATGTTGTACTGTATTCAAGACCTGATACTCCAAAA
Organism: Calotriton arnoldi; assembly: GCA_963921515.1. Lineage (NCBI taxonomy): Eukaryota > Metazoa > Chordata > Amphibia > Caudata > Salamandridae > Calotriton > Calotriton arnoldi. Next base: position 2,300,890 of record CAWUFW010002089.1, read on the forward strand.
TCATAAGACAATACTTGTTTGGACGCGTTTCAAACCCACTAATATTTTAGGGTTATCCTCAGGACCTATAATGGCCCTGTAACCTTTGGTTTTTTCAGTGAATATATATGTGTAAAGCACAGACAAGAATCAGTATGGCTGAAATATTTACAGGGAGTATGATAACGTGGTAAAGGAGTTTATGCTGAATACAGAATCACATTAACATGACCCTTGAGGATGTTTCTGAACACTCATGGCTGCGTGACCTGGAGCAACTAAAATATTGCATACAGATGTTGATGACAAATAAAGAACTAAGATAACAGAGCAGGGGATCACAGTAGCCATCAAGGGAACAACTAGAGGTAAGGCTCTTAGAGCTGACATCACCAGCATGGAACTTCAACAAGACCTTTCAGTTAGTATATTAGCAAGCAACAGAAAAGGGACACCTACAGGAAATTATGCAAAAAACCTTAATCCCCATTCTTCCAAAGACAGTAAAAAGTCAATCAGACTGTCCCTAATACCGAACAAAGTTATTGCTAAACCCTGCTACTAAAATGCAGGACAAAGTATTGTTTCCATTTATTTGGCTTACAGATCGCACCGGGTATGCCTGGACAGATACATGGTGAAGAGCAGATGGCATTTACACTTGGTGATGGCAGCCAGAAAAAGGAACCAAATGGAAACGGCAACAGCTATGCAAAATTTGATTTATGGAGATTTCGCTACAAATGGGAAGGCAGACAATATAGGACTTATAAGAGATGTGTTTGATATAGTGACGGTACTGTACATCAACTTCATGCAGCTGCTAAGGTGAGCGTCCTCCACTCAGGTGATTTCCGTCAATATATTGGAGTACCAGTCAGGAGCGGTCCCTTTCTCCTACATTAGGTTCCACTGTAAAACTGTTATTGACATTAATAAAAAAAGCACACTACATCAGAAAGAGAGCAGTGCAGCCGCATTGCACTATATGCAAATGACAGGTTTCATAGTGCCACAGAACCTAGCAGTCAATACGCATTACTACAGATACAATTGAAAGATTTCATTAAAATTAAGGATCACAATTGCAGTCTTTGAAAATTTGTATAAATAGACACAGACAGAAAATAATCGGTTTCCATGTCTGTATTTATTTTTAAGAATGTAGAAATGTTATGTTCCATATAGGTACCCTAATATAGGCCCGAGTAACATCATACCCCGTCACCTACATTACCTCCCCTACACTACACTGTAACAAGCCTTTTAGGATTGAACCTTTACCTAGTTCTAGTCCTGGGTGCAGAAGGAGGGTTTCTCATTAACAATAGAGTCCTATGACTCCATCAACAGACTCACACAGTATGAATGAATATTCATAAGGGTTCTTAGAAACCAGGCTGGGGCTACACCACCTTCCTCCCCATATCTACGTATGGTTCATCCCATACGCCATCCTCAAATTCAACAATGGCTAATACAAGCAACAAGGGATAAAGGAGCCCTAGATACTTTCTGTATAAATGCAGCACCTCTTGCTAGTGTTAGTTAGAGGGCACCGAGACTTCCAGGCCGACACACTGACCAGAGATGCTGAGGCTCCTGCATGCAGACGCTCCAGCTGACAGTGGTCTGAACATCCCTGGCGGGGTGTCCAACTCGGGACCAAGAAGGGCTCCTACATTCTCACACTTCAGGTAATGGGGTTCGACTAAATCCTAGAGGGATTCTTGGCTTTACACCTACTCACATGCTAGGTACACTTAGGTACATCTAGATAGGCATCGTAGGAGTACACGCTTTCTTTTATCAATGCATTTTATATTCATGTATTTATTCATGCGTATTGCAAGATGGTAGAACTGTACTATCCATTTATATTCATTGTACTGCTAATCATATATCTCTGCTACTGTCTAATGGTTGTTGCAGATAATTTATTCTACACAAGAATAACGACTGTTCAATAAACCCTTATTGAAACGCCCAGGCTGTTTGTTCTGTGTATCTCTGAGACAAGATAAGTAAGCACGAGTGACTGAGCGAAAAGTAGTACATTGTTTCCACGATCCTGAGGGATCAGGGTTGACATGTTCTAAGGTTGCCAAAAACTATTCATAGTCACACAGCTTTATTCGATCTTTTTAAAAACGGATCATAAAAGCACAAATTATCTAAAATTTCCGACACCAATATATACACATATATACATATTTAAAATAATAATGAAACACTTTTACCGTGATCCAGATAAATTCATATAAAAACATTTAGGAAAAGAGCAGTTCCAAATTTAAAATTAATTGCTGCTCCTAAAATGTCATCCCACCTTTTTCCTCTTCCTAAGACGAAGCCCACAAAAATGAGGCAACAGAACAACATACAAATGGGTCCCGTAGAGTTTTTAAAAAATACATAGCCACCTGACACTGCCTGAAATTGTGGTACCTCAGAATTGGGAGTATGAATGTTTTCCTTTCCTCTGTGTAGATCTTGCAAAATAATACGTGTAGGTCTGACTGTACTGCGTGGTTGTTACAGGGACAGGGTGAGAGATCTGCTAATTTATATTTCTTTTGGGGGTATCCCAGGAGTAGCGGGATCATGTTCATGCAGAAACGCAAGAGAATAAATATATGCTGCGCATTATTTATGCGTGATAAATACTGAAAACCTTCCCCCGATCTTGGTGGTACCAGATCATAGAGAATGGAGGAATGATAAATCCGTTTCTTTTCTCTTCTGGCATAATTTGAACTCTGAACGAATAAATCCGTTATTCTTTCCTTTTAAACCCTTTTGCAGGACTCAGGGTCCTGAAATAATTCTCCCATCCCTAACGCTTTCAGTTGGACCTCTACATAATTTAACCATCCAATTCTTTTATAATAATCTAATTTACAGCAGTCCTTAATAATGGTTTGAGTCAAATCCACCGTAGACCTCCGCCATACTGATAGCCACAGCAAGACTGGAGCCAGTCTTATGCTGTCACTCAAATAAGTAAGCCCCAATTCACAGTGTAAAATATAATTTGGGGCTGATTGCGGTAAGGACACACGATTTTTAAAAAAGGAATCTTCTATTTGTTGTAACGGTGCAGCGTTAACCATACCCCACACTCCTGCCCCATATATTGCAGCAGGCTTTGTTTTAGCTGAATATATATTCTTAATTGCATCCAGTGGGCTCCCTCCCAACTTCTTAGCAAATCTTTTAACAGCGTTGATGCTCCTTTGCATACCCTGAGCTCTTGCTGCCACTAAATTAGACCATAAATTGTCTTTATCAAAGAGCACTCCAAGGTATGAAAAGGAGTCGACTATCTCGATTTTCTTACCTGACAACTGGAAATGGGGATGTTTCTCACCTCTAGCGGCTCCAGCCACAATTATAAATGATTTAGATTCATTGACCTTTAGGTCAAGGGAGGCCATAAAGGCGGAGTAGGCTATGATTAGCGTTTGTAGGGCTAAGCCCGATCTGGCCATCAATACCTCGTCGTCAGCGTACGCCAAAATCGGAAGGGGGATACAATCAAATTTAGGCACATCCACCGGTAGAGCAGACAGGGAGGACTCTACCCCGTTCGTGTAGATTGAAAAAAGGAACGGGGCGAGAACACAACCCTGTCTTACTCCCTTTTCGATTTTAAAGAGGCGAGTGCACTCCCCCTTCCTGCCATACCTTACACAGGCAGTGGCATTGGCGTACAACTGACGTATAAAACCAATTATCGGTGGATCGATACCCATGCCCTCCATCATGGACCACAACCTCGAGTGTGACACACAGTCAAAGGCTGAGGTTAGGTCCATGAAGGCCATATACAGTTTGCCGCCTTTTGCCTTAGTGTATTTCCCTATAGTTAGGGAGAGGTTTAAGCACTGATCGACCATCCCCATTCCTCTACGAAACCCGTATTGCGCCTTCATAAAAATATTATGGGATTCGGCCCAGTCCTCCAATCTGGCCAAAAGAACCCGTCCCATAAGTTTGGCAGTAGTGTCAAGGAGAGATATGGGGCGATAGTTCTTTGGAGATCCCCTCTCCCCTTTTTTAAAAATGGGCCCAATTAGACTCTGGTTCAAATAGAAAGGCGGGCCTGCTATCTGAATGCTATTAAAAATATTTGTAAGTAAAGGCACCCACATATTATAATTCTGCTGAAAAAGGTCAATTGGGACTCCATCTGGCCCCGGCGCCTTACCTGGAGTGCAGGCTTCCAACGCCTTTCTTATCTCTGATACAGAGAAAGTTAACCCTCCCTGTGGTAAAGTCCCTGGGCAGGATAATAGTCGCGTTGGGGAAGTTGCTAAACCAAATATTCCTTCAAATTGCCTCACCCATGCCTCTTCATCTACATGCACGTCTAGTGTAGGATCATTGATGTCTTTAAAATGTGGGGCATTCACGATTTTCCAGAAGTCTTTACTACTGCCTGACATAGCTACTTCCTCGAGATCTGCCCATGCCTGCGCCCTAAGATCTTTCTCCCTCGCCCTCCTTGCTAGTTTATAATCTTTGCGTAACGCACAGATTACAGAGGAGTCTCTAGGGTGAGTATTTAGAGCTTTTACGAGGGCTTTTTTTGCTGTTGTGCAGGCTGTATCAAACCACCCCATATTGACGGTAGCATTAACTGACTTAACCCGCGTGAGTGCTACTTTTACTTTTTCCAGAAGGGCAATAGACTGGGTGACCAAGAATAGAGGTGATGAGTTCTCTTCCAGACAGGCTAATATTTCCTCCTTTATTTGAACTAGGATTTCTGGGCCTAGATTTAATCTTTGTACTTGTGACCACTTCAGTTGATAACCGTTTTTTCTAGACAGATTCACACCTTCTACAACCTTCTTGCACTCTTTAGGTTCAGATAAAATGCTTAGGTGAATAGATAACATGGCGTGATCACTATAAGAAGAGAATCGAGTACTCGTATGGACCACTTTCCCATGTAAATGTGCCGAGGCTAAAATATAGTCTATAGTAGACTCTTGAGTGCCCCTTCTAAAAGTGGACTCTTGCCCTCCCTCTTCTGGTACATTTATTAAGGACAAATTCCACTTATATAACAAACTGTTCAAAACATCACCATACTCGTTGTGTGTAAAGTGTGAAAGGAGGTTACTGTAGGAGTCTTCTACTCCACATACCCTAGTGCCATTAAACTTACAAAGATGAACATTAAAATCCCCCACCCATACAAGGTTTGCACTACCCCCGTTTTTCCCATTGTACAATTTCTCAATCTCCAATGCTAGTGCATCTGCCACTTGCCTCGAGTTCCTCCCAAACTCATTATTGTAATAATTAACAATTGGCCAGATGCCCTGTTTCCTACTACCCATCTCAAAGATCTGAAAGTGAGTGTGTCTAGGACCAACCTATAGTATTTGAGAATAAAGTAAGTAAGCCCCCCTTCGCCCTTCCAGAGAGTGATGGAACAGCCGGGGAATGGAAGGTGCGAAAACCAGAGAAGAAAATTGGATCTATAGCCCAGGTCTCTTGAAAGAGTACTACCTCCATAGATTGCCACTTATTTGTCCATTCGGGGTTGGCTATTTTGGAAGCTAAACCTGCCACGTTCCACAATATCATATTAGGCCTAGTTCCCTCAATATCAATCGTACAGGTTGGCAAGGGGTGCTCATGTTCCTGAACCCTGGGTGCTAAATTTACAACTATAGTGGCCTCCTCGGAGGATCGTGTAATCAGTGGAATCCCCAGTGGGCTAACCTCTACAAGGGCCACAGTAGTTGCCCTACTTAGTAATTTGGGCGCTGATGTAGGTAGTCAATCGCATTCCTCCAGGTTCGACAGGGGTGCAAATCTGTTATATAAACTAATCCCAGGATTTAAGAGGGGACCCTCATTCAGACCAGAGGGGGGGTTTCAGTTGTCTACCCCTGTATTCCCCTCCCATGGTCACGCCCTGGCCATTGTAAAAGAATTCCAGGGGTAAAGGTATTATCTGGGAGTTCCTTTGAGAAAAGCTATGGGAGTTGGCTAAAAGAGAAGCACTTGTGTACGCATTATTAAAATTAATTACCACACAGTCGCCACCAAACGATTTTCTTGAAACCCCCCCCCCATCCCACTCTCCTAGCCATAATGATTTCATTGGCCAATTGCCTCCTCCCCCCCCTCGGTCATATGGCCATTACTTATTAACCAATAAAGACATTTGTCCATTAATTGTCTTATAGTTTCACTTTGATCTTCTCGAAGGGGTGGGACATTTGCCAAAACCAGGACCAGTGGGGCAGCGGCAGGAGGGAGATGGAGAGTTTGTTGTGGCTGGTGCTTATGTATTCCAGTGAAGTTCTCAGGTAGCCCTGCCTAGTGCGTAACTCCTCTAGCTTCCATCCTAGATAGTAGTGGCTGGCGAATTAGGTCCCCTTCATTCAGCCCTTGACCAGACTGAATAACCCTTGTTACATTCGTATTAGGGAGGGGGTTTGAGGGCTGTGCTACAGGATTGGAAGAGCCTCCCGGGAGTATAGATGATGTCAATGTCATTATTGAGGATGAAGGTGGCCCTCGTGCTTCTGTCGATGGTACTAATTCAGTATTCCTAGGTGTTATCGTAGAGGCAACATTCAGCGGGGGCATACGAGCAAGTAGTAAACAGTTCTGCAATTCTAATTCCCCCAGCCGAGTTTCTATTAGAGACAATTTAGTTAGAATGGGAGCCATTATATCATTTAACCTTGTAGAGACTTCTGTCCAGAAGAAGTCAGCTTGCAGTGCCTGAAGCGGTGGTGTATTAAGGGACACAGGAGCTACCGGTGTTTTAGGATTCGTAATGTGCACTTTTGTTTGCACAGTTTTAGTTTTGGGCACACGAGTGGTTTTAGGTTGTTTTATTTTTACTCCACTAACAACTCCTCCTGCTCTGGTTCGCTTAGCCGGTGGAATGGGTGAAGGGTCCAGTAATGAGCCATTCAGGGGGGAGTGATCTGTGCCTCTACTTGGTGTGCTCCCTGTATTCGGGTTGGAGAGCAAAGGCCCGTGTTGCTCTTGTGTAAAGACTAATGTACTTGAGAGTAATGGCGTTTGTAACGATTGCGTATCTGGAAGAATATCAATTACAAGACCTGAGGGCGCACCCTGTGTTAAAGGGAACGGCTCCATAGAGAGACGCCTTTCAGTCAGCTCAATCTCATGCGAGAGGACGCTGGCTGCTCTTACTAAGAAGGAGTCCAAAGTAGCTCCAATCCCCCTCCCAACTTCTCTTTCAATCCCTTTACTTTCGCCATCTGTGATGTAAGAAAATAGATGTAATCGACCGTACCTCAAACGGGTGCAGATGTAAAGAGGGTGGGCCCAGCCCAGCATTCTCTGAGCTCCGACGGGCGTCGATGGGCCCGCCCTTGGCCCGTGCTTTGCCCGGGTACGTCCCCGCGCGCGTCCCGCGCCACGGGGCACGCCTTGTCTTTTGTAGTGCGTCCGTGCGCTAGGGGTTCTGGATGCTGTGGTCCCGTAGAGACAGGCAAAGAGACAAACGAAGTGCAGGAGCCAAAACAGACACGGCGGCTACCTGATAAGAGGAGACACTAGTGGCACTGTGACCTAGCTTATGCAAACAGGCTAACATTTCTCGGTGGGGGTGCTCAGAATCAGTCTGCCACCAAACCCACAGTTTGTGTTATCCAAACGTGCAGGTCCTGTATGGGTAATATAGGAACTACACGACATGGCGCCGCCAACGTTGGTTGGGTACTTATTTAACAGTAAAATCTGAGTAGTTCAGTCGTGCTATTTCTCAGAGACCCCTACTCACAAAACACCAGAGACGTCTGGAGTGGGTGGGCAAAAAAACTCTGCCACAGCTGAGTAGGCGAAATATCCTATTTATTGGCTGCTGGTTAATCAAGCTTGAAGGACATTTTATTCCTAAAATTGTGCATAACACCCTATCTTAGTTCCCTTGAACAAACTTCTCCTTTACAAAATTACTGAGGGCGGAGATAACCCAGTGGTGGCTAGACGCCTCTCAGTAGGAGATGAAGAGGTGGATGGAATTCTCATTGCACCTAAATTCAGACGTACTATCACCCTAAAATTACTAGAGTATGGAGTACCAGCTAGGGGTGGCTTAGTAGCCTTCGTAATTGAGGCACACAAATCAAATAAAACAGAGGTATTCTATTCGTGGGTTACATTCCCAGAAGCAGATGCAAGAACACAGACATTTCACTACTATACAGAAGGAGATGCACCAGTGGAATATGGTCCTTGCGAGGACATAGAGGTTCCACTCACGTACCAGGAACACCAATACTGGTTTCAAGGCGCCCTACCCCATATAAGACACAGAGTAAGATTAGGCCCGCTCGGAGGAGATGGGGCAACATGGCCAATATTAGCGGCCTACACACCACATCCTGACATTGACCCAATGCCACAGGCAGACTTACTCTTACAACACAAGGATTTAATTAGAATCTACATAAACTTGACGTAATTCGTCATGAGGACTTTCACAGTCCAACCAACAACAGTTGCAACAAATGGAACTCAATATCAGAGTACAGCAACTAAATCACACCACAAACACTACACGCAGTAATGGGCAAGATGCCCACGAAACGTGAACAAATGCCATTCTGCGTAGCTCAGAAAATAACTCAGCTCGAGGCAGTATTCCTGAATACTACCCCGTTTGAAAAACACAGAATGCTAACAATCTGCTTGCCCATGGGGATAACACCACAAGTAGAGGATTGCACCTCTTGGGGTACAGTCTTTGCTGCCATATATACCAGGACACATGGTATTCCTTCATTAGCGGTGATACCAGATGTATTAAGACAAATACAAAACGAGTACGGGGCAGAGCCTGCTCTAAACTTGGGGATGAAGTTATTAAATAACTATGACCAGGTATCAGCCATAATACTAGCTAATATTAAAGGGGAAGCGGCTTCAGTGGCAATCTGCCAACGCCTAAGGGAGTTCAGTCCGTTAGATCAACAACACGAACTGCCCAAAATAATAGAAACTGCGTATGCAGAATTAGGCAGAGACAGTTTGGGTGGGAAAGCTTTAAAACCACAACTGATGGGCAGTCCTGAAAAGGACATTTCCAAGCAGACACCTACTTCTTCAAAAAAAAGTGGGATAATAAAAAACAACAAAGCTTCAAGGGAAACAGATCTCAATCCCGAGGTAGATCTCCTCCACAGGAGCCCTCTGAGAAGAGGTACAACCTCAGGAATAGGGATAATATTAGGAAACCTGACAGGTATCAGGATACTGATACACGTTCCTCTCGTTCCTTTCAGGGCTCGACGAAAAACTCAGAGAGAGAAGGACGGTCAGAACACAAAGAGGAGCGTACAAAGTCCAGAGACAAGCAGCACGCTCAAGACTATACTTCCAAAAAAGAAGAAAAGCCAAAATCAAAACCTCAGTTTACGAAGAAGAAAGTTGCAGGCATAAAGATCAGACATGCCCAGAATTCTGAGGACGCAGCTTATGAACGGGGAATGAGCTCTGACGATGCTAGACAGTGCGGCAGAAGTAACAATAGCTCGCCAGAACCTGATGGAATTTCTGGTGACAGCGGACTTGAATGATTACATCACGGTGGAAACACCAGATACAAGGGTGAGCGTCCCACATAAGTTACACGAAATAACACTCCAAATGGAGGGGGACAAGCCCAGGAAAGTTAAAGGTCTCTTTTGGAAAAACCTATCATCTGGTTATGACATCCTATTAGCTGAACAAGATTGGCTGCCAGCATTCGTTATGGAGTGCCCTAGGGGAGAAAATGTCATTTTTCCAGCATTCTCCGACCTCGTTCCCATACACCTTAAACATGCATATGCACAGGAGTGGGCGGTTGCCCTAGCTCCAGTATTGTACAAAAATCATGCTGTTTGGGATGAGGATTCAACCCACCACGTGATTCCGTTAAAAGTTTCACCAAATGCTCAGAGGCAATACCCAATAAAGCAAGAAGCTAAAAAACAAGTCAGGGAGATCTTAGATCAACTTGAATACCAAGGGGTGATTGAAACATGCACCTCACCAATGAACAACCCTTTGTTTCTAGTATCAAATCTGGACAACTCATATCATCTAGTTTTAGATTACAGACATTTAAACACATGCACAAAGACATTCGCTGTCCAAAACGCACACAGTGCCGCATTAATGAATAACATTGTGCGGAAAAAGTACAAAACTACACTAGATATCTCAAATGGATTCTTATGCCAAAATATAGCGCCTGAAAGCAGGTATTTGACCGCATTCTCAGCGTTGGGGTCCAAATGACAATTTTGTCGTCTCCCCCAGGGGTATAAGAACAGCCTGGGGGTATTTTCAGCAAGGGTAACTGAGTTACTACAAAATTTTGATGAGGAAGCATTGTCCTATGTGGATGATATTTATCTGACGGACGATGACTTAAAAAGGCACTTGACCAGGGTGAGCACCATTATTATGGGATTCGCCTCTGAGGGCAACAAATTTAATTTTAAGAAATCAAAAATAGCCCACCTCAATGTCCTGTTTTTAGGATATGAGCTTTCAAGTGAAGGGAAAAGCCTGGCAGCTAACTTTTTAGAAAAGTGTGCGCTGCTTCAAACACCAAAATCACTGAATAATCTACAATCAAATACTGGGATTCCTAAATTTTGGCAGAACATACATTTTAGATTACGCAGAAAGAGTAAAACCTTTCTCGACTTAATAAAACCTGACTTTTCAGTCAGACATTGGACACAGGAACACACAAACATCCTACGTTCACTACAAGAAGACATGATAGCTTCCAAACACTTACAGACACGCGTAAACATACGCAACTTAGTGATCCGAATAATAGTAGGTCAATGCGGGTACACTTACTTAACCTTCAATGAAGGCGAAACCGTACCAATCGCTTACAAATCACACCGGTACACAAGCGCAGAAATGCGTTTCACTTCAACAGAAAAAATCCTGAAAGCAGTTCAGACCGCTGTAGCAAGAGAAAGAGCACTGGCTCAGGGGAAACACATAATTGTCGTCACCCCAGTACCAGCTTTAGAAGCTGTTACAAAGGCATGCATTCCAAACGCAAAAGCCTTACATCCAAGATGGATACAATGGGCTAATTCTCTTACTGCAACGGACGTTGAATACAGATTTGATCCAAGTCTAAAAACACAAGCATTTCTGCAATACGAACAAGAATATCCTCTACCAAATGAAATCTTGCCTCTAGATCAGTATGAATACATTATTTACACTGACGGATCTGTTCAACCGGCCATAGGGAGTAAGCAACAATACAGTGCAGCATTTGCTATCGTTAAAGGTCGCATGCGGGATGGAAAGTTCCATCCGAGTTGCACAAAAATGCAATCTCTAGGAGACTGCACGGCTCAGTTAGCAGAGTTAAAAGCACTGATATTGGCACTTGTAAATACAGATCACAAAGTCCCCACACTAATTGTGTGTGATTCCTTTTACTGTGTGCAGTCATACAATGAATATTTGTATCATTGGGAACAAAACGGGTTAAAAGATGCAAAAGGTGGCACAATTAATCATAAAATGCTATGGGAACAGGTAGTTGAGTTAAAGAATGAACTACCGAGGGCTCACGTGATCCATACACTAAGTCATCAACGTGATGGCGTTCACGTTGAAGGGAATTCATTGGCTGATGAAGCCGCAAAGGGGGCTGTACGCACGGCTTCCGTAGCTGCAATCACTCGTTCAAAAACAAGAATAGACGATGAAATTATGGTGGCTGTTAATGCTTCAAGCAAAAACAGCGGTGCAGTACCAAAGAAATTTCCACTCAAGTACTCCTACAAGTTAAATGCGAAAAACATTCCATATGCTCAGATTCCTGGAGTGGGGGACAGAGTAATACCAAATATGGATCGTAGGCAAGGTTTAATACCAGCAGCACACGAGGGTTTGGGCTCTGCGCATACAGGCGTTACAGCGACTATTTCGTTACTGAAACAGCGCTATTGGTGGCCAGGTCTAACAAAACAAACTAAAGACTATGTCTTGAAATGTGACATCTGCCAACAGATGAAAGGCTCCACCATAACACGCCCGGCACAGACACCACTACTAAAATCAGACAAACCTCTTGCATGTGTTTATCTGGACCACTGCGGCCCCTTACAATCTGATGGGGCTTACAAGTATATCATGGTTGCAGTGGATTCCTGCTCAAGATTCCTATGGGTATGGCCTCAGCGCTCGGCTGACGCTCGAACTGTTATCAAAGATTTGCGCGTCTTTATAGGGACATACGCAGTTGGCACATTACATTCTGACCGTGGTCCGGCGTTTAGCTCTCGGGCTTACAAAGAGGCCATGGAAAGTATGGGCGTTGCATTGCGGTACTCCTCTCCGTACCATCCTGAGGGAAATTCGGTTGTGGATAGGAAAAACCGGGACTTAAAGCAATCTTTAACAGCTAGGGTATTAGCCAAGGGCAGTAGTTGGGTCAATCACCTTTATGGGGTACAAAGAGCATTCAATAACCAGCCAAGAAGTTCTCTAGGGGGTGTCACTCCATATGAGGTCCTATTTGGGATGAGAATGTGGGTACCTGATCTTGATTGTGAAGGCGCAGTGGCAGATGAGAAACCATTTGATATCCATGATCGTTTGGCTGTTTTACAGGATCTAAATGAATCCAGGACACAACAAAGCAACGTTGTCCAGAAACAGACCGCCACTGGGGAAGTCAAGGCAAACACGGCAAGACCTGTCTGGATCCCAAAAATCGGGGATCTGGTCAGAGAGAAAATAGCGGACAAAAAAGAATTTGGACCATCATACAGAAAGCCTGTACCTGTCCTAGCAGTTCAAGGAACAAGAACTGAACTTTTGCCGCCTCTTGCCGGGAAAAAGGAGAAAAGATTTGTCTCAATTGACTTAATCAAACCACACTATGTGGCCGATACTGAACAGTAGGCCTTGTGGACTCCACAGTAGCAGATGCCCTCCACTCGCTACAATCCAAGAAGTTCAAACAGAAAGACTCATCACGTTTGAAGAGCATCCTGTGCGGAATGAAGGACTAAGCAACAATGCTATGGAACTCGTTCCCCTTGAACCAGAAGTTCAACTTCAAAATGAAAATCAAAACAACACTCAAGTTACAATCAGACCAAATACAGACGTCTACGTCAACATGCCTCGACGAGAGCAAAATGCGATTTTAACAAATCCCGATGCAATTCCTACAATTGATCGAACTGCTTCTGGCTACTTCATGAACTTTGATACGTTTTCCTTGGATTCAAGTGAACCGGAAACTACGCCAGCCCAAAATTCACGCAAGCAGCAAGTTAAAGACTTTCTAAACTTTCTCAAAAAGACTTACCTGGTATCACCTTGGTTAGAACTCTGGGTAATTACTGGGATTCTATTTTTCTTTTCTGGCTAGGCTTAGTTATAACTTTTAGCATGCTTATTAATGGACGATACCTTCAACAAAGCTCTACAGCCCGAAAAGTTAATTTGATTTTAAAACCACGTCAATCTTCACATCGTGAACAAAGAGACTTGTCAACAGTGAACATCACAGCAGTTCCTATACCGGACGGTATAGTCTGGGACAAAGTTGATTTTGATATATTTGGTCCGACTGAACTTCTAAAACTTGCACATGTATTTAAAATTTCATTAAGTGATATCATTACCTCCAGTACATTTTCTGATGATTGGGACTCTGAAACTGTTAATAACATGTTGTCTGATTTAGAAAAACTGCCGCATTTCCGAACACTGAAATGTTAGAAGGTAATTCAGACTATGACACTTTGTACTGTTACCAACATTATGGTCATCATTTCCTACACAAATCGATTTTGCCTAGAAATGTGTTTGAGTACCACCAGTGGGAACATTGCCCTACACCACCAAAAAGTAGTTCGCAAACATTTGCACAGAAATTTTCATATTTTTCAGGTTTTAACACCACTGACCCGACGTCATTTTATTATAAGGTTACACCGACATCGGCACTGAAAATTATGTTGACTAACACCAAACAGATATACTCTGCTTCCTTTATTGCCCAATTGTCTGAACAGGGTTTTGACCTATGGAAGGACACAATAGACTTAAAATCAGTCTGGGGTTCTAGGGACTGGCAAGTCCAGGGAACAGAAGCGCTATTCAGAGCATGCCTCATTCCACAACCGATGATATTTCTAAATGACACTGTGCAACAGACATCCTGTCTTGGATTAGCCAAGAACAAGGACCTGAACACACCTCGATTTCCAACACCATTGCAGATGGAGGGGTGGCAAAATTCGACTTCAAAAGAAGGGGCAACAATAGATTACATTTTACAGTACAATAGAACAGACCCTGATTGGAAAAAATGGGTGGTTTGGCCCTTAGACACGAACACGTCAGAAAAGATTCTGGGGTACCACAGAAGGGTTCAATATCCACAGGCCAGACCCACGTTATGTACAGAGAGAACATCCAGGGGTAGTGACATCCTACAGTGTTGGGAAGTTGTGCCTTGATTGGCTAGAAACCTCAACACTCACAGAAGTGAAACAACACTTAGCCTTACTCTCACAAGACATGGATCTTAGGGATTTTTTACTAGGTCCCAGGAAACCTCGTAAGAAACGTTTCATATATGCTGGCATTTATGCTGCCTACAATGAAAACTGGAAAATATCCCAACAAGAGGCCGCAGAGAGAATACGGGAAATAGACCGTATTAACTTGGAGAAATCTCTAGCAGTGGTAGACAACGGGTTAACAACTTTGACCTCCAGGATTTATTCCTTAGGCAACATTGTATCTTCTGCGAGAGACATACTGGAACAGGATTTAGCCATATTACAACACGGGCAATCTCAGTTACGTTCTGTTATGTTATTAAGCTGGACGCTGCAATCTTTGCATGCAGGCTATGTGCCTTGGCATTATATAAACAGTACGTCTCTGTTTTCTGAATATAATCTAACAGATAAACAGATGGAAATGGCACAAAGGGGAGCAAAATATACGATGCTGCGTATTGAAAAACTGGACAGGTTACCATTCACGATAGCGGAATCTCCGTCTACGGAATGGCTTATCCATGGCCACATCACTCTACCGGTCACTACTTTTCAGTTTCAATATTGCCTTGAGCAAAGGCAGGCGGGCAAATATGAAAAGATGGGTAAGGAATACATTAAGGAATCTTGGGAGTTACCATACAGATTTCGATGCCGGAGTGGGGAACGAGAAGTGTTTCTAAGCGGTACAAACTGCAAGAACGCTCTAAGCGGTTCTCTCATGTGCCAGGACATTTCATTGCACGGAGCTTGTAATGGGTCGGTAGCAAACTTGTCCTGCCACATGAAAGGGTCTCCAGCTGCCGTGATTAAACCAGTATTTGAGCTGCTCTCGAATGGGAGTTACTTGATGCTGAACGATCAAGGTTGCTGTGGGATGATTCCAGGCATTGCCTATCAGGTCACTGTGAACTCCAGGGTTACTTGCTGTATGCAAGTATTGTTTCCCCCAACAAGTACAGTCAGGGAGGAGCCGTTATGGCCTTCATTGAATGTTTCCTTTATACAGTTTGATACTTTGAGCAGACTGAAAGCCATGCTTTTGCAGCAACCCGTCCCCTTAACATCCGCTCGAGAGACCTTTGATCTTCAAATCGCAAGGACCTCGACTGAGATACAGGCACTTATACGTACAAACTGCCCCATTCATTTCGGAGAAATGGTGGGTCGTATCTTTAATATGTCTGATACGAGTGGTATTGTACACCTATTTAAGGCCATAGGGTCAGGATTTCTAAGCACCTAATCCTCGGAGTTATTCCAAGAATTATACACTCCGTATTGGGAAGCGTTTTTTGGAGGTCTTCCGCTGATCCTGCTTTCTATCGCAGGGATCCTGATTGTCATTTTCCTGCTCCGCAATGGATGGCCCAATTACCAACGAGATGGCAAAAGCGCTCTTGGAGCGCAAATACCGTGAACGCATTGGTACAACATCTGGGCACATCTCGCCTAAGGAAACTAAGCGCCTCTTGGTTCCTATTGTTTAGACCAGTCTGGATGGACTGCATCTTACCTGTTCTTCGATGCCTGTTTTGCTGTGAAGAATGCGTGTTGGACCTCTGTCTGACACTTGCAACGGACACGCCTGCGGACTTGAATACCCGGCTGGAACCCCTGAGGGCCCTTGCTCGGCAATGTCCCCAGCGTATTTCAATCTTGATGGCTGCATTCCTCGAGAATCCGCAGGTGCCTTTTACAACTGGGTTAAGCATCAGCTCCACCACTAGCACCGAGGTATCGACTACAGTACTGGCTGCATCTACACCAGCTATTGGCAGTACTGAATATCATCTGTGCTCCATTGACGTACTCTGCGAGGTGTTACAAGGACCGTCCCCTGCAGCAGCAAGCAACAACGATGTTGCGTCTCCCAGCCAGGACACTTAATCTAAAATTGGCTCATCGTGTGCTGGGAAAGAATTCAGGTTTTTTTTTTTTCCCAGAACTCAACTAAACTTGGAACTTTTCATTTAAATTGACACTTTTGCTGAAAAGCATGGCCTCCTGATGCTTATAGTGGTTTGACTTATATAAACGAACTCAATTAGGACTTTGGCTTAAGTAAAGTAGCAATTCCAAGAAATGCTTTTTCAAAATTTTTCTCCTCCCCCTGAGGTTGTTTTTAAAACTGATTTTAAGACAATGTTTTTACAACACTCTGTGATGGTTTTAATGGTTTTAATGCGCTACTACCTAATAGTGGAAATGGTTTGACAGCATTTTTATCATTGTTGACTGTTCGGAAGAGGAGTGGGTGTTATGTTCCATATAGGTACCCTAATATAGGCCCGGGTAACATCATACCCCGTCACCTACATTACCTCCCCTACACTACACTGTAACGAGCCTTTTAGGATTGAACCTTTACCTAGTTCTAGTCCTGGGTGCAGAAGGAGGGTTTCTCATAAACAATAGAGTTCTATGACTTCATCAACAGACTCACAGAGTATGAATGCATATTCATAAGGGTTCTTAGAAACCAGGCTGGGGCTACACCACCTTCCTCCCCATATCTACGTACACGGTTCATCCCATACGTCATCCTCAAATCCAACAATGGCTAATACAAGCAACAAGGGACAAAGGAGCCCTAGATACTTTCTGTATAAATACAGCACCTCTTGCTAGTGTTAGTTAGAGGGCACCAAGACTTCCAGGCCGACACACTGACCAGAGGCACTGAGGCTCCTGCATGCAGACGCTCCAGCTGACAGTGGTCTGAACATCCCTCACGGGGTGTCCAACTCGGGACCAAGAAGGGCTCCTACATTCTCACACTTCAGGTAATGGGGTTCGACTAAATCCTAGAGGGATTCTTGGCTTTACACCTACTCACATGCTAGGTACACTTAGGTACATCTAGATAGGCATCGTAGGAGTACGCGCTTTCTTTTATCAATGCATTTTATATTCATGTATTTATTCATGCGTATTGCAAGATGGTAGAACTGTACTATCCGTTTATATTCATTGTAGTGCTAATCATATATCTCTGCTACTGTCTAATAGTTGTTGCAGCTCATATATTCTACACAAGAATAACGACTGTTCAATAAACTCTTATTGAAACGCCCAGGCTGCTTATTCTGTGTATCTCTGAGACAAGATAAGTAAGCACAAGTGACTGAGCGAAAAGTAGTACATTGTTTCCACGATCCTGAGGGATCAGGGTTGTCATGTTCTAAGGTTGCCAGAAACTATTCTCTCCCCGATAAGAGGAGACACTAGTGGCACTGTGAGCTAGCTTATGCAAACAGGCTAACATTTCTCTGTGGGGGTGCTCAGAATCAGTCTGCCACCAAACCCACAGTTTATGTTATCCGAACGCACAGGTCCTGTATGGGTAATATAGGAACTACACAACAGAAACTGAGCCTTCACGAGTGAATCTATGCAATCCATCATGATTCTGAGGCAAATAGCTGAGCACATTTACAGCATAAGGTTAAAAAACAGGATCATATTTAATAATGAAGCCCTTTAAACTTTACCTCAATAGAAAGTCCACAACTCGATGAATCAGAGATTGTGTTAAACCTCAATTTCATAGGGAAATTTGTCCCCATAGTAATACACCTTCTAGCACATCAAAAATTTAGTCAACTCGGTAAAAGGGCCCTCACTCAAAAACTGAGCTCTAGATCAGCAGAATAGTTACAGGGTTATATTGCAAAATTCTAAAATAGGGTGGTATGGAGACAATAATGTGAAGTCAAATAGCAAATAGGGCATTACAGAAACATGCAAAATCAAAAATATTTTAAGTCCCAAGTCAGCAAAATTAAGAGAGAAACGGACATCATCCCTAGCAGTACAGTGAAGTTCTCCTCGTTCACCCCCAAAATCAAGAGTTTTTATTCATTATTTTAGCATATGAAATCACTAAGGGGCCGATTCCGATTCAGGCCGGAAATCTCCCCGACCGAGCCGGACCCGGAGAGATTTCCGACCGAATCGGACCCTAGCAGCCCGACCGAACGAGTACGATGCGCACGTATGCCATCGGACTCGATTCGGTCGGACTCCCATTGAAGTCAATGGGAGCCAGTCGTACGACGCGTACACGGGCTCCCATTGACTCAATGGGCACGACGCGAACAAGGGCGCCCCCTACAGCGTGTTCGCGTTGATGCGGGTCGCGCCGTACATGCACAGGTTGGGGTGACCCATGGGTCCCCCCTGTGTATGACTCACGCGCCTACGCTTCCAGGGGGGTCCGACACGGACCCCCAAAGTGCGGCTCCGACAGCTCCTTGGAGCCGGACAGCGCGAGTCGGTCGGAGCGGTCGAGGTGCGCATCGTACTTACCCGGCCGGGCAACGCCTCCATTGCGCGGTGCGAGTCGTCCCCGTGCGAGTCGATCGGAGCGGTCGGGTCCTGCGAACGCGTCGGTCGGAGATTTCGCGAGCGCACGCATCGTACTCGCTCGCCCGGACGCACGTACGATTCGGTCGGAAAATAGGGCTCCGAATCGGATCCGGTAAAGCCGAATCCGATTCGGAGCCCTACCGGCCGAGATCGGAATCGGCCCCTTAAACTGTAGATTCATCTTGGTACTATCAATTGTGTTACATTCTTATCAAATCGGAGCACAGTTTTATTAAGCGTCACAGTGCCTTAGCACCTATACCACTACATGATTAATAATTATGTTCTTTCAGTGCTAATGTCATACGGAGGTGAAGGGACAAAGTAGATATAAGAACAACAGCAAGCTGTTATAAATGAATAGGCTAGTGGAAGGACCTTGACGTAAAGGTGCAATCTTGTGACTAGGCCTGGAAAAATTAATTGAGACCAGCATGAACAATGTAAATAAACAAACATGAATCTGCTTGACTGTGTGCTGCAGAAATAACAAACAGTGAAATGTGCTGGGGGACACAGCAGAGACATCCATTTTGAACAAGATGGCTGCTCGGCTCAGATTGAGGTGCAGTTAAAAAGGGTCAGGAAATCACATTTCTATGCATCAAAGTAAATTATTTTTAAAGACAATAGTACTATATCTATATTTACATGTGTATTTGAGTGTAAATCCCCATTTTGAACGTTGTTAATGCACAAATATATGAATGCACATAAATCCTCAACAGTACTACAGTGCTAAAGTTTTCAGGGGATCATCTTGTTTTAGTGTTTGTAGCTATTTAGAGAACTAATAATCTACATGTATCAATGTGTTAGTGTACACTTATCAATTAAATAAATGTGGAAAGATAACAGTGTCAGCTTTATTCAACCTTCCACCAGAAATATGCAAAAATGACATCCATTAGAAGAAAAAATAAAAAAGGATAAATACAGACAAAAATGTCAAAAAATATCATAAAATTGGCAGTTCTAATTAAAATAAACTGGATTACACTTGGTACATGGGGAACAAGAGATACAGATACCACAGTAAGTTGAGTGCAACTTTGTTTTACCTCATTTCTCACAATTTTGCACTTTGTAGGGAACCTGCGATGTGCTTTAAGTGTTAAACAGTGGCAAAAATGGTGCCCAATTTCAAAAACTGTTAGGGCTGTCACCTGGATGTTTTTTTTTTACCTGCATGACTGGTAGTCAGTGCTTTAAATTGAAATATAGAAGTGCAGGTACTTACTATTTAGAGCACCTGTTTACTACTGAAGTGCCGGTACTCTACCATTAAATCTATGAAGCTGTACTAAGAAGTGCGGGTACTCTCCCTTTCAAATGAAAGAAATGCAGGTACTCAGTACCGGACAGTACCTGCCCATTTAAAGCACTGCTGGTAGTTAATGTTGCAGTGGTGTAAAAATTAGGAAAATCACCTAAAGCCTGGGTTTTTTCCTATTCTCAGTACACACTTAAATTAAAAAAGAAAATATAAAAAAGCTCTCTAAAATGTGTTTCACGGCTGCTTTAATGATCCATGACTGACAATTAAAGTAAACAAAGACAACAAAACAAAAGAAACAGTAGGGACGATTTTACATACAGTCACATTTACGTAAAACTTGCAGTCCTTTGCAGAATCTTAAAACACGAACAATTTGCTAGCATTTTTCTCTGAGAAAGGTGGCAACACTATTCGTGCCCAGTTTGTGGCCGATTTCGAAACCTGTTTATGTACGATTTTACACTTACCGTGAGACTCAGCATGATGCCCTTAGGTAACCTTCAGTACTGACCGTAATGTCTGAACACAAATTAATATTGTGTGACGCTTCGCGGAACATAGGGTCATGACCCTCGACGATGTTTTTGATCACTGCATGACGAGGAGCGACTAAAAGTTGAATACAGGTGTTGATGACAAGCATGTGTTAACGTGTCAAAGGGAAACGCCGAAAGAACTTATGCAAACTTTACAATGTGGCAAGAGCGGGAAAGGCATCAGCTGTTTGTACCCAACGTTATAAAATGTGTTTACATCTAAGAGAAAGAGTCACGCAGTGATACCAGGGAGTTTGGGAAAGGAATGTACAAGCGGGCAAAGAACACAATTAACGAAAAACAACAAACATAAATCGTTCCTGTTTAAGGGTCTCCATGGGATTCTTCACTCTAGTCAAATTCCACAGTACCAACCTTGGCAGCTGCAAAAGCTGAGAGAATGTTCTCGGGGCCACTCAGCCAGTAGCCCCAAAATTAATTTTTAAAGAAAATCCACCTGTTGGAGCTCAACTTGTATTGGTCTTTCACCTTTAAGTAACTACATATAAAATTACGCACAACTTAAATGAAAAATGATTGCAAGTTAAACCAATCATTGGGAAATGCACCATTTTATATTATGAAACATCTGCAGGATAAAGCAATCAGATGTCTGAACGGGTATACAGAGAGCCACATAACTGAATCCTGGTTGGTTATTGTGGAGAATCGTGACGTGTATTTATAGTGCTACGAGGTCCCAGCTTGTGACAGAATGCACTGTGAATATGTGAGTCATTATTTTAAACTTGCATTACACAGCATACGATAGGCTGCCACCAGTTATGCAAAAAAGATTTAGGTTTAGGAGTAAAAAAACCTTCAAAATAGAGATTTTAGTAATATACAGACTGTCCCTAGTACAAACATTTTTTAAAATAGTTCATGAAAAGCATGCACTCTACAGCTCAGCTGAATACACCCTTACAATACTTTTCAAAAATAATACATCTTTGTCATCAGGAAGCTTTAACACTTGTAGATGAACCAATTGCATACAGTTACATTTCTTTCAGGAAGCAGACACCCTGGCAAGAAGGTGTGTTTCTTGTTTAGCTCTATGTCCATTCCTCAACTTCACAGCACAGGATTCCCCCACCCTTCCACTTCAGATGAGGCATCTCAATTGTCAGAATTAACCATCTACAGGAGATGTCTTTTAACAAAAGGTGGGGAAATTGTTTTTGTTAAAGTATAGGCATCTCATGCCCCACATTTCCTGCCCGCTTCGACCTCTGTGATTAGGCAACATTGAAGTCTCCTGGTGGTGTTCAGGGCCGGACTGGCCATAGCGGGCACCGGGCGTTTCCCCGGTAGGCCGCTAGGGTGGGGGCCGGTTTTGGGCCCCTGGGGGGCCGTTTTTGTTACCGGGGGTCGGCAATATCGGCCCCCCGTAACAAAATCGGCCGAGACCGGCCCACGCAAACTGCTCAGCTGCACTCCCCCTCACCCCAGGGGGGGCCGGCTGAGCAGTTTGCCAGGGCCAGTTTCTGTTCCCAGTCCGGCCCTGGTGGTGTTCCGTCTTTAAAGTTCCCCTCCCCTCCCTCACAAAGGATGGTAGGCTTAACTCACTAACCTTTAATAGTTCGTCGTAGCCGGTCACCAGCCAGGGTTGGGCTGCAAGTGTAGTGTCTGCTTTTGGGGTAACCCACTCTGCTTCCTCTGTTAGCTGGTCCGGCCACTTGGCATTCGAAGGCCTGCTGTTGCAAACACCCTCCCTTTAGCCCATCTTTCTGACCTGGGCCAAACCCCTTGTCATGAGTCTGATCACAAGAGTATCCTCATGTCACTGCGATGTCTTAGTTATACTTTCTTTTTTCTTAGACGTGGGCGGTGGGTTTAAGTCGCACCACCACTTCTGTGGATTTAACCTCCATGGACCAATCAAAATAACCCTCACAATGTGGCCCTGACTGGTTTATTCAAAGTGATGGGCAAATCCCTACATGCTGGGCTTTGTGCCCTTCATTGTATTTTGCATCTAATGCTTTGGCGGGTTTTGGGATGCTCCCCACTCCACTGTGTCCCTTCCTAATGAGCAGGCTCATTGCATCAAGGTTTCTTTGTTGCAACCAGGCCGTAGTGGGCACCGGGCATTTTCCCGGTGGGCTGGAAGGGTGGGGGCCGGTTTTGTTATTGGGGGCCGGTTTTGCATCAGTGCTGCAATATCGGCTCCCTGTAACAAAAGTGGCAGCAATGCTAAAGTAGAAGTAGTGCTGCTTCTTGCTAGCACCCCCCCTCCCTCCGGGGTCGGTCCGGCAGAATTGCCAGGGCTGATTTGTGTTCCCAGTCCGGTCCTGGTTGCAACACAAGGGCACTGGGCCCTTGGCCAAGTTAACACTTTGGCTTCCACTGCCCTATATATATCCAGGCCTTCGTCGGTAGCCATCTACAGACAACCAACTTGTGGTTGTGGAACAGGTCAACAGTAAATATTAGCTATTTCGACAAATGCCGAAAACCATGTACAACTGAAGTATCTTTGATAAAAATGTAGAGTCTGTTCTGTGCCTCTCGACTTTTGTGACTGATTTATCCTCTACTTTCTATATGAAGTGTGTTTGTAACAGTGCTGGTTGACTACCAACAATACTGCAGTTTTATATTTAACTTCCATATACAAGTATAGCATTGGGTGTTTGAGTCATTTATGCTTAGTTCTCCATTAAAACTTTTGTGCGACTTCCTCTTTCTTCGCTGGTACTTATGTTAAATTACCTTCCTCTTTTTCCAAGTCGCTGGTAATGTTAGCAGTTTAATATATAGTTGAATTATCAGGGCCGGCTTTAGGGCAGTGCGACTGGTGCGGCCGCACTGGGCGCTGACCTGGGGAGGGGGCGCTGATCTCAGGAGGGTTGTTGCTAAAAAGGGTTCGTTTGGGTAGATATACATTCTTATTGGTAAATCCAGCCTTTACCAGTGCTTTAAAACAAATGAAATGTATAAGATAGAGGGGCTATGGAGGGATAAGGGGCACTCTTTTACCCAGTGGTAGTCATGGGGGGGCAAAACTGATTGTCGCACTGGGCGCCACCAGTGCTAAAGCCGGCAAATCAAACTCTTATTCAAATATAAAAGTTAAGGCTGGTTCATGCTAAGGCATTCAGGCTATAACATCCATACGTTTAATTTACAGCAAGCAGCTAACAGGGAGCAAGGTGATATCTGGAAGGATGATAAGCAACTTTAGACTCTACTGAAAACATTTGGTACATTTAAAGAGAAAATGATCAAAAACAACAGAATAAGGGCCCTATTACGAGTCAGGCGGAACTAAATTAACGCATGCTTTCATGCATTAATTTCATTCCGCCTGATTACTAGTTGTTAGGTTTTTCCGCACCCGTTTTTTCCAGGTGTGAAAGAACCTGACTAGATTTTTGTGGCCTGTAAAACCAACCAGAAAAAATGCATGAGACTCTGGATGCAGCAGCAGGCAAGTATAATTTCCATTTTCTTCTAAAAGAGGGAACAATACAATCCAGCCCCCTGCTAAGAAACAAATTCCCTTTCCTTCCCCTATTCCCCGCCCCATGCATACATTCACCACGTTCTCAGAGCAGGTGCTAAATGTATGCGCAAAACACACGGAATAGTGAATTTAATGTGTTTTTACAGCCAGAAAAACAGTCCCAAGACGGTAACTTCGTTATTCATGGGGCTTAGCTCATAATTGAATGGTACTGGTTAGATTTACCATACGGTAATCCCAGGGCTTTAAGTGGGATGAAAAAACTGGGGGGTCTCTCAAAGGGGCGTGGCCAATGAAATTAAGGGTGTGGCTTAAAAACATGTAAGCTAAAAATCTGTGCTTAGCATAGTGTGCCGCCCGACTTGTATTTTGCTGTTTCCGTCATTGCATCCAGATATATGATACAACAAGTAACATCATACCTACAAGTCAGGACTATTGGCTTTGTCAATGGTTGTTAGTTGCATAAGATAAATAAGCAGCAACTGTGGCTTGTATATAATATTGAAAAAGCTTCCAATTAAAGCCCTGGTGACACCACGACAATGTTGCTGCTCCTGAGTTTCAAAAAGAGAAGGGAAATCCAGAGAGAAAATGACTCTTTAAAGGATTTCCCTTCCCCTGCAACGCTCACCTGGCATGACGTCATGCCGTAACTTCTCCACTAGTGAGAAGTGAGCAGTGTGAGCCGTGCGCACATCGATGTGCCTGCTGTCACTGCAGTCCAGAAAAAAACCGACAGCCTGTGCCAGGGCACAAAACAGAGCCCGATAGAGACCCGTTTCGAGGCCCCCTTTAAAAAACTGCCGGTGCTCAGCAATGGTGAGACCCGGCCCACTTAAAGCCCTGGGTAATCTGTGCAAATTTAACGTGAGTTAAATCTGCCCAGTTCCATTCAACTCATAAGTGAGGAGAACAGCAAGGAAAAAAGACTTAGAAACGACAAAAGGATGAACGCTTGAGCAATTGCATAAATATGGTAAATGTATATCTCATTGACTTAAGAACAGGAGAGGCACAGGCGACAGCCAAGGCAGGGGGGCGTTAAATACCTCTCTACCTAACCACATTTACACATTTATCTATATTGTTATTAGGTGTCATAAATAGCTGATTGTAACCGCCTGGAAAGATGAAGCCTCCGGCAGGAACGGGAAGGAAGGTAAGTTTATTGGTAAGAGGAAGCTGTCGTCCCACTCACGCTCAAGCCTGCTGTAAGGGCCCGCTGGAACCCCCATCCCCTAGCAACTCCAGCATTCCACTACACAGGATGCACACACCTCCCTTCCCACAAACTATACAAGGACGACGTAAATGTAAATAATCTATAACAGTGATGCTCAAAGTACGGCCCAGGGCCGCATGCGGCCCTCCTGATCTTTACATGCAGCCACATGGTAAATAGTAGCACCAGACTGCTGTTTACTTGACTCAGCACTTGGCATGAAAAATATGTTAAATAAACAGGCAAACATCTATTGAATGGTTAATTGAAGCTAAAGAAAGGAAGTAACTAGAGTGTCCTGCACAGCTTAACTTTAGGAACACCTTCATCTCTTAAAGACATCTTGCAGCAAACGTGTAAAAATGCTAGTCTCTTCAAAATTCAAAAATCCTATTTCGTTACCATGAAGAATGGTTTCACCTTAGTACATTATATCAGTGTATTTAGGAATATTTTTTTTAAAGTGCATTGAGGACTTTTTTTAAGTGATAGTTTTCAAACATGAATTTAGAAATATTCATGCTTCTGCCCACCCTGCCAACAATGTCAATAGTGAACTAAGAAGCAAGTCAGTTGCTATGCGCACCCTTTGGTGGGCTAGCTTGCTATTATAAATGAACAACATTATAGTTCATTGCATGAAACACAGGAGAAGGTTTTGTACAGAGCACACCCTGAAGTCATGTATTTCTAAGTCCTCTGATATGTAATAATGAAGAAAAAGGAGGTAAAGTTAACTAAATTAATTGCCTAGGATCACACAATTTAGCCAAGTAGCGAAGCCAGGATTGATTCCATTGTGCAATTCAGCCACTAGATGAACATGCTTTGCTTCCCCTACACCCATCTTGCCCCTCGCCCCGACCGCTACCCTGATGGCATCAGTGAGGCCCTCGGTCACACCATAGACTAAACTTTTTGGCCCCTGGGAAAATGTTTGCGAGTACCCATACTCAATAAAATCCAAATAATAAAAATAAAATAGAATAAAATGTCAGAAATGAAAAGCAAAAAATTAAATGGCATTGCATGAAAATACACAAGTTAGCTTTACAACACTAGACCTGCCAAACCACAAAACAAGGGAAATAGCAGATAGCTAAAAACATCAGTACATTTGGTAGTCTTTAACCTATGCAGGTACCCTCCCGAGTCTTCCCTGCTTCGCCTGCCTCTGAAGCACCTTGGTCTGTACCTCGGTTGTTGTTCCCGACGGTATCTTGGTAATGCAATCAGCCGGTTTACCAACCTTCTTCACATTCCAAACATTCCCATCACTCAGATGAAAGGTATGAGCATTCACCTTCTTCCCTTGTAACAGACTGGAGGATTTTGACATTTCTTTTTTCCCTTTACGTCCACAAAGCACACACACCCAGTCCCCCACCGCCAATCTCAGGGCATTTGTGCCATCACAGCCATCAACCCCACTGACACTCTTTCGCTCATTCTGCTTCTGGACTCCAACAGACAACAGCATCCTTGCCTTTCTGCCCCTCATCACTTCAAATGGTGATTTCTCAGTGATTATTGGGTGTGGTACGATATGTCCTAATCAACTTCCACACTGACTCTTTCCATATACCACCCTGACCCAAAGCCAGTTGCACTTTGTTATAATCTGGCATTTATAGAACCCTGGCTCATACCATGGAATGCAGCGATGCATGAGAATGTCATGAATCACTGATGCTGTGTCTGGGCGGCCAGCTGTTAAGTCGGTGTTTCTGTATCTGGAATAAACTTCTACTTCTTCATCAACCAGTGTCATGAAGATTTAATACAATCCTTCCTTCAATGTTCTGTTCCACCGCTCCACCAATCCATTACCTTGGAGTTAATAAACCGAAGAACAGACATGCTCCACATCCTACTTTTCCAAAAAATCTCTCATCGCACATGACACAAACTGCACACCATTATCAGTCACAATCACCTCTGGGACTCCTTCTCTGTTCCACAGTTCTTCCAGAAACTCAATCACCACTCGCATATTGATAAACATTACTTCTGGCCACCTGGAATGGCAATCCCCGGCCACCAAAGCATACACAGATCTGGCACCAAGAACTCCATAAGGTCCAGAAATATCCAAACCAATTTTCTTCCATGGCGCATCCATCTTATCTGTAACCACAGGTGGGTATGTCACAGCCTTCTCTGACTTATCGCTCCACACACATGCCAAACAGTTCCGAATGCTATGTTCCATGTCATGATCCATGCCCGGCCACTGGTATTCAGATCTCAATCTATGCTTCGTTGCACTCATTCCACAATGTCCTTCATGAGCAAAATCCAAGACACGACCCCTCAGTTCCCCGGCACTACCAACACCTAATTTTTCCATAACACACCATCCATCAATGATAGTTCGTCACTCACTTGCCGGTATTCGTCAGACTGGACCGAACATTCTCCTCTCTTCGGCCATCCATCTCTCACATATTTCCACACCTCTTGCAACACCACATCTTACAACAAAACTTGCACCCATCCCTCCTGCAAAATACGACCCCCTTCCACAACACATACTCCAGCCACCATCCAATCCTTTTCATCTAAACCTTGTCCAAACACTTGACGAGCAACCTGGACTAACAATCGGCGACCACATTTTTCTTTCCTGGCAGATATTCCACCACATGTCTGCACTCCATCATCCCCCTCATCCAACGTGCAATCCTGACAGAAGTCCTATTTGCCCCCTTTCTGGTAAAAACATCCACTAAAGGGCAATGATCAGTCAGAAGAACAAACTCAGTTCCCCACACAAATTTCTTAAAATGGCAAATGCCCCACCAACATGCCAGGACTTCCTGTTCGATCGTGGAATATGTCAATTCCACCTCCCTCAATGGTCTGGATGCATACGCTATTGTCACCTCTCTCTCCCCTCGACGCTGCATCAACACTGCCCCCAAACCCACACCACTAGCATCAGTACAAATAATGCTCATATCACGCTTATCAAAAGGTTTCAACGAAGGGCAAATGCTATGCTCTCTTTTAACTGCACAAATTCTC
Organism: Calotriton arnoldi; assembly: GCA_963921515.1. Taxonomy (NCBI): domain Eukaryota; kingdom Metazoa; phylum Chordata; class Amphibia; order Caudata; family Salamandridae; genus Calotriton; species Calotriton arnoldi. The sequence continues at coordinate 2,329,343 of CAWUFW010002089.1, forward strand.
GTTCACTTGCCTCACACCTCTCAAACTTGACATTCTTAGTCATAAAGTTCCTCATATTCACCATCCTATTTGCAAAATTAGGTATGACCTTGAATCAAATTTGGCTAACCCCAAAAATGACCGTAATTGGTCCTTGTCTTTAGGAGCTGGGGCATCTTGTATGGTTTTTACCAATTTCAGCTTAGGTGACACACTATGCTCATCCAAACTATGACCCAGATACTCAACTCCATCCATCTCGATTTTGGACTTGTCCAACTTGATCTTTAACCCACTGTCATGCAATCTGGACAATACAATACACAAGGTCTTGTCATGCACTTCTTTATTTTTACCAAATATCAGAATGTCATCCTGGAAATACGTTATATTTGGCATTCCCCGGAACAAATGGTGCATTGCCCTTTGGAAGACCACGGATGCCAATCCAAAGGGCATGCACACAAACCTGTATGCCCCCTCATGCATGACAAATGAGGTTAAATGTCTCAACTCAGGATGCAGTAAGATCTGGTGGAACGCGGATGATAAATCTAAAGTGGAAAACACCTTAGCTCCCTTAACATTAACATGTCACCAATATTGGGCAAGGGATGTCTGTTCACCCATATTTCTGCATTGAGATCCCGGAAATCCACATACATCCTCAAATCCCCATAGGCCTTCTTTGCCAACACAACTGGAGCCAACCACTCTGAAGCCTCTATTTCTTCGATGACATTGTCCTGACACAACCTGCGCAGTTCCTTTCGCAGGGACTCCCTCCTGATGAATGGTACAGGCCGTGCTTTGTGTACTTTGAATGTAGCCTTGTCCTTCAACCTTATCTTATGCATGAACCCCTTCAACACACACAACCTGTCACTGAAAACCTCAGTAAACTCCTCATTCCATCTGTTCTGGGATACCCCATTGATGCAAGGTCTAAACAAGATTCCACCCCAATCCCTTGCAAGAGGAATTCTTCCGGTATTGCATTTTTATCCTCACCGCTTACAGCTGCAATCACATTTTTCAGTTTGCGGTAAAGACTCCCAGATTTTTCCTTGCACATTTTGGAAAAATGTCCACGTGATCTGCACCTACGGCACACCTGTCCCACTGCAGGACAATCAGGACTCGTGGCAATATGTCCCTTCCACCTACATTTGTAACAGATTACATCCTTGTTAAAAGCTTTGATAGGCCTTCCCAGAGTATCAGATTTCTCTATATTTACATCTCTAAGGAATTTACGAGAGGCAATAGTACTCGCCACCTTATTCACATCACTTGACGCCATCTCCTTTAGACCTTCTTGCGTGTTTTTAGCCCTCTTTGCAATCTCTATTGCTTTCTCTAACATCAAGCCTTCAGAATTTAGCAATTTTTCTTGTGTTTCTTGTCTCAATTTTTTGAACTAGCTGATCCCTCAACATGTCATCCAAATTTTGTTTGTAGTCACATGTCGAAGGCAGTTGACGTAAATCGGCCATGAAATTATCAAACGTCTTGCCAGATCGCGGACTCCTCTTCAAGAACTTATATCTTTCCACCACCACATTTCTCTTCTTTCCATAATTGATGTCCAGTCTCCGCATGACACTTTCGCATTCATCCAACTCATCATCTTCCTTTTCATTCAACTCAGGAAGATGCTTTAATATTTGACGTCCTTCTGCGCCCAAACAATGCTTAAGCAAAGCCATTTTGCGTGCTGCAATAAATATGTCTCCGCCAACTACTGTTACACAGCCGTCAAAATCCTCTTTCCAATTCTCCCATAGGCTCTCCTGGTACATATTAAAAATGGTGTAGGAGCGATCAATCCTTCATTATAATATGCAGGAAAGTATCAGTTATTTGAGGTCAATAATATACCCAAACTTTTCTTTGTTATTGAATTTAGTGAAGAAAATCCATTTAAATGCCAAATCCAATTGTCATTGCCATAACATGTTGAAAGAAAATTCATAAAGTTGCAGCATAGAATTGTCGATGTCAATGCTTGTTGGCACTCTCCTGTCTCAGAATCCTTCAGTTGCCAAGGCAACGCTTGCCTGCCACTGTCAAGGCAACGCGTGCCAGCATAAATATTGACGCCACTCACGCCGACTCCCTGTTCTAGTTACTGTTGCCTGGGAGTGATGCAGAGGCTGATGCCTGCACACGACATGCAAGACCCCTCTCGTGCTAGCCTCGCGTTGTGGGAAACAGGAAAATAACAAAAACAAAATATATGTTTTTTCTTAAAAACAATGCCCATGTGACAGTAGGGCTAACCTGCCCATGTTGAGATCAGTCAGACCAGGACACTCACAGTAATTAAGTCCCATTGGATGGAGGAACCTGGGACCATTCAATAGTCAACAATTTAAATATACAGATGTATATATTCAATATAAGGTTACAACACTGAATTACTCCCTACTTCCTGGTATGCTGAAAATGTTATTGTACTGTTTGTATTGAAGGATGTCATTTTTGTTTGAATGTTGAAGTATGAGTATAGTTGGGTATGCCTGCTTTGAATATATGTAAATCTGATTGAAACATTCTGGGGGTTGTTGCTGCTTTTGGGTATCTGGGTTTTTGTGCCTTAAATTATCTTTATTGTTTGTTGATTGTGTGTGATTTATAGTTTGTTACTATTTACAAGTGATTTCACGAATTCATATTAGTATATTGTACTAAAAAAATGAGAAAAAGAAAATAATAAAATTGAAACTTCTCAACTTTACAAGAAAGACTGTACGAAAAGACGTGTTGACATTTCTGTGTTTGTGGGCTAATGTGCGACATTTTTGCGCGCCTTAATGTATGACTCTATGTTGTAAATATACACATTTACCAGGCAGGATTTGTTTTTTGTTACTTGTTCAATTTTCCCCTGGTCCTGCTGGTTTATCATTTTTCGGGGGCCCTCTGTTTTTTGGTTCAATTCACTCCACAGTTAGGACACCAAGTGGAGTTCCAGCTTCGGCGAACTTAGCTGCGCACCATCGGGACCTTGACAGCAGTACTGACAACGCTTCCCTCTTGAACCGGGTCCGGTACTTCTGCTCGCTGCCACTGTAATGGCCTGGAAAGATGAAGCCTCAGGTAAGAACATGAGGGAAGGTAAGTTTATTGGTAAGAGGAAGCTTTAGCTGCACTAACGCACAATCCTGCAGTAACGGCCAGCTGGAATCCCCATCCCCTAGCAACTCCAGCATTCCACTATGCAGGATGCAACACTGATCTTCTAAGTTTCCTTTCATTTACATCACTCAATGAAATGTAGTTTTTTTTTACCAATATCAAATCCTGATCAAATTCTAGAAATGTCCCTTTCAGGAATGCAACTTCCCCAAGATGAAACTAAGAGATGGGGGAGGAGACACAAGAAAGAGTCTATAGTACACATGCATTACGCTAGAAAAGGTCCCGCTGAAAGATTACATATGATCTTTACCAACCTCTCACTGAGGAATTATATCAGACACTCTTGTCACAATCAGACAAGCCCCTTCAAACGCTAGTTCATGAAGCACAAATTATGCTCAATCTGGGAATTTCTTAGTTTGCTACCAGTCTGTGGAATTAGGATATGACCACAGAATTCCAAGATTGAGGGAAGCACTGTATGTGTGCAATTCACACTCTGACCCAAAGCTAACCGGATTAACTGGGCATCCATAGTCATTTCACAACTCTGTGGGCAGGCAAGGATCCTCTCAATAGGCCCAGACTCACTTTCTATGCAAATCTACCCCACAGGCTGCTTGTCTCATTTCTGCTGCAAAACCTCTGATCTGCTGCTGTAATTTTGTTGCCAGTCTTGTCACTTTCAGAGGCAGCGCTATTTCCTACTGTGCTTGAATTAGGTTCCATTTTCAGGTGGTTTGGGATGATGCCGGAGAACCCGGACCAAGCTGCCATAATGGCTTGCTCGGCCCTGCATTCATTTACCACTGTATATTACTCTATATGACAGTACACTGGGAATAGTTTAAAGATTAATGTGCACTTCCCAGGTATGCCATCATCCTCCACCACATCTGTCTTTTAAATACTCCACATAAAACATGTTAAGTAAATGTTTAACACATCTTGACACGCATTTAGTACATGTTTCAGTTCTCCTAGAAAAATTACTGAATCACCATCTCATGAAGCTGTTGTTCTAGATTAATAGCTGTCATAGCTCATGAAAAATTAACATGTATAGCTACTTAAAGTTGTCCAACCACTGCATGGCTTTTCACATTTCAATGTGCAGTAGCTCTTTTTTTCGGACTGTTATGCCTTTTGGAGTATGGATCTTACCAAATGTTGGGAGTGTATGGAGGAAGGCAGGTTAAAGGATGTAAAAAGAAAATATGGGAAATGAAAGTTCTGAGTAACCCTTGGAAAATTCATCAAATATAATTGCTATTGTTTTGGAATATCATTGAGATCCGAGGAGTTGGTCTGTTTTGCATTCCAATGACAGGATGTGATGTAGGAGTGAGAGCTACAGAGCGCCCCATCTGCAGTGCATAATTCAAAGTACATAGGGCTACCCTGTCTTACATCACACATTCTGCTGGTAGAACACAGACACACCAGCTGGCAATGTGACAAGGAAATTCAGAATATATCATGCAATCGTATATTGTTTTTAAAAGAAGGGTAGCTTAAAAGCATTACCTGGACTTTTCCTATACTTTTAAATTGTGTGGGGAGCACAACTCCCTGTGCGGATTATTATGCTAAAGTTTAATTTCAAAAACGTTGATAATTTGTTTTATGTGTACGTCATATTAATTGTAATTAAATCCGATAAAAATTAAAGTAGGTTCCTCAAATTAAAGATGCCATATTTCAGTGTTCCCAAACTTAGGTAGTGTACCTAACAAATCTAGAATAGAAGGTTGCATGTATCAACTTGTGCTGTCCTAACATTTAGCGCCCCGTCAGGGGGCTTCCATCTTTGCCTTACCATCACCAACATTGCTGGGACTTTTCTTCCAATTGTTGCACTTATTGCTTTATTACTCCGTAGGTTCTTACTGACTAGTATCTTAGATAAGAATAGTGATTTGTTATCGAGGACAGCTTGTTTGACTTACTATCTGGTGATATATTGGCGCTTTATTTACATTTCTCTCATCTATCACTTCTCCATTTTTTCCCTTTAGTGACATCTTTCACAAGCAGTCTTTTCTCCTATATATCATACGTGTCAAAAGGAGTCGTTTCCAATGTGCTACACGGCCTGTCAATGCAGCACTAACCCTCAGCAAATTCCCTTCATAGAGGTCTTATCAGTTTGATATATGTTTATATCAAGGTATGTAAAAGCGTTCTGAGCCCACCTCAACTGTGTATTCGGTAGCATGCACGAGCGTAGCAGACTATCTCTATGCAATTGGAAAGGACAGGATTGAGCCCAATTCAGTGAAGAGGTCCATAGACATCGTCAGTATAGAATTGAATTTGTGCAAGTCCTGCATAGAATTAACAAGACAAATGTAGGACACCATCCGCATTAAGCATATAATGTGTGAAGTTCCAGGAATCTGCAACCCGCTGGAGGCACTTTCCGATTTAGCTCAGCAGGCCAATGGCTCCAGGTCAGAAAGGATAGACAGTGGGCCCCCAGTCTGTCGTACCTCTGCACTTTCCATTTATTAAATATTACCCTTCCTGTTCGGACCCCATCCCTTGAATCAGCATACAAAAGCTCTGTCTACCACATGGTGCCAGGGCCAAACGGAGTGCTCATAATACGCTACAGAGGTAAATCACTCCAGCAGGTAAAATATGAGCCTTCTCAGTGTTGAGCGAGGCAGCTACTGCATTGAGGCAGCCCTGTGGGAGTGCACTCCGGGCTGGTTTTAGGGCGGTGCGACCGGTGCGGCTGCACTGGCCGCTGACCTTTGGGGGGGGTGCTGTGTTTACCAATAACTTATGATTAAAAAGCCCCTGCTGCAGAGTTCCGTGTGCATCCAGCTTTCAGGCAGCAATAAAAATGTCAAGATAACTCTTGTGATTAATGTTCCTACTAAAGAGAAAGATCGCAGTTTTGTCTAGTGGCAGTTTTGACTCGCCATGAAGTAGCGCAGAGGGTTAATATGCCTGCTGCAAAGAACAGATCTGTATTTTATGTGGATAGCTGAGTGGATTAGTAAAGCTAGCTTTTACCAGCACTTTAAAGCAAATTAAATGTATGTGAGAGAGGGGCTGTGGAGAGATGAGGGGCACTTTTGCAAGGTGGCACCGAGGGAATCCGAGAAGGAGGTCATGGGAAGAGGAGGGCGCCAAAAACTATTGTTGCACAAGGCGCCACCAGTGCTAAAGCTGGCCCTGAGTGCACTAACCATAGCAAACAACCTCCTCAGGTTTGGAGGAGTGCTAAAAATAGGGCTAAATTCAATGGTGGCTGCCTTGGAACGGGGGTGGTGGGGTGGGTGTGGGGGTGGAAATGGAATTAATTTTTTTTTTTTAAACCTTATCTTTTCCTTCGCCGCCGCACCGCTGCCGCCTCTCTTCCATCCTCTCCAGGTCTGCTACAGCACCGGAAGCACTCAGGCTTCCGGGCTCTCCCAGCCAATCAAGACGCTGCTGAAGCGGTGCCCTGATTGGTCTGAGCGTCCTGTTTGGACACTCAGGCAGCACCTGGGGAGGCTGGGCATGCTCTCTACGGGACTGTGCAACACAGCCCAATGGAGAACATGCCAAGTGCGCATGATGGTTTGTTCGGCCCCAGAGGGTCGGCCAAACTGTCATGTGCATTTAGAGGAGTGCAAACCACTCCTCACTCTGCTTGGCGTCACGGAGCCCAGCCCGCCCCCACCTGGCTCCGAGTACCACATGGAGAAATAAAATGATAATAATGTCCTGTTATTATCATTTTCTTTTTCTTTTGTGCACTGGTTAAATAGCAGTGGGGCGATACTCCTCCGCCTTAGCAGAGGAGCCGCCACTGGCTAAATCCACTGTGGTCTAGTTGGAGAAGATACTGAAGAAACAGTAGAACCCTATTCGCTATAATCTTCGTGAGGATTTTATAATCACCACTTAGAATTGACAAAGATTGTCATTGAATCCTGTCCAGGGGATTCCTGGCTTCGGGATTACTGTTATGACCGAGTCACTTGCCTAGGGGGAAGTCGACCAGTATCTAGGGAAGTCTTAGAAACTTCAAGGCGATGTGGAATTAGCAATAGTTAATATGCCTTATGGAATTTCGATTGGAGGCCATCTGTACCAGGGGGTCTCACTAGTCAAAAGTGATCAAATCACTTCTGATATCTCTGTTAATGAGATCGGTGGATCGAGGTCCTCTGAAAAGAGGGCCAATAGAGAGACTCCATACAAAATCAAGTCAAGCTCCCAAATTCCACTAAAGTACAATGAGGAATAGCAAGCCACAAATATATTTATTTCACCTTGTACAAAGTGACCCTCCCTGCTCCTGTTACGCACAACACTTAGCACTGAGGTGCACTGCTCCAGTCTGCCAGATCTATTTCCCACCTCATGTACTTTCGCTGTGTGTTCCTTGTAGTCCAGTCTTTCCAACTGTGCAGCATGTTTACCTTGGTGCTCTTTAAGGCTAGCAACTGAGTGATAGTCATACGCTACTCGCATTTCAAGGTGTCTCAAAGTCTTCTCAAGCCTTATCTCTGTCAGTAAAGCCGACATTGCACCATACATTTCTTCATACACATCCCACTAACCACAACTTGAAAGGTTCCCTCAAACGAGCCCGCACTGTCTGCAGAGCAATGGGCTATCATTCCTCCCATAGTGTCTCTGAGACTGGATCTGGTAGAGTGGCGGGCTGGAATTTCCATGAGGGGATTCGATTAAGGGGTCTACTCAAAGCAACAGCATATAACGAACAGTGATCAGATGAAATAGTATTCAGATATTCTACAGTGAATGTGCATGGCTTAATGTGTGTTGTTGTTAAAATGTCATCAATCCTATTATGCAGGCAATGAGGAACTGCTGAGAAAAAGAAATACTCCTAAGGGTGTGCGCCCCTCCAAATGCCATGCAAATCCCACTGTTCCACCCATTCTCTGTACTCTTGGGCCACTTTAACAGCAGGTCACCCAGGGAGGGAGGGAAGATCTGTCCATTTGTACGTTCATTAGATAATGAAAATCTCCTCCACCGTAAGGACCGGTGCATCTAAGTCCAGTCAGTCACCAGTTTGTGCGGCATACTAAATGGTGCTACACTTGGTGCATAAAGACACAGATGCTTACATGGGCCACCAACTAACCGACCTAAAAGCAAGACCTTCACAATCAATGATTAAAGCTGTGCATAAAAAAGGGAACCTCAGCATACCCCATATAACCCATATAAGGGCACCTCCAGCAAACGATAAATATTGCATGTCATACACTTGCCCATGCGTTTTTCTTGTTCTTACAACTATGTTGGCCGGATTTCCTTGTATTCATCCCAACAGTATTATAAAATCGGTGAATTAGGCAGCTCCATGCACCATTATCGGTATGAACCAATCAGTGTCGGCCTTCCAAGGCAGCATAGCCCTCAATACTTTGCCACATTCTCAGCCAACGCACTATACTTATAGCCACACAAGGATCAAATAGAAGAACTATCTTGACAAAGACAAACTATCAACACTACAAGCACGCACAGGGCAAAGTTACAGAGAGCTTTGCCCAACATATTCCATCAACTGCAAACAAAAAGTAACCATAGAAAAAACTAGCAATGGTATAAAAAACCGGGTGGGGAGAAATAAACAAAACAATCACAAAATAGCTCCAGGTGGCGGGCCAGTAGGCACAATACCTACAATATTTCCTAAGAACGTGCAAGCAGCAAACAGCATGGTGCAGAAACCCTCCACCCGGCTATTGCTTCAGGTGAATGCCCTACAAAGCACAGACTGGACCCCCAAGTCAAAGCAAGTCATTAGCTGTCATCGAGGTCAGAATAGGTAGAGTGAGTGCAGTTGAGCCCTCAAAGTCTGAGTTAGAGCTCAAGGAGCCCAAAACAACCACCATAGGCGGATTCGGCAGCAGTGGCCCCGCTTATTGAAGCTGTGCCACAACCACAGCTCTCTCTTCCGCAGTCTGTGCCGCAGTCGCACTCCCTCAATATCTCCCTCATTGAGCATTCCTTGGTTCATGCCAGCTCCAGTCGAACTGTGGTTGCGCTTCAGACTTTGAAGTGCTCCCTCTCATTTTGATCCACTCCCAGGCCGTAGCAGCACCCATGAAAGAATGGGTGTTTCCCTCCGCTATGTTTTTTAGTTGCACTTGAAACAGTAGCATATAGGTGAGGTTGAGCTCTGGGAGCCTGCCCTTCACCGTGAAGTAAGTTTTGCACTTAGGAGTAACAAGGAAAAATCATGGCGGTTACATTCTTAAAGTCAACAGGCCCCACTTGTTTTGCCTGCTGTAGACTCAAGTCCTCGAGTCCTAGTCCCCGTAGTGCAGAAGGTGGGCTATCACCGATCTCGCCCAACCCTTCCATGGAGAGCTGAAGGGGGACTAGGGCCCTATGCGTGCGATCAACAGTAATCTCAAGAGATTTTTCAGACCGATTACCTTGGTGAGAAAATCTCCCAAGACATGTTCCATACTGGTAACTTCATAATACTCTGGCAAACCAATAATATTTATGTGGTTTAGTTTGGAATGGTGTTCCGCATTTTCCACTGTATATTCCAGATATCAGATGCGCTCAGTCATGTCTTTCATCTGCTTGAGCCCAGCCGATATTTTGGCTGTGAGGGTTGCACTCAGTGACAGCTCCTCCACTAAGGCGGAGGAGCATTGCCCCACTGCTTCAACGGCAAGCTGAATTTTAAAAAAACGTTCCGTTACTATCATTTTATTTTTTGTATTCAGCTTGAGTGGAGAGGTGTGGTGCAGCGGCCAGGGCAGCTGTATTCGGAGCACAGGGCTCACGGTTCGATCCCTGGCTCCGGTGGCAGCTCATCACCATGTGACTCTGGGCAATAGCTCACTTAATTTCCACAACAGCCCCCAGCGCTTTGAGACCCGTAAGGGTGAGTAGTTCGCGCTTTACAAATACGGATTTACATATTTTTTTACAGCTTGCACTTGAAACCAGGTGGGTGAAGCTGGGCTCCTGCGTCACGGGGGGAGAAGGCAACACCATCATTCACACTCTGCATGTTCCCCACCCAGGCTGCATACAGCCTGAGTGGAGAACATGCACAGCCTGCCAGTCCCCGTCCGTGCGCCGAACCATGGCACTCAGACCAATCACAACACTGCTGTAAGGCAGTGTTGTGATTGGTCAGGGGATTTTGAGAGGCTGTGTGCTTCTTGCTGAGTGCAGAAAGGAGGACAGAGAAAGAAGAGGCAGCAGTCAGCGGTATTAAGGTAAGTGCTCTATTTATTTTATTATTTCCTCCCCCCGCCCCCTCTGTGCCCCCCAACCCACCACCCGTGTTCGGTAGCAGCTACTACTGGTTTCAATATGCCCCTCTGAGCTCTTCACTCTCTCCATCAATTTGTGCTTCCTAAATTTGTGTTTGTAGGAGATTAATATCCACAGCCAGGGCACTTCTAGACTCCTGTATGGTGTGCAATATCTGATCAACTTTACTGGCAGCCACTGGGGCCTGCTGGGAGGACTGCAGAGTATGATCCATCATGCTCATCCCCAGGCCTGGCATCTGGGTGCAAGATGATCTCAGTATCACTGGTGGTGATAGGGATATAGTCACTCTAGTTTTGCCCAAGGTTCTCTAACACATGCAAAAGCTTCAAATAAAGACCCATCACTGTGGGGCTACCAACACCACTAGGTATCCAGATTTAATCTCTAGTTCATGAGTAAAAGCAGATTGATGGTGTAGCAGATGCCAGTGTTCCAGTGCAAAAGCTCAACTGAGGCTGAATGTCTCTGTGCTCTATGTGGCATGCCGACTCCTTCAATAGAGAGCTGTCAGACAGGGCCCAAAATCAAAATTACTGCATTTCTATTGAACGGGTCCAACACTAGTGCATTTCTTTGATCTGTGACTCACCTTTGGTAGAAGCTCCAAAATATGAGTAGTCTACAATTAAGCCCAATCAGTCTAAGTAGGAGGGGGGCTGCAGGCCCCTGTTCTTCACCACCCCCAATCAGGCTGACTTTCCATATAGCGCAAGGCCATATGTAGATACCTTGCATTCCTCAACTGAGGGGTAGGGAGAGCATGCAGGCCTGCCACAGTTTCGATCTAAGCCCTCACTAATCGCTTGGCCCAGTCACCATTCATGGCCTTCCAGTAGCCCTTCAGCCTGGGCGCAGGTCAGGCCACACGTCATGCTTAGCTAGCTCAGTCCCTCCAAATGGCCGCCATGGGATCAGGATACGCACGGCATCCTTACAGGCAGAACATCGCTTCCCAGCAAGTCAGACAGTGGCCCCCATCATTCAAGGGCAGAATTGGGCTCTTGATCAACATGATTCTGCTGTAGGATGAAAGCCAGGCGTAATCAGACAGGCCATGCATCTTCAATCCATTAAGGCTAGCTTCAATGATAAGCCAATAAAAATGTATTTTATTCTCTGAGCGGTTTTCTCAGAGACTTGGAGTCTCCTCATCAGCGAAATAATTCAAACTAACTTTTTCTGTAGTGCACGACCCCATGGAAAAGGATTTCTGTAAAGAAAACATGGTACATCCAGAACCCATAGGGAACCAAACAAAAGGGATGGTTAGTGGTACTCGCTGTAGCAAGAGCGTATACATTCAAAGATGACTAGTAAGCCTGTAATACTGCTGAGGTGAAAGTGGTTCTCAGTTAGTATTGCAGTTTCACATGAGTGATAGTGCCAAGGAGCCAGGACACCAGCAGAGAGCAGAGGCACATGCAATTGGGGGAGATGGAAGTATAGTAAGAAGGGAGAAGGAGAGAGAGAGAAAAAGAGAAAGAGAGAGAGAGAGAGAGAGAGAACATTCTATGTTAGACAGTGCAAATGCATTCTAAGAATGCCATTTTGAGGGGCAAGAGGTAACAAAGAGAATTGGGGACTCAACTCTCTGAAAGAAGATGTCACCAAAGCAACAGAGGGACTTAAGCATCACTTAGTCAGGCGACAATATGAACCACTGACACCCAGTGGTATAATAGTGGCAGGTGGGCACCTTAGAAACTGTATCTTGAGGCACTGATGAAGCACATTATAGAAAGGGCTCTGGGAAAAGCCCTGCAAGAGAAGTCCAAAGACATGTTTGGGACACTGAAGGAAAACTGAAGAATACATATATAATACAAATAATGTTAGATATGCCGGTGTGCTAAAAGAAATGTCAGCAGAATGCTGGAAGGCTGACCTCTTACCCGGTGGTAAAAAAGAGAAAAATATCCCATGATAGCTATGGCACAGAGCAAACAGACTTAACTTAGTGCAATGTGTAAAGTATTTGATGCAGCATCAAAACAGTAATAACGTCAAAATGCAAAACAATAAAAGTCCCAAAGCAAATTGGAAGAAAAGAGTAAAATTTAATAAACAAAATAGCACCAAAATGACAAAATCCAATAAGGGGAGCTGTGAATATGAGTTTTAAGTATAAATTCCTCCAAAAAGCACAAATCACCAATAATAATTGCTGCTTGTGGTAGGCTGAGACCTAGGCGCTATTTGAGGCTGAGGCTGATACAACAACCATGTTCGCACTGGTCAAAGATTTTACCTTCTGACTTAGTCTGTCAAGTCACCAGACAACACCGAAGAACACTTCTAAATCACCACAGGACCTCAGGGGAGGCACTTAGAGACTCACATGGTGTCAGGCAGTGACCAACAGTAGGGTCCAGTCCAGGTCCTGTTGCCACTGGTCAGCTGGGCAGTTTCAGTAAAGGCCTCTTGTAGCTTATTGTATCTCTGTAGCTTGAACAGATATCAGACTTATGACCATTGGAGTCCACTTCTTGTCATGGGTACAAGAGAATGCAGGTCAAGTCCTTCCGGGTTCCTCTCAGGTCACAGAGCGCAGGCCCAGCCCTCTTCTATGTGTCCTCATTTCCAGCAGTGTTCTGAATTGGGTGCCTGGAGGTGCTACATTACATCTGGCACAAGTTAGTGCATGGAAATGACTCCTGGGCACACCCTAACCAATGGTGGAAAAGTCCCTGGGGCAAATCCTGCCCAATTGGGCATTTTCAAGTTGGAGGGGGTCTTTGGCCCCAATAATCCTGGGCTCTGAGGGCTGGATGTGTGTGTAGCAATCGTACTATGGTAACCCTAGTGTTCTCCCACACCTAGCACCAAAATCCAGTTTGAACCAGCCACTGTACCCCAATAAACCCAAAGACAGACATCTGTTCGGACATAAACAGTGTTTTCTAGCAGCCAGATACAGAAGAATTGTGATCATTCTCAGATATTTGTAGTTTGTTATTTTTATTGATGGGTGTGTCAAATTATTTTGTTTTCTGTTTTCAAACTGTTATCACAAGCACTGCTTGAGCAGACTGTTTTGTACAGGGCATCATTGGACAGATAAGTAGATACAATGAGAAGTTGTGTGTCTGATGCTGTAGTCTGTTTTAAGATATCTTTATCTGAGTGGTTATAAAATGTAGGTTGGAGTGGTGTGGAGGAGTGCTTTTAATTTAACCTCAGGGTCTGGTTTAAGTTATCTTTTTCTCAATGGTTCAAAAAAGTATATTGGTGTGATCTGGGAGTTAGTGTTTTAGAGTTGGGGGAGTTATCTGTTTAAGCTACCTTTTTCTCAGTAATTCTAAGATGTATGTTGCTGGGGTGCGAGGAAGTACTGCTGAGTTGGTGGGATACTCTGTTTTAAGCTATTGTTTTCTCAATGATACTAACATTATGTTGGGGTGGTGCTGCTTCAGGGAGTGCTGCTAGAGTGGTGGCATAGTCTGCTTTAAGCTATCCTTTTCTCAATGGTTGCAAGATGTGTGTTGGTCTTGTGTGTGAGTGCTTTTGAGCTGCAGCATAGTCTAAGCTATCTTTTTCTCAATGTTTCTATTATGTTGGTGTGGTGCATTGTGGGAGAGTTTTTTTAGGTGAATGGCGTGGTCTGTGTTAAGTTAATTGTTCTCAATGTTCTGAGATGTGTGTTGGTCTGGTGCGTGAAAGTACTGTTGAGTTGGTGTTTTTAAGCTACCGTTTTCTCATTGACCCTAAGATGTATGTTGGTGTGGTGCAGGGAAGTGCTGCTGAGTTGGCAACATAATCTGTTTTAAAGTCTTTTTAGGTCGAGCCTGGGCAGAGCATGCGCTGCTCTGCGAAGCATGCTGTTATCTAGACTGTGGCTTGAAGAACCTCCCATCTTTTCTATTTGTTCCTGCCCTTCACAAATGCCTGCTTCTGTTTGGTCAGCATGCTTAATTAGTCCAGCCTTTTGGTGTTTTGGACCCTCCCAGCAGACTGCCCCTGCTACATGTGGTCTTACTCTTTTTTTAATGTATGTTCCTTCGTGTGCACTATTTTCGTTTTGGGTCTGCCTCGGGCTTGTGTTTACGCACGTTCGTGCGCTTCCCTTCTTAATACATTTTTTTAGCAGCTGCTCTTGTGGGAACAGTTGTTAATTAATTGCAGCTCTTGCGTTTGCAAGCCATTTTCTAAATTACTTTTTTTTTTTTTAAAGGAAGTTTGTGTAGCTGTTTGAATTGCACAAAATGTGTTTATTTATATACTTTTAGACACAGCGCAGCTTTTATTTTATCAGCACGGTGCCCGCTTCAGGGACGCTGCACTTCAGATCATTGTCTTCTTTCCTCACCGGCGCTAGGGGGAGGGACATGGCTGCTTCGTTTACATTCCTCCTGCTACTGCAAAATAAAATGAACAAAACGGCAGCTCCACCAGTCACCGCTCAACACTCTGCTCTCTTAGCTGACAGCGCCTTTGTTCTGCACTGAATTTTCCTGCATATCTTGGTGTCGCCTCCCTCTGCCTTATTATATAGTGCTCTTGAGTCTCTGACATGTTTTAATTGACAAGAATTTAGGGGCATATTAGCAAGAAGAGGCGATAATCATCGCTAACCCTGCTTAGCGTGATTTTTTTTATCGCCGGCTATCGCTGGAATATATCGCCACGCTAACGCTGTATTAGCAACGATTAGCGCTATGGCGATGAATATTCCAGCGATAGCGAGGAATAGGCCAACATCGCTGAAAAACCAGCGATGTTGCATGGAGAAGGGAGAACACCTTGCTGATACGACCCTGTGGTCGTATCAGCATAATCCACCCCCCATGTTAGGTATGGCTAACACCTGCTAATTGCAGGTGTTAAATAAATGGCGATGACCCCGGTTAGCGCGACTTTTCACGTCGCTAACTGGGGCCATGGCCACCTTGCTAATAGGCGATAGGCCTGTTAGCGAGTGTTTCCCAGGTTTGTTCGTCGGAACGCCCACTTTGCATGTCATTAGCGATAAATATCGCTGACATGCAAAGCGGTAAAAACGGGCGCTAATGCCCGCAAACTGTCGCTAACTGCTGTTAGAGACAGTTTGCTGATAGGGCGATATAAATATCGCCGCTTTAGCGGCAAAAAGTGCCGCTAAAGCGGCGATGGTGCCCTTGCTAATATGCCCCTTAGTTTTAACAAAAAAAGTAATACTCGTTTTATTTGCTGCTGGGAGATGCTGTGACCTTTAGACAGCATCCAACTCTCATTGCTACCTCCTAGCTCCCCAGTTTGGTGTGCTGTGTCACCTATCTATCTGAGACTTCCACCAACCCCACACAGACCCTTCCTAGTTATCAGTCTCCCAATTGTCGCCCTCCTCGGTCTCTCCTAAACTCCCACCCCCCCCCCTTCGTCTATATCCTCCACACCCACAAATCGGCTTCCTTCATTTGCTGGCATTGTTGCCTGCCCCCACCCCTGTTCCCACTTGTTTTTCTCTCTCTCAGTGCCTAGGGTTGCAGAGGATGTCTTCTCTACCCTCATTACCCCTCCATGTGGTCACAGGGTGCGTTTTGTCAGCCCCTTCCTTTGGAGTAAAGAGTGAGGAGAGTGGTCAGCTTGGAGTGGCAGACATGAGGGTTGGGTGTCGATATATAGGACCAGACTATGCAGAGCTCATGATAAGTGGTGAGGACGCTGCCCCTTTCCATCATGAAAGGTTGTGGGGAAAAAATAAGGTCACAGCGGGAGGAGGGGTGCTGCAGGGGCAGTGACTGTCTTGCAGGGCGGGGTTCTGTAGGACGTGGTCATCGCAGGGCAACTTCACTGCACAGCAGGACCAAGGGATGTCGGTATGAAGGAGGGTCATAGCAGGTAGCCAAGTCACAGAAAGAGATAGCCGCTATAGAGGAATCTTCTCTCCCAGGGAGGCATATCGGACATGCAATAGATTTCACAGCATTTGGAGGACCACAGTATGAAAGGCCCACCTGAGGAGCCCTGCTGGATTGGGCCTCATTACAAGGAAAGTTTACATTCACTGAAAAAGATACCACTGCAGGGAATACCCACTGCATAAAAAATGGCCCGTAAGGGTCACTGTATGAACTGGTGCAAAAGAAAAGTTTATGTGCAGTGAAAGAATACAAGACATGGCCTCTGCGGGGCTTGGGTGGTACTACAATGGAAGGCTGCCTCACAGAAGAACATGTCATTTTAGCGATAGGACCACTTCATAAGGAGGGTCAGACTGAGTAATAAGCTCACTGCAGTGATAATTCCATTGTAAAAAAACATTACTGCATGGAACGTAACTGTCCATGAGAGATAACTCCCATTGCAAGGGGGAGACACAAGGGCACAGTCACTGCAAGGTGAATTTACTTGCAAATAAGTACCCCTACATCTGATGGTCTCTGTAAGGCGTCTTGATTATAGTGGGTTGTCACTGCGGTGCGAGGGAATGCTGGATACATTGGGTTACTGCAATGGAAGGTCGCTGTGGGGTGAGCAAGTCCAGAAGAAGGTCGCAGATACTGTGTTAGTACAGGCCTAGCACTCAATGTTTCTCTCATAGGAGTAGCCATGAGTGGTCTATCACTTGGTGTGTGCTAGTACATCATCATGCAGGGTCTCTTTGGTCACGCCAACCCTGCTAGGTGCCCTGTTATAGATGGTGTCATGGGACTCGAATGTCTCAGAGAAGCGATTGAAGTAAACATATAAAAGTGTGCAAAAGAGGCTGAACTCGTGGCAGCGGGCTAAGTTGTTGGCGCTTTAGGCTTTTGTCCTCACTGGCAATTCATGGGCGTTTAAATCTTGTAAAGCAGGGAAAAGATGTGGCTCACTGCCTTTGAAATTCAGTTGTTTGTCTTCATTGTAATTGCTTTCATTATATTTCCCTCTTCTTTCCTAAAACAAACTCATACCACACATGGGGTCATTATGCCTTTTTAAATTTCACTTAAAGCTGTTTGGGTAATTCATGCGAAAGCATTTGTGGGTGTATTTACAAATTACGTCAGTACGCTTGTAATGCTAATGTTGTATCTAACCACTTCTTTGGTGTTGTTAAAAAGGAAATCCTTCAAAGGATCCATTTTGGGGTGAGGCGTATGATGCAATTTGATGCAGGCCCCAGGCCCAGCTCTCCCATGCTGCCTCACCACTCTGTTTCCTCCCTGTTTTTCTGAGTGCTTTCTCCTTCTTTTCCCTCATTTTCTACTGCTTTTTCTTTCCTTCCCCTCGTTTTTCTGAGTGCTTTCTCCTGCTTTTCCCTCAGTTTTTTTACTGCTTTCTCCTTCCTCTTCCTCATTTTTCTGAGTGCTTTCTCCTGCTTTGCCTCGTTTTTTTTTACTGTTTTCTCCTTTCTCTCCCCTTTTTCTGAGTGCTTTTCCCTCGTTTTTCACTGTTTTTTGTTTTTTTTCCTCGTTTGTCACTCCTACCTCCCACCCATTTTCCTGCCTAGCCCCGCTCGGCGCCTCCCAGCTCCCCTCCCTCCTCCCAGGTCCTACTTAATGGAGGCTGCAGTGCGACTCCATTGAGCAGGTCACAGGTTCAGCTCTCCCATGCAGCTGCAACGCTCTGCTTCCTCCCCGTTTTTCTGAGTGCTTACTCCTGCTTTTGTCTCGTTTTTTTACTGCTTTCTCCTTCCTCTCCCCTATTTTCTGAGTGCTTTCTTCTGCTTGTGCCAATTTTTTCACTGCTAGCTCCTTCCTTTTCCCCCCATTTTTCTGAGTGCGTTCTCCTGCCTTGGTTTCGTTATTTACTGCTTTCTCCTTCCTCTCCCCCGTTTTTAGGTCAAGCCTAGGCGGCTATATGGGTGCAGCCAATGACACCCTTCTCAGTAGGAGGCGTGGCTTCATACCACCTTAAGCCGTGGCTATGGAGTCAGTCAATAGCATGTTTCTCTTGGGCTATAGCACTCTCCTCTGTAGAAAGTGTGGCTATGGGAGCAGTCAGAGGCACTCTTTGCTGCAGGACACTTGGCTAGGGGTGCCGTTGTTGGGTTACACTCACAGACTTCTAAAGTGATCGTATTAACCATCGACCTTCCTAAACAGAAAAATGCGTTTCCCAAAGATACATTTTAGCTGCATTTATTTTTAATTTAAGTCTTGTGCATTATATTTTATAAGTAGTTATCCATAGGAGAAAGACCAACAAGATAGTTACAGAATATTTAGCTCTTTTTAACCACATCTCTGACCCCACACTCAACTGTACTCTGGATCACAGTTCCACAGTTTACTTTATGCACTTTGACTGCTGCCTTGGATGCTTGCAAAATAAACATGCATGGATGAGCTGTTTAGTACGCTCATCTGAATCGCTGTGAGTCTCCTGGGAGTCTATTTTCGGAGAGGGGTTATGTTCAGATGTTGCAGTGTCGGAGGTGTCCCTACTCTTTGGTGCTTAAACCCTGCTACATTTCCCATTATTGACCCTACATAGCCGGGTAATCAGTCTCTAAAATCAAATCCCCCGGGTCTCCCGTCCATTCTGCATTAGTCTCTTCCTCACAAACTAGCAACCGCTCTCTGTTTCCCAGTCCCTCTGATATTCTTTCTTCCCTGCCCCATTCTTCTCTAACCATCCCTTTCTCCCTGTCACTCACACACACTTCTCTCTAAACCCTCTTTCGCTCTCTCTGTCTCTCACGCACATATCCTACTCGGGAAACAACCATTACAACGCAGTCATTACAATGCACTACCTTTACAACGCAGCTGTTACAACGCAACTGCCTTTACATCGCATGCCATTACAACGCATGTCACTACAACGCATGCCATTACAACGCATACCATTAGAACGCATGCCATTACAATGCATTATAAGGTAAGTAACTGAGATTTTTTAGTTTTAGGGTGGGTATGGGTTTTGGGGTACATGGTAATAGTAATTTTAACCCCTACACTATCCAACACTTTCCCTACTGTTGCACTCACTGGAGTAGGAATAGTAATTTTTACCCCTACACTATCCAACACTTACACCACTGTTACCCTAAAAGTATTATTCGTTGTAATGGTATGCGTTGTAATGGTAGTTTTTAAAACTGCGTTGTAATGGCATGCGTTGTAAAATCATGCGATGTAATGGTAGTTGCGATGTAAAAACTGTGTTGTAAAGGCATGCATTGTAATTGTTTGCGTTGTAACGTCATATATTCATCCTGCTCCGGTATCACACTGTCTCCTGTCATGCATTATCCCCGACCCTTTGCAGCAAATCCATCCCTATGTTTGTATTTCTTTTCCCATTGGTGTCATTTATTTTCCATCTCCCCTCCCTCGTAACCTATTTCCTATTTTCTGGTTTTCCAGCACCGCGAGGTCATACAAATGACAATAGCGCTATGCATATATAATCTCTCTACTGCAAACAAATAAACGAAAGTAAAAAACATTGTTATTTACAACACCAATAGCTCTAACTTTCACAAATGCAAGACCGATTTCATTGCAAATGCTTGTTTCTCAAGCGTTCTAAGATTATGTTGATGTGGTGTGGTGTGGAGTGCTGCTGTTATGTTTTTTTTTTTTGCAGATTTATATAGCGCGAACTCGACCCAAAGGTATTAGAGCGCTTTACATGAGCACCGGTTACGTTACACAAGGACACATTCATTTAAAAAAAAAAAAAATGTTGGTAGGCACGGGGAGATTAAGTGATTTGCGCAGAATCACAGGATGTGGACGCGACCCTGAGGCTCGAACCTTGGTTTCCAGCACAAAAGTCGGCAGCTCTAGCCATCAGACCACATCCTCTCCCCATTGGCAGAGTGGTCTGTTTAAAACTTTCTCTCCATGGTTCTAAGCTGTATGTTGGTGTGATTATGGGATGGGGGGTATTTTGAGCTGGCAACATGGTCTATTTTAAGCTTTTTCTTAATGGGACTAAGATCTATGTAGGTCCGGTGTTGTACTGTTATGTTGGCAGTGTGGTCTGCTTTAAGCTTTTCTCAATGGTTCTAAGATATGTGTAGGTTTATTTGTCCACCAAGGAAAACCGACACTGCATAAAGCGAAAGAAAGGATGGTACTGCACTTCCTCGGGTTACAATCAACCGAGCAAAGCGCGCTCTTTCTTTCATTAGCACCGAACACGGTGCTGTTCGGAAGCAAACTGAAAGCTCATTAGCAAACATATCCAGTTTCCATTGAAAGAAAAGACACCTCAAATTACAGTGAGCGCACTCAAGGCAGGTTTGTTGGGAAGTCGAGAGAAGACGTGTAAGAGAATAAACAGTGGCGGCCATCTTGTCCTTAAATTCGCCGTGCTCTTGTGTTCTTGAGTATTAATCTGCTTCATTGACAAATTGAGTAGCGCTGGCAGAGTGGGTGATTTACGACGTGAGGACTGGAGCCTTCGGTGTCTTCCGCGCTCATTTATCAGACTGTGTTAAAGGAACCTCCTCTCCATTTTACTACAGCCCCTGAGGGAGACGTTTATCTAGGGTCTGCCTTTCCCATATCTTCCAAGTTCCCTACCCTCTGTAGAGATCATATCAGCCCTACTCATACGAGAATTTAAACCAAGATTCACAACTCGAGGACTCGCATCTGTCCTGGAATAAAAGCATAAATCTCCTCCCTTTAAACGCGTTGTCTTGAGAATGGCCGTCTCCCCCTTTCCTTTCGCTATCCATTAAACAAGAAATATCGCCACTGGCGTGGAAACGTTGTTTTCTTGTTTCCTTTGTGATGGCAGCAGAGTTGAAATGCAGCTGGGAAAGTTACGTCTCAAGAAAAACACCTCACCCTTTCCAAGAGTGAATGGGAAAGATTTGCTTCTCCGTTCAGGGATGGGTCTTTCAGTGACATGGACCAATTACTGTCCTAGATACAGAATCCGCGCTGACTAAATGCTCAAAACTGGGGGATTTTATGTAATGTACATATATGATGTAAACGTCCTTTTTTAGTTTGCATTTTGCATATTAAGGTTAGGCTACAATATGCAGCCTTCTATTTTGTTAAGTTCGTTAAAAAAAAAAGTAATTTTCACCTTTTCTGCTTTTTAGTGATTCTGTTTGCTACCGTACATCGCAGAGAGACTGGCAGCACCTGGCAGCAAGGGGGTAGGTAACACAGGCGCCTGTGGCGGGGGAACACATATGATGCACCCAATCTGCCTAAGACAGTGCTTGAAATGGAAAAGGAGAAGTGCAAGGTACTCTGTACCCGAGTGCCTGCTTGTTTCTGAGACGTGCCGGTACTCTCCAATTAAAAGTATTATGTCACTCTTGAGAAGTGCAGGTTCTCTCCCTTACAAAATAAAATAGTGCCAGTACTCTGTACCGGACAGTACCGGCCCATTTAAAGCACTGGCCTAAGGAGTCTCAGGGGCCATTCACAAAGGAGTCCCATTATTTTGTGTTACGCCACTGCCCAGAGGAGTACTCTACCTGTGTTGTACTCAGTCACTAGAGTGATTTAAAAATAATAAGACTGAGGCAAGAGAAATCGTACCTATCACATATGGTGAACTTTGGTCACGGTCATGTGGTGCACAAGATATAGAAGAACAGCCTTCTAATCTTCATCACAGGAGTACCACTCCACATTACCATCATTTGAGAATGATCAGCAGAAATAATTTATTTGTAACTATACAATATATGAAAGTTTAAATCACAGGATGTATAAATTTCATTCACATATATTTCTTTTTCACAGTAATTTCTTTATTCAAATCTTCTTAAAACTGATTTTCAAACTGTAGCCAACGCGTTTCGTTTCTTTACAAGAGACTTCTTCAGGGCTACAAAAATACAGACAACACATATATGTAATTAAGATCAAATACCAAAACAAAGTTATTTTGAAAACACGGCACCATACATAATGCCGTGATACAAAATACTTAATTGTTTTCATGATTCTTTTTCAGACCTTAGTTGTACATTTTCTCATCATTTTCTACCATAATCACAAGAGTGCTCAACTCTGTTTCCATCTCACTAGGTGGGACTCGTATTTCATGCAGTGGCTTTCCGTCATCCAGCAGTGTTATAGTTTTTGGTATTACAACTCAAGGGGCGAAGAGATGTATATGTTTGCCCAGGTGTTTGCATAATTTTTTCATATCTGGTGTAGTATGCTATCTTTGTGGATAAGAGCTTGGGAGTAATACATGGCGGCAGTAAGTGCAATACAACAGTGTACTATGCGACGCCACATGTGAATAATGTTGTTGCTTTCTCTAGTTTTCTGTCCTCAGATTGCATGCTAACTCTAAAGGCATCCTCTATATTCCTAAAACCATGTATGAAAAATGTACCTTGACTTAAAACCAATGACGTTGCTCTTTCCTTCCTTTCTGTCCAATGAACCTCTCCTTACCCTCCATTGTATGAAAGTTAATTCAGCATCCAGCTCTGAAAAGGGGGCAATGTTAACACTTGCTGACTGCAGGTTCAGAAATGGATCCAGGCGTGAACCTGGCGACTAATTCTTCGGGACAAGACGTTGGAGCTACACCAATTAAGAACCAAGATTGCTGCTCTTTGTCAAGCAGTCTTGCCTAGGACTGGAGACATTCTGCCACATCTCCCAGGGAAAGTAGGACATTCCCACACATACCACATGTTTTTGAGAGTTCGAAGCTGAAACCACTAAGGTGAAGGCCACACAGATGACTCCATTTCGGACATGGCTCAAGGAAAAATAGAAATTTGAGTTTGCTAGAACTTCACAGCTACTTCTTTCTCCGGACACTTAGATCAATTTTCACTAATTGAACACAGGCTTCTGGAGAGACTAAAGGGCCGGTTCTTGAACCTGTCTACTTTGAAGTTGACCTGAGCCAACATCTGATGTTGCATCAACATCGCAGGAAAAGCCCATGCAAATCAGTTTCACTTGGGGACCTCTTCCTGAACTCTGAAAAGGACTGACAACATAAAAATAGACTTTGTTCCTACTGTACAGACCCAGGTCCCTTGGTTAGACAATAATTCGTCCGGCCTTCCAGGCTTCAGGGAAACCCAAGTCCCATCCTTTATAGAGGAGAGAAGGATGAGAGAATCTCTTTTCCCAAAGCTGAAGACCTCAAATTCCCCTGAAGGATCTGTATCCACTTGTTTGTTCTCCAAGTATTCCCTCAGATATCTTTCAGAAAGTCTGTTTCCATGCCTGCCTCACTGGATTCAGGAGCTTCAGGAATATATATGGATAGGGAGTGGGCCTCTAGATTTCAATTATCAATTAGAAGGAAGGCCTCTCCAGGGCATGTCCAGACTGTAGGTGGTTCCTCCTTGTCATTGGAACTTGTAACTTCCAATACTGTTCCATTGATGCTTTTCTTAGGCAGTCAAAAGGAGGTGGCTGACTTTTATCTGATAGCTTTGCCAAACTATAACATAGTATTATAGCAACACAAAAAGATGATGGACAGAATGCTGAACATTCTCAAACATTCACCCTGAGTAACAGATCTGGGTTAAATCCATAGTTTCTTTGCTCACCACGCCACCAGGAGCAGCCCGTGCAGGTAAGAGCGATGGGTGGGGGTGTGTGGGGAGTCGGCAGATGACAACGAGGGAAACTGAAATTTAAAAAAAGAAAACTACTTATCTTGCGCTCACCACTCTTACCTGTATGGGCCGCTCCTGCACCCCACCCCAGTTTGAAGCCAACCATATGCAAATCAGTCTTGACCCTGCTCCCCATGGGAACAGTCCAGCCCGAACTTCCAGGCCAGATCCTCCCTGGACCGGAAAAAAGGATCCCGGGACCTGCTGGGGGGATCACCCCTCATCAGCCAGGCTAGCTTGAATCCAGAGGCACAGTGAGCACGGGACCCACATCTGGGCTTACCCATCCCATTTAGGGCGGAAAGTTCTGTAGCAACAAATGATAGATGAAATGCTGAATGAATCAAACATTCACCCTCAGTCAAGAGATCTGGGTTAAATCCATCGTTCTTTTGCTCACTACACCACCCCAGTTTGGACCCAGCCATATGCAAATCAGTCTTGACCCTGCTTCTCATGGGAACAGTTCAGCCAGAACTGCCAAGCCGGGTCCTCCCTGGGCCAGAAACAAGCATCCTGGGAACACCCCTCATCAGCCAGGCTAGCCTGATTCCAGTGGCACAGCGAGCAAGGGATCCACTTCATGGCATACCCTTGGCCACGTAGGGCAACTATAGAAACACAAAAAGATGATGGATGGAATGTTGAACATTCTGAAACATTCAACCCGAGTTACAGATCTGGATTTAATCCATTGTTTTTCCTCACTGCACCACCCCAGTTTGGACCCAGCATTATGCAAATCAGTCTTGACCCTACTCCCCATGGGAACAGCCCAGTCCGAACTGCCCGCCAGGTCCTCCCTTGACTGGAAACAAGTATCCTGGGAATGGTTTTGGGGTATCACCCCTCATCAGCCAGGCTAGCTTGAATCTAGTGGCACAGGGAGCACAGGTCCCACGTCTCGGCATACCCTTCCCACTTAGGGCAACTATAGCAATACAAAAAGATGATGGGCGGAAAGCTGAACATTGTCAAACATTTACCCCCAGTCACAGATCTGGGTTAAATCCATTGTTTTTTTGCTCACCACGTCTCTTGTTGAGCAAGAATCAGCAGGAACTGAGTCTGCTTCTGCCATAGCACAGGCATCCATTGTCCCTAGTTTCTGGATCTCTTTAAAAAGCCCCCTGCAGTTTCTTTCCCTCAACACAGAGATTTGTATTTTTCCTTTCCCATTTTGCCTAATGCTGTGATTCCCTTTGGAAGGGTTTATTCAGTGTCTCAGCAAGAGACTAGGTTCTGAAACAGTATTTGGAAGAATATCCTCAGAATGATCTCAACATCTTCCTATCATGCTAGGGCATCTTTTTTTTCCGTGCCAAGGAAGTCCAAAGAGTAGCGCTATTGTATTGACTACTGAGGGCTAAATATTGTCAGGATTGCTACCCTCTTCCCCTCATTAAGGGCATCTTAGAGTCTCTGCAGGGGGGGCTACATATTTCACCAAGCTTGACTTCTGAGGAGCTTGCCATAAGCTCTGAAACAAGAAGGGAGATGAGTGGAAGATGGCCTTTCAAACTACTTTTGGGCATTTTGAATATTAAGTTATGCCCTTTGGTCTCATAAATGCTTCAACAGTCTTCCAGAAATTCATAAATAGCATCTTCTCAGACATTCTGAAACAGTACATGGTTACCTAACTAGACAACATTCTGATTTTCTCTTCCACCTTGTCTAAATATTGGAAGCGTGTCATTTCTGTTCTTTACTGCCTTCTAGAAAATCAACTTAATTGCAAGCCAGAAAAGTGCGAGTTTGAGGAGAAAATGTTTGAGTACTTGTAAAATCGCCTTTCAGAGCAAGGCCTAAAAATGGATCCACTCAAGACCTCGGCTATCCTGACTTGCACAGTCCCAACTTTCTTCAAGAAGAATGAGAGCATTCTGGGTCTGGCCAAGTTCTATAGACAGTTTGTAAAGAACCTAGGGCCTGATTACGATAGTGGTGAATCTGCCACGGGCAGCCTGCCAGTGGTGGATTCACCGCCAACTTGCGGCCATTCTCCGCCCGCCAAATTAGGATGGCGGGCGGTTGGCTGGCGGACGGGATGTCCGTCCACCACGGGTCCGCCACAGGCAATCGTTCCGATTGCCTGGTGGACCCGGAAAGCATACCTAGAATGGTGGCGGTGCCTAGCAGGCACTGTCCGCCATATTAGGATGCTTCATCTCTGCCAGCCGTGGATGGCGGTTCAACCGCCATTCACAGGCTGGCGGGGATCGCATTTGGGGGCCCGTTTCGGGCCCCCCTTGTGTTGGGGGGAGGTGGGTGTGCACTGGGGGGGGTATCTTTGGCATTTCCCTGCACCAGGTGGCAGGCACCGCATGGTGCCTGCCACGTAGTGCAGGGAAATGCAAACAGTGCATTTTGAACATTGCGGCGGGTGCTGCAGCCAGCAGCACCCGCCGCAATGTTAGAGATACACGATGCGACCGCCACGGTGGCGGTCGCATAGTAATCTCATGTGTGGGACCGCCGCCTTACAGGCGGCCGGTCCCAAGCCCCGCGAACGACGGCGGTCAGACGAAAGTCCGACCGCCATCGTAATGACCCCCTTAGTCTCTAGAATGTGCCATATTTCTGCCACTCTGAAGAAAAAAGCTTTCCAAGGTGATTCGCTGGACTACAGATGCAAGAAGCCTTTTTCGAACTCAAAAGACTGTTTACTCAAGCACCCATTCTCAAGCACCAGGACCCTATCCGTAAATTTATGGTAGAGACTGATGTCTCCGATTCAGCTGTTGTGGCTGTTTTCCTCAACTCCATGATGAAGATCATTTTGAGCATCCCCTCTTTTATGTGTCTCATGTCCTGAATTCCTGTAATGTAATAACTGAAGATCTTGAGACTCCTGCACTTTTGCTTCAATAGAGAGTTATAGGTTTAACCCAAACCTGTCTTCAATGAGTTATTGATGCCCAAGCACTGCTTACTCTAAAGGAGATGGATACCTTACAGAGTCAGGTTCCCCTGGCCTATCATCAGAATCTTTACTTTTTTCAACACCCTCTATTATTTCCAACCAAGGAGCCACAGTCAGAAGTCCTTAAAGTGTGCCAAGGCTCCACTGTGGCAGGGCATTGAGGCTTGAAGACAATTTTTGAACTGGTATCCCAGACTTTCAGGTGGCCTACTGTACATCAAGATGTACATCTGTATGTAACATCCTACTCTGTTTCTGTTCAGGCCAAGGCTGTCCATGACAAACCGTTTGGTTGCCTCGAGCCATGGTCAGTGCCTTCTTATCCTTGGCATACCATATCTACTGATTTGATTGATGACTTGCCACCTTCCATGGGCACTGAGTAGTTATGGTCACAGTTCATCTTTTCTCTAAGATAGCACACTTTTCTCTGTTTCTCAATCTGATAATGTCATGGCCAATACAGTCTTAAGTGAACTAATACAGTTGCATGGGCTACCTGATGCAATAAGTTCTGAGAGGGGCTTTTAATGTATTTAAAACTTTTGACAATCAGTTCGCACCTCTTATGGTATCCAACAAAGCCCTCTCTTCAGGGTTTCATCCACAGTACAGTGACAGGCTGAAAGAGTAAACTAAAGCCCTGAGCAATACCTGAGGTGTTTTTGTAATGCTATTCAAAATAACTGGCCAGAGTTTCTACTGTTGGCAGAGTACATGTAGATCAACGCTACTCACTCTGCAGCCAAGGTCTCTCCATTCTATTGCATCCAGGGCTTTCATCTACGTTCATTTTGAACAACTGCTCTTTCTACACTTTTAGTGCCTTCATCTTCTGATTTTCCCGAAAGATTAAATTCAGAAAGACAATTGATTGTCAAAAGTCTTCAATATTCCAAAACTATCATGAAGGCCAGGACTGATAAAACTAGGCGACCCACTCCTAATTATAAGCTTGGAGATAAAGTTTGGTTGTCTTCTAAGTCTCTACCTACTTATAATGTCCCTGTCCGTTTTGACCCTCATTATCTCCGTCCATTTGTCGTAATTAGGAAGATCAGCCCTCTAACCTTTAGACTCCATCTGCTTTAATTTAAAGCAATTGGCTAAGTAGTTTATCATAGTGAAAAGGCTGTTTATAACAGGCAGAAACTGTGTAAGCCATTTTTAACCGCTTAATTCCATTTAATTCTTTATTATTTTGCTATTTTTTTTTAATTACATGTTTATTTTTGTATTAGCTATCTTGAATATGCGTTCTTTCGAACAAGAAAATGTTTATTGAGAATAGTAAGCCAAAAAATCCACCACACTGTTTAATTTTCTATAGTAAAAAGAAAGTACTTCCTAAATTATGTAGTTAAGAATGTAGAATTTTAGAAATAACACAACTTGTGTGAGTAAATAGAACATTGCGTCTGTGTGTGTCAGGAGTTTGTCTTTTAAGAGAGTGGAGAGTCAGTATGATGGAGTCAGCAGGGGGCTGCGGTATCACCTGGACGGTGTGAGTTCCTTATGTTGAGTATGTGTACAAGTGTGTGTGTGTAAAGTATGTTGCATAAGTATAGACTATGTGCTGTACACAAACTCACTCTAAGTTCACAAAATTCTAAAGTATTCACCTTTAAGTGATGTTCGTGGTCTTTCAACATAGTTTGTGGACTTTGAAATGTAAGGCCTGATTACGATGGCGGTCGGACGAGCGTCCGACCACCATTGCTGTGGGCAGGGGACCACCCGACAAGATGTCGGTGGTCCCGCTGGCCCTATTACGATACGACCACCGTGCAGACAGTCATAAAATGGCTTTGTCTACTGTGACTTCTTCTGCAGCCTGGAAAAGGGCCACAGCACAAGCCGCAGTAGAAAAAGTAACTTTTCAAACATCCATGCACCGTGTGCCAGGCACCATTTGGTGCCTGGCACACGGTGTGTGGATGTTTGGTGAGGCACCACATATGCCTAGCTGGCCAGTTAGCAGTGGCCCATGGGGGAACGGTGACCCTGCTTGGGGCTCCCAAAGTCCCTTTCTGACAGCCTTTTCATGGCGGTGGGACTGCCATGAAAAGGCTGTCAGAAATGGTCATCCTTATCCTTACTGGGTTACCTGCGCAGGCACCGCGTCCATTGTAAGGATTAGAGTCAGACTACCGCCCCGACGGGCTCCTTGAGCCTGTCGGAGGCGGCAGTCTTCCCCTCTCCCCAACATAATCACTCTGACCGCCGGCCTGTCGGTGGCGGTCTGCCCGTCATCAATATGAGGGCTATAGTTCTGAGACTTAGAAGAAAGTTTGTATACTTTTAGACCTTTTAAAAACAGAGCTGTTAAAAATTTCTGTCGATATATATTAGCTGTCATGTAGTTCCTATAAACCTATATAGGATCTGTGCGTTTAGACAACATACACTGTGGGATAGGTGTCCAGACTGATTCCAGACACCCCCACCAGGTATGTTTGCCTGTATACCAGCTAGCTCACAGTGCCACTAGAAACCCCTCTTACCAAGGAGAGAACAGTTCTTGGCAACTATCGAACATGACAACTCTGTCCCATCAGGGATCGTGGAAACAGTGCGATACTTTTCGCTCAGTCACTCGTGCTCACTTTGTCTCAGAGAGATACACAGAATAAATAGGTGCGCTGAAACAACCATTAGACAGAAACAGATATAAATGATTATAAGCACCAACAGAGTAAAAGGATGGTAGATTCTTACCATAGTGCTAAAACAATGAATACAGGCAGGTATAAAAATACATGACAGTAATAATGCGTACTCCTACGATGCAACCCTAACTAGATGTACCTAAGTGTACCTAGTATGTATGTAGGTGTAGAGCCAAGAATCCCTCTAGGATAAAGCCAACCCCATTACCTGAAGTGAGAGACTGTGGGACCCAGTCTTGGTCTTGAGATGGACACCCCGCGAGGGATGTCAGACCACTGCGAGCTGGAGTGTCTGCATGCAGGAACCTCAGCGTCTTGCGTCAGTGTGTCAGCATGGAAGTCCTTTTTCTCCTCTCCCTGCCTCAGCAAAGATATGGTGTTTATATACCCAAAGTGGTACCCTCAGGGGATCTACCTTGCTGTGTCATGTCGGACTTAGGATGACGGAAAGAATTACCCTTATACATAGTTATTATGCAGGAGATGGTAGTCCTGCTGAGTTTCCAAGAATCCTCATGCACAATGTATGAGGCTAGTTTTCAGGGAAAACCCCATGCCATTTAGGCATTACCATAACTAGGTAAAAGGTCAGTACTAAGAACCAGTATGTAGTGTAATGTCAAGGGAATATAGGTGAAAGGTCTGGTTGCTACCTGAGCCTATATCGGGCACCTGTATGAAACATAACAAGCTGACATGCACTAAACACTTACACTTAGGGCCTGATTCACAAAGGTAACTCCCGCTTAAGTTTGTTGCCTTCGGCTATTCACAAACCCAAGTGTAAGTTACTATTAAAAAAAGAAAACAGTAGTAAGTCCAGCACCACACATGGACAGCCACTGGGATTGCATCAGCCTCCCATGCAAAATAATGTAGCTAGAGTATTGAAATAAAACCCCATAGGAAATAATGTTAAAATAAACTAAATTATTTAATTTAGCTACAAATATAAATAAATATAATGTAGTGTTAAATAAAATATACAGAAATAATACATATTGATCATTCAATTATAAAATATTTAATTACCCTATTTTGAATTTAAAATGAATGTAACAATAATTTGTATTAAAATATAACGAAACTCTTTTGAATTAATTAAATACATCACTTTTAATTCTTTTTAATGCATAGTAAAAATATTTTTTTCCTTTAGATGGGGCATTATTTTATTATTTAAACTTCAGAAAAATAATTGTAATTTAATTAAATAGATTTAAATTCATTAAAGATTTATTTAAAAATTAAGCTAATAGTGCTGTAACATTTTTTAATTTCTTCTACATTTAAAATAAATATATAAAATGGATTTACATCACTGTTTAATATAAAATATGTAATATTTATTTTGCGTTAGATAAACTTTTTGTATTTTCCCCTAGACTTTACTACATTTAAAATAAATATATAAAATGGATTTACATCACTGTTTAATATAGAATATTTGTAATATTTATTTTGAGTTAAATAAACTTTTTGCATTTTTACCTATACTTTACCACTGGCAATCTCCGCCCGACTGCGTAGTCACCCTATGGTAAAGTATAGGAAAAATTATCTTCCCTCTTCTTATCTTTCATCACAGTCAGTGTGAAATCGCACCTAGGTCCTTATCCATCGCGAACAGTGACTTTTGATTGTCGTTTTACTTTTCCCTGGCATTATTTCCCTAAAACGTTTGTAAAAATCATATCTCCAGTTCCCCTTATTGGATTTTATTCATTTTGTGTTATTTTTCTGATTAAACTTCTCTCTATTTTTTGATGTTGGCTGTGGGATTTTCACTGTGTTGTGTTTTGACTTTTTAATTGTTTGGTACTGTTAACTACTTTACATGCATTTCCTTAACTTAAGCCCGTCTGCTCTGTGCCATAGCTCCTATAGGTTGAGCCAAGATTTATTTATTGAACTTATGTGTTGGACCCAACAAGATTTTGGACTTATTACGTGGGAAACATAAAAAGCCCCCTCAACTAATAACCCATTTTCTTAAACCATAACTTGCGATTTATGAGGAGACTATCAGGATTACAAAAACAGTATTCATACAGTAGTGGTAGTATAGTAGTTGTAATATAATAGTACCATTGGTTCTGGGACTTTAATTTGAAACTTGAAAGAGATTAATGTCAAACATTACCCCTAGTGTTCGAACCTCATGTTCAGACACTGGCAGAGCAAGTGGATGGAGACGGGTGTCGAATTGACAGGGTCAGTTAAGAGTAGGATTTCTGTCTTAGCATAGTTTAGGCAAAGCCATTTCCGTGATTTCTAATTTTAGAAATGCTTCAGGCAGCCTACCACTTGGTGCCTGTGTCCCGAGTATTCTGGTTTGTGCCTTGTATGATCCTAAGAGATTGTATTGCAAGTTTTGAATAAGTAGGGACCCAGTTTAAGTTTTTGAGTTCCGTTTTGTAAGGAGGAGGCAAACCCCTTTGTGGCTGTCCCTCTGATGGACAACAATATAGCTAGGTGGTTTATAAGAATTCCCCAATGATTATTTAAACTATTGACATATAAAATCTGCCTTATCTGGCTAAGCTGCAGGAGAGGGTATTTTTGATCAGCTGCAATCTTGTATTAGAGGAAGAATATACGTGAAGCAGTACAGGGTTGCTGTAGGCCTATAAGGAAGAGAGTTGGTCATTAGGACCATCTTGGAGAGAGGTTTGTTGGGCGATGGAAGGAAACAGTGTTTGGTTACTGATTTAATGAAATCGAACAGCTGTACTGGAGACAACTGAGCATGGATGTAATCCCACTGAGGATCACATTGGATTTGTGAGAAGATGCTGAACTAGATTTCTTGTTTCTGTCAAGTTGGTCCTAGTCAGTCCTAATACTCACCCTTTCATATCATCAACACATTTTCAGACTGGCACAGTGCCCCTGGTTTTTAGACTCTCTCATCTTTTCTTCAATGTCTACTTAGTACAACTACTTGAGGTGCTCTAATGTATTGAAGTCACCTTTCATAACTTTGTTACCAATACTCAATTGCTGTTCAAACCTACTGTGTCAGAGGAAGATCATGAAATGTTCGCATTTTGTCTTTCTGTTGTCAACATCCAGATGCGTAAGAACTAATTAAAATGTTTCCCAGCAGACATTTATTCTTGTGGCAGAATCGTCAGTGGCTCCCTGGCATGCTGAAATCTGGCACTCTAACTGCCCAACGTATAGCCACAAATCAGTAATTCGGATGTTATAATGATTGTACAATAGCCATGCCCCACAGATTGATAAAATAGTGAATGTGGCATTCTTTCATTTGAGGACACTAAAATAAGTACTTACATCTCACCCCAAAATCATTTCTGTTATGACTGCAAAAATAACATGTATAACAAACAAGGGAACCCAAATAGAATAGGTCAGGGACCTTGGGAGCTAGGTTAGTACAAAGGACAGTGGTCCCTGAGTAAGGAAAACTCATTAAACAATAAATATAGTCTCAATCAGTACTATATTTTGGCGCATGTCCAGCCGGACAGAGGCAAGTTTAATATACACAATGATTTGAATAAAATTTAAGAAATGTGAGGAAAATAACAGTGGGATACAAGCCTGTATCCAGAATCTCACAGATCAAAACACACAAACAACATAGAAAAGCTCAGGCAGTTTACATGTGTTTCCGATGGATATTGCACGGATAATGAAACAACAATCATAAAAGGTCACCTTTACACATATTATATATTAACAATCAGTGTAATGGGAGGCTACGTATTCCACAATGGGAAGGCGAGGCAGACGAGTCCTGCACAGCAAGGATTCAGTCGCTTGTAGTACATGCAGGCGAATGAGGCTGCGCTCACCTCATTCGCCTGCATGTACTACAAGCGCCACACCAGGCCCATCACTAAACTTCCGTTTTGGACAGAGTTCATCCGACCCTGTGAATTAGGCTCTCAATCCCCTGGACTGAATCCTTGCTGTGCAGGACTCGTCTGCCTCGCCTTCCCATTGTGGAATACGTAGCCTCCCATTACACTACTACTCCCCTGGGTCCACCATGTCCCCTCTCCCCCCCAGCCTGGACGTGCCAGCTATCTATCCTTAAGCGCCACTGCAGGCATATGCTCTCAGGCACTTTAATCCTTAGTCCTGAAGATGATCCAATATCTCACTGATAAGGATCGAAACGTCGTCGACACAGTTGTCAACCTTATACACTGATTGTTAATATATATGTGTAAATGTGACCTTTTATGATTGTTGTTTCATTATCTGTGCAATATCCATCGGAAACACATGTAAACTGCCTGAGCTTTTCTATGTTGTTTGTGTGTTTTGATCTGTGAGATTCTGGATACAGGCTTGTATCCCACTGTTATTTTCCTCACATTTCTTAAATTTTATTCAAATCATTGTGTATATTAAACTTGCCTCTGTCCGGCTGGACATGCGCCAAAATATAGTACTGATTGAGACTATATTTATTGTTTAATGAGTTTTCCTTACTCAGGGACCACTGTCCTTTGTGCAAAAATAACATAACACCATATTCAGAGCGCCGTTCAGGTGTAAGTGCCAAGGCCATGTATTGCAGGTCATTCACTTGTTACACTGGCTAGCCATCCAGGAAAACTTCAGTTTAACACTATGGGCCTGATTACAACTTTGGCGGTGCAGCGTCGGGTCCGCCCCGCCCGCACTGCTAAAGCTGTGGTCAGACTGTCCGCCAGATTAGAAGTTTCCCCCTGTCTGGAGAGCTTTGTTTTTGACGTTCCCACTGCGGTGCCCTGAAAATGGGAACCCCAATGGGAATGTCAAAAACAGTTCCTGCATGACATGGACTGTAAAGTCCATCTCATGCAGGAACTGGCGTGCAGGCACACAGGGGGACACATATTATGCCCCCTGTGTGCATCCACAGGGCGTGAGGCACCAGAGGGTCCTGTAGGGCCCCCTTTGTTTGCACTCCGCCACGGTTTTCATGACAGTGGAACAGCCATGAAAACTGTGGCGGAGAGGAAACTTGCAATATGCATTGCAGGACCGTGGCGGTCCTGCCAAGCATATTACTGCCTCCTGACCGCTGCAACACTGCCAGGGAACGGCGGTTCCCTGGTGGTGCAGTGGGGCAATGGCGGTCTGACCACCCTTATTGTAATAGGGTGGTCAGGAGACCTCCACAGCTGTGCCCCCGCGAGTCTGGCCGTCCGTGGACCGCCAGATTCGTAATCAAGGCCTATGTGTATGATGTGCCAGTAAAGCAAACGAAAATACCCTCTGTTTATTTAGGACATATTCCAAATGCACCGTCCAAGGTGAGCTCATAAGTGATACTCGTTTAAAGTGAAGGTTAACAGGTTTTTGTAGGCTACATCCAAGAAGATATCAGACTAATGGACTTGAAACTATTTGTCAATATATTTGATAAATATGTAAATCACCTTACCTTAGAAAAAGATCTTTCGTTTCCCTACTTTTGTTTCATTTAGAAATGTACCAGTATGTGTATTCTCAACTTCAGCAGACGAATTTGTCTCAACCTTTAATTAGCATCAAGAAGTGACCAAGTGAAGAAAACACTGGAGTGTAAATGTTAATAAAAGGAAACAAGTTGTAGAATAAGACCGAAAACAGAACATACATATGTAAGCTCCAACACATACAATGTGCAACATAACATCGAATAAAGAACAAGTTCAAATAGGCCCTTGCAATGACA
Organism: Calotriton arnoldi; assembly: GCA_963921515.1. Classification (NCBI taxonomy): domain Eukaryota; kingdom Metazoa; phylum Chordata; class Amphibia; order Caudata; family Salamandridae; genus Calotriton; species Calotriton arnoldi. The sequence continues at coordinate 2,364,517 of CAWUFW010002089.1, forward strand.
ATAAGTCTGGATTATAAATCAACGTGCCTCGCTCCAGTCACTGTGGTTTTAGGCACTCAGTGTATCATCATACATGCACTTTGTCATCCATCCTGGCACTCATAAACCCATTCATTTAACCACTGACTCATTCCTGCATTCACCCACTTAGCCATTCACGATAAAACACACATAAAAACATGACAAGCATGCATGCGCAAGGTAAATTAAAAGAATACAATTTTAAAAAGAAAACACAAAACTGCCTAAAAATGGTGGGCATATGCTTTTAATATAATTAAACATAGTAGTGATCTTAGATCGATAATGTACAACTGTTTCACACACTTAGAAGCAAGATGTTGGTCATGTTGGAGCAGGAAAACAATGATACACTATGCACAAAACCATTCTACGATAGCACTCAGCAAACATCGCACAGAGGGGCCATCTTGGATGGATCTTCAATCAATCAATAAAGCAGGGATTTGTGAAGCGCACTACACACCCATGAGGGTCTCAAGGCGCTGGGGGGGTCAATAAGTTCCGTCTCATCCGAAGAGCCAGGTCTTGAGGCTCTTCCTGAATGTTTGCAGTGTAGGGGTTCGTCTGATGCTGAGAGGGAGTTCGTTCTAGGTCTTGGCCGCGATGTCGAAGAAGGCTCTTCCTCCCGTTCTGGATGCGTGGGATCTCGGCCAGGGCAAGGTTGGCGGAGCGGAGGTTTCTCTTGGGTGCGTAGAAGGAGACTCTTTCGTTGAGGTATTGGGGTCCGGTGTTATGGAGGGATTTGTAGGCGTGAGTGAGTAGTTTGAAGGTCACTCTCTTTTCAACGGGGAGCCAGTGGAGATCTCGCAGGTGCTGGGTGATGTGGTCTTGTCGTGGGATGCCGAGGATGAGTCTGGCTGCGAGTGTTCTATATGGTCTGGAGTTTGTGGAGTAGAGATTTGTTGATCCCGGCGTAGAGGGCGTTCCCGTAGTCCAGTCTGCTGGTTATGAGTGTGTGGGTGATGGACTTTCTGGATTCGGGGGGATCCATTTGAAGGTCTTGGGGAGAATGCAGAGGGTATTGAAGCACGTCGAAGAAACAGCGTTGATCTGTCAGTTCATGGTGAGGTAGGAGTCGACTATAATGCCGAGGTTGTGGGCGTGGTCTGTGGGTGTGGGAGGGTTGCCGAGGGTGGTGGGCCACCAGGTGTTGTCCCATGCAGAGGTGATGGAACCGAGGACGAGGACTTACGTTTTCTCCGAGTTGAGCTTCAGGCAGCTGCTGCTCATCCAGGATGCGACGTCTTTCATTCCTTCCTGGAAGCGGTGTCTGGTGATGTCGGGTTCCCTGGTGAGGGAAAGGATTCTATGCTGAATCCGTGCTTTCTGACAATGGTAGCGAGGGGGGCCATGTAGATGTTAAAAAGCGTGGGGCTAAGCGAGGATCCTTGGGGTACTCCGCAGCTGATCTCTGTGGGTTCGGAGAGGAAGGGCGGGAGTCTGATTCTTTGGTTTCGGCTGGTGAGGAAGGAGCGGATCCAGTCTAGGACAGTTCCCTGTCTGCCGGCGTCATGGAGTCTGGCGGTTAGTGTGCAGTGGGAGACAGTGTCGAAGGCTGCTGAGAGGTCTAGTAGGATGAGGGCCGCCATGTGGCCCTGGTCGAGGAGAGTGCGGATGTTGTCTGTGGCGGCTAGGAGGGCAGTCTCGGTGCTGTGGTTGCAGCTGAATCCGGATTGGGAGGTGTTGCCGATCGAGTTGGATTCTATGAAGTTTGTGAGCTGGTCGTTGACGATCTTCTCAGGGACTTTGGCTGCGAAGAGGAGGCGAGAGATGGGTCTGTAGTTACTGAGGTCCGTTGGGTCTGCGGAGGGCTTTTTGAGGAGGGGCTTGACTTCTGCACATTTCCAGTCGTTGGGGAACATGCCTGTTTCGAAGGTGAAGTTGATAGTATGTCGTACTTCAGGTGCTATGGCGGCGGTGGCTCTGTGGAAGATGTGCGGCGGGCAGGGATCATTGGGGCTCCTGAATGTATGCTCCTCATGGTCTTAGCGGTGTCTTCTGTGGTGACAGGGGTCCAGACGGTGATGGTAAGCTGGGTGGAGTTGCTGGTGGTAGGTGTATTGTTGGTGCCTTGGTTCCGTTCGTTTAAGTTATCATAGAGAGTCTTGATATTGTGATGGAAGTAGGAGCCGAGTTTGTTGCAGAGGTCCTGGGAGAGAGGGGCCTCTGTGGTTTCGCTGGGGGATTTGGTGAATTCTTGTATGATACTGAAGAGTTCCTTAGAATTGCGGGAGTTGGAGAGGATGAAGTTCCTCTTCGTGAATCTGATGAGGTGTTCTGTCATGGCGGTTTTGTAGGCGGTGCGTGCTTCAGAGTTTTTGCTGTTCCTCCATGCTTTTTCGAGTCGTTGGCACGTGCGTTTGGATTCACGGAGATCGGTGGTGAACCAGGTGGCTTTCATGGGGCGTTGTCTGTTGGAGTTCTGGAGGGGGCGAGCGTGTTTGCCCACTTGGTGATCCATCTGTAGAGTTCGTTGGCTGCAGAATTGGCGTCGGTCATGGTGGGTGGAGGAGCGCAGTTGTGGGCGGAGTTGAGGTGCTCTTTGGTGACCTTGCTCCAGTTCCTGTGCGGGGGGTGTGGTGTAGGCTTGTGTGCGGTGGGTTTCAAAAAGGAGAAATGGACGCAGTGGTGGTCCATCCAGAGGAGTTGCGTGATGTGGCTGAAGTGAATGTTGTTTCCTCCAGCGAAGATGGGGTTGAGGGTGTGTCCTGCCTTGTGGGTGGGGGTGGTGATGAGCTGTTTCAGTCCGATGTTGGCAAGGTTGTCCAGGAGGGTGGGGGAGTTGTGGCCGCTGAGGTTGTCAAGGTGGAAATTCAGGTCCCCGAGCACTATGTAGTCCATGGAGGCGAGGGCATGGGGCGCAATGAGGTCTGTGATGGTTGTGGTGAATGTGGTGCACGGTCCTGGAGGTCATGAAGGCGAGGGTGCTGCATAGAGTCATTCTGGGGTTGGTTTAGATCTGGAAATGGAGGTGTTCCATGGAGACGAGGAGTCGTTCGTGCTGGCTGTAGTGAGTCGGAGGGAGTTTTAGTTTACAATGGCGAGTCCACCTCCAGGGTGGTTGGGGCGGTCCTTCCTCTGGATTTTGTACCTGTCGGGTATGGCGGTTGCGATGTCGGGTGCAGAGCTGCTGGTGTTGGTCCAGGTCTCTGTGAGGAAGGTGACGCCGGGCGATAGGGTGTCGAGGAGGTCCCAGATCTCCCCTGCGGTTCTGTGTAGGGAGCAAACATTCAGGAGGATGCAGCTCAGGGGTTAGGGGTCGCTGTCGTCTGGTGGATTGGAGGTAGCAGTGGGTGTCCGGAGGTGGGTGAAGGTGCAGCGGTAGGAGGACTGGCCATGGGTGGTGTTCGGCATCGACAGCTGGCAGATGTTGTTTCTTCCGGGGTTGAGTGCGTGGAGGGTAGCTGAGTCGTAGCGTGGGTGGTCGGAGGACCAGGGTCCCTGGCGCTGGTCGCGGTCGGGCGCAGACAGGCCAGTGAATCATTTTGTACCAATCCAAGATCACCCACATGTTTTTAAACATGGTGGCAATCTTGGAATGGTAAAACAATAATACACTATGCACAATAACATTCCATGATGTCAACCTGGTTTAGAAATAGCAGCTGTGTGAGATGTGGCGCTCTGCAGGTGAAATGAGCGGCAAACGAGTGTCCCAATAGCACCACCTGAGGAGTGTAGGATGCTCTAAAAAATAATAAAAAAGGAGAACAAAAAAAAAGAACGGAGAAGATAAATGTAAACCAACCAACCAGCCAACCGAGAACACAAACTATGCAGATCGATTTTTTGGGGGGGATTTTACGCCGTATTCCCAGATGTAGGTCCCATGCTCGCTCTGCCAGAGAATCCAAGATGTACCTTAGTGATGAGGCCCAAAAAGATCAAAACCAGTCTGGGTTGCTTGTGGTCCTTTCTGCAGGAGGCCTTGCCTGGACTGTTACCATGAGGTTTAGGGTCATTATTGATTTGCATCAGGTGGGCCTCTCTCTAGAATAGCACAGTGAGTGAGAAAGAGTTGGAATGCTAACCAGAATAATTGCATGCAGGTTAGACTATCTGCAAGCATTCCTTCCATCAGACCTTGTGTGTTTGTCAACACTTGACTCTTCAGCAATGCCTGATGCTTCTAAGGATCTGGCTGGTGGTAGAGGTCTATTCAGGGTGACCTCCACCTTCAGGTCACCTTTACTGCAACCACGTGTAGCATGTTACTACCACTGTCCTGTTCAGTATCCCTTGAATCTCATGAATTATGTGTCTATTAAATACATAAAAACAATAGTTTGGTATCTGATGGGTCCAGGTGTTGTCACTCCACGATGGGCCACCATGACAAAAATACCAATACTGGAGTCCTCATAGCACTCATGCATCATCATTCATGCACATATGACACATATAGGTGTGTACTGTTACCTAGCTACATTTTACCTGCATACAGTACCTCCTTTTGCCATTTTAGAAGGCCTACATTGACAGACTACTTTTTTCAAATCCTTTGCCACTTTCAGAGTGCTGTAGTGGCACACATATGAGGATGTGTTTTAATCTCTGGCAGTCCAGCGGACTCTACTGCAGTGGCGGCTCGCCGAGGGAGTGCTGCGTGGCGGTGGGGTGGGGCGTAGTAAACTCCGGCATATGGCGCAACGGAGTTAAGTAAATAAATAAATAAAACAATTTACATTGCGCGCGCTGCCACGCCAACTCGGCGATGCAGCGCGCAAAATGTAAATTGTTTTATTTATTTATTTATTTACTTAACTCAGTTGCGCCGTATGCCGGTGTTTACTACCCCCCACCCTGCCCCTCTCCTGCCCCGCCCAACCGCCCCGCAGCACTCTCTCGGCGAGCCACCACTGCTCTACTGTCTCAATGTAGTGGTAAGCCCTGCAGAAGGGTATATGGCCATCACTGAGAAATATACGGTCTGCAGCAAGCAGCAGCTCCTTCGCTATGGTGGAGCATTACCCCACTGCCCGCAGAAGCAAACGAACAACAAAATGCAGATCATTTTATTTTTCATCCTGTAGCCGAGTCTGGGGGGCAAGGCCACAGCACGGCAGCAGGGGAAGGAGGAGTGGTGGGCCCTGCTGTCAGTGTGCATGACGGTTTGGCTGGCCGTCTTAGGACGACGAAACCATCATGCACACTGACATCTCTCCAACCCAGCTCTGTTGCTGGGTGGAGAGACCAGCAGGCACAGGCTCTCAGCTACCAATGGAGGGCAAAAGAAGCCCGCTCCGCCCAATCCCCACACTGCTTTCACAGTGTCTGCATTGGCCGCAGGGGAGGCTGGGAGCTTCACACTGTGCCCAGGGGAGCAGAAGACCAGCCAGCAGAAGATCAACAGGTACGTTTTTAAAAATTGTTTTGTTTGTTACATCCCCCCTGCTCTGATCCCCCGTGCTGCACCCCTGAGCTGCCTCACCACATTTCCCTGACACCAGCAGCTACTGTCTGCAACTACATATGTATCAGCTTAGATAACAGCTTGTGATAGCAACAACTCTGACTTGGGGCACTCACTTTGTGTTAGCTCTGAGAGCTTTCAGTGAGACTTGGGGATGTTCAGAGGCACCATTCTAGGTTGCACTTTCTCAGACGTGATGCTGACCTCCAAGGCTGAATGTGAGGCATCAACTGACAGCTGTGTTGGCTAGGACCACTAAATATAGAGTTAAGCATGGGAATATCTGGCACTTAGTATACTGAAGTGTAGCAGTATGATGGACTGGTCGGACGACATGTTGGCCCTGGAGAAAAACTTGTAAGGCTTGTTGAGTGAGGAGTTAGTACTAATTCCTCAAACTCAGCAGCAGATGTGGTATCATCTGCAAGGTTGTTCGGAGCAAAGGTGTGCTTTATAGAAGATCAAAAATGGAGCAACGCACATCAGTTTGAGGAAACATTGCTACCCATCAATCAAATATCTCTTCCGTCCTTCCAAACCACTGGCCAGATTTGTAAGGTACTTTGCTGCCTCTTTGAAGGGATGTGTGATCTGTGTGTTGTGAATCTGAATATTTGTTTGTTGTGACTTTTTTATTTTTTATAGTTCACAGTCCCCAGTTTTTTGTGTCACCTGTTTTCAACATTTACTTTTGTTAAATATGCTGACACCTTCCTATTGGCATTTGTGTTATTAAATTATTTGTTCACTCTCTTAGATAATAATTGCATTGTGTTATTTTAGGCCACACTGTTCTTTATGTAACTTTAATCAAAGTCACTAAGATTTCACATTTATATTATCAGATACTTTTGTATCTGTTTTTGCAATATCATTTAAAATAATGAGGTTAGATATTTATGCACTGGTTATATATTTTCAACATGAGTGCCCAATTAAATAGTTCAATAAGACTCCACACTTAAGGCCAGATGTATTACCACTAGATTCTCAAAAAAATGGTGCAAATTGCACACTGACTTTCTGCGAAACCAATGAGATTCTGCAAACCGACTCACGTACTATTAGGTTTGCAAAATCAACCATTTGGAGAGGGTGGCAATGTGTACTACCTCATTATTATTCATGAGATAAGTTGCAAATTATGACGCACTATGATTGGAAGCCATCACAGGGATGGTGACCTGCTGGGGTCAGCTGACCGCCATGCTTGTGATTGCATTTAAATAAAGTATTTTTTTTTTAATGCAGCCATTTTCCCTAAAGGAAACTGGCTGAATTTTAAAAACAAATGACTTTTTTTACAAAGTTTGTTTCAGAGTTGGCATGGTCCCCTGGATCACTGCAGACACAAACACAATCTTTCTGTTTTACATTCGCAAAGGAGAAGGAGTCCTAAATGGATCCCTTCTCTTTGAGAATGGGTTACCACCTCCTTTGGGGAGTTGATAGCCTATCAATGGTTTGCAATCAAAATTGCAGTCGCAAACCTTTGATACACATTATAACAAATCTCTGCGTGGAAGGAGCGCCTTATACACACTACTTCCAACTCGCAATTTGGTATGCCTTTCAAATCCCATTTTGTTATTCAGTGACAAGTTACTGATTCGCAAAATGGGTTTAGTACGTTAGAAAAAGCTGTTTTGTGGTTTCAAACTCTCTGATTTTGTGAATCACAGTCTTTGCGACTGCAAAATGGCTTTTTATACCTGGCCCTTATTTCACTGCCCTTCAGTTTATCAAATTTAAATTAAATTTAAATGCTGATAAACTCTATTCAAATGGTCATTTAAAAATGCAGGAAATTCATTCTTTTTCCCCAGTCATCATTGAAATTTACAAATTTTTGTTGTTTCCTACGTTTCACCAATAGATTTGTTAGAACACCACTAAAAAGCCAATACAAATCATATAAGAAATTTAACACGTAAGTTACAGTCATAGACAAAGCACCATTTTAACTGGAAACTTGAAGGCCATCCATATAAAAAAAATGAACACTGAAAAAAGCGGAACCTTGTATCACAGCACTGAACAGAATCCTTACACGTGCTAGAACACGCAGGGGTATTTTCAGGATCTCAACAATCAGTGTTGTGCAGGGGATGTGGGGGTTAACTCAAAGCAGAACTCCACCACGCATAGACCCACCCAATGCTGGTCAACATATGTGTTCTTAATTAAGGCATTGTGAATACCCTGGCATCAAACTTTCCTTGTTGAGCAAAAAGGGCTTAAAACATGTGTCAACAATAGTATGTGGGTGGCAGAGACTGTGAACAATTATGGACGCGATGGGTTCCAGAATGCGCTGGCAGTGATACCTTTCTGATTGGAATGCCCACACTGTGGAGAAAGAATCACTGTACTGAAGGCTAAGTAATTTATTCACCAACATTTGCATGGAGTTAGCGTAAGTGTGGCACTGTAGCCCAGACAATTGGATTTAGGGCTCAATTGGCTGTGCCTTGATTTAAGAAATGCAGGATTCAGAAATGTCTGTATTAGATGTATTGATCACCCGATCTATCTTTGAAGCTGTGTGATCATTTACTTGCAAAGCATAGAGGGAGGGGTAAGTTTGAAGTCATGGCTGATAACATCTTGTATATATTTTGTTTACAAGCTGGCCACGCTGTGTGTTAAGCTTCAATTTCACCAAAATACCACGATAAACATCTCAACCACAATAGGCCTGTCAGAAATGCTAAGCTTAAGTTGCCTGCAGACAAGAAAATAACAAGGTCATGAGCAGAAACAAGCCAATCAGGTACAACACAAAGCTGTTTTTATGAATTGCTCGAATGCACTTGGTGCATTATTGTTACTTTTCCAGAAATATACGTTAGCGTTCTCTTCATATATGAAATGGAGATGATGGAAAAATCGTGTTTAGTGCGCATTTTCATCAGAAAATTAATGCTGGATTTCAGTTGATGTTATGTTAATTGGTAGTCAAGCACATATGGGGGCAACTAATAGGCTTAATGGAAGCAGCCTGAACATAACCATTGTAATTGGGCGGCCTCCAAAGGCAACGGGGAGAGTAATTCAGGGGGGGAGGTACATGGTACCAGGGCTCACAGTTTCGGCTCACTGATTAGCAATATTGGAAACATTAGGGCCTTTCTACCTAGTACACGCTTCTTAAACAAGCATGACTTACACATTTTTGACTTACTACAAGAGTCCAATCCGGACATTTTGTTTCTGACAGAAACTTGGCTCACCGAAACCTCCAACCCCACTATTGCAACCGCCATTCCCCCAGGGTATCAGATCTTGAGGAGGGACCATATTGGGGGCAAGGGGGGTGGAGTAGCAATCATTATTAAAAAGGACTTCTCCAGCACCACAGTTCCCATGGAAGAGATGGAAGAGGCGGAATGTTTAGGCTTTCATTGCGTACTCTCACCTCACCAATCCCTGGCCGGAGTTTTAATTTACAGACCCCCCGGTCATGCCGGGAAGTTCCTTAAGTCCCTCAACGACTCAATCGCGCCGCTTGTCCCCAGATCCAAGCATTTCCTGGTACTGGGTGACTTCAATATTCATATGGATAACCCGGCAGAGCAGGAGACCACCTCTCTGTTTGAGTCCCTTGATATTATGAACCTATCCCTCTATGTTTTCCATCCCACCCATGACAAGGGCCACACTCTCGATCAAATTTTCTCTAATGTTAAGATTCAAACAGATGAGCCTGTCCCTTTAACGTGGTTGGACACCATCTGATAGGTTTCAGGGTGTGCAAATTGGCAAGATGCCCTCAATCTCATGATAAGCACCGTCCCTTCACGTCAAGACCCTTCTACCGAATTACCCCAGAAGCCCTGAGCGCCGAGCTTGTCTTGCACCCGCTTTCACTCAGTGGTAACACAGAGAGTGATGCCCTCTGCCTAGAGAATTGGCTGCAGCAATGCACCAGGGCGCTCGCACCTCCGACCACGTGACATTTTAAATCTGCTCGACGATCCTCTCCATGGTTTAATGAAGCCCTCAGGCAGAGCAAAAGTGCATGCAAACGTCTGGAAAGAACATGGAAAAAAAAATTTAATACGGAGGAGAAAGAAATTTATAAAGCAGCCTTGAAGGCCTACCATAATAAAATTTATGAGGAAAAGAAAAATTTCCTTTCATCCAAAATTCAGTCAACTGGAAACAAAAGTAAGGAAATGTTTAAAATTGTAAGAGACTTTTCCTCCCCAAGTGCAGTAGCTAGACCCTTCACCCCGACTTTACAATGGACAAACCAGCTTGCGTCATTCTTTCATGAGAAAATTATCGCTATTCAAAACTCGTTTGTGGAGCCACTTCCGGAGAGGAAAGGGACACTGTCTCTTTACCCTCTAGCGCTCCTGTAATGGGTCCCTCCTTCACACAGTTCCCTTCCCTTCCACTTGAGACGCCCTTGAAGATTATGAAGGGCCAAAAGTCAGGATCACCTACTGACCCATGTCCGGCTAAAACACTGGCATCTGTGGCCGAGATCATTAATCCAATTGTCAAAACTGTTTTGAATTCATCACTAAGTAACGGCCATGTGCCTCCAAACTGGAAGAGTGCAAAAATCCTCCCACGGTTGAAAAAGCCTTCTGCTGACCCCTGGGTAGCATCAAACTATAGACCAATCTCACTCCTTCCTTTTTTCTCGAAAACCCTAGAGAAATATGTAAACTCAGTGATCACTGACTACGTAGAATCAAATAACTTTCTCCACCAGAGCCAGTCTGGCTTCAGACCTCATTTCAGCACGGAGACTGCTTTGCTGGAAATCTCGGAGTCCATAAAGGAGAAACTAGATAAAGGGGGTAAAGCGGTGTTGATCCTTCTGGACCTATCTGCAGCTTTTGACACCGTGCCCCATGACCGACTCCTGCATAGACTGCAGGAATGCGGCCTGGGAGGCACGGTGTTCAAGTGGTTCTCCTCCTTTTTGGAGGATAGACACCAAGAGGTCTGGTCCCCTCCTTTTGCCGCTCCTATCCCCCCTCTGAAAGTGGGTGTTCCGCAGGGCTCCATCCTGAGCCCGACACTTTTTAATCTTTACATTGCCCCCCTGGCCCCCTTGATTGAAGCATGTGATGCAACAATAATCTCCTACGCTGACGATATGCGGCTTCTGTTCACATGTGAGAAGGGCGAGGATTTCGTAGGGGAGAAGATAAAAAATTGCCTGACTGGAGTCTTTACTTGTCTTAGACAAAATCAATTAAAATGCAACCCTGAGAAATCTGAAATCATCTTCTTTGGTTCTCCATCTCGGGACGAGTGGAAACAATGGTGGCCTTCTGACATGTCACTGCCCCAATGTTCGGTAAATACGGTCAAAAATTTGGGGGTAAAGTTGGATGACACTCTATCCATGAAAGCCCAAATACAGACTGTCGCAGGATCCTGTTTTGGCCTCCTGAGAACGCTCAGGAAATTCCTCCCCCTGCTATCTCTCTCGCACAGAAAGACAGTGGTCCAAGCCCTTATTGCCTCCAGGTTGGACTACGTAAATGTACTTATTAAATAAACTTCAGGTTGTCCAGAATGCTGCCGCCAGGGCGGTTCTCATGCTCGGACCCAGAACTCGGATTTCTCCTCATTTGAAGGCCTTGCACTGGCTGCCTGTCCGTAATAGAATTCGCTTTAAAGCCCTAGTCTTGGCTTTCAAGGCTCTACACAGTACGGGAGCCCACTACATCAGAAAGAGAGTCCTACACTATGCCCCCGGCAGAACCCTGAGATCATCCTCTCGACAGCAGGTGGCCATTCCCAAATTTTCTCGTACTCGGACCGTCGGCCGCTCTTTTCAAGTGCAGGTTGCCCTTGCTTGGAACCTTTTGCCGGTGCCACTCAGACAGGTGCCTGATTTCCTGACTTTCAGGAGACAACTTAAAACCTGGCTGTTTCAACAACTTTAGGTCTCTCCCTCTTTGTACGACAGCAACAGACTAGCCATATGGTTCTCTTAGCGCCGGGACACTCTTTGAGTAGCTGTGCGCTCTATAAGTACCTTATAACATAACATAAAGCTTCAATGACTTGCATGGACGTCATTTAGGCATTGCCAGGGGTCGCAGCTGCGATCGCTGGTTTGTACCTTGTGAACCCTGTCGTCAGAGGTGGTAAAATCAGACCTAAGAGCACAGGGGTGGCTCGCCAACCAATATAGTCGCCAAGTCTCCGTCCTTTTTGTTTTCTGCTCATTTTCTATTACACTAATAGTGAATAATAATAAACCATTCACTATCACTGTAATACAAAATTGAGAACCTTCGCTGGCAGCTGAGGTAAGTAACTGCCTTTAAATGTATTTTGTGTACTTCAGTGTGCATAAATGTGTATCTGTTAAAGATAGAGACGTGTTCTTGTGTGAGTATGTTTGTATGTGTGAGCACAAGCATGTGAGAGTGAGTGACAGAGGTTGTAAGTGAGAATGAGTGACATTCAATGTCAGCAAATGAGTATGATTAAGATTGCGAATGAAAGAGTGATAGTACTGTAAGTGAGTGAGAGTGAGTATGAATGAGACAGAAAGAGTATGAGTGAGAATGAGTGAGAGTGAAATGGTGTGTGATGTTACTTCTGCTACTCCTGGCATTTGGGTGAATTGACGTCCATGATAACTTGCATTTCATCCATTGAAATCCTGGTGTTTGTTGTGACCCGATTAACCCAAGGTTCATAAATTCTTAAAACGACCCATGCTTAAGTGGATTCGTTTGAACAAAAACTAGGCATCCACACAAGAGCTTAATACACAAACTATGGTAAATGTATACTGTGCAAAATGGATCAGATGCATTGTGCAAGATTTGCACTGTATTCACAGTCACTAATGGGACAAATGATTTTTAGTTCCAAACGTAACCAGAGCCATGACATTATTAAATGTTTTGCCACCTGCATAAATAGGGAAAACTTAGTTTGCCCTATTTTTGCTGCTGAGGTATTAGGGAATGAGGCACATTAGTTTATTTTCAACTTTATGAGTTGAAATATGGGACAATGCGCAAGACAAAATTGATTTGCTTCAGATCCTATTACATAAGCAGTGCAAATATTTTTGCTCACTTTTTCTCCGTGAAAAATCCTTATTTAATATAGATGGCCCAAATACATACCAAAACATATTTAGGGCCCTATTCACAAACTGCATTTTGTAGTATGTTTATTAATACTATAATAGTACTACTAAAGTATTACAAAATGCTATTCACAAACGTAAAAGTATGAACCTTCGCCCTCCTTCTCTTCTATCTTTTCTATGGGAGAATCCTCACACATGTAAGTTTACTACTTAGGGCCCGATTACGATGTCGTTGGGAAACTGTCCCGAACAAATCAATTCCGGAATAGTTTCCAAATGATTCGGGTCCTGTGAGTCCGGACGACCGATACGATGCTTCCCAACATCGTTCGGTCGGACTCGCATTGACTTCAATGGGAGCTTGTGTTCCGAACAAGAACACAGGCTCCCATTGAAAAAAGGGGTGGTTGGGGAAAACCTTGCACCCTGTGACGGGCACCCCAAGGTGCCTGCCACATTGGGCATGGTTGGGAAGAGGGGTCACTTGGGTACGCCCACGGGCTACATTCGTATGTCTCAGTATGAAGGGGGGCCCGCAAAGGGCCTCCAAAGACGGATTCCTGCAGCCTTTTTGTCTCGGGCAAACCGAATCGGAACGGCTGTCCGAATCTGTCATCGTAATCACTCATCCGGAAACCGTGTCCATAGAGCTGTACGAATCGGCTCTGAAAGACTCGGGCTGTCCGGATGCATTTCGGAACTAATTCGCTCTGATGAACGGTTTCCGGGCATCATAATTGGTCGTTGGGAAATCTGTACGATTTGGTAGGAACCAAGGGTTCCGAATCGGATTCAGCAATACCGAATTCCATCCAGAGCCTTTCCTAACAACATCGTAAGTGGCCCCTTAGTAGTAAATGTGGGAAGTACAAGAGGGAGAGGCTGGAAAAAGAGGCATACTTACTTTAGAGAGGAGTATACAAGGGGTTAGGGAGGTGTTCAGAGACATCTACAAAGTAGTAACTCCATGGCTATTCAGAAACAGCAGTTCTAACATTTTTGCAGCTAAAAAGGGACCCTAAACAGTATTAAATGACTACAGCTCAGAGCTGGAGTAGGTCCTGCACCACACAGTATTGTAACACCATCCCACAGAAAATCATGGTTGTAGGGACTTAAAACAAAACCCTATAGGAAATAATGCAAAATTACATTAAATAGTTAAAGTACAAATAAATAAAATTTAACGTTAAAAATAAAAATAAAACATATTCAATATTGAATTATTAAGTATTTGTACAAACATATTGAAATTATAAATGAATGTAATGTTAAATTTTATTAAGATGTAATTACATTGTTTTTAATTAACTTTATACATCACCTAATAATTATGAATGCACAATCACTGTAGATGGGAATTTCTTTTTTAATTTAAACTACAGAAAAATATTTTTTAGTTAATTGAATTTAATTAAAATGATTAAAGGTTTAATTTGAAACTACGTTAATACTGCTGTAGACTTTTTTAAATTTTGCTCTCCATTTACAATAAATATATAAAATTAACTTACATTAATATTTAACATAAAAATATTGGACAAGTGAAATAAATGTCTTTTACTTTTCACTCAACTTCACCATAGGGAGACTCCACAGTCAGGGTGGAAAACTCCTTATGGTAAAGCATAGGGAATAATAAATAAAGTTTAATAAACATCATAATAAATTTGCAAAAATGTTGCTATGTTAAATAATATTGTAATTTAATTTTATATATTCATTTTAAAAATAGAACAAAAGAATAAAATTGCTACAGCAGAATTAGCTTCATTTTTTATTAAATATTTTATTCGTTTAAATATCAAATTAGATTAGAATTGACTGGCATTTAAATTTAAAAATGCAATTCCACACGTAATAACATTTTATTATGCATTAATAATCCTTAATGGTGATACATGGAACTAATTTAAAGTAATTAAATTATATTTTAATAAATAATATTGTTAGATTATTTTTATATTTTAAAAAAGTTCTTAAAATATTCTATTATTAAATATTAAGTATGTAATCATTTTAGTTGAACATTAAATAATGTTTATATTTTTAACTACTGTAAATAATGGAATTTAGTTTAACCTTATTTCCAAAAGGGTTTTATTTCAGGTCCCTAGCTCCATTATTTTCAATGGGAGGGTGTTGCAGTATCAGTGGATGGCCATGTGTGGTCCTGGACTTATCACTGCTGGCATTAATAACCTACACTTGTAAATGTGGCTCCACCCGATTTTTCAGGGGGGTGGAGACTTGTAAGTTTGCTCTTTTCAATAACTTTACCCTTGGATTTTATGAAAAGCCAAAAGTTGTAAAGTTACTCAAAACTGTAAGAGTAAACTACACGTGAAAATAAGTCTCAAGTTAAGGTTACCTTTGTGAATAGCCCCATTAGTCTTTTCCAGATTAATCAAGTAACATAAATTGGTTAAAATGATTTGCTCCATCTTTTTCCATGGTGAAAACTTCAAGTAAGGGGATTGCATAACCAACAGAAATATGCTCACAGCCCACCCTGGATAATTGAAAGATGACCGCAAGAAATCAAAGAGAACTGAAATAACTTAAAGCTGAAAATACGAATACCTATTAATGAGGAACTGATATGTATCAAATAAGATTGTTCTATCACAAAATATGCCTCATTAAGCCACAAAAGAGTGGTTCAGATATTCCAAGTATGCAGGACTAATTCTCTGCTTCAGGGGTCATGAATGAAACCATAGGTGAACAGCATTGGCAAAGCCAGTAAGTCTCACCCATGCAAGATCTATTGGCTTACTCAAAGCTGTTTTAGCCTTGTTGTCCAGCAGCGTGGCTGCTGTCTAACGTGATGGAAAAAAATGCACTATGATGCGGACAGCACTGACTCTTTTAGTTACTTTCAACCATGCTGCACAGCAGCCATGCTACTGTACAACATGGCTAAACAAGTATTGGCAAAGCCAATAGATTTTGCATAGGTAAGACCTCTTGGCTTTGCCAATGCTTGCTTTATTATTACCAATTTGTTCTCTTACCGCATGTGAACCTGAGCAACAAGCATGCGATCCAGAAAAAAACACAGTGGATTAAACATTTGCTGCAAGCAAATCAGGTCCTCTGCATGTCAGATGTTCCCAATGCCCAAAGGCTAAGTCAGCCTTTAATCCTTTCAAGGTCATACAACAGTATCTTCAAAATTGTTAGTAGTAACACCAGTTACCTTTAGCACTTAGAAGTGTGAAGTGCAGCATTACACCCTATTTTAAAATTAATTTGTTAGTCCAATAATTATAGCTTTAATTGCTTGGAAGAGGGCAATAGGGTACCCAAGTTAAAAAGTGCCTCAATTTACAGTAAAACACACAAGATGATGGACGGAATGTTGCACAATGGCAAACATTCACCCCCAGTCACAGATCTGGGTTTAATCCATCGTTATTTTGCTTCACCACGCCACCCCAGTTCAGACATGGCCATATGCAAATCAGTCTTGACCCTGTGCCTTATGGGAACATTCCAGACCGAACTGCCAAGCCATGTCTTCCCTGGACCGGAATCAAGCATCCTAGGACCGGTTTCGGGCATTCAGCCCTCATCAGCCAGGATAGCCTGACTCCAGTGGCGCAGTGAGCACGGGACCCACGTCTGGGCATACCCTTCCCACTTGGGGCGAATTGCAAAACACACAAGATGATGGACGGAATGTTGCACAATGGCAAACATTCACCCCCAGTCACAGATCTGGGTTTAATCCATCGTTATTTTGCTTCACCACGCCACCCCAGTTCAGACATGGCCATATGCAAATCAGTCTTGACCCTGTGCCTCATGGGAACAGTCCAGACCGAACTGCCAAGCCATGTCTTCCCTGGACCGGAATCAAGCATCCTAGGACCGGTTTCGGGCATTCAGCCCTCATCAGCCAGGATAGCCTGACTCCAGTGGCGCAGTGAGCACGGGACCCACGTCTGGGCATACCCTTCCCACTTGGGGCGAATTGCAAAACACACAAGATGATGGACGGAATGTTGCACAATGGCAAACATTCACCCCCAGTCACAGATCTGGGTTTAATCCATCATTATTTTGCTTCACCACGCCACCCCAGTTCAGACATGGCCATATGCAAATCAGTCTTGACCCTGTGCCTCATGGGAACAGTCCAGACCGAACTGCCAAGCCATGTCTTCCCTGGACCGGAATCAAGCATCCTAGGACCGGTTTCGGGCATTCAGCCCTCATCAGCCAGGATAGCCTGACTCCAGTGGCGCAGTGAGCACGGGACCAACGTCTGGGCATACCCTTCCCACTTGGGGCGAATTGCAAAACACACAAGATGATGGACGGAATGTTGCACAATGGCAAACATTCACCCCCAGTCACAGATCTGGGTTTAATCCATCGTTATTTTGCTTCACCACGCCACCCCAGTTCAGACATGGCCATATACAAATCAGTCTTGACCCTGTGCCTCATGGGAACAGTCCAGACCGAACTGCCAAGCCATGTCTTCCCTGGACCGGAATCAAGCATCCTAGGACCGGTTTCGGGCATTCAGCCCTCATCAGCCAGGATAGCCTGACTCCAGTGGCGCAGTGAGCACGGGACCCACGTCTGGGCATACCCTTCCCACTTGGGGCGAATTGCAAAACACACAAGATGATGGACGGAATGTTGCACAATGGCAAACATTCACCCCCAGTTACAGATCTGGGTTTAATCCATCGTTATTTTGCTTCACCACGCCACCCAAGTTCAGACATGGCCATATGCAAATCAGTCTTGACCCTGTGCCTCATGGAACAGTCCAGACCGAACTGCCAAGCCATGTCTTCCCTGGACCGGAATCAAGCATCCTATGACCGGTTTCGGGCATTCAGCCCTCATCAGCCAGGATAGCCTGACTCCAGTGGCGCAGTGAGCACGGGACCCACGTCTGGGCATACCCTTCCCACTTGGGGCGAATTGCAAAACACACAAGATGATGGACGGAATGTTGCACAAAGGCAAACATTCACCCCCAGTCACAGATCTGGGTTTAATCCATCGTTATTTTGCTTCACCACGCCACCCCAGTTCAGACATGGCCATATGCAAATCAGTCTTGACCCTGTGCCTCATGGGAACAGTCCAGACCGAACTGCCAAGCCATGTCTTCCTGGACCGGAATCAAGCATCCTAGGACCGGTTTCGGGCATTCAGCCCTCATCAGCCAGGATAGCCTGACTCCAGTGGTGCAGTGAGCACGGGACCCACGTCTGGGCATACCCTTCCCACTTGGGGCGAATTGCAAAACACACAAGATGATGGACGGAATGTTGCACAATGGCAAACATTCACCCCCAGTCACAGATCTGGGTTTAATCCATCGTTATTTTGCTTCACCACGCCACCCCAGTTCAGACATGGCCATATGCAAATCAGTCTTGACCCTGTGCCTCATGGGAACAGTCCAGACCGAACTGCCAAGCCATGTCTTCCCTGGACCGGAATCAAGCATCCTAGGACCGGTTTCGGGCATTCAGCCCTCATCAGCCAGGACTGTTCGGGCTGGACTGTTCCCATGAGGCACAGGGTCAGACTGATTTGCATATGGCCATGTCTGAACTGGGGTGGTGGAGTGAGCTAAAGAATGATGATGGATTAAACCCAGATCAGTTGACTGGGGGTGAGTGTTTGATTGGCTCAAACGTTCCGTCCATCATCCCTTTGTATCGCTTTGTTCACCCTAAGTTGGCGGGGGTATGCCCAGACGTGGGTCCCTTGCTCACTTTGCCACTGGATTCAAGCAAGCCTGGCTGATGACGGCTGAAATGCCAGAAACCGGTCCTGGGATGCTTGTTTCCGGTCCAGGGAAGACATGGCTTGGCAGTTCGGGCTGGACTGTTCCCATGAGGCACAGGGTCAGACTGATTTGCATATGGCCATGTCTGAACTGGGGTGGTGGAGTGAGCTAAAGAATGATGATGGATTAAACCCAGATCAGTTGACTGGGGGTGAGTGTTTGATTGGCTCAAACGTTCCGTCCATCATCCCCTTTTGTATCGCTTTGTTCGCCCTAAGTTGGCAGGGGTATGCCCAGACGTGGGTCCCTTGCTCACTTTGCCACTGGATTCAAGCAAGCCTGGCTGATGACGGCTGAAATGCCAGAAACCGGTCCTGGGATGCTTGTTTCCGGTCCAGGAAGACATGGCTTGGCAGTTCGGGCTGGACTGTTCCCATGAGCACAGGGATCAGACTGATTTGCACATGGCCATGTCTGAACTGGGGTGGTGGAGTGAGCTAAAGAATGATGATGGATTAAACCCAGATCAGTTGACTGGGGGTGAGTGTTTGATTGGCTCAAACGTTCCGTCCATCATCCCCTTTTGTATCGCTTTGTTCGCCCTAAGTTGGCGGGGGTATGCCCAGACGTGGGTCCCTGCTCACTTTGCCACTGGATTCAAGCAAGCCTGGCTGATGACGGCTGAAATGCCAGAAACCGGTCCTGGGATGCTTGTTTCCGGTCCAGGGAAGACATGGCTTGGCAGTTCGGGCTGGACTGTTCCCATGAGGCACAGGGTCAGACTGATTTGCATATGGCCATGTCTGAACTGGGGTGGTGGAGTGAGCTAAAGAATGATGATGGATTAAACCCAGATCAGTTGACTGGGGGTGAGTGTTTGATTGGCTCAAACGTTCCGTCCATCATCCCCTTTTGTATCAATTTACAGTAAGGCAGATAGGCAGAGTAGTAAAAACTATGTAATAAATAAAGATGTAGCACCCAACTTAAAGACCCTGCCACCCACCCCATTCCACATGATCAGGTTTCACCTAAAAATGTCCCGGTTTTACAACCTCTCTAGTTCAGTGGTCTTCACATTTTTTTGCTCTGAGCCCCCTACCCAACATATTTTAAAGTCCCCCTCCAAACCTTCATGGAAAGACTTGAGGCAGTGAGAGGGGCATGGCGGAGCACACTGGTTTGGGTTTTTGAGATCATTTCAGGTGTTCTTTTTCAGTGACTCATAATCCACATTAAGGGGCTTATTACGATGTCGGTCAGAGTTGCCTCCGAACTACACCGTCTTGGACTCGGAACCGACCGACCTCAGGTCGGCGGTTCTGACCACCTGATTACGATGCAACCGAACACTGTTCGGTCGCATACTCACTTTTCTCTATGGGACTTGAGTCACGGAGGTAAACCGGCCGTAATACAGGCTCCTATAGAGAAATGGGTGTGTGTGCATAAAACCCTGCACCCTGTGGCAGGGACCCCATGATGCCTGCCACACAGAGCAGGGTTTTAGAGGGGGGTACCCTAGGTAACCCCTCGACCACCAACCGTAGGCCGCAGGGTGAAGGGGGCCCTGCTACGGGCCCCCAATGTCGCTTTCCGACAGCCTTTCCATGTCGGAAAGGCCGGCATGGAAAGGTTGCGGGAAACCGACATCATAATCCTGACGGCAGAAACGCCATCCATAGAGGATTACTGTGCAGTTCCTACTGGCTGGAAGTCTCCGAGAGCCAGTAGGAACCGAGTCGGAACAGAGTCGGAATGACCGGCCGGTTTACGTTCCGACCACCGACTTCGTAATTGGGCAGT
Source organism: Calotriton arnoldi (assembly GCA_963921515.1). Taxonomy (NCBI): domain Eukaryota; kingdom Metazoa; phylum Chordata; class Amphibia; order Caudata; family Salamandridae; genus Calotriton; species Calotriton arnoldi. Next base: position 2,384,611 of record CAWUFW010002089.1, read on the forward strand.
CAGACCGCAAACTGACCGTGTCTGTCGAAATGCCTCCGACCGCGGTCGGAAAGCTTCCGACTAGCGGTCGGAGACTTTCTGACCGACATCGTAATCGGCCCCTAATTGTGAGACTTAATAAAAAAAAATTAAAAAACTGAAATTGACAAAAAAACACTTTTATCATTAATTGGGGTCTAGTGACGCCTTCACTCTCCGGAGGTCCCAATGCAACTGCACCTTCTGTACTATTGATACCTGTGGGCCTAAGTAGCAGCCTATCCCCTCTGCTCTTTAACTCCTTTCGCCCCAATCCTGGCCTTCGCTCCAGTCTTGAAACAGACTCTCTGCCCTTTTCAGAAAAAATGAGCTCCAACGTTTTGCCTGCCTCTTTGCAGCAAAGGTACTCTTAACCCTAAAGCTCTCCCCCAAGCCTCTGTTATAAAGTAGGACAGTCATAATTGTGATGCTCTGGGCCCTTCACACTCCTGGGCTCTAGTGTCACTGCACCTGCCTAACTAATGAGAGCTACTGCTTTGTGAAGCCCCCTTTTAATGCCCCATCCTCCTTTCTGTCACCTCTCTGAGTTCTAAACTAAGGTGTCTCCTCTGCTTCAATTTTCTGCTCTCTTGGGCCATTGTTTCCAAAGCCCAAATCAACACTGGCACAGCAAGGGCTCACTGAGCCCAAATACAAGCAAGGAATGATAGTACAACAGCCTTTATAGGGGTTTAGTTGGGTCCTCACACCCATGGGCCCCAGAGCCACTGCACCGGCAACACCATTTATACCTACTCCTCTGCCCACTCCACTGGACCATCACTTCTAGGCCTTAATCTCTCTGCCCTTTGTGTCAAAAAAGGGGAAAAACACCCAAAATTCTACCCTTTGTTGCTGTGGACCTGTTCCCTGTGCAACAAGGGTGATTTGGGGCCAATGCTTACAGGGAAAATGGGTCCCCACCACTCTTTGTTCTAGTAACACAACCATATTTGGGCTGCAATGGCCCTCCACACCATTGCCCTAGCGCCAAAGCATTTGCTCCACTAATAACAGTTGATGGCCCTTTAAAAAAAAAAATGAGCCCCCATTTCTCAACAATACCTTCAGGGCATCTCTCTGAGGAATTGGAGAAGCTGTCTCTGTCCATTTGTAAACAAAATTCCATACAGGGACCCCCTCTCTTGGCCATCTCTTTGGCACTAGCCATAGATTTCACTCCACACGATTTCAGAATACTCTGAGGCCCCAGGAGGCCGGAGAATGAGGGCTCTGAATAAGACTCTTTTGGCATCCTTCCTGCCACCCACTCAACTCATTTGAAAGGACATCTGCATGCAAACGGAGGTCAAAGTTGGCCAGCTGTTATGGGACCAAAGTGCCCATGTGTTATTTTATTTCACTATAACAGTGTCCATAAGCCTTTTAGTAAAAACAACCATCCCTGAATTGTTAATGGGTATCTAAAGATACCTCTGTGTGATAAAGAAAGGGGGAGGGGTCTAAAGTGCTTTAATTTATCAAGACACTTAAAGCATCATGATGCAAAGATATGGGGGGAGATTTACTAAGCTTTTGCGCCGTGTTTGAGTCACAAAAGTGATGCAAAACGGTACAAAATCTTTGTTTTCGAATTAACTTTCCAGCGCTGAACTTGTTTAGTGCTGGAAATAACATAAAAGTAATGCGAAGCAGCGCATAGCGCTGCTTCACATTACTTTGTGCCATGGGGGCGTGCCAAGGGAGGTGCATGGGCGTTCCCATGCGACCACCCAAGGTTTCTCATGCTAAACCCAATTTACTAAACACAGTAGATTGGGTTTAGCGTGAGAAAACTGCGCCCTTTTAAACTAGGCACAAGGAAGGAGAAATGTTTTCATTTCTCCTTCCTTTTCTGACTTTGCATGCATGCTGCATTGTGCAGCACACATACAAATTGGGAAAAGCTTTCCCTCGTGTCTAGGCATAGAATTGTGTACAGGAAGGGTACCTTTCCTGTACAAAACCTATGCTGGACTCACACACACCCTAGCGCCATGGTGCTAAGGTGTGTGGGTGGCGCACAGCAGCTGTAATCAGCGCCGGCGCAAGGGCAAGGGGAGGGGAGAGCCATATCTTTGAAAATATGGCGCTCTCCTGCTCCCTCCCTGTCGCGCAACGCAGAGCAGCCTCGCGGGGGACTACGCAGGGCTGCGTGAACTTTTCCTAAATCTCCCCCTTAGTATTTTTGAGAGGCACTGTAAGGATGGGGAGTTTTGGAAAGCATCTTTTTAATGGACTTCTAAAAATGTGTGCACTAATTATAGTCTTGGTGTTATTAGTATTATGTTTTCTTTAAATGCACTTGTTTTATCATATATACAAAATCACTGTGTGGCAGCCTATCTTATGTTGTGTGTAATACAATTTTAAAATAATAACTTTCAGATTCACAGTGCTCTCTGTTACAGGCTGGGCCTCCATAGCACTATAAATACACAAGTCACAATTCCGCACAGCGCTATCCAGGATTCAATTCTGTGACTCTCTGGTCTCATAAACAGACATCTGCAGTGATCACATTAATCAATTGACGTTTCATAATGTAAAAGAGGACATCTCCCACCAATTAGTTTAATTTGCGTTTTTTTTTCATTTAAGGTGTGTGCTTTATTTTATATTCAGTTGTTGTGAAGATGAAAAAACAACAAAACACTTATAGAATATTTTGTTCTTTTTAGCCATCTCTTTGATCCCGCCACCACAGGGTCAGGATCCCAGTTGCCATTCTTATTTTTTATGCACTTCCCCTGCTTCATGTAAATGAAAACATCCTAGAAACGTGAAAAATAAACCAAGTTGCGCTTCCAGGCTATCTTTATTTACAAGTATTTACTGAGGCATTGCAGCCCCCTTGGTATGCCACCAAGGACCATCAGGGGGGCGCATACCCCAGTCTGACAACCTCTGCTCTAGTTGAAGTTACACCTGAGCGCCACATCTGCAGTAATGAACGTTAGGAGGGATAGATCGCCGACCTCTATCGTGGCAGTCAAGAGACTGACCGACAAGCAGTCGGCGGTCCAACTGCTGCATTACAATTCGACTGCTGGGCTGGCGGTGGCAAAGAGACCCTTTACACGGTGGTTTGTGCTGCAGCCCAGGAAAAGGGCCGCAGCACAAGCCGTCGCGTAAAGGAGCACTTCCCTGCACCTCCATGAGTATATTAGGGAAGGAGTTGGTTGGGTTTTTATTTTAATATAAGGTAAATCATAACTATAACAAAAGTAATATTTTATAACCAAATCTGACCCCTTCAAAGTGTGAACTTTACCTAATGTTTGTATGATTCGAGTTAGAATATTAAATCTGGACTCTCCCTCCTTGCATGCATTTTACCCAATGTTTGTTAGACTGGAGTTGGAGTAGCAAATCTGGCTCTCTCATCCCCTAATTTGTGCACGGTCTCCAATGTTTTGTAGATTGGAGTTAGAACAGTAAATTGTAAACCCCACCTCATCTGTAAGCATTTTCCTCAATTTTTGTAGGATTTTAGTTAAAAAAGTGTATTTGAATTGAATTTATTTATTTATTTTTGGAACAATTTTGGATTTGGAGTTAGTTTAATACGTTAGTTCATCCTGGAATTTTCTAGGATATTTTAAGCATATTTATGTTAAAATTATATATAGATTTGTAAAACAATTCCATATTTTATATTTTTAAGAAATATTTGTATGTTTATAACACATTTAGGGGCCGATTCCGATTTGGGCCGGAAATCTCTCCGACCGAGCCGGACCCGGAGAGATTTCCGACCGAATCGGACTCGTGCAGCCCGACCGAACGAGTACGATGCGCACGTATGCCATCGGACTCGATTCGGTCGGACTCCCATTGAAGTCAATGGGAGCCTGTCGTACAACGCGTACGCGGGCTCACATTGACTCAATGAAATGAAATGAAATTTGTACTTGTAAAGCGCACCCATACCCCCAAAGGGGTGTCCAGGCGCTGTACGCATACCGCTGTGGAACCCTTCCTGGCTTTTCCCTGTGAAATGTCCACTCCTGGGCACCCCCAGGGTGAAGCCAGGCATCCCAGCGCTGTTGGGGCCGTTGTGGAGATTAAGCAAGCTATTGCCCAGAGTTGCAGAGTGGGACCCATGATTAGAATAGGCACCGAGGTGAGAATTATCAGGTCCGAGGAAATTGAGCCCAAGACCCGCCGAGGCGGGAATTGAACCCTGGTCCCGGGCCAGATCTCTGCATCAGGGTCTGCCGCTCTAACCATTGAGCCACACTTCTCCACTGGGTGCGAGGTGGACAAGGGCGCCCCTTACAGCGTGTACGCGGCGAAGCGACTCGCGCCGTACACGCACAGGTAGGGGGGACCCATGGGTCCCCCCTGTGTGCGACTCTCGCGGCTACGCGTACAGGGGGCTCCGACACGGACCCCCAAAGTACAGCTCCGACTGCTCTTTGGAGCCGGAGTGCGCGGCTCGGTCGGACTGCTCGCGGCGCACATCGTACTTACCCGGCCGGGGAACGTCTCCATTGCGCGGTGCGAGTCGAGTCCGAGCGAGTCGGTCGGTGCGGTTAGACCCGGGGACGAGTCGGTCGGAGCGGTCGGGACGCCCGGACGAGTCGGTCGGCGATTTCGCATCGTACTCGCTCGCCCGGACGCGCGTACGAATCGGTCGGGAAATAGGGCTCCGAATCGGATCCGGTTAAGCCGAATCCGATTCGGAGCCCTACCGGCCGAGATCGGAATCGGCCCCTCACTGTCATTTATAATTTGATTTTACAATTCATTTTTAATTAGTTATGCATTATTTAAAAAGTTATAATTATTTTTAAAATATTTGTTTTCAAGTTAGTAACTTGACATTTACATGCTATTTTTATGATATACATATTTTAAAATATATTTATTTATAAAAATAATTTAACTTTTAATTTATTTTATATTAATGATAATTGCAATTAAATATATATATTTACCAGTGTGTTGTCTATATTGTGTACCACAATATTTTTGTTACTTTAAGTATGTATAGTCGATATTTTTGCAGTCCATATTTTTCCATAGTTTCTTTTGTGCCACCAAGAGAGGTATCTTGGGTTAGGGAGTGAGGCCACAGGTGAAGGCCTATGCCCTGAACATGTTGAGCTCTCACTCAGTCACTTTTGGAGAGCTTTTCTCCAGAGGAGCAAATATATACTACCTCCTTGGAGACCTAGCTGTAGTGTCTTGCAAGGTTTTATGACAGAACCCTTTTGTCTTCTAACGGACTCCGTAGAGATGTGAGGTAGGTGTCAGAGGGTAATGCAATCAAAGCTTTTTTTAGAATGTTGAGTTCGCGGTTACACACAGACGAATACAAAATATAATATTAAGCTCCGTGTGTGGCGTAGTTGTTGGTGGGTACCCAGGCTGGTGACGATGCTACAAATGGCGACGAGATAATGGATAAGTAACTCTAAGAATGACCGTGCTCTCCCAGAGAGTTTGCAGTGATCTAAGCAAACTGCTCGTGCATGCCACGTGTGTCGCTGTCGAAGTACGGAAATGACAATTCATGCATGTGGAGTTAAAGCGCTACTCCAGCCCCTGTAAAGCAGGTGAAGACAATGAAGAATTGAAAAGAATCTACACATTGATGGCCGAGAACCTGCTGGTCAGGCCATACATAAAGGTACCGTGCTGCCACGCAAGATACAATTGTACATTATACGGAGCAATACTGCAAAAAGCGGCTACGTATTGATACAGGAAAAAGATCTAAAAATCTGCAGTAGTCATATATTAACAAAATACATAGAAGAGCTGGCTGACAGAATAAGTAAGAAAGAAGTATATTATCATTGCACTTACCAGAGCCTCGATAAACAGAGTTTTATGACCTTAACACCGGACGAGGAGACCCAAGAAGAAGCATGAGGGTTGTGCTTACTGAGCTTTCTGATATCTGAAGTAGTTCACCACCAAAACTGCCAGGTGACGACTCAGAAAAACTGACATCACTGCCATGAGCCATGATAGTGACATGCTGAATTTGAAAGATATAATTACACATCAGTCATGGAACCGACACATTCGACCTCTCACTGGTGATGGTGAATACCAAAAATACAAAAAGGTTAAAGATGAACTGTCCATAACTCAGGAAGGAATTATATTGCGAGGGTCGAAAATCCTAATTCCGGAGAGTCTTCGACAGAAAATAATTGAAGTAGGTCAGGAAGGACATTGTGGAATTTTTGCCAACAAAAGAGCTCTCTGAGACCGAGTTTGGTTTCCATATTTAGATGAGAGGGTTGAAAAGGAACTCAAGGCCTGTCATCTAAGAAACTGCCTTTCTACAAATATTACTCAACATACTCTTAACATGTCAGAACTCCCTAAGTATGCATGGGAGAGAATAGTCATTGATTTCTTTGGTCCACTCCATAATGCAAAAAAACAAAATGGATGCAAGAACGTTCCAGACGCAATGCACTATGCGTGCCCGCAAGGCCAAGTGACCAAATCATTTGAGGCAAGAAGAAACTGAATGAAGATTGTCATCAAATTCCTCATCTAAAAGTTAATCACCGTCATTGTCAAGCAACAGTGAGGAAAATGATGGGTGTGCGATGTCAATGTTGACTGCTGGACAGCGTGCACGTGTAGGGTTAGCTTTGTGCAAGGAAGAATGTCAGTCGAAGCTAGGTCGGCAAGTGAAAGTGAGAAATTCATTTGGGCACTGTCCCAAGATTACACTGAAAGTGAATGAGGGTTCCATGCCTTTAATCATAGACAGTGGTGTGTCGATTAACATTATGCCAGGGGAAAAGTACAATGAATTGTCACTAGTGCCCCGTTTAACTCAGTCGAAAGCCAAAGTGTACACGTGGGCTGCTTCAACACCACTGCAAAGTCTAGGTTCTTTTATAGCAACTGTGAAGCATAAACAGATGAAAGTATTAGCACTGATTAATGTCTTGCCAGACACTTCATCGAGTGCATGTTTACTCAGTTTCAGTGCTGCTGCTAATATGGGGCTGATGTCTGTAAAATACAACGTCAATGCCTATCATGAGATAGTGAATCAGTTTCCATCCTTATTTCAAGGACTCACAAGACTTAACAACATGCAGGGGAAACTTTACGTAAATGAGGACATCTGTCCTATTGCTCAAAAACTTCATCAAATTGCATTTATTTAGAAGAGGATGTTGAGAAAAAACTTGAGACCCTCTTAAAGCACGACATCATTGAGGGATCCACTGGTCCGACGTCATGGGTATCACCTATTGTGGTAGCAATGAAAAAGGATAGTGGAAGAGCCGTGCGCATCTGCGTGGATATGCACAACGGGCCTGATTCACAGAACTAACTTACGTCAAAATCCTAAACTTACAACAATTTTGGTATTCACAGAATGAACTTACACATTTGGGTATTCACAGAATGAACTTACACATTTGGGTATTCACAGAATGAACTTACACATTTGGGTATTCACAGAATGAACTTACAACAATTTTGGTATTCACAGAATGAACTTACACATTTGGGTATTCACAGAATGAACTTACAACAATTTTGGTATTCACAGAATGAACTTACACATTTGGGTATTCACAGAATGAACTTACAACAATTTTGGTATTCACAGAATGAACTTACTCATCCTAACTTTATGTCCTCCACTGGGCTGGAAATTCCGGCCCGAGTGCGGACATAAGGTTAGGATGAGTAAGTTCATTCTGTGAATACCCAAATGTGTAAGTTCATTCTGTGAATACCCAAATGTGTAAGTTCATTCTGTGAATACCAAAATTGGTGTAAGTTCATTCTGTGAATACCCAAATGTGTAAGTTCATTCTGTGAATACCAAAATTGTTGTAAGTTCATTCTGTGAATACCCAAATGTGTAAGTTCATTCTGTGAATACCAAAATTGTTGTAAGTTTAGGATTTTGACGTAAGTTAGTTCTGTGAATCAGGCCCCAAGCGAACAAGGCGATTGAAAGAGAACGGCATCCAGGTCCGCACATTGCTGACATGATTGCGCAGCTGAATAGAGCCAAAGACTTTTCCCACCTTGATTTGAACTAAGGGTATCATCAGCTCGAACTGGAAGAAGAGAATTGCAGGTACATTACTACCTTTTCAACTCATGTTGGTTTATTTAGATACAAAAGGCTGAGTTTCGGAGTGTCATCAGCTGCAGAACATTTTCAGGTTGTCATTTGTCGCATAATACAGCCAGTCACAAACACTTTGATTTTGAAATCTGACAATGACCCACCTTTTAATAGTTGAGAATTTAAATATTTTCTCACTCATCTAAATGTCAAGTATTAGAAAAGCACATCTCCCTGGCCACTGATGAATGGTGTAGTCAAGAGATTTATGAGCACCCTCAAGAAGACCATTCAGCAAGCAGCACTGGAAAAGCTTGAACTCAAATCAGTTCTTCAGTCTACGCTTAAGGCATACAGGTCAACTCTGCCACCTTAATGTTTGGGAGACCCATAGGCACCAAGTTGTCACAATGGACCAATGAGAGATCTATTGACATTGATAGACTTTGCACTACTGACTCGTCTCACAAATGCCAAATGAAGACCTATGTGGATAGATGCCGCTGTGCTCGGAGCACTGTGTTCAAAAGAGGAGAGCAAGTTATCATCAGGCAGAAACGGAAACGCAAGTCTGATGCTCCTTTTGATGCTGACCCACTGAGGCTTGTAACTAGTATAGGACACATAGTGACTGCTCACCATCCTGGAAAGTCCATTACACGAGATTCTTCACATTTCAAGCACCTGCTTCGACCTTCTTTATCTCCAAATGTCAGAAGTGAGATTTGTCCACCTGAGTGTCAGGAGAGCCCAGTGACTGTAGCAGTGTCTCTGTCACCAGTGCCAGTCATGGACTCTTCTCCTGTAACTCCGCAACCTCACATGACTAGATCTGGCCATTTGATTCGAGCACCAAAATGACTTATTGAAGAGTTGTAATGTATATATGTATTATTGGTACTTTTTATTTAATAAAGGGGAGATGTAGTGTCTTTTGCGTTGGAGATGACAGGACGCTTTTGGTTCCTGACAGACTCTGTAGATCAGTTACGTAAGTGCATGGGTGTTGGTGATAGAATTCATGATGTAGAATGTTCAGTTAATGGTTACACACTGATGAATAAAGATGTGTAATACCAAACTCCGAGTGTGGTGTGATCATTTGCATGTACATAGGCTGGGGAGGATGCTACAAGTCCTATCTGGGTCGTGACTAGGGCCGAAGTCTGGGGGCAATGCCCCTGTTAGACACTGAGGATACTGTAGCTCTAACTGGGACACCTTTATAGTTGGTCAACCAAAAGGAGCCTGAGAATCAATAAAACCCTTCTTGAGGTCATGCTGTTGGTTGCTGTGGAAAAACAGAAAAGTCCATGAGCTGACTCACGCCTCTTCCAATGACCGATCACGAGCTATTTTTCTGCAGCTACTCCTGGAGACGGCCCATTCGGAACTCAGAATGTGCTTCTATTCTCAAGTGCAACAAGCAGACTAAACGAGGGGCGCACAGAAGTCAATGTGATATTGCAAAGACCGCATTACAGCAACAACCTGCCAAACTGCCGCCGTATCAGCCATGGCACTGAACAATCGGGCCCATGCAAACACCCAATTTCTCCATCGCTTGCCAACTACATCCATGGAGACATCTAACGGATCCTGCCTCCTTCCTCTCTCAGCATCAGAGGTCCAGGGGTGTAACGGAGGTCCCTGCAGCACAAGGGAGGCAACCCTTCAGGGAGCCACCATTCAGCCCAGGAACAATACATAAATGTGAGATGTGGAAGACTCAGGCCACCTCTTCATATTCTGCAGGCAGTGTGGAGGGGGGAGAATTAGTTTGTGTTATGCCACTGAAGAGGGCATTTGAACATAATGAGAAAGGGCTTGGCTTCCCTGCTAGCAGCAAATACGCAGACCGTGCTCTGCAAGACTCTGGTGCCTTGCAGGAGCATCCCTACACATAAGCGATGGTCACACCACCTGCTGAAACCCTGTCTCCCACTTACAAGTCAGTGATGCTTTCAGCCTAGGTAGGTATTCCTGACCCTGTATTTCTACAGGATGTTGGGAGATGATATATCTTATGAAAATTAGGGTGGCTGCTCACTGGTCACCAGTACCCCATATCTCACGGCCTCGGACATAGCTTCAGGTGGGTGTTTGGGTATTACACCCCCCATAAAAAATGTATTCTGTAGTAAATAGTTGTGTACAAGTGCTTTCAGTTTCTTTCAGTTGCGTATGGTGAGGTGCCTGTCGGATTTCACTCAGAATTTCACTCGGATCTTCACAAAAACACACACACAATCTCACTCTAGTTTGAAAAATATTGTGTCTAATTACTCCAAACACACTGCCCCTTAAGCCCCCCTCATGTCCTGCTTCTCATGTAATGTATTTTCACAAGACATGCCTGCGCGATTGTTGGGCAATCTGAAGTTCACCCCCCCATTCGTACTGACCAAGCTACGCCCCTGCTCACGGTTGTAATGCTCATCAGGCCAGCACCTTGATGTCTGCTGCTGGTTCAGAGGCCAGTGACTGACAACACAGCAGTCCGAATTGTATTTTAACTGTTTCCTCCTGCATGGGTGTAAGGAAGCTGTAGAAGGAAGCCATTAAAATAAAACAGTAACTGACCTAGAAGTGGCACACAACAAATTGCTGTGCTATCTAGATCGCCTCTGATTTCATGTGGCCTTTATGCACAAATGCACTGGAGTCAGGAGAAGCAGTACAGACCAGGACTTCAGCCAGGCTCCATGACCACATCCTTGTACTCTCAGCAGCAGGTGCTGGCTGTGTCAGCTACCTCAACACAGGCCCCTCGAGGAAACTTGTTTAGTGTGTAAAGCCAGCAGACACTGCTTTGCTCATGAGAAGCTAGCTGTCATTGACAAGAGACACTAAAGTATAGGAGCAACTAGTAGTGTCATGGCGGGTATGTTATGGGAGGCATGTTAGAAATGAGGCCCAGTTATAGCTCAACACACTGAGCCACAGCTGTGCAGAAGTTCCTGGGAGTTTTTCCAGTGTTTGCAACAAGGTGACAGCAAAGTAGAATGAAGGGGGCGCTCAACATCTGCTGTGCAATGTCACTAAACCACCAAGAGAGCAGTCCTGCACCTGCAGGGTACCACTGTAATTCCTTGCAGTTGCTACATTGAGTCAAAGCACAGTGTGCTGATCATCTTCGTAAACCTAATCATGAATGTACCCAATTTTACTCTCTTTGAATAAGGACAATATAACTTAGTGGCTTCAAAGATATTTGCAGTCCATGTCCACCACTATGGAAAGAGTTAGGGGTCTGATCTTTGTGTACAGCTTTATTGCAATCATGATGTGGGAGCAGAGAAGGTAAATGAGACATAGGGCCTCATTAAGAGTGACCTCTTAACTTTGTGGGGGTTGTAAAACCAATCGCTGCCTTATCAGAAGTATGAGATCCATGGTGTTCCCACAGAGATTTTTGTTTTTACATAGATATTTCGGGCTACTGAAATCACCAAGTGAAGATCTGGAGAATTGAGGAGTTGGCTATTATCTATTTCTAAGGCAGAGGTTCAGATGTGGTTTTGCACCACACCTTTTTGTGTAACTAGAGCCATGAACTGTGGTGTCTGTCTCTATCATAGGTAAAAGAAGGCTGTGAGATGTACAATAAAAGATTCTTCCAATAGCTTCTTTTGCATGTGTGCTTTCTCATAAACAATAACCGATGCACTCAGAAGCACACTTACCTACTCTGATTTATCTTTAATGATTTCCTCACCACCTCAATTCAAACATACTCATCTATTTTTATTCTGGTGTTCCACCCACCTCTCAAAACTAGAACATAGGACCATTGACTTTTGTCTCCTCTTAACCTCCTCGAGCCGGCAAACAAGGTTGGTGATTACCTGGGAGACTTCAAGCTGTTGCGTAAGCTACGACTTCAGTGTAGCTTTACAAGGTGTGCTTTTCCATCCACGGGTGACACGGGTGAACTTGGTTCAATGCACCAGCAATACATCTGACAGACAGGTTATTGTAGCCTCGCAAAACACTATTTAATGAGCAATTGAGATAGAGACATTTCTTTTAGGTTACTAATACTCCCATAAAGGGATCAGGGGCACCGTGGAAACAGCAACAAACCTTATTTAGTTATTCACAGTATCACACACACACTGTACTAAGATGAATGAACATTTTTGAGTAAAAGCATTTATTACTACAGGAACAATCTGTTTCTCAGTACATCTAAAACAGCTACACAGAATATTATAAAAACAGCAAGAAAGCACGTTATAATTAACGAGAATAAAATGAACATTTCTAGCTTGTTTTAAAAAGTCATCTAAAACCTAACATCCTAATGCCAATTTCTATGCGCTACACTAAGAGAGCATGGAAGGCAGAGCAACTTGCAGTCTAGAATTACTTGGGGAGAAAAGACGGACTGCATTCCTTGTTGCCAGCAAAGGCTGTCTTTATCAGCAGAGGCATCAAGACAGTGTCCCTGCCGAAGGGCAAACACACAGGGCGGTAGCAGTCTGTCGATCTTCCTCTGGGACTCAGCTTTATCAGCTTCAGGCAAGATGTAGCATCTGCGAAGTGTGCTGGCAGTAGGTGAGACCGTCTCTGGCAGAATCTCGTGCAATAATCTGGGAGAAGAACCTCTCCTGACAAGTAGTCAAGTGGTAGTCCTTATATACTAAATCTTATGAGAAATATGAATTTCTGACATAAGTTTAGGAATGTCTGATATACATTATGTGCATCAAGGGGTGCGTCCCAGAAGTTTCCTTATGAACATTTAAGATAAAAGGATGTCAATTCATACTACATTATTTTGGTTAGATGTCCATGACATGGTGAAAAGTAGACATATGACTGAGACGAATGTACTAGTAAGGGTTGTATATATGTCATCAATCAAATGGCTTGACACTTTCACGGTTCTTAGGGAAATAAGCTCAGCCAACCTCTGCATCTAATGGCAGACATGACAATGGTTCTACATAACTTGTAAAAGCAATTGTTTAAGAGTGAGAAGATGGTGACCTCTACTAGCCAAGATGGAGTCGGGCCAACATAAGATAGAGTCTGATCTTAGGAGCTTTACGTCAAACCAGCGTATCAAAAAACAAAAACAAAAAAGTGAAAACATGTACATCACTTCAAGTTAGAGATGGTCCATGCTAGGATAAAAAATAACCGTAAACTCATTTTAAGCAGTGGAAAAGCACCATATCAGCATATTTTGAAGTGCCAAAAATATAAACACTTGATAATCACTGGTTTGCAAAATTGGGTAAAACATTTGAAAATACCCACTGTTTTAGAAAAAATAATTGAAGACAGAAAAGTCTACACATTGTAAAAATCAAGTGGAAGGTGACTTAGCTTTCTTGTAATCTCTGTGCCTTGGGTGGCAGCGGGGTACATGTGAGCAAATGTATCTGACCTCCTTGGATAACTAACTGGATGAAAATGTCAAATGGACCATCATTAAGACTTTTTAGAACAGCTGGGTTTCTGATGGCATATCCAGATAATGACTAAGCAGGAGTGTGCAAACTATGAATTAATTCCTTCTGCATAGAATTTTATGACAAAACGTTTTACTGGTTGGGCTCTTGTGCAGCAAAACCTAATTGTGTTGTTTGTTACTCACACAGACACAGTTTTTTTAAAGAGCACTTCACCAGCAAAATTGATTAAGTCAATTATTCACATCCCTGTTGAGAACCACCCAGGATAAGTCTTAATAGTATCCAAGACAAGGTGATAAATTCTGGATTTTGTTAATCTCACCAAAGGAGCTAGATGTAACCAATCCATTTTACTTGAGGAAAGGTTAGTGCCTTATTAAATCTTGAACTGTATCTGCCCCAGTGCAACGAGGGTGACCATTCATATAATGAGAATGTAAAGCTTTGTAGTCCTTTATGACATTTTACAGTTTCATTAATTTATCAGATCTTTATGTAGTAACCGTCTCTTATTGCTATATGTTTTAGAATTAATTTATTTGACCAAGTAATCACTGTTAAGATAAATATAAAATAGCTAAATGGTTTAAAATGATTAATTATGCAAACTATAAATGAAACCTAAGTAGGGCTCTGATAGATGCTTATGCTTCAATGTAAAGTTAGCTATGGAAATTCGAAATTAAAAATTCAAAGTCTGATACCAAGTTCAAAGTTAAGTGCACAACAGCAGCAGTTTTGCATATTAATAATTGCTACATGTTGTATTTTCCTTTTTAGGTTTCACCTGCACAGCGCTTGCGCTGTGCTTGTGAAATCTCTTGTATTTAATACATCTTAAAAGGGGCTCTTATCAGTTCCCAACGCCTAATTACTGTAATCATTCGCTTTTGTGGGGAACTTTTTTTTCCTTAACTTTCCCTGGCTGCACGTATTTACGATACTTCTATCAAAGCTGTTCACACTGTTTAAGCCCCATTCACTGTCAAGATAAGATCTCTTCCCATGGAAAAGGCAGACAGAAAAGGCAGACAGCTTGATAGTATGCTAGAATATTTGCTTTTTATTACTCAGGGCCCGATTATGATGCGGTTTGGAAACCATATCAGTTTGGGAATGGTTTGCCACCGACTCGGAACGGGAGAGTCCGACCGACCGAGTACAATGCATCCAGATGCTTCCAGATAGGATTCGGGTGGACTCCCATTGACTTCAATGGGAGCCTATGTTCCGACCGAATGCATAGGCTCCCATTGAAGAAAGGGGTGGCTGGGGAAAATCGGGCACCCTGTGGTGGGCACCCTCTGGTGCCTGCCACACTGTGCATGGCTGGTAAGGGGGGACCCATGGGTACCCCCGATGGCCCGATTGGGAAGGCTCGGGTGCTGGGGGCCCGCTACGGGCCCCCAAAGTCTGATCCCGACTGCCGATTCGAGTCGGACGGCATGATTCGGAAAGGCTGTCCGAATCCAGCATCGTAATTGGTCGTTCAGAAACGCGGCCCATAGAGACGTATGATTCAGCTCCGTACGGCTCTGTCATTCCAAATGCCATCAGGTTTGGATTGGGTTATTCCTAACGCCTAACTCGCATTATACTCGGTCGGTCGGAAACCTTTCCGATTCGATCGGAAAGACACGTTCCTGATCCGATTCGGACGGAGCAAATGCCGTTAGGAGGCCTTCCTAACCGCATTGGAATCAGGCCCTAAGTTGTATAAAGCAGATGCTTTAGCCTTAGAACGTTTGTGGCATTTCCTATTCATGCCTATTCATGCCTCAGTACATCTCTTTGCATTTTGTAGGCATTATCAGATTGTTTTTTATCTACTTAAACCATTTGGATATTATGGTTAAATTCTAAATATTGTAATTAAACATTGCACGTTAAAAATAAAGGTACAACAAGAGCTATGCTATATTTTACTACTAAACAGGCAGCCACAAGTTCAGTTACAGACAACAGGGGCATGATTTGAATGGTGCAGCAGGTGCAGTAGCACCACGCTCAAAAGTTGTCAGAAGTCCGCTAAACACATAATACTGCTATATTTTACCACTATACAGGCAGTCACAATTACAGTTACCTTGCATTTAAAAAGGGCTTGATTTAAAGGGGTGCAGCAGGTGCAGTGACACCGTGGCCAAAAGTTCTCATAGCTCCCCTAAACCTCAAATATTGCTATATTTTACTACTGAACAGGCAGTGACAAGTGCAGTTATCTTGCAGGCAACAGGGTCCTTATTTGAATGGTGCAGCAGGTGCCGTGGCAACGGGCCCAAAAGTTATCAGAGCTCCTTTAAACACCTAATATTGATATATTTTACAACTAAAAAGGCAGTCACAAGTGCAATTATCTAGCAAGCGTTAGGGTCATGATTTCAATAGTGCAGCAGGTGCAGTGGCACCGGGACCAAAATCTCATTGCACCCCACTAAACACCGATTATTGCTATATTTTACAACTAAACAGACAGTCACAAGTGCAGTTATCTTTCAGGCACTAGGATCATGATTTGAATGGTGCAGCAGGTGCAGTGGCACCAGGCCAAAAAGTTGTCAGAACTCCTCTAAACACCTAATATTGCTATATTTTACTACTAAACAGGCAGTGATAATTGCAGTTGAAAGGTGCTTCATTTAAATGGTGCAGCAGGTGCAACGGGGCCAAAAGCTGTCATAACTCCACTAAACACCAAATACTGCTCTATTTCGCTATTAAACAGGCTGTCACAAGGGCACTAGGGACATGTTTTGAATGGTGCAGCAGATGCAGTGCCACCGGGCCACAAAGTTGTCAGTACTTCTCTAAACACCTAATATTGCGATATTATACTAATAAACAGGCAGCCACGATTGTGGTTACCTTGCAATTGAAAGGGGCTTGATTTAAATGGTACAGCAGGTGCATTGGCACCGGGGTCAAAAGTTGTCATAACTCCGCTAAACACATGACATTTTACTATATTTTACTTCTAAAAAGGCAGTCACAAGTGCAGCTAACTTGCAGGGAACTGGGTCATTTTTTGAATGGTGCAGCAAGTGCAGTGGCACCGGGTCCAAAAGTCAGAACGCCTCTAAACACCTAATATTGCTATATTTGACAAATAAACAGGCAGTCATAAGTGCAGTTATCTAGCAAGCACTAGGGTCATGATTTCAATAGTGCAGCAGGTGCAGTGGCACTGGGATCAAAAGCTCCAGGCACCCCACTAAACACCTAATATTGCTATATTTTACTATTAAACAGGCAGTCACAAGTGCAGTTACCTTGCAGACAACAGGGTCATGATTTGATTGGTGCAGTGGCACCAGGCCCAGAAGTTGTCATAAACACCCAATATTGCTATATTTTACTACTATACAGGTAGACACAATTGCAGTTATCTTGCAGTTAAAAGGAGCTTGATTTGGTGCAGCAGGTGCAGTGGCACCAGGGCCAAAAGCTCTAGGTACCCAACTAAATGTAGAATATTGCTAAATTTTACTACTAAACAGGCAGTCACAAGTGCAGTTATCTAGCAGGTACCAGGGTCATGATTTCAATTGTGCTGCGGGTGCTGTGGCACCGGGGCAAAAAGTAGTCAGAACTCCTCTAAACACCAAATATTGCTATATTTAACTACTAAGTAAACAGTCACAAGTGCAGTTACCTTGCAGGCACTAGGGTCATCATTTCAATGGTGCAGCAGCAGGTGCAGTGACACCGGGATCCAAAGCTCTAGGAACCCTTCTAAACACCAAATATTTCAATATTTTACTACTACAGAGGCAGTCATAAGTGCAGTTACCTTACAGTCACTGGGGGCATGATTTGAATGGTGCAGCAGGTGCAGTGGCACCAGGCCCAAAGGTTGTCAGAACTCCTCTAAACACATAATATTGCTATTACATCAATTAATTCTATTATTTCCCTTTTTCATTTCATTTTTCAAAATGTTGCTATTACTTGCCCGCACTATTCCACTAGTAGCGGCACATTATATTGCTTTTTTGTACATAAACAAGTCATAACACTTTAACAGACTTTCTGTAACAGATATTGTACACCTACTCAGCAAGCAACAACTCACAACAAAAAACAGCTTATTATTAATCACATAGGCGAAACCTAATACATTTACCACTTCTTGTTATTCCTATTCTGCATAGACTAAATATTATATGCACATCCCTATTGGGATTCCTTTTGTTTAAGAGACTGACTATTTAGAAAAGCAAGGCAGAGTTGGTGACTCTAAATGCCCATCCTTTAGTCAGTAGATCTACACTGTCATAGTTCAATAGGAGAACCAGAACCTTCAAGTGTTGTCAAAGATGCTAGAAAGGTCTGCTTACCACTCTGACCCCTCCCACTTGACAGACAAGGGAAAGAAGGTATTAATGCCAGACTGGAGGAGAAAATAGTTCTCTTCAGTATAAAATTGTCATGTCAAAGGTATCCCTGATGGAGAAAAAAACAGTTGTGCCTCTTTGGTGCATGAGTAGATCAAATTCAGATTTTTGCACATTAATTAAAAGCACAGCAATATTACAAAAACACCTCAACCACAGAAACGTAAAGAACAAGTTACTTACCTTCGGTAACGATATATCTGTAAGAAACATAGGTTAGTTATAGATTCCTTACCTTAGAATGACCCCCAGGTGTCAGACTGGATCCGTAAAGTTTTTCATCAGCAGTACCCCTGCGCGTCCAAAGGTGGCGTCGGTCGGCTCCGCGTTCGTCGTTGGTGTCGTGGTCGCCGGGATGACATCGCGGTAGCTACATAGACACCACCCTCGTGCGCTGACGTCAGTTCTGTACACGACTTTCCACGCCAGAAGCGCAGAGCCATGCAAGACACTGACCACTGGTGCACAAAACAAGGGCCCTGAAAGGAAGCCCTTAACCCTAGAAGTCAGTTCGCAGAACCGGGGAGGATGGGTGGGGTGGTAAGGAATCTACAACTAACCTATGTTTCTTACAGATATATCGTTACCAAAGGTAAGTAACTTGTTCATGTGAAAGAAACAGTTAGTTATAGATTCCTTACCTTAGAATAGATACCCCAGCAATACCAACCCCGGAGGTGGTTCTGCGAACTAAGTTCACACCAGGAAGTCCTGGAGAACAGAACGGCCAAAGAAGCCGTCTCTCCGGACTTCGCTGTCCAGGCAGTAGTGTCTTGTGAACGTGTGCAGCGATGCCCACGTAGCTGCCTGACAGATGTTATTAAGGGGGACTCCACGTCCCAAAGCAGTGGTAGCTGCCGTTGCCCTGGTGGAATGGGCGCGCAACCCCACTGGAGGCTCCTTCTTTGCCAAGGAGTAACAAGCTTTGATGTACAAAACTACCCATCTGGAAATGGTCCGTTTGTGCACGGCCCGACCTTTTTTGGCGCCAAAGTAGCCAACAAAGAGCTGGTCATCCACCCAGAATTGTTTTGTGCAATCCAAGTAAAAGGAAAGCGCACCATTTGGATCCAGACGGTGGAGCCTCTCTTCTTCTTTGGAAGGATGCGGAGGCGGAAAGAAGGTAGGCAAAGTGATGGTCTGTCCAATATGGAAAGGAGTAACCACTTTGGGAAGGAAGGACGGACGAGTTCGAAGGACAACCTTGTCCGGATGGACAGTCAGAAAAGGAGGCTTAGAAGAAAGTGCTCGGAGCTCACTCACCCTGCGCGCAGAGGTGATGGCCACTAGAAAAGCAGTTTTCAAGGTCAGAAGCCTGAGAGGACAGTTATGTAGCGGCTCAAAGGGAGCGCACATTAGATATGTAAGACCCAAGTTCAAGTCCCACTGGGGCATTACGAAGGGAACAGGAGGAAAAAGATGAGTAATGCCCTTAAGGAAGCGATTTACAACAGGGGACTTGAAAAGAGAAGGCTGATCAGGAAGCCTAAGGAAGGCTGAAATGGCCGAGAGGTAGCCCTTTAGAGTGCCCAGAGCAGAGCCCTGCTGGGCCAAAGAAAGGAGGAACAAGAGAACCTCAGAAAGAGGAGCGGAAAGGAAATCCACAGCCTTTGCTGTGCACCATGCCACAAATTTGTTCCATCTGCAGGCGTATACCGTCTTAGTAGAGGGACGCCTGGCTGCCAAGATAACATCACAGACTTCGGGAGGCAGGTCAAACGACATCAACTGCCGCCGCTCAATCTCCACGCAAGGAGGTGGAGGCTGGACAGCTTCGGGTGGAGGACCGTCCCCTGCTGCTGCGACAGAAGATCCTCCCGAAGAGGCAGTCTGATCGGAGGATCGATGGCCATGTGTAGCAGCTCGGGATACCAGACTCTTCGTGCCCAATCCGGAGCCACAACAATGACTTGGGTCCGGCCGCGCTTGATCTTCTTCAGCACTGTGGGCAGAAGTGGTATAGGCAGAAAGGCGTATAGAAGACCGCAACTCCACTCGGGCCGAAAAGCGTCCCCTAGTGAGTGCTGCCTTGGAAATTCCAATGCGCAGAATTGCTGACATTGCGCGTTCTCTTCGGTGGCGAATAGATCTAACCAAGGCTCTCCCCACTGCTGAAAGAGACCTTGCACCATCTCAGAGTGAAGACGCCATTCCTGATCCATCATGCACCTGCGGCTGAGTTCGTCCGCCCTGGCGTTCAGTGAACCTGCCAGGTGTTGAACCACCAGGGATATGCCCTGATGTTCTAGCCATGTCCAGAGGCAGAGGGCCTCCTGACATAGGGTCCATGACCCCACCCCGCCTTGTTTTTTGCACTACCACATGGCGGTGGTGTTGTCCGTGAACACCTGCACTACTCTTCCCCGGACAGAGGGAAGGAATGCTTTGAGTGCAAGACGAATCGCCCGAAGCTCCAGAAGGTTGATGTGGAGCCCGGACTCCGCCGGAGACCAGAAGCCTCTGATCTCCGCCTCCCCCATGTGGCCGCCCCATCCCAGAAGTGAGGCATCGGTCACCACTGTGAACTCTGGTTGGGGAAGGGAGATGGATCTGCCGTCGACCCAATCCTGGTTCGTTAGCCACCAATGCAATTGGTGTGCAGTGCCCTCCGAGATCTGGACGCAATTGGACAGGTTCCCCTGATGTTGTGCCCACTGGAACTTCAGGTCCCACTGCAGAGCCCGCATATGCCATCTGGCATGGTCCACCAGCAGGATGCAGGAGGCCATCAGGCCCAGTAGCCTGAGGGTCAGCCTGACCGAAACCTGGGATAGAGGCTGAAAGATCGGAATCATAGCCCGAATATCCCGGACTTGTGTTTGGGAGGATAGACCCGAAACTGCGTCGTGTCCAGAGCTGCTCCGAAGAAGAGGAGCTTCTGAGAGGGAGTCAGGTGTGACTTCAGCATGTTGATGGAGAACCCGAGCGAATGCAGGAGGTCAGCCGTAGTCTGGAGGTGGGAGACGACAGCCTGGGGCGAGCCCACCTTCAACAGCCGATACAAAAGGGGATGATGGACCAGAACGTTTGAGCCAATCAAACACTCACCCCCAGTCAACTGATCTGGGTTTAATCCATCATCATTCTTTAGCTCACTCCACCACCCCAGTTCAGACATGGCCATATGCAAATCAGTCTGACCCTGTGCCTCATGGGAACAGTCCAGCACGGATTGCCAAACCATGTCTTCCTGGACCGGAAACAAGCATCCTAGGACCGGTTTCTGGCATTCCAGCCGTCATCAGCCAGGCTTGCTTGAATCCAGTGGCAAAGTGAGCAAGGGACCCACGTCTGGGCATACCCCGCCAACTTAGGCGAACAAGCGATACAAAGGGATGATGGACGGAACGTTTGAGCCAATCAAACACTCACCCCCAGTCAACTGATCTGGGTTTAATCCATCATCATTCTTTAGCTCACTCCACCACCCCAGTTCAGACATGGCCATATGCAAATCAGTCTGACCCTGTGCCTCATGGGAACAGTCCAGCACGAATTGCCAAGCCATGTCTTCCCTGGACCGGAAACAAGCATCCTAGGACCGGTTTCTGGCATTCCAGCCGTCATCAGCCAGGCTTGCTTGAATCCAGTGGCAAAGTGAGCAAGGGACCCACGTCTGGGCATACCCCCGCCAACTTAGCTCAAACGTTCCGTCCATCATCCCCTTTTGTATCGCTTTGTTCGCCCTAAGTTGGCGGGGGTATGCCCAGACGTGGGTCCCTTGCTCACTTTGCCACTGGATTCAAGCAAGCCTGGCTGATGACGGCTGAAATGCCAGAAACCGGTCCTAGGATGCTTGTTTCCGGTCCAGGGAAGACATGGCTTGGCAGTTCGGGCTGGACTGTTCCCATGAGGCACAGGGTCAGACTGATTTGCATATGGCCATGTCTGAACTGGGGTGGTGGAGTGAGCTAAAGAATGATGATGGATTAAACCCAGATCAGTTGACTGGGGGTGAGTGTTTGATTGGCTCAAACGTTCCGTCCATCATCCCCTTTTGTATCGCTTTGTTCGCCCTAAGTTGGCGGGGTATGCCCAGACGTGGGTCCCTTGCTCACTTTGCCACTGGATTCAAGCAAGCCTGGCTGATGACGGCTGAAATGCCAGAAACCGGTCCTAGGATGCTTGTTTCCGGTCCAGGGAAGACATGGCTTGGCAGTTCGGGCTGGACTGTTCCCATGAGGCACAGGGTCAGACTGATTTGCATATGGCCATGTCTGAACTGGGGTGGTGGAGTGAGCTAAAGAATGATGATGGATTAAACCCAGATCAGTTGACTGGGGGTGAGTGTTTGATTGGCTCAAACGTTCCGTCCATCATCCCCTTTTGTATCGCTTTGTTCGCCCTAATTTGGCGGGGGTATGCCCAGACGTGGGTCCCTTGCTCACTTTGCCACTGGATTCAAGCAAGCCTGGCTGATGACGGCTGAAATGCCAGAAACCGGTCCTAGGATGCTTGTTTCCGGTCCAGGGAAGTCATGGCTTGGCAGTTCGGGCTGGACTGTTCCCATGAGGCACAGGGTCAGACTGATTTGCATATGGCCATGTCTGAACTGGGGTGGTGGAGTGAGCTAAAGAATGATGATGGATTAAACCCAGATCAGTTGACTGGGGGTGAGTGTTTGATTGGCTCAAACGTTCCGTCCATCATCCCCTTTTGTATCGCTTTGTTCGCCCTAAGTTGGCGGGGGTATGCCCAGACGTGGGTCCCTTGCTCACTTTGCCACTGGATTCAAGCAAGCCTGGCTGATGACGGCTGAAATGCCAGAAACCGGTCCTAGGATGCTTGTTTCCGGTCCAGGGAAGACATGGCTTGGCAGTTCGGGCTGGACTGTTCCCATGAGGCACAGGGTCAGACTGATTTGCATATGGCCATGTCTGAACTGGGGTGGTGGAGTGAGCTAAAGAATGATGATGGATTAAACCCAGATCAGTTGACTGGGGGTGAGTGTTTGATTGGCTCAAACGTTCCGTCCATCATCCCCTTTTGTATCGCTTTGTTCGCCCTAAGTTGGCGGGGGTATGCCCAGACGTGGGTCCCTTGCTCACTTTGCCACTGGATTCAAGCAAGCCTGGCTGATGACGGCTGAAATGCCAGAAACCGGTCCTAGGATGCTTGTTTCCGGTCCAGGGAAGACATGGCTTGGCAGTTCGGGCTGGACTGTTCCCATGAGGCACAGGGTCAGACTGATTTGCATATGGCCATGTCTGAACTGGGGTGGTGGAGTGAGCTAAAGAATGATGATGGATTAAACCCAGATCAGTTGACTGGGGGTGAGTGTTTGATTGGCTCAAACGCTCCGTCCATCATCCCCTTTTGTATCGCTTTGTTCGCCCTAAGTTGGCGGGGGTATGCCCAGACGTGGGTCCCTTGCTCACTTTGCCACTGGATTCAAGCAAGCCTGGCTGATGACGGCTGAAATGCCAGAAACCGGTCCTAGGATGCTTGTTTCCCGGTCCAGGGAAGACATGGCTTGGCAGTTCGGGCTGGACTGTTCCCATGAGGCACAGGGTCAGACTGATTTGCATATGGCCATGTCTGAACTGGGGTGGTGGAGTGAGCTAAAGAACGATGATGGATTAAACCCAGATCAGTTGACTGGGGGTGAGTGTTTGATTGGCTCAAACGTTCCGTCCATCATCCCCTTTTGTATCGCTTTGTTCGCCCTAAGTTGGCGGGGTATGCCCAGACGTGGGTCCCTTGCTCACTTTGCCACTGGATTCAAGCAAGCCTGGCTGATGACGGCTGAAATGCCAGAAACCGGTCCTAGGATGCTTGTTTCCGGTCCAGGGAAGACATGGCTTGGCAGTTCGGGCTGGACTGTTCCCATGAGGCACAGGGTCAGACTGATTTGCATATGGCCATGTCTGAACTGGGGTGGTGGAGTGAGCTAAAGAACGATGATGGATTAAACCCAGATCAGTTGACTGGGGGTGAGTGTTTGATTGGCTCAAACGTTCCGTCCATCATCCCCTTTTGTATCGCTTTGTTCGCCCTAAGTTTGCGGGGGTATGCCCAGACGTGGGTCCCTTGCTCACTTTGCCACTGGATTCAAGCAAGCCTGGCTGATGACGGCTGAAATGCCAGAAACCGGTCCTAGGATGCTTGTTTCCGGTCCAGGGAAGACATGACTTGGCAGTTCGGGCTGGACTGTTCCCATGAGGCACAGGGTCAGACTGATTTGCATATGGCCATGTCTGAACTGGGGTGGTGGAGTGAGCTAAAGAATGATGATGGATTAAACCCAGATCAGTTGACTGGGGGTGAGTGTTTGATTGGCTCAAACGTTCCGTCCATCATCCCCTTTTGTATCGCTTTGTTCGCCCTAAGTTGGCGGGGGTATGCCCAGACGTGGGTCCCTTGCTCACTTTGCCACTGGATTCAAGCAAGCCTGGCTGATGACGGCTGAAATGCCAGAAACCGGTCCTAGGATGCTTGTTTCCGGTCCAGGGAAGACATGGCTTGGCAGTTCGGGCTGGACTGTTCCCATGAGGCACAGGGTCAGACTGATTTGCATATGGCCATGTCTGAACTGGGGTGGTGGAGTGAGCTAAAGAATGATGATGGATTAAACCCAGATCAGTTGACTGGGGGTGAGTGTTTGATTGGCTCAAACGTTCCGTCCATCATCCCCTTTGTATCGCTTTGTTCGCCCTAAGTTGGCGGGGTATGCCCAGACGTGGGTCCCTTGCTCACTTTGCCACTGGATTCAAGCAAGCCTGGCTGATGACGGCTGAAATGCCAGAAACCGGTCCTAGGATGCTTGTTTCCGGTCCAGGGAAGACATGGCTTGGCAGTTCGGGCTGGACTGTTCCCATGAGGCACAGGGTCAGACTGATTTGCATATGGCCATGTCTGAACTGGGGTGGTGGAGTGAGCTAAAGAATGATGATGGATTAAACCCAGATCAGTTGACTGGGGGTGAGTGTTTGATTGGCTCAAACGTTCCGTCCATCATCCCCTTTGTATCGCTTTGTTCGCCCTAAGTTGGCGGGGTATGCCCAGACGTGGGTCCCTTGCTCACTTTGCCACTGGATTCAAGCAAGCCTGGCTGATGACGGCTGAAATGCCAGAAACCGGTCCTAGGATGCTTGTTTCCGGTCCAGGGAAGACATGGCTTGGCAGTTCGGGCTGGACTGTTCCCATGAGGCACAGGGTCAGACTGATTTGCATATGGCCATGTCTGAACTGGGGTGGTGGAGTGAGCTAAAGAATGATGATGGATTAAACCCAGATCAGTTGACTGGGGGTGAGTGTTTGATTGGCTCAAACGTTCCGTCCATCATCCCCTTTTGTATCGCTTTGTTCGCCCTAAGTTGGCGGGGGTATGCCCAGACGTGGGTCCCTTGCTCACTTTGCCACTGGATTCAAGCAAGCCTGGCTGATGACGGCTGAAATGCCAGAAACCGGTCCTAGGATGCTTGTTTCCGGTCCAGGGAAGACATGGCTTGGCAGTTCGGGCTGGACTGTTCCCATGAGGCACAGGGTCAGACTGATTTGCATATGGCCATGTCTGAACTGGGGTGGTGGAGTGAGCTAAAGAATGATGATGGATTAAACCCAGATCAGTTGACTGGGGGTGAGTGTTTGATTGGCTCAAACGTTCCGTCCATCATCCCCTTTTGTATCGCTTTGTTCGCCCTAAGTTGGCGGGGGTATGCCCAGACGTGGGTCCCTTGCTCACTTTGCCACTGGATTCAAGCAAGCCTGGCTGATGACGGCTGAAATGCCAGAAACCGGTCCTAGGATGCTTGTTTCCGGTCCAGGGAAGACATGGCTTGGCAGTTCGGGCTGGACTGTTCCCATGAGGCACAGGGTCAGACTGATTTGCATATGGCCATGTCTGAACTGGGGTGGTGGAGTGAGCTAAAGAATGATGATGGATTAAACCCAGATCAGTTGACTGGGGGTGAGTGTTTGATTGGCTCAAACGTTCCGTCCATCATCCCCTTTGTATCGCTTTGTTCGCCCTAAGTTGGCGGGGGTATGCCCAGACGTGGGTCCCTTGCTCACTTTGCCACTGGATTCAAGCAAGCCTGGCTGATGACGGCTGAAATGCCAGAAACCGGTCCTAGGATGCTTTTTTCCGGTCCAGGGAAGACATGGCTTGGCAGTTCGGGCTGGACTGTTCCCATGAGGCACAGGGTCAGACTGATTTGCATATGGCCATGTC